>CM075259.1:5000-1320000 GCA_037678475.1 x Bolboschoenoplectus mariqueter | reverse complement strand
TCCTACTTCTCCCGTTATGTTTGCCGCCTCTGCCGCCGCCTCCGCCGATACTGCTTCTGGTACCGGTTGTGTTGATGCTCTTGCTCTGCTTCCTCGCTCTCTTCACCCCTTATCGCGAATTCCCGAAGAACTTCAAACCCCAGCAGTAGAACAGGATTCGCCGATGATGCTACTGATTCTTCCTAGAAAATCTTGCAAGAAGAAGAAAAGGTGAGATCGATTGTGTCATCGGTTTAGGAGTTTAGTCTGATCAAATCAAAGAGTGCTCAGGTTTGCATCTTTTTATCTATCCATCTAAGGATCAGAGAAAATTGTCACTCTTTTTAATTAAAGCAGTTTTCTAGTGGTAGGAAATTAATTAGGTAATGGTAATTAATTGGTAGATTAACTTTCTAATTAAGCTGTATTTTCTGAGAATCAAATTAATATGGATGCAACAGGCAGTTTCTTTAATCATTAATTAATTGTGAATTGATTGATTGGATGCTGTTCAACAGTATTTGTTTAGGTGCATGTATGTAGAGAAACTGATCAAAGTTTAATTAATTCAATTTTCCTATTTGTTTCTTTCCTGAAAAGAAAAGAACACGACTTGAGTTATCCTCTATCTAATTATAATATATATAATCTAATTTATCAAAAATACCATGGCAACTGTGTGTTATGAGTTGTCCTCTATATATTCTTTAATAAATTCTATAGTAGTACATGAAAGACAAAAGAGAGGTTGCAGGAAAACGAGAGTATATAAACAATGTGGAATCAGATGCTGCTCTCTCTCTAGATTTCTGAATCTATCAAGCTGGTATGTATATAAAAAATATATATATATATATTTATATATTTAAAGAGGTAAAGGAGAACTCTGATTTTTCCTTTGTATTTTCTAATAGATGGTGCAGTCTAACAAGAGCCACAATATATATAGCTTAATTAGCTTCTTATTTTTAAGTGAAGGAAGCAAATCCATCAGCAATTAAAGCTCTCTAAGGTAATAAAGGAAGGGGACAGAGATAGCAGTGAATTGCCATTTAATTACAATTAGACGCCTTCTGAGTTATGATGCAATATACTAATTTGCAAACTAATTAATTTGGTTTTTCTATTTCATATAATTAATTTGGTTTTTCTTATAGGCGATAATACCGTGACATTTTTTTTTGATAAAAGTACCGTGACATTTTAATTTACATTCTCTTTATGTGCCACAGAATGCATGGTAATTAGTTACTAATTAGCATTGTCCATTGTAAGCATTTTGTTCAATTCTTGATAGTTTCCTAGAAGAAGATTAATTAGAAAAATTGATGGTTAAGGTTTTGACTGTTCAGATATTAATTAATTTGAGTGGTTTTCAATATGTGACCTGTAAAGCTAGAATGCCATAAATGATAATATTTTTTTTTCCTTTTTTTTTAAATAAGGCATCCCATTAATTTTAATATTTTTTTTTTCAAATATCTTTTATGAGACTTAATTTTGTATCTCTTTATAGGGAGGTCATACTATTGTTTTCCCTATGTTACATACAAAAAATGAATAGGAGAGAGTTCCTTGAATATACCATTAATAATTTCTTAAAACCATCCAACAATTAATCCTGATAATGTCAATTACAATGGAAAAGGGAAGAAAGAGAAGCATAGAAAGAAAAAAAAAAGGAGAAGGAAATTAAATTGAGAGGTTTTGATTTGGTGCCTGTTAATTATCACTTGTTAGTTACAGAAAGAGTTCTCCAATTGGATGGTTTACCAACTTACTGAGAATACAAAAGGATTTTTTTTTTTGGCTGAAAATGCAGAAGGAAATTAATTAATTAATTGACAATGATATGAAAAATCATAATAATGCAAATTAATTGCAATGCTATCTAACTAAATGAAGTCACTAAGTATGAATCTTTTGGAGTCTATTAATACCATTGTGCTAGATTGTTTATATATATTATGGCGATTTAAACTGCATGTTTAGTATAAATGATGATAAATTTAATTTCTTTACAAAATTAACAAAAATTTTAATTTAAAAAATATATATGTCGTGACGATCTCAATTATGAAATGATTCAAGCATACCATGAAAAATCTTGTTCTATCTATATATGTTATTATAAAAATCTTGTTGTTCAGCATAAAAAATTAAATTAAAAAAAAACAAGGTAATGCGAGGCACTTTTTCCCAGGAGACTCCTTATCTACTGTTATGATAACATGGACCGCCCGTTAACCAAAAAAAATGGATATATGTTGAAAATAATTTAATTGTGGGGGATATGTAAATCTTAAATTTGAATATGTTGAGAGAGTTAATTAAGTAACAACATTTTTAATTAGTGGCTATGGATGTTGTGCATTGTTTGTACGTGTCAGGCACGCACGTGTCAGTTGGATGTAATGTATCGTGCAGATATGTGTAAAAATTAACATATATCGTGTCGTTTCGTATTTTTTATAATATTATTAAGAACTGTACTTCTAACCACATAGTATATTTTGGCACATCTTGACGGGTAGTGCCTGCACGTGCGTATATGTGTTTTAATTTTTTTTGTCTTAAATTTCTGATTTTAATTGTTAACAACATTTAAAATTTCAAGAAATCAGAAAAAATAGGAAAATTTTCATAGAATGGTGAAAAAAATTTACAATCATAATTTTTTTTGCTTTACAATGTGTTTGTAACAACTATCAAAACACATTATAATAACTATTTTTTTAAATTTCATAAACATATTTAAACGTACCGTGTGTTAGCTAAACATTTAAATGTATCATGTCGTGATATACTCGAGATATTTATTATCTAACTCGACACTTATAATGATACGAAATATGACATATAAAATACAATAAAATCAAACACATATCCTATATTTTGATTATCTTCAAACACGTACAATATGTATCCATACTATTAATATACTATTAGTGGCTATATACGACCATGACCAAACCCCCATATATATCACTCCTACTTATATATACTTGTATTAGAAACCGCCAAAACGGTACCAATGATTTTTCTGGATGATATACCGCCGACTAGGTTCAATGGTTCGTCTAGAAGTTTCATATGTGGACTTGATTGTAAAATTGATGCATAAAAAACTATATGGATGCTTCTAGACGATATGATCCCGACAGCATGCTCAGATCAGACTCTTTTCACAGGTTGACCAGATACTTGGCATGTACTAGCTACTTTGTCAGAATCTCAGAGACGATCGATCAGGACTCGAAATAGGAAGAAGAAAGGATTTTATTATGAAGAGGAAGAATTAGGTGTTAGTTAATTAGAAAGCTGATACGTATTTAATATGGTTATTAATATCATCGTTGTCGTTGGTACGGATTTAATTATATATTTAAATGAATTGTTATGTATGTTATTGATTTTATTATGCAGATTTATTTTGTACAGTTTTGTTATCATGTAATTTAAATGCATTGTTATGTATATTAATAATTTTATTATGAAAACTCAGTTTGTACGATATTATTATTGTACATATTAATAATATTTAAATTAAATAATAAAAATATTATATATAATAAAGTTATTAACATAAATAATAACTCATTTAATATATATATAATGAAATTCGTATCGATAACGGTATTAATAATGATATTTTCATAACATTTTTCAATTAATTAACCATAATATATATCATGTTAGTTAGTTTCTTCTCTCTGATATTAATTATGTCAATCGAGGGTTGATTATTCAATTAATACAAAAGAATATAGAAAGCTATTATAGAGAGAAAAGAGAAAATAAATAAGATAGGCAAAGTCAGGGAAAGAATACGAATTAAAAATAAAATTTTGAACGAATCTAGAAAGAAAAATCAATAATAAAACAATCTTTCAGATTTTAGTATTTTTGGGTAAAATAGAAAAGGTGGAGGAGATCTCTTAATTTTTGTGCGACTTTATCTGGTCCAACTTTTCTCGCCATGGAACAATCTTTTAAACATCCCTTTTTTTTTTTCCCCTTTTCTCTCTTTTTTTGTTTTGTTTTGAGGACATCTCTTAAACAGTTAATGGTGAAGTTATTGCGTTAATAATACTAACTCTATTCAATTGTTAAAGATAATGTATATATCAATAGAGAAGTGATAAATGCATCTTTTATCCACACTTCTTATTTGTATCTTAAGTATTTGAAGTTATGGGGTACAAAATTTGAGATATAGAACTTAAATTTTAAAAATATATATCTTTAAAAAATATTTATATTTAATATTGAATACAGATAAATGATGCATAACTTAATGTGTAAGAATAATTTCTCGTATATTGAGATCTATAATTAGAAAGAGATTGAGAAAAAGAGGAGGTTATCATGTTTGGGCCGGTAGGATTAGAATGAATAAAAATAAAAGACCGATGAGAAGTATAATTTAAACTCAAAATATCAAAAAATATATTTATAGAAGAAACTAAATGACTACGATCCTTCTATTAAAAAACTTGAAATATTACATGTAATCTTTATTTTTTGCACTCTCTAGACATTTTCAAATATATTTTTGTCATTTCCTTATAAATTTTGAATAAGCAAGCATGCATGGACATAATAAATAAGTATGTATTGATGTGATAATCAAGTATGCATTAAGTAATAATGAAATATGCATTTTCAGAGGGTTCAACGAGTTTGAAAGATCATGGTACTTGTCAAAATGTGTTTTGACTTGATCAAAACTGCATAATAATCATTAACAGTTATATCTTAACTAAAATAAAAAAAAAGTATGCATTGACACAATAAGCGTCCATCAACATAATAGATAAGTGTGCATTTAATGTGATATCAGGGACTTATAATTTTGATCCTAAAATAACCAAAAAGTGATTGCAAACACATGACCATGTTCTGGTATTTCGGATGTCGAATTACATGGACGATTTTAAGTACCAATTTCATCTTTTTCAATTATCCAAACAATGAAAACTAAATTGGAAAAATGGAACTAAATTAAAACTTATATTATCTAGCAATCGACAAAATAATTATACAAGAATTCCAGAAATTTTATCCTATCACAATATCTGATATTATTTAAATAATTTTACTTATAATTTTATCTTTCTTACGTCATTGAGAATTTCTAGCCCTATATGACATACATTCTTAAATCATATTTATCATTTGAATCTATAACAAGTCAAGATATATCCTACATAATTAGATTTCATTTATCAATTTATCACCTAAGCCCTATTTGTTAGCTGCATAAGCCAGGGATAAAGATATTTATCACTACTATCACTGCCAAACAATTAACAATTTCACAAGGTAAGGTGAGATAAGAGGCATACGTACTATACCAGCAACTTATTACTCTACTGATGATAGTGTTATCTCCATTTTTTATTTTTTGACAAAAGTATCCACTTCTGATGCTAAAGTTTCTTTCTTTTTCTTTTAGTATTGAGGATATTTTGGTCTTTATAAATATTTATTTATTTAATCAGTATTATCTCAAAGAAGATTGTCAAATATATTTTCAAAATCTAGGGATGGAAAGAGAAGAGCTTATTCTAGAATAAAATCATTTCTCTATTTATCTCACTGTCAAACACAATCCAAGAGTTCTAAATTCAATTTTGATGTTTCCGTATTAAGTTAGCCTCCGTCTCTCGATCCATCATTCAAATCTTAAATTTATCTTATGACGTTGGATTCTAAAACTTAAATTTTCTATAAATACAAATCATAATTTTCTATAAAGATCTAAAAGAATAGCTCCAATGTTTGAAAACCAAGTATCGTATCTTGTTAAGTCAGGAGGAGAAATTCGTTTTTGGCATCACGATTGGAGCCACAGTGTTCTTAAACATAGATTTCCATAGCTTTTTTCTTTCACATAAGATACTGAGTTATCCCTCGCTCAAATGCTCAACTTGCTATTTGTAGCAAGGCATAACCTCACAATGGATGCAGAGCAGCAACTTCAACAGCTACGGCAGTTGGTGCGTGACTCGCCAATGCCAAGCAGCGAAGAGCATGATGTATCAAATACGGAAGCAAACAACAAGTGTTGTTTCTACTGCAAAATCATTTTACCTATTCATCAAGCAGGACCCAGTGTTGTTATCCAATCTCTCTGCCATTTGGGACCCGACAATATCGTGAGGATGCAAGTGTTTACATGGCTTATGGTTCAAAATAGGATCCTCACTGTGGAAAATTTGAAGAAAAGAGGATGGAATATAGTAGAGATTTGTTACATGTGTAGAATAAATGAGGTGTCAACGTTCCATCTCTTCAATGATTATCAATTATACAAGCAAATGATCCTATTGCTGTTCAGAAGGCTAAACATCAGCTAGTACAAGAGAAATACTGGCAGTGGAGTGCTTCATAATTTGGAGAGAGGTGTAACCATATTTGTAAACAGGAACTCAAAACGTTTAACATGTTGATAGAAGAAGTCCGTGACTAATGGACGACGCTTTCAAGGAGAGGAATAAATAATCTTCACTAGTGTTATAATTTGATTAGAGAAGTTCATTTCTTTATTTATTTTGAAATCTCATTTATTATGAGATTATCTTGTTTTAAATTCAATTTTGTACTTTTGAACAATATAAAATAAGGGCTTGATCTTTGTTTTTCTCAAAACCAGAAAAAAAAATTCCTATATTCTAATTATCTAAATGTAGTCATTCATCTAAATAAGTAACATAATTTCAATGAGAGTTATATTAATAAAATAAGTGTTCATACGCACATAAAATAAATCAAGTAAAAATTATGAGTAAACTTAATTATATATTAACATGACCGAATCAGATTTGAGTAAGAGTGCTAATGATGGAAAAAAAAAAACAAGACCTGATCCTATTATAACGGTTCTTCATGCATTGCAGATGGTTTTGACTATGACTAACGGCATAGCAGGACTAAAAAAAATATACATATTATGAGGTATTTTGTAAAATTGAATAGAATCAATTGAATTCACTTATGCTCTATATAGCTTAGTCACGAAACTTTTGTCACGGTTCAACAAACTTTCTTCTTTTTTTTTTCTATTTTAAAGATTTTTTCCAATTTATATAAAAATTTATTGTCTAACATTGTCAAGCGATCCATATTTATAACTCCGTAACAGGCCCAAAAGAGTTATCAGGCAACAGCACAACTGAGTACACCACTGCAAAAAAGAGTTCGTTTTATTCTATGGTACTGTTAACTTTTCTTAAGGATTTTAATGGTAAAAAACCACACACAAAACCACGACAGATCAATACATTGATTAAGCATAGTACAACTCTACAAGAATGATCGTCTTTAGAGCCACCCAGTCGTACAATGAATTAAGAAGAAAAACCCCTAAATGGTAATGCATCAAACTAACATATTAACGAAGTCTTGAAATGATCGATGGTAATGAACAAATGGAGAAACATAAGTCTAATCCAGATAGTGCTGGATCTCATTTTTTTACGGAGAAATATAAATTCAAATCTCATAAAAAATATTTAAAAAAAAATAAACGTCGGGATTAATGAGAACCTTTATTTCAAAAAATAAAATAAAATGAGCAAATGATTTATGTTAACAAAGGCAATGTAAATTGCTAGAAAAAGACTACATCTGGAATTATGAAGGCAACCTAGTGAACAAATTTAGAAATAATATGAAAACTGCCAATAAGATAAATCCAGGCCAACTTTCTCATCTTTTTCTGACAAGGAAAGCTTTGTTATATTTTATCATTAGAACAGAAATTCCACATAAGCAAGTTCTTGGCCAGTACACAAGTCTTGCTGAATTTATCTTATTAAAAATTAATTTGCTGAATTTTATACAACACATATGATGTGAAAGAATTTTTCACGCAGTCCTCTTCTAAATCAAGCTGCATTCTTTTATGGCCGAATAAATAAGCACATCAAGGTTTGCAGTCCATGCAACAAAAGAGAACCTATACATGAAACCGTATTTACGGCAAGTATCAAGTGAAACAAATACAAAAGATGTCGGGACTAAACTCACATGCTTGAGATATATCAAATAGCTGATAACATGCAAGATTAGCAGATCCTCCTCCCCTCCCAAGCTTCAGATGCGCTATATTCTACGACGGACTCCTCACGCAGAAGTCCAATTGTCCGAAATTGAAGTTGCTCGAATGGACTCAGGCAGATTGTAGTTGCTTGCTCTTCACCCTCTCGAACTCAGTACAAGCTTCTGGTGTATCTTCTTCGCTCGGTGGCACTAACTGCCAAAATAATGGGAGGTAAGCCTCCCACTCCTGCAAGATCGCAGCACCCTTCTCACTTCCGGTTTTTTCCTTCAAGGGGAGAAACAGATAAAGAGTTACATATATATGATTGAATTGAGATATAGAATCCATGAACAAGTGACGAGCTATATTATTATGCTTACAACATAAGCTTCTATCAAACTCTTTAGCTGCATCTGTCCAGCAGGAGCATTCACTCTCTGGATCTTCACAATCTCCTTATTTACCTGCTTACAATAATTGGTTAGGACAAAAAAAAAATTGTTGTCTATGCAAAACATGAATTATTAGACTCCGTGCATTTCATGCAAATTTGTATGCTCTCTTTGAGGAAACTTCTATGCTACATAAAATCAAGTCGGATTGCATATACTACTACTATTTTTTTCAGGTTGCTAGATCCCGAGCTTCCATTTAAACTTGGTATTTGTAAGATTTGCATTCCAATTACAAAACAATGAAAATAACCATCTCTGTCATGTTACTCCGGGTTCATTGGACCTTTGAAGGTTTAACCAACCAAATTCTTACCAAGTCAATAAGAACAGCAAATAAATTCAGAATACAAACCTTAGGAATGAGTGTGTCATCTTCATCAAGAATATAAGCTAGGCCACCTGTCATACCGGCAGCAACATTCCTTCCAACCCTGTTAAAAAAAGAATATTATAAAAACAAACCAAAGCAGTTAGGCACTGGAATGCAGGCTCAATTTTCCTCGGACCAGGAGTGTGCTTGTTTTATCCACAAATGTACGTCTTCCTAAAGTTAAATTTGTTTGGCAACTCCAACAGTTTCAATCATGGATATTTCTCCCATTAACTGTGATAGATATATAAATTCAGAAAGGAATGAACATACTTTCCAAGTACTACAACACAACCGCCGGTCATATACTCACAACAGTGATCTCCGGTGCCCTCAACCACCGCATATGCAAGAGAGTTTCTAACAGCAAATCGCTCCCCTGCCTTTCCTCTTACAAACACTTGCCCTCCAGTAGCACCATACAAACATGTGTTACCAACAATGGTGGCATCCTCTGGGCAGAACCCAGTAGTCTCAACTGGGACCACCACCAACTCCCCGCCAGCCATGCCCTGCAAATGATACTGTTTGTTAATATAAAAAAAGGGAGAAATAGGAGTTATAGATGATTAAGCTCTTCCGATACAAGTTATAAAAGAGAACTAGCTCAAGCAGGCGGTCAGCATGAGAATAATTTATTGGAAGAAAATTACAAAATGTAATCAATTCAATACAAACCAATGAACAGAACAAAATCAGAAACAAAGTAACAAAAACTTGAATCTGTGTAAAGCGTAGAACAATTTAGTAAATAAAACCACAACAAACAAGTTAACCACAAGTTACCTTTCCAACATAGTCATTAGCTTCCCCAACTAGGCGAATGTTCATTCCAGGAGTAAGGAAACAAGCAAAGGACTGCCCCGCGCTCCCAACAAAGCTACATATTACAGATAATATAATTCATATTATTAATATAATTAAACTTATTATAACACAGATGCACCGCAAGCAGGACATGCTACCAAAATTTGGGCCCTACATTACATTCTGTTTACCCCATAATTAATTTATTTTATTGTGGTCATTTTATTACAAATTTTGCATGTGACCCTGGGGAGGGGACAGGGTGGCCTATACTATACATTTTAGTATGGATTAAACATTAAAGAAAGCATGGAAGGATATTAAAAGCTGAAGAAAACAAAAGAAAAGAAAAAAAAGAAATATTGAAACCAAGCTTGAGTTACCAATGTCACTGCTGACAGATATCCTAGTCCTTAAAAGAGCAAAACAGAAATGTATAAGTACAAAAACATACGTCAGATTAAGCTGACCAGCAAAACCAGTATCTCCGTACTTCTTTGCAATAACACCAGCAACTCGTCCACAAACGGCACGGTCAACATTGTATACTTGTATGGTCTTCGAAACCTCCTTTTCATGCTCAATGGCATCAACTATCTGCAAAGTTACGTGATTTCAAGAACTAATTAGCACTACTCTCTGAAATAACCTAAGTATTGTATATAGCTCACAAGATTTCTCAAGAGACATTACTAGGGACAATTTTTGAAACTACAGGTTATCAGATATTTAGAACTAACATGTTTCAGAAACATATTACAGAATTCAGCTCCAAATTGACTTCAAAGATGCAAAACATATATACTCATTTGCAGGCAATGCTGACAAAATACTTGGGCAAAGAAAGGAAATAAACATTTATTCAAGATATTACCTCAGGGTCTGACAGGATGGTCTCATCCAAAACAGGACCATTGCTATGCACTTCTTGCTTCCTTATCTGAGTGCTGCTCAATGCCGGCACTCCAGCACTCTGAATCATCAAGAGCAGTACAATTTATCATGGTGGAAAACAGATAAATTGATGCATAAAGGAGTGCTCTTTGTAGACAATCTGTTAATTTTTTTCAACAGTTTACTGCAAAAGGCCATACCGAAATAATGTAGCTAAGATCAACATTTTGAGTTTTCATCAAAGGGATGTGCTTTGCTTTCAACAGATCAGTGCATCCAATAATGTCATCCAGCTTCTCATAACCCAACTGAGCCAAAGTTGCCCTCACCTAGAAAATAATTGTATTACGGATGAACAACAGGGCAATTATCAGAAGGTACCAAAATTTACAGTGAAACAAATCCAACCAAAGGCTCCAACTTTATCATATCAGTCAAAGGGCAAAACCAGTATTGTTTTAACATGGATATATTTCTGGTTTTGGGTTTCATCTATCTGTATTAGGGCATAGCTGAGTGTCCTTTTCTTCCTTTTTCATTTTTTTTATTTTATTTTATTTTCTTTTCCCTTTATTTGGGTTCTAAAACTATAACGCTAAAGAATGATTCAGTACCTCTTCAGCAACATACAAAAAGTAATTAACCAGATCACCCGGAACACCAGGGAAGCGAGCACGAAGTTCTTCTCTCTGTATCATTAAAGTAATAATAAAGACTATATAAAATGAAAGAAAACAATAAACATATGAGTCAAATAAAAAAATAAATAATTTGTAACAACCTGACTTGCGACACCAACTGGGCAGTTGTTGGTATGACATATACGGGCCATGACACAGCCTGTGGCTATCATGGCCACTGACCCGAAGCCATACTCATCAGCACCCATAACTGCAGCCATCAAGACATCAAAGCCACTCTTGAATCCACCATCAACTCTGAGGATGACCCGCTCCCTTAACCCGTTTTGAATGAGGGTCTGCACAAGGGATACAAGTTATGTAAAGATAAAAATCGCAATTCTTGATATGGGTTATAAAAGTTCTGTGCAGCACTTGGATAGATTGTCTTTCCAGTGTTTACTTTTTCCCCTTTTCCCAATTCATGATTCATTTGCTTCAAATTAACTAAAGTTGGCAGCTAGACTCACTTGCAAAATAACAAAAAAGTTGGAAGTAAGAAATCTAGCAGAAACTTGAATAGAATTTACCTGATGAGTTTCAGTTAAACCGAGCTCCCAGGGACCACCAGCATGCTTGATTGAGCTTATTGGGCTAGCACCTGTTCCTCCATCATGTCCAGATATCTGTAATACACAGAATCCCTTAGCATGCTAGCATCCAGATTACAGCAACATAAGAAGTAAGTTAACACTACCAAAAGGGCAATCGATAGGTAATAAACTGACCATTGGAAGTTCAAAACTCATATTAGAATTATTATTATTATTTTAATTTTGGTCTTTAGGTTTTCAATCATTCTTTTGGTGAAAATATTGACAATTTTAGCAATCAACAAAAAATGCAGGGGTTGATGCTTACCTGTATAATATCTGCATTTCCTTTGGCTACACCAGATGCTACAGTTCCAATGCCAGCCTCTGCTACAAGCTTTACAGAAACTTTTGCTCGGGGATTTATCTGTTTATTTTTGAAGTAAGAGATTTTAAAAATTGAAGGATTTTGAAAAATTGACACCCTCTGGCATCCTTTTAATTTAAAAATTGTACTGCTTCATCTGCTTTTGAGGTCTTCACCCTTGTTACTTAGATCCACCCCTTTTTTTTAGCTTGCTACAAAAATGGCACTTTTCAAGGCATTTCACGTATGTTCTATAAATTTTTTTTTAAATTTGTATGTTATATAAATCTTGAATATAAATTTACTTTCATTTACCTGATGAAGGTCATAAATTAACTGCGCGAGATCCTCAATGGAATAGATATCATGGTGTGGGGGTGGAGAAATCAGAGGCACTCCAGGTTTGGAATTCCTTAGCCGTGCAATATAGGCACTGACTTTCTTCCCCGGCAATTGGCCCCCTTCTCCTGGCTTGGCACCTTGTGCAATTTTGATCTCCAGTTGTTCAGCATTCACTAAAAATGTTGGGGTCACTCCAAAACGCCCAGAAGCCACCTGAATTGTTTTTTTTACTCCTTGTATTTGGTCAAGCATATTAAGAAACCAAAATAATGAAAGATCCAAATAGGAATGCTATTGCGCCAGAAGAACACATAACAATTGTTGGTAATTATACCAACTACAGCACAAACGAATAACAGTCTTTGATACTGATACTTCCTAATAGCAGCAAGTGCTGCAAGATCTAAAGCTTCCTTGAAGCAATACTAGTATATTATTAACAACCGACAAGTTAGGACATAATTTACCATCACAGTATCAATGTTGAGATACTGCAACACAAGCCCTTCAGGTTATGTAAAATAGCCCAACATCAAAATGCAAAATGCACAATAGAAGCTTAAAAGAAGTTAGAAAGACAATATCTTTATTGCCTTTTACCTGCTTGATAGCACTTGTAGCTGTGTCACCGTTCTGAAGACCCTTGAGATGAGGAAGTGTGGGTGAGTACCCATCTTCTACATCAGTTAGAGGACTCCAGCGAATTGGATCCTGGATGATAAATGAAGTTCTCATAAACATAATTGATACAATTTATGACCAACTTCAGTAAAAAGCTTTTGGATTAGCAGAAAAAAAATACTTTAGGTTTATATATAGAGATTTATTCATGATACACTAGAACTGGCACAGGATAAAACTATTGAGTACTAGGAAAAAGTAGTATTTAATTATTATAACACAATACTGTCATCTTTTTTCACTGTTTCCGTATTATATGCGGTTGTCATTTGATATGCGCATTCCTTTCCTTGAGGGGTATCAGGTGCTTTCCCATAGACAAGCCTATTCAGATTCCATATTATAGTACCAGTCTTAGTCCAGATCTTTCAGGTAATCAGGATCAATAAGTAGTCTCTAAATTCTAGTTCAGAGCAGCATGTCTATTATCATAACTTAACTGCTACAGATAAGAGATAAGATACCGAGTTTAAAACAGTTAGTACAATATCCAGCATTGCTTTTTTCTTTCTTTTTCCTCACCTCGCCGCCTTCTCCTGAGTTGGACTTTCCACCTAGTCTGTTCATGGCAATAGCAATAGCTTCATGGGTCTCTCTTGATATAGCCCCAAGAGACATCCCACCAGTACAGAAACGCTCCACTATGGATGAAGCAGGCTCGACTTTGCCAATAGGGATGGGCACTCGGTCACTCTTAAATTCAAGAAGATCACGGAGAACCTTTGACAAGAGGGGAGAAAAAAAAGAAAAAAGGTAACAAGAGAGAGAGATAATATTGTGCATGTATGTTTGTGCTTTAAAATGTTGTAACACTATAATATTGGTGTATATGCATACATTAACAGGCCTGTTTGCAAGATGTTGCTGGTAGATGGTGTATGCGTTGTCACTCTTCTCTCTGACTGCTTTGTGAAGAAGTTTGGACATCTCCGGATTATTCCCATGATATTCACCTGAAAAAGGAAAACAAGTGCTATTATATGAAGCAAAGAGCATCAAATATTGTTTCCAAAGGGAGGCGAGTTTACTCTAGAGCGACTTGTTTGACTCAATGTCGAATGATAAGAGCAATTTCCTTGATATAAGATTAGTTTTAGTTTCAGGTCTCTATTTTATCAACAAAATAGTTTGTCCAGCACAAATTTTAAAAAAATTTGGGAACATGAGGTCTCAGCTGTGTGGAACTAATCTTGCAATCAAGCAAAGGAAAGGGAAACAAAAAATTGAAAAGCTGAAAAGAAGCTCCAAGGAGAGAAATAAATAAGAATTGTCGCTCAACTTACCTCCAGGTCTAAATTGAATGAACCCGAAATTTTCAAGTCTCTTTGCAGTATCTTCTGAAAAGGCCTTAACCCAAAATGACAATGTTTCTCTTCCCAACTTCATGATAAGCAAAAGCAAAGTCAATATTGAGAATTTACGAATGATCAAGAAAAAAATATGGAAGAACCAAAATCCAAAGTTTGGAAATATTGTAGCATGTAAAGAATAGGAAATATTTGGAGAATAGTATTAAACTCTCTAGGTTTACCTCATCAAGTGTAAGACCTCCAATTTTTGACACACTTCCACAGAAGGCAAGATCAACGACATCTTGTCCCAAGCCATAGATTTCAAATATTTGAGCCCCACAGTAACTAAGCAAAAGAAGCCCATAGATGATATACAATCACTAACTGTAGATAAAATATTAATCAAATGAGACAATGAAACTCAAGAATTCAACAAAGGAGTCAAATTACAAACCTTGAGAGCAATGAGATACCCATTTTTGAAAGAATCTTCATAAGACCTGATTTTACTGCCTGAAATTCAAAGACCAATGTTAAACTGAAAGCTAAATCTAACAGAATGAATTAACAAGACAGGTCAATAGGAGAAATAACAAAAAATGAATACAGAAGTCAAACCTTGCAGAAATTTCTCTGTGCTTGTTCAATGGTAACTGTAGGCATCTTGCCATTTCGCATCAGATTCACAGTTTTGTTGCTTAATCTCCACTGGCGGCATGTTTCTAGTGCGAGATATGGACACACCGCACTAAGGAGACAGCAATTATATTTACATAAGATATGGGCACAAAGCACATAGGAAAGAATCCATTGCAAATGAAAATTAGAAAGTTTTTTCAAAAAAGTTGGATGGAATAGACTAAAACCAGATATTAAGATATGCATAAGACTTGAATTTAATCACCAGATTATTCTAGTTGTCGTCATGAAGTTTTCAAAGAGATAACAAGCTATTGGAACTCATTTAATGCTTAGTTTATAATTAAAAAATAAAGGCACAAAACCAAAATGTATCCCACCAGTATATATCCCATACAAACATTACACGCCAACAACTTAACCTCTACGGTACTGAAGCCAGATGTTGAAATTATGGTATGTAGGTGTAGCGATACTTCTTAGAGAATATTTGTTAAGAAACTCATTAAGGATATATTATTACAACAAGAACTTTTCAGTTTTACCTGGCACCATATCCAATCAAACATGCAAAATGGTGCGTACTAAAGCACTGTGCAGTATCAGCAACAATGGAAGCAGACATGCGCAATCCATTCTGAATCAAATGTTGATGCACAGCACCAACAGCTAGTAGTATTGGGATAGCCGGCTGTGTCGGTTCCTACAATTGGTATACATCGGAAGGCATGCATCAACAGGTAAGGTCAGTCCGTTACTTGTTCATAAAGATGTAAATAGGCATGAATTAGATATCAATACAAATTTCAGCTTATAATTTAAAACTACAGATCCTCATTAGTGTGCAACATTAGAAAGGTTTGCCAAAAGAAAAAAAATTAAGCCAGATTAAGCTTTAGTTAATCCTGAGTTGCAGAATCAAACCTCAACTAAGCATCAGTTGTGTAACTATTTTTCAAATCATTCCAGTTTGCCTTGACTAAACACAAAATTCTGCAACAGTAGCTCAGAGAACGGTTATTAAGACTCGTTCAAACCTATCAGGCTTTTGATTTCAATATCAATTTACATATCATAACAAAAGTTTGTTTCGTCAATCCCAGGGAAATACCAGAAAGGTATCAAGAACTAGACTGCTCAGTACATGCAGTACAAAAAAAGAAAAAACAAGAAGCAACAGTGACTCACAAGTCCCTCAGAGCGGTCAGAAAGCACCAGCAATTGAGAGCCATTGCGAACAGCTGCATCAGCTTCCTCACAAAGCTGCTTTATCTTCCTATCAAGTGATCCATCAAGACCTTTTCGGATATTAAAATATGTTGATAGCACTTTGGTCTTCAGAGCTGGATCCTTCATCAGAGACTCTAGTTCACCTTCATTCAGTACTGGGTTTGATAGCATGACCTGAAGATATTTCAAGATGAACCATGTAAATTAAATTCAGTTTGCAACCTCACATCACTGTGAACCATACTGGTATGTATAGCAAACTAGAATCCTGTAATGAGTCAAATCTTATTCAGACATTAATCTGTAACAATAGATGTGCAAAGGCTACAGCAAGGGCAAACCATATTTAAAATAGATCAAAGTACATGCATAGCTACTAGAACCTGAATAGCAGAGAACGTAATAACTGGAGTAGAATAACACTGACCTGGGAAGCATTCTCTGGTCCAACTTCCAAGATGTTGCCGCGCTTGCCAATGTTAACCTCAAGAGACATCACCAATCCTTCTCTCAGGGGGTCGATTGGAGGGTTGGTAACCTAAAAGTTATTAATGTCAGAAAAGAAACAGATCAACTGATTGTGGTAAACATGAAACTTTGTTCTAAAACTAGAAAAACCTTTCAACTTACTAACAATACATCCATCCAAATATGCAGTTATTTTAGGGGAAAGTTTTCAAGACACCTATGCCCATTATGATCCAACTCAATGCTTTATTGCTAATATAGGGCCCATCACATTTTAGTGCTATTACACAGAAACTCTAGCTACTTTAACAAATGGCTAGCATATACCAGCAGAACTGATAAACATATATTAAATTCATAAGTTAACAAGGAAATTCAAAAAAAAAATATATCAACAAGTAGTTGCCTAACCTGTGCAAACCGCTGCTTGAAATAGTCATACAACATATGGGGCCTACTCGACAAAACAGCTAATGGAATGTCATCCCCCATGCAGAAGGTTGGTTCTTTACCTTGAGATGCCATTGTTTCTATCACCATTTGTACATCTTCACTTGAGTACCCAAATGCCCTAAGACCCAAAATACAGTTGATTTAGAGGGTATGCACTGAACTCAAGTAAAACAATCAAACTTTACAAGAAACTTGCTTTAAGCACAAATGAACCGTATCCCCGTGAGTTCTAGATGTCTATCAGAGCATGGTCAAATCATACTCACAAAGAACAAAAAACAGAATATCAGAACTATCTATGTTTAGTAGTAACCACAATCCAGAAGGAGATATCGTAAAAACAAAATTACCAAACAACACTAACAGATTGCAAATAACACAATTACACAGAGATAATTTGTACAATTTCTATAATCAAGCAAGAAAAAATTTTGCTGCTTACTGCTGGTGTCTCAGAATAGTCTCTGTGTCCATGACAACAGATGAAAAGAAGTTTACAGGCTTTATGTTGCGCATATTTTCCTTCAACCAATTGCCATAGGGGTTTGCGGAAGCCACTCGCTTCTTCACTTCTGTATTCTCAAATACCTAACAAAAACAAACAACTTGATCTCTTGGGAAAGCAAGTACAGAGCAAATGGAAGAGAAAAACTTGTGTACTTCAGAGTACTGTATCTAACAGACATATTCACGTTTTCAGCTTTACAGACTAATAGAAGAGGAGAGAGAGAAAAAGAAAAAAAAAAAGAGCTAACAAATTTTATGGGCTTTTAATACTTGGTACATAAACTTGAGATTGTATTTTTCAACATACTTATTTAACAACATTAACAAATGATCCAGATCAAGTACGCTGGTACAAACCAGAATTTTAGGCTTTAGCACATGCAACCAACATTCATCATAAAAAACGTAGTTTTGTGTTGACTTTCCTTTTTCATTTCTTCATTGTAAATGTACTATTTTCTTTAATTTAATACAATCTGTGAGAACCTTTAAAAAGAAAATATTTTGAGAAAAAACTCACTCAACAGTAGATAACATAAACATTACAAATTCAGCTACAAATATGGCAACAAAAAGATCCTCAGTTTGGTAGATAAATATTTGCCAACTTTTTGTCAACAAAACATATATGACTTTGCACATCTAATATATTACTTCTAAGAAATCAGGCAACAAACCTGGCCACTTGGTAGGTCAACTGTAATCATCATTCCTGGACCTAGTCGTCCTTTCATGATCACTTTGGATTCATCCATTGGTAGAACACCAACCTGTCAGTCATGATTAAGCGATTTTATGATTGTGCGCCGAATCAATAACCAACAACAAGTAAAATGCCACAAAAACCAACTATCGAGGACTATGGATCTTGTTATCTTACCATAACATTGTAGATGGATATAATCAATTGCATCTTGAACCAATAATCAACAACAGAACAAAACACCAAAGAAACCAATACGCAAGGCCTATGGATTTAGTCATCACACCATAACATAGTAGTTGTCATAATATCCACTGTCAGGGTACCACTGTGAACCAAGATTTGATCTCAATTGTTTTCATAGTTTCACCTTCTCCTTAGTTGAGGTTTTAATGAGGCTAAATATCAACATCTAGGTATATTGAGCACACAAAAACTGAGGTAATAGCAAATATGGAGTATATTGTGAATATACCTCCGATGCAACATAAACAATGTCATCCTTCGTTCGCCAATATCTAGCTGGACGAAGTCCATTTCTATCTAGACAGGCTCCCACAGTTCTCCCATCACTGCAGTTAGAATCATATTAGTCACTATTTACATACTGATGTTCACCTTTTACTCTACATTTTTTCTTCTCTTTTTTCAATCTACAAATCAATCAGTTACAGAAACGACTTTCTCTATGGCAGATGCACACAGACGAGTAAAATTCATGAGCATATAGACAGCAAAAGGCTATGATGGTCAACTACATTAAAATGATGCAATTAAGGCCATAACTTCCAATTAAGCAAAAAAAAAAAAGAACAGTGCACTATTATAAACTTGAATTTCAATTTAGCAAGCAAAAAAAAGGACATATCCAAATAAAATCCACTATTTGTAAGAATCACCTAAAGAGAAGCAATGCTGGTCCATCCCAAGCCTCCATTTGTCCCTTGTAATAGTCATAGAAATCAATAACCTAATGCACACAAGGAACAAAACAAATAAGGTAAGTTTTGACTAATATAATATATCAATTTATATTATGAAAACGGTGTTCTTTGCGTACGTGAGCACTCAAAACAAGAGTATAACAAGAAGTGCTTCAAATCATAATAAAATGTCACCTCAGGATATTTTATCGACAGTGTCGGGTGATTCTTGTAACCCTCAGGAACAAGGATCATCAAAGCTTCATCAGGATTCCGTCCACTTCTTAGCAATATCTGTTACCAAAAAAAACCAACATTCTGCTAACATGCCAAGGAAAACTATGAATTATGAAGGTATCAAAAAGGATGTTTGATGTCATATCCAGATACCTAATGAACAAAGTAGGTACCGGTTTGACCAGACTTTTCTTTTTCTTTAAATTTTCTAACTTCTTCACTATCTCAGTGTTTAATTGAAGAGTTGTGGATATTGGATAACAAAAAGTGAAAAGCACAGGGGCAAAGTAGCAAGCTTGATGAGTAAATAGGATAAGGGCTTCCTTGCACAAATGTGGCAACAAAAACCATATGGATTCTGTATAGACCAGGTACTACTAATAAAATGTTGCAAGATATTTAAAATTGATAACAAAACACATCTCAAGTACCCTCCATAAACTATGCAAAAAATAAGTAAAAAATAAAACAGTAATCGTACTTCAGCAGCACTATCAAGGTTTGCAGAATCAGATGCTTTTGGGTTTCCGAATGGGCGCAGCTCATTTTCACGGCCACGCCAAACAGGAGATTGTATTGTGGCCTCTCGTGACTGCATCCAGTTCAAGTTACCCTAAAGATAAAGGGAAAAAACCATTAGAGACAAGTAGCAAATGAAACAGGCACTATATATAGTATACAAATCCTACCCCGTCCCCCTCTTCAACCACCACAAAGAATTTGTTTCAATTCTCCAATGTTAATTGTTCAGTTTCTCCCAGACACAATTATATATGAATCATTGAAAAAACAGACACAATGACCAATTCAAGGAACCTAGCAACTGCATAAGGCAACATCAGAACAACAATGAAACAATACAAAGAGGCCAATTAGGCAGCATAAATACGCTGTGGGAGGGTACCAGTCAATCAAGTGCCAAGCCAGGCAAAGCAATAGCTGAAAGTCAAAGGGCTTCTCTGTAACTTGACCAAAGAATTATTCAAAATCACTGGAAGAAAGGAAAGGTAAAAACCTGAATTGTATTTATCTCTCCATTGTGTCCAAGCAATCGCATAGGCTGTGCAAGAGGCCATCTGGGGCTCGTATTTGTACTGTATCTGCGGTGGTAAATTGCAAAAGAAGAGGTGTAGAGCTCATCTTGCATATCCAAGTAGAACTGCCCCAAAACCTCAGACCGAAGCATTCCTTTGTACACCACCGTCCTGCTTGACAGAGAGCAGAAATATAGCTCATCACCCCATGGTGCAGATTTTGATGCACGCTCGATCAATTTGCGGGAGATGTAGAGCTCTCTTTCTACGTCATCACTGTTGTCTTCATGTGGGACCCGCACAAATACTTGTTGTATGTTAGGCATGGTCTCCTTGGCATAGCGGCCTACTACTGATCCATTCGTAGGTACGGACCTCCACCCGAGAACCTCCAAACCTTCGTCTGAGAATACCTTCATTATCACTGTAAAAGAAACAGTTGTTAAGAACTTCAGGATACACAGCTTTCTATAAGCAAATAAAAAAAGGACCATATACATACCAATTTCTGGGTAAATCAAGAATAAAAATATAGCAACCAATCAGCACAATTCTTTCAATGGAGATAATGTACATTATCTTACAGTGTCATCTACAGTTCTGAAACTCCAAAAGTCGCTCTTAAATAAAGATAAGCATTTACCAGAATTAATTAGGAGCAAAAAAAAGAAAAACCACCAACTTGTGAAATAATGAGCAATGTTCCCATTATGGCCCAAATTATATGATACCAAAATATGTCCAAATCATGAATCAGCATATCTTTAAGAAAGGCCTGAAAGAAGAATGTAACCATACATTACCTTCTTTTGCTTCAGTCATCGAGTTTTCATCTCTGGGCAGAAAAACCATGCCAACGCCAGTTTTAGCAGTATCGAAAGAAGGAAGTCCTTGCTGCTTGGCCCAGTTGTTGTAAAGGTCCCACGGTATGGAGCTCATCACCCCAGACCCATCACCAGAGTCATTGTCTGCCCCACATCCTCCACGGTGCTCCATGCACCCCAAAGCTATTAATGCATCCTTCACTATCTTGTGTGAAGGCTCATTCCTCAAGTTTGCTATGAAGCCAACACCACAGGCTCCTCTTTCTGATATTATGTCACTCAGGTTCGCAACCTGACAAAAGTGAATTATTATATCATCAGAATTCAGCACTACTTTTCTAAGAAAGTACTTACAAAGGAACTAACACATGATTTTAATGCCAATTCTGACTGGATTAAACATATACGTATTTTTTTTTTTTGCATACAAGTTGATGATACTCTAAATAGTTCAAATGACTGTCATTTCAAGTTTTATTTATTCAACAACTCCAACTCCATTCATAACTATTTTCACTGACACATTCTGAGATTCTGGAGTTCCAGATGGAACAACTACATTAAAAAGCTTGCGAAAGCCGAGTTCCTTAGAATAAGTACTTCAAAACAAAACAAGTGAAGGAAAACAATTGCTCCGAGTGATCCTGCAGAGTCCAGTATCAGAAAATAGGTAGAGAGAAAATCAACAGATATCAAAACTTAGCATCTTCGTGTCCCTTTTTCGTAATCCCAGTTCTCAGGAGCAGGAAGTCAGAAACTAAACTACATACACACACCACCTTAAGTCAACTCAATCGAAACACTTTTGACCAAATCAAAAACCTCCTACCTGAGGCTTTAGATCATCGCTCTTCCTTGAACCCCGATCAACGGCGCGATTCGTGGCGCCACCGAGTTGTAGAACTGCACGAACAGCAAAGCGTCCGCTAGTACGACCGGGTCCACTGTACTTGAGTCGCCTGAGTCGGTCATGGCGGCGGCTGGAAACAAAGAAGAGAGAAGTAGATGGATGAAAGAGAGTCTTCGTCGGGACGCATCCGTGCAGTGTGTAGGTAGGATTAGACTGGGGAAGAAGGCTCGCCATCTTCCCCTTGTGGTTTTGGAAGCTAAGCCACACACACACACACAAGCGGAAGGGGTGGGAATATTAAGTGGAGAGAGAACGAGAGAGAGGTGCTTGGCGAAAACGAACAAAATATTGATCGTGTGGAGGGAAATTGGGAGGACGGGATGAGGATAGAGGTTAGAGAGAACGACAAATGGTGCGACCAGGACGAAAGGAAGTGAGAGAGGTAGAGAGAGAGAAAACTGGAAACCAACCAGTTTGTTGCTTAGAGTGCTTCCTCTCAGAGTCTCACGTCTGTCTACCTCCAACGAGGGAGAAGGGGGAATAATTTACATGTGAAAAATCCAAGTATACAAATCTAACCCTGCCACTTTGTGATATGTTATTGCATTGACCAATATGGGTGGATTTTGGATAATCATCAAAAAAAATTTATTTAAATTATTCTTGTCAATTTTTTTATTTAAATTGTTGTTTGATGTTGAATTCTTGTGAGCTTAAATTTTAAATATTTTTTCTTAAATATTATATATAATTCGATCAAAATTAAAACTTTATGATATATAGAGTTGATGAAATAGTGTTGTTCTGCTTTCATCTTTATCATTCGTTTAGCAAGTAAAGTAAAATTAAAGCGAAATAAATATTAAATCACTATAATACATTAATGTTTGATAGTACTTAGTAGTAAAGTAAATAGATGAAATAATGAGAGTAAAATATGTTTAAATTTTAAAGCTATGAAATTTGATGAATTAACTTATTCCACCTTCATAAATGTTTTAACTTATTTTACCTTAAATCACCTTCGTTTAATATATTAAAATACCTTAAAACACTTACTTTACTTTTACTTTACTTATCAGACACACCCTTAGTCTGTCACTCTGTCAAATATCTTTAGTGAAAATTTGAAGATCACATTGTGGTCAAATTCTCTTTAAATAAAAAAATTTGAAGATAAATGTGGGCTCAATCACACTTTTTCCTCCCTAACATAAAAAAAGTAATTTCATGTATAAATTGCATATTTCCGACAAGGTCAACAGTTAAAAATATTAATTAATATGCACTGGCATTCTGGCATTCTTTCTGACCTGATCAGTTCAAGTGACAAATTGAGATGCCTTTTTATCATGCCAGATTTTTGTGGTCTGGAAGGACAAACAGACCTGAACCAAACCAAATGCTGACTGGATCTCGGTAATGGTTTATTGGTACTTAAAATATGGATCCGTATTGGAAAATAGAAACATTATATTTTTGAAAAAGAAGTAAAATCAAGGTTGAATTCTTAACCTCATATTTATATTCTCAGCAAATCAAAGCGGTACCGCTCAGCCTTAAAAGCACATGAACTCATGAATGGTGAAACTACACCATTTTAGGGTTGTTTTTTTTCTTTTTTGCACATTTACCAACGAGATAATTAGTGATGGTGGAGGATTTTGATTCGTTGTTGTTAGATTTGAAATTGAAACTTTTGAATAAAATCGTTTATTTTTTATATTTTTCACGAAAAATGTGTGATGTAAAATTTTGTAATTTTTGGAATTTAATTTGTACTTAATTCACTAGTTAAAAAATGAATGAATGTAATAACTTTAATGTGCTCGTTTTTTGTCCACTTAATCTTGTATAAAACAAATTATAAAAATTATAAAATTTTAGTTTCATTTGTTTTTCATAAAAATTAAAAAAGATTGATTTTTTTAATTTGATATGTAATTTTCAAATTTTATAATACAAATAAAAAAAATTAGGTTGTGAAATTTTATAGCATCAAAACCCTCCTCTTAGATTAATTACAAAATTACATTCTTGTGCATCATGCACAGCATGTAGAACATATTGAGAAAAGAATTGAATTATCACAAATTTGATGTCTTGTTATGATTACAAGTTAAGTTCCCAACATATCTTTTCAGATGGATTCAGTTATCACAACTGAGTGCTTTGTCATGATTGTGTTCACAACTAACTTTTTTCATTGATTCAAAATTTAAATTTCAAACAAAAAATTTAAATTGTTGATTATGTTTTATTTCTAACACAATGCATTTATGTCAAGAAACCAAAAATTTTGGAGTTCGTTCGGCACATAATTTATTATAAATTTATAACAATATGCATCATTTATTCTCATTTTTTTATCTCATACAAAAGGAACTCAAATTTTACTATTAGTATTCTTAATGCATTATTTTAAGAATAAAACAAGATAATAGTTCGTAATTGTCGTCAGAAATTTATATTTTAATCTATAAGCCAGGAAAAAAAATGTGTCATGCCTGTTTTATAAATTAAAGATTCCTCCAATATATAAGCAACACAAGAAATTAAACTGTCAGAAATAAAATAATATTATACACTCTATTTTTTTATTTTGTATTAATATCAAATAGAAGACACAATGTTTTTCTATTTAAAAAAAATCAACCAAGTGAAAATTTTACTTATCTATAATTAACTAATGTGCAAATATTTATATATAACTTGTCATATTTTAGACTTTCTTTATATATAAAAATACCAACATGGTGACATTTTAAAAAAAGTTAATTGGGGACAGATAATATTTTTTTTAGGATATAAATAAAGTTAACTTACACAAAAGACCCCACAGCAACAGACATATCCTTCATTTTCTCATGCAATGTAGCCAAATTTAACTACCTTATATTCTGGGAATATATGATTTTAAAATAAATTAGTTGTGGTTTGGTGAAACAGGTAATTGGTTTACAAATTCATAAATTGTTTAGCTATACTATGCTACTCCCAATAAAACAGATTTTTTTTTCTATTTTTGAGCCAATACTTTGAATTTCTAATTGCAGCTAATTCAAGTCAATTAATATAATTTATATATCAAAATTTCGTCACAATTAAGTTTTGTATTTTTTTAATAATCTAGAACTTCTAGTAATAATAATTTCCCCTTTGTCAATAAATCAATGAAAAGTTTATAAAAATATAGAACTTATTTTCTATGATTTAAATCCAAGATATAAATGTGAAGTATGAGAGGTGTTTTTTTTATAAAACACATTAGCATATTCTCTTTCTATCATTTCGTTTGGTAAGTGAAGTAGATGTAATTAAGTATTTTAAGATGTTTTAATATATCAAACTGAGGTAATTTAAGACGAAATAAGTTAAAATACCTATAAAAATGAAGTAAAAGTTAAATTACTAAATTTCATAGTTTTTAATTTTTTTTATCCTTACTATTTCATCTATTTACTTTACTACTATCAAATATCAATATTTTAGAGTGATTTAATACATGTTTCCCTTTAATTTTACTATACTTATCAAATGGAAGGTGTATATTTATAATGGGAACAATAAATACATTCAACCGTTAACCTAAATTCATATTGTACAGAGATGTCCCCCAAATAGAATTGTTATTTTGGAAGCGTAGATTACATTTCAAGTTTTGAAGGTGCAGCTGTTAGACTGTTCTCCAACTTTGAATTCCTTCTGGAAACTTCTGTATTTGCAACAAAAGGCCAGCATCTTTTCCTCAAAAAAAAGAAGAAGAAGAAGAAATGCCAGCATGATACACTTGGCAACAATAGACATAGCAACATCTCCTTTCTGATTGTTATAAATAATAATAGGAGGGTTGATTGCTTGGTTGATTGCTTCTAATAGTAGCAGGATAAGATATTAAAAAGTATGATATTATTTGTATCTGTTGTGAGACCAAATGCTCTCCTGTCCCTCCAATTCCTTTTATTTAGGAGATGCCCCTTTTCATGTATAGGTGATCCTATGAACTTAGTTTGGCCAATTAAAAAAATAATATCAGTATAATGTTTTCTTTCTATGATATAGAAGTTTGTGATGATTCCAACATTCATTTCTTTTGAATGTCTTATTACTTATTAGGCGTGTGTTATCAAAAAATAATGTCAATTGAATGGTTAAAAGCAAAATAGTGGATGCCATGATATTATTTGGATAGGAGTTATGATAGTATTGTCTTAAACTATACTATGAGGAACATGAAAATGTTATTTAGTAAAATATTAGTTCAAATAGTGAAATGATAGATCGTATAAAAATGTTAAATAATAATATAAATAATATAAATAATATAAATATGATGATACTATTTTTATAATATCGTTGATATGATGGTATTATCATTATTATAATCATAACGATAAAAATAGAAAAATAAAATTAACAACAAAAGAACCACTGCCATCATTGCTACAACAATTAATATGACTATTGCACTCACATAACACCGATCCACGTGAGCTACTCAATTCGAACTACATATCAAAATTTCATATGAAACCAATTTAGTATTTTTGCATTATTTTTTCATTCTAAGAATGCTGCACTTGAATCTCATATTTCAGATTTCAATCCCTTACATTACATACAATTATGCAAATGCTTATTGGAGCACTTTCTATTTTCCTAGCTTCATTTTTTCATTTGCTAGTTAGTACTTGGTACTAATTCCCTTAAGACGCCCAAAATGGATGCCTTTTGACGTTTTGGGATAGACAGATGATTAATTAGTTTGACCAACATAATATTTGTTTTTGTTGATTGAAATTGAAAGGTTTACTTTTTCTTGGTAGTATGAATAAATAAAACCAGTAACAATGTTCTTTGTATGCTCTTAATAAAAGCTTCAAGTAGGCCGCCCTTTACTGAAATTTTTATTAACGGTCTAAAAAAATAACAAATCACAAAAATAGTTTTAATGGCTGAGAAATTACGAAAATAGTCATTATGCAGGGAAATTTGGCGTACTGGATGGACGACAGAAAATCTCGTGTACAGACCCGTTTAATCCTGGACGACAGAAAATCTCGTGTACAGACCCGTTTAATCCTGAACGACAGAGGACGCTGAAATTCTCATCGTACTGACCTGCCCAATCTAGTACACTGATCTTTCTAGCATACTGACCTGCTGACCCAGTACACTAGAAGCTCTAACATATACCCTGATCCGTGACCCGGTACAACGCTATTTCCAGCATACCCCTCCAGTACGCCTCTCTCCTCTCCCCCCAAATTGATTTTAATATTTATATTATTGTTGATTTTTTTTGCCGAGGCCCAATATTATTCACCGGAAATCTTGAATTATATTATTATCACGAAAATATCAAAAATAATTATAAAATAAAAGTTAAAGTTTTAAAAATATTACAATGTTCACAATTTGACTAGAATAATTGAAAAAAATGTAAAGATTTTTTATATCACAAAACCCTTTTGTAGTTTGAAATGTTAATATTTTTTTACTATTATTTGATATAATAATTATATAATTAAAATTATTGATTATTTAAAGATTATCTAATTAGATTTCTTTATAAGTAAATTAGGACCATTGATGAATAAACTTTTAAGGTCTTCGCAAATAATTTTCACTAAATAAAAAAATTTAAAACTTAAGACTATCTTTTTTAAAATGTTGGTTTAAAATTTTTTTATTTAGTGAAAATTATTCGTCAAAGATCTTAAAAGTTTATCCGCCGATGGTCTTAAATTTATTTTAATTACAAGACAGTCCAATTAGGTAATTTTATAATGATTGATAATTTTTACTATATAATGATTATATCAAAATAATGGTAAAAAAAATATAGTTAAAATTGTTGGTCATTATAAAATTACCTAATTGGACTGTCTTGTAATTAATATAAATTTAAGACCATCGGCGAATAAACTTTCAAGATTTTCGGCGAATAATTTTCACTAAATAAAAAATTTAAAACCATCATATTAAAAAAGATGGTCTTAAGTTTAAATTTTTTTTATTTAGTAAAAATTATTCACTGAAGACCTTAAAAGTTTATTCACCGATGATCTTAAGTTTATTTTAATTACAAAAAAGTTCAATTAGATGATATTTAAATAATTAATAATTTTAACTATAAGATTATATCAAAATAATAGTAAAAACTATTAATATTTCAAAGTAAAAAAAAAGCTCTGTGATATAAAATATCTTCACATTTTTTTAATTATTCTAATCAAATCGTGAATGTTGTAATATTTTTGAAACATTAAATTTTATTTTTATAATTATTTTGAATATTTTAGTGATAATAATATAATTCAAAGTCTTCGGTGAATAATACAAGGGCCTCAACAAAAAAATTCAACAATAATATAAATATTAAAATCAATTTAATAATATAAATATTAAGATCAATTTGGGAGGAGAGGAGAGAGGCATATAAGGGGTGTACGCTAGAAATAGCGGCGTACCAAGTCACGGGACAGGGTGTACGCTGGATCTTTCAATGTATTGGATTAGTGAGTTAGTATGCTAGAGCTTCCAACGTACTAGGTCGGTCGGAGGGGTCAATACATTGGAAAGACCAGCGTATTGGGTCGAACGGGTCAGTACGATGGAAATTTTAGCATCTTCTGTCGTCCCAGGTGAAACGGATCTATATGCGGGATTTTCTATTACCCACCCTATACGTCATATTTCCCTGCGTAATAATTATTTTCGTGATTTCTCAGCTATTACACTTATTTTGTGATTTATTATTTTTTCATGTTAATAAAAATTTCGAACCTACTTACATAAAAAAAAAAAGTTCTTTGTATTCTTTTCTTTCTTTTACATTTTCTATCCGTACAAACACTTTTCTATGCTTTTAAACGGCTGCGCGGTGCGGCGACTTTAATATAATTTTAGAACTCATCAATAGAATCAGATCAGACGGCTGTGATTTCGTATCATTGAGGACCCAACTTGTTTCTTATTTTAGGATTGTATTTTATAAGTTTAAATTATTTTAAATATTAATATTTAAAATAGTATTAAATAAGAAAAATATGAAGTCTACGTATCATTGAACAGTTCTAGATGCTTATTTTCAGGCCCATTGCTTCATCTGATATTTTAAGAAGAAAAAAAGTTAGGGAAATATTATTATTGATATTTTCATCAACACTAATTTTATTATATATATTAAATGAATTATTATATATATATTAATAAATTTATGTTATATAATATTATTATTATTTAACTTAAATATTTCTATTATGTATAATAATTCTTTTAAGGTGAATAATAATAATACTGTATAAAATAAATTTGTATAATAAAATCATTAATATGTATAATAACTCATTTAACGTATATAATAAAACTCGTATCTATAATAATATTAATAATCAGCTCTCAAAAAAATAAATACTCCAAAAGCATGGATTGTTGAAGACATAAAAAATAAAAAAAAATCCATGACCTCTGTTTGATTTTTCAAAATTGCAATGAACTCTAAAACATAATAATCCGAGTTCTTAAACTAAATTTAATGATTAGTTGACTACGAATAGTCAGAAAAAGACTTCAAGTCCTTTCCACATTTATATCTGTTCTTTTTACAATCATTACAAAATATACTTGACATTAAATAACATAATAAAATGCAAAAAGTTTCAGAAAATGACTAACAAAATAATAGTGCCATCCACATTAATGATGACAATCACAACAACAACAACCAAAACTATAACACAGATTTATCCGAAATTTTTATTAACAACCTTAAAAAAATAATAAATCACAAAAAAGAAGTTTTAATGGCTGAGAAATCATGAAATTAACAATTACACTGGAAATTTTGACGTACAAGATGGACAATAAAAAATCCCGCGAATAGACCTGTTTGACCCGAGACATCAGAGAATGTCAAAATTCCCATTGTACAGATCAGCCGCACCTGATACACTAGAGCTTTCAACATACTGACCCATCTCATCCAGTACGCTAGAGCTTCCAACGTACCGGCACCCCCTTCTCTCTTTTCCCTTCTTTTTTTAATTCATAGTTTTATAATTTTTTATTTAGTAGAATTATTCATCAAAGACCCTAGAAATTTATTCGCCGACGGTCCTAAGTATATTTAATTATGAAAAAGTCCAATTATACAATTTTTAAATAATCAATAATCTTAAGTATATAATGATTATATCAAAATTATGGTAAAAGCTACTGAGATTTCTAATTATAAAATGTGCTTTATGATATTCGATATCTTAACATTTTTCGTATTATTTCTAATTGAATATAGAAAAAGAATCAAAATTATTACTAAAATTACATCAATTCATTACACATTTTACTTGAATCATATAAAATATTCTAATATATTATTTACAGTTTGATATGTTATGTTTCTAAATATATTTTATTTAAAAATAACATATGATTTTAGCATATCCATTGAACTTTTGAAACGGAATAATATTATTATCAAAAAATTAAAAATATTAATTTAAAAAAAATCTAAAGTTTAAATATAGTATCAAAATTCATTGACAATCTAAACACAACATATCAAAACGTTAATAAAATATTACACATATTTTACATAATTCAAGTAAAATGTGTAACGAATTGATGTAATTTTAGTAATAATTTTGATTCTTTTTCTATATTCAATTAGAAATAATACTAAAAAATGTGAAGATATTTGATATTATAAAGCATCTTTTATAGTTAGAAATCTTAATAATTTTTATCATAATTTTGATATAATTATTATATAATTAAAATTGTTGATTATTTAAAAATTATATAATTAGATTTTTTATAATTAAAATAAATTTAGGATTATCGACGAATAAACTTCTAAAATTTTCGGTGAATAATTTCACTAAATTCAAAATTATACAAATATGAATAAAAAAAAATGTTGCATGGGGAGAGAAGGGAAAAAAAGGAGGGGGGGGGGGGGGGGTGCGGACTCAAGGGAGGGGTGGGTGTACGGCAGGAAATATGGCGTACTTGATAGTTAGTCAAAATTTCTGGCAACATGATGATTTTGATGATTTTTGAACTTTTAAAGCTTTTTTGGGGATTTCTTTATTTTTTTAATTATTAACAAAAAATTCAGCAAATTTATCATATATTATTTTAAAAATATACTTGATATTTATATCTGTTCCTTTTACAATCATTACAAAATATACTTGACATTAAATAAGACGATAAAATGCAAAAAGTTTCAGAAAATGACTAACAAAATGATAGTGCCATCCACATTAATGATCATAATCACAACAACAACAATCAAAACTATAACAGAAATTTATCCGAAATCTTTATTAACAACCTAAAAAAATAATAAATCACAAAAATAACTTTAATGGCCGAGAAATCACGAAAATGACAATTACGTTGGAAATTTTGGCGTACAGGGTGGACAACAGAAATCCTGCAAACAGACCTGTTTGAACCGGGACGTCAAAGGACGCTGAAATTCCCGTTGTACCGATTCGCCCGACTCGGTATACTAGAGCTTCCAACGTACTGACCCGTCTCATCCAGTGCGCTAGAGCTTCCAACATATCGACACCCCCCTTCTCTCTTTTCTCTTTCTCTCCGCATTCTTTTTCTTTTTTTAATTCATATTCTTATAACTTTTAATTTAGTGAAATTATTCGCCGAAGATCCTAGAAATTTATTCGTTGATGGTTATTAGTATTAATTTTGATTTTTTTCTATATTCAATTAGAAATAATACGAAAAAATATTAAGATATTTGATATTATAAAGCATCTTTTATAGTTAAAAATCTTAATAGTTTTTAGTATAATTTTGATATAACCATTATATACTTAAAATTATTGATTATTTAAAAATTATATAATTGGACTTTTTCATAATTAAAATAAACTTAGAACCATCGGCGAATAAATTTTTATGATTTTCGGCGAATAATTTCACTAAATTAAAAATTATAAAAATATGAATAAAAAAAGAAAAAGAATATGTTGTATGGGTAGAGAAGGCAAAAGAGGAGTATATAACCATTATATACTTTTATGGTTTTCGGCGAATAAACTTTTATTTCACATTTATTCAATAAAAACAAAATGACAAAAATTTCCATACTCAATAAATCATTCAAAAAAACTTTCCTCCTATATATTTTTTTCAAATACATAAAAAAAAATATATATAAATGAAATTTATGATTTCATAATTTCACTACAGCACCAATAAAATGCACACCCCATCGCTACCGACTAAAGAAATAAAGACGCGTGTCGTGTCGTACGATCACGACAAAAGGCCAATTGATTGGTGGACAGTGAGAAACACCCCACACCAAGACCATAGAAAGCGCCACACCATATCCCTTTCGTCGTCTTCCTCCCAAGTCCCGACCGAATTCGCGGCTCAGGCTCTCCTTCTCGATTTCTCGAACCTTCTCCGCAAACACATCGCCATTTCCGATTCTCCGATGGGGAGCAGCAACCCTCTAGGGCTGCCCCCTGCGCTCGATCTCCATTTCTTTCGCCTCTATCCTCCTCTCTCTCTCAAATCCGCTTCCACTCCGCAATCTCAACCCCAGCCTTTCAGTTTCATTTCCAATCTGACAGCTTCTCTCCGATCCATCCTGTCCTTCAATTCCTCCGCGCGATCCGCTCCTCCTCCGGTCCCACCTGTCAGAGACCCCTCACTTCCGACCTGTTGCACCGTCCCCTTGTTCCGACCGTACGTTGCCAAGGTGCCGTGGCACGGTGGGCCCCGCGCCTTCCTCTCGCGCCTGTTTCCACGGTACGGACATTACTGTGGGCCCAATTGGTCGAGCGGGAAGGAAGCGGGGTCGATGCTGTGGGACCAGAGGCCGATTGATTGGTTGGATCACTGCTGTTATTGCCATGACATTGGGTATGATACACATGATCAGGCAAAGCTTCTCAAGGCCGATCTTGCATTTCTTGAGTGCCTCGAGAGGCCCCGCATGGCGACCAAGGGTGGGGCCACCATGTCGATCATATACCGAGCCATGTGCATTGCGGGTCGGTAACTTAGTATGACTCTTTTGCTAGGCATTGAATTCCCTTTTCCTGTTCTACTGGTACAAGTTTGTGGCAATGCGGAAATAGTTTAAACTTTAATTCTGATAGTACAAAGTACCTGCTGAAATGTTATGAGATATAGAATGACTTTAAAATTAGAAACTAATCGAGGTTTTGACAGTTTTTGATTTGAAATTAATAGGCATCCCATGTTTTATCCTTGAAACAGTAGAACTAGAACCAACTATCAAAATATCAGGTGCTATGCTCATTGCTAGAATAGAAAGTTTTTGTTCTGTACCAGTATTGTACATGGATTCCCTCACCTGCTATCCATGACTGTGCCATTATTTAGTCCAGGCTGTCAGATTTTAATAGGACAACTTGTACTAGATTAAACTTCATCCCTTATTATCTGAGGTTGATGATTGGACCAGTTTACTTTAGTATGATAATTCAGGTTGAATAATTGTATAATCACGCCATTACAAAAATTGCAGCGGATATGACTAATGTGTGGATCATTGGGTATAAACTTGCTAAAAATATTGGTACTACTTGGACATAACCATTCCTAATAATTGTATAATCATGTTTAATCTTCTTTTTGCTTAGTTTAAGTTGCTAGGTCAATGGTTTCACTCTCACTCATAAGTTGAAATATAATTAGGTGAGAGATGCTAAACCTAGTTTTCTTGCAGTATGGTGGTTCTCAGTATGTTAGAAAGTATGACTAAATATGGTGGGGTAATTGATGTAGTAGTTGTTCCAGAAATTAAGCAAGTGATTGAGTATTAAAATAAGTTTGTGATTTTGGACAACTTCTTAATGGAATTGAGCGAAACAGCCAGTTCATACTAGATTTATTAAAGTAAAAGAAAATGGTAGATCTGTGAGCATATGAAGTTGGGATTGGATGAGACTTCAGTCTGTACCAGCAATTTAAATGCAAGTGGTTGCTTATTTTTTTGTAGGTTTGAGGAGCTTTCTGATACCATACAGAACATATTTGGTGAGACTTCAGACAGGGCCCTCATTCTATGATTTTTTTGGCAATATGTTTGCGAAGATTCCTTCAATAAACAAGGTAGCAGCAGAAAACCAGAAGGTCAGATTTTGAACTGAAAGAACTTCTATGGATTGCAATGGAAATGCGATAACAAAGCAACTAAAGAAATCAATGGCTACTTTTAAGCTGGTTTCTGGATCTAGCACTCAGCTTTGCACTTTGTTGGGTTTTAGCATTGTATTGTTTACCCTCTTTCATGAAATGTATATATCATATTTTTCAACATGTAGCTTAGGCTCGTTGTATGTATTAGTTGAACAGACACTTGTAAGTGTGTTGGATAGAGCTGATTGTTGTGATGAGGAGCTTTGCCTAGATTGAAAGAAGATAGTATACTTGTTCATGTGACAAAACGAATATCTCTGAGGTAATTTATGTAAAGAAAGCAAGATTGTGGTGAAGTGGGGTTCTTCGTAAGCTGAGCAATGCTGATATATAAGTTATGAACTTGCCAATTGTGACTATTTTCTCATCTGTATGTAAATTTTTATTTAGCATATAGCTTTCTCAGCGCGTTTCTTTATTTCTGTATGGAAAACATAGAAATGATTATTAGTTATAGTTGCCTTTTTCTATGCCTACAAATGAAATTTTGCTCGTGTTCCTTTTTCATGGTGTTTCCTTTGCTGATTGACAAGTTTGTTTTCATTGACTTACAACCAGGAAAATGTGTGCTGTAAATTCATCGTGGCTTATATGTATTATTTCAAAATATGAAATTAATTTTCTTGAATTGAGAATTCTTGAAAATTATGAATATTTTTATTTTAAAAATATGAAAATGAATTAGGAAGCAATGGCTGCGGAAAAAGAAAACAAAAACGGAGGGAAGATATAAATCAAGTTTATGGAATCCATAAGAATAATTTGTTAAAAAATTTAGATATGGAGATAGTTTGTTTTATTTTTTTTTGGGTAATGTCTTGAAACCCCTTGAACTTTTGACTCACGATAAGTTGGTCCCTGAACTTTTAATTTAAACAAACACCCTTTTGAATTATGCAACTTGTGACAAATGACCTCTTAACTGTTAATTATTATTTGATACTCAATTATAAATTATGAAATGACCAATATACTTGTAAGCCTATAGTATAATATTTTATTGATGTTATATGATTTTTAATTTGCAGAAATTTATTAACTATCTTAAAATATTATCAACGCTTAGATTAATAATCATTATATAATATATTTTCCATTTTATTTTATTTTTATTTTTATTTGTAAGAAAGATATAGTTACATAAATAATTAAAATCCATAATAAAATTATGTTTTTTTATAGTACTATACGATTTTCAATATTTAAATATGAAATCTAACAAATGTTATGAAATAAAAAAGCATTTATTAATTTAAACTTGATGTTGAAAATTATAAAATATTATAAAAATAAAACATAATTTTTTATCGATTTTAATTACTTACGTAACTACATATTTTTTATAAAGATAAAATAAAGCATATAAAATAGAAATAAAAATAAAATGGCAAACATATTATATAATAATTATTTAATTAAATGCCTATAATGTTTTATAATAGTTAATAAATTTCTGAAAATTAAAAATTCACATAACATATAAATATTTCAAATATTATACTATAAATCTGCAAGGGTATTTTGATCATATAATAATTTATAATTGAGTATTAGATAGCAAATAAACATATGAGAGGTCATTTGTCACTTAATAAAAGCCGAATTTCAAGAGATGAATTTTCAAAATTCGTCTCTTAATAAAAAATAATATTTTACTAAGGAACGGATTTTCAAAAGCATTTCCTCAATTAAAAATAATATATTATTATAAGACGTTTTTGAAAATCTGTCTCTCAAAAAAGCGGGCCGAACTTTTATTTCTTTGCCCATGCTTTGGGATAACAAAAGCCATGAGACATGATGGGAAAAAAATCTCGTTCCAATTAAAATATTAATTTGCATTAGAAAAATTCAAAATTTTGATCCGTACAAGTTGGGGACGGGGTTTTAAAACCCGTCCCTTCTATTTTTCAAAGTTTTGTAGTACTATTTTGTATTTAGCATTTTTTTATTAATTTCACTTAGATTTAAAACGAGTCAAGCAAAAAAAAAAATACCCTTTTGTAGTTTGTAGCAAACTGTGCTAAAGTTCTTATGAGAGAGATATTTTTTTTAAAATTATGAAAAACGTTGATTCTCAACAAAATAAAATAAAAAGTTATGCTATTGTACAATTTATATTTTGATTAAAATCCAAATAGTTCAAATGGTGCCTTCTCAAATTTATATAATTGATCTAATTTGCTCAATACATTATCTATATCAAAATCTCGTAGGACATCAAATTTTATTATTTTTTAAAATTTTTACTAAATTTTGGATTTTTGAGAAATGAACCTAAAGTATTAAAGTAGTAGGAAAATTAAAAAAAAAAAGTGTGCAGATCAAATAGAGTTATTTAAAAAAAAAGAAGTAAAATCTTTCATATGTATATCATATCGAATGGTTTGGATCGATCGTTCGGATACTAAAAAATATAAATTGAATCATTTGTATTTTGAATGAAATAGAAGTGTTTGTGCAAAAACCTAACTCAATTAAATATTTTTACATCCTTTTCAAACTTCTTATTATTTCAACGACATTGAAAGTGGTAAAAATATTGCTCAAAATGAAGTTTATTAACATTTACAAATGATTTTTTTGCCATATCAAACTTCTTATTTTAAAAATTTTATGTCAGTGTAAAACAAACAAAGTTCAATTTTGGTTTTGGTCACCCTCACAATTGATACTGAATGTTAAAAAAAGAAAAATATTTTGCATGAAGTTGTTGTCAAATTTTCTGAAACAACGTGTCATGTACTCGTACTTTTTTGCACATGTTTCATTAATCATTAATAAGGAAATTGTGCAAGAATTCTATATCGTTACTGTTTTTTAAACTGTAGCTCTACTACAGAGACACAGCAGAAAAATATTCAAAATTAATACTATAATAATATAATAATTAAGTGTGACGTATCTTCTCATGAAATCTATTAATGCACATTTTTTAAAACAGCCAACAAAGTGTATGTGTCACCATCTCAGTCTGAATGAGTACAGGCGATTTTATCATAGCAACAGTTACCAAATCTCGTATTATAATGGTCTCCATGGTTGTTGGTTGGTAGGTTTTTATTTTATTTTATTTACGCTTTATATGTATTTATGTTGACAATAGTTATAAAGAGAGGTGTCGATGGATCAGTCAAGTCGAATCGGATTGATATTATTTTATTATTTTTTTTAATTAATTTGTTTCGGATCGCAATGTTTTGATTTACAATTCTAATTGACTCAAATAATTTGATTATATTTAATAATAATAACAATTTATTGAGGAGTGATAATTATATTTATTATTTTTATAATTTATCTGTACTCAGAATATATTTATATATTTTTTTAAAAATATTTATATTTAATAACAAAAATATTTATATTTTATATTGGTAGAACTAAATTTTTTTAAATATATATTTTTAGCTATTCAACGTGATTTATAAGTTCAATTTTTATATATTTATTTAGAAAATAAAATAAAAAAATACTTTATAGACTATGTATAAATATATTCGATAATAAATATAAATATTAGTTATATTAAGTATAAATACTTTCGAGATGTAGATAAGGAATAATTTCTCTAATTTATTTATTTATTTATATAATTTAATCTCAATAATATTATAATAAATCTTAAGAATATTGATTAGTATGTAAATAAATATTAATTAACGTTAAATGTGTCAATCCGATTCAAGACAAATTAAAAATTTTAAATCTGTATCCGATTTATTTTTTCATGAATCATATCAAGTTGAATTGAATTCCAAATCCGACCATCAAATCAAAACAAGAATTAACCATAGTTGCAAACAAAATAGCGCAGAAGAGATTTGATATGAAATAGTTGATACAAAAAACTACGGTTTTAATTTGTGACAAATTAATCCCTTTGTAAATAGGTATCTTTGGATCAACCAGGAAATGTCCTGAGCTAATTTAATTAATTTTCTACATTATGTGCATATTTGGTTTCTTTTTCTTTTCTTTTCTTTTTTCTTGTTTTTTTTAGATACATCATCATGCTTTCAAGAGCAACAAATGTAACTTTTATTTCCGAGTGGATATACATGACAAGTGCTTGAGGAAAAAACTTTGAAATAATTCCATTGTATATCTCATAATCTGATAAATTTCATAGAACAATATGATATTTCTTTCCTCTTCATGTTTGAAATTGGTTAGTTGTAAAAACTTAAATGCCACATTAAAACAGCTTGGTTTTCTCCGTGAGTCTGCTAGTATTTAATTCAAATAATTCTACATAAATTCAAATATTGGTGTGGTCCATACTCAATGAAATTTGTGAACAAATCAGAACAAAAATATTTCCGATAATTGTCAACAGATAACTTGATCCATAAATATTGGTTGGTCCCAAACTTTTTTTGATTTATGTGGTGCTTCAATTAATATGCGCAAATATTAAGGTGACTTTTAGTATTGGTCCCCTAACCCCTTGTATATATTTCTCTCCCTTGTGTTTCTGAAAGGACATGGAAAAAATAATTAAAAGGGAAAATTAACAAAAAATAAAATAAATGAATCGTATTAATAAGAAATATGCCGTTGCTATGATACGTCAATATATTTGAATTTCTTGTTTGATGTTGGTTCTTGATGTGAGAATTAATTTTGTTATATTTATTTATTGTGGTGATTATAATTCACATGACTAAATTTCTCTATAATTATAATTTTTAAGTGAGATACTAATTATTGTGGGATTACAAGTTCTCTATAATTACAATATTTATTTAAAGAAATGTGATAATTGCACACTAATTTTGCACCTCACAAGATTCTGAGCACAAATTCTGTAGATTGGAGAAATAATATTTAAAATTTTCAAGACTCGAATTCCTCATTTCATACATATGTATAAGACAAAAGTATTTATATAAATATTTAAATATATTTATATAATATTTAAATGTATTTATACTGACACTCAAATATATTTGTACTGTTATTTAAATATATTTATACTAACATATTCAAATTTATTTTTATATAGGATAAAAATATTTATACTAATATTTAAATGTATTATGACACAACATATCATAGTATTACGAACCGTGATATATATCAAATCATATTATTAATGACATGTACTCTTTATTATTAATACCGAATCATGAGATGCAGAAATTATATGTAGAATGTAGAGGATAATAATAATTTCTCTTATTTAAAAGGCTGTTGTTATTAGAAACATTGTAGTGATTTTTAAGTAGATTTATAGTTTTACAATGATATATTTAACGAGTTCATATTGGAGATTTTAAAATTGTATTTTGCTATAGGCGCATGGAGTGTAATGAAAATATTATTATTTTCAAAAGCAATGATTTTGATATGATTATGACTAATTATGTGCGCAAAAGTTGTGTCACAAAATAACCGATTAAAATATCTTTAGCTTAACCAGTTATTTTTAACGTAATTAGTAGTGCATGAATATATGCAAAAGATAATGTTCGAATTACTTTCATTTTTCCCTTGTCAGTCATACCGAACTTGACATATGTCAGGTTGATTTTGACCTCATTTCATGTTGTTTGAACATTCTATATATATATCGGCATCATTTAATTTCATTTGGGCGTCCGAATTTGTAACAATGTTTGTATTCTGGAATTTCAAAAGCCGCAATTCATTCTAGATTGTTGCACCTCGATTTATACCTGTACATTCTGGATTTGAATTTACTTCAATATTTTTTTCTTTGCGATATTTATTATTTGAATATTTAGCATGAGTATTGTTTCTGACGGGACAAGATCGAATGTGATAATCTCAGGACGACTCTTAGTCCTGGCCGCTTCGACCTTTTCTAAATCTTCTCCCTTATGTCTCCGAAAGGCCACGAAAAGAAGGAAAAAAAAAGGTGATTTTGTTTCGTCTATTCTAATAAAAAAAAAATACCCATTCTGATTTTTTTTTGACATAAAACTCTCATCAACCCAACATTTATTTTTTTAGATGTTTTTTTTATAAAACTTAAAATTACATCTCTCGTAAAAAACCAAAATTTATCATCACTATATTAATCCATTCTGATTTTTGACAAGCGTTTTTTGAACCAGTGTGTATATGATGCTAAACTCACAAAATTTAAAATGGCTGCTATGAACATATAGCAACCGTCTAAAAATGATAATCTTAAAATTTTCAGTGTTTTGTGCACACGCCAGTAAGCATACACAGGAAGAAAGGTGTTAGAATTGATCAGCAGCAGTTTAGCTTTGACCAATTGCACTTTCATTCTGTGCCCTATTCAGAGGCCTAAATTTAACAACTTAGGGAAATAAGCTTTTTTACACTGGTAAAAATAATATCTTATGCTCCTCAAAATTCCAATGAAAAACCACAAGTCCTTGCACGTAAAATGAACAAAGATATAAACACATCATCTGACTACAAATCATTCTCCTTGAGACCGGCACTTGAAACTACAAATGGAAGGAAGGGTTAAAAAAAAAAAAGCAAAAAAGACTAGAGAAAAACTGAAAACCTGCACACAACAAATGCAAATTACAACAACAAAAGACTGAAGGATGTACAAATGCCACGGCAGTGTAACGCTTCTCATCTTGGACTGTTCCATGGAGGCGATGGTTTGTTATATTGGAATGCTTGTGATGTGGTCCCATGGCTCAAATCGAGGCTATGTAGCTGCTCCATTAGCTGGGACCTCCGCTCCTTGAAGAAATCAAGACGAGTAGTGAGCTCCACAAGGGTTGAGGATGCCAATGATGGCTGCTTTGGATATTCGATCCCCTGGCAAATGAAAATAAACAAATACCAATTAGCACATAGTTGCGATTAGGTTGCGTGTATAACAACAATTGAATCCTCATGCAACAGATGTAGTAATACAGAGTTATTTTGGCAAAGAATATTTAATTACATTATCAAGATAGCTTCTATTTTTGGTGTTGGGGCGTAGGGGATTTTTCCAATTTTGTAATGTGATTTTTATTACCTCACTCAATTTGGGAGTGTTACTGGAAATAGAACTATGATCTGCTAGATTACTTGTTGATGCCTCGAAGCCTCTTAGCTCACTTGAAGATGATGCATCCAAAGAATGCTTTCGAGATAGTGACTTAGAACTGGCATGTGGTAGCACTTGCTGCTTTATGCTTCTCCAATGAGTCGATGATGTGCTCTCCTGCCCATTATTTAAAATAAATAAGAAATTTTTACTGGCATCAAGAATAAAAATAGTTTGAACTTGTGAGACAAGAAAAAAAAGCAGCAACTTTCAGCTGTTGCAATAACATATTCCATAGATTCACTAATCTCTGCTCTTTTTGGCCATTTGTTTTCAGCCAATATATCATAACCAGAGCCTAAGTGCCCAAACACAACGCAAGTGTAAAACAATTACTCTAAGCAAACAAAAAGTGCTGTGATCTTTGTCAACTAGAACAGTTCTATAATGGAATGACAAATTTTGTTTAAGCAATGCAAAATGTCAATTACCAGCAATGCATCAGGGCCCCAGTTGGTACCCTAAGTTATACTTGTGCCAAAAGAAACAAAATGGTTTAAGCAGATAGGAAGAGAATTCCAAATGACAAACCTCGCTCCTTTGTTTACTTTTTTCATGGCTGCAGAAAGCAAGGTTCATGTCAAAACCTTGCTGGATAATGCTCCTGCAACCAAATGAAAAAAATATTAGTTGGTGATCTACAAGCCTTAACATTACAAAGACCACAAAGACAAGCACCTATAATTCCTAATCCAATTGAAATTTAAAATTCTTCACACGACTGCCTATCAGCCTATAGAAATCCTCACATTATTGATGCCATTAGCATGTTCAAAAGCACTTGATACTATTGTCCAAACCACCATTGAGATCTATGTAAATCAAGCACAAGCCAATTTTAAGATTTCAGATTTTTCTTGGCTTTTGCTGGAATAAAAAGATGACTTCACCAGCTCATACTGAGGTAGAGATACAAGATAAAGAGCTAGGCCTACTACCAAATGTATCTGCAGTATCCGTACTGGCCGTTGCTAGAACAGTATATTTGTTTCTACTTACGGTTGTGAAAGATGGGTTGGAAGGTGCTGATATCGATCATTTGCATCCACCAAAGACCCATAATGATGCTGCCGCTGTTGATTAAGTTGAAGGTGCAGCTCAGCGACCTTTTGTTTTAATCTTGCCACATCAGCCTCTGCAAGTGCTATCTCCTCCAGCTCTGCCCTTGTCTAGAAAAATCAGAAAGAAAGAAGTACAAAGCATTCACAAGTTAAGCCTTGCTTTCCAGTAGCACCCAAGTATACATATTTGCAACTAATAACTAAAAACTTCAGATACTTGCGTATTACATCTAATTCAGTTCACTGTTATGGAAAAAGTTGCATTCAGTTAGCATTGGAAAATTTACCCTGAACTACTCTCCTCAGCAGGATGGGAATGAGGTCGCTCAGATAAATCTGATTTAGAAAATTTAGGATTATTAAATATTAAATAAAACATTTACCTTTGAATCCATAGCCCGTGCACTTGAGAACTGTCCAGAAGACATACTTAACCCAACCTCAAGAGCAGATCTAAGGTCCCTCTCAGCTTGCAACTGCTCTTGCAGCCTAGAAACCTACAACAGCAGTCAAGAGGCTTAACACAGCTCAGATAAAGGATCAAACATATTAGATCTTATAACAACATTAATTTATTATTGAAGCAAAGTCCATCAAAATCGGCACAAAAAACCAAATAGAATATTAAGATTCATAAAAAAGTCTTGACTTGATAACCATAACTGTAAGCTTTAGCATACAGTAAAACAATAACTAGCAATCATGAAAATGTAAAAAAGAAGAACAGAGAAGCTTAGCTTGTCAATAAATGACAAGAAAAAGGTTGATCCAAACACAACCAACCCAACTCATAAGTTGATTCTGTTTCCAGCCTTCTAGAGGTCTACAGAATCTAATGTTGCTCATTTTGAATGAGAAACAAAGTAGTTGCCAGAAAAAATCACCTACTGTATTTCTTATGGGCTTATTTATTTGGGCATATAATAGAACATGGTCAACAAATTAAACTCTATGAAGTTTCAGCTTTTAAAGCAATTCTAAACTCTTAATCAGGTGATTGGCTCCAAAAATGGGTTCAACCAGCAAGCATATTCTCAAAATCAACAGAAACCATTTGTGCAAGTAAAAATAATGGAGGTATGAAGATAACAGGTAACAGAGATAAAAGTAAAGCTAACATACATCTTGTTCAAGAGCAAGACGACGCTCATGCAGAGCCTGCTTTCTTCTTTCAAGACTAGCCTGAAGGATCGCATTCCCCCTAGCCTGAAAACGTCTTTTTTATCAGTATATTTAAATTTTTAATGGCCAGACAATATCTATTTAAGAAATGGTATACTGAATCAGTAACTTTTGACTATATATACATTGGTTAATGTTGAATTAAAACCACAGATTTTTGGGGTAAAACTTCATATGTAGGAACTTAAATCAAGGCAAAAGAGCCCCAGCATGATGCATAGGGGATCGCTGATGTAAACCTCAAGATGGTACAGTTTAGGCAATGTATTATATTCAGAATGGCAGTTTAATGACACATCGATTCCTGCACCAACTAATGCTGATACATACTTTCCTGACACAAGAGTTCCTTGCATGTCATCAATATCAATAAGACTTCAGTGAACCACTAACTATACCCAAAATAATTCAGAAAAACATTTTGGCAAAAAAAAATAAAAAATAAAAAGAACAATTGCAGGACAAGAATAAGAAAACATCTATGGACAATTAGAGAGCCTACTAATAAAGGAACTTCGACACAGAAACTGATATCATCCAACACCAAATAAATGGTTCTTACATACCAAAGTGTCATATGGTAGTTGTTGTGTCTGGCACTCATTCTACAGTGCTATTATAGGATAATAGGAAGTCTACTCTAAAACATACCTCTTTGGCAATTCTGATTTGAAGATCGTTCTTTGTGATCTCGAGTCTCTGAATAGCAAGCCTGACAACATTGGAGAACTAGTTTTAATTAAGATAATTCCCATGAATTAATAAACATAATTTAAATAAACTACTGAAGAGTGTTTTAAAAGTTACTACACGAAGCAGAAAGAGGACTTACTCTTCTTCCCCAGACGAGTCCACAGATTCTGATGATAAGTTCTTTCGACCCTACAGTTATCATGGAACTTAAAATGACAACAGCAAAAGGAAAGTTTGCATCCACTTTAAGAGATGGAACTCTGGAAACAAGCTATCCGGAACAAATAAATGTCAGATAGTAAAATGCTTACATTGCTTCTTCCCCAAAAGTTGTTGCGCTTCACCTGAGCATGTGATCCATTAGCTTTAACTGGTTGTTTATCAGCAGAAAATTCAGCTCCATTCACAGCAAAAGATATTCCAGGGTCCAATGAAGATAGTATCTCTCCCATTGACAAAGGAGTTTCACTATTTGGCATTGAATTAGATATATTCGTCTCAAGAAATGACTTCTCAACATCTATGGAACCATTTTCTTTCAATTGATCTGGTTTCCCTTTGTTTAAATCTATTTTTGCACTAGCACCACCATCTTTAGGAGATTCTCCATCTGAGTCATCAGCATCAAAGACCTGTTTTACCAGAAAGACAATACCAATTAAGATGAAAGATCTCAGCAAGCTGCCTTTCTATGTGACGAATGTGACATTACTCGTCTGGGTTTATGCGGAGGAGGAATCTAGTACAACACAAGGAACTACTAAATTGTACCCAACAACCATTGTATATTAGCTTCGCATAGGGTGATGTGGACATGAATGATGGCACAGCACAAACCACAAGAAGGTGAGTAAATGCACAACAATTAATGGCTGACAAAATTTGAGTATTTTGTAGCAATGAATAATATAAATACTGAAATCAAGATTGAAATATAAGAAAACTACATTATTGACAAAAGCTTTTTGCATCTGCTTGGGTACTATGAAAGCAAAGCACAAAGAATCACTAAATTTGTAAAATAACAACTAGCATACATTCTGGTTTTTAATATAAAATTTGTGGGTTCAGATTGAAAAAGAATTGAAGCCTCAGATAAAAAAGGTGCTTATAGTGGAATGAGATTCCTAGGTTTAGTTAAAGTAACACAAACATTTTTTATGTTACTTAAAAGTTGCAGTACTGCAAACTACAGGATACTGCAACTTCAGTTGTCCCCTATAGAACAGCCTTGCACCAGTTTGAAAAGACAATTTGAACATTCAAAGAGTCTAAAAGTTGAATCAGCTGACCTTATAGTCATATAGGTCACTACCAGCATATCCACTACTTTCACTAAGTTTTCCGCTAAGAACACGCTCAGCATCATCCTCGTCCATCTCCTGATCGGCATCATTTTCTGCATCATGATAACCATTGCCTTTAGCATCAGTATCCTCGTCATCTACCGATTCCTCACTGGCGCTTTCTTCAGCGTGAGAATCGGGAGAAGGAGAGCATCTGAGTAGGTTCTCATCCTATATATCAACAAAAAGGAAAATTCAAGTCAGATTATTAAAATCAGACAAATTTGATACCAGCAAGAATGGCAAGCACTGCCCAGAATGGTCTGATCACTTGATTATACTAATTTGTGCCCTTCACTTTTCTCTTGGTTCGCAGTGCTTAATTGTACAATGAGGTAACTAAAGGTGAATTGAACTGAGGCTCTATTAACAATTGGAAATTAACTTGGGAAAAAGTGGTTTCTGAAGTTCAATTGAGCAACCAGTGGTTAACTGAGGCAGATTGTACTGAAGTGATATTTAATCACGTGTTGGTATAGTACTCTGTCAGTTAGGCCCGATAATTGCATACCACTACAAAAACTAAGAATACTACCCAAAATGCAATCTTTGTATTAACATTTACAACAATTAAGAGTTACCAAAAAAAAAAGAAAGGGTTTCCCAGGAAGGAAATATACATCAAAAACATTCTCATACTCCTCCAACAGAGTGGTGATGATGGCCTGGGCATTGTTGGCCGCATTTGCAGCAGCAAGAAGCTGAGCTGACCCATCGCCACTCGCATCAAACTCATCCTCCATCTCACATTCGCCAGCAAGAAGTGGACGTAACAAGAGAGGCGCCATACATGCGGCAACTGCAGAAGGGGTCATTCGGTTCTCGGTCGTGTGGGATGAGACGATGTGCATCATTTTCAACACCCTAGTTGTAATAATATAAAAGAAAAAAGATGTGGATAGCTCAAAACAACAACAAGAGTTCCTATACTGAATAGAGTGTGCTTTGGTCATGATCACAACCTATAGAGCTTTGGTATATGAAGTTCACACTAGCAGTTGCTTGCAGACAGTGCTGTTTTTCTTCTGTTCTTAATATATATTTTGGGGGAATTCTCTTATTGAACTATATAGCTTATTTAAGATGGACAATGAGGGATCATTAACTTACTCTTCTAAGGTTAAGTACTAGTAAAGGACAACAAAACAGGGGAAAACATGATCAGACTAATGAAGAAGAAGAAGCCTAACCTCTGAAGCAGCCGTCGATTAGGCTCAGGAAATGTCTCTGAAATAGCCGATCGCATGGCACTAATGCGAGCTTCCCTATTTTCAAGTCCTTAGCAAACAAAGAAAAAAAAATAGAAGACTAAGAATCCAAGATCAATCACGACTGAAACTACTCAAAAATACCAAATAATATAATATACAAAATCATGGAATTTGCTTACTGTAAGCTTCTAATAATGCAGTACAACATGAAGCAGGGACAGGTGATGATGGTAGTTCCCTCAGCACATGCTATATGTGTTATCAAATATTCTATTAGTCTAAATGAAAAGGCAACAAATATTGAAGAGAAAAGAAAAGGAAGTAGAGATGTTACCTTCACACAATCACCGACAACATGAGCATCTTCGTCTGGTGCAAATTCGTTCCTCCCTGGAACAATACAAGAGCACAAAAGAGTTGAATCAAGAGCGGTACTAAAATGAGTTATAAGCAGTAACAGGTGACCAGTACTAGGTTGTTGGTTTGATAGAGCATACTGATAAGTGAATAACATGTCAAGCATTTCACTAGCTCCTTTTTGGTTATTTTTTCTTGAAAACTACATGACATGAAGGCGTCAGTATTTAATGTTGTTTTTATGAAAACCTTTGGTAAATATTATTTCAAAAAGATACAAGCATTAGCCACATGTAAACTCATGGTTCTAAACTTAGGATCGAAATTGAAATCAGCATGTTATCTGGGGATGAAACCGGATAACTTTGTAGGAATATATTGACTCAGATTGGAAATTCAGACATTTTAATAAATATTTTGTGGTTAAAACAAAGGAAAAAACAATGAAAGACATATTTGTTGAGGATTAAGTTATGACAAAAAATCTTACTCATATAATCCACTAATATAATACAAGTACAAGTATGCTAAAATAAACAAAAGCCTGATAGACCAATTGAGAGTACTTTTTTTTAAAGAACAACATCACCACACAAGGTCTATTCAACAGAGCAGAAGAATTCCAATTCAGACCCCACCTCTATCCTGATCCATTCTTTCTTCCTCCCAAACCAAAGTGAAATCCCTGATTCCACCAGAATCAAAATATAATCAACCAGCTATGCCTATTTCCTAGCCAAATTGTACTTGAACTTCTTCATTTTGGACACTACCTTAGCAGAATAGGCAGGTTCAACTGGGATTCATTGCCAAAAAATCACTCAAGCAAGAAAATTGGGTGAGGAACTAAGGATCAACTCGTCCCCAGCTAATTCGGTCTAACTTAGCCAATCCAACTCAGGATCAGCCGAGTTTTTCAGCATGGATAAAATATGCTCAGTGTCATTAGAAAAGAAAAAGAAGGAAAGATGAAAGAAAGGAGGGATTATAAGCATTTTGAAAAACAAACCTTGCTCATACTCCTGTACTCTTCGATCAACTTCTTCAACATCAGCTGCTTGACGCAATATCCCTTCCACCTTTATTCCTGTTACAACATATACAATGAACAAATAAAATTCACCACTCTTTCATAAATGCTAGGACAACCTAGGGGCGGAAATGCTAAACTCTATGAGTTGTCTTTACTCAGCACCTACCATACTTCTCCAAGAACCTCAAAGCTTTCTCTAGGAATGATGGACTGCCATCTATATCTTCTAGTGCAAGCAGGATTGGTCGGCCGACAACTAGTGACTTGATTGGTCTCTTGTCTCTCCCTGTCATGACAAAGTATATTTCTGACTTGAATCCAAGAAAGTAACTTGATAACAAGCAAAGAACCATAATTAAAACCCCATGTGCAATTATTTTTCTTGCAGATCCTTCTTAAAATTTATAAGAAAGGGCTATATTCCATCCCAAAATTTAAACTGTTGCATGTTTCTTATTATTTTCTCAAGCTCGAGACAATGAGGTCTAGAAAAGGTAGATTATGGAGAGGTTCAAGAGGCGAACTTAGAACATTAATTAAATTTGATGCAGTGAGCACTCTGTTTTCTATTATTTTCTCAAGCTCAAGATAATGAAGTCCTAAAAAGGTAGATTATGGAGAGATTCAAGAGGCAAAGTCAGAACATTAACTAAATTTTGATGCAGTGAGCACTCTATCCCTGGTAATCAAACCAACATTGGAAAAGAACATCTTGAACCAATAATAATACCAGGCTGGCAGTAACAAACTGCAGTACGAGACCATACTAGATCTCTTAAAGCAGTACAAGCACAGTCTTAACAGTTTAAGAATCTTTGTGGTGAAATTTGATCATGATTCAATGCTTAAGGATAGCACAGATTGAGCTCCCACAAGATTATGCCTCAGTCACCATTAATGGTATCTTCTTTTGCACAAAATTGAACATGTCAGAAGAGAAGGGACATACACTGTGGGATAGGACCTTCATAAGCATCAGCATTGTCATTGCGAAAAATTCCATTATGTCCCATAACAAGAGCAGCATTCGGAGCTTGTGCAAGAGCCTGCTCCAGTGCTGCTTTCCATTCAAATAAATCCTCCGATGTCTCTGCCTACACCATATATAAACAAGTTATAATACAACATAACACCCAATTTGGATCAAATTTTGTATTATAGTGCATCAACATTCCTGTCGTGACACCATTATAGTGCTTTGGTCATGTGGAAGTCAAAAAGGGATAAAAGGGAATAGATTGCCAATTTGGATCAAATTTTGTATTACCGGTTAATATCTAACAATCATCAATGGGTAAGCAAATTACTATACATAGTTTATCTCTGTAAGATGCTCCAGAAATCCTTGAAGCATAAAAAATGGATAGCATCAAGGAAAACTACAAAAACTTCTATTCCAGGAACAAAAGCTTTTGTTTTCCCTTTTTTCGTTTGGATACCAGTTGGATAGCTTGGCTTGTAGTTCTTTTTTACCATTTATACCAGCTAACAGTAATAGGATGTCCCCAGTCCTTAAATTATTGATACAAACGAGTTGAAAAAGTCTAATTGCATGCAAATTCTGTCTGTCTCGCTAAAATCAAATTAGAAGAGTTCTAAATACAGAACTATATCATCGGTGATACATATTCCGGCAACAATAACTAAAGTACCTTAAGGGTAAAGGCCCGTCCATCACGTCCATCTGGGAATAAAACAGTCAACAATTTCTTGTCTTCTCTAACCACCACACTGCATTTGAGAATATGCAATTAATCAAAACATGTTAATTTTTTGTAAGATTAAGAAATGGAAGAATTAGCAATAATTAATCATTCAGAGATGTCATACATACCTTCCGGAATTATTCAAGTCAATGCCCCCAAGTGTAAGGTTCACTTCGCCACCCCGTTGTGGTAATGTACTCTATAAAAGAAAATTTGTCAAATACACATTATTTATGCAAATATAACTTTGCAATTGGTTTGGGGTGGGGGATATAAAAAGGAAAAATATAACTCCCAGGCATCACTGTATCATAACCATAACTAGAAATTTAATGTAAAACATAAATAGAAACTACAGGATAATAACATGACATGTATAAATTGGTTTTTTTAATTCGAATTGTACATGACCCTACTTCAAGCCTTGACCAACACAATTTTAAATGCAGAAGTACCATACAAAGACAATTACAACGAATGTATATCCTGGCCTTTCAATATTAGATTGCATAGGGTATTCTGTTTTGTTTGTCCTTTATATTCAAGGAAAGTATATAATGAGAACCAACTTATTTTGACGAAATGGCACTAAAATCCATTGAAATAAAAAAAAGAGAATTATAGACATGCTTTTTATCATTTATATGAATGATGTATCAAATTTGGTGCAATTTGAGAATTGTTTACTGAGAGCATATGCCAATAAAAATCAAATGATTAAATTTTTCCGATTGCTTGATGGATGACAAGCCTAATTTCAAGTTGCACCAAATTTGATATGGCCTGCCTAGATTATAAAGAACATATATACAAGTAGATCATTTTATTTAAATAAGCATTGTGCTGGTTGTAATGGTTTTTCGAATGAGTTTCTTGTAAATATGACCTATCCTTATATATTAAGTACCTAACACTTATTAGACTTGGACGTCAATTAGTGTGTAACACCCACTCTAAAGTCTCAACAGAATGAAGTAGAGCAAATGGGACTGAGAGAGCGCTTGTGAAACCAGAGAATGTTATGGCAACAGAAAGAATTACTTTGGATCAGACATTTAGCCTTTAAATTAACAATAGCAAAAGGATAGGTACTAACAGGATCACTTTTAAAGAAAACAAGAGAAGTTCGTGTAAGGATGAACCAACGCTTCTTCCATGATTTCCATCCTATTCCTGCAACAAAAACAGAAATCATACATGGGATTTATATCCAACTCTTACCTTTCCCAGATACCATATCCATTGGACAATTTAGAAAGGTAGAGCATATATTTACTAACCTTTGGACGATATGAACAGGTGTCCACTCTTGAAAACCTGTTAAAAATAAACACGGTCAAACAAGGAACGAAGCATCTGCTACTTCCTATTCATTCTACAATATCATCTCGGATCTATAACTTCCTAGTGATTGCTTTTACTAAATGTATTCTTTGTTGAACCTAAAGACAGTAATTTTAACTAAAACACAGTGGTGGCTATCAAACATAGTTAAAACTAAGTAAAATTATTAAACAGCACCAATTTTAGAATTTAAGATCAACATTAAATTAGGTTCCATATGAATCAACATTTTAGGTTAACTCTGGTTCAACCTGAACTACACAGCATAAATCAGCATTTTAGGTTAACTCTGGTTCAACCTGAACTACACAGCAGAGACAGTTCATTTTTTAAAATAGTCTATTAGATTTCTTTTTTGACGAAGGAAAATCCCACAATGACCATTTTAAGTTAAACATTACAACATCTAAAAAATGTTAGAATCCCAAAGTCCTAATTAATTAATACACAATTATCAACTATCTTTCCATTCTGGTGTAAAATGAATTATGCTTGTAATTCTTGCATGATTTATGTTACTTTACTTGATATATAGACTAAATCGAAAAAAACTATAGTTGGCCAACTAATATCTTCGTAGTTGCAGGTTTAGCTAATAGGTCGGGCTTCTATATAAATTACAAATAAACAAAAAATCCAATTTTTGCCTGCATTTTAATTTAATTGAAGCTGTATATACTATTCTAAAAACCCTAAAAACTTAGTCCACCAACCCAACAACATTGACACCTACTATGAGTCGCCGTCATCCCCTCACTAACTTCTAGAACAAAAAACATGAACGCTTCAAGGCTTTCTTACCAATTCAGTAACAAAACATCCCAGTAACCAACTCCATTGGCATCTCACCTAAATTAGGCCCCATACAAATAGAATCTCAGATTTTCTCTATATAAAGAGAATCACAACGACCTAAAAAAGAACATTCTAAATATCTGGCAATGGCTGTTCGCTTTCTGGTTCAATTTTAAAGGACCTAATAGCATACAAAGTCCAATGCCAGTTCAACAAGTGCTACCTAATAGACAATTAGGTTAATGTCCGTACAGTTATAATTAGTTACTTCAGTAATAACTATGATTTAACTTGCAAGACTGCTAACAGACAAAACCGTAAATATGAACAATCGAATAGTCCCAACAAATCAAAAAATAAAAAAAATGTGTACTATGAATTAGAGAACACCAAATAAACTGTGATCTATACAGACCAAAAGTCATCCGAGAGGTTTTAACTTTTAAGCAACTACAATCAAAACTAATAAGAATTAAGCAGATTTCCTTAGCTGTACTCATTGTTTTAATTCAGTTGAACTCATCTGCACTTGCTGGCATCCAAATGGCCTGATTAAATGAAACGTTCTGTCCTATTATAAAGAAAAATCCACCAGACTTTATAGCACAACCAATTACATATGTACAACCTAATAAATGCAAATTGTCCTATCAGTGTTAGAACAAATTAATTTGCAACAACTGTAATAATCATGTAATTAGTCCATCCCTATTAAATTATCATGTGGAGGAGACGAGAGAGAGAGAGAGAGCATACAGTATTAGCTGATATCGCACGTGACCGCTCAAACTGCGGCCCAAGAGAAGGAACCGAAGACATGCCTTGAGATCAGATCAGCCGCCACAGAGCAAAATCTCCATCTTCAACAAGTGGCGAACAAATCAGCCAAAAATATGTAAAAGAAACAGTGGCAGCGGCAAAATGCACTTCAATCGAAGCGAAGAAGAGAAGCAAGCTTGAGCTGGAGAAGCGTAGATAGATCGAACCGCTTTCGATCTGGCTAGCTTGCGGCTGAAGGATTAGGTTAGGGTTTTTTTATTTGGGAGAGAGAGAGAGAGAGAGAGAGAGAGAGAGGGAAGAGAAGCGAAGGGAAGGGAAAGGCACAAGTGGGGATTGAGAGAGAGGAAGGGGGACGAGTGCTGTGGGAAAGAGACACGGATCTTTCTCTCTCCTCCAGCTACGGAGTGGGTGCTTTTTAGTGTTGTTTTCTAGTTCGCTTGTGAGCTGCCTCTTCCAAAAGCCTCTCTCTCTCTCTCTCTCCCTCTCTCTCTCTCGTCGTGAGTGAGTGAGAGGTTGGGGAAAATGTGGGGGGTGTATTAGGTAGGTGAGTCGGTAAAAATTAGAAATCGGTTCGAGTTGAGTCTGAGACTGAGAAGAGGAAAAATAGGAGCAAGTAGAGTCTCATCGATTTATCGCTCTCATTGAATGAATGAATGAATGGGGGGATAGGATTGGATGGATAGGTGGTTATTATTTGGTTCGTGTTTTTCACCTACTGCGAAGAAAGAGAGAATGGTAGTGGGAGGATGGGTTAACTTGCGAGGAAAAAATTGAAAACAGTTCTGGGGGACCGCAATTCGTGAAGGCGTACGTATTGTGTCTCCTCGACTGTATTTTATTATCCCAAGTTTACGAAATCATTAATTCGTTAAAAAAAGAATACTGAAATTGAGTTGTTTCCAAGAGATCTACTGGCGAGCTCTGAATTATTTGACTTTGAGCGAATGAGACAATCAACTAGTAGAAGCAACAAAACGGTACAATAGAGTTTTGTTATATGTGCATTTTCGTATATCATAGATGATAGAGATGGTAATTCTTGTTCGTACTCGCGTGATTAATGGAGTAATTAAGTGTCTATAGTTCTTAGTTATTGCAAGTTCTTTTCAAGAAAACGAACTCAGAAATTTCTCATACATTATGTGCTCTGTGACTCATTTTTCAATTGTTTTGGATGAGAATTGAGACCCTCTCTCTTCTTTTTTTTTCTCTTTAATATCCAACTAAAATTTATTGGTTTTGAATTTATAGCTCTCAATCAAAAATATTTCCTTAAACAATGCATCGGTTATATAGGAGAGGGGACGTCAGATGTCTGTTGAATTAAATATGAATCCGATGAGCATATTAATCGGACGATAATATTGAGATTCACATAAAAGTTTTACACAAAAGTTTTGATAATTATACAAAATATCAAATTTAAAGATCCAACGATAAATATCACCCATAAAATCAAATTTCATCCAATAAGCATTGAATCTCCTCCCACTCCGGAGTTATTCTCAATTATTTTTCAATTAATTATTTTTTTTTCGACTTTGAATGTATAGTGTATCTTTTATCTCAGTTCCTAAAAAATATAGTATTTTGTCTTATCAAAACTCTTTCATCATCATTCTCGCATTAATGAACTCAATTTAGAAATTCTAAATTTCCATTTTATTATAAAACCAGTCGTGAGTATAGAGACCAAAAATCAATGGAGTTTTGTGAGAATGAGATGGAGGATCTGTTGATGTTAGTGTAATGCTCAATATCCCGATGACATAAATCTTTTTATTTTTTTATGCAGTCTATTTTCACCATACTATTATCATTCATTTTTTTTTCTTATATTTTGAATTAATTACTCATATACTGATCAAAATATGTGAAGATTGCTTGTATTCCAATCAAAATTTCAAAATTGTTCATCTTTCCATCACTACTCCAAACATTAACTTCAAATTTGTACATCCTTACACAAAAACTTAATTGAGAAAGAAAAGAGAATTATCTCCGTTTTATCACTCTTTGCTATTATCTCTCCAAAACAAAAAAAAATATACAATAAAAATATCGTTTCAAATTTGTACATCCTTGCACGAAAAATAACGTGGATAGAGAAAACAACTCGAAAAATATGAGAGGAGGGGGCGGAGGAGAAATGAACAAAAAAAGAGAATTTGAAGAGGTGAATCCAAAACAGAAGGAAACCAAAGAGGGAAGATAATAGCAAAGAGTGAGAAAGTGAAGAGCGAGATGAGAAAATGAGTGAAGGAGATGAAGAAACAAAGATAAATTATTTAAAGGAAAGAAAATTGAGGACAAACTGCCGATAAAAATTAGCAATCAAATAACATAAAAACAAAGGACGTATAAGAAAATTCTCATATTTTTCTTCATTTTCTCATGTTTCAAATAGCTCTCAAGTAGAAATTGTTTTAACGAGGAATTAAGTACATTCACAGACTTTAATTGACTTATAATTTAGTGAGTCTTTTTCCATTTCTCTCTCTCTCTTATTTGAATCTTCACTTTCCAAAAAGGTGGCATAAAATTGTACCAATTTTATCTGAATTGTTCATGGGTATTTTAGCAAAGTGTGTTCTCTTTTGTATGAAATTATCCAATCTGAACTCTTGCTATTTGTATACCAATATTTGTCCTTCTTAATAAAAATATGTGATTCATTGAATTCCTTTTCTTAAAAAAGAAAAAAGTGGTTAGAAAAAAACGACAATAACATTTTAAGCATTCCAAAATCATTACCAATTCAAATAAGAGAAGTAATAATTTAACTACATCCATTATTTACATTTTGGATATATTTATATTTTTTTAGAAAATATTTATATTTAATAATAAAAAATTTATATATTGCATTATTAGAATTAAAAATTATGTAAGTTGTATTTATATTTACACAATAAAGTTTTTTAAATTCAATTTTTCTATAATCATATTTTCGTTTTACATTAGTTCAATAACCATTTATATCATGTCTCATCTAAGGCATGATTAAAATAGCATTTTTAGTTTTTATCCAACGACTCATCAACCTATATTGTTAATAAAAATAAAGAAACAAAATAAAATTAGTTACAAAGCTCAATAATTAATTATTCAACAACGCGCTTCTTTATAATTAAATTTTAATTGAAACACACAACATTTCAAATATATTGGATTAATCGACACACAAATGCATCAAATTGATCCTACATATTTAATCAACGATAACAACCGAGTCTAAATTTTTTGTAAAAATTTCTTTTTGTTTGTTATATGTTTGGATCTTTTAACATTTAATTTATATTTCCTTTCATTTACTTTATTCTTCTTTAAAAACTATCTCAATCTCAAAGACTCGTTATTTTATAAATATATCATTATAATTCATTACTCATCAATTAATAAAAAAAATTAAGAATTCAAACTATATAGAGAAGTCCAGTCACGTTATAGCGAGCAGTTTGAAAATTCTGATTCAATTACAAGAAGAAAAATATTTGGGAGATACCAAAATTGATATCAAAATCAATACCGATTTTATTATTCATATGACATGAGTTATAATTCATATTATATAAATTATTATTCATATAAACTATTTTATTATGTAATTTATTTTTAACAATATTTTTATTATTGAACTCAAATACCACCAATATGAATGATAACTCACTTGAATTGAATAACAAAGTTACCGTACAAATGAGTTGTATAATAAAATCATTAATATGAATAATAACTCATGTAATATAAATAACAACTTATGTAATATGAATAATAAAATCAATATCGATTTTGATATATATATATATATCAGCTCAAATTATTCCAAATCATCCACGAAATAGAATCAGATATCAAATCAGTCCGACAACTAATCAAATCATCAAGCATTATTTAAAAAAAATTGTTTTTTTTTTTTGTTTTTCCTTTTGTCTTTTATTTTTTTTTTAATTTCTTTTCGTTAATTTTCATTCCTCTTTTTTGGTTTGAATCAATCAGGAGAGAAAGAAGGGATGATACTGAAAAAGTACCCCTTAACGATTACATGACACGTGTCTATCGGAGAGAGGCGAGATACAGCCTGACATTCTTTTTTTTCTTCGTTGTTTTTTTCTCTTAAGTTCGAAATGTTACAATTTAGCCTTTAGATCTTAAATATTCTAACGGGCCTAAAATTTATGGAGCGAGCCTAATATTTTTCAATATTACAAATAGATCCAAATGCAACGTGAGGAAAAATTACCCAAAGTACGGGGTGTTTAAGGTTTATAATGACAGTTCCATTACTTATGTGAAGCTTGTTGATATTTACATATTTAGATTGAGTTATTTTGTAATGGAATAAACTTTTTTTCCCTCACATCTCCGCTGTGGGCGGATATTTTTTGACAACTAATATTTTGATAATTTTGATAACGAATTTTTAAATAATTTTAAAAAAAATCTTAAAAATGAAAAAAGTTTATAAACATATTATTTAGATCGTGTTTTAAATTTCATATAATTTAAGTATTATATGATGTTCCATAAAAAATCATCAAAATTAAATGATATTTATAACGATCCATATTTAATAGTCTTTAATGAAATATCAAAGTATCCTTAAATTACATAAAATCCGAAACACAATCAATCTACGAGTTAAAAAATAAGTTTGTCAATTTTTTTTATTTTTGAGAATTTATAAAATTATTTAACCTATAAACTCGTGTATGCTAGTTTTTTCTTAAAGCATCCTAATATCCTCTCTCCTTTTTCTTATTTCTACAACCCTTTTTTCTTCAGATTTATACCATTTTTTACGATTGAATTGCGAATTTAAACAAGGTCCAGAACATGCTTAAATTTATCATCCCGTACAAAAAAAGTCAATCCAATTAAAATTTTAACAAAAACACTCCGTTTGGTTAGATCCGGCACCTTTGATAGTATAAATGTTGATGCAAATTTGGTGATCTAAATTCGTAGTGCACCTAACCATGTAGCTTGTACTCGGTACCGTAATCTTATTTTTTATTATTTAAAAATGAGGAAGGATTCAATACTCATGATCATTGATGTTATATTAATATTAATGAAATTAAATTTGAAATAATTATTTGTTAAATTCTTAAATAATAAAATTAAATTATTGAAAATTTTATATATATCATATTATATGATTACATAAAAAAATACATAATTTTTTTTACGTACGTCAAGCACTAACATATTTAATGAACCAAATTTTGTGATTTAATTCCCTCTTTTGATGTCTACAGAAACAAAATTAAAATTCAATTATTATTATTATTATTATTATTATAATATATATATATATATATATATATATATATATATATATATATAGAGAGAGAGAGAGAGAGAGAGAGAGATTTTTTCTAATGTGCTATTGTTGGTGTATTGGCTGAAACGCTAACGGTTTAAATTTTAAATTTTCGTGTTAGAAATTTTGATTTAAGTAGCTCAATAAATTCTTCGTATTAAAATCTCGTGGAATACCAAATTTTATCATTTTTAGAGTTTTTTTAACTATTTTTTTAATTTTCAAAGATGACCTTAATTGAGTGTGATTAAGCTCACACTAACTTTATTCTCTCTCTACGTGTATATATATATATGTCTAATGATTTATATATACTAATTAAAAATATAAATAAAAATTTAATATCATAAATATCAATAACCATAGACATTGGATTCATCCTAAATTTGTAATCCTTTCTAAAAAGAACTACTCTATTGAAAAAAGTGTGGGGATATATTGACAATTATTTATTTGACAACTTTACAGTGGATTTTCAAATAATTCTGAAAAAAATTTATAGACATATTATTGAACCTACAGATTGATTATATTTCAAATTTCATACAATTTAAGTATCGTTTGATACTCCATCAAAATTGGATGAAAATTTCAACGGTCCATATTTAACGTTTTTTTAAAGAAATATCAAGAGATATTTAAATTATATGAAATTTGAAATACAATCAATCTATAACGTCAAAAATATATCATAAATATTTCTTTATTTTAAATATTTTTTAAAAAATATTTAAAAATTTATTGTTAAAATTATAGCGTACCTCTGTATCACAAATAAGTGATACTTCCTGATGTCAGAGGGTTAGCCACGAAAGTGTACCTCTGTATCTGTATTCTAGAGCAAGTAAAACATCCCTTCTCAAGCAATCCCGATACATGTCGCGAGCCTCAACCTCAACCTCAACCCTGCGCGGGGAATAGAGGGAGAGGAGAGCAAGTGGCGTGGCGGAGAAAGAAGCGAAGGGGGAGATGGCGAGCAAGAAACGGGCACCGGAAGCTTCCTCCAATTCGCGCATCTGTACGCTCGACGATGGCTGTCTCATGCACATCTTCAGCTTCCTTTCCCCCATCCCAGGTCCATGCTCTTTCTTCCCCTTTTCAATTTTGTGTTTTGGTTGTTTGATTGATCGGGTCCAAATTGATAGACAAAGATCTCACCTTTTTGCCTCGTCTAAAGCCAGAGGTCCTCTTTAGCTTGATTTTGTTTTTAATATCATGTAAGTGATTGCGGCTGGAGGAGTCTAGGGTTTCGGCTTGTAATAGGTGAAATTAGTTGGATTTGTATTAAAATTTCCCTCTCCCTGCAGTCACATAGTCAATTTGGCTTTCCTGGTTCAGTGGCAGAGGTTCTTGTTTTGGCTAAGTTGAAATTGGAGCTCAAAATGGTTGAATTTAGAGGAACTATTTACCTTTCTCTCACTGATTATGCTTCCCCCCTCGATAGGTAGAAATCAGGTCAAATTACAATCTCTATTCTAACTCTTGTTATTTCGTACAGAAGTTAGATATAGAATAGATGGTTCTTTTTGTACCGAGTTAATATGTCAACTATTTAAACCTCACAGCTGACACTAGTTTAGTTTAGTTCGTTTGCCTCCCTTCCGTCCATGCTTTTCCCCTATTTTCTCATTGATAAGTGGTAAATTACAAAAAGCATGATCCGTTTCTTATGGACCGAAGTACCTTCCAAGTAGATTCTTCCTATTCTGTGTGAATTCCTAGTATTTAGCTCAGTTCGCTTATTTTACAAAAAGCGCAATTCTTTTCTTAGAATTTCTTCTTTAACTCAGTTCAATTATTTCACTCCTTTGCTAGTATTTAGCTTGAATTTACTGATCTGACATAGATTTAAAGCAGCGCTCTTGCAGTTGGACTATTTGAAATGATCGGTAGTTCAACTTTGTTAGTGTAGAACATACTATCAAAATAAGAATTTTAGCACCTTCAGTGTTCTACCTGCAGATCGGTATAACACCGCGCTGGTTTGCCACAGGTGGCGGTTTCTTGCGTGCCACCCTCGTCTCTGGCTACGTGTAGAGAAGCCAATAAAGACTACCTTTGAGCCTGGAGTCTTTCCTACTCTTGAGGCTGCCATTTCTGCTGCAAGGTCAGTTTGGCTGATTTCTTCATGAACTTATTTAACCAGTTGCTGTTAAAAAGGTGCAGAGAGTTTGGTGTTTGTTTTGGGGAATTGGGCGGAAAAAAAAGTGAAGAGACGCAAAAGCTTTTACTTTGACAATAAATCGGTCCTCTCTCTTTCTCTCTCTTTCTGATCCATCCATGCATCATCCATCTTTTTTTCTTTTATTCTCTTTCTTTTTATATGTACATCAATCATTTTTTTTTTTTTGGTGGGGGCGGGGCGGGGGGATTAGCCCAGTTTGTTAAATCAAACATTTTCTGCTATGCATGTTGTTATATTAAATAACTAGTGATAGGTGCATGATAAAATTTGAAGGGTATTTGATGATTTAAATTAATTTGTAGGCCGGGTGACACTATTCTCATTGCTGCTGGTAGCACCCACATTGCATCTAGCATCCAGATTAAAAAAACTCTTTGCCTTGTAAGTCATCAAATTTCAAAGCTTTTCTTTTGTGATGAATTACGTCTCGCCTTTATGGGGGTCCTCAGGACACAAAAAGACGGTTGAATTTTCAAAATCTGTTTCAAGTTTTGTTCATGTCAACCTATAGTAGTATGGCATACATTTGTTCTTTTTTCTTTTTTTAAGCTAACCTAGTGTGACTTATGTTCTTCAGTAAGTAAGCTTTTGTTCTTCTACACCCGCTTATTTACAAAGACTTCTTTTGTTTGCTTTGAAAAATCTCTTCTAAGACAGCACCAAAGTATTTCTGAGATTTTAATGCCCTAAGAAATTTGCAACTCCCAACTTTTTTGAAGAGAATATAGGCTTGTGTTAAATACTATCTTCAATATCTATTCCCCTTGGTTCAGATTGGTGCAGGTATGAATCCAGATGACACTGTCTTGACCTGTCCCCGAGGTGCTGACAGGTCTGCTGCCATTTATCTTCCTCATCTGTTATGATTATTTTGATTGTTATTGTAGAATTTAAAACTAATATTTGGATAACTGGTGGCCGGTGCTGTTTCTGATTCTGTAAACCACTTTTGGAATACCTGAGTAAGAATTAAACATCTAGTTATTGCCAAAAAGGAAAAAAAAACCCAATTAATTCCGGCTGTTTTAGTTGCTACTGTACTAATTTGTGTCCTAACACACGTCTATTTATACCAATGACCATGATAATTTTTGGTGGTTCTAAATAATTCTCCATGATAATTTTAATCAGTGCGCTGGAGTTCCTCTCCACTTGCAAAGTTGCAAATTTAACAATAAGAGCAGAGCTGGGTTGCTGTCTTCTTCACCGGGGTGGCCACCTTACGATTGAAGGATGCATTCTTCAATGTGAAGATAACCCATTGGATTATCTGTCCTGTCCAATAATGAGCACCGCAACAAGTCCAGTGAAGGGACAATTGCACGGTGTAACAGTGGCCAGAACAAGAATAGAAGGCGGAGCTAAGGCTGTGTGTACAAGTGGCGCCTTGGTGCTCCAACATGTGCGTGCTATTTATTCACGCGCTTCTGTCTTCTTCTGGTTCGAGGTAGGGGAGAAGTGAAGAACAAATTTCGTGATAATTTCCTGTGTATTTTTATGTATGGCTTCAAAATATGCTGCTTGTGGCCACTTAATGAGATGTAGGGGCGTTTTAAATTGAAACCAGAAGGCAGGTGAATGGGGAAACAATGTCGCCATGTAGGGTTCAGCTCCTCTCAATTAGTCTTGAATTCATAGGATGTTCCCGAGTGAACCTGGTTTTTTCATTTCCAAGCAGACAATCCAGATAGTTCCTGATAAAATTGTTTAAAATATCAGGTTGCTCAAATTTAGAATATGATTTACAGAGGTAAAGTGGACCTTTCTTTTCTGAAATGTAAGGCCAGATCTGAATGGGACCATCCAATGAATTCAGTGACAATTTCCCGAGGAGCCGAACCCTACTCTTAGTGGATGATGCATAGGAAAGTTTCTCATTTTGAAGGGCATATAGCAAATAGCATATTTTGAGGATTATGTTGTTGTCCTAGGTTTCATGTTTCAGTGATAATTACATCAGATAATGGACTTAGTGTATCTTTAGTTTGTGCAGTAGCGACATGAACTGATGTACATTTTTTTTAAAAGTGGTCGTACCACCAGTTTCATATAGAAACTTAAAATGTCTTGCATACCACACCCCGGTATACTAGGGTATGTACAAGTAAAAGCCCTAAAAACCAACAATTATACTAGACTAAATTGAAATCAGACAGAAACTGAAACAAACAACATAAAATCTGTCAAGATAGAACAATAAAAAACAAAATTCAATATGAGTTTCTGTAAGTCTTTCAAGCAAAAGATATTTCATGTGTGCTTCTTAGTAGTACTTTTTCAGATCTTGACTCTTCTGACATGACCAATTTTGTCATGTTTTTTGGCCAACATTCTCCCATTCTCAGCAACTACAAAAAAAAATGTATATTTCATAGGATAATCACTAGTGAACTGTTGTACTTATTTTTCAGTTGAAGTTAAAAACTGCAGTGTACTCGCATCTACTAATTAACTCTTGTACCAACACAAGGAGGTTAAAAACTGCAGTGGACTCACTTCTACTAATTAACTCTTGTACCAACACAAGGAGGTCATCAGTACAAATTCGGGATGAATTTTTCTTATTTTATCGGGGCTGGTAATATGTCTTTATGTAAAGTATTCGCAAGATGTTATACTGATTTGTCTCTTAGTCTTAGGTCTTGTTACATGTTTCAATTTCAAAAATAAAAAAAATCAATTTGCAAGTCACTCGTCTCTTAGTTTTAGTCTTAGGTCTCATTTCAATAATACCCACAAATGTCTAATTAAAGTGAGATTTTGTAAGCAAATTCGTACAAACTTTTGTTTTTTTTTTTACCAATATAATTTTCAAACATCACTCAAAAATTAATTATCAATATTAAATATTAATATTCAATTTACAAGATACTATATTTTTGTGGTTATTTTTTTGTTGAATTAACTATTTTATTATTCATGCTTCTTTGTTGAATTAGTGAACAATTAGTAATTTAACGTACATTTAATGCAATTGATATTTATCTCTTAGACATAAATATAAAATTTTCACAATTATTTTCATGATATAAACGAACATATTATATTACACATTTCCATAGACATGCTGTGTCCGTGGAATCTCCTTCCGTACAAATGAGATATAACCAAATGGGTCTTTAGGTGCTTTGCATTTCTTTTGAGAAATTGAGATTGCCAATCAATCAATGCACTGATGTGATATCAAACATATGAGATGAGGTATTAATTGTTATCCATCTCCCATAATATCCACTGCATTTTCACAGTCTGATTTTTTCTGAATTGCTTAATTTCAATTCAGTATTTAATTCTTGCAGAGGGCTACATGGAGTGGACTATATATATATATATACAAATGCAGGGAATTCATTTGTAAATAGCGTCATGTATATATTAATTAGGCTTGTTTGGTTATAAATGTAGGTATTCAATTGTAATGTAATGTCCCCCCTAGTTAAAACACTATACTAGGATAAAAATACGAATCTTGACAGTTTTTTATCAACAAATTTCCATTCAAGAGATTGATTGTTACAATAAAATAAAAGGACTTTATTGACGGTCTACTCTCAAACGTAATTAAATTACTTTTATTGATTAACATGGCATTATGCATGGGACACGTCACCCCACCATTTCTCCGTCTTTCATTGCGTGTGATTTATCTGACAATGACAACTAGCTTTGTTTATTTATTATTTGACAATAACATGCTGGGATGTTATAGAAAAAGTTGAAAGTAGAAGTTCTCGAAGCAAGTATTGAGTCACGCGCAAGACTGTGAACACTGAAATGAAATGAAATGAAATGATGGTGATTTTCTAGGAATGTAGAGACGTGGGATAATGGATAAGCAATTCACACGCTAATAAGATAAATGAAATAGCTTCCCTCTTTGAATTGAGAAAAAAATAGCTATAAAATGTCCATTAAAACTTCTGGTGTCAGATATTCTCCATCAAAACTATAAAATTGTCACTTCAAACTTAAGGGTTGTTCGGTTACTACAAACCATACGACATGTGTATAACCCTCCGCCACAGAAGATCCGAGCTCGTTAATTTTGGCTTCAGTTGGCACTGAGAACGTGGGTTGAAACCTGGGAATTGTAACCAACCATCAACTTTTTTTGAAAAACACCAAGCGGGAGAATTTGTTGGTGCTACAAGAGCGACGCCGCGAATCATTTCCCTTTTTTCTCAACTTCATTTTATTAGCGGGGCGAGTTCCAACGCTCATCGCATCAATTTTTATCCGATAGATAAAATAACCGTTGGATGATATTAAGATTCGCACAAAAGTTCACTCTCATGCTTCAATAATCGTGTACTTGATGATCCAACGGTTATTCAGCCCAACGGATCCAAATTTGATCCAACCCGCTGCCTTCATTTTTCCTTTCCTTTTATTTTCCCTTCATCCATTTGACCCCGCAACTTTAACTTCATTCACTAACCGAGGAACCAAAACATTTATTAAACAAACAAATCTGAAATCCCTCATTTATTTCTGATAACAAAAGGCACAGAGAAAGAGAAAGAGAGAGAGAGAGAGAGAGAGAGAGAGAGAGAGACTCAGGCTTTAATTCAAATTCTCTCTCTCTCTCTCTCTCTCTCTCATTATTATATTCACAATCTCTTGGCCGCTCTCACGACGCAAAAGGCCACCGCGTTTTGGCTCCTTCTCTCCCCTCTTCCCAGGCTCTTCCTGTGAGAGGTAATGTGAGAAAAGATGATTAATTTTTCTGATTTTCTCCGATCTTTTATTTTCTCTGTTCTTCTCCTCTTTTCCCTTGGATCAACGGAGGGGGTTGGGAGGGGAGGGGGTGGGATGCTTCTTCCTCAGACTGGATTGAGAGATACCTTGTGATTTTGGATCAAGTTGCGAACTTGTTGTGTAGTTTGGTTATAAACAACAATGGTTGAAAGTTTTAAATTTTGTGCAGGTTTCAGTATCCTGTTTGCAACGTGCGTGTGCTTTTTTTTTTTTTTCCTTTTTTTGCTTCTGACGCCCCCAATTTCTTTAAAGAGTTGTTGCATAACATCTGAGAGGTGTATAAATTTAATTAATCTGGAAAACGATGTCATGTTGAAGCGGTTAATTTTTCAAAAGCAGGTGATCATGTGAGATCATCTCTCTCCATTATAAAACCTTACTAAAAAAAATGATCTATATCCTGGTGGTTTACACTGGATATGTCCTCTTATAATAGTAAAACCCAAAACCCAACTACTGAGATCGGAGCATGTGTCCAATTATTATGTACTTAATTTTGTACAAAGATTGAATGCTTCATATAGTCAAACGAGATTGGACTATGTGGCCCGAACGATATATATAGTCGAATGCTTCATCTCATGCTATTTATTTATTTATGTCTGTGTGTTTGAACTGTTAACATCAGTCTAAGAAGAAATTTGATTGTAGAGATAGCTCGACTTGCCAAACATTGTTAATAGTAATTCGTAAAGTAGTTATTACACTGACAAAATATGTGCATTTTTCGATCCTTCATATGACCTAATTTGAAGAGAATTTTGCATCATATGATTTCGATCACATTTTCATCCGTCACTGTAATCTTTGTTTCTAAAAGCATTAGTAATGGAGTCTTCGGTTGAAAATAAATACAAAAGCAATATCTACTACTGCTTTCAAAAGCAATTTCGGTGTTACACTAACACTATTTTGCTTATTCAACAGGATCTTTTAGCCACCATTATGTCAACCATCACCTTTCTTGATGAAATGCGGTGCAGCCCAGAGCTCACGGACCAACCTAAAGTTGAAGGGATAATTGATGTCATGGAGCATGTCAGTGACCACATGCCACATTCACCGAAACCTAATTTGGCTGTTTCAAGCAGTGTGCGGGACCTGCTTGAGTGCCCCGTCTGCTTGAATGCCATGTATCCTCCTATTCATCAAGTGAGTCTTTTGAACAAATTGAATTGAAGGATAAATAAGATCTCACCAGTATTGGAATGCGCAATTGAGGTCTCGACTGGTGTCTGATTTAACCATGTTTCTGTCTGTGTACCGAGCCAGAAAGTTTGTATTGGGATTCGGATTTTGTTTATGTAATACCAAGGACTTCTGTAATGACCTTACGAAGTTATTACTCACAGATAATTTTTATTTAGTGGTCGGGATTAAAAAAATAACTAAATGTTCATGCAATTGTATAATAGAATTCCTGCTAATAATTTGTTATTCATTGTGTTTGCTTCATTGGTGCCTTTCTGTCAGCTACTTGTTTAATGATTCAAAGGCTAATGTCATTATAATTAGAAGTTTGTCATAAGTAACACGATAACATATTTTGGCCAGTATTGTGTACCTGGATTTCAAAACAGTTAGGCCTGGTCTTGTGTATAAAAGTACTGATCAATATGGCAATCCAATCTTCCAACAATTGTGGTATATCAGTTCTTTCAATGTTCCTTTTGAATAAAAGATTAACATGTGGAAATTATTAATCTGAGACTAGATTGTTTTTAGTAATAGCACTAAATGGTTTCTTTTCCATTTTAAATTGTCTTGCCTTCCTGGAAAACACTCCGCACAATACTTGTAATTTTCATTATGAGCCATATTGATCTTATATTTCCACTTTTCAATAACATGCAGTGTTCTAATGGCCACACACTCTGCTCTGGTTGCAAACCAAGAGTTCACAACCGGTGTCCCACATGTCGGCACGAACTAGGCAACATAAGGTGCCTAGCACTAGAGAAAATAGCTGCTTCTCTTGAACTTCCATGCAAGTACCAAAGCTTTGGATGTGTAGGCATATACCCATATTTTTGCAAGCTGAAGCATGAATCTCAGTGTCAGTACAGGCCATATAGCTGTCCTTATGCTGGGTCAGAGTGTACTGTCGTGGGTGACATTCCTTACTTGGTTACACATCTGAAGGATGATCATAAAGTCGACATGCATAATGGTAGCACTTTCAATCACCGATATGTGAAGTCAAATCCTCATGAAGTGGAGAATGCCACATGGATGCTCACGGTATTAATCTCGTAAAGCTGTGCCCTTATGTTGATCTTATTGCATGTTATTATAGGAAATTTATTTCTCTTTAAAAATTGAAATACTGAATTTCTTTTGGCAAGTAAGATGCAAACAATTGCACTTGACATATTTGCAATTCTTACCTATTAAAAATGTGTATTCTGTTAAGTATTGGCATTTATCCTACTTAGCAGAACCCCTTTTACCTAGGCCCAATTCATAATAATGAATAAAGACAAAAGGCATGTGGTACCAGATGTTTGGTTTTAACTTTATATATAGTTTGGTATGTTGTACCAGACAAAAGGAATGTGATCACGCAGATGAATTGATATTCAAAATATCTGGGGAAATTTGCTTGCTTGTATTTACATTCTTTTACTGATATTGTTATCTACCATCATTCAAAAGAATGTTAACTTTGCAAATTCTATGCTTTTGATACTATTTGCAAAAAAGAAAAGGAAATCATAGACTAACTGTGATTTAAATGTGCTATAGTAATAAGAATGCATGCTTTAGGACATTATATTTGTGTTTAAAGGGTAGTAGAGCAAATGAGTTTTTGGTTCAGACACTAAGGGTAAAAGGGTCTATGTCACTATGTAAAAAAATGCATAAATATTAATTGCAACAAATTGCATGCCTTTCATTTTTTTGCATATATATGGGTGATGAATTAAAGGTGAGAAATAAAGCCAGTTAGGATATGCCTTAAAACTGTCACATAAACTCACATCAAACCCCCAGATTTTTATCGACATCACTGAATGTTTGTGTCTACTTGTGCAGGTTTTTAGTTGCTTTGGGCAGTATTTCTGTCTCCATTTCGAGGCATTCCAGCTCGGCAATGCACCAGTTTACATAGCATTTCTGAGATTCATGGGAGATGATGTGGAGGCAAAGAATTACAGCTACAGCCTTGAGGTTGGAGGCAATGGCCGCAAGATGATCTGGCAGGGGGTCCCACGCAGCATCAGAGACAGCCACCGCAAGGTGCGGGACAGTTTTGACGGTCTTATTATTCAGCGTAGCATGGCTCTCTTTTTCTCTGGCGGGGACCGCAAGGAGCTCAAGTTGCGCGTCACGGGTAGAATTTGGAAGGAGCAATGAGCAAAGAGATATTAACATTAGGGTTTAATTAATTATAACCGATAGTTGATTAACGAAATGGTTCGGTTCTGTTCCGACTTGTGGATCTTTTGTATACAGTAAGTACGTATGAGCTTCTAGAAAAAAACAAGAAGCCATCCATGTGTAGCTCAGATTAGAATTTCCTTCATTTAGATCTCTAGTTGTGATTTAGGTAAGATGTTCTCTGAGGTTGAGAGGTAGGAATCCTGGAAGCCATGTTCTTCTGAAACTGAGGTGCATGTGCTCTCCCAAGTTTTGAATGGAGAGGAGACGAAGAGAAAGATAAAGGTTGAATTACAGTACATGGAGGTGAGTGGAGGGAACCTTGGCAGCCGCTGCCAAGCCTTTGAAAAAAAAAAAAAAAAGACGTGAGTGGAGGGAAAGAGAGGTGAATTGGTGTAGACATTTTCTCTAACTTACATTAATTTCCTCCAACTTACATTGAATTGGTGTAGACATCTTGGGAGCACGCCGTGAGGTGCTGAAGTCGGGTTGTGTGATAACCCTTTTTTACGTATCCGGGGTGTATTATCAATGAGAGCTGATATATAAATATCACCATTAATATCGATTTTATTATTTAAATTGAATTATTATTAATGTTAATGATTTTATTATGTAATTTATTTTATATAATATTTTTTTATTATTCATATTAGTGGTATTTAAATTGAATAATAAAAATATTATACAAAATAAATTATATAATAAATTGTTCATATATTTAATAATTCATTTAATTTGAATAATAAAGTCAATATCGATGATGACGTTAATAATATCTCAAAAATCTAGTACCTTTTTCTTAGCTTTTTTCAAATGAAAATTCAAGAGAAAAGTATATAACTAAAAAAAGAAAAAATTGTCTGATATTTATTAAAAAGGACAAAGAAAGGGTTCTCAAATTTAAAAAAAAAAAAAGTGAACGCCTCCAGAAATTAGGAGTGGAATAAATATAAAGAGGAAATCGAAAACGTTTTTTACGCGGCGGCAGATGACAGTTATACACAGAGTAGCATTGGAAAAGCTGTTATTGATATATTTCTTTATCTAAAAAATAAAACTTATCTGGTTTGTTTTTTGGGTGCTCATGATAAATTGGGATACCATAATCATTCAAATTAAATCCAATTAATAAAAGATGTCTTTTTACAGAACACTCGACCAGAGCTGCAAATTTCAAATTTCTTCTAAGGCAATTTTAATCCTGCCCATTCAAAGGTATTAAGATCCGTATACAGATCTAAATCTAGTGAAACATTTATTGCTCTTTTCCCAAAAAATGTTGGTAGCAAAAAGCCAAAAACCATACAATAAAAATGTATACAGCGAGTGCAGTAAAAATGAGAAAGAAATAGGTCACAGATCTTTCTTTTTTGTTACTAGACTAGGCCACACAACAGTATAAAAAAAACCGCTAGACTGCTAGAGACGAGAGAGATGCACGTGATTTGGGGGGGGGGGGGGGTCCCCTTTTTGCGTTTGCAAGCAATTCACGCGGAGACATGTCACTAGTGTTATAAATGAACGACACGCCCGTGTCCAATGTTTAACCGACACGCTCATTCGAAACAAATCAAGTGAGAGAGAGAGAGAGAGAGAACAAACGTTTTTTTTTTTTTTGAAAGCTAGGCTGTCAAAAAATTATCTTTAATTCTTGGCGGCCTCTGTCGGCTGATTTTGACGTTGGGAAACAAAATTTCGGAATTATAAAAGTTGAAATAAAATTATGAAAATTATAAAATAAGAAAAATAGTTTTTTGAAAATCCGGTTAGAAGGAGGCCGAATTTTTAGATATTGGCTAAGTCGATATGCTGATTGAATTTTGAGAAAATGGTCAGAGAAGGTCGGATTTTCGGAGTCCAGTCAGCAGGTTAGCAGAACAATCTTTCAGTTAGATTTTTTTAAAAAAAAATCAAAATTGAATTAAAAAAATGATCAATAGAGAAATTAAAATAATAAATTTTAATGATATCTATACGTACGTATTCGTTATTAATTATTATCCAAATTTTAAAAAAATATTTTATATATTTTAATAATTTCCGTATGTCTTATAAATGACAGTAAAAATTGAAAATAAAAAAATTCATACGATATATAAAAAACTCCCGAAATTTTAGAAAATTAAATCTTAAGTGTAGAGGGCTTAGACGACATTTTTTGGGCCTGAAAACAGTCGTTGCGGGGCTTCTCCTTCTCCCCACAACAAATGTAGATTATTTTACAAGTTTTTCGAATTAGTATTAAACGTTTTCTAGGGACTTTCCTATAAAAAATTATGTATGTTTGAAGCTTAATATTTCATTTACAATTTTCTAAAATTTCGGAGATATTTTTATGTGTCGTCTGAAATTTTTTTTAATTTTTCAACTTTGATTGTACTTTATAAAACATGCAAAAATTACTAAAATTATTAAATTTTAAAAATAAATATTTCTAATTTTGGATAATAATTAATAATGTATACGTGTATATAGATATCATTAAAATTTATTGTTTCAACTTCTCTATTAATCATTTTTTTCTAAAATTCAGTTTTGTTTTTTTAAATTACTTGATTGAAAATTACTATGCTAATATGGTGGCCGGACTTCGAAAATCCAACCTTCTATGGCCTGATTTTCAGAAAACAGTTTTTTTTGTTTTGTAATTTGACGATTTCGTTTCAACTTTTATAATTATGAGAATTTTTTCCCGACATAAAAATCAGCCGCCTCTGTCAGGCTTTCAAAACAGAGAGAGAAAGAGAACAAACATTCGTCCCCTTTTCCAATCTGCCATATTTCTTGTGGTGTTTTTTTTTAAATAAAATATGAGAATCAAAGTTATTCAATTTTTAAATATTTATAAATGACTCTTCATTTGAATTTCGAATCTGCAACCTTTCACACAGAGAGCATTATTTTTGCCACTATATCAAAAATTTGTTCTCATTTGGGTTATAATCGACTCAAATTTAAATTAAACAAACTAAATAAGAGAAGAAAAAATAACACATGCATCCTAGCATCAACAACCAAACAGTTAACAGATCACATTTTAAATCGCTGCTTTCTACCAAGTTCAGGCATGTTGTACCATTTCCACGCAGAAGCACCGGATAATTTTTTTTTCTTCTCGAGATCAAATGAATGTAGTAGTAGTATTAATATATTTTATTAAACTTTTGACCTAATAACATATGATAGGAATATTCAAAGTTTCAAGCGACCTCGCAAGATTTTTTTTTTTTAATTTTCAGGATTGTCCGTGATTTGTTAACTTAAGAAAATAATTAAAAGATAATGGACGCTGGAACCCAAGAAAGGAATGCATGCAGACTAATTGTTGAAAAAAAAAATAGATAGATAGAGGAATTTAATATTATGTCCAATTTGTCCATTTCAATTTCTCTTTTCTTTGTCTAAAAAAAACAAATTAGAAAAAAAAATTCTAAAATGCAAATGAAATACTAAAAGAGTGTTTTTGAATTATTTTCTCTCTATGTGCATGTAAATGTTTCTTCAATTATCTATGTGCATTTAAATGTTTCTTCAATTACAGTTCTAGACATCCAAGAGATTTGTAAAACCAACTAATTTGATTGATTTCAATGCATTAGGTTTTCATATTCCTTTGTCCCTCAAAATGAAAATGAACCAACTTGAGTACTGTTCTTTTGGTTCAAGCTTTTAAATATGCGAGCAATTAAAATGACATCTAATGATTGCCTATCTTGCAGCTTTTATTCCATTTTCTATTAATTTTAAAAAATGTAAAGGCAACACAAAGGCGCCAACGAAATTTGAAACCACCGCAATAAAGATCCACCAGCAAAGATAAAAGTATCTTTAAATGTTGTACCATTTGATTCCATTTGAGAGTGAAATAAACTGAAAATAATTAGAGAATAAAATTATCTCATTTGGTTCTATTTGAGAGTAAAATAAACTAAAGACAGTTAGAAGATAAAATTATCTCATATAAAAAATAATGATAACTTTTTCCTTCGATTATCTCCTTACCAACCAACATGCGTAATGAAAGCGTCTACTTGCGAAGGGATATTACTTCTTTAACCAAAATATTAAAGTTTCTTCAACCAAAATATTATAAAATAAATTGCCTTTAAAATTAAATATACGGTACTTCAGTTTGAAGTCATCATAACTTAATGACAATCAATAATTGTTGAATAGTTCTTTCAAAATACAATTGTTGAAATACTTTATTCTGAACAATCGAAAATACATCATCTAAGACACAAAAGCAGTATCAAGGAGAATGCCAACTGGACAAGAATATTTTATTTTCCTGTTTGACCATGAGTAGACTTATAATGAGGATTCGACAAATCAAGAAAAAAAAAAAAGAAGATAAGAAACTACTATAAACAACAACTATATTTAGTTGTCAGTAAAGAACTCCAAAACTTTCATGTTTATCACGTTGAAGAGATTTAAACAGAGTTTAAGAAATTCTTTTGACATAGAATCCATGTACCAATTAGTGAATTGTGTTAACCATTTATGAACGGAATCAGCTATCATTAAATAAGAATTTCATTAGATAATATGAGTAGACAATAAGAGAAATAAGATGTAAGGATAAAAAAAAGAAGAGAACTGAAAGAGGAAAGAAACATAACCTTAAAAAGATAATTGAACTCCAAATGCAAGATCACATGCCACCATCCATTCTGGTTATAATAATTACATTACAATAACTAATGCAACTATCATCTATTACATTAGTTGTAGCATTTTTTTTCAGTACAGATCCAACCACAGTTTGGCCAAACCTGTCCTTTTAATCATCTCAATAACACACTTATGTACAAATTAGAGCATGTAACTCTTGAGTCACCACAATCCCTTTTGGAGAGAAGACCACCGTGTTCTTACCCTCCGAAACAGCCATAAACCGGCAATGAATCATACATTTCTAAATATACTCAACCAAGCGCAAGGTATAATTGCATCTTGGTTCCAATGAGAAACAAAAATCAAAATTAATTTTACAATATTTTATCTATATTCTTTTTTTTTTACTTTTTTTTTTGGTAAATTTAATCAATAGGAGCCTAAGAGAGGCAACAACCTGGGCATCGCACAAGACCGTTCTCATTACAGTTGTCGCATCGGCGCCATCGACCGTCTAGTTCTTCCTCACAAAAGATTTTTCGGCTTCCATTACAGACTCTGCAAGGCACGAAGCGGTCCCCACCACAGCTGCTACAGACATAAGCCGGGTCCTGACCAGCTGCACCCGCGAGAACCTTCTGGAGCTCTCCGGTCTCGTGCAGGTGTCTCACCTCATCAGCGCCACCTATCAGTTTGCCATCCACAAATAGTTGAGGAAGGGACATGGGCCTGTGATAAGATGAATTGAATAAGCTTCAAGTTAGAAACAGTTTACCTTTCAAACTTGTAAAGATAATAAATGGAACAATAAAGTTTCCAAATGAGATAAATATTTGAAGCTCTTCAAGTTGCCAAAGATTAAAACTAATTTCATGAGTATTCTATTGATGGTTGACTTGATCCGTTCTTAAAGGAATTCCGTAGAGGTTTCATTGATAGCTGGAGAAGCAAATTATAGCATATAACACCACATTTCAGCTTACTGGAAGTATAATTTTCCCTTTTTTTATAAGAATTCTGGAAGGATAAGTGTTACTCACACATCCAATTTTTTTAGAGTAAGAAAGCTAGGATGAGAACTTTTAACTCAAGCAGCAATTCTAATATCTGATCTCATTATACACTGACAATGTCTAATTAAATGAACCTTCGCAAATTGCAATGGAAGGATTTACTGAAGAATTGCCTTGATTTCTTCTAATTTTGATCAGCTAACCTGAAAGACTACTAATTCCATAAAAGAGCAGAAACTTAATTCCAATTCCATTTACGAAAAAGGAGGAAGGAAGAATCCATACCGGCCGTACGATCTGAGGAGATTCTGAAGCTCAGTTCGGAAGGAAGAATCCATAGAGAGGTCCTTTTCATCGACGGCTACACGAAAACCACGCAAAATTGCTCTGACAGCGCGACAATCCTCGAAAGTGCGTCTAATTCCGCGTAGAGAGGTGAAGTACAGCACGACGAGCTGAGGTTTGCGTTGACGTGGCGGTTCGTCGGTGAGGAGCCGCCGCCATAAGGGCTTCCCGGCGGTGGCGCTCGTGGAGCGGTGATGATACGTCAGCGATCGCGCCATGTGAGGTTGATGATTGTTGTAATTGCGATGCTGGTGATAGTATTGCGGCTTCTTCCCGCTGCTCGATTCCATGGAGATTAACTAGAATTTAATCGATCAGAGGTGTTCAATCGATAAAAAAGGCGATCGGATATGAATTGCGTAGCTTGATTGGGAGGTAAGGAGAGAGCGATGAGGAAGGAACCAAAATGGGGGGCGTTGATTGAAAAGAGGGGAAACGAAAACGAAACGAGGTAAAAGCTCAGGGCACACGGGATGTGAAATTTTTGGTTAAACTGCGGAGGACGACGAAACGAAACGGAGGAAAGAGGAAAAGTTGTGGTGCTTTTGATTTGCCTTTGCCTTTCAGTGTTGGTTTTTATTTTTGGAAAAGTAAAACGGGGTTGGTTTTTGATTTTTAATTTCTCTTCTTCTCTTTTCGCACGCCAAGGGGACCGCATCGTTGATGTGTGTGTCGTGTCGTGTCGCTCCTGTACGACGACACGAATTGATGCCGTCCGATTTGAGTGTTGTACAACAGCACGAATCTTGACGCGATCTACACGCAGGGCATCGCTGGGCCTCAAGTAGGCTCAAGCTTGTTTCGGTTTGGTATTTGGGCCTCAAAGGAGGTTTTTTTTTTTTTTTTTTTGATTGAAAAGACGAGGGTCAAGCTCTCAAATTTTTTTACCTGAGAGGGTTGATATTAGATTATGAATAATTTATAAATCTAATCATCTTTATGATCATTTAATTTAATTAACTCGACTTTCATGTGTTGCTATATTATTTTATTGTCTATTAGTTTAAATTAAATTTTTATTGGTCGGTGACATTATTTGACCTGATTGGATATCTAGTTATCGTATTATTACAATATTAATTAGTGTTATTCTGATTATGTTTCAGATTACTGTATTATTTGTTAAGTAACAATTCTCACTATTTTTAATTATTTAATCAAATCAGATATTTATTACTTCACACTATAATCCTTTTTCAATATTATAGTATTATTTAATAAATAAAGGAGCAATTTGGTCTTTATTTTTAAATAGAGTTGTTTTTCAAAATTTTAATCACAATCAAAATATATTTTTCAAAACAATGAAGACACGTATTGCATAATGGCATACGGTGGTAAGCAATGCGATTCAGGGCACAATAATTTAGCATAGACACACAAGAAACTATACAATTTTAAAAAATATATTATACCTTGGACACATCAAACACATCTCTTTTAAACATGAGAGAGACAAAAAACAAAAATTCAATCAAAATAAATAAGAAAAAGTAATTGAATTGGACGTATGATAATATAAATGACGTGACATTGTTAAAAGTTCAAAACCTTACAATTCTATATCGAGTATCCATTTCATAAGCTCATACTTAAGTTAGAACTGGTAGGACCGAGCACCTTGGCTAAGCTTACATATTTAAGAATTTTTCTCTAATCTATTTTTAAAATGGTACTTAGAAGTAAAACTAGGATAAACTTAACCTCACAAAAGACATTTGCAAGCTTAATCTAAACAGATTAATTGACAATTTGACATCATCAGAATCTAACCATTTTATTTCACAATACGTTTACACTTCAAACTTGATTTTTGAATTTGTATTGTATAAGATCAACAGGTCATAGGTCTATGGGTTAACCCTAATCAAGAGGGTTAAGATCCAACCTATACCAATTGTCATGTTTATTGGCCAATGTGAAGGACCATATCATAATCCTATCAGTAAACTTACATCATGGATGCATTTACCCAGCTTGGCATCAGCATGAAATATATTCCTCAACATAGGAACCTCAGACATTGGGAAAGAGAACAATTGGTACAAGAAAAAAATGAGAAACTATTTCCTTAGGAACTGTTTATATACTGAATATAAAAAAGTAGTTACATGTAATGAACGATGTTGTTGATTTTATGAGTACTGCCTTAAACCAGAAAATGGCTCTTCCACTGTATAGATATTACCGAGCTAACTTAACAAAACTTGCAATTATTTCTTTTCTGTCTCCAACATAATTCAGAGGAAGCTATTCAGTGTGTGCACCATCATTTAATCTCCATCCAACATGTCAGTGCACCTGATCACATGCCAGTACATGATCTTCCAAAGGAACAGGTATGCTTGAACTAAAGTCAGATCAGTAAGAACCTCCGCTCCCTTCAGAAAATGAAAATGTAGATTGTTCTCTATGACTAAGGTCCTTGCACTGGATTAAACCGGCCTTGATGCATTCTCTTGGGCCTTTCGTTGTTGAACCGCGGCCGCTCTGCAGAGGGGGCCCACCCCAGAATCCCCGCGGAGTTGCTTGGCTCTGGTACTCTGCTCCCATTATGTATAGTAACTGGTGGGTATACCAAATTCGACGTTGGTTGAAGCGGGTTTGGATCCATTAAGGAGTCTGATCTCCTTCGTCTCTTCCAGGCCTCTGAGACACCAGCATTTTGGTTTTGATTCCTCTGGAAAGCACCATCTGCCATTCCTGCCGAGTTCTGGTTGAACTGCCGTTTCCTCCTATTAAATGTCTGGAACTGAGTTCCATCATTGTTATAATGGGATGGGCCAGCACCTCCATCACCTTGATCCTCCTTGAGCTTGGAATATATCTCATGCAGCCTCTCTCCAGTTAGGTTGGAGTATAATGAGACATAGTTCCACAATCTCATTGTCATCCCTAAATAATAAAATAAATCAAGAGATCCAAACAAAAGGCCTTCAAACAGAGACTTCCATTTTGTCATGCCAGTTGGGTCTTATACCAGTGGAGGAGTACAGTTGAGAAAGTCAAGGAGAATTGATCTTTCTTTTTTCTATTTCATGTAATGTGATTGCTTATGTAATTTAAACTTTTCTGGTTGGATTAGAGCATTCAGTACAATATATTCTCTCTTAAATACTTGGTTTTCCATCAGACTGAAGAGAGGCTAAAAACCCTCGGTATAAACCTTAATCAACAGGATGCCAACAAGAGGTAGTACAACAAATGGTTCATTTAACCCTCAAAAGTTGTTTTCAAGCCATTATAACCCTCAGAAAGGGAACCTCACTTCTGTTATCAGCAATGAATATTTTAACAGCACAAGAGATGAGAGAAAAAGATATAATATTTAATAAATAGAAAAGGTTGAACTCACTAGTTTGCTTGTAGGATGCCCCATGTTGCTGCACAATACTATCAATCTTTGTCCCAATAAGCTGTATGTATTTTCTAATCCTAGAAAGAACCTAATGTACCAAATTGCACAAAGACAAATAAAAAACATTAAACCATGTTACTTGCCAAATGAATACACCACAAGCCCACAAAAAAGAAGAAATACAAATTGAAAGACCAAACCTTTTCCTTGGGGAGATCTACACTAGTAGTCTGCAACCTCTCGAGGCGCTTCAGTGTCTCTTCTTCATCTGCCATTACATCAGCACACCATTCCCTCCATTTATCCTCTTTATTCTGACGATACCTGGCCTCAGGTTCAGAATCCGATATCTCGCCTTCCTCTTTCACCTCTGCCTCTTCTGACTCACGTTTATGGTTCTCGACATTGTTTAACCTAGAACTCCTCCGAGATGATTCAAACTTTAAGCTCTCCTTTAGTCGCCCATTTGAAGCCCTTGATGAATTTATGGTTTCAGCCTTAGCAGCCTTCCGAGAACCTCCCTTTGCTTTATCCTTACTGTTGTTAGTGGTAGTTTTTGCAAATTCCTGAAAATGTTTGCTTCATGACTAAAATTTCGATACCATAAATAGAGGAGAAAACAAAATTCAGCGTAATAAAAGCGAAAGTAAACAGAACACAACAGAGAAAAAACACACAAACACACATTTTGGTACAAAATGCATTTAATGACTAGAAGTTATAAACTCCATAATATATAAAACAAAACTCGATTAACTACTAAGGAAAATTGTAAACAAAACTGATAATGCAAAAGGGATGCAAACAGGAACAAAGTACATTGTTATTATTTATATTATTATTGTTATTTATTTATTTTTTTGAAGTGGATATTCCACCAGTTTCATTGCAACTAAAATAATTTGTTACAGTAAAAGGTATAAAAGTTTGATACCCAATACCAGAATCCTAGCCAATACTAGATAACAACATGACTAAAAGAAAGAACTACCTGTACAAAGCCTAAAACTAAGCAGTTTAGCTGCACAAAACAAACAACAGAGATACTAACATATGTTCCAAAATGCTACAGAACAAAAAAGATAGCCATCTTATTACTATTATTACTCCAATGTAATTTAATATGTTGTCATTGCCATCACTGTTGACAACATGCTATCGTTTGTAGTCTGTTAATAATAAAAAAAATCATTGATCTCTGTACCCTCTTAATTTTAACATTCAGATTTATACTGTGATTATTATTCATTATTCTATGGTCCTTTATTTTGCCTCCACGGTAAAACATTACTCAAAATCATTCACTTACAGTGAATGTTTGATATTAGTTTATAAAGTACTTATTTTAAGATTGTAACACATGAGAAACTGCAAAAAATGAAATGAAAGAAGAATAAATTACCTTCTGCAAGAGAGCACTGGCACGGTTATCTAAGTTAGGAGCGCGAGGCAAAAAAGTCTCACGATCTCCTAATGTTGCTGGAGCAATTTTCTTTGTCAACTTGAGCCTTGAATCCAGCCTAATCTTCTCCCAATTTCCATATCCATGATAGTGTATGCCCAAGAGCAACCTAGCATCATCAACTACAATTGTTTTTTTAATAGCAAGTACTAGGATGGCAAATCATTCAAATCAAAGGTAATTCCTACTTGAACCCATATTTTACATTTGGATTGAGACATTGCCCCTCAAGAACTACCTTTTTTTCTCTTCGAATCTCTACAAGACAAACCTAACAGTCAATATGTGTTCCATGGAAGGCACGATAATTTCTTCATAAATTCAACTAGATAAAAAAAAATCCCACTCTAAGGGTGCTATCAAATCAGTCAGGTCCCGAAAGCCATAATCGGACTTAAGACCTGAATGAGCCAAGTACACTTGCCCCACTAGTAAATGCTCCGAGTCTGGAACAGACCAGATTCCTAAGTTGCTGTTCAATTGATAATGAGAAATGTTCAAAATATAGTGGTGTAAAAGAGTATTTTAATCCCATTTTGGTTTAAAAAATCAAGTAGTTTGGACATTGCTTGTATACTTTTGATGATAAACAATCTTTTCTCATTCCAAGGTTCAAATTCATCCATAATCTGTTTGAACCAAGTCCCCAACCACCCACAACCTACAATCAGAAGCATGCCAGGTCAAGTTTGCATCAACACCGGGGTCAAATTGGGATAGGAAAAATAGCAGCTTTATCCAAGAATTCTAGCCTTAACACCATCTTAGGTTAATTTCGACGTAGCTTAATGGTAAATTATAAGGGGATGGTCAAAACTATACTGAACAGACGAGAGTGTTTTGGAAATTGGTAATGACTACATTTTTCAATTTCACCAACAAGTACCAGAAAATAATAGGTACTGCAGTACAATACTAAAATATATCAACTGCAAAACAAAGAGAAGTGCTGATGTTTTGGAAATTGGTAATGACTACATTTTTCAATTTCACCAACAAGTACCAGAAAATAATAGGTACTGCAGTACAATACTAAAATATATCAACTGCAAAACAAAGAAAAGTGCTGACAGCACTTACTTGAGGTCCATCCACAACTTTTTGACCATTGCGGAGTTTTGTGCTGTATCATCAACCTGAACTGGGTGACGGGATCTTTATACCGAGCAATGCGCTTTGCCAAAAGCTGAAGCTCCTCCAATCGGGCTAGCATTTCATAGGCTTTGACTGGTACACCAAAGAAATCCAACAAAGTTCCCTGCATATGCACAAGATCAAGGAGATATGTAAGAAGTCATCAAAACACATGAAAGCAAGCTGGAGATGGATTGAAACAGAATTGAAGCCAGCAAAGTAATTAGATAGTTGCACCCTGCAAAGAATCAAGAATTCTCAACCTGGACACCTCAAATCCCAATTAGTCTCTCTAGTCAACTAAATAATAAAAAAAAAAATATGGCACCCTCAACAGACAGCATGCAACAGAAGCAGTATAAACCATGGGGGCCAGGTCCAAACCTATTGAACTAGACACAACTTGCAAGCTCATGAATACAGTCAAAACTGGGTGTGGTTGGGTCAACATTGCTTCCTACACAAAGGCATCAAACAATGGTAACTAGAACTGAGGGATGTGCACCTTCACATCTGTATTTTCTTTAGTTGCTTCTTGGCAACCTTCAATCAGCAAGTCCAATAGTTCAATCTGAGCCTCTGGAGGGGCAGCTTCCACTACACCGCCAGCTTCAGCCACAATTAAGTCGATCTGACTTGGATTGCCAAATTTCTTGACCTGCATGTACACTCAATAAGAAATCTGATTGATAAATTAAAAGGAAAAACACGACAAAGAAAGAAACAAAGAAACATGGGTTCAGCAGACAAGCCCAGTAATAAACACACTATACTATATACCTGATAAGTTGAACTTTAAAGTAACAAAGAAAACTAATGACAGATTAATGAAAAAGATACATGACTAAAGCTGGTTAAAATAGTACAGGGACAAAATTTTGAAATATATGGCACTCACTAGAGCTCCGACTGCAACCCCCATAAAGTGAGCCCGATCTTCTAGAGTACTCCGCAGTTTGGAATGGGCAGTCTGGAGGATCCAGACTGTCCAATCGAACAGACAGGTACATTTTAAGGGGGCAGGGCAGATTTCTTTATTTGCAATCAACCCCCATCAATGAAATATCAACCAAAAGCAACAACCAATAGAAGAAAGCAAATACACATTTCCAAAAATAAATGCAAGAGACATTACTGCGCGAACAAAGTGGGATGCATCTTTCTTCGTGAGGTTGCCAAAAGACCAATCTCTCACTTGTGCAGATGCTCCCTCGATAAAAGGTGCAGAAGAAAATGAAGCATCAGCAACCCTGGCAGATCGCCTCTTTGGCTTCTCTCTAGATTCGCTATTCTTGTTCTTCCTGCCAGTGGGTTTTTCAGGTTGGTCATTTTCAACATAACTCCGGTTGTTTCTTGCAGCTCGAGGCGCCAGAATCTCCTAGAGTACCAATGAGCGAAGCAGTCAGGCAGGGTACTTACCTCGAAAGCACTTATATAGAACTGATTTTATTTTTCAGTTGAGAATTGGAGGACAAAGCAAAACTGTTTGTGGAACACAGTGGGTGAAACCTGGCAGAGTGAAGTCCTTTTGGGTACAATTCAGTACATACTAAATCAGACCAAATATTGCAAGTCGTAGTTCCAGCACAATTTTTTTTTTCTTCGGTACAATATTATAAATCCAGCCTAATTCATTTTCACCTTTTTCTTAATTACTGCTTTAGGTTTCAGCACAATATCAGTACATACATTTTTTCTTAATTTCAGTCCATACAAAGTGCAAATATATGCCTTGTTTGGCAATTTAAAGAGCTGTACTTCATCCTAAAATAAAACAGCATTATTGTATGTAGAAGCCTGCAACGCAAGAACCTGAAGATGTCAGTACCAATATGGCCCAGCTTCCAGGTATCTACAAGTAATCTAATTTGATAACAATTCACAGCTTTGTTAGTTTAATTCTTACATCAGCAGGCTCAATAGGTCCAGGTTGGATCAACCTACTCCAGAATGTGGCATCATCTTCAGCGCTGCAAAAGCTGGCAACCTAGAAGAAAACAAAAAGAACAACAAGAGAAGTTCCAACAAATCAAGTGTCTGCCATCGCAAAGCAAAATAAATTTCGATAGTTAAAGAACACCGCGTAGCAGCAGGAGCAGATGGCAAATTCAATCAATGTATTTAGTAAGATTATCCATTAAATCTGTGTTTAATATTTTATCAGGTCAATTCATCCATATAAATGCTATCTTTTGTTTGCAGTTGTGAAGCTTTATTCATACCTTTTAAGATTCCTCAATTAAACAGACAATAAAGTTTCACATTAGAGAAATGTCATGTAGAAATAAAAAAGACAATGGGGCCTGAACTGGTGGTACCTGTGATTCCCAAGAATTTGTGAATTAAAATTGCCATAGTGGCGGTTGAAAATACTACTTGCCTTGAAAGCACTAAGCAGTTCACTTCCGGCCTCCTCTTCAGCACTTTTTGTTTCAACCTTTTCAGCCCTCTCGAGAATTTCATCGATATCCATGCTTTCCAGTCGTTTCTTACTGTCCTCGTCATTCTTTTCCTCCTTAAACAACTCCTCAGCGCCAAACCTCAAAATCGCAGAAAGTTCATTCTGCATTGAGAGAAGTCAGAAATGTAGAAGCTTCCAACGATATAGGGTTATTTAGATCAGCTCAGGTATCCAACCAGGTTACATAATGATGTAATCATTGCAAACGCAAAACAAACCTGTTAAAACAAGTTTTAACCAAGCATGACCAGTTGAATTTATTTAATAAGCTTGTTAATTTAGTTCATTAACTTCACTGCCCATGAGACAATTATCTCCTGCAGATCTACTTATCAAACCACCAGTAAATATAAACTATTGATAGGTTTTGCTTGTTAAAATGGTGCCAGTTAATCATGTTAAACAGGCAAATTCTCAAATTAAATAGGTTGACACCCATGTTTTATTCAGAACCTACAATCATGATGGTCATTATTTTACAACAGACTATGCAACTGTGCAGTTCTGCTACAACCTGAACCATTTTATATCTGACAAGTAATGCTAGCTTGATCTTTGCAATGTCTTTCGATATCATTTAGCAAGTTTTGCGAGTATAATTGATGAGGAGCATATGAAAGAAACACTGAAGGTCGACTTGCCTTGTCAAACATCGAGTTGCCTTTTTTATTCTCCTTCTTCTCAAGTCTGCCCTCAGCATTTAGCTTCTGAATCACCAGGTGATCAAGAACCTGCAACCAGGAAAAAAAGAAGAAGAGACTTCAAAAAAAGAACACTCTGCTATTAAAGCAGTTGTGATGCAAAAGGGAAGCCTTGCCATTTTCTTCTTAGCACGCTCCAAGATATCTTCTTCAACACTCTTGCTAGTCACAAAGCGGTAGATATTCACAGTTTCTTGCTGACCAATCCTATGCGCCCTACTCATTGCCTACAAGATATTAAAAAAGATTAAAATAGCTCAATCAGGCGCTCTTCCTTTTTATGTGAGCCATGATGTCAAGTACTGATGAGGTGGCCCACCAAACAAACTAATTAACTAATTTTTTATTAAAGAAACAATACAGCAATGGTTGAAACAAACAATACATAGGAAACAACTGTTGATTTATATAGGAAATATATGAATTATTTAGCTATAGTGAAACAAAACATTTCCGGTGTGCCAAGGGCAATGACATGAAAGCACAACATAAAGGTACAGCGCAATTGTTTGGCATGTGCTTACTGCTTATTGGCCATTTGGATTTCTGAAATGCCAAAATCATATAAGCATAACGTTATTTTCAGTTTCTGAAGCTTTTGACCTGGTCATCTGAGCAGGCCCGTTCAATGAATATCATATAGTTAAATGCAAATATTACCATGATAGCCACTGCAAAGCATGCCTATGAGCCTATCAATTAAACACTAAGGAGACAAAGAGAACAGATGTACAATTATACACCTGTAAATCATTCTGGGGATTCCAGTCAGAGTCGAATATAATGACAGTATCTGCAGTTGCGAGATTGATGCCAAGTCCACCAGCACGCGTAGAGAGGAGGAAGCAGAAGTCTTCACTACCTGGTGCGTTAAAGTGCTCCATGGCTTGGTGACGAAGATCGGACCTAGTGCTTCCATCCAGCCTCTGGAACTGGAATCCCCTCAGAGATAAGTACTCTGCTAATATGTCCAACATCCTGACCATCTGCTTGTTACCAGAAATAATTGCAGTTAAACAAAAACAAAGAGAGAAGTACAAAAAAATTATTTACAGTGAAACTGGATAAGCAAGACATATCAAATTCAAAACCGGCACACCAAAACTGACATATTCAACACATATTGGTTTTCTATTTCACAATTTTTCTGTCAGGGACTCAAAATATTCAAGCCTAAGTGAATCCTAATAATGTATTACATTTCAACAAAAAAAAAAAAAGAAGCAAACAGAACACAGTAAGCTTCTCAGTTGTTATTAAAGAATTTGCCATGTAAAGATAATTATGTCATAAAATGTCACAAAATAACCCAACATAGACATATTTTAAACTCATTGTGGCATAACTAAGCTTGCATAACCACCCCCAAAGTAATAGACATATTTTCAACTGATTTGCTTCATTTTGAGGTTGGTACATTATGTATGAGATTTTGCTCTTCACATAGCCAAACTTATAGTCTTGGTGATAGACATGGTGCCTGCCATGATGTAAATTTACTAAAATTTACCACTTTCTTAAAAAGATATTTCTGTCACTTTCTCTGCCATATATAATTTCTCCCCCATATGACGCTTTACTCAATTTATCAGCCATGGAAAAGTGGATGGATAGCATGTTTAGTCTCATAACCTTCTGCTATCTTTTGACTCTTTGTAACTACTTTATTTAAAGAAAGATGCATAACAAGATATCCTACACATGCCTAAAGAATTAAGAAACCAACCTGAGAAAATATAAGTACACGATGGTTTGTTTCCCGCAAACGAACAAGCAGTTTATCAAGTAAAACAAGTTTCCCACTGCTAAGAACCATACGCTCAATCTTGTTACTATCACTTATGTCTCCGCCATAACCATGATCGGCACTCTCAAACAAGAAAGGATGGTTGCAGCACTTCTTTAACTCAACAACAATATTCAAGAGTGAAACCTATGTAATGGAAGTGTTAAGAACTTGAGTCAGATAATTTTACAAAAAGAAAAAAAAAAGAAGAAATTTACTGCCAAACCTAGTTCCACTAGCTACATTAGATTCCCTCTCACAATTCAAATGGTACACTTTGGATTTTTGGTTCAACATGGAACTACTTGGGTTGCTAACTGAATTATCACATATCCATGTCATGTTACAGCATTCCGTTGATTAAAAGTCAGCAACAGTATCACTAGGAACAATCAGGCAGATGTAGAAAATGTCAAAATGTTCACCTGGTTGCCACGAACACCTTTGTTCAGGTTTTGGAAATTACGCTCCAAAATCCATTTGTAATACCTTGCAAACAAGAAATAAATATCAAAAAGAAAGAAAATACAAAATAATTTCACATAGAATTGATAAATTGATATGTACTGTTTCTGCAGAGGAGACATTTCAATTCTGAGAATGCGTTCAATTTTCGGAGGCAAGGATTTCTCTACATCCTTTATGACTCTTCTAAGGATATGAGGCCTCAATTCCTTGTGCAGATTGGCAAGCTAAAGAGAAACAAGCCGAGTCAAAGAGCTTATAGCCCGTATCCAGAGAAACATGTTACATTGAATAGTAACTAAGAAACAGCCTAGTACCTCGACTTCATTGAAAGAGCTGAGGTTCTTGTATCTCTCAATAAATTCCTCTTTGCTCCGAAATTTGTCATGATCAAGGAAATGGAGAAGAGCCCTACCCAACATTAGATGAGAAAAAGCAAAAAATAAGAGGAGAATTTTACCATGAGTGTTGACGAAATAAATTGAGAATAGAAGCAGAAACCAATATTGCTCAAAATACTAGTAAAGGAGGAATATGAAAGAGGTATGTACCACAACTCTTCAACACTATTCTGCAAGGGAGTTCCAGTTATAAGCAGCTTGTTTTTTGTGCTGAATTCCTGCAATACCAAGTAGCACATTAGAATATCAAACATTCATTTACAATTTGACTTAAATCATATATGTGATGAGCATTACCATAAGACTCATGTAGAGTGATGCTTCACAATTCTTGAGTCTGTGTGCTTCATCAACCATAAGATAGTTCCAACGTATCTTTGCTAAAACAGCTTTATCCTTCAGAATGACCTCATATGTAGTTATTACTGTATCAAACTTCATCTGTCGACCACCCTTCTTGCTAGTATAAAACTCATGTTGCTGGCACATCTGCACAAGACCCAAAGGTTATAGTCAAATAAAAAAGGAGTAACCAAATTTAAATGTAAAGTCCTGTTTTTGTAAATTTGAGTAGATAAAGGCACGAAAAATATGTAAATACCTCTCTGCTAGCACGATTTCCAACATAAACTACCACATTCATTTCGGGTAGCCACTTCCTGAACTCCTTGGCCCAATTCGTAAGAGTTGACAATGGCACCACAACAAGAAATGGTCCCTGAATTTCTTGAGAATTCTGCAAAAACGAAGATGGAGAATGTTAAAAAAGAGTGAGAGAGAGGAAAAAGAAAAGACTATAATATTCACACCAGAATTAGAATTTTACCTGCAGGAAACCCAACATTGAAACTGACTGAACAGTCTTTCCTAGACCCATTTCATCAGCTAGTATCACATTAGTATCATTTCTCCAACTGCATCAAAAAGAACAAAAATTCAACTACACAGGAATATAATCCTATATAGCAACAGGATATTGTTCGGGAAAAGAAAAAAGGAGGAAAAAAGAAAGCTCCACATTACCTGTTAACAAGAAAGTTTAATCCCTCGAGCTGATAATCACGGAGTTTTCCTCCTTTTAGCCATCCAGGTTGTTCATCAAGCTTGCGCAAACTAGCTGAAAAGCAAAAGGATGATTTTATTACCAAATGGGAACAATTAAAATATCAGTATGGTAAAGCAAACACCAGATGCAGTGCTGCCGCTATGTCATATTGATCAAGTTCATTTGAAATGAAGCTCCGAGCTTATGGCTTCTAATACTTCAGTAAGCTCAGTACTTCACCTACCTCCATCGATAGAATAAATGGACTATAAAAATTAAGTCAACATGCAGATGTAATCAGAAAAATAAAGGAGAACACCAAAAAGATCACCTTTGATCTTCTTTCTCTGTGAATCAACTGTCTTCCCCTGCACAGCCAAGGCATCCTCACGCATCTTACATTTTAAAGAAATGAAAGATCCATCAGTCCAGAATTTGCAGGCTAATTCATTTGATCTATCAGTTAAATTTAACAGATTTCCTTTTAAGAATATTCACAAATTTCTATTTCGCACCATTCCAAATAGATGCACAGATAAACCATTTTAAGTGACAATCAGATTACCAACACCAACAACTACTGATATAAAAAATACTACGACATAATTAAAACTCAAGACAAGCATGGCAAATTGTGACCTCAATAATTTATATACTTATGAGCTGAGCACATCTTCATGTACCTTATACTCATCAATTGCATCTTGAGCAAAAGCGATATCAGTGTCCTTTTCCCTGAAAAAAAAAAAAGGAACAAAGCTCAGCTAGTAATCCCAGCTTACTGACACCCAAATTTGTAGAATTATTAGAATGCTTAACTCCAAGAAAATGTAGGAAGAGAGTACAAATGCCAACTAGTGAACAAACATAAACAATATAAGCAAGGTTTCAAATTTGTGCCTGTGTTGAAAGAAATGAGCCACAACTGACTTGTTGATGGAGAATTAATGAGGTAAATCATGCATCAACTCATGCTATAGGCTATATTCAAAATTTTGAACAATGCAAACCAGACTAAAATTTAATTTTTGAAAGCACAGCTCTGTTATATTATTTCAAGAAGGTTTACTAAATACTTTTGTATATCAATCACTATTGTACTTTCCTATATGATTCTGACGAGCTGTTTAGAAGACTTTACCAGGTTGACTCTGCATAAGGAAGCCCTTGCCACTTAACTAAATACTCTGCAACCATATCATCGCCGACTCTATTGATTCTATCTGCAAATATTCTTTCCACCTGAATATTGTAGGTCATTAAAATGGAGAAACAGTAAAATAACAAGAAAAAAGCTGCAACCCAAGAAAACCATAAAATGAAGGAAAAATAACAAAAACCTGGCTATATTTGTTGAGAAGATCCAACTCCATTTCCTTGCCTACATCATGAACTTCAGCCTAGAAGGTCAAAAGAAAAAAGAGTATACCATGTCAGTTTAGGACATCATGTAAAAAAAGAAAAGAGCTTAGTTGGAAGTTCTTCAATTCTTTTCTTTTCTAACTAAACAACTACAAATCAATAATAATTTCCTTCACACAACAAGAAAAGTTAATGCTATAGTTATTACCTCCTCACGTGATAAGGTCCTTTTGTACCTTCTTTCTTCACCAACTCTCTTTGTGTAGTTCAAAACTTTCTTGAATCCACTAAGCTGTCATTTTAAGGCATCATTTTAAAAAAGGAAGAGGAATGAAAAACAGTACTTTGCAAGCTGTAAGTTATTGCAGTACATACATCACGTTTCAGTCAGCTCTGGTCATATACCAAAAGCAGAACATCCCTGTTGGAGTAGCACTTGCCATTTTTAGCATGAATTGTTCAGGTTCACTGGTTTATATATGAGGCCTAACTTAATCTTGAGTCTTAAGGCCGGAAGAATAAAACCAAGCAGCTGAAAGGTACTGTTCCAAACAGTATTGGTAAGTTTTGTTACAGAGAATGGACTTACAGTTTGAAGTTCAGCATATGATTTCCATTGGCAATGAAGGTATGACTGGCCTTTTAGTTTAATGTAAAATTCAACTTCCTCCCAATCAAGGTCAGAGTCAGAGAAAGTGGTCAAGACAGTAGGCTGAGTTGGTCGGTTGTTCAGCATAGCCTCCTCAGCAGTGCCCCTTGGCTGATGCCAGAGAACCCTTTCAATAGTTTCCCCATCATCGTCTTCAGCTTCCTCTTTCTGATCATTAAGGAAAATATATGAACAAAGAAACATAAACTTCTGTATTACATTTCTTTGTATTATATTATATGGTAATATATTGTATTATACATTATTTTATTATATTTTATTTTCATTCATTTTTATTTATGTCTTTTTAAGGTCAGTAGGCGAACTGCCCGCTGACATTTTTATTTATGTTTCGTTTTGTTTAGTTTATCTTTTCTTTTCTTTGAAGGGATGTGTTTAAATTCCAAAGACGTCATTGATTTTCTACAAACTACATGACACCTAAAATAGAGTAATACAACAAAGGCCGACTCAGTCTAGCACCACCCTTATACTGGTCAAGACTAGTATTGCTACTGGTATACCTGCTATGCCAAAAGCAATTTATAGAAGGTTGTCATAAACCTTCATTGTTTGGAGTTTCTAATTAAAAAGGCAACCATAAACATTCAATCAAGTTACAAGGTGCCATTTCCAATACAATCTGAATGCAAATTTTACCAGTCAAATCTATTACCAAGCATACCACCATCTATGTACCTTTAAACAGGTAATACAGTTCTTCATTATCGTTTATATTAAATAAAAATAAAAATCGTTTCTAGGTGAACAAGATCGACCTTGTGAGCCTTTTTTAACCTCTCTTCACTACTGTCATCACTTTCTTCACTTTCTACATATGAGATTTTCTTTGATGCTCGAGACGCTCTACTAGACATTCTCGGTCCATCATTCAGGGCAACTGGTCGGCCCCCAGTTTTCTTGGTGAACTGGAGGGATTTCTTCAAGCTGTGACCATGATCGCTCTGAGCATCTGAGTATTCCTCATCTGACATATACGCCCCCCGCCTTTTCTGGGTGCGTACAGACTGTTTTATCTCCCTTTGCTTTGTAGGCTTGGAAAGCTTGCGCCGCTTGGTCTCAATAAAATCATCCTCATCATCTGAAATGTCAATCCCGTCATCCTCTTCTTCTTCTTCTTCATCATGGATGAAATCATCATCGCTCGAGACTTTATCCTATGGAAAGTACGTAAACCCGTGAGCAGAGGAAAAGTAAAAATAGAACTGCATAAATGCTGAATATTGACTTGTGAGCACCAGAAGGAATTCCAAAATACATCTTCCTAGGCTCTATAAAAGTTAAGTATAAAATTTAATATCGTACAAAGAAAGAAAAAAAGCTGGGTTAAGAAAAAAATATGTTCAACTGTTGAACTATGTTCCATTCTGAGCTGATAACAAGGATCACGTTGGAACCACATCAATTTCAAACAATTAAAATATTTTTTTTAAAGACAATGCTAAAAGAATTCAAACATCTCTGAAAGAATCATGTGATGTTTTAGTCCATTGGCTATACAATATTCAATAGATAATGATCAGCTTATTAAATATATATGCAGTGGCAATTCAGCAACTTCAAAGCATACAAAGAAGTTCAGGGTATGAAATGAGTGGAAAAAACAACCTTATTTGCACCTTTGGCTATCTCGCTAGAATCTGGCTCAAAATCAGCATCATCTGGATCGTCCTCTGAAATAGAAAGTTGTCCACTGTGTATTAATAGAGTGAATCGGATAAACAATGTTAATGCTCACGGATCACTATCCATGATATGAGTTATATCAATCAAAGCCATCAAAGAGACCCAGGCAATTACTGCTAACTTTGGGTACATGTCGGGTCGGTACATACAGCCACTGCAACTGTACCAACAAGATTCACTATCATTTAGTGTTTAAAAGTGTACCATCAACTTCATCTTCATAATCATCATCATCTTCATACTCACTATACTTCTTAGATGGCCTAGACCTCTTTGAGGGATTTTGTCGAGTAGAAGCTGACTTAAGCGGCATCCTTGAGCCAGAGGTACTAGGTCTGTTCGGTCCAGCACGGTACAACGAGTCAGTCATCTCTTCACCATCCTGTTCATAGTAGTCGTCAGAGAGCATATCATCGGCTGGCACACCCGAATTGCCTGTGCCTCCATCCATATCTTCTTCTCTTGAACTGAACATGGGCGGAGATTCCTTCCAGAAGTTTGAACCCCAAGCGACAGAGGTGCCTGCTTTACTCGAGGGGTCGAGAACAGCATTCTGTCCATTGCCATCACTCAAGTAGTTGTCATCAGCTTTCTCATTTAGGTTCCATTCTCTAGAATTGGCATCCAAGTCAGTGTCCAATAGAGGTTCTTGGTCTGCCTTCTCATTTAAGTTGTAACCAGAATCCATCCCACTACCTGAGTTCTTATAGAACGCCATTCCACATTAATACAGAGCCTCCCCCCCACCCTGTCAAATTGCAAGTAAAGGGAATATATCAAGCTTGATCATGCAATTCATCACTGAAGAACAGAGTTCAGTTAAGCTTATCCATCACTGAAGAACAGAGTATGAAGTAAAATCTATGGCAGGCCAAATGGCAACTAAACATAGCCTAAGATGGAAGGAAGTAGGAACAGCAGAGGAAGAAAAGGCATTTTTAAAGAAGAAGAAGAAAAATTGAGTGTGTAATTTGCTGCTTTTAAGCTTGATAAGATTAATTACGATTAAACATAAGGCGTTTATCAAAAGTCAATACCAAATTCAATCTATATGACCTTAAAAATTCTAGTTTGTTATTAAGCTGTGCAAACAGCCAGATCAAGCCAAAAAACCATGGATCCGTGATAGAAGATGGTCATGGACGTGACGACAGGCACGAGAGCCAGAATCCAAACCCTAGAATTATAAACGACTAGTGAAAACAAAATCGCGCAAGTAGAGCAAGAGAATGGCCCAGTCTTTTGTTAGGAGATGATCAAGTAATGGTTTCTTGTCCGAGAAACCCACCTAAAAGCACCGATTGAAGCAGATTCAGCCGTTGGGTTTATACAGGATTAGATTGCTATACGGTGCAAAAATCTCGAGGTAGACAAGGTTAACGGTTGCTGTTTGGAGGGAAGATGCGCTGATTTGAATTTGTTTCGTGTTTTTTTCCCTTTTTTTTCCGTGATTGTTTGGGGATATTGAGCAAAGGTAAACAAACTGGAGCAGGATGCACTGATCGAAAACGGTTAGGTGATTCAATTCGAAAACGAATCGCGGGCGAGGTGGAGGCGATTAGGAGGTGGATGTCGGCGCTTTGGATTATAGCGGGTCGACGGCCAGAGAGAGAGATAGATAGAGAGAGAGAGAGAGAGAGAGAGAGAGGAGAGAAGAGGTTATCGAAAACAAGCCAAAAGAAAAATAAAAGGGTGATTAGAGGCGAAGGGTTTTCTTTTTTCTTTTTTTTTTTGCCCTTTCTAAAGATACGCTCTCAGTTCTAATTGGAAGGGTTTGTTTTGAGGACTGCACAGGCAGCCCTTTTTTTCTCGTGAGTAACCAATCGCGTCGTGACACGCAAGCGTGTGGAAGCGAGGCGGTGCAAACGAAATAGTTCCTCGTGGTATATCAGGATGCTAGAGCAAAATATACGAAACTGGCGCGTGTGGGGTAGGACTGTCAGTGAGATGTATTTGATATGTCACGTTATATAGTCGGAGATATTTGTGTCGAGGGGAGGTGGTGATTTCGTCTAAACTGGGTTTGGGTTTGCGGTGAGTTGTCCTGCAGGATCTCAATAGTGCATCCAGTTCGAATTAGATATCGGATGGTGTGGCAATAGGGATTGATGAGCCGCCGCCGCTCGAACTATGGTGGTGGTCTAGTGTTCCGTAGGAACATCCTACGCAAAGCATTGCTTCGCGTCTTCATTTCGTAAACTGGTATCTTTTTAGATCGGAGATGAAAATTCCTTTTTTGGTAGCAATATATACATCAGTAATGCAAAGAATAAACGATTTAAAATATGCATTAAATAATGTATTCTCCGTTGTTCGTTTATTTTCATACACTACGAGCTTTGAAATCTATAATTTGATACGTTAACTTTTCAATGTCATCAAATTCGTTCAAATTAAATTTGAAATATAGAACTTTAGTTCGTGCATTGTACTGGACGATAGGTATAATTGGCATGTGTATAATTATCACCTAAATTTAGAGTATCGTGTTAATTAATCTATCTTAGTGCACCTTAATTATAATTCCCTAATAGACGACGATGGTAAGATGCAGTCTAATGAGAAATTAAATGTCACAAGTCAACTTGAATCAATGACATCTTAACTTTTTTTTCCAAGTGACTAATTTTTTTTTAAAAAATGGAGTTTAAATGATGCTTAAATAGATTTCAAACGCTCTCATGTTTGTGGGCAGAAAAATAATTTAACGAATTTTTGACAATTAAACGGTTCTAATGTCAAAAAAACAATTAAAATCGTTTTTTTGTAATTAATGTGTTTAAATGGCGTGTAATATGAGTAGAGAATTTCATAATTTATTCAAACCTTTAGTAACTTTTAAAATCCAAAAGCAAATAGGATGAAAGTTTTAATAATTGAAGATTTAAAATTATCAATTAGCTTCTAAATCAGATTAATTCAGTGTTGTTCTTTTATTTTACAAAAATATGATAATTTTCATGTCTCTGAGTATTCAAAATTTGTGTCTCTTTTAATTTGTTTTTCTGATGCAGCGGTGTAGAATCAAACAATTTTGTATTTTAACTTTATCTTAGTACCTGGTCCTTCTAAATACGACATGTTATTAATTATGAATTTTGTTATAATATTTACATCGTATTGATTCCATTTTAAATAAATTAAACATTTTTAATTAGGCAGTCCGGAATTCAAGCATAGAAAACAATATAAGTTACTAAAAATAATTGTTCGGTCAAGAACATCAATTAGCTTCAATTTAACTTTATAATTATTAATGCAATCATGTTTGTGAATCGTAAATTTTACACAGATGATGATAGATCTTATCTTTTGTAGAGAGACGCAAGTTCAATTTTTATGAAAAACGTCTAAAAAAAATAGATTTCAGAATCAAAATAAGTTTTTATCTGAGAAAGAAATCATGCTAACTATGTATGTTTTTTAGAGATCCATGTGCTTTTGAATTGAAATTGTGTATGATTCAATGTAAGTTTATCAGATGCAATCATGTTTGTTTTCACGGATCTAAGGTGCTTTAAAAATTGAAATCGTGCATGATTTTACATAGGTTTATTATATGCAACTATGTATGTTTTAAGGGACCTATGATGCTTTAGGATTGAAATTTTGCATGATTATATGAATGTTTATTGCATGACATTTTATCTTAAAAAGAGTAAATATGTCAAATGTATTGAAATTGGACTCTCTGTGATTCTAAAATTTCTAGTTGTATATTATAATCATAATATGATGCTTCTAATTCAAAAACAGTTCGGTAAGGCATAAAGCTTGTAATTAGATATAATACAAATATAATTCAAAAAATTATATTATTTTTATAATAAAAATAATACATTAAATTATTGTTATTTTCTACAAACAAACAAAATTTCAGAATTTTTACACACGACATGGAATGAATAGCGTGTCGTTCTTCCAATTCATCAACTTCCACAACAATTTAAGGACGTTCTACATACAATTCAAATATATAATTCTTGTTATTATGAACTCATATTTTGTTTGAAAACATGCTTTTGTTGATCATTTATCAAGTATTTATATCTTCATGTATTTTTGTGAACTTTTTATTTTTCATTAGAACACCTATGATTGTACCCTTTAATCACACTCTTTATTTATATTTCAGATATATTTATATTCCATTTAAAAAGTATTTATATCTAATGATAAAAATATTTATACCCTATTTTACTAAATTAAAAAAACTTAAAATTTTTCATATCATCGAGAAATGAAAAAGTGATAAATATTTCCTATATTAATTATAAAAACTTACAAATACAAATATAAATTACTTATTTACTTAGTATAAATACCTGTGGTGTGCATATAAAAAGTGCAAAATATGGAGTGCAGGAATATTTTCTCTATCTGAAATATCCACCACAAACATTTATTGTAAAAGAAATAAAGTCTCCACTTCTTCAAAAAATATGAATACATATAAAATTCTTAAACAAATAAAACTTCAAAAAATGAATAAAAAGTCGGAGAGTATAATACGATTAATGATTTTTGTCACTTTCTAATTAAGAAAAAATGACACATCAAATTGTTAAAAATAATAATTTGACTTCCATTATCCATCTTTGTGTACATTTTTTAATGGAGAGATCCAATGTCCGTGGTATTGATATCATATCGAGATCAATAAAATTGAATTTCAAATAATTATTTATTAAATTTTTAAATAATAAAAGTAATTATTTTGATATTTTATATATATCACGCTATATGAGTACATAAAAATTATATCATTTCAACTTTATTTTATTATGTATCAAGCACTAAAAAAATCAACGGACCAAGTTTTGTGATTTAATTATCTCTTTTGATGATTATCAAAATAAAGTTAAAATTTAATAATTATACATATATATATATATACATTAAAATGGATTATAATATATATGATGGTTTACATATGGTAATTAAACCATAAACAATAAAATATACATCATGAATACTAATGACTACGGATATCTCTATTTTTTCTCGTAGATAAAAAATAAGTGAGTCAGTTTGGAGTCTATATCCTCTGTAATGGTCAGTTACTCCACTGAATTGAGTGGATAAAAATTAAATGAAAGAACTGTATGAGACACTATAGCTGACAACTTTGAAATTTACATTAAATAATTTGTAGAGGAAGATTTTTATCTAATATAAATGAAAGATTACGATCCACATATTTAGTATAATAATAATATATTTCGTTTCTCTACTGAAAATTTAAATTTAAATTTCATAAAAAATATTTTAAAAAAATAAATATTAAAATCATCAAGATTTTATATAAAACAAAAAAGATAAAAGATGGATCTGAACTCGTGGATTTGTGGTGGCGCTCTTGATGCCACTTCCTGAACAGTCACGTCGTGAAACAACGAGAAAGAAAATAGGGGGTTAAACCAAAAAAGAAAAAAGAAAAAATCGACCCGCCTTCGCGGCGAAGGTACACGTCTTGTTGGGACAGTCCTCTCCATTTACAACAAAATGGATGTATAAAATCGTTCTTCCGAAATCCCAAATTCCCAAAAATAAACTGGAGAACATACTCTTTGTTACAAAATACTGGAGAACTCGTTCGACCATATTTTCTTTCTTTTCTTCGCCTTTTAATTTCCTTCCATCAGTTCCTCCTCTCGATCGGATCCGGTCTTTCTTTCTCAGTATCAAGGTGACAAAAATGGCGGGGAGGTATGGATTCGGCGGTGGCGCCGGTGCTGATGGCCCGGTTATGGTGGTGGTGAGCACACCAAGTCAGGATCTAGCGCTCACGAATCTCGCGTACTGCTCCTTTGGCGATCTGAGAAGGTTCACGCTCCCTGGTACAAAGCTTGCCTTTGCCTTGGTCGGAGATTCCTTCGTCCTTAGCCTCAGATATCCTTTGTCTCGATCTCTTTTAGTTAGATATTTTGCCTTTGTTGCTTTCTTGCCTGTAAGTTGTAAAACGGTTCACCCCCCTATGAAGAGACTTGTGAGCAATGAGAAGATTAATTGAATCTATGCCTAGAATTAAGTGTATCAGTGAAGAACAGCTCCATGTATGTCAAATGCACTATAAATGCTTCATTTACAACGTAGGAAACAAGAGAGAATTGTCTCGGAAAAATTCAATTAATTGAATCTGATACTATCGTATCGATGGTTAAAATTAAAGCATCTAATTTACTCGAATCAAGTTAAATAACCAGGGTTACAGTTGTGCATAGCTCTCTGTACCTTACTATTTGGATTAATTAGCTGTTGTATCCACAAATATGTGATCCTTAACTAAGGGATACGGCTCATGAGGCTCTCAAGGATGGTCAGATAGCATTAAATGCCATTCAACGGCGCCAAGCCAAAGTCTCAGCTGGTGATTCTGTTTCTGTTACCAGGTAATATACTTTTATATTCTACCTGCAGTAATATATATATTTTTTCCATTCTTCAGCCATGTCTTAATCTTTATTTCTTTTAGTTTTGTTCCTTCTGAGAAGTTCAACCTCGCTGTTCTTACCTTGGAGCTCGAGTTTGTTAAGAAGAGCAACCGAAATGAAGAAGTAACTCTCCCCTCTCTCTCTCTCTCTCTGAATTTTTTTTCATTTCTTTTATTGGATTATTTAATGATATTATATTATTGAATGTATCTTTTCTCGGTTGTGTAGTTAGATGCTGTTGTACTTGCGCAACTCATTCGGAAAAGGTTTGTTGACCAGGTAAGTAGAACAAATTGCTGGATTACATTTTCTTTTTGCCACGATGTTAAAATTTTTGCATATCAGCAACATCTACTGAGATAAAGTTTCCAGTGTTGCTGTTAAGCTGTAATTTAGCACGTCTATCCCATTGTCCTACTAAGCCACTCAGCTGACATAATCTGTCGTTCATCAAAAGAATAAAAAAAAATGGAGGCGCCTCACCAATAAAAAAAGGGATGCAACAAACACACACACACAAACACTCCGACACAACTTCCCTCTGCTGGCCATCGAAGGACGAATCAAAATCATTTGCTTTCCTCTGTTTAAGAGGCATAAGGAGCCATTCTTCTGTTGTCACAGTTGTGGCAGGGACTACCATTGTCATGGAACCAGGGCCCAGTTGACCCCTCTCTCTGTCTTCAAAAAGCACTTTCATTGTACCTTTACAGTCGAACCTTATTCATGGAGTGACAAGATGGTTGAAAAGTTCGTCTCTCTTATCTTAATTTATGACAGCTTAGAGAAATAGCACATTGAAATTGGGAAAAGTGGCAATTGGATAGGCAAGCACTAAGGGAGAGTATCCCCAAAGTTTGTGGAGAGGTGTTACAGTAGTATAACTGTCAACATTTTTTTAACTTGTTTGTAGGTCTTGACGGCTGGTCAAAGAGCTTCATTCGAATTTCAAGGAACAAATTATATATTCACTGTAAATCAAGCTTTGCTTGAAGGCCAAGAAAGTGCCACCCCTTTGGATCGAGGCCTTCTAACAAAAGAAACCTACATTATTTTTGAGGCTACCCCAAACTCAGGAATTAAGGTCAGTTAAACTATTCCTGTCAGCTGGTGTGTATTTGTTTTACCAGCACTGGTTATATTTTGTACATTCAGTAATCCCATCTTCAGTTACAGTAGTTTGTGGTTGAGTGTGATTGATATTGACCTGAATGGTATTCTATGCTGACCCAGAATTGGCAATCAACCCCTAACTTATAGCCAAATCAGCCTCAATATAATCAAGTACTGATCTTTTGAGCATACTGGCTCCTTGTTCGCTTGAGGCCTTCCTTTTGTTCTTATGTTTAGTTTAGGTTGACGAGGTGTTTGCTTTGGACACTATTTTTAAGTGTTATTTTGGTCAAAATATTAAAGGTGGTGAATCAAAGAGAGGCGGCAAGTAGCAAGCTTTTCAAGCATAAAGAGTTTAATTTAGAAAAGCTCGGTATTGGAGGTCTGAGCTCTGAATTCACTGATATCTTTCGAAGGGCTTTTGCATCTAGGGTTTTCCCTCCCCATGTTGTTAATAGGTAATTAAATAACAAGAAAATAATTACAGACTGTTAATTTTTTGTGTGTATTCCTGTAATAAAACATAATGCATGCCCTGCAAAATGGAAATCATGTAAAACATGAAAATTATGACATGCTTCAAGAAACCTGGAAAATATCTTTCTATATCCACAACCTCCTCACTGTTTCTCTGAACATATAAAAGGCTAATGAGGGTTGTTTATACTTCTCGTGTTGTAAATTTGATGCTAGTTTTGCAGGGTTATACATGTTTTGAACTTTTGCACTGACATATCTGAAACATACAAACATAATATCAATTTTTAGTGTCTAAGTTATACTGCTTGGCCTCAATGTTTTTTCTTCTTAGTGCTGTTTTGATTTTCTTGTTTCTTGGCAGATTGGGTATTAAGCATGTGAAAGGTATATTGCTCTATGGGCCTCCTGGTACAGGGAAGACCCTCATGGCTCGCCAAATAGGAAAATTGTTGAACGGAAAAGAACCTAAGGTACAAATTTCTTCACAGTTCTTATTTGATCTTCCTAAATATTGAAAGGTTGCTGATTATTTTGAAAATTCATTTAGATTGTAAACGGGCCTGAAGTGCTCAGCAAATTTGTTGGAGAGACAGAAAAAAATGTGAGAGATTTGTTTGCTGATGCTGAAAATGACCAGAGGACTAAAGGTATTTGCTCTTTTGTCCATCTATACTTTTTATATTTTTTTTCATTAATCTGGAAACTTTGATGTGTTGTGTACCTCTTTTCAGGTGACCAAAGTGAGCTCCATGTCATAATTTTTGATGAAATTGATGCTATTTGCAAGGTATATTTGATAAAATTGATGCTAACATACACTGGCCTTTCATGCTCTTTCTTTCTATTAGTTAAGTCATGTTGATATCACGCTGTAATAATGCAGTCTAGGGGTTCAACAAGAGATGGTACAGGAGTACACGATAGCATAGTTAATCAGCTTCTAACAAAGGTACATCAAAATCTCCCCCAGAAGGCTATATGCTGAATAAAATTTTTTAAACTGCATTATAGTGAAACTGATCCTAGCTATTACATTTACTAGATAGACGGTGTCGAGTCACTTAACAATGTATTGCTTATTGGAATGACCAACAGGAAAGATCTTCTTGATGAAGCCTTACTCAGGTTACCTTCCTTTTTTTCACACACAAACATACACTGTTTTTTTTCTGAATGAGGTTTGACTTTCACCTTTTATTGTCTTTTCTATTGATTCGAGTGTTCATCACTTACCCAAGCTCCATATATCCGATTTATTTAAAGGCCAGGAAGGTTGGAGGTACATATAGAGATAAATCTTCCAGATGAAAATGGTCGATTGCAGATTCTACAAATACATACCAACAAGATGAAAGAGAACTCCTTTATCGCTCCTGATGTCAGTCTTCCTGAGCTTGGTAAGTTCTCGTCTTAACCTGCCTCTTAATTCAAGGATCATAATGTTGATCTTTGGTACTGTTTCAGTATCCAGTTTTACCTATGTCGCACCCAGAAAAAGTCAATAATGTCATTCGGCATCAGTTACCTTAATTTTAACAACAACAACAACAACAACAACATAGTTTTAGTTATTTTATAAATTTGCTATTTATATTTTTAAGTTGCCTCTTGCTTATTTTGAAACTTTATTGAGAGCTCAACTGAGGTCTTCAGTTTAAAAGGATCCTGGTATAAATTTGAGCATACTGAAATTGAGGTGTCCTTTTCAACTTTAGCGGCACGTACAAAGAACTACAGTGGAGCAGAATTGGAGGGAGTGGTCAAGAGCGCTGTGTCTTATGCCTTAAACCGTCAGATCAGCATGGATGATCTCACCAAGCCATTGGATGAGGAGAGCATCAAAGTCACAATGGAGGACTTCTTGAATGCCCTTCATGAGATTCCTCCTGCCTTTGGCGCTTCCACAGACGACCTTGAGAGATGCCGGTACAATTTCACTTTGAGAGCTTTGTTTTACATTCACTTCCGGGCTTCAGTGAAATTGCATATTGAGTTGTGTGTCTGTGTGATATTATACAATTTACAGATTGAATGGCATAGTAGATTGCGGAGATAGGCATAAGCGCATATATGAGAGGGCCATGCTCCTGGTGGAACAGGTTAGAGTCAGCAAGGGGAGCCCACTTGTCACTTGCCTATTGGAGGGCCCATCTGGAAGTGGTAAATCGGCAATGGCTGCTACAATTGGCATCAATAGTGATTTCCCTTATGTTAAGATTGTGAGTTTTATGTTCCTTACTATTACCTTAAATTGCAAAAGACAACATATTTTGTCGTTATCTAGTTCTGATGTTTGGATGCAATCTGGTTTCAATAGATATCAGCTGAAACTATGATTGGCCTCAGTGAAGGTAGCAAGTGTGCACAAATTGTCAAGGTTTGAAACAATTTTCCAAATTATTCTGTAGTTTTTTATTGCTATATTTGTTGTTTTCTTCGATGAAAACTCAAATGCTAGAGGCCAAATTTGGTTTATTCTGATGAATTATACAGGTATTTGAGGATGCTTATAGATCCCAGCTTAGCATTATTATTCTTGATGACATTGAAAGGTAAGCTCACAGAGACTTGAAAAGTACTTTGTTATCGTTTTATATGCTCAAATGCTTTTAATAACATTTTTCTCCATCTATAATTTGATGATCTTTTGTATGGCAATTCTTTTAGGTTGATTGAATATGTTGCTATTGGCCCGCGGTTCTCGAACTTGATTTCACAGACACTATTGGTTCTTCTCAAGAGGCTTCCACCCAAGGTTCGTAAAACAGTATCATGAGTCACAAGATGATCAATTAATGATGTTTTCATGCCATGTATTTTATTTATTAGTCATTAGTCACTTATCTGATTATTATGTATTATTTTTCTAATGTTATATAGGGAAAGAGTTTGTTGGTTATTGGTACAACTAGTGAGGTTGGTTTCCTGGAGTCTCTTGGTATTTGTGATGCATTCGCTGTTACCTATCACGTTCCCAAGCTGCGTCAAGCTGATGCCAAAAAGGTAAAACATAAGAGAAAGAGGTTAGAATCACAAAGCTAGTTAGAATCCACATGTTGTTGCAGTGCTAAATCATCTATTATGATATTGTTCCTCACAGGTCTTGATGCATCTCAATGTCTTTGCTGATCATGATATTGACGCGGCAGCTGAAGCAATTGACGATGTAAGTATCCTTTTTCTGTTTCTATGTCATCAACGACTTTCTTTAACTATTCATTTTTCTCTAATGTTTGGTAATATGTTGTAGATGCCAATAAAGAAGATATACATGCTAGTTGAGATGGCAGCACAAGGATCACATGCTGGAGGTGCAGAAGCGATCTTCTCCGGAGAGGCTAAAATCAATATTAATCGTTTCTTTGATATCTTGGGTGATGTCGTGTCCCTCCGTGTTTAAGAAAACTAATACGTACAGTTTTCAAGATACATATAGTTTGGTTTTGCAATAAATTATTTTTGTTGTTGTTATCAAATATTTTCTTTTTCCGGCTCTTTTGATTTACATTTTGCAGTTTGGTTTTCTAAGAGATATAGGAGAGCTTACAAGTGATGTAGCAGGAGGTGGTTTTATTGTCAGACCAACATTGTTAGCTATTGATTATTTGTGATAATTTTCATGTAGATGCTTATCATGTGGTATCATGATTTGGCACTATGATCTCAAGTTCTCAACTTTAGAGAGAGTGTTCTAAAAGAAAGTTGTTTGTTTCCAAAACTAGATGGTCTAGCAAATGAAATTCATTTACCTAATTGCAAACAAAGTTAGAGTGCTTGTTCATCATGCTTTCGGATTGTCATTATACAACTGATTAGTTACATAAATATTGATAACAGGCTGTTAAAGATTCAGGGTCTTGGTTGCAATGAGATATACTCATCTCAGGGCTCTGATAGAAATTGAAAAACGAAATTAGAAATGGTGAGTGGACAAGCAACTATCTTGCAACCCAAAACAGGTTACTTAAATCTAGAAGATGCACATGCGAGACAAAAGAGCAAATAAATATAAATAAATTTGTGTAAACTCTCAATATAAGCAAAGACTTGTATTCGAATAGTAGGATAATAAGGAAATCCTAAACAAAAAATAACCACAAGAAAAGGAGAACATTTCTACTTTTTCTTTCCAGCTTTGCCTTCCTTCTTTCTCACAACCTCATCGGCATACCTTATACCCTTCCCCTTGTAAGGCTCCGGAGGTCTCCATTTCCTCACTGCTGCCGCAAACTCTCCAATGCGTTGTTTGTTGTAGCCGCTCACAATAATCCTTGTGTTCTCCTCCACCTTCACTTTAAGGCCTTCCGGCACAGGCATTCTGACAGGATGAGAGAACCCAAGAAAAAGAACCAGATCATTGCCCTCCATCTGTGCACGGTACCCCACTCCAACAAGGAGAAGGCGCTTTTCGAATCCCTTTGACACCCCCACCACCATGTTATCTATCAGTGTCCTACATTTAGCAACAAAATTTATGTGTGTTAAAAAGGAGTTGGTCTAATTGAATGAGGGGAACATATGCTTTGCTTTGTCTAAATGATGACGAAGGAGACCCTACAGTTTTAGCATCGTACCAGCAAAACGGGAATATGGTCATGGCCAATGATTCAGTATATGGTCTGGAGGCAATTTATGGTTTGTTTGCTCCTTTCCTTTCGTTTAATCCTTTGCAATTGACCTATGACTACTTCTAATAACAACTTATGAGCACTTACCTATAGGCATCACTGTCCAAACAACTGCCAGATGTTCCTGGACTAGACATGGGAGTATACACCAATATAAAAGACTACAACTGTAAAAAGAGACAATGTTATTGGAATAATAATAACTTCATCATTACACCTGAAAAGTCCATGCATCTCATTTGCGCGTCTTGTTTCTACAGCTTTACGAACCTTCAGAATAGAGTCTTCTCGCTCTATCACGATATCATTTGGATAAGTCCTTGATAGCTCCCCAAGTGGGCCCTTGACACTAATAAATTGCTCATCAAATGTCAAGTTGACATTAGATGGAACTTGAATCGGCTTCTTGCCGACCCTTGACTCTTTACATTCGACTTTGGTTCTCAAGTAGCCGGGTCTAGAAACAGATCTACGTGGGACACAAATGGCAGTCTGCAAACTGTTATCAGAAAAATATAAAAAATTCTCATCTGTTACATTCTATTAGACAAGATATACTATAAAAATGCCATTTCCGACAACCGTTCCACAAAAATGATACATCCAGATGCTAATTGAGTTACATTGTTCAGCGTCCAATAACAATGTTGCAGAAACAAGAACAAGAGGACTTAAATCTTTTTGCGAGGAAATATTGACGATTATTTGAACATTTTTGTACCAGAATCTAGGTTTGGCATTTTAATCCGAGGGTGATGATGTTGACAAGCACTTCCATTACATTTGCAAAACAAACCTTCAAAATTAGCCTTTCTCAGTTAGAAGTTAACATCACAATCATACTTAACCAATCACTGCACATTACCAGAGGAAATTTCACAATTTCATTCTGCGCAGTTCACACGACAGCACAAAACAAAGAGAAACAAAGTCGTTTCCATCAAATTATCCCAAATCAATCCCCTCGGAGGAAGAAAAAAGGACAACTGCGAGTAGGAGGCTGAGATGTAAAGCCAGTGTATATAGGTAAAGAGGTGTACCTGGAGGAGTTTATCGAAAGAGAGAGAGAAGCCATGGCCTTTTGAAACGCGGCTCACAGTGGCCAAGAGAGCGAGAGCATCCCTTTATCTTTATTTTATCCTCAACCTCAAGCTTGAAGCATGAAATTATTGATTTGATTTTGATACCAGTAGACAAAAAAAAAAAGCCGATAGTTGAACCGGCCCATTCGGACCGGTTTATCGTTGAGCCCAATTTATAGCTGTGGAGTTGGGCCGGTTTGTTTGTTTGTTTCTTTCTTTTTTTGTCCTCCTATTTTATCATTTTCTTATTGCTTGTTTTTATAATTTAATGTGTAGTACATATCGTATCTGTTTGATTTCGCTGCAATATATTTATGCACACTTGGAGCTTATCTGAGAATTTTAGTGGTTGTACAATCACAGATGAGCGACAAATTGAATTCGAACACGAACAGATTTGTTTAAATGTGTTATAAATGCGTTTTAAGTAAAATTTAATGCGTAATATACATCGTATCTACTTGATTTTCCTCTAATATATTTGCACACACATAAAAACATAATTTAGATCTTATTTATGAATTTTGATAATTTTACAATCACAAAATAAATTAAAACATGAACGAGCTCATTTAAATGTGTCGTAAACGCATTCTAAGTGAAATTTAATGCGTAATAATTCATGTTGTGTCTATTTGATTTCACTTTGATACATTTATGCACGTGTAAAAAACATAATTTGAACTTATTTATGAATTTTAGTGGTTTTACATAAACAAATAAGAAATAAATTCAATTAAAATATGAACATATTCATTTAAATATGTTGTAAATGTATTATAGTGTAATTTAATGCGTAATACATCATATTTGCTTGACTACGCTGTTTACCTCTTAGTTAGCTTCGGGGTAAAAAAAAATGAAGAAATCGATGGACTAAAATGCAAAACGTAACTCAAACAGACATCCGGACATCGCAACAAAGTGCTCAAGTGGCTGATTAGTCCCGCTAGGATTAATATAAGCGGGACAGAGGGTATAAATATCCAATTACTAATCGAGGCGTCAGAATTAGGTGGTACAGGTACAAATCAGAACCCAATCTAACTCCTGCTTGCCCTACCTAACTCAATTAAGTATCTTTTCTATGAAATTTGATAAACATACAATAACCCATTGATACATGTTAATTTGATTCAATAGAGATATGCACATGTTCATATCCGTCTCTCAAGTCATGTGCATATGTGCAGTGGTAATATAAAACTTGAAATAGCTTTATACAAGTTGTTATGTTGTCAAATTTCATAGAAAATCAAAGTTCTATGTTTATATAGTGGTGTATTTTCATTTGTTATATTAAAAATGATGTTATATGAAATGTTGATCAAATCTGATTTTATTTCTTTCCTTGATATTTTATTTTGCATTTTAAGCATGTCTGGATACTCAAAACCATATTTGAGTAAATGATGGTATGAATCCAACAATGCATTCTTCTGTCTAGTTAAGAGATCAGTCCATATATTTCAGTCTGATTGTCAACTTTTCATGAAACTTCATAGGAATGTAGAGTAGTTGTATATGAACTTATAATCCAAATTTTACATCTTTTTGAATTTTCCGTGAATTATTATGAATCTTCAAATCTCATCAGTCTAAAAACAAAACAAAAATCAATTTTTGGTCAAACTGAGAACCCCTTTTCTCTTTTGGACACCAAATCTGAAATTTCTTTGTTTTATCACCTTTATAACACCACATGTGATGTTTTAAAAAATTTTGAATAATTAAACCAGGCTTTAATACATAGGTTAGGCCAGGTCTGGTTTTCAGCACTATTGTGCTGAGGGCATTTCTGTCCAGTTCAATAAAAACTCAAAAATATGCTTTCTGTTGATCTCATTAATCTGAAAATTTATGGGCATTTAGAATGGATTTTAATACATCTAATCACAAATTTTTACCATTTTTGAGATTTTCTGTGATTTTATATGAATTTTTGAAATTGAATTTGTCAAAAATCAAAACTGAATCACCTCTAGATTAATACCAGAAAATAAAAAAAATTAAATAGAATTGTGTAAAAATGGAAAATATAGGTAGACTTGATATGAAATCATTCCAGAACTTGTTATTGACTTAATTGAATATATCTCAATATACAATTCAAGAAAAATGTGACAAAATCAAAAGAAAACCAAATTGAAATCAATGCCCGAAATGGCCTAATGTGCATAACGGTCAACGCACACCCAAATTGATGAAATTAATCACTCAAACATGCTCAAACATATTCAAGGATGCTCCTGAGAGAGTTAATTGAAAAAAAATTACAAGAAAAAAAATTAAATACCATTCGGCACCAAGCTCCCTTAAACCCATTTGGTACCGAACGGTGAAAGTCATGGTTTTGATGATTTAAATACAAATTAAGCTTCAAAAACTTGCTAAACATACCTAAACAATGTTAGACGGCAAATGAATTGAATCAATTTGCTAAAATTTAGCTTAATTTAATCAAAATTTCATCTCAGTCACACCTTGTTGAGATATTTCACATATAGCTAATAATACCCTAAATTTATCTAATTCGGTTGCAAACGTATAACTTTGTCAAGTAGTAATTGGGATGTCGAATCCACATGAACAAAATCGTAAAGTACCGGTTCTTACTAATTCACTAAGCTAGACGAATAAATCTGTGTTAGTTTTCTAAACTAAATCGGATGAAGACAAAACATATAATAAAATCCTGAGATTTAATTCAATAACAACAGTTCTAGGGGCTTTGGCTTAATTTCCACTAAACTTTAATTTACTTGGTTTGCGTATTTATATTTTATAAACATGTGCGGGTTAATTTATAGATTTTGGTTCTATTAATTAGTTGCAATTCACCGTTAGGTACATCTCACAAACAATTCAACATAACCAAAAATACCCGTCCAGACCTTTGGTTTCACCATTAGGTACCTCACCTCTAGCCTAGTTTCGTTCTCTTGATCTGGGTTCAAACAAGTAATTGATTAGTTATTTACTCAAAATCCTAAGTACACGTATTGCTAAAGTTGGTTAAACAAGCAATTCATACATTTAACAATTCGCAAAAGAACAAATCACAATAATCAGTTAAAAACAACAAACCAAATGGAATTAAAGCACTAGTTTCGAGTTTTACATGCCATCGCCCATAGAGAGTGAATTAGCCTCTCATAGGGGCACACATCATCTCAAAAGAGTATCTAGAACGACAAATAAGAATTTAAAGGAGAGAGAATAAAGAGATAAAACAAAGTAAGAGTAGTCTTCTTCTTCTTCTACTCTAAGTCACGCGCTAGATCTCTTCAAGCAACCCAAAAATCCTTCGAATCTTGCTACCAAATCAGTTCCTAAGTGTGGACAGTCGTGGAGAGAGGTGAGGAGAGGTCCAGGGGCGGGTAGGGTTCCTTGGGAATCGAGCCCAGACCCTTATATATCTTTTCCAAACGAACGGGTCTGTTTTGGGTTTTTCAGATCTGAAATAGGGTCGATTTTGCGACCCGCAAAATCGGGGTGAAAAGGCGCCATCAAATTCGCAGGAAAAACTGTTTCTTGGCCAAGTGAAATTTCGACCCGCAATATTTACTGCGACTTGCAATAATTGTGCAAAACTCCACCAACAAGTTTTCAGTGTTGTATTTTTGCTCTATCTTGCGTTCAACATTTTTCTCTTGCTCTCGAATGTTCCAAACTCTTGAAATCAAATCGAAACATAGCAGTATCTCGAATTTGGTGCCAAATTTGACTAAATGATCTAAAAATTATGTAAAATTGTATCGTTTTAGAGATCAAATCCTATCAAAAAGTGTATGCAATTAAGACTTATCACACCTCGGTCAAAACTAAGGTGACCACCGCCATTTCCGACGATCTATGCCACCGCCGACAACGAAACCACCACCATTGGACTCCTTGTGCTCCGGCGATGTCAACCATGCCCTCTGATCGGAGATTCGACGCTAGTAGGGACATGATCACAGTCAGAGAAAGAAAGTGTAAATATTGATGAATTTCAAAGTGTTAATCTTGATGAAATTCAGACAGTTCATCACAGACGTGATGCGTGCCCCATGTCATCGCATAGGATGCCCACACGTGTCTTTGTGCGCAATCTGGGATAGAGAGAAGAAAGCCGGTGGCTTTGTCTTCTTCTTAGGCTAGTTCACCATGCCATTCGGGTGAGAATATTTCTCGAAAATTCCCTTGTCTTGATGGTGCCTGACATATGTTCAAGGCATTATTTTGATCATTTGAGCATCGGGCCGTGCCAATTGATCAAACCTGAGTCGGACCCGAGCACCAAGTGGTAAATCCATCAATTGAGCGCCTCTTACACCAAATTGACACCTCAAACAACATCTTGGAGGTGCTTTGAACTCTTTCCTAAGTGTTGGTTTGACCACTCAAACTCTCAATTGCCCGGTCCACTTCAAGGCCGAGGTACTTTCTCGTTCGATTTTATTTTTGCCCAATTTGCTGTTTTCAATTATATTTGTAACATTAAACTATCCTCAATGTGTATATTAAATTCCCAAAATGGTTTGAACCAACTTGCATTGTAGACAATTTCTCCATTTTTGTCTCTTGGGTTAGCTTCAGAGCTCGGGGGAGAAGAGGGGAGAGAGAGAGAGTTTAATTCAAAGGTTTTCTCTTGTTTGAGTTCGGTTCAAATGCACCATTTTTTTATTTTGAACTTGTCAGAGAGAGAGAGGGGGGATGCACTGAGCTCATCTCCTTTTCTCTTCCTTTTTCCCTCACTGATGAGGCGTGCCTAAGCGCTGGGGCCCACATGCAGAAAGAGTAAAGGAGAAGGGCTCAATCATTAGGTTTAACGAGACTCATCTCTCAGCGAAAAACTAAAGGTGAGGTTGTGGTCTCAACTCTCATGCACCAAAACACCTTGTCAGTAGCTTGGTGTATGTGTACTTAGTCTATTCAAACCGCATTTAATACGTTGTGTGTATGACAGGTGGGTTCAGAGGTTTATTTGATCGTTTGAAAGCCCAGTTTGCACCCAAAATGTCATATATTCTCCAAATTGCACACAAAATTATCTCTAGCTCTGATTTTTCTATATTTTCTTTATTTTTTTAGATTTTTATTTAATTGTACAAAATTAGGCATATTAATCTCATACAATTAATATTTTGCATGATTATTTCAAAGAATTATTTCTTGATTCTAAGAAATAATATTTGGGATATTTTTCATGAATACAATTCATGGTTTTGGATTTGACATGGTTAATTATATGAAATTATTTTTTGATTTTATATAATTAAGGTTTTGTGTATATATTTTTTGCACATATTTGAAAGGAGATTTTGACATGATTATTTCATCAAATTATTTTTTAATTTCAAAAAATAATTTTGATGTGTCCAGTCTTCTGTTTTGGAATCAAACATCACAGGAGGAGGTCGGTGAGATGTTGTAACCTTCTTAACCCAATCAAGATATTGGGATTTTTCCTTGTAAATCTGATCCCTTGGTGGCTTTTTCGTGACCCCAACTCCTTGAAATCATAATCCGCTGTGGTCTTACTCGCCTACTTCCCGACGCCTCTACTTTACCTATTCTTTCCCTTGATCCCTTATTCTTTCCCTTGTCATTACTTTGCCTTTCCCTTTCCCTGTCTAGCCAGATCTGGATTGGTGGGGTATCCTCATCAAGATCAAATTTGGGTCAAACTATATCACCGAGGTCCACATTCATCTTGGAAGATTTGTTGCGTGCGCTTCGGTGCATTTTCCCCCAGGACAAACTCAGCCTGTCCGAGCCTCTGGGATGGGGCCATTGGGGTCTTGGGTGTATTCGGGATACGTGCATCACCCCTTGAGCGCTTTGAATTTAACCTTTACGCTGGCTCCTACGTATTCCGAGCTTCATTTCTAGTTGAGATGCTTCTTCACAAAATGCAGCATCCAAACTAAATCACGAAATTGAACATGATTTTATGATTTAATATTGGATATGATTATTTCATTAAATTATATATATATATATATATATATATATATATATTTTAATTTCAAGAAATAAGTTTCTCATGTGGTGAATTATAAAAATTGGACATAATTTCATAAATTTAAATTTTGACATGACAATCACATAAAATTACACTGTTAATTTCATCTAATTTAATTTTTATATACTTTCTGATAATTTTTTAATGGCAAACACCAACGAGGCATAAATTAAATTAAAACATGAACAAACTCATTTAAATGTTGCAAATGCATCACAACATTCTAAGTGTAATTTAATGTGTAATATTCTTCATATATATGCTTAATTTCGCATAGATACATTTATGCACGTGCAAAAAATATAATTTGGAGCTTATCTATGAATTATAATAATCATAAATGGGGCATAAATCAAATTAAAACATGAATTGACTCATTTCTAATTGATTTTACCCATACATTTATACATACGTAAAAGATATAATTTAGAGATTGTAGATGAATTTTGATAATTTTACGTTTACATAAATTAAACTAAAACATGAACATACTAATTTAAACATGTTGTAAATGCACTCTAGATATGATTTAATGCATAATAAACGTTGTATCTACTTGATTCCACTCCGATACATTTATGTACATATATAAAAGACATAATTTAAAATTTCTCTACAAATTTTAATGATTTTCCAATCAAAATATAAACAGTTTTATTTAAACGTGTCATAAGTATTGTAATATTGTCTTTCTTTTTATGAACAGGAACGGTCAAGTAAGGCTGCAATGATTTTAAGAAAAACAGTGTTTTTTTAGGTGCCTAAGGATGTGACCCGTGAATGAGTTGACGTGCTTCAATCAAAAACTCGGAAAGTGAGGGAAATTAATGTACTTTTCTAATGTTTCGATTGGAAAAAAGTGCACCGGCCCAAGTCTCGGACCCACAGCTATCAAGGAGAAACGGATCGTCACCGTAGAAATTGAGTTTCACGATTTGAAAAGATACTGGCCCAAGATGGACCCACGGCTACAAAAGGAGTAATGGACCATCTACGTAGAAATTGAGAAGCATGCCATTTGCATAGGCAGATAAAAAATCATAGTAGTATTACAAGTATATGACGAAATTTTGTAGTTTAGTAATTTTTATATCTCTGTATTGTATCAATTTACGGATGCGATGATTTTTAATTAGTAAAGAGAAATTTTTTTTTGTAATTGTAAGGAGTAACATTAAAAAAAAACTTATTTATCAATTTAATAAGATTGTTAAGTATTTTATATTTTTTAAATTAAAATTATAAATAAGAGCTAATATATAGATACGGTTATTTATACTATTATCAATATTAACTTTGTTGTTTAGATCAAATTGGATATTATTTATGTTAATAATTTTATATTATAATATAAATAATAATAGTAACAAAATCTGGCAGATGGGATGGATGGGATGATGAAGATTTGTGAGGGGGACGGAGAAGACTTATAAGCGGAATGACCACGAGATCAAGAATTCAAGATGTCTTTTTTTCTTGATGTCTTGCCAGAAACGCTATCAATCAGATTCCTTTACATATCAAGTTGCAAACCAAATATCTTGTGTATCTCATTTCTTCCTCTACTGCTCTCTCTCTCTCTCTCTCTCTCTCTCTCTGTTGCTCAAGCGGCATCCATTTCCATTTCCTCCTCTCGTCTCTCTCCGTCGCATCTCCTTTGTAGCCGCTGCGACAGGAAGGGGAAGGTCAGATCTCTTATTCAATTCTTCGCTAAGTGAAATTAGTTGAGCATTAAGTGGTAAATTTAGATCTTCAGATCAATTCGCGAGTTGAGACCTCGCAGGTTTAACTTCTCCCAAAGTGCAGTTGATGCAATTTTCGTGATTATGTGATGCTGGAACCTTTTTCCGAAGAAGTTTGCCTTGGATTGTTCAACAAATCGGAGCGGGGTGTGGAGAGCATGAGTGCCAGAGACACAGAGACCATGGAAGTTAGCAATGCTGAGCTCAGGGAATGGTGCCGTGAACTTCCCAAAGTGGAGCTTCACACTCATCTCAATGGCTCCATCAGAGACTCTACTCTCCTGTGAGCTCTCTCTCTCTCTCTCTCTCTCTCTCTCTCTCTCACACACACACACACGCACGCACGCACGCACGCACGCACGCACACACACACACACACACAGACTCTACTCTCCTGTGAGCTCTCTCTCTCTCTGTCTCTCTGTCTCTCTCTCTCTCTCTCACACACACACACACACACACACACACTCTACTCTCTTGTGAGCTCTGTCTCTCTCTCTCTCTCTCTCTCACACACACACACACACAGACTCTACTCTCCTGTGAGCTCTCTCTCTCTCTCTCTCTCTCTCTCTCACACACACACACACACACACAAGCGCACGCACAGAGAGGGTTGATTTTACAAAATCTTGCATGTGAGGGTTATTCACTAAATAATAAAGAAAAATCAACTGTGATTGCAGTGCTACAACCAGAATTTTGAAACTGTAGATTTGTTCCCAGAAAAAGGTAATATCCACTAGCTCAATTTGTATGCATAATGTGACTAGCTCTAACTGTATGATCGGTATTGATGCACTATTAAGGAACGCAAACCAAATCACAGAAAAATATTTAATCTTGATTTGAGAATTAATTAATTGCAAGATTTTTTTATCTATATATGCTGCAAATAGGAAGTTGAAGTTTTCTATTTATTTTAAAGTTACATGTGATCTCCTTTTAGCAAAGAGTTCTTGCACAACTCTTATTTGCTCTGTCAATTTTCTTTTCAGAGAACTTGTGAAACATCATGGAGATAATGGGGTTATTGTTTCTAAAGAAGTGGAGCAGATGATTTTAGAAAGTACGTCATGCCTGATTTTCTTCTACTTATCCTTTTTGGAGTCATATATACTAGCAACAACCATAGCACTTATAATATTGTTATCATTTTCTTGTTCTGATATAGAGGGTACGTCATTGCGAAAATGCTTTGATCTTTTTGCTGTGTACCACGTGCTCACCACGGATCATGAAACATTGAAAAGAATTACCAAGGAGGTATGCTCGGCAACTCCTTAAGGTTCACAATTAACTTTTATTGCCTTTTTTTAAGCTAACTGCCTTGATTTGATAATCTAAGCAGGTCGTTGAGGACTTTGCTGCTGATAATTGTGTTTATCTAGAGCTCAGGACTACTCCTAAGGTATTAATAAACATTAATTTAGGATTTTTTATACTAATCATAGTTGGTACAACACTTTTCCAGAAGATGCTTGATAAGTTCCACCAAACTACACCAAGCCTTTTGACAAGTCAAAGTCATAGTGGAGAAAAAGGGGCATTTTTTTAATCAAAAGCTATTTGTACTCCGGAAAAAAAAAGTAAAGGAAAGATCAATTGATAAAGACATAAATTAGTTCATTCTATTTGTTTCTTCTTTTTCTTATGTCACTAAAAGCGATATTTATAAGGGCAAGCTAGGACACATGGTAAAAGTTTTGAACAAAATTAGTTGATCTCCTAACTACCACAAGTAATATTAAAAGTTCACTGTTTTTGCATCATCAGTTATTCCTAATTTATTACCTAAATTTTCTATCTCGGTCATCGGACAACCTCAGTCTTGCCTCTATTTCTCCGTCATTATGGGGATTAACCTGCTGGTATTTTTGTTGGTTGCATAGAATAATGAAGCTAAAGGGATGACAAAGCGCTCATACATGCAAGCCGTAATTGACGGGCTAAAAGCAGTTGATATGGTAGATATTGACTTCTGTGGCTGTGGACAGACTGATCAGATAAATGGTGATATGGGGCGAAAGAAAATATTCGTGAGGCTTCTCTTAAGTATCAACCGCAGCGAAGCAACTTCATCTGCCATAGACACGGTACGTACTGCTTCATTCAATCTATGACGGTACACACCATGAAACTTAACTAGTAGTTGGTCTGACAACTATGGTTGTCAGTGTTGCACTCAACTTATGACAGTACAGGCCAGGTATAAAACTTGAGTACTGTTCTAACAGATATAGTGCATGTTTAGGTGGTTTCATTGTTTCAGTACTAATATGACAAGAAACACACTTATTGAAGTAGGAATATCATAACCCTTACCAAGCGGAGACTAAGATCTGTGATACTCACAACTTGAATTACTTTGCTTATTTTACCCTTTCTTTTTTGATACTTGTAACAGAAATGCTTCAACATCACTGGTATAATTCAAATTCTTTTTGATGGTTTGTTTTAATATTTTGTGGTAAATAATAACTACTAGTACAAGTGTCGAGAATGTCTTGCAGAAATGCAATTCTTCTGATGAACTTTTAGGAAGAAGGTGTCAGGGCACTGTTTGTGTGTGTGTGTGCACCCGCATGCGGTGGGATTAGGATCCAGTTAACCAACCAAACAACACAAAGATTCTATCTCTGTAACTGTTCTACTGTCATAATTTGTAGGTTAATTTGGCAATGGAAATGAAGGACCTCGGGGTAGTTGGAATTGACTTGTCTGGCGACCCTACTGTTGGCCAGTGGTACATAGAGAGATTTGAGTGATTAGCCTTGAATGTTAGACTATTATATTACTTGTACAATATTTATTATCCTCTCCTTTTATAGGGAGACAGTACTACCAGCACTAATACATGCCAGAGAACTGGGCCTCCCTGTTACACTTCATTGCGGCGAGGTTAGTGCACAAACTTTATGATTTTTACTTGTACAATATTTTCGATGCCTTGTACACTGCCTGAATTCATTAATTATTTATTTCTCTCTTCTATTTTCTTGTTTATTTAGTGCTTTTAACTATCCTTGCCTATACATGGCGCTAATCCAAATGCATAATGATTTAGCACAAGCCCAATGCCAGATATTGAACCAAGTATCAACTGCATATTAATTTCATTCCTGGTCTCTTGAGGACCTCTTTTATGTTCAGCCATTTGAATACTTTTATTTTTTATATACCAGTTTCAGATTTTCTTTGTGCCACTACCTTAAGATTTTTCCCTATTTACCAGTAAAACTGACATTTCTCTCATTGGCAAGTACAATGAATTTTTTCAGATTTTTACAGATATCACCTTAAGCTTTAACAACTTTTTAGTAAGAAAATGAGTAACTTCTCTTAACTTTTTCATTCAGTAAATCATCTCAAAACGATTCATACCCGCATCTAAGCTAAGAAGTAAGAACTCAAAAGCTCAGTCCTCCTGGTTCAGTTTTATTTCCTGACTTAAAAGGACAAAGATTATTCTAAAGGGGTAAAGTTGTAAATAATTAATGGAAATAAAAGAATTTTCTGTCCTTAAAGAGTTTAATTGATGTTGTTATATGCAGATGATAATAATAATAAATGGACACTACTTGAAAAAGTCAGCACTGCTGGGTTTTTCTTCTCAAGTATGGTAAATTTTGGATCTAGTTTGCATGAAAGGATAGAGCCTTTGTTTTAAACAGGTTTATTGAAAAATTACGGAAATGAGGTTATTGCTAAAGCCTAATGGTAATAGGTAGGTAATAGCAAGGAGATCCAGGCGATGCTTGACTTCAATCCTGAAAGGTTAGGCCATGTATGTCTCCTTGCAGATGAAGACTGGGAAAGGCTTAAATCTCTAATGATCCCGGTAAGCATCTATTTTGGCTATCTTAACCCCCGAATTGAGGTTAAGTAAAGCAAAACAAATTACTAAATTGCTTTGATTTTCTTAAGATTAACTTGGACAAATTCATTCATAACTAGCCCATATGAGCTGGGAGATGCAATCCAAATTGAAGTCACAAGAGAAGCAACAAATTTTTAGGTTCAGCTACTCCCAGCTTGATAAAAATATAAGTTCAATGTTATGGGTGTTTTTTTTTTTTTGTAACAATGGTAAAATATTGATCTACTTCATAGAAAACAATTGTTCTAGGTTCTTATATATTTTATGCTTTTTGTAGGTGGAAATATGCTTGACATCAAATATCATGACACATACAATTCCTTCAATTGAGTATCACCATTTTGGTTGGACCTTGTCTCTACTATCTTTTAGTTTGTGCTATTTATGTGATGAAATTTCATCTATGCTTCCAATCCTCAGCCACTGACAATTCATATTCCCCAAAAAGTAAACTCCAACAACTTTCAAGAATGCCCCTCAGTCAAAGCACCCTTTTGTTAAAGTTGTTGCTAAAAATTTGAAGGGAAGTTGTTCTTTCAGTTGGAATATAAAGGCCAATCTAACACTTCAAATTTCTCATTTCTAATTCACTACAGCTGACCTTTACAAATCAGAACATCCACTGTCTTTATGCACTGATGATACCGGTCTTTTCTCTACAACCCTGTCAAATGAGTACTACAAAGCTGCATTGTCATTTGGTAGGTTTTTACTTCTTGACACATCAATTTTTACGATAAAGACATGAATTCGTATCTGGTGTTGTTGGTAACAGTCCAGTGCTACTGGAACCTTTTTCTGGGATGAAATGGCATCCTTGCCCAATTACTTTGCCAATGGAAATCTGAACCTCGTTTTCTCATCTAGTCTGCTACTTCACCAACTTTCCTAGTAGACACTGACTTCTCTTTTTCTTCTTCTATTTTCCTTTCTTTTTGTATTTTTGGAGTATAATTACTTGGGTTTTTGACTCAATTTTACTGGAGTTTGGTAAAAGTTCCCGAGCAGGACTCCATGTTAGAATTTCAAACATTGCTGTAACATTTTGTGTTTTCTGCGCAATTAGGTCTTGGCAAGGAAGAAATGTTTAAACTGGCTCAAGAGGCGGTTAACTTTGTGTTTGCAAATGAAAGAGTGAAGATGCATCTGGCTCAGAAATTTGAGGAAGCAAAGGGACGAATGTTAGACTAAATTACGCTAGCTAGTCGTTTATTATAGATATTTTTCACTTATCATGCAAAAAGCAAAGGTCAATTTGATGTTGAAAAAAAACACGATTATCATTTATAAGCAATATAAATGTCTGATTTAATGGGTGAAATTTCTTATTGCTTGTTGATCTGGTGGCTATCGATATTTTAGTTTTTGCACGGGCGAAGAAAACGAAGAATACAATGCTAAATGCAATCTATTCTGTCTGCTGGAGCATTTATTATGACATTTTGATTTTTAGCAAACTATTTTAATGTAATTATCAGTGTTCAAGTTTCATTTGATCTCTTTTTCAACCAAAACTATATTATCTGGCACACTTAAAAGTTACCAAAATTATCTCATCAAGAAGTTTCATCTCGTCCGTATAATTGGTTGCACTTGACGAATTAATTAATTACCCCCCCCCCCCCCCCCCATCTTTCTTTTCATCCGATAATAGTATTTCCTTGCATCCGTTTCGAACTGATTTGCATCTGTTGTTCTCTGTAGCACTAAATGCACTATAATACCACTTATGCTCCCATGTCCAGAAAAAAGAGGCTCCTAATCTGCTCCACACATCCAAGTACCCGTAAGGCGACTGATATCAGGGGTTTATCATCTGTATCAGTTAGGCTCTATTTAGAGTGAGATAAATTGAAGATGGCTTGTATAGATCGGAGATAATTAAAAGTTAAAGTTATTTTCAATTATGCTTCATTTAGAGTGAGATAAATTGAGGATAGTTTGAATAGATAGGGGATAATTAAGAGTTAAAATTATCTTCAATTAGGCTCCATTTAAAGTGAGATAAATTGAGGATGGCTTGAATAGATCGGGAATAATTAAAAGTTAAAATTATTTTTATGAGAAATGAAAATAATTTTACTCCTTAATTATCCCTCTCTTAAACACAATCTTGAATTCTATCTCAGCAAAATTAGCCAACAAACATATAAGGAGGAGACGTTTCATTTAGTTCTCCACCGGATTACAATTGGGCAACTTGGAACTCCCATTTTTATTTCAAAGAAAAAATAATTAGCAAAATGCAAAATTCAATCAGACCCAATATGTATAAATAACAAAATTGAACGATAACTTCATGTTTGATTGGACTTTTTATATAAAGTTATATCATCGTAAATTATTATTTCGGTTTGGTTGAGCAAATGAGAGTAATATTCATATCATCACATTAAAATATATAGATAATTTTAATAATAATTTTATTATAATGACAATAATAATAATAATTATTAATAATAATCAACTATTTATAATTAAATAATCATAATTAAATAATAATAATGACGACGACCATAAATAACAACAATAACATTGCTAATTTTATTATGAATTGTGAATTCCATCGTAACATAATTCGACAAATAACTTATTTAACCTAAAAAAAGTCACATAACATATGTTATTATAAAACGAAGTAACAACTTCCCCTTATTTCCATTTTTTTATTTCTCTATTTTTGCTTACTGGACAAGGAAAAGTTTTCCCTTACGACAACTTCCAACCCTCTCCCCAATCCCCACACACACACACAAGCATTCCTCGTTCCCAAGCCCATTGGCCCAAACACATATCATAAACCAAGCGCCGCCTTCTTTTTCTTCTTCTCTCTTCTCTCTCTCCCTTCCATCGCGGCTTTCGCGAACACCTCGTCGCACGCAGCTCTTCGTTTTTTCTTTCCTCCTCATCCTTCCTTTCTCTCTAGAAGACGAGGAGAGGGAAAAGAAAAAGAAAAAAAGGATAGAAAGGAAGCACGAGGAGGAAGTCGTTTTTGCGAAGTTCTTTTGCCTTCATTTGATGTCTTCTTCTCCTTCCCTGCTCCTTTATCTCCTGGTCCGATTTTCTCTTCTAGGTTGACTCTGCTTCACGGTCGGGGCACGAACGATGAGCGACAACAAGGTAATCTAGGAAGGGTTTAGAATTTTCTTAGCCGCTTTGTCTCTTAAGAACTTGGGGAATTTCGAGATGATTGATGATAATTGTTGTCGATTGGTGGTTTTAGGAAGCGCCAAACCTTATGTCATGTTAGGATTAATTCTCTCGATTAGTAACAGGCACCTACTTGAAAAGGTTTGCATTTGCAAGTGAACTTTGAGGATGTCTGAATTGTTCATTGTCATGGTGTTTTGCTGTTTTCAAACTGTCATCAATAATAGCAATGATTTTTCTGAAGTTTTCTAACTAAACTAATAGCCTTTGAATTATCATACTTTTAGAAGAAGCAGTTTTTCCTATAACTGCAACAGATTTAGGATTTTGTTTTATTATATACTAGATGTTGGTTTCCTATGCACACATTGTATTTCTCAACCTAAGGTTGCAATCTGCTTAAACAGATTCAAGGAATAGTTGCATATTTATAGGACGGTTGAACAAATTTAATTTGATAATAAACCCTTCCTAAAAGGCCAATTTCCTGTCATCTAATCGCAGGTATATGATTCAGATTTCTGCTTACAGTTTTGATATAACATTTGGTATATGCTTTGATTTTTTAAAAGTAGTGCTTTCTAACAAGTACTGTTTCTATTTCCGTAGGTGGTGCTTTTTGGTGATTTCACTGAAGCCGAGACCAGGAAGTTTCAAGGGAAACCGAACAATATACCTGTTGCTCCTATAAAAAATGAAGGGTTCAGATTTGGCTCTCTGGACTTCCCTTCGATAGGTTTATTAGAGAGCCCCTTTGTAAACAACCAACCTATTTCACCTGTCAAACCAGGTGCTGATGAAAACAGTACCACTACAGCAGGGATGGTATTTAATAATAACTTATTACCTGATACCAATGTCCATGCCAATGGGGCCCCCAAAAGCTCCATACCATCAGCTAATGGTGCCCCTATTAAGTTAGAGAAACCAGTGAAGAAAAACAAAGTTAAGAAGGATTTACCAGAGGTGCAGACTAATGGAGTTCAAAGTGTGAATGGTGTTGCTTCTTTTTTCGAGCCGAAACTTGTTGTCACCCCAAAAAACGAGAAGAAGGAATCAAAGGATTTATTGGCTAAAGTGCAGGAGAATGGGGTCAAAGTTGAAAGTGCAGCCATTAATTATGATGTTACTGCTGATGTTGTGCTGAAAAATGAGAAGAAACCTCATTCAACTACTCTACTACCACGTGGCTTGGTAAATACTGGGAATACATGCTTCTTAAATGCTTCTCTGCAAGCATTGCTCTCTTGTTCACCCTTTGTGGAGTTCTTGCAAGACTTGCGTGACCGTACTGTACCAAAGGTCTGTACCTGGTACCTATTAAATTCATTTTTTTCTACTTCAATTGATTGTCTGGATTTGTTTGATTCTGATTTGAACTATTGATGATCAGTTGTTAATTCATTTGAGAATTGAATGGTAGACTCTGAGTTCAAGTAAGGTTGAGCTTTTGTCGAGTCAGTCAATTGATATGCCAAATTGAGTCTAAGTTTGATTGAATTTAGTCCAGATTCTATTATGGTCAGAAAGCAATTGATTCGAGCTAACATCTGATGCTGATTTGTTACAAAAAAATAAACATAATCAATTAAGTGATTGATTGAAGGATTCAAGTTAGTTAAATTTGTTAAGGGACATTATCTTTTTTAATTTGTTTGGATTCAAATTTGTTAAAATCTGGATTTTATTTGTAGTTTTGGGTTGCTTGATTTGCTCAACTTTATTAAATGTCCGACAAGATTTGTATTCAACAACCGATGATGAATTTAAAGTTTTTTTCGTTGTTTCTCTTTTGGGAATTCTCCTGAGCCCCTTTTATCTTCTTAATTATTTTGTATTTTTTCTCCTTAAGCGCTCTCTTCTTGTGACAAAGTTGATCCTTAGGGACCCTCTGAAATGCTGTTCGCACCTGTTGTTATAAGCATTGAACATTAAATTCCGGTCCAGTTGATATTTGATATGGATTCCTTATATTCGGTCTTTTTCTCATTTCTTTTAGTGATAAGATTTTGTTCTCATTTATCGTTGCACTTATGGTGAACAGACCAAACTGCCTCTCTCTAGAATAATCCCAAAACTAAAAACTATTTCAAAAAATGTATGCGATATGCTGTGTATCCAGAAACATGTTACTTTATGATAAAGGCGCCTGTAATCAAGAGATACCCCAAGGGCAGTATGCTGACTTCACAGGCTTTCGTTTTGTCATCCAAAATCATTTCTATTGTTATCATTCTTGTAGATGATTTTTTTAACTGAAAATTGTGGTCCAGGTTACTTATCCCACTTTGGGTGCATTTGTTGATTTCATCTCCAACTTTGACATGCCTGAAGACTCTAGCACCAAGTTAAATGGCAAGGGAGGAATTGAGTGTGGAAAATCTCTGAGTCCAGTCATGTTTGATCCAGTTCTGCGAAGCTTTAACCCGAACTTGCCTGCTGGGGTCTCTGCTCGCCCAAGGTTTGATGCTTGTTATAATAGTAGGATCAGTATGCCAGATATCTGTGTACCCACTGCTTGGTTAGATAGTAGAACTGTAGTTTACTGTTATGTAGAAACCTATTGTCTGGTTTTGGCATAGTGATCCATATTTTTTACTTTATTTTTGGTTTATCTAGATTTCTGTTAATTTTTTGTTGTACAATAGATGCTTCTTGAAGCTTGATTAACCTTAAACATGGAACTCCACTTCAAGAATATAAATTAATTTGAGTGAATATACACAAATGGTCTTTAAAGTATCACTTGTTTATCATTTTGGCGTGTAAAGTTTTAAATGTGTCAGTTTGGTCCCTTAAAATAATTTTGAGCAAAAATATTGTAAATGTTAGGTATTTTCATAGTAACAAGATATGCTAATATTTTGTAAATTATTATTTTGTGCACTTCCCTTAATGAATAGATGAATTAAACAGATCGCTGAATTATTCCCAAATTATTTGCAAATTTTAGGAATTATTCCCAAATTATGCCAAATACTATTTTTTTCTTAAAATTTCAGAATTTTTATATATTTATATGCACTTTAAGAAAAAAGATTTTTTTCCTGAATTGTACCCTTATACCTGCAATACTAATTTTGACCTTGCTTAATTATATTTGAATCAGAATATGTCACTATGGGCATTATGCTGGGTGGCATGGTTCTCCCTTGTAGTCTTGCCTTCTTTTTGACAGTTAAACCTATTTCTTCCTATTGAGTTCTAATGCTGTTGCTTTCATCTAATCTTTTTAGACAAGAAGATGCACAGGAGTTTTTGAGTTTCGTCATGGACCAAATGCACGACGAGCTGTTGAAGCTGAACTCTAGCTCTTCAAATTCAAAAGAAGGGAAGCTGCAACTTCTTTCCCTATCAGAAGATGATGAAGGCTGGGAGACAGTGGGGCCGAAGAACAAGTCAGCAGTTACAAGAACTCAGACCTTCCTTCCTTCTGAGCTGAGTGCAATCTTTGGCGGTCAACTAAGAAGTGTTGTCAAGGCTGCTGGTATGTGTTTTTATCACTTCCGTTCGCAGATTTGCAACATCCTTCTCGTCCTCTTCTTTCATAATCTGTAGTCTCACGACTTCAGAAAAATTAACAGAGGAACCCTGTCATGAGTACTCTTTTTAGGGTAGTGTGTATCTCATTGGGCTTCTAAAAAAAAGAAAAAGAAATTTCTTGAACTGTTTCATTTCAAAAATGCTGCCTAAAGGTAACTCGCAACTGATTCTACAAATTTACCATTTCTAATCCTAATTTGTAGTCTAGCTGTTAACAAGTTTTACCGTTCGATGGTGGTGCAGGGAACAAAGCATCAGCAACTGTACAACCTTTCCTGTTGCTACATCTTGATATTTTCCCCGATGCTGTTCACACAATCGAAGATGCTTTGCGTTTTTTCTCAGCTCCAGAAACGCTTGAAGGATACAGAACAGCTTCTGGCAAGGTAATTTTGTGTTTTCATAGGCTGAAATTCAGGTTTTCTACTCTTGGTTCTAGAATTTTATGCATGCTCCTAAAATTGAACTGATTGGCCTAATTTAGGCAAATGCAGCCTTAACAAACCTCCCAATGAGTTGCTTAACCCTCAATTAGATCCAGCTGCCTCAATTTATGTTCTGAGCTAAATTTGTCATAAAAAACTTCTCAATTGTGCAATTGAATACATTTATTAGCTATGATTGAAATTTCCGCCAGTAATGATATTTGTAATAAAGCTAAAAATTTATTAACGACAACATGTGTCTCTTTGCACTGAATTTAAAAATGTTTTGTCACTGAATTGTTATTTAATGAGAACAATTTTGTTTTACAGGCAGGTGTGGTGGCTGCTCGCAAATCTGTGAATATACAAACGCTTCCTGCCATAATGATATTGCACCTCATGAGGTTTAGTTACAGTGGTCAGGGGAGCAATAAGCTTCACAAACGAGTGCAATATCCTCTTGAGCTTACCCTTGGTCGTGACTTGGTGATCTCACCCTCAGAGGTGAATATCTTTAATTATTTTATTTTCCTGTCTTGATATGTTTATCAATTGTGATGATTGAAGTCAATGATTGCTTCAAGAACTAGAAGCATTAGTTTTGTTTATATTGTGGGTATTCATAGTCATTATAGGAACTATTCTTCTAGGATCTTAATTTTGTCGTAATTTGCCCTATTCAGATACACATGTGACTGGCAGGCCTTATCTGACAAAACATCTGAATTAACTAATATTTTCTAATATTCTTGCATGCTCTGACACACATTCTCATGTCATACAGAGAAGAAGATACGAGCTCGTGGCAACCGTTACGCATCATGGGAGGGATCCATCAAAGGGACATTATACCGCTGATACCAAGTATCCAAATGGCCAATGGCTAAGGTATGATGATGCATCTGTCACGGCTGTCAATGCAAAAGATGTCTTGCACGAACTAGCTTATATCTTATTCTACAAGCAAGTGTAGGCTGTGCAGTCTGCTGTGCCATTCAATAGTTATCAACCTCTACAAATGGCAGTTTAGATTGGGTAGTAAAAGGGTGTTGAGAACATAAAGAAAGGTGCTGGTGGTTGTAGGTTGAGGATTAGGATTTGCATATTTGAGGCCTTGTAAATTTCTGTGCTATTGTTTCTGGCAAAGATGATGCTGGCTTCTCTCACACTTTTATTTCTCTTTAGGTTGATAGTCAACTTCTCCTCTTTTTCTTCTGTTCTTTTACTCCCCGCTTCTTGTTTTTTTTTGGATTTAAATTATTTCAGTGGCCCTGATATCTTAATTTTGTTTTTTTTTAATCAGCATGAGTTTTAATATTGCAATTAGTTACAAAGCCTCAACAATGTTTTGGCATACATTTCATCGCAAAATTCAAATAAACAACTATGAACAGTCTGCTATTATAAAAAATTTTAGTAGTTAATAAATTACAATCATTGGTTTTAATTTGATTTTTTTTATCTATAAAACAAATTCTTATGCACAGCAGAATCAGTCAACAACTTTTGAAATAGTTGCAAAATATATTCAATTTAATCTTTCAGACGCCGCACATAATTATATTTGTAGCACAAACTCTATTATTTTCTACGTTGTGATCAAGTAATGAACTGACATTAAGCTTTAATATGAAAGAACACACAAACTTGTGCACATCCTATCAAAGGCAGAACGGACAAGGTCGCAGCTAAAGTGCTGCCCTCCCCCAAAAATAATTCAATAGTGTCTACGATAGTATGCGTTTTTGAGAAGTTGCAAAATATACTTCAAATCCAAAGTTATTATGAAAATATATCTCATTCTAAAACTTTCTCCTATCCTATACATATTTCTGGCTTCTGGCTCTGAAGTATATAAAAAGCTATTTTTTTTTGTGTTTTGAAGAATGATAGTCACAGTCAGAAAATTTATAGTATATATGGGTAAATATATAAAAAGAGAGAAAATTATGGAGATAATAGCTAGTTTCGCCTTTGTTTTATGTAGATAAAAATAATTTAGTCTTTTTAAGGAGGTTCTTCGAAGTAAGATTCTTTTCCTGTCCAACAAACTGCACACTAATTCTTCAATATGTAAAAGTAAAAGTAAAAAAAGAAAAAAAGGAGACGTGATGTTTTATAATTAAATTCGGCTTAGGTTGCAACCAAAAAAGTTGTTCTAAACTTAATCAAAACTACAGACATCAATACAAAACTTGCTTCCACCGTGTGCTTAATTGTACACAAGATGTCTAAAAATACAACCAAAATTAGGAACGATTTTGCATCACTTCTTCCTGCCTTTATTATTCCTGCCCTTGTTCGACCTTTTATCCTTCTTGCGGGAAGAACCCTTTTTGCCTTTCTTGTGTGCTCTTTTTTTGGGTAAAGTTTTCAGAGGCTTCTTTTTCACAGCCAAGCTAGGATTCTTCTCAACAGTACTAACTGGATTAGCGTTTACCTGTTTTGGACAGATATCAGCATCAGCTTGTGAGATCTCACAGGTGGTGACTATAACCTTAGTAGAGCTATCTTCATATGTCCTTGTTTCTGCATAACAATACAAGAGATGCATCCATTGCATTTTATCAGAGAACTTACCGGAAGGAGCCTTTTTCATGCCAGAATAAAATAATTTCATATTACTACACATCATCCAAATGTTTGACCCATCTACAAAATACAACTGTTGTATCAACTTGTTTGACCTAAAATGTGAAATGTGATCACCATTGGAAATCAATTAACCACCTCCAACATTTCTTCAAACTCGACGGTATTACATTAGACATACTTACCAGCAATGGTTGTTGCCAACTCAGGTTCTTCTTCCTCTTTTTCACCTTCCTCATTATTGCCAGTATCCTCAGATAGGAGTTTGCCATATAGAGCCAATTCTTTTTCTTCCTTTCTCTGAAAAAAAAAATTAAGATGAAGAGCAAAGTACAAAAACACTTATAAGTAAACTACGGAAGCAATTAAAAATCTTGGCCAAGCAATCAGCATAAACAATCCTTTCAACCCTCATTTTTCTCTCTTTTTGTTATGGGTTGGTTACAACACAGTGAACCGTACTTTCAACATATAGCCGACATATATGTAATAGCAACTATGGAAATTGTTGTTTGGGGGTGGGTGGATGGGTGTGGGACTGTGGGGGGAGGGAGAGAGTTGATCTGAAATCCTCTTCCCTGAGAGATGGGAATCTGTGTAGAAATCCGACAAGTCAGTTCAAGTACAGCGCATGTCTGGTTACTCTGGTATAACAGTACAGAAACCAAATGGAAACTCACCTTCTTACGGACAGCAATCCTCTTCAGTCTCTCCTTCTCTTCTATATGCTTCTGAGCCTCTTTTCTTCTCTTCTTCTTTCTCTTGTGAAATCCAGTCACGTAATCTCTTCAAAAGCAAACAAATACAGAAGGGTCGTAAAAATGAGTACTTGGTAAAAAAAAAAAAAAGGTAAGACTGAATCAGGATTAGTTACAGAACTTTTAGTGATTCAGATGCTCCTTCACCCCAAACTCGATATAAATCATTCAGACCATTAAATTGTAGTAAACTAGTAACGGGAGAATGGATTTTTCAAATGTATATTTTATTTCTTTTTATTATATTGCAATACAAATTATTACAATAAATGAATGGATTATTACGGCCTGATTATGATTCTGGAAAAATAATAAAAGATCTTAATACATGATTAAACAGAGCAGGCCCAACACTTCATGTAATATTACTATCACTACATATAGCAGCAAACCAAATAACAGATACAACATAGCAATTCAGGAATTCTGTTATTCTGCTAATTTCCTGTTGCTCCAAAATTCTCCAATGGAGCAATCAAAATTGACAAAAACAAGGGTTTAAAAGTTCAAAACCTGAGGTTCTTTTCGTCAAAAGAGACAGAGAGAGCCTTGTTCTTGAGAGACCTCTTCTTGATGTGGCGTGGCACCATGACTGTCGACATCTGCCCCACCACCACCTCTTCTTCTTCGTTGTCGCCGTCCATCTCCTCTCCCGCCTCCTCCAGATCCATCTCTTCTTCTGGGATCACTTTCATTTGACCACGATTTCTCCGAGATCAAGGGATTCAAGCTGAGAAGGGGAGGTTGGGAAGAGGGTATGGAATTGGAAGGGTTTTGTTTTGTTTAGAGGAGCGCACAAGGGTTTTAGTTTTAGACCTTTTTCCGACTGGGAATGGGAGAGGGAAAAGGGGATGGAGTCTCAGTTTAATCGGTGAGTTGGAGATGGATTCAGGCCCAAAATAAGACTTTCTTTTATGAATTGAACAGAAGATGAGTAATAATTGCGTATTTTAACCCAATTATTTGTATTTTAAATATATTTATATTTTTTTATAAAATATTTATATTTTATATTATTAAAATTAAATATCATATGAGTTATATTTATACTTGTGCGATACAAAATAGGACTTTCTTTTATGAATTATTCAACCCAATTTATGAATTAAACAGAAGATGAGTAATAATTACTTACCTTAACTATATCAATTATTTGTACTTAAATATATTTATTTTTTTTCATAAAATATTTATATTTAATGATAAAAATATTTATATTTATATTATTAAAATTAAATATCATGTGAGTTATATTTATACTTGTGCGATACAAAATAAAACTTTCTTTTATGAATTATTCAACCCAATTTATGAATTAAATAGAAATGAGCAGTAATTATGTACCTTAACTTAATTGTATTAATTATTTATACTTTAAATATATTTATATTTTTTTATAAAATATTTATATTTAATGATAAAAATATTTATATTTTATATTATTAAAAGTAAATATCATGTGAGTTATATTTATACTTGTCCAATACAAAATAAGACTTTCTTTTATGAATTAAACGGAGGGGGGGGTTGATATATATATATATACGGTTGTTGATACCGTCATCAATACAAACTTTATTATGTACGTTAAGTGAGTTATTATATATATTAATGATTTTATTATGCAAATTCATTTTGTACAATACTGTCATTATTTAACTTAAATGAGTTTTTATGTATATTAGTGATACTTAAAGTTAAATAATAAAGGTAGTATACAAAAATAAAGTCATTAATATGCGTAATAACTCATTTAATACGTATAATAAATTATGTATCGATAACAATATCAATAATGAGATTGTCATATTGCACTCTTCAGAAACTTGCTTTCATTTTCTTTTTTTTTCTCTTTTTCACTCAGTTTTAGGCTAGGTTTCTAGAGACTTGTGTTTAAGGAATGCATTGATTAAAATTATTAATAGAGCGAATACAACATATTATAGATTCAATTTGATGATGTTGTTTTATCAAGTTTAATCTGACTTGTATAATAAGTGTGACTTGAGCTTTTTAATTTATGCTTACTAACATTTCAGATACTACAAGTACTTTTTTCATAGTTGTAGATGTTATAAATTCACTTAAAATGATGTTTTTTTGTACCGAGTTTAATCTTTCTTTGCAAGTATGAGTGTGATTTAAACTTTTGAATTTTGTAGATGTTTAATCCGACCAATCCACCCAAAAAACAATACATTTAAATTATGTTTGATTAAGTACGAATTAGATTTTTAATAACCTGTCAGATACATATTCATTGTGGATTTAGAAAAAAAAAATATCAATTAAAACCCGACCAACCGTATAATATAATTGAATTTGTATCTCTCATAATTTTCAAAGCTAATTAGACTTGCCTAATATATGAGTCCGAAATAAGACGCAAATTTGTCATTTCAGGATTTATTTGAATATCAACTATGAGTTACATTTATTTTAATTAGAATAATCATCACATAGATAAATATAGACAAATAAAAAGTATATTTGAATTTGGATAGGAATATATCTAATAATAAAGCTTTGATTAGTAAATTTTTATTTGAATTTTTTTATAAATATACCTCCAATTTCTTCAATTTCGCCATTCGTTCACAGCTCTTTAAACAAATTTAACACTGACAAGGTGACAAGTGCTTCTAAACAAATTTAGAAGCAAATTTTAAAGAGAGCTGATATATAGATATCATCATTGATACCATCATCAATACCGACTTTATTATTAAAATTAAATGAGTTATTATTCATATTAGCGATTTCATTATGCAAATTATTTGTACAGTGTTTTTATTATTCAACTTAAATTAATTATTATTCAAATTAGTGATTTTGAGTTGAATAATAAAATACTATACATAATAAGTTACATAATAAAATCGTTAACATAAATAATAACTCATTTTATGTGAATAATAAAATCGACATCGACGATGATAATATCTTTTAAATATTTTTGAATTTTAAAACAGGCCCAAACGCAACTAGCAAAACAGATCCTTCTCTTAAGACCGAACCACAGCTAACAAACTAACAAGACAGGACCATGTACCCCTTCCTATCCATAATTTCTGCCAGTGGGTCCCACATTCAGTTCCTTCTCTTTCAATTCAATTCGCCTGTACAGACTACGCTAGAGGCGTTTAAGCGCCCGATTCAATTCCAAATTTGAAACCCCCCGATCCAATTCCAATCCCTCCTCTCTATTCATTTTTCAAAACCCTAGCCCTATCTCAGACGCCTCTCTCTCTCTCTCTCTCTCTCTCCCCTATCTCAGCGCCTCACCACAGTCCACCGCTCTCCGGCCGCCCTCTCTCTTCCCTCTCAGTGACGCGCGTCGATCTCCGCGAGACCGTGAAACGAGCGACGCTGACTCCGAGGCTTGCGAGCACCGCCGTCGAAGCTTACCTCTCGCGTCGTTGTTGATACTAGCGATTTTCTGTGCCAGGTATCTTTTATTTTTTCTTTGTTTTCACTACTTAGAAATTTGTTTTAAGTATCCAAGAGTATTATTCTGAAGCAATTGTAGCTTGTTTTGTGATTTGTGAACTATTTTACTTCTGTTATCGTAGCTCAAGTTAAGTTCCCAAAAGATCCTCGTGCTTTCACATATTTTTTTGTTGATTAACTTCGAATAACTAAAGTACAGGCGCTTGTGTCCAGATCTAAAGGGCTCGACTCAATCACAGTTCTCACAGTGAGGATGGAAAATTTTAATGCAGATTTGCAAAAGAAGTATAATAATTTAAAGGTAAGGTATTGCTGACTTCCTTTGTTTTTCATTCAATGTCATTATCTAGAAATAAGTGTTAAGTGTGCATATGATTCTACCTATGAGCCTCTTGTCACCGATCTCACTGGTTTGTTTAGTTTATAAAATTCTGTTTGTGAGTTCAAATTCTCTCTGCTTATTTGAGATTACATTTTGCTTTTTTCAGAAAAGAAAGCTGATCCAGCAGGTGGATTGGAATAACAACTCAGATAAGAAAATCTGTGAGCTTGGTATCTTTCCTCTTTGAACTTTTCAGTGATATGTAATATTTCTTGCTACTAATCTCTTAGTTTAATTTTTCCAGTCAAGTTTAGGAAATATGAAGAGACTAGTTCTAAACTTCACCACAATACAACTCGGCTATCGTAATTTTGTTTTAGCCAAATTGGCCCTTGAACTTTTCAGAGCAAGTACAGTCAGTCCTGTTATTTTCATTCAACAACTAGCAAATGTTATTTACACTCAAATTCTATCCAGACTCTCGTTATCCCCATTCTCTCTCATATCTCCTTATCCAGGCGACATCCCCACTTGAGGTTTTTTTCCCATCCATGTATGTTGTATTCTCTCAAGTTCTCCTCTTAAACATTCTGGTAGCTTGGGTGGTTTTATATCTTAGGTCTTGTCTAAGTGTAGCATGTCATTGCCTTGTCACTTGTTGCATCAAATAACCCTTGCTGCTGCAAAAGCCCAGATTGCATCTCCCTGTCAGTGGGACATAGTTTCAACATGTTCAGATCTAATTTGTTGTTAGAATTCTCATAAACTCGCCTTATGCAACCCAGCATAGTCTCCTCGGCCAAAACCTGTTTTATATGCTTCATATGTCCTAGCAAATGGCTCATCACCAAGGACCTGACACGAGACTTATTTCCACATGGAATCTGAAGAGGTGTGTAAGGTGACTAGGCTTGACAGAATAGTGGGGCCTGGTGAGGCAGAACCACCTTTGAAATGTGATGGATGGAGGCTGTATTATCATGAGAGAGTTAAGAGTTAGAAGAGCTGGAGAATGACACTGGGAAATAGAGAATTGATACACAGTTTAAGAGCGGTTAGAGACCCAAAGTAGGACCAAATTATACCCAGAGAGCAGAAAGACATTAATATGAGAAAATGGAGAGACTTATGCATGTTCACTTTGTTTGATATGAGGGGTCAATAAAAAGGACTGACAATAGTCTTTTATTAAGGTTTGATAAGAGGGGTCAAATCTGGTTCTTTTTTAGTTGAATATGTCCAAAATTGAGGTTGAATCTTTGAAATTTTTGTGCTTGTAGTATAATCAATTCCACATGAATGGGTTTTGGTTATTCGCTTGAGTGCTAACTAACTTAGAATTGAGCCAAAAAAAATCCATGTTATCATGCACATGTTCATAACATTTTTCATAGTATATATGTACTTAAATCCTGCACTAATCATAATTATGAACCCATACAGTTTCAGCTACTGAAGGTATTTTGGAACATGAAGGAAAGAAAGCTGATCATCTGTTTGAAAAGCTGTAAGAACTTCTGCATCTTGAACCTTATAGGAAGCTGCTTATTTTCAAGGAATTGTGCATTTTCTGATTATCAAGGTGAATTAAAAGTTGCTTTTTGAGATAAAGATGGGAATCCTGCCTCCCAACTTTAGATATCTGCAAGGGATCCTCATTTCAGGTTTTGAACCTGCGACCTCTCACACGGGAGAGTATTGCCTTAGCCACTAAAGTGTAATATTATCTAATTTCAGGTTGTTTTGCCACGATAAGCTTGCTGAAAGAGAAATGCTTGCACTGGAGCAGACTAAAAGGAGTAAGAAATTGAACTCTTTATGATGGTACTCGTATTGTGGCAATGTTGTACTGGTAGTGCTAGTATATGCTGGATGGCAATTGGTGATAATGGGATCCATTTTTTTGGGATTGATACTGGGTTTTATCTCTGGTTTATTAATAGTGTTCCTGACGAATGAGGCTTGAGATGGCCTTGATTCATTAGTTTGGGTAATAACCTGGTGCTGAATTAGCTGCCGCATATGGTTCTTGGAATGACAAGACTGAAAATTTTGATTTATTCATCTTTATTGGTTGAGTTTGTGTAATTACTCTCTTTCCAGTGAAGGACCTCTCTAGTGAAGTTGCGAGGCTTCAAGACTTGTTGTTGCAGAAGAATGAAGCTACAATTAGTGTAGAAGTGATGAGAAAGGAGCCTCCAAAGGCAATCATTTCTGAAGAGGATAATGCCACTCAACAAGAGCTTGTTGATGTCAGTTCCTTTTTTCTATTGATAATAAAAAGCATAAATAGCATGTAAAAGAAAAGATGAACTCTGATGATAAGTAGGATTTAACCAATATAATATGCCCCTGTAAATGTTACTGACACAAAAATGCTACAAACACAAGTACCTAAATGAGAAACATTAAGCATTGCAAGATATACAATCTGTAATCTATATTTTGCTCGACTTGGAACTGAATGTGGCAGTCGGTACCAGCACTTTCATGTTGAAGTTTGTCTGATTTGTTGAAGGGCCTCAAACTGTAAAATTAAAACCCAAGAAAAAGAAAAGGCAAAGAAAAAAAATCCTCCTGGTTTTCCCTTGTGTCTTGTGTAAACAATAATTTAAATTGTTCTTATGTAGTCTTTGCTTCTTTTATTTTCTGTTTGTTGCATGGGTTTTGGGACTACAGCAATCCTGTTGCAGATGCATCTCTAATGGTCATGGTATGTTTAAAATAAGTAAATTAACATCCCTTCTTTTTTGAATTCAATCAATGTTTGGTAATGGTTACTTCTTTGTGTTTAATTTCCAAAAGAAAGCCAAAATAAAGCATTAGATTGATGGAACACCTGAGAATAACCCTAAATAAAGAAATAAAGATCTCAAACAGAAGTCTTTTCACTTCAGAAATAATCTGAGACCTAAGTCTTTCATTGCTGACCTTAAAAAAATCTGTTGTTGCCAATGCTTGAAAGACTTTAACTGGTTATTTTGTTGCCTGTTGACCAGACTCTTGCCTGTTGAGCTCTGGTGAAAATAAGACATTGGAATAGCAATGTTCTTTTTCATGCCGTAGGTTCAGTTCTGCTATTTTATATGGCTTTGCACAAGGAATAGTACATGTTGTCAAAAGATCATATAAGCATGGGAAATGTGAAACATGTGAAATATCCTATTCCCTATAAGCATGGGGGATTAGCTGTGATAATTTTTCTATTATCTGGGTAGAACGCTAAATAATGAGGAAAATGTTGTGCTTATTTGAAGTAAATTGGAAATGAAGCACGATATAGGGCATTGTGTTGTATGGGATATCCAATACTTTCATCAGCTGCCTTGGTATTTCTTATCATCCTGGGGTTGGCATGTATTTTACCTCTCCAACTAACACATGAACTTCAAAATTTTCTGTTAGGTGATCAAATTATGACAGATTCTGTTTCTGATATACTTCGTACTTTAATTGAGAGTGTACTTGGCATGAGAGTTTCCTTTGGCCCGCAATCAGCAGAAGTCATTCATGAAAAGAGCGGTATTGTCCCTTCTGTTAATAAACTTCGTTAAATTATTCTTTTACCATTTTGTGTACACATTGATGACAAAGATCAAGGTCCATGGTTGATCTGTGGTAATTTTAATCAGGTTTAGTTCAGTCTGGGTCCAGATGGGCTATGTCTACAGTTTGCTCTCTTTTATTTTGTTTTAGGTTTTTTGCTGGTAAGCTAATGGGGAATTGGAGCAGACTTGATTTTGCCCAGTTCAAATAAGAGTCAAACGGACAAAACCTCAATTAGAGGAGCTTGATGATGACCTGATACAAATATGAACCAAGTCTGATATAATTCACTGTATTATTGCAGTGCTAAAACATTATTTTCCCCCCAAAAGACCAATAATTGTGATATTTACAAATTAAGACCAATCATCTTCTTGGGAGGTGCTCAAGTACGCACCACTAGTTAGAGCCTGAAATGTATAGCGTCTGGCGAAAAGTCGCTCTAATACTATAATGTGTATTTAAGCAATTTGGTTGAGAAATTGTAAAAATAAAAAAATTAAAATCAAAGGGCAGTCAAGCCATTTGATGAAATGTCGGGACAGTTTGCAAAAATGTTAAATATTATTTTGCGAGGTTTGTACGCCACCTTAATTTAATTTCTGAATTTATTGCAGGTTATTCTTTCAGCTTGACATGGTCAACAGGTGGGGATGAGTTGGTGTACCGTGTATCATCACTTGGTACATTGGAAAAGATAGCATTGAAATGGATGAAAGAGGAAATTATTTTCAACGCTACCATGTGCCCTATTTTCTTTGAAAGAATATGTAGCATCATTGGCCGGGCCTGATTGGAGATCGGTTTTCTATTTTATGCATTGCATTTACTAATGCCAGAGCTCTTGTTATCTTGAAGATGACTTGCTAATGTGTAATTAGTTTTTACCATTTGCTGAAATAACCTCTTGACCTTCGTATTTGACATGAGATTGCTTTTGATTACTTTGTCAAAAGCTTCATGTCTTTTCTTTTCCACATTGTTGGAACTCGAGACATCTTGTAAAATGGTGCTTTTAGTTTCCTTATTTTGGTTTACGCTTTTTAACTTGAGACATCCAGTCTGATAATCTCTTATCAATTTAAGGCTTTTTCATAAACAAACATTATTTTCCTCTTTTTTTTTTTAAATTTACCGAGTTGAGGATAAATTTTGTGGTTGCGTGTACAAAGAAAGCAAATGCCAAATTAGAGACTTGTTAGTCCAAATATTCACTTTCCTCTAATTTAACATGATGCTTCTGTTTGTTTATGAAAGAATACATGTGCCCAGTGCCCCATGATTCTCCGCCTCAAATTCCTCCAAAAAGTAGTCCAAGAATCCCACTAAAGTTTCTATTTACCAATTATCATCAACTCTAATCCTGAAATCACGGAAAAGCTAATAGAAAGCTAATTGGTTGCTCCTTTTTATGTGGCGAGCTTTTTTTTTATATAATCTTAAAAAAAAAATTTAACAAATGTATCCTTGATCTTGAAAATTTGACAGAATGATGCTTATAAAGTGAATGCACGCATTCACAATTCAAACTAGATGCACGCATTCAAAGATACGGGATGTCAGGAATTTCCGATACACACGCAGCGGCTAAACATAACAAGAGATAGGATGCCAATCTTTTGTTATCAGGGATATTCCCTTCAATTATATTTTTTTGGGGTTTTAGATAAAAAAAATTCTTATCTAATCATTTTGATACAGGTAGGTCCCAACTTCTGACATCCTGTCTGCAAATGACTCACCACACTGCTAGATACAAATCTGGGACCAGTTTCAATCCAATGAGCTTCTTCTACCCGTCTGATTTTTAAATCAGAAACTTGATTAGCTGATCTGCTCCTATCAAATCAATTTTTGAAAACAAATCTTAATCAAAATTAAATGATTAAGAGGTCCGTACCCCAAAATTGGTCCATTGGATTGAATCACAGCTTTCTTTAAAAACATATCCCAAGTAATAAATTCTATAAAATCAGAAGAACATGGAAACCTAAAAAAAAAAGTTCCCAGGCATCAGAATTCAGAACGGGTCTTTTTATGCTATTTGAAAACTAGCCGTTAAACCAAAGACCAGATCCACTAAAAATCTGCAGCCTCCAACGTTCGACAAAATTAAAAAGGAATCTTATATCGCTATTAAATATCAAACACCTCTCTCTCTCTCTCTCTCTCGGTCTCTCTCTCTCTCTCTCTCTCTCAACATTCCTGCGAATCAATCAAGGGAAGAACAAGAGAAACAACAACCAGATTACGCGAATCAAGAAAGAAGGGGGGGAAGAGAGATAGAGAAATCAAGAGAAAAAGAAAGCGAAAACAATGCCTAGGGAAAACCAAGATCTCCAAGATTTCCAAGGTAATGTTCCAGCCGCCATGGCCACACAATCTTCCAAGCACGCTAATCTCCTATCAAAGGGTCCCGATCGTCAATCTGTGTTGAAAAGGTTCGATTTCGCTCTTTGATCGTTTGGTTATTCTTTTATTTTGTTTTTTGTCCTGAACTCTCTCCAGTTTAATACAATTGTTGCGATCTGTTTGTTCTTGCGGTGTGGATAATTGAGATCAAATGATCAAGATCAAAAAAAGACATGATGCCCTCTGTAACGGATCAAGAATGATCTTTGCAATTTCATCAGTTGGATATCTGACAATTTTTTAGGCATGAAATTGGAGATGATGGTCTGTACCGTTGTTATTAAAAAGTAATTTTGTCCATGTAAAGAACAATAAGGATTTGTAAATTAATATACAACAAATTGCCTTGTTAGTTTTATGGAATGATATTATTAAGCCTCTTAAATTTAAAGGAGGTTATTTAATTTTGATTGTTCTGTTTGAAAAATGAACGTTACGTGTTTGTAGAAATGTGCATACCAGTAGCAAATGCTCAGTTGTTCTGTTTAAGACTTCTTTGTCAAGTAGGAAATAACCAAAGCCGATTCTCAATTATAGAACCCTACTATTTTTACTTTATCTTTCTTCTAAAAGTGTCCTAACTGTTTCTTTCTTTTTTTGTTTTCTTCCCTCAAAAACAGGCTTCAGACTGAGCTGATGGCGTTGATGGTAAGTGATCTGAAATCTTTATTGTAAAATATCATGTACTATGTATTCTTATTGATGAGTTAAGTTACATGTGTGATGGACCAAGTCAAACTGTTCAGATTAGTCCAAAAAAGTTGATTAAATGACATGCATTGATAAGAGTCTATGATTTTTATTTGGTGTGGGACCCAAAATCTGAATAAATGTGGAACTTTTTCAGATGTCAGGCGATCCAGGAATTTCGGCATTTCCAGAGGGGGACGACATATTTCACTGGAGAGGGACCATTAATGGAAGCAATGGAACAGTCTACACGGGCATGGTCTACAAACTATCTCTATCATTCAACACCGACTACCCCTTCAAGCCTCCAAAGGTCAAGTTTGAGAACCCATGCTTCCACCCCAATGTCGACCTTCATGGCAATATTTGTCTTGACATCCTTCAGGTACCTCTTGATTGTAATATTTTTGTCTTTTACAATTAGTTTCAAGGACCCTGTGTTGTTTAATGTAAGCAAATAAGATCGGGGTGTTAATTACACATATGAGAGAATACTGATTGTGCAAAGAACCATGTTCTCTTTATTCCCCGATTTCCTTTAATGGTGTATTTTGTGATGTTTACAGGACAAATGGTCTTCAGCTTATGATGTGAGGACAATCCTTCTGTCAATTCAGAGCCTTCTTGGAGGTACATTTTTCAAACTCTATTTTCAGGATTTTACCAGTAAGTATAATAAACCGACAAGCATCAGACATGCTAGGTGTTTCAAATGGGTACATAACACAGACTGAGACAATCCAACTAAAAGATACTTGGTTTGTAGATATAGTCTTGAATTGTTCAATTTGCATTTCTTGTAATTTGTTAAATGTGTGCTATATTCTTATTTGATATTCTTTTGGATAAGTACCTTTCAATAATTGATTCGAAACTAATCGTTCTGTTGTGATGATATTGCAGAACCCAACAACGATTCCCCACTCAACACTCAAGCAGCAGCATTATGGTCAAATCAAGAAGGTGAGAGTGCAATAATTGTTTGATATTCTTTTGGATAAGTATCTTGATTTATTTAAAATGCCATTGTCCCCCACCATTCCCCTAATTAAGAAGGTGTGAATTCTATAATAAGGATTAGGTGAAGTTTTATTTTAAAAAACAAAGGATTGAAACACTAAAACACTAAGAACTTGAAGTACTGTTGGTGTTTTAAAAGATTGGCAAGATAGGTAAACTTAATTGTAAATAATCCTGTAAAGCAATTTGGGTTTTGATCTTCTTCCCATATATTATTTTCTTTACGTGCAGAGTTCAGGAAGATGGTTGAGAAGCATTACAGACCTACTTAAGGAGCAGAGACAATTTTTTTACAGATTATTAAATATTTTCCCTTTGGCTTATTTTCTTAAATTCCTTTTACTTTGTTTGTTGGATGTATGAGATGTCTTAAATTGAGCTCCATTTACTTTACAAATGGTCGTCATCTTTTTCTGATAAATACCTAGAGATGTCTGTTACTTTTATAAAGATGCTTCGCTCTATTATGATACATCAATTTATACTTACAAACATCTAATTATAATTCGCTCTGGATTGGACTCTTTTCCTTTTATTTTGCTAATTGTTGATATATTGTTGTCATGGTTGTCAAAATGAGAGCAATACGGAACATTGTACAGTCAATCCTACAAGGGATGTTTGTAGAAACTTTTTGCCTGTAGTTACCAACATAAATATTTTGCAACCAATATTGATTTAACTACATGAGTTTTGCAACTGATATTCTGCCGTTGAGCAACACAGAGAAAAAAAAATGTAGAACAATGAAACATTATGATATTGGCGTCCTTACATTGTTTGATGGTTGACCAATTACTTTTTTATAGCAAGTGGTCGAATCTACCACTGTGAGTTCTTTATTAATTTTTTGATGAATTTTCAGGACAGATATCATGGTATCAAATAAGAGTTCTTGAAATATTATGTTATTCATTTAAAAGAAGGATTTTAACAAGGGGAGACAATTATTACTTATTAAGCAACATATAAGTAAACTAAAGCAAATTTTAACGAGTACAAGTATAGGATTCTCTACATTACTATTGCTTTATTGTGCAATCTTACAACCATTTTCTCCACATCCTATTCAAAGCATTGGTAAAACTATAAATAAGACTTAAATCTAAAGCTGCATTTTTCTTTTTTTAGTTTTCAGTCCTATACAAAGAAGCAAATTGCTAAAAGAAAAAGAAAAACTAAAGGTCAAACAGAAACACAGGATGTGGCGATTTCATCTTACAACTTGGCACGATCCTGATTAACAAGTCGCTTTTGTTCTTTCTAGCGAGGCTGGTGAATAATGCGGCGGGCTCCACCCTTGGGGCTCACACGTTGTACCGGTTTCTCTGGGTACCTTGCTGGCACGAACGGCTTGGCCCCTCCATTTCTTGGTGAATTCAAACTGAGGCTCCGGAGAACTGCCTCAGAATCATTTCCATAACCTGTCAGGAAAATTAAAATGAGGAACAGAATGTTGCATGAAATGAAATTATTGGGGAGGAAAACACATTTTTTTAATATGAGCCTAAAATTATTGAACTGAACAAATATCTGACTTACCCAGCTTCGAATTTTCCACTTTGAAGACACCACCAGACAATATTTCTCTCTCAGCCGTAGCTGCCTCTGCCTCAAAAAGGCACATGTCATTAACTATATCCAGATCGATCGAGTCAGGTAGGAGGTCTTCAATATCATCTTCCCTGTAAAAAGTGTCAAAGGCCTCTTGGTGCTGATTTTCATGAAACCAGTAGTCACGAAACCATGCCGTTGTCTGCACCAGCTCCCACCACTGCGGTGAGAAATCCTCTACTTGCTTGAATGCCGCAGGAACAAAGATGGGTGCATTTGGATTTAGAGAAGATCTGAGAGCCGATTGGGTTGATACTGCCATGTTACTTCTTTCTGGAAAAAAAATCAGGAAACAATCAATCAATACTACCATCGATCCAGCATTGGTGTACAGGCTGAACGTTTAGTTGCATTTTTAAAATGTAGATAAGAATTGCTGTTAAAATGTATTGCAATTCTTGATCAAGTTGTCAAAAACAAACAAGCTCAGTAAAAGTTGAGCTGGGAATTGTGTCGTGTGCTCAAGCTTGCAAAAGGAAAATAAACTACAGCTTTGCTTTATTATCTTTATTTGTTCGTGCTTGGTTTCCAGAATGACCAATGAAACAAAAACAATAGAAATAGCTAGACAAATCCCTCTAATTGTAACCATCATTAACTTCAACATACAAGAAAATTTAGTAGAAGCTAAAGTCAGTAAAATTAGTGGTGATTTATTTTTACCAAAGTCACTGACCACAATTGCATCATCTCTATACATAACCCGCTTACTAAATTAGTCAAAAGAAAGTAGAAACAAAAGTGATTGACAATTTAACGATCCAAAACTAGTATAAACAAGTTCAGCAAACAGCCATAGAAAATTCATACTTGACAAGAAAGAATGACCTATTCTCCCTTCAATTGAACTGATATAGTTTCTGATGATCAACAAATTCTACAACTTAATAACGAGAATTTACACATCAGTCAGAAACTAGTTACATAACAGTATTAGATCAGACGACTTTCTAAAAATCGAAAGGTCTGGAATGAACAGATCTCACCAGATCTGAACTAAAACATTATCCAATTCAACATCGATGGCTTCAAATATAGACTGATCGGATCGGACCGGATCGGATCGGATCGGATCAGACCTCCCTAATTTTAGGCGAAATCGTAAAAAGTTGGATCGAATTAACCTTTCAGATTGAGGAATTTGTAACTCAGAATGGAAATATCAAATATCACAGTACCTTGGAAGCGAGATAGATATTTCTCTGAGAGCTTGGATGCATGTATCTGATGAGAACACAAATGATGGTGGAGGAGATGGGCATTTAATAGTGGGGGATTGGTCCGCTATTGGTCTAGTGTTGTAATCTCTTCTCTCCGTTTTAAATAAAATGGAGGTGTCCATTTATAGTTTTGTATGTTTATTCATTTAAAAAGTTAAAAAGTGCTCACCACACCAAATTCTTATATTAAATGTTTTTTTCTATTTTATTTGTTTTTACTTTTGTTGGTAGTAGCTGGAGAGGGGAGTGGTACTGGACAAAGCAAACTCTCATTCTATGTAGGTTAGGACTATTATATATTATAATTTTTGTTTATTCTTTTATAAATTATGTTATCAGTTAACGTCTTTTTTATTTATTTGTTTGGTCAAATATATATAATATATAAATATCGAATATGGCACCCAACTTGAACTTGTAATAAAAAAATCATAAAATAGACTAAGAAATCAAGACGATATCATATCTATCACAATAATAATATAATAAATAGAGCTGATATACAGATATCATGATCAATATCATAATTGCTACCGACTTTGTTATTCATATTAAATAAATTATTATTCATAATAATAACTTTATTATGAATATATTTTTATAATATTTTTATTATTTAACGAGTTATTATTCATATTAATGATATTTGAGTTGAATAATAAAAATATTATAAAAAATAAATTGTATAATAAAATCGATATAAATAATACATTTTTCCTATAATAAAAGTATAAAATCCAACACCTGAATCCACCAGTTACTTGCAAGGAAGGTCGGTAGAAAATCGTAGAATGTATTATGGTTCTAAAAAAAGGAGGTCACATTTACCAGGTGCTGTATAATTAAATAGAGAAATTGACTCAGGCCTTGTTCTCCGAAACAGCTCTGGTTGAGTTGGAAGCCTGGAAACTTCCCGAGTCCTATCGCGTGGACTCGTCGTAGTCGTTGGTCTACTGTGGCGCGGTGCATGGTTTTGGATCTCCTGAGAATTGTTCTAAAAGTACGTACGTGTGGTATTTCTCTGAGCAAAAGATCCAGTTCAGCAAGAATGTAAGTTTCAGATGGTGGCGATTCGTTACAGGAATGGAAGTATATCACCGAGAATCGGGACACGGCGCTGTGGGGGCGAAAGGAGACAAAAAAAGTGTCCGCACCGACACGCTGTATAGAATTCGAAGTCTTGAACTAAAGACAAAATGAAATTAGTGAGGGAAAGCATCAAATAAAATAAGTGTTGACTTCACAATTTATTTGCACTCTTCACTTATGTCCTAAATATATTTATATTTTTTTAAAGTATAATAATTAAATGCAAAACCATTTACGACTTATTTTATTAAAAAAATTATAATTTTATTTATTCAATTAAGTATTCGACTTAAACTTTCTTATAATTATTCAGAAAAATGACAATAATTTTTATAATAGATATAAATATGGCATGTAAGAGTAACTTATCTAAACGAAAAGGTGTTTATTCAAAACTATTAGGTCGTATGAAATAATGCAAATCAAGCATTATTATTAGATGGTGCAACCACTTGGTTAGTATAGAACGTGGTAAGCACTTGCATTTAGTATTTAATTTATAATTCAAAATCTAAGTTTCTTACAACAGAACTAATAGCTAGTCCTGGTTTCTGCTGTATGGTACAAATTTATTGAGAAATATATAAAATGTTGTATTCAATTTATACAAAATTGGTAGGCTGACAATTTCAATAGTTTCAATAAAGAAAATAAGAGGAGAATAAGATTGAATCCACTTCTTCTGCCATAATTGTACAGGTAGTTTTGACTAACCAGCAATTTCTTCATACACTCAATCTGGATTGGACAATTAGCAACAGAATTGATAAAAGAATAGTACATTTGGATAATCATTCCCAGCACATTTTTCGGTTAGAAGATAAAAACAAAACAGCAGTAGGTAAGAACTAAACTAAATCATCAGTTTCGTATATTTATTTGTGGTGCTTTTCTGACCTTTTGTTTTAATAACTTTCAAGCAAGAATAATATAATTAATATCCACAAAATATGAATTGTCGGCCTAACACCGTGGTGAAATACCTCACTTCTCTGAAAGAAATAAATTTAAATCTCGTAAAAAACATTTAAAAATAAATAAATATCAGAATTAACGAAAACACTTATATCATCAAAAAAAAATATCCACAGAATATTGATAAAGTTCTTTAACTTCAATTTTTATAACATCATCACTGGCATATAATTGCAATACTGAAATAGCTCTAACGTAACTATCACAATAAAGGACTAAATAAGAAGTTTTTTAATATTGGAAGCATATCAGGAAAATTGTGATGCTTTGAAGATCCACACCATCTGTATGATTTATGTCATTTTGGACTCACTTCAGTTCAACTATTTTAAGTACTAGACTCAACAAGATGTCAAAATTATCAATTGTTCTAACAATTTACCTCGTACATTCACACCCGACAATTTCCACAAGTACAATGAGGCTTCTCTAATAATCATATCATCACTAAAAGAAGTATATTTTCATGTAACTACACTCAAATTTACCTGTAAATTCAACCAACATTTCTTCTTTCAACAAGAATGACATTTTAAATTATAAAAAAGGTAAAAAGAAGTAAAAGAATATGAAAATTAATGACATAAACTAATGAAATGAACCTATAGACGAAGAGCAGCAATGGCCTCAGGCCGAAAGTCGACCCTGAGGCCAAGCACCCGTCGGACCTCTGCAGGTGTGAGAAGCCATGTGAGGTGGCCCGCATTATCCCCCCAGAAATCCATAATCTCAGACACCTTCTCAAAATTCAAAATTGTGGCAACCTGAGACAGCCGCGAGAACTTGTCCCGCACCGGCCGTTGTGACATCTCAGAGAAATGGTTAATCAAGCCCCGCACCTCCTTGTCCAACTGCAACCCACCCAACTGACTGAACCGTTTCTGCATCATAATTACCTCCAATCTCTTCACAACAAAATCAATCACAAGGTGTATGAGTGAATCATAGTTAGAGGTGGTCATGTAAGGCTGGAGCCATGATAGAGTGGAGTCGATCGTATGGAGAAGCTTCTGGACCCACGGGTCGTTCACCTCGTTCTCTGCATAGTCTGCATCTGTTAGCTCATAACTGACGGTGGCAACTGTGTCCAGAACTGGACGAATGCGTGGGGCAATTGATGAAAGGAGTTGCTCCAGGCCAGAATTGAGGAGCCGTTTGAAGATGCTGCTTATCTCGCCTAATTCAGACAGGCATGACTTCACCTTCTCTCTGTCAGCCGTTGCTGAGAAAGCCTGGTCGCATTGAAAACAAAACAAGAGATGGTGACTACCTAACTATAATTTTAATTTGTAATCATACGCTTTGGTGCATGCAATATGGAACTTACACAATAAGTATAATGATATTTTTTTTTTTGATATGAGGGCTCCCGTTAACCCCCGGCATTTATTTCTTTTCAAATGCCTTTTACAAGACTTGAACCCGTGTCTCTCCATAGAGAAAGAAGGCCTATCATCACTGTGCTAGGTCTGCGGTTCATAAGTATAATGATATTATAAGCTTTGATATGGCCCCTGAACTTTGGTGCTGTCCAGATGAGCTCACGAACAAGTATTTTGTTAAACCATAAACTGAAGTCTATCGGATTGAGTTTAATTCGCCCTCCTGTCGAACTCAGTTTAGCAATGTTAAAAATGGAATGATTCTTTGCTTCTGGTGCCATCATACTATTAGAAGCCTGAGGGTTGTTTCTCTTTTACTTAATATATTCTCATTATTTTTATCTTTACTACAAAAACCTCAGCACTCAACAAACTTCCCATGCCAGCAACCACTTGGGATGTCAGCACCAGTTTAAATTAACTAACACAAGGACTTGAGTGAACAAAAGAAGGTTCTGTAAAAAAGAGGAGGAAAATCCATTTTGAAACTTGATGCTTCTAGCAGTTGCAACTTTCAAGCTACTAGTGCAGAAAGACGACAACATCCAGAAAAAGAGGTACACCATCTGCCCCCCAGATTTAAATTTATAGCCTTATTTTAGAACCAAGGGCAGCAGCAATAACTGATTTTTCCAAATTTATGGCCAAGACATAACAATATAAGGGCCTGATTGACAATGAACCAGCTTCATATATTTTTCTTTTAATCAGTTGCCAAATTCTCATGCATAACTCTCATAAAATGCATGTACAATCAGCAAATGTGCAAAAGCTACTGAGCAAAATTTCAGTATATACTAGTAACGAGCTAGTCAGAAACATACTAAATAATCAGAATCAAGCAACTTGCTAGAGACAACAGATTAATACTAGCCTACATAGTAAATACCTGCCTAGACATAGCCGCTGTCAGTACTCATGGTTGCTGGAACCTCAATCCTTGTATCCAACCAAAAATTGACATTTGGAAAAAAGAAATCTGAATATGAAAAGAATATGTTGTAATGCACTACTTTTAAAAAACAAGACAACAAAAAAAAATTACCTCGGTGCAAATATCCTCAATCTCATGGCGGAGTTTGAGAACATACTCCGAGCTAACATCTATGTTGTTAAGAGCAGTGGCAGTCTCAGTCCCAGTTTTTTGCACACCAGCACCACCCAGGAAAAGCTTGGAGCCAAGATTGGGCTCCCGCATCCTCTGTTGTAGAGCCTCCTGGTACTCATTGCCCAGAAGGCTCGAGGCCCCACCCAGCACAGCCAGTACCGAGTTTATGCTCCCAGTTGATATTGCCCTCCTGCATTGAAATGTTGTCATTTCTTAGTGGTCACTGTTGGCTAACTAGTTTCTCTAAAGCTTTAGCTAATGGAAGGAAAAACAGCTAAACTATGATGTACTCTTAATACTTCCTCTCAAATTCCAGTGTGCTTCCACACGTATTTTTTTTTTAACCGGAGAAATTTATTTCATACAAAATTCATGGAGACCAGCTGCAGCATTGTGTTAACCAACCAATTGCTTGGAGATTTCTGCTTAGTACATAAAGTACTAGTATTATGAAGTTACAGGTAGTTGCTGGTTATTCTTTAAATTTTATTAACACCTTTTATTTTGCTTTTGCGGTTTCCAGTTGCATAATGTGTTCCTAAAGTTTTGTCTTTAATCATTCTAGAAATTTTGGGAATTGTTTGTGTAGCGGCAAACTATGGCAATAAAAAATTATCATATTCCTATCTGCCTATACCTGCAACAGCTTTGCAACACAAAGAACACATCATCAACCATGGAGGTGGTAAGCGCATCGGTCACAATCTCATCTATCCTAACTGCCTTTCTCACATTCTCCACCATAAAGAACTCCTCAAAAATCACATAAAACCCTGTCAAATCCTGCACCATCTTGCTGAAGTTACCAAATTTAATTGCCTTCATCCCTTTGGATCCAGTATCTGAGCCAGAGTTTCCCAGCCCCCTAATTTTTGAAACCATAAACTCAGCGTAATCCTCACCAAGCTGTGTCAAGGCCAAGATTTCCTCTAAGTAGGTCTCAACTTCTCTTGGATCGGGACCTGATTGCTGCACACCAGTTGCCATGACAGTGGTCACAGAAAGGAGGTTGTTTTTACTATACGAGTTAATATCAGCTGCAAGACGGGTCAGCTTGCGGTAATCAGTGTACTTCTTCAGAATTTGAGTACCACGTAAGTCGCACTCTTCTTGGAGCTCACAGACAGCAAATGCAACCCCATCCTCACCCGACAGCTCTCTTAAAACACCATCATTCTGCTCTATTGCAAGAACAATGTCTTTAAATAGGGCAGTGAGGCAACCCACGAAGTCAGGTTGCTCAGATGAGTCCGCGAGTTCGCACAAATGCTCAAAGTCCAGTCTTGCTCGCACAGAAACCACCTTTTTAAGGTAGGAGACGAAGGTCTGGAGTCCTTCTTTAGAAAGAGATAACAGTGGGAAGAGACGGATGAGGCGCAGAACTGACGGGTGGTCCCGGGAGTCGATGGCAGTTGTCAGATGCCGTCTAATGAGAGACTCCAACCGACGCTTCAGATCAAACATGTCACGCCTGAGATCATCTTCCTCGGATGGATAATTCAAATCAATCTGAAGGAACGAGTGAACAGCCTGTGCAGCAGATTCAAGATCAGGCGAATCTGATGCAAGAGCACGCCGGGCTGATTCGAGAGCGCGGGATCGGTCGAGTGAGGCAAGGACCCTAGATAGCGTCGAGTCAACTCGAGACTGGGCAAGATCTAGGTGACGCACATGGGAGGAGAGCGATGATGCGAGAGAAGCAGACGATTCGGCTGAGGTGAGAAGATTCGATGCCTCGGAGATCGCGAGATCTAGTAAAGGCGGGGAAGAACGGAGGAGGGAGGTCAGCTGGCGGTCTAGATCGGGGCGGCGGGAGAGAAGGGATTCTAAGGAGAGGTCGAGAGAGCGCTGGAAGGCGATGCACTCGTGGAGAAGGCGGTTGAGCGTGCCGACGTCCGTAATGGCGCGGATCTGAGCCAGTGCATCGGGAGAGCCGAAGTCCAGCGGCGGAGAGGAAGCGGACGTGTCGGTCGGAGACGCCGGAGCGGGAGGGGATGCCAGTGGGGTGATCGACATTTTTGGATTGGAGAGGTGAGGTGAAATGGTGAGCAATTTTGTTAGTTTCGGTAGTGGCTTGGTTAGTAGCGAGTCGCGACCTCAGAATCAGAGGTTGCGTGCATCGTAGTGGTGGCGATGATGAGAGCGGGAAGGGGAAGGGGAAGTGGGAAGGCTGAGAGGGAGAGAGAGAGAGAGAGAGAGAGCGTCTGCCTTCCATCTTCAGTGAGAAATTTTTTTTATGAAAAGCAAGAAATTCTGATTTTTTTTTTAATAAAATAGTTGCTTTTACTGTTTGTACTCGTCAGAATTATAAAAAAAAATATGAATATACTGTAGTAGTATCAAATTCTCATAATTGTATGGTAACTCATGGATGTCCATCATTACACATGTTTTATAAGTTTTTGGGAAAATCAGATTTGCACCCTCAAAAATTGTCTACTTGAATATTTACTTTTTTTTAAACTTAAAATTTAGATATATCTTCATAAAATTAAAATTAAAATTATTTGAAATTATAATATGACAAAAATATCCTTTAATTCATATATTTCTTACAATATTAGAAAACTTTTAAGTCTAATTTTAAATTATTAGCGTCAGTTTTATATTTGGTCTTAGCTCCAATGAGCATACTTTGTAAGATTGTCTAATTTATTTTTTTATTATTGGACTTCAAAGTTTTTTTATGCAGGATTGAGACAAAAATAACGGAAATAATATAACTGTCATATAGTAATTTTAATTAATTTTAAATTTTCGTTTAGACAAATATCTTAAATGTCAATATTTTCAAGGATAAATATTTAAATTTTAAGTTTAGAGGGTAACCATTCAATTAGACAATTTTTTGGAGGTATATATCTAATTTTCCCTAAGTTTTTTTGTGTCGTAAAATATTATAAGTTCATCTTTTTATTTTAATTTCAAAATTTGATACTAAAATAACGGATTCAAACATTTGATTTTATTTATTTTTATGAAAAATATGTATGTGAAGTTTCAAAAAAAATTAAATTCATTTTATACTAAATCAAGTAGTAAAAAACGTTTATTAAAATTATTTTCGTTTACACTATAAGTGCTGCCATGTAAACCACGAGCTTTTTTGTTCCATCAAATAAAAAAGACGCATCACATAATAAGCATGCAAATTCAACAGCACATATCAATATTCATGTGAGAATCCAAATGAGTGTTACACGAATGCTTACCGGAATGATATTTGTCATCATGCAAAACAATTAGAAAAATTGAAAAAAGTAAAATTGTGAACATTTATTTTATAAGAAGAGTGATAATTATATTTTTTAATTACATTTTTTTATTTACATCCTAGATATATTTATATTTCTTTCGAAAAATATTTATATCTAACAATAAAAATGTTTATATTTTACATTATTAAAATTAAAAGTTATATAAATTGTATTTATATTCGCATAACGAAACTTTTAATTTCAATTTTTTTATAATCATCTGGAAAAAAAAATTATGAATATTATTTATACTAGCTATAAACAATTATAAATTTAGATATAAATAAATTATCTATTTAATATAAATATTTTTAATGTACAGATAAAAATATATAATGTAAGGTACAAAAATAATTTCTCTATTTCCAATATTAAACGAGTAGTTTGTCAAATTTAATAGAACTTACAATTAAGATTTAATACGACCAATCACTTTTTAAATTGCAACAAATGATACACAACCCACTTATACGAAGATATCTGAAAGTTTTTTTTTTTCAATAAACATTCGGTCCATACCACAATCGTCAAACAAATTTGTCAATACACATGCCTTAATCTACCTAGAATTTCATAAATCCAAAGAGGATTTCCAAAAGGGTTAATGACGCAGGATTCAGTATAAAAACCCAACGAATCTCGAACTTCAATCTTAAAATCGAGCATTCAGTCCCAACAATTATTAAATGGCATGCAAAAGTTGCTCGTAGTGTATTTGATTACCACAAGAGTAAACTTGCTGCTGCAGTTCATTGCAAACGGTCTGAAATAGAAAAATATCCGTCAGACATTTGATTTGCATACAATCTCTGAGGCTAGAGCTCCAGTAATTCTTTAATACATTACTCCCCATAAAGAGTTTATAAAAAACAAAAATACTTGACAATACATAAAAATGAAATGAGGGGGAAGCACCAATAGGAGGCAAAATTCAGAACTACATTCTAGGTCACTAGGTCACAAATAAACTAAAACTACTCATCACTCTTACTCTTCTTTTTCTTCTTCTTCGACTCGGTACCCATTTTCACATCACCATTTTCATCTGTGCCATGCTTCTTCTTTTTCTTCTTAGGGGTACCATTTTGATCACCCCCATTAGCAACCTCCTCCATGACGGTATCCTCATCAAGCTTATGCTTCTTTTTCTTTTTCTTCTCTGTTCCTTGATCAGCAGATGCATCCACATCCATCACCTCGCCATCGTCTGCCTCGGCCTTGGATTTCTTTTTCTTGCTCTTCTTCGCAGGGGTCTCTTCATTCTTTTTGTCACCTTCGAGCACATAAAGACGGTGAAGTAAGTATCTCAATAGGCATGGAAGGAAATGGAAATGTTGCTTAAATACAGCACTTACCATCCTCTTGAGTCACGCTCTCCAGGGCAGCTTTCATCACATCCAAATTCTTGCGAGGCGCCACACCTTTGTCATAGAAATCCAATCTCTCCTCAACTTGCTCTCTTAGCTTTTCACCAAAGATAGTTGTATTTATCTCTGAAAACAAAACAGTTCAACTGAATTATCAGCTTGGAAGAACAAACAAAAAAATTTCAATCAGGCTTTGCAGAGTTTTTTCCCATGCTACTTGTTCCTAATTTAAAACCAATCTTAATTATGTCATGAAGCCAAAAACACAGCATACCTAAGCAAAAAGAAAACAGAACCTGAACAGCACAAGTCTACTACTAAGTATCAATGTATACTCAACACAGCATGCAAGCAGTATGACCACATACGAACAGTATCAGAATCTGACTGTCAACATCCTAGGGTGAAACATATATTTATCGAAATGCACAGTAAATTTTCAGACATACCAGAGAAACAGTCTATCCTGGAGGCAATGGAGCACTTGTTCGCAAGGTAGCGAGCCATTCGGCCCTTGTTACGACTAGACGCACGCCCAATAAAAGAAGAGTGGAATATAAGACCATACTTGGGTGTGTTTCCCCGAGTCTTCAATGCTCTACAACCCAAATTTTTACATATCAAAATAGAGAAAAGCTACACAACAATCCAAGTTTTAGAGGAACATATTCTAAAATAGGAGTTTCTAAGAGATAGGCTGAAGTAGCCGAGACAAAAGAAAACCCAAATAAGCACTACAAGTATATATATATATAGGCATAGGCACACACATGCACATGTGCAGGGAGGAAGTGAGAGAGAGAAATGACAGGGTCCTGTTGTGCCTGTGATATTCTTAAATTCAGATGAAATGGGATCAAGAAATATAACCTGAAGAGAGCCTTCTCGGCACCAAGTATCTGAAGAGTAGAAGCAGGGCACTTTGCCAGATTTGTGAGGCTACCAGCATGAGAAATCAAACGCGCACCTACCACCTCACCAATCAGAGAAGCCAGATTTGGTGCGATATCGTTCATCTTGGTCACAAGATAGTCATACAACTTCTTTCGGTATTCAGAAAGATTAATGACTCTCTGAGCAAATTGTTGCACATTGATCAAGTCAATTGGAGAAATGTCTTGTCCTGAAAAATAAATAAATAAAAGAATTCAGTTTATAATCACATTACCAACATAAATGAACCCGTCAGGGACTGTATGTTTAATTAGTACACATTCTACCAACATTTATATACTTTCCTTCAGACTCTATCAAACAATAACACAGAATTATTGGGATAATATCAATTACTCCAAAAATGTATTAAAAGAACAATTTTATTGCCCCACAAACACAGATCAACTACAAATTCCAACTTAGATGATTCTATCAGACCATCACCTAATTGGCAACACACTAAACACTTCATACAATAAGAGTAAAAATAGATAAATAGATGTGGAGAAGCGAAAAACTACCCATGGATGCTTTGGCAGCTTCAACAATGTCTTTTGCCTTGTCCTCATCTCCAACAATGTCTGCCAAAGCTGGTATGTGAGTCTCAGATAAGTCGGACTTGTTCTCCACAAACTTAGCAATCTTTGCATAGAGATAATTGTCGTTCACAATTTTCACAAGCTCCGGGAAGTGGTAGCCATACCACTCTCTGCATTTGTTAAGCAAAAGGTTAACATATAGCATAATATCCGTGAGCAAACAGTTTAGCACGAAAGTGGTAACATAACAAAAGGACTGTCTGCAAAAGCATTCCAATATTCTGATCTATCAATGGGAAGACAAAAGTAAGTGTACTGAATGTCAATTATGCTTATGCAAGAACCTGGCATATATATTAAACTAATTAACAATTACGAGAAAGGATTCTGTCATATTACATAATATGGATCTCATCCATATGAAGTAGTGAAATAAAGTATACACAGAAAGGGCTAAACTGAATCAGATTGTGCAAGGCAACTTATAACATATAAAATGAGAGACGTAAACACCTCCATAATATAAAACGTACAAACCTGACTCTCATAGAGAAGGAGTTTATGTCCTTGTCAAGTGTGTCCAATAAGAAAATGGCCTGAATAACCATGTTATCAACCCGATTCACATTGAACTTGACCTTGGCTCTGCTGTAGCTGTGACCAAGACCAAGCTGTGCTTTCTCCAAGTCTGTGGGCTGCAATGAACATAAAACAGGCATTACATCTCCACATCATTAACCAACTTCCATAATTTAAAAACTATTAAAGCAATGTGTAAAGGGGGATATATGTGGAAAAGTACATATATTGAATATGAGAAAATGATTTCTATTAGTGCTACACTGGAGAGACATAACTTCTATTTTATTGTATTATAGCTTCTATTATATAGTATTACCTCCTTTCTGCTCACAGTAAATTTAGCAATAGATACTCTAAGGATTAAGTGAAGAAAAAAGAAACAGAGAAATAAACAAACATCCCGTACCAAAATACCATATAGAGATGCCAAATACAACATAAAATCATAGATTAGGGCAAGTCAGTATTAAAAAAGGTAATAAAATGAAAAGAATCAAACCTTCAAATCTTTAATGAACCTGTCAAAGTGAAGCCTGACCCCTCGAAGAAGCTCAAGCACAAACTCGTTGCTCTGACAAGGGATTTTAGTGACTTCACTGATCTGAGAACCTACTTTTGGCTCAGCAACTCCAACACTGAACTTCGCCTTCTTTGATTCCTTCGCCTTTGGCAGGTTCAGTTCCAGAAAGTTCCTCAACTCATCAGTCATTATCCCTACACAATATCAAAAAAATGCTACTAATGATGTTGTTCCTATTCACATTACTAGTGTTTCTAGACAAGGAAATTTAACACGCAAATATCCACAGTTCTTTAAGACAATAACAGTGGGCCGTTACGCATCGTGTTTCTAAGCAAATTTAAGTTGGCCTGGGAGTTGTCATTCAGTCCAAATTCTCAATACAAACGATTTGTATAACGTAATAAAAACCATATTTGTGACCGAGAAAACACATGGAAAGCTCGTCATTCAATCACAGTAACTAATAGGTCAAATTGCTAACGGTATATCTAAGTTCGTCATTTAAGCTAGTTTTTACCTTCAGAGACAGCGTTGCACTGATTGAGAGCATCAATCGCGGAGGAGAAAGGCGAGAAGGCGACGAGCTTAACGACCTGGCCAAAGCGGTTTAGGTCCGTGACGGAGTCTCGCACTGCCTGGGTATTCTGCGCTATCTCGTCCATGCCGTACGCATGGAACAGAGCATAGCCAGAGGCCGATTCGAACAACAAGTACAGCGCCATGGGAGAGAGATCCGATCTGGAGTTACGGGGTTTCGCACCCTCTAGGGTTTAGAGGGTTTGGTGGAGGAAGCGACGGAGGAGAAAGAAAGAGGAGGAAAGGGGGCAGCGCGAGTTGAAGCAATAGCAAGCTAGGGTTTTAGAGGGGTTGTCAAGTTAGGGTTTTTCGATGATCTGGGCCGTCGGATCATATTTGCAAGAGAGAAGATGTTAGAGAGAGAAAAAAAAACCGGTCCCGGGCTAATTGATGTGTTGAGCCCGGTCCAGTAAGGTACAGATCTAGTTATAGACAAATAAAGTGCCACTGGAATATAGAAATTAAACATTAGGTTATATAAATTCCTACATAAACAAATATGATAGCTGAGTGTCCAGATATGAGATTGCAAGAGTATCTAAATAATCATAATTTGATCATAGTAATCCATTTTTTTAGTTGGGCACTCAGCTTGATTTTTCCCGCCTGAGTCCCTATTTTTATTTTAAATTGAAATTTTGTTTAAAAAAAAATTAGGTATGCTTCAATTGAAAGCTTATGGTTTATTGACATGTAATCTGGTTTTTGACAAAATAATTCAATGGTTATGAGGACAAATTGAAATTGAACGACTTTACTGATGAAGGCAAAGTGCAAATACCAAATGGATGCACCTGGCATGGTTTTGATTTGTGGTGTGAGAGAATTTCAGCTAAGTACCCGTCTTGGGGAAGTTATGGTGATAAAGTTGTTGTTCTCTCTTAATGCACAACAATTACGTTGTATGATTTTATGTTATATATTACAGTTTACGACTTGTTATACAACTTAGAATACTAATGATGATATGCTCTGTGTAATATTAGAAAGTATAATTTCTAACATAAATCAGTATATCCTTTTCTTTCTTTGTAACCGCCAGATCTCACTGCTACGAATTATAGAAGTTAAGTTTACACTACTAATTATAGAGGAAAAATCAGTAGAAACGATAAGAAAGAGATAACAAAACAGCTTCATCCATCCATTCATTCATTCATTTTTTCTTTTTCAGGATTGATTTCATTCAAGAAGAAAGCAAGGCTTTATCCTGTCAAGAAGATTATAGAGCTAAAACATTTCTTTCCTTTGTTTTCCTACAAATACTAAGGAAACAAATAGCCCAATTACTGATGTAGCTCATTTTTGTTGCTTACACTGGGGTATACAAAATCTCATTCGAAAGTGCATATAAATAAGACACCAGAATAATTCAGAATAAACAAGCTTACAAAAGTAGTTCATTACAGGTGACTGTAGCACAACTTCCACAGATCATCAAGCGAAAACTTCTACTCGAATAAAAATGCATCAGTGATGTATAGATTTCCCACAAGGCCCCAATAATCATCTATAACAAATGTCTAATCCTTTAAAAGAAACAGTAATGAAATAAATACACATCTTTAAACTTCCTACTAGCGATGCCAAGCATTTGGAATGCAAAGAGAAGCAGAGTTATTCTCCAGCTCAACTAGATCCTGCAGATTGTAGAAATAAAGCATCAGATTATCAGTACTCTCAAATTTGGTATCGTTCTCTCAATGCAGTGTACCAGGAGGTACTAGATTGGTTATGTGTAGGACTCCAATTATATACTTATGTTATCAATTGTCATTTGTTCATTAGTTTTCTGTCTTGCCAGGTCTGTCGAGAACAAATGAACCATCAGTCCATCATTCACACTGGAAAATATAACATGGTGCTCTTGCTCAAAGAACAGAGAGTAAACTCGAAAACCTTGCAACCACACCAGTTGGTCTGGTATTGCAATACTTGGCAAATACTAATGAAGTGCCACATTATCATGATCTGTTGGACAACATAGCAACTATTTATATTCACTGATCTTTTTAGTCCTTTTCAGAAGCAATTTCCAATGTTTGATGAAAACCCTGGGAAAACTTTAGAAATATCATGCACATACCTACAAAATTATTAGGAAACACTACCAACATGCATCATAAAGATACACAACAAGAGTAGTTTGGTAATTTTCAAAGTGCGGCAAAAGGGCAGTATTCTGTATGTTATATTTACAAAAGTTTTGAAGGAAGTATGAGATATTTCTTAGTTTGCAGCGCAGCAAGTTATAATTTAACCTGAAGAAATACATACAGGTAATCATTATTTATGTATTCATTTTGTATTTTTATGGATGTCTGTTTCAAGAGCAGAAACTGAACTACAATGTCTTGCTATGAATCACACCAGCAACGTAACATACTGACATAAACAACTCCAATTCAAGCATGTTTATACCTGAAGCTGCAAGTTTTAAATCTGCTTCATTTAAGGCGCGGATGAGGTGAGCAATACGATACTTAAGTTTCTCATTCTCAGCAGTGAGTTTCTGAATCTCTTTCGAAGCCTGCGTATGGTAATATACAAGGGGCTTATCAAAAAATAAGTACCAAATCTATTTCAAAAGAATGGAGTATCAATAATTCTGTCATCTTCTTTGTTCATAAAAATGAATTCTACTATATTTTGAATCTCGCTATCAAAAGGTCCACGAGCGGTAAAGTTTATTAGCGTAGGATGGGTATGTTGCTGTCGGAAGATATGCTAATCTTATAGGAGGGCACTATATTTTGTAAGGATTACTCTATATTTGTTGGAACCATGAGTTGGGGTTTTAGCAACATTCTTCAAAATTTTGACTGAAGCATACCCAAAGCAGTAAAACTTATTACTACAGGATGGGTATATTGCTGTAGGAAGCCATGCTAAATTTAAATCAAGCACTGTTGTTCCTTCTTTTTAAGGATTATATATTTACTGGAAAAGTTAGTTGGCATTTTAGCAACATTCTTCAAGATTTTGACTAAAGCTTAAAAATGTAGCACTTTAACAAGCATGCTAATTTGTGGATATCTATTTGGATTAGGATGCAAACTAAGCTTTTATTTTGACCGTGTTCTTTCTTCTTTGAAATACTCTGAGAGGCCATCCTGCCTAACCGATACCATATAATAAACCAGGTACAATTCGGTTCAAAAGCCATGGCAGATATACTAAGCAACCGCCGAGTTGATTCTGCAATCATCATAATCCACCCAGATATAATTAAACAAAAATTAACACAAGAGCAGTAACCTTTTCTCTTTCTGATATAATCTCTACATTGGCAATGTTAAGCTTCGACTGAAAATCTTCTATAATAGATGACACCTTAGCGTCATTCTCTGAATCACCTAGTAATGTGAAATCATAACTTCGTGATTAACTAACAAAATAGGAAACGAAAACTGAAAACACTTTTAAAAAAAAAGGAGGAGAAATAGAACGCTGAAACTACCTTTCTTAATGAGCAATTCTTCCAGCTTTGCTAACCTATCCTGTAATTAGACAATTCCTATCAATACCAAACTTCAACGCCAAATAAAAAGTAAAGTTGACTTTGAAGTAAAAGAAATGAAGAACTTGTTTAGTGATAATTCTCCTCAGCTGTATATTTTCTTTACAAGTACTACGTTAGCATATAAAAATCATAATCTAATTGCTTTATACTTTCATAAAAACATAAAAATAAGACGATTACTAGCTTCACTGTGCAATTATTCCATTTTTTTCAACTTACAAACTACGCTAATCTTCAATTCAAATTTGTATATTACAGACAACAAAACAATCAACATTCAACCAGCATAGCTATCCACTGAAGAAACGGCTGATGACCTGAAATCCTAAACCCTACGCCCCGAACTTCCTCAAATTTCCTCCGCGCGTACGCAATCTCTTCACTGAAAGCGAGAGTCAGCTACGAGATTCTGGCAGAAATTATAGAGATTTTGTTGAGAAAGGAAGGAAGAGGTGAAATACAAATACCTCAGCCTCAGTAGCTCTATCATAGAAAGGCTTGAGCGTCTTCTCCAAGTCTCTCTCGCCTGACTCCGCCTTCGCCGCCATATTCAATCTCGCACCTGCTCGATTGATGGATGCTGTCTTGTGCTCTTTTGGTCAGAGTCTCACAGAGAGAGAGAGAGAGAGCGCAACATTTTATTTGTTTGGGATGGAAAACTTGTATGGAAACCCCTCTATTATCAAGAATTTCCAAAAGAATCTTTCATGTTGTGGGAAGGGATGGGATTGATTGAATCCAACTCCTATCACAACCGTTGAGTTGATCGGGTATTATGAATAAATCGATCTCCGATATTAATTTATGGTACCGAGATACCTTTCCATTTGTGTCATAGAAGATCAGAGTACTTGCTTATAATTCATTGGTACCTTTTGTCCTCTGTGGTTCCTCATGTGACGGGTTTATCTCTTCATGGTGTTAGATGCTTTAAACTGTAGCCCTGTTGGTTACCACACTGTCTCCTGTTTTGTGTCTGGGATAGGATCGATCTACTTCTCTGCTGTGACCATACTATGAGACCTAGGGGGTCTAGGTTCTTTTTATTTTCCGTGCAAGTGGTGTGTCACGCGAGCTGTGCACCATACCAAACTAATTATAGTAGGGCCCAATATATGACATCTCTGTTCATTTTTTTTTTAGTTTTTATTACATTTTTCTAAATGTAGATGTTGCATTAATTGTATTTGCATGTAAAATGGGGAGTTCTTTAGCATGAGCATTTTTTCAGCAATACAAATGAGAAATCAAATCTTAATTCTTTAATAAGGTGATGGAATATTTATCCTGAATTTGCTTAAATTATCAAAAAAATAAAAGAGAATGAAAATTTAAATTTGTATGATGTGTGTTATATATAGTTTGATGTCTTCGATCAAAAGTGTTGATGAGTTTAAATTCACGCTAACTTTACTCGATATTAATATATAGTTTACAACATATATAATATTTGAACTCATTTTGTTTAATTTTTTATGATATAAAATCCAATAAAAAGGGTTTCAAAACACAGGGCATATTGTAATACCAAGTTTAATAATGTTTTTATAAATTAAAGTAAAAAAATATAAAACTAAATCAATATTGTCTAATAATAATCATGACAAATTAAGCATGACATTACATTAAAAAAGGTGTTATGTATACATACATATATACACACATATATATACATACATATACACACACACATATATATATATTTGTTAATTTCTATCATCATCAATTCATCACATATTTGTATTCATTTATTATTTTAAGTAGACTGCACGGTCCAATTGCCGAAACTAACAAAAATCCTTATTTCCAAAAAAAAAAAACAGAAATCATATCCAATAGCAAAATATACTCTGTGAACAAGACATGGGAACAGGGACCCACTAGTCAGTACAGAAATTCAGATGCAGAATTTCACCTGTACTTTTACATTCTACTTTACTAATCGATTTTCCCTTCATCAACTATTCTCAGTATCGTGACAAAAATAGTATTTGAATAGTATTTAGTTGCATGCAATGAATAAATTCAGGAAGTATTTTCTGGTAAAAAAAAAAGAACAGCATGCACAAATCTTAAGAGGCATTTTCTCAGACAAATTTTATTGTTGTGGAACAAAGAAAGCATCACTGGTTGCAGCAAACAGAATATATATACGCTTAAAGGCCATATATCCCAGCATACCAGTATATTATAACCAATCAGATTATTCCAACAGAGGAATACCAGTTACACCTCGAGTTCACATAACACGAACAAAGTAGTAGGGAAATCATATTACACACTAATATAATATGACTGGGTACTCGTAACAGAAGTTCATAAACACTTTATTTTAGTAGTAGTAGAAATACAGTACTCGTATTTATCCCTCAGGAATTGCATCATCATATCTTCAAGCCAAATATCATCATATTATTTAGCTCCTTAAATCAGCAGCGGCATGTTGGCAATGCCCGCTGTTCCTCTTTCCTCCTATCGCGTTCAAAGAAAAAAATCGAATGCGTTAATTTTTTTAAGAAAGATTCAAATAAATAGATTTAACACATTTTATTTATTATAATTAAAAGAACAAGTAAAATAACTGGTTTTGTAAAATACGGTAGCTGGTTCGCAGTGACCAGCAAAAACAAGTGCAAAGCAACAGGGATGTTACCTAACCAGTGTGTATAAACTATAACGGTACCAGACCTTACCTTACAACTGGTACAGTATGGAGCTCCGGCCAGATCCTAAGCATGTCTACAAATTTCCAACAAAGTCGACATTCTATCTTTCTAAATTAAAATATAACTTCCAGAATTTGAAGTGCAAGTGAAACATATACATACTTGACTAAGAAAAACAGACAAAGAACTGAAATAGTGAATTACCAATTGCATGGCTGCGTGAAACATCTGTGGAGGTTGTCCCCAGAGAGGCGGGCCCCGCCAGCTCAGGCACCCCCTGCACCGGGTCCACTGAATCATTCATTGATTGCTATTCAGATTCATCGTAGTAAAAGTCCTCATCTGACAACTCATCAAAGTCCCTCATGTTGAGCTGGTAACGCAATATTCCACCGATACCTCCAAATCCCCTACAGAATTGTGAGCCCTCCTGGGACCGGTTGGTCACAAACTCCATGGTGCACCCGAATTTCTTGTATTCATCCGCGAACCACTCTAACAGGGTGATTTTCTCCTGCATCTCCAGCTCCACCGACGTGGTGGGATCGATGAACTTCTCATGCTTGGTTTCTTGATCCTTGTTGAAGTGCTTTATAACGATTTCACCACTGACTGTGTTCTTTAGAGTGTATCGGTTGATGTCGAGATTCTCCCAAACTATTAAGGTATCAACAGCCCCCATTTCTAGTGCCTTGAGTGTATCATCCACCCCAAACACATACTTCCCGGTATCCTGACTGATCTCCTCAAAGAACTTCCCAATAAGCTTCTTCTCTTGGATGAACTTGACATTTGCCAGAACCTCAGATGAAAGCTCGATTGCTTGATTGAACCCACTTTCACCCCCATAAGAGACATCAACCACTTTCAAAATCTTTGCCTGGAGGCGCTGGTCAAACATGTCAGATTGGCTCAGCTCAGTCTTGAAATCAGCAGAACCGGCTAAGATCAAACCCGAGACATTCAGCTGATTGGTATTGGGATTAATAAAGTGCAGAGTGGAAGTCTCCGCGGTTTTCCTGATGTAATTGTGACGTTTCTCCATACGGAGACGTGCAAACCGCAGTGCTGACTGCCCTCCACGGCCATGCTTCTTCGGGAGATCAACCGAGAATTTGTAAAGCACCTCCCTGGTGTTCCCACTGAGTGTACCAAAAAGCACACCGTTCCCATCCATCACTATGAAGCCGAATTTGTCATCAGATTCAAGGAGCTCACTCAAAGCCTCGGTATGAAATTTGTTGTCGCAGAGGTAGAGTGAGACGTTAATAGGCTTGAACGGCTCAAAGTCGATGGTGACCTTCTTTTCCTTCCCTTCTTCGTTGACAACCGTGCCAGTATACAGCACGAGGCCATTGGGAGGAACCTTGTTGTACAGTTTGAGCCTCTGCTGGGCTGACGTGATGGCGGCCAGGACAGACTGGCGGTTGACGCGACTTTTGATGTTGGAGGCGGTACCGTACTCATCACCCAACATTTTGGTGACACGTGAGACCTGATCGCGAGGCGGCATGATTAGAGAGATCATGCTTGTACCATTTCCCCGGGCTGATTCTAGTGCCTTAATGAGCTTCTTGATCTTCCATATCTCTATATTTCTATCAGATTCCTGATCAGCCATTTCGAGAAAAATATCTGCCAAAAAAAAGGATAACACCACAGACTTAGGAAAAAAAGTTTCAGCTAACTATATATATACAAAAAGGAATCTGTCCCCTGCAGCAAAATTAATGAGATCCAAGATAAATCAATTCATGTTCGGTTTGAAGAAATACTATATTGTCAGTGAGCAGATTTCATGTACCGAAACTTATCTAGCCAGAAAAAAGAACAAAGAATAAATTCAATAAAGGAATAGTTGGCAACTTGGCATTTTCTTGAAGCCTCAAGTCTCAAGCTGTAAATTAATTTTGGCTACTCCTGATTGTTGTCGTTGCTCCGAGTTAATTTCGTAAGAACAGAAATAAAAGAACTCTGTAACAGCTTAAAAACAAACACTTAGTTTTTGTTCTTGTCATCATGCTCGACTTGTGATAAGCTAAACAAAACCGGGGCAGCGTCACCAGAAGCTAAATTTAAAATTTTCTCATTTCCTTTGAAGACTTGAGGATCTAAAAAATTTCTTTGATCAGAAAGCTAACTACCATTTATTGCCAGAAATTAGAGATGAAATAAAGTTCTCTGATTGTAATTAGAGATGAAATAAATTATCATGTCCTTAACCATAAATCCTAAATAGATTTATCACAATTCAAACATACTTGAACTTGGCAAACATGTCTTTACTTAATGTTTCCCAAACATTACTTAAGAAGAGAATTTCTCATTAAATTCTCATTAAAATTTCAGGGTGCAAATTTGACGAGATAAATTAACGAATCTTCCGCAGCATAATTAACGCTTACAAACTGATTCATTCATGCATCAATACACAAAACACTACGAGAATAACATCGGAATTAAATTAACATCTCCAACAAAACCAGCAACAATTGGGAACTCAAGTACTTGCATATACATATATATACATATATACACATATACAAAACGCACAAAACATTCTATTCTTCTACACAATTCCGAGATCAGTAGCGAGAGAGTTTATCTCAAACGAACGATCACATCGAGATCACGCAAAAGCGATCGATAATCAATACTGAAATCAATCAATCAATCAATCAATTATCTGAACTTGAAAAAAGTAGCACCGACCGAGAAGAAGAAGAAGAAGAAGAGATGATGAAGACAGCGAGAGTCGTACCTCGGTTCTCACCTTCTCGCCTCGCGGCGTAGATGATACTCTATTGTAAAAAAGAACCAAGTTTCTAGATTTTTTTAGATCTCTCTGCCTCCTTACATATATCAGGTTTAGTTTTATGCGGTTGTGTTGTTGTTTTGTTGTACTTCTCTTTTTCTAAACTAAACAAACACAGTCTGTGTGTGTGTGTTGATATTTGATATTCTTTCTTTATATTATCGCAGGCAGATCGATCTCTCAACTCTCTACGTCTCTCGTCGAGAAGTTTCTTCCTTCTTTGTGAGGTGAGCTGCGTTTTCGGATTGTCAGAGCAGTTAATTTAGTGTGTAACCATGATGCGAGTATGGCTTGGTTTGGTTTGGTTTGGTTTGGTTTTGAGGAGTATCAATTTTTATATTAATTAGAGGAATTATTTATATGTCTCATATTTTATATTTTTTATCTGTATATTATATATAAGTATTTATATTAAATAATATATTGTGAGGAGAATATTAATTTTTATATTAATTAGATAAATTATTTATACGTCTTATATTTTTTATTTTTTTATTTGTGTATTATATATAAGTATTTATATTAAATAATATAGTGCGAGAAGAATATCAATTTTTATATTAACTAGATAAATTATTTATATGTCTCATATTTTATATTTTTTATCTGTATATTATATATAAGTATTTATATTAAATAATATAGTGCGAGGAGAATAACAATTTTTATATTAATTAGATAAATTATTTATACGTCTCATATTTTTTATTTTTTTGTTTGTGTATTATATATAAGTATTTATATTAAATAATATAGTGCGAGGAGAATAACAATTTTTATATTGATTAGATAAATTATTTATACGTCTCATATTTTTTATTTTTTATTTGTATATTATATATAAGTATTTATATTAAGTAAATAAGTAATTTATATTTTTATCTGTAAGTATTTATAATTAGTATAAGAAATGTTTATTATTTTTAAATTTTTTAATGACATGAAAAATTTTAAGTTAAAAATATTTGTTGTACGAGTAAAAATAAAACTTACAATTTTTTTAATTCTAGTAATATAAAGTAGAACCACTTTTGTCATTAGATATAAATATTTTTAAAAAATATAAATAAATTTGGAGTGCATATAAGGGTGCAGTCATCGGTTATCTTTATATTATTTTAAAAACGAAGAGTTTTATGGATAAATCTTTTTTCATGATTATTGTATTTTGAGGAATTATAATTGTTAATTTTAACTTAATTTTTTAATTTATAATATAAATTTGATCGATAATAGAATTAGTTTTAAGAAAATATTAATATTAATTCGGAGCAGATTAATTCGATGAGTATTAATTTAATATTTTTGTAATACTGGATTAGTACAATAATTAAGTAATCCAATAATATTTTTAATAATAAGAAAACGTATTTCGATTGTATTGCACAGAATAAAATAATATTAAAAGACGGAAAAAAGTCTAGAATGAAACATAATCGCATTATTATTTTAATTTTCAGCTTCTAAAGATATAGTAAAAAGTAAACATATTTTTAAAAATATAGCAAAAAAGTTATCTACACAACACTTTACCTCACTCGTGTTAAAATTAAATTCAAATAAAAAAATTATAATGCCAAAATATACCCGTATGTATAACAACAGATTTGGTGGGAACATTTTTCCCACAGAAATAATTACAAATTAGAATGTTAAAAAAACATTTTTCTGTTTAATTAAATTAAGCCCCCTTGCTGACCAAGCTATATAGTTCAACAACCAAATAAAAAATCGATGAGGGTTTCATCAAATATATAATTATTTTTAATCCAATCCTAATTGTTCGATATAGCTTCTTTCAACCAAAAAAATTGAATAGAAATGACAAAATTCGACCTAACTCATCTGACATCTGACTTGATCTGATATATATTTTTTTATAAATTAAAGTAATTTGAACATAATTCGATCCGAAATAATCTGAGACCTAAAAAAAGATCAACACTAAACGACCCAAAATCCGACCCGAGACCCGTTAATTCTTCTCAATCAAACTAACCCGATATAACATGCTCGGTCCGACTCGCCCGATCGCCACCTTTAAAATTGAACCCGCTTCAATTTTTTTTATCCAATGATGATACAATTACCAACTATAGCACTACTAATTAAACGAATTAAACATGTAAACAAACATGCGGAGGATATTTTCTCCACATGTAAAAAGAATCAGTGCTGTGTAGATAAATAGATCAGATCACTTGTAACGGCTCAAAAAGTGGCGGAAATAAAGAGAAAGGAGAGAAGAAATTCATGAAAAGGAAAGTCAAGAGAAAAAAAAAGAGGTTTTATTCGAAGAGAGTCGTGAGGTGTTAAAAGTTGTTTTTTTTCTCTTTAGTGTCGACACATGTCTGGTCGGCTGTTAATCTCTGTTAATCTCACAACATGCAACTCATGTGCTTTTTGTTTTTATTTGGATTGGATATTTAGGTGTGGTTTTTAGCCTTTGAGGAGTCTAATTAAGTCTAATTAATGGTTGTGAAATTTATATGTGAATGATGTTCTATGTAAGTACGAGTTGTTTATAAATGGAGAGTCTAATTAATGGTTGTGAAATTTGTATGTGAATGATGTTCTGTGTAAGTACGAGTTGTTTATAAATGGAGAGTCTAATTAATGGTTATGAAATTTGTATGTGAATGATGTTCTGTGTAAGTACGAGTTGTTCATAAATGGAGAGTCTAATTAATGGTTGTGAAATTTGTATGTGAATGATGTTCTGTGTAAGTACGAGTTGTTCATAAATGGAGAGTCTAATTAATGGTTGTGAAATTTGTATGTGAATGATGTTCTGTGTAAGTACGAGTTGTTCATAAATGGAGAGTCTAATTAATGGTTATGAAATTTGTATGTGAATGATGTTCTATGTAAGTACGAGTTGTTCATAAATGGAGAGTCTAATTAATGGTTGTGAAATTTATATGGAATGATGTTCTATATAAGTATGAGTTGTTCACAATCAATTGTATGCAGAGATGGCAAAATTTGGCTTGTTTGGTATCTGATTCGATCTGATTTAATTTTTTTTCAAAAAATTAAAGTAATTTGAACTTAATTTGAAATCGGAAAAAAATTGATGCCAGATGGTTTGAAATTTGAACCAATTATATTTAATATGAACTGTGACTTGATAATCATTTTTGATCAACTTAATTTAATCTGATCCAGTTCCGATCTGTCCAATTGCCACCTCTAATCGTATGAATGATATTCTACACATTCAAATATCCTCACTATATTTGTCTGCGTTTATTTTTTAATTTTTTAATAGTTTAAATTTCAAAACTAAAATATTTAAAATAAAATCATTAGATTATATCATTTTCTTTATGCATAAGGCAAAAATTATGTCATTTTAACATTATTTTGTTTGACATCGAGAATTTACAAGAAATGTGTTAATGTGCATAATTTCTAGAAATAATTTTTTTAATTTACTGATTCATATAATATAAAAGTAAAAAAATCAATATTTTTGTATATACATAAAAAAATATAATATAGATTATATCTAACCATTTTATCCTAACATTTTAATTTGAAAATTTTTGTTATTGATAAATTAAAAAATTAAGACATGATAGAGACATTTAAACCTTCCTCTTGTCATAATCCGTAGTCCACAAAGTTTATAGAAATTCACAAAATGATGTGATTAAATACATTAGCAAAATTGTAGGGATCTATTATTTATTTTTATTTTTAAAACCTTTTTAAAATTGAAAAATATTATTAAATCTAAAATTGAAAGTTATGACGATACTTGAACAAGTTTTAGGGAAAAAACAAACAATTAAGTTCATTAACAACGTTTCATATTGAAATCATGTGAATATAGCCCTAATTTAATTTTAAGATGGAATCCGCGTAGAATATATTTTTTTTTTCTATGGATTTAGCTATAAAAAAATTAATCAGGGTGGGGATTTATTAACAACTATTATTTTGACAATCTTGATAATGGATTTTCAAATAATTTTAAAAAATAGAAAAAATAGGAAAAAAGTTTATGAACATATTTTTTAACTTATAGGTCGGTTGTGTTTCAAATTTTATACAATTTAAGTATTATTTAATACTCCATCAAAGACCATCAAAATTACATGACATTTACAACGGTCCATATTTAACAATCTTTGATGAAATATCAAATTACTCTTAAATAACATGAAATTTGAAACACCATCAATCTATAAGTTAAAAAATATATTTGTCAACTTTTACTATTTTTGGAAATTTTTAAAAATTATTTTGAAATTATTTAAAAATTAATTGACAGGTTATCAAAATAATAATCGTCAATAAATCCCTCTCGAAAAATTAATAGATACAGGCACATAGTAAATTGCTCATTTTTAAGCTCTGTTTTTAAAATTAATGAAAATGACGCCTAAAATTGAAATAGAGAGGTCTAAACAAATGCAAAATTACTAACTATTTTGCTTAAGCTTCAAATCTATGGATAATTACTACTAAACTGGTTTTGGAATGTTCTATTAATTTCTGGACTAATTAAATCCATATTTAATTAAATTTTTTATTAAATATATTCTTTGCAAGAGTCCTAAATAATTTATAAAATTATGAAAAATTATTTCTCCAACATAAAGATAATATTCTCGAGAAATTAAACCATTCACCTATCTTTGAGCATTTTATAATTAAGTTGTTTTTTAGATCATTCTTTGAGTCATAGATTTTGACTTAAAATAAGTCAATCATGAAAAAAATAGTTGTCTTAAAATAAGGTTTATTTTGATCATATTGTAATCCTCCTAAAAATTAAAAATTATAAAATTACACGGTTGGCTTTTTTATATTGCTAATAAATTTGATTTTGCATTGATTAAAAGAATATAGATCGATGATCATTGATCTATATATGGAACAAAAGAATTCAAATCTCCTATCATATTTGTAATTATAAAATATTTTTTGGACGTGATGAGAAAACACCTATTTGTTTATACAAAAAAAATTAATTATTATTGAAATTAATAGCCAATATGTGAAAACAAAAGGATTCAAACCTTTTATGACTTAGGTTTTTTGAGTTATAACTTTGTTTCTCTTTATTTCTTTTGTATTGTATTTATAATAATACATAGTGACTTCATGAAGGTCCTTTTTGCGAATTAAGCAAATTATTAGAAACATTGTAATTTTTATTTAAAAGGTAATGATTTTTTGTTTTATTATAGTGAATTTTATCAAAATAAGTAAAATTCAAAAGGACTCATATAGAAAAAATAAACACCAATTAAAGTAAAAAAGAAAAATGAAAAATGAAAAATGAAAAGGAAAATATTTTTTCAATAGTCTAACGTTCTAAATTTCGACCATCAAACTCTAAAAATCTCTTTTTTATATTAGGTTTAATATATTAAACCAAAATCAGTTTGAGAATAGAGACCTTAATTTCAATTTAAAAATAGTTGCAAGTAATAGTTATCTTACTTATCGAATAAAAAAGATAAAAAAATATTCTTTTAGTATTTTTTTTATAAGAGGAAGATTTTTCATTACAGAAAAACCATAGAAAAGAAAATTGATCTAAAATTTTGTTGTATGATTAAACCCTTCACAACTTATCGTTGTTATGCGATTAGTATGCTCCGTTAAAAAAATGTGAGAAATTGACATAAAATTTCTCTCTACATGATTCATCAAAACATATTTTTTTCTAAAATTTTGGGGCGAATGACTAAATGCTAGTAGAATTTAAGAGTAAAATTTACTATCTATGAAAACTAAGAATAGCCTAAACATAACTAGATAAAAGATGTTTAAGTTTTAGATAAATGATAATAATTATATCAGAATGCAATTAGCTTATTTCTTTTTTAAAAAGCTTCTTAGAAATTATAAAATCGTGAAAAAAATATCAAACTCTCCATCTTTAAATAAATAACAATTTAAAAAAAAATTTCGTAACCAAACCGTACTACCACTCCTTTCAATGCAATTAGCTTTAGTAGTCATATCATACCACAACAATCATACAAAGGGCTATTTAGTCTTTTGCCTTTTCTTTTGTACTAAAGCATATTTTTTATTCATATTCATCTACAATTTTAATCTTTACATCTCGTGGAACATTAATTCCTTAGCAAAGATCAAGTTCTTAATTCTCATTACATATCAAGTCCATTAGGTTTTTTTTTTAATTTTGAAAATTTTCAATTTCATAATCTGGTTTTCTCACTTTCAAATTTAAAATCATCAAATTTAAAAAGAAATTAAAATTCTAGCAAAAACAAACTCGAAAGAAATAAACCTCCTCTTAAAATTCTAGCAAATACAAACTCGAAAGAAATAAATCTACTCTTAAAATTCTAGCAAAAACAAACTTGAAAGAGAAAAAGAAAACAACATTGGAATTTGGAAATAGTAAGGAAAATTGAAATGTGTGCTTCCTCAGCGGCCCAGCGCAAGTTAGCAACCCAGCGCAAGTTAGCGCCACTCGGCTTCGTTTCCTGCTCACTTTCTCTCTCTAACTCTTAACTCTAACTCTAACTCTAACCTCTCTCTCTCTCTCTCTCTCTCTCTCTCCTCGCTCTTACCCTTTTGCACCGCTCGCCATGCCTTTCAATCCCACCGCCTTGCTTGCCAATCCATCTTCTCCCCAAAAATTCTCTCTCTTCCCTCACGTGCTTCTCACGTGCCGCTCTTTTTCTCTTCCTTTTCTCCTTTCTATCTCCATCATCTGTTCTCCGCAAGCGCTCCAATTGACAAGTTATTGAGTTAGGTTATCGTCGGTTTTGTTCTCTCTCTCTCTCTCTCTTGAAACCCTAAACCTAACCTCCGCCGCTAATGGAGGCGCGGCGGCAGCATCAGCAGCAGCAGCAAGCTAACGGAGGCCTCTCTTACTCCAATCTATTCAATCTCGAGGTTTGTTTGTTTGGCGTCTCTCTCTCGCTCTCTCTCTCGGTACCTCTCGGTGATCTAATCTATGAAATCACCAAGTCGGAGTAAATTCGGGGTTTAACTGGAATCTGATAATTTCTTTAGTTTGGTTGGATTTTCATGCTCTGTCTCTTTACTCTGGTTGCGGATTGAGATCATATACTGCTCATCCATTACTTCTACTCGTTCCATCTTACACTAATTGAGAACAACATTAAATAGAACATCTCGCATTAGGGTTAAATGAGTAGGTTTCCTTTTTGATGTTACTGTTGGATGATATCCGCTGGAGGATCTGTCTTGCTCTAGTGCACCTTGCAATTGTTTGGATTTGCACTAGCTTGTTCACATTGATTAGCCAAGTTCTTTTGTGCATCTTGCATCTCTAGCAGCGATGTCTTCGTTGTGATGATTTCCTCCCTTCTCTTTTTGTAGTCTTTGGTGAATTTTCGAGTTCCTCTGCCTGATGATATCGACCAATACGGAAGTAGTAGTCCTGATGGAAGTGAAGGTAACAATTTGTGTTCTCATCTTTAGCCCTTCTGTTACCCCCACTTTGCTTAGGGTTCAGTTTTTTTTTTTAATATATCCTATTATTTAGTTGTTGTGGAGCAGAACTTCATTACCGGGTTTAAACAATTACTTTGCAGGATCTGTATTTCATAAACATGTGACATATATTTAGAAATTGGGATATAGGAGACAAATAAAGTTTGTCAATATTAGGTTATATTTATAAAGTAGTACATACATGACCTCGAAGTAGGTACAGTTGAAATGAATTTGTTTTGTTGGCCTTCTACTGGCTTCTACCTTTTTCATATTAAATGTTCACAATTGCTTAATTCAGGTCCTGGTTCCTTGTCAAATACATACAATGGTGCCTCTAACAGTTTTACTGACTCAACTAAGAGACGCAAGAGAAACTTGTTTGAGTCAGAAAACAATGGCGATTCATCAGATGATTACAATTACGGAATCACCGAGGATCACTACCGATCCATGCTCACCGAGCATGTGCAGACCTACCGGAGGTCTCGGACTGTGGAATCTGTTACTAATGCAGATATGGGTCGGACCATGCCAACCCGAAAGCCCATTGCGAAGAAATCCAGGTTCTCCAATGATAAGGAAAAGGGGTCACGGTGCCACCCTGATTATTTACTAGCTGCAAGGCTTGCCTCTTCTCTCGACTCACCATATCTCGACTTAGGTGAAGGAATAACATACAGGGTACCACCGACCTATGACAGGCTTGCAGCAGAACTCAAGCTGCCCAATTACTCTGATATATGCGTGGAGGAATATTTTCTGAAGGGGTCTTTGGATCTGCGCTCTATTGCTGCTATGGTTGCAACTGACAAGAGAGCTGAGGCTGGAAACCGGCGTGGACTGGGCCGGCCTCAAATGCAATATGAATCACTTCAGGCTCGGGCCAAGGCTGAGAAGTTTAGTCTGCAAGTGAATTTGGATTCTTTTGCAATTCCAGAGGGAGCCGCAGGTCGGATCCGGCGGTTTATATTGACTGAAAATGGCACCTTGCAGGTTTACTTTGTTAAAGTGTTGGAGAAAGGAGATACATACGAGGCAAGTTTAGTTTTCAATATCTGTATTAATTGTTTAAATATATTTTAATTTTTATTTTAGATAAGTTTGAGATAATTGCTAGATACCAGATTTTTACTCATACAAGGCCCGGAAAACATTCATCCCCCTGGGAACTATGATATCCTTAATACAAATTTCTTTCAAATGGCGCTCTTAACTTTTCATCAGCATTCTGCTCCGACATAATAACTGAGTATATGTATGTCGGAGATTGGAAAGGTTAGGAGATAGTTTTGGTATCTTTGTTGGAGGCCATTATGGGGTTTATTTGGACCAATGCAAGAAGGGCATTAGTTAATTTTGACATCTGTTGGCTTTGAAGCTGTATGATCCTGGAATGATTTGATTTCTTTTCCTGATACATTTTTGCTTTTTTCTTTTTTGGGGGGGATGAACATTCTTCTATAGATAATAGAGCGTAGCTTGCCTAAAAAGCCAATAGTGAAGAAAGATCCTTCTGTTATTGAGAGAGAAGAGAGAGAGAAGATGTTGAAATGTTGGGTTGCCATTGCAAGAAGGGATATCCCTCGCCATCAAAGGATATTTACAAACCTGCATAAGAAGCAGATGCTAGATGCAAAGCGATTTGTTGAGTACTCCCAGAGAGAGGTTTGAATTATTAATTTTAATTATATTGTATCCTAAGCTATAATTTGTATTTGCACAACTTACTGGTTGATGATTTTGACTTTGTTTCTAGGTAAAATTGAAGGTGGCCCGATCTATGAAATTGATGAGAAGTGCCCCAGTACGTACCAGGAAGCTAGCTAGGGATATGTTGATATTCTGGAAGCGAGTTGATAAAGAACAGGTTTGTACTATCTTTTAGTTTTATTGGTGCCATGTCAGGCTGGGCATTTCTATACTGTCAATTTAATTTGAACAGACAGTAAAGACTAAATAAATGAGAAGTCTCTTGTAGAGGGAGATTTTTTGGTTTATGATGATGACATGTTGTGAAACTTTTCATGTAGTGAATTCCAGTAGCTTCATCAATAAGGTTTGAATTTTGACTTATTTGAATTGTCCATTCTTGGTATGTTCTCAGGCTGAAATTAGAAAGAAAGAGGAGAAAGAGGCGGCCGAAGCACTGAAGCGCGAAGAAGAGCTACGTGAAGCAAGGAGACAACAACAGAGGCTTAACTTTCTACTTTCCCAAACTGAGCTGTACAGTCATTTCATGCAAAACAAGACGAATCTGCAACCAGGTGGTGAAGGGGAACATTTTGCAATGGAGGATGATGAAGAGGCTGAGACTGGAGAGGAAGAAGACCCAGAGGAGGCCGAGTTGAAGAAAGAGGCTTTGCGTGCAGCCCAACTTGCAGTCTCCCAGCAGAAGAAGATAACTGATGCTTTTGACACTGAATGTCTGAAGCTACGGCAGATTTCAGAGTTGGGTGGCACAGCCATTGATCCTGCCATTGCGGAGTCTAACATGGACTTGCTAAATCCGTAAGATTTACAAGCTTTGTGCTTTTCCTTTTATTTTTTTAATCATGACTATGCTTTAAAAACCCTTGTGCTTGTGTTGTGTATTCTTATTTGCATTTAGAGGGTCTCATTTGGAGTTTACCAAATTGATGCTGGAAACTGTACCAATTAGTCTGTAGCTGCATGTGTGGGCTAATATTTGTTGTTCTGGTACACTGGGTGTTGCTTTTGAATTTTATTCACGAGTCTGTCTTATGTGACCTCTGTTGCATGTTTGATGGGGAGTGTGTGGTGCTGAAGGATTTTTTTTTTGTCTTTTAGCATTATGCAAGGATATGTCATGTTGAATATCTTTGCTACCTTCTTTTTGCAGTTCAACAATGCCTGTAAAATCAACTGTTCAGACCCCTGAACTGTTTAAGGGCACTTTGAAAGAATATCAATTGAAGGGCTTGCAGTGGCTAGTCAACTGTTACGAGCAGGTCACTCTATCATAACTCCTTGCTCTTTTCAAATTGCAAGTCTGGATTTTCTTTCAAGCTGTTAATTTGGTATTTTGTTGGTTAAAAATGCAGGGTCTTAATGGAATACTTGCAGATGAAATGGGTCTTGGGAAGACTATTCAGGCAATGGCCTTTTTGGCTCATTTGGCTGAGGTAGGTTTTTGGCATTTCTATTAGTGTAGGCCTGTCATTACTATTTGCCTTTTGCTTTCTGACAGTTTCACCTGTATAATCATTGTTTCTTTTTTTTTTTTTATCTTTTGCTAAATCTTTTAACAGGAGAAAAATATATGGGGCCCTTTTCTAGTGGTTGCCCCTTCATCTGTGCTGAACAACTGGGCAGATGAAGTCAACCGTTTCTGCCCTGACCTGAAGACACTTCCATACTGGGGTGGTCTTCCAGAGCGGACTGTACTCAGAAAAAATATTAACCCGAAGCGTCTTTATAGAAGGTAGGGTACTGTGTAATGAAGCTGAAATCGGTTTGATCTGGTGTATCTTATGAATTGTGGTGCTAATCTTTCTGATCTTGTATGCTTCTCATTATAGGGATTCTGGATTTCACATCTTAATTACTAGCTACCAGTTGCTTGTATCTGATGAGAAATATCTAAGGCGTGTGAAATGGCAGTATATGGTCCTGGATGAAGCCCAGGCTATTAAAAGCTCAAACAGGTAGGTAGAAATCTATATAATTTTTGCATTTTTTTTTCTACATTGTGTGTTTGAATACTTGTATAGCTGTCTCAATAGAAGTTCATACAAGCTTTTTTTTATAGAAGCTTGTATAGCAAAATACTGCTACAAGCTGTGAAGATTGCGGTTTAACTTGTGCCGATTCTAAAGCCTGCCAATATAGCTTTTATAAGTGTATGATCCTTTTTGTATTATTCTGTGTAAGGTCCTAATTTAACATTATTCATTGTTTGATCTTTTTGCAGCATTCGGTGGAAGACTTTGCTCAGCTTTAACTGTAGGAATCGCCTGCTTCTTACTGGGACACCTATACAAAACAACATGGCAGAGTTGTGGGCTCTACTTCATTTTATCATGCCAACCCTGTTTGACAGTCATGAACAGTTCAACGAGTGGTTTTCCAAGGGGTACTGCCTCCTGAACTCGGAATATCTTCCTTTTTTTTAATCCTTTTGTCAATTTATCTCTGCTCATTGTTTTTACTTCTCTATTTCCTTCTAGCATTGAGAGTCATGCAGAACACGGAGGCACTCTGAATGAGCATCAGCTAAGTAGATTGGTAAGATACGCTCATCTCCTACTATGTGATCTGTACGTACAAACTAACTTACTGTAGCAGATATTTTGTCTCTTTAGTTGGGTCATATATTTATGTTTTACTAAATAAAAGTAAATATTAATGGGACAATATTTGAGAAAAGCAATACTGAAATTTTCCTGTTAAACTGAGATGCTCCAAATCTTGAATCAGCACTTCGATCAGAACTGATAAATTGTCTGCTGCTTCTGTAATCATTTTTAGGTAAATAGAGCTTAAAGAACTGATAAATAGTGCACTTTGATACTTGTTGTTTGTGGTACATTTCATATTCCTTACTATTTTTTTTTTCTTTCGCAGCATGCAGTGTTAAAACCATTCATGTTGCGCCGTGTTAAGAAAGATGTAATCACTGAAATGACTGGAAAGACAGAAATTACGGTGCATTGTAAATTGAGCTCTCGTCAGCAGGCCTTCTACCAAGCTATAAAGAACAAGATATCTCTTGCAGAGTTATTCGATGGAACTCGCGGCCATTTGAATGAGAAGAAATTGATTAATTTGATGAATATCGTTATGCAGCTGAGGAAGGTAGAGATTCTAATTTTCATTGTGTTTCTTTTTTTTACTTATGTTTCGTGTTTTCAACACTTTGACAAAAGAAAAGTTAATTTTATAGTTCATTTGAGGATAAATGCCCTTCACCTCCCACTCAAACATATAAAAATGGGGAAAGTAATTTTAGCATCTTTCATATCCTCCCTCGTCTCAAGAATTCCACAAATTGGCCGCCCTCTACAGAAGCATGATAAAAGAAGTGTGAGTGTGCCATTTCTGGAGTGACTTCAAATTATCTGTGAATGGAAGCTATATCTTTTCTTCAGTTATTGTTGACACCTTAAAGTATGATTAATCAGCAAAATAAAAGCACATTAAGAAATTAATTTTTTGAAAATTAATTGCTTCCATGTTGTAATAAATACGAGTACTTCCCATTAAAAGTTTGTTCAGGTCCTTTAGGGCCTTTATCAGTATGTTTTTATTTTCTGTCTTTCTGTTCCATTTTGATAAAAAATAATGAAACGATGTTTGGCTTAATAATACTTTTGTTTTCACTTCCTGCTCACCTGTGAATCCTCTACCTTTGGCAAACCTTTGTAAGACAAACCACCAATTTGGCAATCCAGTAAACCAGCCTATGTCAGGAGCCACTTTCCTCTGGCCAACCTGCCTGAGAGACTTCCCCCCTCCGATGAGTCCCCTCCCTCTTGTGAACCCTTATCCTCTGGCAACTCAGGTGGACCCCCTTTCTAGTGTACTATATCTCTGTGGCTATCTATCCCATCGAGTAAAACGCATCCATCTGGCAATCTCAATGCTCTATAAGCTCTTTCTACCACAATTTTTTTTTGGTGTCTGGCTCTGATTGAATTCTAACATTCTTTTTTGATGTTGTTGGAAAAAAGACAGTATAATGCTTTTTTATTTTTTAAATGAAGTACAAAATAAAATTTGGTTTAGTTTAGTTGTATTAAAATGATATTAGAGAATAAACAAAATCAATGGCGAACGATCCCTTAGCTTTGCTTGTCTTTTGTTTTCTTACAAATACTCTCCTGTTTTTTAATTGTAGGTCTGTAATCATCCAGAGTTATTTGAGCGAAATGAAGGGAGTTCTTTTTTTCACTTTGCTGATATCTCAAACTCTCTTCTATCACCTCCTTTTGGGGAACTTGAAGATGTGCATTATGCAGGAGCTCATAATCCAGTTGTCTACATGGTACCATATTTCACTTCTCTTCTTTTTTAAATAATAATATTGCTTTAAATGCGAAGTTTTGCCTTTACAGCTTTGAACATCATGTAATTACTGCAAAATGAGATAAATCTTGACCCATATAAAATTTAAAAGATTTTTTAAAATCATGTGGATACAAAGTATTATGCATATTCTCTCCTATAATGATGACTCAAGTGCTGTATAATTTTTAACAGATACCCAAGCTTGTGTATGAGGAGATAATCCATGAGAAACTGCTACCTTGTTCAGTTTCTGGTCAAGGGATCCAACACGAGGCTTTTGACAGACTTCTCAATATATTCTCTCCTGACAAAATCTACTATTCGACATTGCCTCAGTATGATTGCTTGAGTCATGAATGTCTCGAGTCTGGGGCCTTTGGTTTTACTCGTCTGGTGGATTTGTCCCCCACTGAGGTTTCGTTCCTGGCAAGTTCCTCTTTACTCAAAAGGCTTAGTTTCTCTATGATCAGATGGGACAGGTATGCTGTTGATGAGACTATAGAAGCATTTATAGAAGCTGAGGGGGATCATCTTGAATGCTCGTATGCAATGGAGAAGGGGAAGGTTCGAGCTGTAGCAAGAATGTTGCTGATGCCAACTAAGTCAGATGCAGGTTTCCTCCGAGCCAAACTTGCTACTGGGTCACTTGATGAGCCATTTGAAGCATTAGCAGTTTCGCATCAAGAGAGGTTGTCATCTAACATAAGGCTCTTGCGTGCGGCTTATGCTTTCATTCCTACAGTTAGAGCTCCACCGGTGAGTATGATTTGTTCTCCAAGTTCTTTTCTATAAAGATTTAATTTGTTTTTTAATGGAACTTCTTTCGTCTTGCTTTTAGTATGGACATATTGAATATTGGGTTGCCTGTCTGTCATAATAGTGTGATTCCAGGGTTATGTGTTGCCTCTGTGGGAACTTAGATATTGTATCTCTGAAGAAAAGAGAGGGAGAGGAGTGTGTGTTAAAATTCAGTTATGAAACTGCTAATATCTCGATCCTAGCAAATCATTTGGCTTTGGACTGGGCTAAGGTTTAGGCTGAGAACCAGAAGTGCTATTTATTTGGGACCTTGGTGCCTTATTTTGTTATTATATCCTGAAATTGATGGTTGCATGAAAAATGGAACCGGTGGTAAAGATGAAGGGTAAAAATAGTATGACAGTAATTTGCACAGCCAGTATACAAGTATGCTGCCAGTTTATGGCTGGGTTTCAATTATCTGTATGTGGGTTCATGTTAACTTCCTTTTCTACTATTTCAGATAAATATGTGGTGTTCAAATAGGAATTGGGCATACCAAGTAACAGAAGAGCTACATCACCCCTGGACTAAAAAGCTATTTCTTGGATTTGCACGTACATCTGAGTTCAACGGCCCTAAAGAACCAGCCAAGCCCCATTATTTGATACAGGAGTTGGATTCAAAACTATCAGACAGTGGGCCCATTCTCAAACTACCTTACAGGATCTTTGGTTCATGTCCGCCTGTACAAAATTTTGATCCTGCCAAAATGCTCACGGTATAATTTTTTTTATCCCAGCTCGTCTCATGTATTTTAGTTTTGTAAATCCAAAAATAAAAGCTGACAAAAAGAGCCCCTTCAATACTGTTTTCAGCAAAGCTGTGTAGTATGGAGAAACTGAGAAAATAAACCCTACTATTAGTCTTGAACTCCATTATACCTCGATGATGTAGTTTTCTATGTCACAGTGGCGAATTCTTTTTGTAAACTTGTAAGCCCTTATATGGAGATCCATATTAGCAAGGTTTTGAAGTGCCTAATTAGACATGAATTTCTCAATGTTGTTGCACATGCATATGATTATCATTCAGCATAAAATGTTAGTGTTGATGCCTTATGAGAAACAATGTAAATTAGAACTTATCTTTATTGTTTGGTTTGTAGGATTCAGGAAAACTACAGACACTGGATCTATTACTAAGACGCCTCCGGGCTAATAATCATCGTGTGCTTCTGTTTGCTCAGATGACTAAAATGTTGGATATTCTTGAGGTAACTCATGGTTCTTTTTGGAAATTTTTGGGTTCGTCTTTTCGTAACTTGTCATACCGTATGAATTATTCACAAGGAACTTGAAATTTTTCCAGTCAATAAAACACTGGTAATACCATACGAATAGTACAATTGCAGATTTCAGCGTCACGTTGGTATGCATGTTTTGCTGACTCTTTGATTTCATATGAACCGAGTCGCACTGCATTTCACTGATTTGGGACTAAAAAGTTTGCTTTTGTTGCAGGATTACATGAATTTCAGGAAATATAAGTACTTTAGGCTTGATGGATCTTCATCCATAATCGATCGACGTGACATGGTGAGAGACTTCCAAACCAGGTATGTGTTTTGTATATCCTGGGGTTCCTTATCAGTTCGGAATTCAATGTGGTTCCTCACCAGTATGGCCTGCTGCTGTTGTGCCGGTCATATTGGTTTTGGTTTATTGGCTCATTTAGTGTAGTTGTTCATGGTTTGGTTCTCGTCTTTACAGCAATTTATTCCTTATGAAAAAGATTTACACATCGAATTGAAGTTATTTTTCATTTAGTGGAGTGGATATGTACATATAACAGGTTGTCTGGTGTAAATCTTGAAGAAGTATCTTCCTTTATTTCCTTAGAATCATCTGTACATAAGTAATGTATATGTACACCTGCACTTTATTGCAGAAATGATATTTTTGTGTTTCTACTGAGCACTCGTGCTGGAGGTCTAGGTATCAACCTGACTGCAGCTGACACGGTTATCTTTTATGAAATCGATTGGAATCCAACGCTGGATATGCAAGCTATGGATAGAGCACACCGGCTTGGTCAGACAAAGGAGGTAAGTTAATCTCATGATAGGGAGCTTGTATGTATTGTTTGTGGTCATTTCTTTTAGGAATTAATTCAGCTAATTTGTGATAATTTATATACCTTTTGCAGGTAACTGTGTATAGATTAATCTGTAAGGAGACGGTAGAAGAAAAAATTTTACAAAGAGCAAACCAGAAAAACACTGTGCAGCAGTTAGTGATGACGGGTAAACATGTACAAGGAGATCTCTTAAAACAAGAGGATGTTGTTTCATTACTACTTGATGACAACCAGCTGGAACAGAAGCTCAAAGAGATATCCATTCAGGTGGTTATTTTATTCTATATCTCGGTTACTCTTCTTTCATCTATTATTCATTGTATTATGTTGCATGTATGTGGGTATATATTTTCATTTCACCAAGTCATTTCATCAATGATAAATTGATCTGTTTTATTACTCTGGTTAGCAACTTTTTGTATTTTTATGCCAGTGGGGGAATGTGAGCATCTGTCAAGGCAAGATCAATGGATTCAGCATTGCCATTGCTTTTTGTTTCTTCGTTTGTTTGTTTTTCTTGTTGTTATGTTATTGTTGTTATTTTGAAAATTAATAGAGTGATCTGTTTACATTAATTAAATAGGAACAATAGTGAATTACGAATGTGCTCTCTCATCTTAGTGTTTCATTATTTTTACTCCAGGCTAAGGATCGGCAAAAGAAGAAACGTGAGCGGGTGACAAAAGGGATAAGGGTTGATGATGACGGTGATGTCACCCTAGAGGATTTCAATAAAAACGCTGCAGCCGACGGAGCAGAGCAAGAGAAAGACGATCAATCTAAAAAGAAGGTATTTTTGTACTTCCTAGATGATACTGGTTTTGACTGAACCTCTTCATGTGTTAATTCTTTTAGTTTTTTGTTGTTGTCCACATTTTTCTCAATGTAGAAAAAACCAAGTACCCAGAAGAAAACACCAAAATCACGAGATTCTGATGATTTGGATCAAGTTCCAGCTGATGACGAAGAGACCATAAATGAAGAAAATTACAGCATTGCTCTTCAGAGGCCAAAAAGACTGAAGAAACCAAACAGGAATGTCATCGAGGAAGCGGGCATTGTCTCCACCGCAAATGATCACGGTGGTGACGACAACACTGCAGAAACCTAATTTTGAGTTTATTGGTTGAATGCGTAGAATATAGCTGTATTACTTAATTTTTTCGGTGAATAGCTGATAAGTAGCTCAGACTTTTTGATGAGCTGTATACCTAAAAAGGAGAGCTGTATCATGTTATATGTGGGCTTAAAAGTCAATATTGCCCTTGAAGGTTGTTGCATTGTCAGTTAGCACATCTGAAACATGGAGAGGTGAACTATATTATTTCCATTGCCTGATGGAACACTGAAGGCTTCTCTTGTATATATATAATGTCATGGTGGTGACCTTCTATTGTTCTACTTCATCCACTTTCACACGTGTTATATGGCCGTCTCGACGAACCCAAAACTGTTTGTACTTTATTTTTCAGTCCAAATTAGCATTTGAAATTATGTATTCACTTCTTGTCCATCTTAATTACTTTATAGTTTGGAAGTTAGTGTGTAGAATTCTTAAATAGGAAATTTATCCCAAAAGTAGGATAAGAAAAAGGAGGAATGAATGTAGATTCTTCTAAAAAAAAAATTGTATTGGCATTTTGCGTACTTGAGGTGGAAAAGGGATGAAGAAATGCAAGCGAAATCTCAAGTCTTCAATTATTTGAAATGAAACTACAATGACATAGCTGAATTAAATTTTAGTGATTGATGAATCACAATTATTAATTAATTTCAGTTTTATCTCTTCGTATTCATAGCTGAATTAATTCTAAAATAAAGAAATACGGTTAATTTCACTGAAGAGACGAAAACAACTTGCTTTAATAAGGATTGTAAACCCAGCCTCTGTAATTTATTTAATGTAGTCAAATAGGACAAAATTTTTGAGGGTTTTTGTTGGGCTCATATAGGCTCCCAAAGGACTTATTTCAACTTTTCAACTCTTAATTTTGAAGAAAAATTTAATGAAGAATATGAAAAATGGGGAAAAGAGGCTGGCTTTATGACCAACCACAGATCAAATGATTTATAAATTTTTTCTCTGGGGAAAGAAAAAAGGCATCATTTAATTTTCGTTTTTAAAATGATAAATGAAAACCACACTCTAAGTTGTGTACATATCATCACGAATATGCCATTTATAAATTACAATCATCATGAATGCATGCAAAAAATGTCCTCTAAAACATATTTCTTTTGAATGTTGAACTAAAAAAAATGTCATTTATATGGTCTCCTCATCACAAAACATTTATAGTAGTGCATTCAATATTTAGAATGCATGAGTGCACATTTCGAATGCATGAACTTGTTGTGTACGGAGTCATAAATTGTTTAATTCTGCAAAATAATGTGTTGAAAAATGCTTTTTTTTTTAATATGGCCAATTTTTTTTCATTTTATTATATCATTATTCAAAATATTTCTTTCGAAAAGACCTCAAAGTAGAATTTTCCAAATATGAGAAATGAGATGAACACTGTTTTTATTCTGAGACTCTTTTTTTCTTCAAATTGAGTTTCCTTGTAAAATATATATCCTGAGGATGATTCAGGTTCAGGTTCAGGTTCAGGGAAGGCATTGCAGTTGTTTTTTGATCTGGATTGTTAAATGACATTTAGATTCGTGTTTTGGCTCCGATCGGACGCCTCGGATTTATTACATTTACCGTCGTTTCTTATCATTATTGTATCCATGCAGCTATCTGTACAGTGAGTGTAGAAGGCGATCTTACTACCTACCTGTTAATATGATATATAAGCTGCATTGTAACCGTATTTTTAACTTCGGCAGAGGAGCACGACTCATCGGCGCGGAGCACTGGCGTGGTGGCGCTCGAGTCGCTACATGAACATATAAAGGGTTTGTTTGGATGTCACAGAATTTGATAGGATATGAACTCTATGAATATGAGGTCCCATAAATCAATTTATTGAAATCTTATACCCCATAAAAATACACAATGATGTGTATAAATGAGGTACTCAGATGCATATTGAGAATGGTCACAGAAAATTATCATGCTTGTATCTAATTTATTGTAAATATATGCACAACCATGTGCCAATATCAATACACCATATTGCTATATGTACAGATAATCTTTTATTCTTGCTAATATTCATTTATTATATATTATTTTTAAATTATTTTATGATTAGTAGAAAAACCAGAACTACTGTCAGATGATATATACCATCACGGAGTATATTATTTGAGAAATATATTATCCTGTCTATCATGATTCAGTAGCCTATACATTCAATTTTTTTAAAAAAAGGATCATATCAAAACTTTAAATAAATACATTGATATTCATTTAATTGCAGCGAATCAGCATTTAATTTAATTTAGTGGCTAAAGACACTCCCGTTTGGCAATCGGAGTAAAAGTGATTTAAAGCGCTTTAATGCATCAAACGAAGACAATTTAAGGTGGAGTAAAATTAAATCATCAAATTTCATAGTTTTTAACACTTTTTATTCCCACTACTTCATATATTTACTTTACTACTATCAAACATCATTATTTTAAAGTGATTTAACATTTATTCCGTTTTAATTTTATTTCACTTGTCAAACGGGAGAATGTCTTTTTATAAGCTCAAATATAATGTGCGCTATGACTATAGGTGTGCTTTGTATAGTTAAATCAGTGACGGATCTAGCCACCAACATAAATCCGGACACTTTTTATGATTTATACTTAATTTATTTTGATCAAATGGAACAAGATGAAAAATTATACATCTATTTTGAAACTTAAGTCCGAACACATATCACAAGCATATCAGATAAGCTCTCTTGTAAGGCAAAAAAAAAAAATAGAAAGATCACTTAAAACTAAAAATTGTAAAATTTTGTTTAAATATCCTTCACCATTTGATGTTGTCATGATAAGAATCCTTCACTTATTATTTTTCCTCCTAATTGAAGGAACTAAAAATATTTAAATTAATGCTATATATTGCACAGATAATATCATTGAAATAATTACAACACAATCATGAATATTATTTGACACCTAAATTCTAAATTAATTTTCACCAGATCCTGGGAAAGATTATTTAGGCAAATGATAAGCTCTAAATAATTACAATAGAGTTTATATATAAAGCTTGAAGAACAATTTAGGCGGTTATTTATAATGCAGATATTATAGGTCTCATGGATTATTTTTTTAATATGTTTTGGATTTGATTTTCAAAATTTTGTATTAGTGTGAGAGAGTACCAAATTAATAGTTTTTTTTTCTTAAGTTGCATAAAAAAAGTTTCATCTTATAAGATCATATTTGACACAATTGCAATACTAAATAAAAAAATCACAGATTTTTTTTATATGCATGATATTTATTTCGCGTAGATTAGAGTAAAAGAATCTATATTCTCAAATTTGAAATTTGATTATAAATAATTAAATATCGTCAAATTCGTTGTCAACATATTATAAAGTTTTCAGCAAAAGACATAGCTTGCAACTTTTTGTAATGATCAATTTAAAAGTTAATTCCAAATTTATTAATGACCAATACATTAATTAATAGGTGGCTCAAATTTCTAACGAATATTCCATTTTTTTATATATTGAGGAATTATGTCATCTAATTTAGTGTCAAAGTGGTCAAAAGGAAAATTGTTGCCTCCCAAATAGATTTTCCCTCCGAAAATAAAGTTTAAAACTTTGAATTAGTTCTTCAAATTCAAATTAAGTGAACTTAACGGCTACTTCAACCTCAACTCTAAAAAAATGATCTTTTATTGCTTCTTATTAGCATGTGAACGACTCTATCTAATATTAATTTTGCTCTTTTAATTGCTCAAATTTGTAATCAATTTTCTCTAGAAATTATCTAGATCTAGCACAAATGTGTTTCTTAATTAAGCCTAAATTGCACTTTGTTCAGCAATCAGCACGTCGAATCTACGATCAAATTTTTTATTTGGTTCATGTTACAAGCTGAGGTGTATTGGATATTTTATAGCGTTCGTTCCGTGATGATATTGATGTTGATAGGATTTTGGTTTTGGATTAGATTTGAATTTATTTTCATGCAAAATTGTCAAGAGTATTGTATCTAAGCATTCATTTTTTTTGGATCAAATCAAATTGGCATAATCATTTTAGGTATTTGTAGGTGGTGGATTTTGGCTCGGATAATTGTAATTCAAATTTTTATTTTCATTCTGGTTTATCATATTCCGGAGTTAAATATACTATGCTTGAAGATTTCATTTTGAATATATTATCAAATTTTATAACGAGTTGGATCATTTGATACGAGTCGGGTCAGTATCATCAATGAAGAACAAATGCAAATCTAAAATTTAAGATCCACTCTTGATCCTAAATTTTCAATTATATTTGTTTAAATTTATTTGGAATTGATTTATTTATATAAAAAAAAACGAGATATACTTGCCATTTATTTAGAGTTGATTCATGTATATAAAAAAAATACGATAAACTTGTAATTTATTTAGAGTTGATTTATTTAAAATTGATTTGTTTAGTCATAAAAAGCATGTCAAACAAATAAGCACAAAACTTTCGTGCGAAGATATATTATATGTATATATATTTTTAATCCAAATTCGACCGTTACAATAGTACTCGTACAAGCCAAGAGTATACATATCACACCAAGCAATAGCATCCACTGTATCTCTTTCTCACCAAATCAATCAATCTGGGCCGTCCATTTTTTCTTTCTCACCTAATACAATCAATCTGAACCATCCATGTTTGGCAGTACGATAGACGCTTAAGACCATACCGTGCATGTGAACCTCCTTGACACCTTCCATTCTCTTGCTTAGGTTGTTCCGCCGGATCATCAGTACACCGATGCGCCTCCGTTCTCACTGCCTACATTTTACCTACGCCCGGTCTTTGCTCAGTTACTCATGGACCATCCTGGCTGGCTGATGGATAATTTCTTGCAAGGACATGAATAATTGAATAATGCTGATTGGTCCCTGTTAGAGAACTCTTTTTTTGATACAAGGCTGAGGTCGTTGATTAAGAAAAATACATTTCAATTTAGCCACTTTTTTTTGTTATATTATCTGTAATTGTTAGTAATTTGACTACAGTCCAAATTACATTGTTTTGCTGATTTCGGATTCATACATATGGAAAATTTAAATTACATACTCAAATAAAATTCAAATAATTCAATTTATTTTTGGTACGTGTTGTATATGATATGTATAGTATCTCCAATCAATTAGTTTTATTTTTTAAAAGTTAAAACAAAAGTTATTTGAGATTTAATTTTATTGTAACAAATTTGACATCAAAATCATTGACATTGAATCGTTGCTCTTCTTCATTATTTATACCTAACGTCATGAAAGTTCGTTCATTTAAATAAAAATGTTTGGCTTCGACCAAAACATATGATAAAACAAGTTAAATTAAAAATGACAATGAACATTGTAAATATTACTATTCTAATATAAATGAAAAATATATGTAGAAATTGAAAAATCTTATAGAAATAACATAGTTAAAATAAAAAATATATAATAATAGAAAATGAATATTAAAAAAATCCTTGAGTGCTCAAATATGCATCTAGACTAAAAAGAATTACAAATATTCTTGAGGCAAGTAAAATAATTTTTGCATCCAGAAAAACAAAAATTTAATTTTGAGATTTAATAGGGCTAAATGCAAATTTACCTGCTGTTAACTGTTCTTTGTTTTTTTCCAGCGGGAAAATCCGTACATATCAACTCTTATCAGTTGTTTTATTTAGGAACGGTGTACAGCTGGTACAAATATGGAACAAGTCCAACCGCATTTCATTAATCAGTAACCATTCGGCTTAGTTTTGGTTCGGGGGTTCTTTTGCGCAATGAACTTAACATTATTGTATGAAACAAGTCGCAAGAGAGTATTTCTTTTAACTATAAAGGGAAACTTATACACGATTTTCTATTTAAAATATTTCACAGAGAATCAGAGAACACCATTTATTTTTCTCGCCAAACGGGTGACACCAAAAGATCATATTTAATTCTTCCTCGCATTTTTCACCCGGAACTTCCCCCTTTCCTTCTTCCTTCCCTTCAGAAAAACAAAATTTGGGGGAAAAAGAAAGAATAGGAGGGGGTGTGAGAAAGCGAGGAAACAGAGAAAAATGCGTCTTCTATCGTCTCTCTCGACTGGAATTTCCTTTTAGGCCGATCTCCAATTCAATTGACTTTAGATCTTGTTCTCTCCTTTCACACCTCTCTCCCTTTTCCCAAACCCTAGAATTTGCTTTTCGTTTGTCAGATCTTTCTCTTCCATTTTAATTCCCCCTCCTAGGGGGGTGTATCGACCTTGTGGGGAAATCAATAAGGAAAAAATTCGCTCGTTTTGGCGTTTACAATTGGAGTAGTAGATTCGTTTGATCCCGAGGCGGGTTATTGTAAGGTTTCTTACGAGGACGGTGATTGTGAGGAACTAGACTTACAGGAAGTGCGATCAATGCTGGCTGAGGCCAAGGAGGAGGTGATTTCAGGGGTCTCTGAGGAGTTGGAGGTGGAGTCTTGCAATGGTGCAAACCAGAATGGCCATGTAGAGAATAATTCAGGGACAGGAGGTGATTCTGAGAAAAAGTTGAGAAAAAAAAGGCGCCGAGCTTGGGAAGTGCGGAATGGAAGTCCGATGACTCCTCTGAGAAGGAGTACCCGTCAAGCTGCCAATGCAGCAAAAGCCGCAGCGTTATTGACCCCTGATCCTGATGAAAGTACCAGTCAAATATCAGATAGAAAACCAAAATTGGGATCCTATTCAAATTCCCGCAAAAGCGTATCTCGAAGGAAATGCTTGGAAGTTCCTGATCTGGGTCCTAAGGTAGAGTTGCCCCCTTCATCCCCAAATCTCGATTTGGAGGGGCTTCCTGCTCTTGATTTCTTCACAGTTTATACTTTCCTGAGATCATTGAGTAAGCCGTTCTTTCTGAGCCCTTTTCACCCGGAGACCTTTCTGGCAGCCTTGCGGTGCACCGATGTGAATCCTTTGATTGATTCAGTGCATTTCTCGTTGCTACTTGCTTTGAAGGGGCATTTGGAGGTTTTGTCAGAGGAAGGATCTCCATCAGCTGCTCATTGCATCAGGTAATTACTCATAAACACTGATTTAATTTTGGTCATCTTAGGTAATGTTGATCCATTTAAAGGTGAATTAGAATCATGGTTGCTTAAGCCTGCCCAAATTTTAGTTTTCATGTGGTCCTTTGTACAAGGAGGAGGAGAACACTAGTCTTTGAGCTTTCCAATTTTAATAAATGTGTGATTCATATTCATGTAACTTATTTGGTTCCAATCAATCAATTATATTGACTTGTTTCCTATATTATGATATACAATATATATACATAGGAACCTAAACTGGGAGCTCTTGGATCTATTCACTTGGCCGGTATTTCTTGCTGAGTATTTGTTGATTCATGGCTCTGAAACCAAACCCGGCATCAAGCTACCACAGTTGAGCCTTTTAAGTATGGAGTACTACAAGCAGCCTGGGGAGGTAAAACTTGAGCTCCTTCGTTGCCTATGTGATGATGTCATGGATGTCGGATCAATTCGTGCTGAATTTGAGCAAAGAGGGTTGAGAGCTGAGTCAGAACCAACTGAAGAGATTACTCGGCCCAAGAAAAGAGGCAGAAAAAGAAAATTCATTTCATCAAATGCTGAGGCTGGGTCAGCTGAGGATAGAAATAGTGATGAGTGTTACCTTTGTAGTATTGATGGTAGTTTGATATGCTGTGATGGGTGCCCAAAGGCATTTCACTCCAAGTGCATTGGGGTTGTGAGGGATTTGTTGCCAGATGGAGATTGGTATTGTCCTGAGTGCGCGGTGAAGACAAATGAAGGAGATGCACAACCATCACAGGAGCTTTCAAGGGGAGGAGAGGTCGTCGGAATTGATCCACATGGACGCGCATATTTCTGGAGTTGCAATTATCTGCTTGTGTATGTCATATGTCTTTCCTTTTTTGTGGTATCATGCAGCCACTTATATAAGCAGTGCATCATTAAGGATCTTTGACATGAGTACTTTTATTTCATTGCACGACTAGATTTACTTTCTTGCATGCTAAGCCATAAACTTCTATAGTAGTTTGTTGACTGATAATGCAACTCTTTTCCACTAACTTCTATTGTGGCAAAAATGACATATATTAAATTTACCAAAATAGTCGCTTCTGACAATATTAACACAAACATTGCTTAAGACATCTATTAGCAGTTTATTGAGTAGTAATGCAACTTTGTCTCACTAACTTCTGTTGCAGAAAATGACATATTTAATTAAGTTGGCTAAACTAGTTGCTACTGAGGATGTTAACAGAACTTGTGCTTGTTTTTCATATTATATGCTGTGTGCACCAAAATTTTTGGTCACACTTAATTAGAGTTTGGCTATCAGCATATTACAGTTAATGCAACTTTTTCTAACCAAAAACTGGCCATTTGCTGTTTTATTTGAATTATCTACTTGAAAGTGCAATAAAGTCGAGCCTTTTCAAATATTCAACTAGGAAAGTTTGTTATGTTTGGTATGGTTCCTGATGCTATGGTTCAAACTCTCGAGTAAAAATCATCAATTAGTTGACATCAAATAGTATATGTGTGCAAATAGTTTTTGAAACATCTGCAGAACAATTTTCATAGTAAATTGTCTTTGTAGATGGCCATCTATGGCTAACATTTGAACTAGTTCACATTTTCCCTTTTTAGTTGTTTATTTCTAAAAATTAATCCATTGCTCTTGCAATTCAGCTCTGAGTCATATGAGACGGATAGTTCTTGCCACTATTACAGTAAAAGGGACCTCCCTTCTGTTCTGGGAGTGTTGCAATCATTCCACCCTTCGTACTGCACAATTGTTGGTGCAATTTCAGCCCTTTCTGGTGCTTATGCTGACTGCTCTCATATTGATTCTGTTAATCATTCTACCCCCAATTCATCATATAAGCAACATTTATCTGAATCCTTGGATATGGAAGCCTCTTCTTCAATGGTTGTTAAACTATCTCGACAAGTTGAGCCTGAAAATGGTACTATAGCAAAATATGAGGATGAAAAACTTGTGGTTGGTCCTGGTTGGGACAGTACTGATACATTAGTGCATGAAAGAGAGAAACGAGGTGATGTTCAACTGAATTCAGATGTGATCTGTTACACTAATTCTTATAGTTTTGGTCGGCTGGCTTCTGCCATTTCAGTTGAGTTCATGCGTATATTGGCTGAGAACAAAGAGCTGAAGAAACCTACTGAGGATCTACAGCCCTTACAGATGAAAGCCATTACTAACAAGTCATCTTCCTTTTGTTGGTACACATACCAGAAGCTGCCTCTCTCCATACAAAAGGAGAGTTGTGGCTGGTGCCACCTTTGCCGATCTGCAGAGGATGATTTAGATAATACTGACTGTGTGTTCAAAACTGGATTGAATAACATGCAAGCTGAGGATTTGGCCAAGACATGCATGGGGCTTCAGTCTGAGAAGAACAGTAGTCATATATTATCGGCCATTCAACAGCTTCTTTCATTGGAGAAACGTGTGCGGGGCCTACTTTCAGGTCCTTGGGAGGATCCGCAATACAATGAGTCTTGGCGTAAGGCTGTCTTGAAGGCTTCAAATGTGGCATCTCTGGGCAAATCTCTTTTGAAGGTAACTTATCAGTTGTGACTTAACATTAGTTTTATTAAAATTCTCAAGCAATCTGTAACTGCATATACATTTGTTTTAAGATAATATATTACTTTTCAGGCGACTTTCTCTAAGCAAGCATATTATGAAAATCAACTTGATTTATTATTTTATTTTGGGAAATTTGGATTGTATCTTTTGATAGCTTTATGTTTGGAAAAATTCCATATCTGAAAACCTTTTTTAAAGTGAAAAAAATCTTGACATTCTTTTTGGCTGGAGTAATTATAGTTGCGAGTTTAGTTTACATTTGCCCCAGTAGGTGGCATTGTGACTCTTATGTTTTCATTATTTGGTACCTCATATACTTGTAGCTGGAGAGCAGTTTGCGTCGTGTTACTCTGTTAGCTGAATGGACGCGGCCAGTGGATTCGACTGCAGTTGTTGGTTCGGCAGTTCACATCTCAATCCGACCGGTCAATAACGTATCCAAAGGCATGATTACTGGAAGAAAGCCGGGGAGACCACGTAGGAAATCTATTACCCGGATTCAATCTAATGGCGAATCAGCTGTTGGCATAAATTGGTGGAGAGGTGGAAGGCTGTCACGTGAAGTCTTTCACTGGAAGATGTTGCCTCAAACCCTGGCATCCAAGGCTGCTCGACAAGGTTTGCACTATATCTAACTCAAAATGGTTTGCGCTGTTAGTTACCTATTGCATATGGTAAAAGGCAATTAATTACATTACCAGTAGTCCAGTATCATGAAAACTGTGCTGCCAAAAAAAGTACATTTGCTTCAGAAAAAGTATGAACAGTAGAGTGGTGCCTGTATTTGAATTTCTGAGTGGCTTGAAGATTAAAATATTAAGCTTCAATTGTAGACAAATGCATAAGTAACGTTCAAAAGTTTTTCTTCAGCTGGACGGAAGAGAATTCCAACCGTGGTATACCCTGATGGTTCAGACATCATTGCTAGGAGGCTCAAGTGTGTCGCATGGCGTGCAACTGTTGAAATGTCCAAAACTGTTTCTCAACTCATATTTCTGGTAAGGTCAACTAAAGACTATTTTATTCCAATGCATGTTGAGGTGAACTTCATTCATTTTGTATTTTATATAGATGCTTTTTTTACTGTGTACTGCAGCCGGAATCATATAATAAAGCATGATTCTCATGTTTGTCAGCTGTAGTAAAAGTGATTTAAGGCCTTAAATCACCTTACTCCTCGCAAACAACAGTGAAGGAAGGTGACATACAGGTGATTTAAGAGAGGATTTTACTCCGGCAAAATTAAAGCGCTTCTAGGTGCTTTAAGTTAAAAACACTATTTTTATTGACAATATTACCCAAGGAAACTAATGGTCATTCACCGCTTTAATTATAAAAAAATGGTAAAATTAGTAGAAAAGACTGCAAGTACATTGTTTTTCAATTAATTTACTGCTAATTTGTTATCATTAGTATTATACAAAATCAGGAGAGCAATCAAATTAAATCCCCACTGCCTTAATTGTTTATGTATTACTATTATTTAATGTAATTAATTTGAGACGTCATTTTTATTTATTACGTCAATTGTTTCAATTTTTACATTCCAACACAACACATAAGGGTATTTTGGTCATTTGAAGTAGTTCCAATATTTAATACCACACTCTAGATTTTTTATTCTATACTACAAACTAATCATTACACCTTATTGCTATACTACCAAACACAAATGCTTTAAAGCTGCACTGATTGATTTAACTTTTACTGTGCTTTAACTTCACTTCATTTACCAAACAGAGATGATATATGGAGTGCTATCAAGAAATAAATGTTTTTTTTAATAGAAGACCTCTGCATAAATATTGAAAATACTTGCTAAATATTTCTTTCTTTCTTCTATTCAGATCAAAGAATTAGAATTCTACATCAAGTGGGCTGAGATTTCGACTGCTGAACCATTTTCTCCGGTGAACAAAGAAACCAAGAAAACTGCAAAGCAGTTTAAGAATGTCATAGTTCGCAGAAAGGAAATGGATGGGACAAACACCAAGTACCTCCTTGACTTTGGCAAGAGGAAGAAGGAGCTAATACCACCTATTGTTGTGAGATATGGAACAAAGCATGAAGAACCCTCCAGTGAGAGAGTGAAGTATTGGTTGGGCGAAAATTATGTCCCTCTAAGCCTTGTAAGAGCTTTTGAGGAAAGAAAACTTATCCGGCAGCTAAAAAAGAAAGATGGTTCCCCTTCAAGCAAGCAAGCTGAATCCAAAACAAAGAAAAGAGCCGCTCCTTTAGACAAACTGATCGAGCTGAGCCCTAAGAAAAGGAGTCGGTCTGCTGTTCTTGACTACTTATTTGAAAAGGCACAGAAGATGGAGATGAAAACATGTAGCCACTGCAATCAGGACGTACTAGTCAGGTACTACCAATAATAATTGCGGTTGTTTCATGCATTGCCCATGGCAGGTTCAGTGGCAGTTTCATACCTTAGTTGTTTTATGTTCTGTATTTCCATGATGCCTTGGATTGTTGGGAAAAGTTTGGGTTTGATGGGAGAGATCCCTGTTAGCACCCATATTTTCTTCCTCACATCTGGTGGTTGAGGTTGCTAACTTGTTATGCTGGCTACTGTATTCTTTTTGTTCCTTATTTACTGGTGTCTTCCAGATCTAACTGAGATTTACTGAAATTCTAGGACTTGAATAAAACCCACCAGAAATATAGTTATTTTAAGCATGTCCGGTGTATTTAATCGTGTCAGTGCTCTTAATTTCCATTTTTTTTATTTTCCTGCAGTGAAGCTGTGAACTGCCAACTTTGCAAAGGTATCTGCTAAAAACTTCACCAGTTTGTTATCTTTCTTATGTGTTCAAATTTTAATCTGTCTCAATTGTAATTGAGATCAAGTTCTTAATAGTCTTATACTTTTTGAGTAACACCCTTAATTTGCTTTTTATGCGTGACCTTCTTATGGTTGTCCCAATTTCCATTTTTGGCTAAGCCAGGATTCAGGAATAAGTCTATATGCATTCAGGCTTTGTCCAGTTCTGTTGCAATAAAGTTATCCTGTTTCAGTTACCGCATTGGCACAAAAAAAAGTGTTATGTAATTAGGATGCAATTTGCATAAAGTATGCTTTCCAGATGATATATTCGATTTCTTCTGCGAATATAACATGCTTATTTTTGTGGCATTAAATCATAGTGTCACACTTTATCAATGCATGTCTGCAATGTTTAGTAGGACCCTAAATTTAACTCTCAATAAAATCTTTTTCTTTAAAGAGATTAGGAAACATCTGTATATTGAATGGGTCTTGCATTAGAATATTATTTTTTGTCTAGCTTTTAAATATCTGATTTTGTCTACTTCTGAACAGGGTTTTTCCACCGCAAGCATTTCAGAGTGCCCAGAAGTGCCACTACAGCAATCTTCACCTGTTCCAAATGCAAAGATGGTGTTGCTAAATCAAAGAAATCGAGCCCCCTGAAGAAAAAACCAAATTCCTCAGCCAAAAAGAAGAAAAAGAAGAAAGGGGTCAATCTCAAGAAAAAGGTTGAATTGAGGAGAAGTGAAAGGCTGCTTTCCATGAGGCCTCAGCCAAAAAAACCTAAGAAGAAATCCAAACGTTCGAAAAAGGCTGTGGCAAAACCTAAAAAGGAGAAGTTAAAGGGCTCGGCTGATTCTGTAACTGACCTGACCTGGCCCAAGAGAAAACGAACTGTTTCCCCACATTCCTACTGGCTCAATGGCCTTCAATGGACAAGAAAACCAGATGATGAATTGGACAATCATTTTAGGAGGTCAAAAGTCATCTTACGGGCTCATAACTTAGAGATGGAGGGTGCTTCACAGCCAGTGTGCGCTCTCTGCTTGAAAGATACAACTGATCATATTTACATTGGCTGTGACAATTGTGGGGGTATGGAAGACTGAACCCCCTTTTCTGTTGATATTTCAGTTTAACATAATGAATAGTTCCTCCCACTTATTATTATTTTTATTATTTTTTTTGGCTTTACAGAGTGGTTTCATGGAGATGCTTATCAGGTAACACCTGAGAACATCCACATGTTGATAGGCTTTAAGTGCCACAAATGCCGCAAGAAAGGTCCGCCGTCTTGTCCGCACATGGAGTTGCCTCAAGCGGAGTTGAACGGAGATGAGCAAACCACTAGCTTTCTCAAGGGTTTACTGGTAGCCGGCTCCATAACTGGGACAGTAGATGGATTTGCTGACGTTGATGGGCTGATGAATGTGAATGAGGTCATGCCAACCTCTTCACTTGAGCCAGCTGAGGCTGTCTCTGGTGAGGTACAGCCAGGACTGAATGAACAAATTGGCTTGACTGATGACCACTTAAACATGACGCAGAAGGACATCGAAGGATTTTTGAAAGTCCTTACCGGAGGCGATAGCAGCTCAAAAGAAACACATCATGGTATTTCTGTTGATACAGAGCGGCGAGGTGATGGTGATAGTGTCTTGTTTGAAAATGAGCTGCTCGTGCCAGTATTTGAATTTGGGCTGTCAAGTAATAGATGTACAGAAATAGCATGTCTTCAGGCTGCTGCCACAGTTGGTGCCAGTGCTGAGGATTTTATGCATGGGGAACAAGGAGATGGCACATCCACTAGGAGCGAACATTTGAATGAGAAAATGAATTCTGAGGTGGTCAACGGGTTTGTAATTGGCCCAGCTCCGGATCACGTTCAAGAGAAGTTGAACTCTTCATATCAGAAGATTGAAGAAGAAGAGAGATTCCAAAATTAGAGGGGTCGGGCTGAGAGTGAAATGACGGTTTTTTCTTGGCTATCGTGTAGGTCAGGCTTGAATTGACATCGAACTCTGGTCAAATTTACTTAATTTTAGGACTTATCATTGTGCTGATATAGGCATTTGTTTGTCCATGTTGCCACTGAATTGCCATTGTTTGCTAGATACTCCGAGATGTTAGGATGCTGACATTGGGTTGAATTTTTTTTTTCTTTTAGTTTTGTATAGATTAATAAGACTCAATTTAAACCTTGACTCTTTCTTAATTTTTTCATAGTCAAATCCATATAAAAGATCTAGGTCGATTCTACCTCAGTATTCCATCCGAAGATTAATTGTTACTCTCTTTAGTGTTCTCAGTTGGAGGATGTTGTTGACAAAAGAAGTGGAAGAAAAGCTTTTTTATAAGCTTGTTTTTAATCGAGTTTTATGTCTTGTGGTTGCAATTCAAATAGTTTTCCTTATCATTCTATTGTTGCTCTTTTTATTATTTTTTTTTGTGCCCTTGTCGTTTATTTTAAGGCCAAAATATGGTTCGCATGTTGTAAAATTCAAAAAGAAAGGTTGTATAAGTTCTCCGTACCATCATAATCAATCCGACATTATTAAAAAGAAATAACAACATTATAAAGGGAAAGAACAACATCACAAAAATAATAAAAAAAAGAATGTATAATACAATTAACTAAAAATTACTCTAAATTAAAAAAAATATATGTATGTATTTGTATGAAAATTGGTACACACCCAATTTATGAAAAAATGACGTTTATAATTTTTCTCCTTCTTTTACATAAGTAAAAAAAAAAAACATCGTCAAAATTGTCCAAGTAAGACTATGCTACTCCATTTCGCCGTTTGATTTTAATTGGAAAATCTAGAAAAATAAGTTTGTATAGTTTTTATTTGAATATTTTAAAATAAAATAAAATATAGATGACTGTTTTGCACTAATTTCATTATTCAAGAAAACTATTACGCCAAAAATTTATTAAAAAAATATTAAAAACTAAAATATCCATTTTAGATATACAATTCAAAAAATATAAAATTATAAAATAATCAAATAAATTAGTCGGACACAACTGACCTAGTTTAACTGAAACTTGCACGAGTTTTATGATGTAATTTATTATGCAGCGAGTCACAATTAAAGTAAAAGATTTAAATATTTTAAAACGTTTTAATACACTAAATAAAGGTAATTTAAAGTAAAATAAAGTTAAAATATTTATAAAAATAAAATAAAATTAAATTAATCATTAAATTTTATAATATTTAACACATTATACTCTCACTATTTTATCTACTTATTTTCCTATTATCAAATATTAATATTTTAAATGAATTTAACACTCACACTAATTCAATTTTAGTTCGTTCGTCAAACAGAGACATCACAGGTCATAAATATGAAAATATCACTTGAGACAATTGTAAATTATGCGCATTTAATTCGTGAATAGAGCTATAGACGGACGGCTGACTGCAAATTATGCTTCAAAATCTCTGCTTGTTTATAAGGGATATAATTATTAGAACAAAAATTATGAAAAAAATAAAAGAGAAAATATATTGTCCTTTGAATAAATTTGCAAGAATTTTGAGCCTACTTCCGGAAAGATCTCTTCTTTAGTTCTTTGACTTCAGACTTCAAATAAAATCTAATAATATTATTGGATAATTTTAGTGCGCATTTAATTTTTATGATACGTATTTTTAAGAAATATTGTTTAAATTAAAAAATTAAAATTATAAATATATTTTTAATTATTTATATAGAATACGTAACAAATTTGAGTATAATTTGAAACAAATTTTGCTTTTCATCGAATAATTTAAAAAATTTAATAGTGAAGTTTTAATAATTTTATGATGAATGATCAATTAAATTCTAAATTAATTCAAATTGATATATATTCTATCTAATTAATTAGAAACTCATCTATAATTTAAATTTTTAATTTAAATAATATTTCTCAAAAAAATATATTATAAAAATTATATATATCTACGTAATATCTTAAAACATTATGTTCATAAATAATTTTCATAGATTTTCTAAAACTCCCTCATTTTTCTCATGTATGAACAGAAACGGGCTCAATTGATTTTGCAATATTTCACTCGTGAAAAAAGATATTTAATTTAAAGTCTATTGCCGAAACGAAAGGAAAATAATTTCTTTCCTTACTGCCAGGTATATATAGCCTCTCTCCGCCGCAGCGCCTCCTTTCTCTGAGGCTAGGGTTTTCATCACCTGATCTAGGGTTTTGCGAATATCTGTGAATTCCTCACTTCTTTCCTCTCTCTCTCTCTCTCTCTCTCCGATGGCCGCTGTCTTCACCGATCTCCATTCCGAATCTGGCCTCAAATCCCTCGAGGAGTTCCTCTCCGGGAAGACCTACATCTCTGGGTAATGTAATTCTCACCGATGTAAAGAAAGTGAAGGTTTCTAGTGTGAAGTGTTGAATGATTAGCTCGAAGATTTGCACATTTTTGCAATTGCGTATAGTTAGATCGACTAGAATTCTCATTGTTTGCTCAAATTGATCCGTTTGTTTTTGTTTTTTCTTTCTTTTATTGTAAGAATATATAGTTTTATCGTGTGCTTTCGTGTTGTGCTTGCGCGATTTTCCAATTATGCACAGCATCTATGTTGATTAATATCGTAAGATTGAGTGCATTGAGGGTCCTTTTCAGTTCTGATTTGGCGTCTATGAGTGAAATAACTTCAATTAGTAGCTTGTTTTGGCACCTATAACTATATTGCTAGTATCCAGATCAACATTGATTGGAAACTATTATTTGCACTAAACATTATGTTCTACTTCAGTGATGGGATCTCCAAGGATGATGTGAAGGTGTTCGGTGCTGTTCCTACAAAGCCTGGATCTGGATTCCCAAATGCAAGCCGCTGGTATGAGAGCGTTTCCGGTGTTCTCGCTTCAAGGTTTGTTTTCTGTTATAATCACAGCTTACAAGCTCTTAAGTTTCTCTCATCAATTTAGTAGCTAGTTTTAATTGATGAGATTTCAGTGGCTGTCAATTACAATATATTTCTTTTTTTAAGGAAATTCACTAATTATTGCCTAGTTTGTAATAACCTGACTGTCTTCAACTAGCTTTGTGATAATTTGGAATTAGTTTGAGATTACTTGTTCTTTTTCCCTGTTTATATTGGCTAAAATTATATGTTCTGATCTTGCTATATATTTTAACAACTGTGTAGATTTCCCGGCAATGCTGTAGGAGTGAAATTCGGCCAAGCTGCAGCTGCTGCTCCTGCTCCTGCTGCTGAGCCTGCTAAGGTTTATACCCCATTAAACCATTTTTATTTCTTTTCAGAGAAATTGTTATTCGACGATACCTATGCTATGCACTTCTTCTTTTTTTTTGTCAAAGGATATCTGTGGTTTATGCAAGTGAGCCAGTAGCTGGTGCATGAAGAAATCTGTGTTAATTTCTGTACATGTTTTTAATTGATCAACACAGGAAGCTGCAGATGACGATGATGACTTGGACCTCTTTGGCGATGAGACAGAAGAGGACAAGAAGGCAGCTGCTGAGAGAGAGGCTGCTAAAACTTCTTCCAAGAAGAAAGAGAGTAAGTCAAAATTCACTATTTTGTTATAAAAAGATTCATGTCAATCCTCATTGGATCTAACTTACATGACTTGTACCAAACTGTTAAGTATCGTACATATCTATAGGAGAGGATTGTAAGTCTGAACATTGACTAAATTGAAGAAACCAGGAAGGGTTTGTGTTTTATATCTCATTTTACTGGATTATCCCTTTTGATATGTAGTAGTGACAAGTATGGTACAAATTAATCATGAGGAAATATGATCAGGTGGGAAGTCGTCGGTGCTCATGGATATCAAGCCGTGGGATGATGAAACTGACATGAAGAAGCTCGAGGTGGCTGTGCGTTCTATTGAGATGCCTGGTCTTCTCTGGGGTGCATGTAATAAATCTTATTCTTTAAACTTCACCTCTTTTTTTGGGCCAAATTTGCTATTGAGTGAAAAAAAGAAGTATCCTCATCCATATGTTAACTGACAGCTGTGTGCAACAAGACTTGCCTTCTCTTTCTTGGTCCTAAAACTCCTAGTGCGCTGTATTTTAAAAGAACACAATTGAGTGACAAAAATGACTTCAATTAGATTTATTTGTCTAGTAATATTATTTAATATTTAGTGCGACCGAGCAAACAATCCAAACTATTTTGGTCACTTCTTATATATGTCGTATTACAAGAGGAACAATGAGAACAATTTAATGAAGCTGGTGGTAAAGACTGCACTTGTTAGTTTCTAAACAGCCACCTTCTCAATTGCACGGATCTGTTTATTGGAAGAGCAATTTTCTCTGACATCACTCTCTTGAGTCTAATCTTTTGCTTTTGTTGGTAAATTGTTACAGCTAAGCTTGTACCGGTGGGTTATGGTATCAAAAAGCTTCAGATCATGCTGACAATTGTAGATGATCTAGTGTCAGTTGACACACTTATCGAGGAACGCCTTACTGTTGAGCCAATCAATGAGTATGTCCAGAGCTGTGACATTGTTGCCTTCAACAAGATCTAATTTTCTAAAGGCGGATGCACCGAATCTCTGGTGTTTTAGTGGGTTTTTTCTTTGAGGAAAGCCTTCTAGTGTGTTTTTTTGTTAGACTTATTTAATGTTTGGTGTTGGGAGAAAAGATTTTGAATTTTTGTTGTAATGAGTTGCTACTTCACATCTGATAAACATTGAATTTCTTCACCTGAGATAGATGCAAACCTCTTAATGGAGAGAGCCTGTGTGGGTTCTTCTGTAGTAGATGCCTTGCATCTGGCTGATTGCACGATCTTACAAAAGTAATGAATTAACTGGTACAGTTGATATCTTTGAAATGTACCAAATGATAATTCAGCTCTGCATGTCCTTGCTAGTGAAATGTCCATACTACATAGTCTAGATAGCAAGGAGTAAGGATACCAAATATTCCTACATAGTCTAGATAGCAACGAGTAAGGATACCAAATATTCCTACATAGTCTAGATAGCAAGGAGTAAGGATACCAAATATTCCTACATAGTCTAGATAGAAAGGAGTAAGGATACCAAACGTTTCCGTCAGATTTTTTGGAGAATAAATTTCATTTTATACCCATGAGCATATATATAAGCTAGAAAAAAGAAACCACACGTTGCTTCAGCTACAATTGAGAAATAATTGGTTCTTGTTTTATACTTTTATTTATGAATGTTTAAGAATTTCATCTTTTTTTCATTTTTGGAATCATTCAAGCTTCGGAGGGCCAAGTACAAAATTTAAACTGGTGTATTCATGCGCCTATATATAACTTTGGTGATTGATATGCTATGTTCTTCATCATTTTTGCTTAACTGAACTTCCGAGTTTTGTAAATCTAATTATCATTACAATTGTTTGAAGGTTCTACAAGCCGAACTACAAGTTACAAACATATTCAAATTTCAAAAGTGAAACAAAAATACAGAAAATAAAAAAAAATTTTAAAAAGAAAGAAAGAAAGAAAAGAACATAGGTACATGATGAGACATTTGCGCCAATAAATAGTGGCTGATATGGTACTTTTCGCTATATTTCGTGAGTGTGAATTAACTTATAAACATGAAATATATTTTTTTAAAACAAAAGATTGTATGTTGAATGCATTATTTATTATAATTATAATTATATGGAACTTGGACAAATGTATTTAATATAATACAAACCTATAAATTTTCAGAGTTGTTTTATGAATATTTCAAATTTTAGTGTCCCAATGCATTTGAATATCACAAATTAATAGAGATTATAAGGGAACAAAATCACAAAAACTTTGACTAAGAAAGAACAAAAAAGGAAGGAAAAACAGCCAATTCAGAACAAAAACATTGGTCCCGCAATTTTCATTGTAAGCATTTCCCATCTGTATATAATATATACCTCAGTCCAGTACATTTGCTTCACTCAGAGACGTGGAGTTCCATGGAATCTGTTAAAGCAACAAATTGATAAATTACGGGTGGTTCTTCAGATCTTGGCCAAGGATATGCCATGGAAATGCCAGACTGATCTGGCATAGTAATGCAGAAAGCTCTGTACTTTCTGTACCTCCATAGTAAATGCATTGCTGATTTACAATGCTGGACCATTCCAAAATTAGTATATGTTCCCAACTGACAGCAGTGAGCATATCACTTGCAACGTTTTCCATTTGGTTTGCATTCACCCTTCATACTACGATCATAAGTAATAATTTGTTTCACAATCATGCTTTTTTTTCTTCTTCATTTAAAATAAAACGAAACTATTTAAATTGGCAAAAATAATATATGAGAAAATCAGGACTTGGTTCTTATAATTGTAGTTTCACAAAATAGATACTACCCATTTTACAAAACCAACTACATAAACCTTACAAAAATTTACCAGGATTTCCCTCTTACAGGCATACATAAAGGCAATTCTCTAGTATAATGTGAGCCAATAATATTCTGTAATTCTTCGCTATATACCACATGGAACTTCCCTCTTATTATGTATCAGAACGAGCTGCAGAAGCATATAATGTTAGTCATCTTCTAGCCATCCGAGCTAAAAACTAGGTTTGTATTATGTGCCCAAAGAATTATAGTACTGCACTACTGCTATCTAGGTTGGTACCAACTCCCAAAGCAACTGAATCACTGGCATGTAGTGTATAATACTTGATACAACTAATTTTAGATCAGACCAATCCAGTACCCAATTTTGGGGTTAAATTATTCTTGGTATCGTTGGTGGAGAGAGGTTTTCTGTTGAAGTCGAGGATATTAAGGTGTTAGATTGCATCGAACTAAAAACAAATAACGGTATTCATATATATTATAAATGGAGTCGAAAATTAAAATAATGGACAAATTACAAACTTTTACGTACTCTGATTGGTTGAAATACCGTTGAACGGCAATCCTATCTTGGGAACACTAAAGGTAGCTTGTTTACATGGCAAAAGCTTGATGCCAGTCTCATCCATGCTGGTTTGAAGGTTACAACTTTTGCATAACTGCTCCAGCTCATCTTCCTAAGTTAAACAACAGGGAACAGATGAACCAACATCTTATTTGACATCCAAGAAAGCTAACATCAAAATTCAATGAAATATAAAAACAAAGTTACACAATGTGTTCTTTAATATTTATAGACCATGTGATCAAATTTGGTCCAATTTGATACATGTTTAATTGCCAAATCAAATGCCAACACATATAAACCATAAAATTATAAATCGCCCAATTGATGCCAATTAGTTTTGAAATTGCACTAATTTTGAAACATGACCTATCTAAATTTTTTATTTTTCTGATTCAGTCGACTTTTGTGTCAATTATCAATGACAAGCTAGTAGCTTGCATAATCTGACTGAACCCAAAATGCTGCACAAACTAAAAATCAATCTGACCCAAAATTTCTGAAATCCCACAAGTCAACTGGACATGATCCCAACCTGAATCAACCAGCAACTGGTATAATTTTAACCTAACCAACCAGCATCCAGAAACTTGACAAACCTAGAATATGAGTGGGCAGTTACCATAATATGAAGCTACATGAAAACTCAAAACCTCTCAATTACAAAAGAGATCCTGATCTGATCTCAAGGAAAGCTCAAAGACAACTCCAAACATATTCAGTGTGCATTAACCAGTATAGCAAACCCTGATTGAACCAGTATAAACTAGTACCCAAAGATCCGAACCTGGTATGGCACATACCCAGAAATAACCAACCCACATGACCTGAGAGCTAAGCTGGCCATTTTTTTTTCCAACTGAAAAATGGCACCAACCCAAATTTACTTAAACGACCGAATGACCATGACCCATTGAAATGATCATAACACAGATTGACTGAACCCCATGCTTTGAGACCTCAATCAACAGCTATTTGCAAAATACTGAGTGCAATCTACAAAACAACCTCAATTGTTACACATCTAAGATACATTTAAGATGCTATAAAAAGGAGAACAGGGATTGCACAGGCATACCTTTACCATAAGAAGTTCAGACAGGTGCCTCAGCGGAAAAGGCTGAAGCTTATAACAGCTCTGATTGAATTGCACTATTGCTCTTGTACGAACCTTTGCAAAAGAAAAAAAAAACACAAATTTCAAATGGATTCGGTCAGAACAAGCAGGGAACACAGAAATTCGAGAAGTGCAAAGGAGCGAAATTTAGTTGTAGATTAGAACCTCATTAAGGAAAGGTTCTATAAGGCTGAATTGTAGATTAGTTAAGTCCATTCCTACTGTGCTAAAGAAAAGTTTGAAATTTCCCATCTCAGCATACCTACAACAATATTGAAAAAAAAAAGAGAATAAATAGAGAAATTAATAAATTTTAAATGGAAAATGTTGGAGAAATTAATAAAAATTGCACCTTTTTTGGAAACATACCAACACAATTTTAAGTTAGCTTTTTACACTTTTGATAGGATGCTGAACAATAAGTTTCAAGACAATTATAAAACTGACTAGCATAACAATAACTAAGCCTCTACATAAAGACTCAGTAACACAAATATCAACCCAAGTTTCTTTAAACCTTATTAAAATAGATATGATGCATCGTTCTGATTTTGGTAAACTTGTTGTTTCATTTTCTGACCCCTTTATTATTAAGTAGGACTAACTATTTTAACTATGCAGCTACTAGATATTATAAGGGTTTTTATCATCTTTAAGCTAAACTCAAGCAGCAAATAGAAACAAAATAATTCACAAACATGCCTCAAGATCTTTTTAGCAACTTGCACTTCCTTCGCCAGATGAACTGAATAAGCTAATTGGCGGTACCAAAGTGAGAGTGTTTCTCCCTAAATAATAAATGAATAAGTGAAATTGCAATAACCACTTAAACGTCAAGTCCTTGCTGGTATAATACTAGAAATTTAAATAAGTTTAGATGGAACCTCTAAACAAAGCCAAAACTATTTCATAAAAAAAAATGCCTCAATACAACTTTACTTAAACTCAGTCCAGTCCTTTTCCACAGTTATGCAATTAAACACAATTGGGCCAGGAAAAATCAACAAACAAACCAAGTATGCTAGTATTCACTGTAAAAAAAAACTGATTCAGGGCCAACAATGTACCAAATCCAGTATTAAAGTAGGATAATACAAACATAGGACGAAGGAATACCATATTAGGAAAGCTATTTCCCAAATGAAGAAGCACATAAAGCGAATAATATTCAGCTTCTTTATTGCTTATGCCTTTTTCTTTTCCAATTAATCGATACATATCATACAAGGAGAGCAAGCATTTGATCAATTGCTCCATGTTGAGATGACAGAGTGAAGTTATTTCAGGCCTTTCCCGACACTTGGCGAGTTTCTGATGAGATATTATATGAAATTTTACCTAAAAAGGATTCCACATGCATTAGTTTAAGAAAAGTTTACAGTCTCTCAGATTACAAAAAGAAAACCATGTTACAGCTAGTGTTTTGCAAAAAAAAAAAAAAAGTGCAACAACAAAACCAATTATTTAGTTTTTTATTTGCAAATGATGCCCAACATTTCTGATGTTTGAAGTTAGCACCGCATTTTGACATGTTAGGACTTCTCAGCATTAGCACCAAAATGCACAGTACAACTTGCAAATATAATCCACAGAGATTTTTGGTGGACACAAATTAAATCTAAAAAACAGGGCATCTATAGCACGATAACAAATATCGTCCCAGGAATATTGGGTGCTCAATTAATCTGATCATATAGAACATAATAGTTTAAGCAATCAAATAAAAAAATAAGTTAATAATAAGGATGTCAATGAAAATGAGAGAGCCATACGATATCCTCATAAATTTGAGCTGCTTCCAAACTGACTAAGTTTTGCATAGTCAAGTCCTGCCTGATTGACCGAGTACGATCAAAGATGAAATCATGAACTATTTCAAATGAAAATGTTGCCGAATCCAACAGCTTCATCAAAAAATCCAGTGTACGTTTCAAGACAGGGAGGGGCCGTATATCTGACAAATTTACATCAGCACTGGAAATTGTTCTGCAAAACTAGCTTCGAGGAAAAAAAAAAGGAAGTCAAACAAATTATTCCTATATCAAAGATTCATATAATTTATCTTTACTTACCATATGGTACAGTTACTAGTTGGACCATCCTTTCAAGGTGTGCAAAAATGAAAAAAAGATGATTTATTCGTGAGTACCTTTTTAACAGCCAGAGAAGGAGAGGTTTTAGACATATCTCCATTCAGTCGTTCTAAGACCGACAGATCTCTGAGCCGCTCCCTCCGTGCTCTCTCTTTTGCTGAAATAAAGACACGGTTAACACAGAGTGCCTAAGTGGCTAATATGCCTAAAGTGCTGGAGCAAGTTCATTCCGAGTTTTCTTTAGCACTTCTTTATTAGTGACTTCTTCATTGTATAATAATACAGCTGTAAATGAAATATTAGATAAAGATCTGCGGCTTAATTGTGCCTTTTTAACCAGATTGTTACCACATGATCATATGGACAATCATTATTTTTCCTCTCAGAATCTCTTATTAACTGTTCTCTTTGCTCATGCACTGTGTGTTCCTTGAATTTCAATCTCTACCTCCCTCTACTAACTTAATTTGATAGATCAAGAAGGAAGTAAATTACACTAAATAATGTATATACTACATCCCAAATTATCCCAATTTGGTCCTGGATAGTGGGATCAAAAGAGAATTTAGTACCTGGACACATGTCAGGGCAGGTTCCGACTAAGTTTTGGGAATCTTTAGGAGAACTGGAGGGTTCTGGTTTTACAAGTGCAGAATTGGAAGAGGTAGAGGCAACTTCTTTCGAACGATGATAGCGGTTGTAATGGTTTCTCTCTTTCCTTTCTCCTCCTCCTCCTCCAAAGCTTCTCTCGCTTCTTCCCTTTCTCGTCCTCTCCATTCTCTCTCTCTCTCTCTCTCTCAGTCTCTGCGACGGCGCGATGCAAGCTCGCGTAAGCCTGAGAGAGATCCTCAGAAACGATAACCGAATCAGAACGAATTTTATTTCCCCCACGCTATTTTTCTGGAAGAACTCGAGAAGGGGTGTGCAACCGGTCGGTTCGGCCCAAACCAAACCAACTATAGACCGTCCGAACTTTTTCCGGTTTGTAAAAATTACAAAAGAATCAACCGAATAAAGATAGGCTAATTTTGCGAGGAGGGATCTAATATTATAAATATGTGGTATCATATCAATGATTATATGAAATTTTATGGTATATAGGTATAAAAAAATTACATCATTACAATTTTTTATTTTGATATGTATCATTAATAAAAATCAACGGATCAAATTTTGTGATTTAATTCACTCTCTTGATGACCGTCAAAATAAAATTAAAATTCAATATTTTTTTATATATATTAATTAAAATATAAATAATAAATAAATACCATAAATACTAATGAACATAAGCATTGAATCCCTCCTCAATTATGCCATAGATCATAATTTATAATATGAAGAGATCAAATTGAGATTAATAATTATGATTTATAAATTATTAAAATTTTTTATTCATAACAAAATTGCTTATAAAGATATTATATTACAACAATAAAAACCGAAATTTTTTATTTAGTTATTTGGATCAACATGAATTATATAACACTTCAAACATCAAGCATTGAAATTGATAAAAAAAAATTAACAAAAGGTATTTTATTACAAAGTTCAGAATCGAAATAATGACAAATATGTGTATTTTAATTTTTTCATAGGCAAAAAAAATTAGGGTGGGGATGCTTTGACAACTATTATTTTATCAATCTTGATAACGATTTTTTTAAAAAATTCAAAATATTTTAAATTTTTTTTAAAAATAGAAAAATATTTATTTGCATATTCTTTAAGTTATAGATTGATTGTGTTCAAAATTTATATAATTTAAGTGTTAATTGATATTTCATCAAAAATTATTAAATATGAACCATTGAAAATTTCATCCAATTTTGATGATCTTTAATGGAGTACCAAATGACACTTAAATTGCATGAAATTTGAAACAAAATCAATCTATAAGTTCAAAAGTAGATTCGAACTTTGTTCTATTTTTAATATTTTTAGAATTATTTGAAAATCCGTTGTTACGGTTATCAAATAAATAGTTGTCACTAGATCCCTACCCAAAAAGTTAATACTGTAGATAAACATTTTGGAAAAAATACATGAAATGAAGGCAATATATATATTTTTATTTTCACATCGTCAGAGAAATAAAAATTAGAATTCAAATTATTATGGATATCATCCTCAAATTAGACTTGAAAATCACCATAATTAGATAAATGAAACTTATAGGTCGATTGTGTTTCAAATTTCATGTAATGTAAGTGTTGTTTTATATTTCATCAAAGACAGTTAAAATTATATGAAATTTGTAACAGTCTAAATTTAATGATCTTTAATGAAATATAAAATAATGCTTAAATTATATAAAATTTAAAACACGATTAATTTATAAGTTAAAAACACGTCTATAAATTTTTATTCTATTTTGAATAAATTTTAATTTTTTTTAAGAATCATTATCAAGATTATAAAGTTATCGATTGTTGATGGATCCCAATTCCCCACTCTAAATATATATGAAAAGTATTAGAGATATATTCTTCAATATCAAATTTATTATTCAAGTTAAATAAATTATTATTCAAATCAATGACTTTAAAAATCACCTAATCTAAATAATAATTTACTAAATTGAATAATAAAAATACTATAAAAATAAATTACATAATAAAATCATTAATAATAACTCAATAAAAAATAAAATCACTATCAATAACAATACTTATATATTAATCCCCTCTATATATCTGTATCCACATGTAACAATTTAAACGACTCAACTTAAATATTTTCAAATGAATTCCAAGTCTAGTTAGGTCACGGATTAAATTGGCTGTCATAATCCATCCATCCATCCATCCATCCATCCACGCTGTAGCTTATCTTCTCGTAAGGTCGCTTTCTCTACATACAACCTAATTTCGCATAGGATGCTTCGCTTAGATTTATATAGTTAATCCCGACCGTCGATTCTGACATGGACGGTGGATGCTCCCCTTGCTCGCGTGGAACTTACTAGTAGCTGCTTAAAATCACATGAATTATTATTAGTAATCATTAGTAAAGCTTATCTCAAATTTGAGAATCTCTACAACAACAACCGTTGGTTTATTGAAGTCGATGATTCCTCCGAGGAGCCGGAGGCCTTCCAACGCCTATCGGACTATATTTTAGTACGATGGGAAAAATAACCGTTGGATCATCAAATCTATAAATTTGCACGATTAGTAACGCGTGAGAGGAACTTGTGTGCGAATCTTAATGCCATCGAACGGTTTTTAACTAATCGGACCAAATTTTTGTGAAATGGGCGTTGGAACTCCACCACTTCCTTCATCCAACCACGGAGTAAACTATGGGACCCTTCTTCAGTCAATTATTATATATAAAAAAAGAACCTCATACCAGATCTATTTCTTTCTTCTCTCTCTTCTAAACAGCCTCCTCTCTCTCTCTCCTCTCTCTTTTTCCCCATAAATCGAGGCATCTCCCATCCCGATTCAAGTAATTGTTCTTAATTTCAATTCAATTTCTACTTTTTTCTTTTGATTTTCATTTGTGCTGGTCTCAGATGCTTCTAATTGAAGGAGCTCGTATGGAGATTCTCTAATTCGAGATTTGAATTAGAGAATAGTTGGATCATATGGAGATTTCTGTTTTTCCTAATTAGAAGGAGCACGTATTTTCGATTGGGAAAGTTCCGAGATCATCGCTTTCTGTTAATCAAGCTAAATAAAACTTGTTAGCGAGATGTGCTAGCAGTTGATTTTTGCTTCTATTTTTGAGCTAATTAGTTGTGTCTATTTCGAGATTCTTATCCGACGATGAGTTATTTCGTTTATTTTTTATAGCTGACAGTTTATTTATTCCTTTGAAGAGTGCAACTGGACCCCCCACAATTTCATGAACAAAAGACACAGAGATTCTTCAAAGGTTAGCAAATTATTAATTCCTGCTCCAAGACAATTTCATGATTGATATTTGCCTTTGATCTTAAATTAAAAACACTTGACTGACAAAAACTATTGCAAAATGATGGCCAGTACAGGTGCCGACTGGTGATTGTATATCTGTATACTTTACTGGATTGTATCTTCTCTCATGATACTGGTTAATTATGGTTTTTTGTTTCTGGTTAAAAGTAGGTATATGCTTATATTTGACTTTTCTGTTAATCAAAATAAAAAAAAGCCAAATCAATTTAGAAGAAAATATCTATTAGGGAGCTGATATACAAATAATGTCCTTAATACCGTTGTCGATAGTGACTTTATTATTCAGATTAAATGAGTTATTATTTATGTTAGTGACTTTTATTATTCAACTTAAGTGAGTTATTATTCAGATTAGTGGTATTTGAGTGTACTGTATAAAATAAGTTGCATAATAAAGTCATTATATGAATAATAAGTCATTTTACATGAATAATAAAGTCAATATCGATAACCGTATCAACGATGGTATTTCCCAAATATTTTCGTATCTATCAGCAGCATAGAACCTGGTATTGGTGGTACCTGACCAAACTAATATTGCCACTCAGTTCATTGTTGGTAGAAATGGGGAACCTCTTTGAAAGAAAGAAAAAAGAAAGTTAGCTAAATAGCAAGTGAAATCGATCATTATTACTGGTTCAACAGTTGAATATTACTCGAGTAAATTTTCATGCTTTGTAATATACCCTTTTTCCATATGCAGATTGTGGTGTACTTGAATGCCTCCTCCGATTAATATAAGAAATAAATTGGACAGATAAACAATCAGATTTCAAAATAATTCGCCATGTCAATCATCCGCCAATCCCACTGGTGCTACCAGTGCCGGCAACGTGTACGGCCACGTGGCCATGACATGGTGTGCCCAAACTGTGACTCTGGATTCATACTTGAGCTGGATGACATCGACTCTCTCATGGGTCATTTTGTTGGTGGGGGTATGGATCCTGATTTCCATCTCGATCCACGATTAGGCCTGATGGAGGCAATCTCTTCAATGATGCGCCAGGGGGGCATGATTGGTATTTCCCGTGAGACTGATCTTAGAACCCGACCCAGGATCTTCTCAGACTTGGAAATGGAGTTTGGTTCTGGTCCATGGCTCCTCTTTCGGGGCCAGCTCCCTCGCCACATTCCAGATTCTCATTGGATGCGGCAAGCCAACATAGCTGATTATTTTGTGGGGCCTGGGTTGGATGACTTCATTGAACAGCTGTCACAAAGTGACAGGCGTGGCCCACCCCCAGCCTCAGAATCTTCAATTCAAGCTATGCCAATTGTGAAAATAAATCAGAGGCACCTAAATGGGGATTCACATTGTCCTGTTTGTAAAGAGAAATTTGAACTGGGGATGGAAGCGAGAGAGATGCCATGTAAGCATATGTACCATTCGGAGTGTATCGTACCTTGGCTGGAACAGCACAACTCGTGCCCAGTCTGCCGGTACGAATTACCAGCTCAGGGTTCACACATGTCAGCGAGCTGTTCGAGGACAGATGGTAATGAAAGGAGTAATAGTAGCAGCAGTCGAACAAGGCGTAGGAACCTGTTATCTTTCCTGTGGCCATTCCGTTCGTCAAGATCAAATAGGTCACACTAAATTTTGATCTTATAATGAAGTGGCATGTGTGTTTTTCTTGTAGTTTTCTCAGGCTACTATTGTTTTGGTTGAACTTACTGTTTTCAATTTTTTCAGTGGGTCAAGGAGGTAAGTTTCTATAAATGATGCATAAAAATAATGCAGATATTATTATAATTACTGTCATTACTATATATTAATATATGTTGTTGTTGGTGTAGCCACTTGGGAAGTTGCTTAATACTTAATAAATCTCTAGTTACAAATAGTTTCAGATAATTTCAAGTAATGTTCATTTTATCTTTGCTTTATGCTTTGGCAATATATTTAGATTTTGATGCTAACATCATTTTATTTTCATGTTTGGCAGTATTTGCCTGGTGCTGAAAGCATTGGATTTTCCATTATTTCCTTTTCTAAGAGTTTAATTTGGAAGCTCTCTTTTTGAGCATATTTAGGCCAAAATGGAGCAATTTGATCATCAAAGTTCCAACATGCCAAGAAAAAGAAACCCAGAAAATATAAATATATATATAGTGGATGGTTGACAGGTAGAGTTTCTACCAACCACTGAATACTATATAATATGTATCAGCTACCTTATTGAGTACAATAGTGCTAATTTGGTATAGCTTTAATTAATATCTCCTGGTTTAGAGGACTTCATTGTTCATAATCATCCGATATAGAACTTTGGGGAAATTTTTTTGACTTGTCCAGGATTTGACTTGTCATGACATGCCACGTGTGCAGAAATGAGACATAAAGAAGATCACATGCTCGCCGCTTTAAGTTCATAAAAAAAGTGTCAGCTTATTTGTCAAAGTACCATTCATTAACAAAACAAGCACTAACATGACAAAACTTGAATTGATCGATATTTTTTTAAGTACCCAGCTAGGGTTAATTGCTCATGTACCGGTCTAAACTTTCAAAATAGTTAATTATCCTATCACAACATCAAGATAGTTTATTTCTCTATTAAAATAATACACTCTTTCTTTTATCCCTTTTTTTCCCATTTCATCTTGTTGTTTGATCATTTTTGATCATTTTAGTTTAATTTGCTGTGTTTCAACATGGATGAACTTATTGTTTGCAACTTAAATCTATATTTCCAATTTAACATATTTTTATTTATGATAGAAATTTTGATTTTATGCATACTTAATCACTTCATTTATTCACATCACAGATCATAGCATCAAATCAGAGACAAAATCAACAAATCCCCCCCCCCCCCCCCATAACTGCCACATTTCTGGTGATCACAGAAAACCATCAGTATGATTTAAAAACCCAAATCACCCTTAAACCCTATGCCCATGTTTGATTGGAGAATAAGCGAGGAATAAACTCTTTAGTCAAATATGAATAACTAATAGAAGTATAAAGAGGAAGGAGTTATGGCTCCATAACTTAAGGAGCCTAGAGAGTTTATTCCTCAAATTATATCTCAATGGGACCCACAATTTATAGTAATAATGATGATGATTATTATTATTATTATAATAAACATACTTGTTGTGTTATTACAATTTTTATTAATATTATGATGGTTACTAATATTATTATTAATAATAACGTGATTTTTTTTATTTTTTTATTAATAATAATAATAATAATTATTATTATTATTATTATTATTATTATTCTTGTCGTCGTCGTCGTCGTCATTGTCGTTGTCGTTGTTAGCATCTTCATTTTTTATTATAATAATTGTTATAGTTGATATTATTAGCAATATTTATATATTTTTAATATGATAACATAAATATATATTCTTTTTATTCTTCCGTTTGCTCAATCAAAAATGGAAATGGGCCAGGTAGGGCTGGATTTATGTCAAACTCAAAACCCGGTCCGTCCCCTAAAATTTCAGGCCCGTCCTGCCCGGCCCATTCCACTAGGCCTAAAATTCAAGATCCGCCCTGCCCGTGCAATTTTTTGTCCTGACCTGACTTGGTCCGACCTGGTCCAACCACTTGCTATTTTTTTTTTCTAAATATCCATTTTCACCTCAATTTGAACTCAGATAATTTTATATATTATAATAATATAACTATATTCAATTCAAATAAAATTAAAATAGTATTAAAATACATAAATAATTTTATTTTGTATAAATAGTCTTATTTTGATAAATAAAGAATCTTATTTTACTAGATTGGAGGAAGTTTTCGCATTTAAATTATTTTTGTGAACTTGTCATTAAACTATAAAATTTGAACGTTAATATTACGTGAAATTTGAGAATATATATAATGAATTATTTACTCAAAATTCAATTTATATTATACACATTACACACAATATACACAAACAATATATTAGTATGCATGTTATTGATATTCCGAGCCGGGCGGACAGACCTGAGTCTCATACCCGTACCTGACCCGGCCCTACCCGGTCGTTGTCCAGGCTAGATGGGTCGGCTGCCGGGTTGGATGTATTCGGACAGGACCACCGGGCCATGGGTTTTAAGAAATTATGCCTCCATAATTTTATGCTCCAACCAAACATGTCCATATATTAGAAATTGAGATTCTTCTTTTTCAGAATTTTGGCAATCCATTCAATAGTGTTAAATGGGAGGCTACCCAAATCACCTAATTTAACACAATATTTAAGAAAAAAATAATGCAATTAGAAAATAAAATTGAACTAAATAGGAATTGACAAAAAAAATCAAGTATAGCAAATAAATTTTTGACAAATAAAAAAAAGCATGCAAAATGTACTCAATAAAAACCCCAAAATGATATTTAGATATTCTCTCGCCAAGTATTTGAATCAATAAGCTGTCTCGGTCATCATTAAATTTAGATTGTACAATGTAAAAAAAAAATATGAAGTTGATATCAATAAGTTGATATCTTGTATATATGATTGTTGTTATTTGATGATAAAAGGACTTGCCTTTTGGATGTATTCCTATTAGTCAGAAAATAAGAACTCTCAATTCTCTTTTTCTTAAAAGAAAAAAGAATCAGCTGAGAAAAGAAAAGGCTGACAAGCAAAGGTGCACCACAGCATCAGATACTGATAATTGCACCACAGTTCTACTGCTACCCAATCTTTGCACATGGTGTCAGACAGAGACAGGCAAATCAGGCATCTTGCATGTAATCAATTTTTTATGCAACTTTTTTTTTATTTTTGGAATATCTAGTATTAAGTTCAGTTGCCATTATGCTTAATCTTGTAATTTAATCAATCAAGCTAATTGAGATAAGAAAAAGAATTAAGGAAACTATCAGACTAGTTAGCTTAAGTCCTATGTTACCATTCCAATCATTCAGAAATCAGAATACAAGTTCTTCAAAGATAAGGGTAATTCTAATGTATATTCAAATTTCATGATACATCTGCAGATTTTACGGTATATATATTTGAGAAATATTATTAAAATATTAAAATTAAAAATTGTAGATGTAATTTTAATTATTTAAATGATGTATGTATCAAATTTAAATCAATTTGAAAATCGATTGGTCCTTCAACATAAAATTTATAATTGTTTGATGAAATGCTTAACATTTTATAAATTGATTCAAATTTGATATATATCATGTAAGTAATTAAAAATACATCTACAATTGATAACTACTTATTTTGTTTCATTCCCATGAAATGGGCAATTCTGCTTTTTTTTTTAAAAAAAAAGTTTCAGCTCAAATGACCCAAAAAGAGTAACAAAAATTGCTCGTGTCCCAATCAGGTGCAAAATAATATAATAAATAATTCAGAACAAGATTAAACCATCCAACACGATGGATAATTCTTGAATATTTCTCAAAAACATGATAATTCTTGAAGATAAACAGCATTGGAATTTACAGCATTAGTCCTTAATATTTTCCTACCACATGGACGAGGAAGGTATTTTTGTTAATGAGCTGAAAGATGCATTTATCTTTCTCATTTAGTCCGTTTTCCGTTGAGAAATCACGCCATCCCGTCGATAACTCTCCGGTATGTCTGACAGAGAATTTCACTCGCCATTTCTTTCCCTCGGAGTTCTTGAGAAACATAGTTCGTTCCGACACAAGGCCGTTCTCCATGCAAAACCTCTTAGGAATAATCTGCACAAAGCTCTCAATGTTTCAATAGTTAGATGCAACAAAATGATAATTTGATCAAAGAGACAATGCCATCTAATTACTATTCAATGGGAATACTACATTGATTATTGATGGATTGGCATTTTGATGTGTTGGCTTTCTTGGTAGGAGTAACATTACATACTCAAATCTTTCTATCTTAAGGATCATATTTCGAACCAGAAAGGATCAGATGTTTAGAGATGATAGATATAGATATGATTATAATTTCTAAAACATATGTTGATACTGCTAGAGAGGTAATTAATAACATTAAGATTTCTTAATTTGTTTGCACTTTCTAGAAGTAGTTAGTTTGCTAGTTTTTAGCAAACTACTATAAGTTCAATATATATATTTTTTAGATAATTGCATCTCTTAATTGTATTTTTTATTTATACTTTAAATGTATTTATATTTTTTTAGAAAGTATTTATATTTAATGATAAAAAAATTTATACCTTATATTATTGATATTATAAGTTTTGCAGGTTATATTTTTACTTATACAATAAAAAATTTAACTTAAATTTTTCAATAATTATTTAGGAAAGAAAAAATAATAAACGCTTTTTATACTAACTATAAATACTTATAAATTTAAATATAAATAAATTAACTGTTTGATATAAATATTTTTTGTGTGCATAACATGAAGTACATGAATAATTTCTCTTTTTTTAATTAAAGATTATGGTAGTTAAAAAGAATGTGTAATTACCAGAAGTCGTCTGTATTTGGTTGTGCTGGAGCGATTAAGTGTCTTCTCAAACTGTGGAACTGTGCACATATGAGGGCTACTTTTCTGGATCTTTTCTTCCTGTACCTTGCTTTTCAAAATTTGCACTGCTTCTTCACTGTGTTCCTTACCAGTTAACTGAGCTTTGTCTGAAGCATCTATCCTTCTTTTACCAGAAGCAATGGGAACTTGTGTGTCACCTTATAGTAAAATATAAACAACATGGTTTCAGCAAATTTACCAGATAGAAATATATAAAGGGTGGAGTGAAGAGCTTACCCTCTGAATTTACATCAGTCGTCAGATCTACAAACTCAGAAGGTTCGAATTTAAAGGTTGTTGGTTTACGAGGTGTCGACGGATGGTCCTTAAGACAACAAGTAGTATCAAACACTTCCACGTTGAAAACCATCTTTCCCTCGTACTGAAATACCAGAAAATATCCCAAGCACAAATCGAGCGCCTTCGCAAATTCAGGCCAGCCTCTGCCGAAGTATATGCCTTGTTCATTTTGACACACATCTACTCTCCAAAATTTGCCACTTTGGATTACGAGGGATGCTTGTTTGGGCGGTACTGCTGGGAGATGCTTGTAAAAGTTCTCCGGAATACGCTGCGCCATACAAAAAAATATGAACAAATTAAAGAGAGAACATACATTAGATGATAGAATTAATTATATCATATATGGTTTGAATTTGATTTTGTTCACTATCACCCACAAACTGTTACAACACAAACATATAGATTCATAGAAAGAGAAAAGAGAGAGAGAGGGACCAGCTGGTTGGTGAAGGGATCAGGGAAGAGAAATTTGAAGAAACGGGGATTATGGTTGCGGATGGAAGAGCTCTCTTTTGGATGATCCATTTTTCTCAATTGCTTCTTAGTTTTCAAAAATCTTTGGAAGTTAGGATGAAAATGAAATGAATGAGTGAGTTAGATTTGGTTCTGTCATTCAATATATGCATCCATCTCCACATTTCTTTGACAATTGAATTGAAGTTCTTGTGTTAAAGCAGACTGGTGAATGTCATAAATTAGTCAGACTGCTTGTGTAACATGCACGTCTGTTGTATTTAATTAATTGAGTGTGTGTGTCACATTCAGAACTCAGAAGAAAATCAAGAAATGGTACTTCTGTGTATACATGCTGATAGTTTGTTGCCCACATTATTGTGTTACTGTATGCAGTCATGCCTCTGATGCACCGATTTTTTTTTATTTAAGGAAAATAATATTTAAAATTAAATAAATAAGAAAATCGGATGAAAAATTATAAATATAGGAGGGACGGATTTTGAAAATACATCCCCAAATGTACTTTTAATTTTTCTTTATAAAAAATAATATTTTAATGGGGGACATGATTTTTATTGATGGACGGATTTTGAAACCCTGTTCCATAGGGAACAGATTTCGAAAAACTCGGGTTGAGGGACAGATTTTCAAAATCCGTCCTCCAATAAAATATTAATTTTTATAAAAAAATGTTAAATCGCGTATCAAGCTTCAAACATACATAACTTTTAATATGAAAGTCCGTAGAAAACGTTTAATATCAATTAGGATAGATTATTTTACGAGCTTTCCGAATTGATATTAAACGTTTTCTAAGGACTTTTCTATCAAAAGTTATGTCTGTTTGAAGTTTGATACGCGATTTTAATATTTTTTATAAAAATTAATATTTTATTGGGGGACGGATTTTCAAAAAATAAAATATTATTTTTTATAAAAAATGTTAAAATCGCATATCGAACTTCAAACAGACATAACTTTTGATAGAAAAATCCGTAGAAAACGTTTAATATTAATTTGGAAAGCTCGTAAAATAATTTATCCTAATTGATATTAAACGTTTTCTACGGACTTTCTTATCAAAAGTTATGTATGTTTGAAGCTGGATACGCGATTTAACATTTTTTTATAAAAAATAATATTTTGTTGGAGGACGGATTTTGAAAATCCGTCTCTCAATAAAAAAATATTTTGGGACGGATTTTGAAAATCCGTCCCTCCTATATTTATAATTTCTGATCCGATTTTCTTATTTATTTAATTTTAAATATTAACTTTCTTAAATAAAAAAAAATCAGTCTGATGCATAGTAAAATATTGACATCTCTTTGTCCATCCCGGATTTTATTTATAAAGTGTAATTATAAAAATATTCATGTTTTATGGATATAACATGATTCTATAAATTTTATATGGACTAGCAAAGTTCATTTTGTTTTTAACTATAGGCAGTGAATTTTCTTTTGGTTTAATTTTAAAAAGAGCTAGTATTAATACAGTAATTAATGCCCCATTTATATGTCTATGTGACATAAGTGATGTGAAGTTCAGCCGAACAGTACGCAACAAGTACCTTGCATTCATGGCAGATTTTAATCTCAGATCAGTTCTCTTGTAGAAGCGAATGCTTCTGATATTTGGGAGCATCTGATCTATTGCACTTACACAGTGATGACATGAAATTTGTCGACCTTTACATTGACGATTTTTAATCAGATAAAATTGTTCTCTCCTGATATTTGCCAGCTAAAAAAATGAACAAAAACATACCAACAAACTGAATCATTTGTCACTGCCTATGCTGCTCTAGCAATGTCATGTCTCCGAGCTTTTTAGTACTTTGATAGCTTTAGTACAAGAAATATTAAAATAATTAACCAATGTCATACGGTGATAACAAGTTCAATATTCTTCAGCTTGCCTCCTCCAGTACCGATGCCGTACTTTTTTTTTTGTATGATATATTGATATCATAATTTTTTTTTGAATTTATGAGATATAAAATATATTAAAATATAAATAAAAAATATTTTTTATAGTTAAATTTTATTTATTTTTTAATGTGAGAAGATGAAAAATTAGAATATACGCATTGATAACTGTAATAGATATTTTTGACAATAGAAAGTTTGTGAATATTATTTACAAACCACTTTCTCTAATTTGTGAATAATATCCGCCAACACTTCTGTGATGAACTGTATGTAAAATAGTTTTATAAAATTATAAAATAAGTTTGTGAATAGTGTATGAGAACCGAAACTAATTTGATAATAAATGCAAATTTTCTAATTTTAAATATATACAAATCTGAAGTATGTTCTTCTCATTTTTTTTATTTTTATATTATTATTTTAAAAAATGGCTAAATCTAAATTGTTTAAATTTTTTTTTGATATCAAACAGTTTAAATTTAACGTGAGTGAATGTATCATTAAAAACAATGACAACAGATGCTCACCCTCCAGTCCAACCTTCTTTTCATTGTCCTGTACTAGCAAAACAGCTCACCTTTGTTTATGATTTACTAACAAAAAGTTTTGTAATAGCAGCAAGTTCATTGACATAAATTCTTGAATCCTTATCCTCTGCTGTGTTTCACTGTGTAACGCAACGTGTAATCTGCTCCGATCGCGTTGAGATTTGTGCAATGTAAATATCAAAAAATCCCCCCCTATAAAGCATCCTAGATTCCTACAGGCAGCATCCACCGGAAAAAAAAATAGTTATCTTGGCAATAAACTGCAACTGCAAAGGTAATTATTTCCACAATTTTAAAATGGAACTCCAATCTCAGGACTAATAAATGTACCAAAGTAACCCATGACCTTATAAAAGCCGTTATTTTATTCTATCACCAAGTTCAAGACTTGTCAAATTACCGACACAAAAACTTATAAACTACAGCCCCAAAGTAGCTAATTAGTAAGATCCATGATAGCTGTTACTATATCACCATTAGCCGCCTTAAGTGCCTTAACAGCTTTAGCCCTAGACACAGTTGCCTGAGTCATGACAAGCTCAATGTCCTTTGGTTCGACACCAGTCTCGTCAACTTCCTCATCATCCTCCTGGACTGTGGCAAGAGGCTCGGGCTTAGAAGAAATATGGCTCATGTCAGGCATCTTGAACTGCTCTGCAGCCTGTGTTTGGAGCTGGGAACTGAGATCCTCTATCTTTGCCTCACCAAAGACTATGTATGTATCTGAGTTTGGGCTCTTAAACACGTCTGGTTTGGAGATGGCAAATAACATCTGCAAGGGTCAGGCTGAGTATAAATGACATGAGTAAGAAAAGAACTAGATAACATGGGCCAACCATGCTTCCAGTAGATGAATTACCATGCTAAATGCTTCCAGTACCAACATATAATGTTAGCATGGCAACCAAACCCAGTGATGAACACTAATTTTATAGTTTACTTTTCTAAATTACTTCTATCTCATTTTGCTTTTTCCTTATTTTAGGCTTATACCAGGTCAGTGCATAGATCATGTACTAGCTTGGTAGCCTTAGTTCTGACGATTAACCCATCCAGCCTTTACTAGAACCGATCAAAGCAAAAATTGTACACTACCAAGGCAGTACATTGAAAAAAGCAACTGAAAACTTTTTTTGGCAAAGCAACATTTCACTGGAACTTAACCTTTGGTTGAAACAAAACTCAAACAATGCATTTGAACAGAACTATCAAGATAAACAAAAAAATAAATAAATAAGTTTTGGAAAAAACTAGAGGTATATGTATAACCAACCTATTATGGGTTCTGCACAGGCTGGTTCATATCTGTACATCATTGCTGACTGACTTTAACAGTACAGTGTCAACCTCTTACATTCCACACTTTTATGTCAAAATAATTTACACCGAAACAATAGTATCAGACACACTTTAAATAAAATAAAATCAAAAGACTAGTGGAGGTAGCTAACATTTTTGCTTTTCTTAATGGTGACCCGGTTGACACCAGAAATGGGTTTCATCCCGAGCTTCAACATGGCTTTGCGGCTCTTCTTCTCACTTCTGCTTTGTTTTGACCTTCCGTTGTCATCACCCGGTTCCCCTGTAAGTATAAAATATTACAAATATTTGGGCAAGTAGCTCTAATATATGCAAGCTGAAAAGTGATGAAATCTTCCCACAAGAAATTTTGGATCAAAACATAGGATCTTATAGGAATTTAAAAATCACTAGTACGCAAATCAACAGAAAGATCACATATAGCATGAGGATGATCCATAGAATACATCTTTTGAACAAGATAACTTTTGTGTTGTCAGAGATATAACATTCTATAAGCTTGCTCTATGAATTATAAAATGCATCAGTGTACACGAAAGCTCATGCATGGCCCTGACAGACTTTTAGCAGCGAAGTTCAGCAACAATCAGTATCTTAATTCTCTAGTAAGCTTATATTGACCCTAACATGTGAGAACTGCTCACAAAAGACCCAAAAAAACAAAAATTCATAACAAAAGATAACTTGAGTTCATATCTGTATTACTCTTGAAGATCAAGGGTTCTGACTTCTGATAGAGCGAAATAAAAGCTAATTGTGTAGCCTGTGTGGTACTGGTCTGCTGTTGAGACAATTCATGATTAAACAGTTGCAGTTGTATAGAAGTCAGAGGTATACTAGTTTCGGTAGCTGGGATCCATCTGATTCTTTGGTGCATATTCTTGCTGAGATAAGGAACACTGCATGACCAACATTAATTCTCTCCCCTATGTATACAGTTGTTGGGTTTTTTTTTTATTTGTGTGATTCTTGTGGTGAACTATAGACAACATTAATATTGATGTTTCAATTAAATGCAAACATGTGGCCAATTAGAGGCATCTTTTCAAAAGCAAAACAAAAGTTCGAGTTCATAGAGTGCCCATGGGCTCTCTATTCTAACTGGTACATGCCAGTAAAGCATCTACCGATGAAAGAAAATATGAAGACTAACCATCAGCATCAATCTCTTCTTTTTCATCATCCTCATCATCTTCTTCGTCATCCATATCATCTTCAACCACACATCCCTCGTTCTACAATTAAATGGTAAATGCCTCAATAATCTCAACTTGGAAACAAACAAAACAGATATAAGGTATCATTTTACAGATTTCATCTTCAATAATCCAAAAGCAGGCATATGTGACCAGAGATTGTGTTACGACTAGGTTGGGAAAGGATGCAAACTACTACACTATGGAAAGGATCTTTGTAAAGTTGTGAATTTAATACATAAAATTAGTGTCTTCTCACGAATTTACAGGTTAACATAAACTCAATAAACATTCTAATATGCTATCGAATTTCAACAAGGTAGTTTATTACTTACATTTAAATTTAACCTCCAGGAGTTAAACACTTAATCTAATTGATGCTTACACCTGAATCTATTAAGAACCTGACTATAATCAAAATAAAACCGTGCCTCGTTTTCCATTGCAACATGTCATGACATTACACAAAACCTTCGAGGGATGATCCGATCAACAAAATCTCTATCCAATCTCTACTCACCTATGCTCGATGCATTAACACATACAAAGGGCAAAACAAAATATGACAGAGATGAGAAAAGAAGACGAAGAGAGACGATCAAAATCGACTTACGTCTATCTTCTGTTGTTCGATTTGTTGAGCGAGGAGATCCTCTTGCGTTGGGATCGTCATACCTCTTCGATCGGATCGGATGTGAGACCTTCGAAAGAGGAGAAGCAAAGAAGAGGAGAACTCTGAGCGGAGAGAGAAGGAAACCCTGTCGAAAACCCTCGACGTGGAAAAAAATAGCGTCGGCGCGACAGTGGAAGTACCAAATTGCCCTTGGTACCTCTTCAATTGATGTTTTTTTTTGCCTTTTCATTTCCAAAAATTTTACCTCATCAAATCAGAAACCCTTATTACATATCAATAAATCATAACAAAATTAAAAAAAAATTGTTGTGTGTTATTTTGGGAAGAAATGAGAGTGAGTGATATTTTGTCAATATTTTTATAAAAAAGTAAAAAAAATATATCAATATATCATAACAGAAGTTTTTATTTGTAAATAATTTAAATTAAATTTTTTTTATAAGTTTATATATTGATTTTGCTCTATATTGTGAGTCTATTCTTGCAGAATAATTACAAATGTTGATATAATAATTGTATTTTCAATTACATAGATGTAAAACAATTGTTTATTTAGTAATATGTTTGAAGATGACATATTAGCGTGCAATTAATTTTCAGTTGACAAACACAGGATGCAAAATTTAATTAAGAAAAGTCTGAAATTATATTCAATACATGAATGAAAATTGCATGAAATTTATTAAGGATGGTTGCTAAAACTTTTGATATGGCCATTTTTTTTTTATAATTTCAAGCATGAAGATGCTCTAAGAAATCTTTATTCATAAAAAATATATAAATTTTAGAGTCTATTTAATGCAAAATCAAGAGATGAATGTTCAACATATAGGCTTTTAGAAATTAACCATTATTTTTTTGTCATCTTGTCTTTTTTATAAAAAAAATGTACTATAATGTTTTATGAAAAAAGTTACAACTTTTTTTCTCATTGAAAATATAATAAAATTGTTATTTCACAAGTCTATTACACATGACAGATAAATAAATATACTTCCTTTTTGAAGGATAATTTTCATGTGATTTTGTGTTTTTGCAAATATACATCATTTCACAAATTGATAAAAGAAGCAAACAAGAGAAATGTGTTCCTCCTTTGCATTTCAATCTTTTTCTCCGAATGTTTTTTTAAAGATTTTCATCCGACCATATAAAATTAAAATATAATTCTATCTAAATCTAAAATTAGGCTGATGAATTATTGTATTTTTTTTATTTATTAGCGAATTTCTCAAAAGAACACCATGTATAAGTTTCGAGTGAATTACACAAATGGACCTTAAAAAGTATTACTCGTTTATTATTTTGGTTCTATTTCAAAATTATTACATGGAATTTCAAAGTGTAACTTACTTATAATTTCAAAGTTTTTATAATTATCATTTTGATTCTTGAAATTTCGCTCATTTATTATTTTGATAATTAAAGTCTTTTATTTGATAAATTAATCGTACAATTATAACCGGTAAAAAAAAAGGTGATGATACATTTTTCAAAGTTATGCTTGATATTATTAACAATGTTTCATTTGATATCCTATAATAACTTATAATGTGATGAATCACAATTTTTTATTATATTAATATTTATTTATGAAAAGGATTCACCATGACATTGTCACTTTTTTTTTTGTCAATCTAACATCTCAAATGTAAAATTCTAAGAAATCCCTGTTGAAATTGGTGGTGTATTGGTAAATATTCCTCCGAAATTACATCAAACTTCTCTTTAACAATTATTCAAAATTTAAAAATTTAAAACTAAAAAATAATATCCAAATTGTTGTTATGTATTAATTACGTCACAAGTGATACCTATGTGTAAAAAGTTTTCAGAATTTCAATATAATTATGGCTGTTTTTCGAACTTTGCTCCGAAAAATATTTATTAAAAAAACATTTAAAATAATATAATTTTTAATCACTAATTTATATGCAACAAATTGAAAAACAAATAAATATGTTTTGAAGAATAATTTGTATAATTAATAATAATATAATTAGCTGTATAAAAAAATTCATATAGAAATATAAAAAGTTTGTACCATTTTAAAAAATTATCTAATATCTTAGAATGATAAATATATTTTTAAATGAAGAGAAATAAAATAATGATATGATATGACTAAAAAGTCTTGAAACTCAATCAATTTTATGAAACATAAATTCTGTATAAGGATAGATATGTTAAACGAATATCCTGAAATTTATCGGTGCAATCAAGTTAGTGTTGTCATTTTTTTTTTTACTATAGAACAATCTCAGAAATGTAGAAATAATGAAATATGCATCACTTATATGAGTAATGCCATATAATAAAATCAACAGATGTTAACTCTATAACCTTGTTTAGTTTTCTCAAAATTTTAAAGAATAATGTGACTATTTGATTTTAATAAATTTGACAAAATCATATCTAATTTCTGAATGTTTACCTTCATCAATTTTTATTGAAGTTGTTGAGATAGCTAAAATATTATTTTCAGTACATCTAAAATATTATTTTCAGTACATATGATCAATTTAAGATTTGATCATATACTTAAAAACATTTTTTTCAATAATTTTAATTGTCCGAGAGAATTTATTCAATTAAAATTATCAAATACATGTATTTAAAAAAAATGAGGATTCAAACTTCTCTATTTTTTGTGTCTTCAATCTTCATCATATCTTCACTGTTTAGTTTCCTAATAATATTTTATTATTTCTTTTAAATTACGGAACAGAGAAAAAAAAATTTATTTTTTACTATATTATATCGTACCGCATAATATATAATATTGAAATTCGTATAATATAAATTTAAAAATATTTTTATAAAACTATCCGTTCAATTGATGTACAGGAGGATAAAAAAAAAATTCCTACTCATTCTTGTTATTACTAAAAAGTAAAAGTGAGCTCATCGTACATTCGTATTACTGTCTTCTTCTTTACTCTCTCTCTCTCTCTCTCTCTCTCTCTCTCTTCGCTCAGAGCGAATCTCGACCGAAACCCTAGCTCTCGATCGTCATCTCGTCTGATTCTCCCTCCATTGCAATGCTTGCATTCTCTAGATGTTACTCGCGCTGATCAGATCCTCTTTCCACAATGGGGAAGGGAGATGAGGAACAATTACCTGATTCTTTGCAAGTGCCGCCAGATTCCGGTCTCGGAAACGCCGCGACAGCTGCCTGTGGCCGATTCGTTCAGCCTCGTTGTGTCGTCGCACTGGTATTTGGTGTGGCGGTGTTGATCTCTGCTTTGTTTTGGCTGCCTCCTTTTACGAGGCCCCAGGGAAATCTGGATGAGAGTGTGACTGGTGAGTGGGAGAAATTGTTGGATCTGATGTCAATTGAGTCATCTTAGTCAATTTTAGTTTGATTTCGTGGTTTTTACTGGTTAGAATCTTGCATCCCATGTAAAGCGAAATGCAGGTTGTGTTATTATATATTTATTTTCCTTCTCTTGGTGTAATCCGTGTAATGTGTCAAATTTTGAACTTTTTGAAAGCAGATCAACGATATTTGGATCCAACTGGAATGGAATTTAGGGAACTTAGGAGCTGCAAAAGGAGACAGGCAATTAACTGGAAGTAAATCTAATGTTAATGCAACTGAAAGTAATCAAATCTTAAATTGCTATTGAATGGATACTTTAACCAGATAAAGATACTAAAAGTTGTAAGTGATAGTACATTGAATCTTCTTGAGGTGCAGCAACCCGTATCAATTTTATAGAAAACTAAAAAAAATATTGTCCAAAAGTTTACTTCCAATTATGCTTGTTCTAACAATTCTCTTTTTTAAGACTTCTTTTGAAGGAATGCAAGTTATTATGTACACAATTATTCAATTTCAGTTATGTTTTGTAGATATATTGCTTATTCTTAGTAAGTATTGCTTGATTTAGCATGCGACACTTTTTCTAATTTAACTACTTCTACGTTGGAGCAGCTAACATAGTTGCAAGCTTCAGACTACAAAGGGCAGTTTCTCAGCTGAATGAGAACCTAACAAAACTCGAATCTGATATTTTTGATGAAATTGGCTATCCAGATACTGTGGTAATTTGCTACAAACTCTTGAACAATTGCTAGTATAGCTGAACTGTAGTACCAATAGAGGAGATAGAAAGAAAATAAGACTATAGGACTCAAATGTTGGTATACCACTGTTGTTACTGTAGGTCGTCGGTTGTCCTATACCGGTAAAGGGTGATAGGTCAATTTATGTATCCATATATTACCATATGATGTTCTACCTACGCTTGAGGTACAGTTGAGGTTAAGTGAGGTATAGTTGTACAACTAGGGTATGAATGTAGTTTTAGTAAAACTTTCAGGCTTCCTGTATGTTTAATTGCACAATTGAGGTTTAATTGAGGCTTAGCTAACTAAGTATCTTACAACTGTGTTCTAATTTTACATGCTCAAGTAAATTTTATGTATCTTCCTAACCAGGTGGTAGTAAGTTCGCTTGATCCAGTTCCCAATTCCAACTGGACCACCGTGGTTTTCGGCATTTGGCCTTATCCCAGCAACTCGACCTTCTCCCGCACATGTGTCAGCATCTTGCATTCTTCCTTAGCATCTCTAGTCATACAACAGTGGACCCTCCATTTAACACCGTCCTTATTTGGCAACTCAAGCTTCTTCCAGATTCAAAAATTTCCAGGAGGGATAACCATCACACCTCAGCAAAATGCATATCTTATGCAGAACCCAGATGCAGTATTCAACTTCTCATTGAACTTCCCAATCTGCACTTTGCAGGAGAAGCTTGACGAGTTGAAGTACCAAATGCGACTGGGGCTATATCTCACTTCATATGAGGTTGGTGGATTCAAAGTTTTGGGTATCTATTACTTTTTAACATTTTGAAGAAATTGGGTTCTTGAATCATTTTATGGTTTTACAGGATGTTGACTAACTAGCATTGATTCATATGGGTATGAATTATGATACTGTTGCATATAGGTACATACTTTATGTTGAAAAGACTTAGTTGGGAATGCTTTAAGCATGTAAGTCCTGAAAAAGAAGTTACATCTTGTTAAACTAAAGCTATATCTATATCATGTGATCATAACTGTCTGTTATGAGGTAGCTGACCTGATTCGACCGGTTCTCCGAGAAGTAGTGTTAATTTAAATTTGATAGCCATAGTTGATTACTCTGTGGTTCAATACTGGAATTTCGGACAATAGGTTTCTATAAGCACTTAGTTCTAAACCTTTTGTTATCAACTTTCTATTCAATATAAGTTAATATAATTTTGTTTTTGAGATACAGAATTTGTATGTGAAGCTGACAAATCTGGAAGGCTCCACAATTGCACCTCCAACCATTGTTCAGACCTCGATCATCCTTGCAGTGGGAAGCAATCAACCTCGGGTGAAGCAGCTCGCACAAACGATCAGTAACTCATCTGATGGCAGTAACCTTGGGTTAAATAACACTGTATTTGGCAGAGTAAAGCAGGTCCGCCTCTCTTCCTTTCTCCAGCATTCTCTTAATACTGGCCCAGGAGCCCCCTCACCTGCCCCAGTCCCTGAACCTAGTCTTAATCACCACCACCACCATCACCATCATCACCACCACCACCACCACCATAGTCATGATCATCATCATCATGGACATCATCACAAGCATGGGGGCCCTGCTCCTGCACCAGTGTCTAGAGGTGTTGCCCCTTCTGTACACAGGAATGTACTGGCACCTTCGTCTCCTGGGGTTTTGGTTGCACCTCCATTGCGAGCTGTGGTTTTGGGTAGTGCACAACCTCCAGTTGATAACATGGCAGGTGGTCAGGCCGTGCATGGAGTTCCATCAATTCCGCCGGCTCCTTCTCCTTGTGAGTGATTGTAACTTGCTAAATTTTCTTCTTCTATTATTAGTTCTCCTGCATTTAAACTCCTTTATTAAGAATTGTGGATTGCTGATTTTTTAGTTATAAGGTGTCTGGTCTGTCAGTTTTTCACCTATACTTTAAACCCTATCCAATTTAGTCAGATAGGGAGTTCAGATACAAACTTACAAACTAGTTAAAGTGTCTGAAGTCATCTTATTGGTAAAATTTTAAAAATTGCAAATAAAATTACAAAAAAAACATACAACAGTGATGTCATTTGGGAAATTTTTAAACAAAAAATGTATATTTAAAATATGAGTTTTTATAGATAGAAATAAGGGAGAAAACAGAAAAAAGGAAACTTTGGAGAACAATAACCAGAAAGAATATGACTGCAAATATAGATGGAAGGTGGAGGGTTTCTATGTCAGGTTGGGTCGGGTTTTACAGAGTTCTAGATCCATCTCTCAAAATTTAGAGGGTTTCCAAGGATAGATCATTGACTTGAATCAGACCATCTATTTCTAGATCAAGGAGGGGTCCCCCGGAGGGGGGGGGGGGTGACTTCACAATTCTTTATTTTGACAATATTGAGGATCTTCAAAAATAAAGCTTAAATTTCAAATCCAACATTATAGGTATGATGTATATCATTCACATATCACGTCCGTAAAATATGAGAATATGATGTATATTTCACTGTCATCAAGTGACTTAATTAGCGGTACTTAAATGCACCATCAAACAATACTTATTGTATGAAATTTCATTGTTAAACTATGTGTCCACTAATATTCCTATAAATTTACTTTCCAGATTTCAATTTTATGTGAATCTTTTTTGAAAATTCATTGTTAAGATTGTCAAAATAACCATTGTTGAGTGATCCCTCCTAATCAAGTAAAGTTCTTCATCTAGAATCAGGTGCATTTTGGGTAACATGGGAAACAATGAGAATTGAATTAAATGGATGTGTCCAGTCATCATGTACTGTAACGATTCATAACTATAGATAATTCACATTAATTATTTCAACTGTCTAATATCATACGTTTGTTGCTTCACTTTTCCAGCTGCTGCCATGCGTCAGTATAATCTCTCACTTCTGTGGCCTCTTGTACTGCTCTTGTATCAATGTTGGGCCTTGCTGTAATTTGACTTCATCGGAGAAAGGTTTTGCTTTATGTACCCGAAGTATATGTAACAGTAACAGGTAGTAGAGATAGAGCGTAACTGAAAAATTGAAGAGCATGTAAGTGTAAATAGGAAGAACATAAAGCAAGGGGTTCTATTGTGCTAAAGGTCAAAGCCGGAAGCTGGTGGCGGGCCTTTATAAGCATTTTTCTGACTCCTTGCTAACTGTATTATGATGCACTTAAAAGTATTTAAAGAAAATATGTTTTGCCTCCTTTTGGTGCCTTTCTATGTAGTTTAAAATATAATTAGTTTGTTGCCGAAAATAATGCCATCAAATAGTCGATCAATGTTGAATGATTCTTTGTTAGATCCTCCGTTAGATAAAATATGAAATTAATCCTCAGTCTCGTCGTAGTCTTTTGGAGTCTATTTGGAGGAAAAACAAGTAGCATCAATGAAGGAAATTGCTCCCCTTCGTTTGCCTTGTCAATTGTCTGTTCACCATTAATTATATCATAAATCCATATACATTAATAGATATTAAAAACATTCATTTAAGAGCAACGGAAAAACATTAAAAGGGCAACGAACCGATCAAACTTTAGATATATTATATTAATTAAATAAAAGTAATATAACAATTTTTTGCAAATTAAAAAATAAAATAACAATTTTGCTTAATTGTTTTTTTAATTAATATTGATATTATATAATATCATAAAATCAAACAAAAAGTTTTGATATCACCGTACTAAGGTACCAGAATAGAACCTCTAACCTTTTACCATAGTCCATAAATCATATTATCATGCCACGCACAACCAGGTAAAACAAAAGGAACTTCGAATCCAACACATAATATAAAACACATTCGTGTAAAGCTTCGGAAACAATGTTTGATCACACAATATAGACATTTAGAAATTAAAGAATGAATGGCTAAGACATGCAATTGTTCAACGAATAAAAGCTTGATCGGGTCATATTTTAAAATTCTTAATTTAAACACAAATAACACGAGTTCTCTGCTTGCACTATTAACGTAATGTAGTTGACGTTTTTCTTTCCATTTTTCTATGGATTCATAGCTCTTCCGCTCCCAAAAGCTACAGATGCAAAACTAGAATGCACCAACACCACGATCCCCATGGAACATTTGCACCATTTGCTTCACATAACAGCAATCTAATTGTTGACTACAGAGATAGATGAATTGATCAAACGAGGTCCTGTAGGTGTGATATATCCTTCAAAATTTCTGAAAAAATAACGAGAAAAGCGGCTCCCATTATGAACGTGAGAGTTAGTTTGCCTCCTGGAACCAATGTCGGAATATTTAAGCGTTGTGACCCAGTTGAATATCTCTCAGACCAAGACATGGCAGCAGGGAGAACTCCGAATAGTACCAGAACTGCAGAATAGAATAAAATTCAATAATCTCTCAGCAACGAAAAGTCCATATAAGAAAGATCTTATGCAAACAACAATCATTTGGCAGGAGATTGCCTTTGCTATGAAATTGGGAAAAACACTAATATGTGTGCTTTTGTCTGATAGAACTCTCTTGACCTGGTATAAGCTTATCATTCAATTTACCATTTTTACTAAAAGTACCTTTTTGATCCAATAAATATATTTGTTCAGTTACCCCACATTTTCCAAAAGTACCATATAATACCTTTATGATGATCTATCCTGGGAAATAGGGAATATGTCATACATAATGTTCTCAAGGTCTTTAAAGAAAAAAAAAAAAAAAGCACACGGTATACTTTATCTAATGATTGAACATATGAATTGACCGGCATCCCTTGTGCAAGATTTATTCCCGTTCATTGGAAAAAAAAATGTAAAAACAAAAGACATTTTCAATAAAGAATTGCAGTGGCTGGTAATTAACAGCCCTTACCTCCATAGGTTCCAGCAAAATCCAAGGCCTTAAAAAATATCTCAGGATCAAGCAATGCTAGCACCAGCGGTGGAAACAATGTCAGAAGATATGGCAGAGGCTTGTTTTTGCCAGTTGGCAGCTTAAGCACTGGAAATATCACCCCACAAGAGATAACATTAAGGTCATATCTGGTGGTGCTATGGCTGTAAGTTATAGCAAGTAGATGGTCTTGGAACAATATTTAGGGGCCTTCAAGTATGTAAAGTTTATATTGTGCTATAACCAAAAATAATGTCTTGGAAAAATAACAATGCAAGCTCTATGAAGTCACTTACAATCTGAAACAAAATCAGATAATCCAAGAACAAAACCAATATAAGACGTGCCAATTGCCAGAAATGAGAAAAGCTCTACAATAGGCTGCAAATTCAACAGAAGAAATTCATTTATACCCACAGACAATTTGCCTTCAAGAGATTTAATAAAATTAATAAAGAAAAAAGAGCCTCACTCCGACTATTCCATTGCTAGATCTGAGCTGCTGAATTGGGTCAGTTATGCTGGTACTACTAGCATTGAGAGTGGGAATGGTTCCAAGAATAACAGCATCCCAGACAAGGAAAAGAATTAAAGGAATAGCTGTGCCATACACAATAGCTTTCCTGAAACATCAAACACTCTCTTTTTGGTAGTCACAATAGAAACCTACCAGTAAGTTTAGTAGAGCTTTTGCTCTAATTTAGACCTTAAAATTCCTCAGGAGAAGCTCAAAAAGCATTGATATTTATCTTCTTTTTTTTGTAATTATATTAAAATTTACCTTACTTTGGACAGGTCGCCTTCAAGGTTAGTACATATGACCGGAACTACATTCTGTAAATTCAACAAACAAGTCCATCTAAATATAATATAAATTCTTGAGAAGAATGTATGAATGTTGTAGATATATGATGTTAGACTAAGCAAACCTGATAAACAAAGGAAAGTGCAATAATAGGTACACTTTGTGGAATAGCCTCGACACGCGCCTCAAGAAGGGACTTCCATTCCAGATTCCCACTTGCCACCACCTGTCATTATAGCATGGGTTTACCTAATAGTTTCATCATTAATGCTTCTTTCCTATAGCAAGCTTACATAACACACAAGGAAATTTTAAGGGTCTGAGGTTGACAATTGTCCACCAAGGACCCAACAGGTTTTTGGGCAAGGATTTGCATCTTCAAGCCAGGTCTGGTCTAGGTCGGCAGGTCATGACCTAAACTGAAGTTACCTCAAAGCACTAGCTTATTTATTTATTTTCTTTTAAGAAAAATGTTGCACAATCTCCCAGCCATCCCCAACTTTTTTCATCCGAAGGTCATGAAATTGGGAATATTTTGCAGTGTGTCTTCAAAAACACTATCCAACCAAACATGGGAATTTAACATTCTTAAATTGTCAGATCGGCCTGTAAAACATAGCATTGAGTAATGCATGAAATCTTAGTTGCCATTTCCTCAACTTCTGGCAGGTCGGATCTCATTATGCAATGTTTCTTCTTTTTTTTTTTTTTTTAAATACATTTTACACTACAGCAAAAGTAATATAGCATAGTGCAGTCACCACGAGAGATGTAAAAGAGAGAAGGATGCCAAAGACCAAAAAGCCATTAACTGCACCTATGATCCTCTGGCTGCACAGATGAATTGGTTACATCTTAGCATTTCCAATTTATACGCCTCTATGATTTTGAAAAAACCAGATAGAAAAGTACTAATTCAATATCCTCACCTGCCAAAGTAGCATATACCTCCAAAAATAAAGGAAAACATGGCAGCGCTTTCCCATCTGTAACATAAATAGAAAAAGCTTGTATAAAGTCGCTGTTTTAGTGAACTGGACAAATCCAGTAATTGCAGTAAGGAACAAGGTTATGCATATTTTTTACGCATGAGAGGAACCACAGAGGTCCATACAGCGGGATGCCGAAAGTGTTGGTCAGTATCTCAGAAGAACGTGCCACATAAGCAACAAGAAGTGCGTAGTGTATAAACAGATATGACCAGCTGCATATCCAAGATCAATGTCAAATAAAAATAAAATGAGAACTAAAAACATGACAAAAACTGTGGAATTTGAATGTAAACTGTAGCAGTCATCTGATTCCTCATACTAAATCATGCTAAAATAATACATATACAGGTTAGGCATCATACTTTGTTCCAGGACTAGAGTCTCTACGGTGGGTCCATAAAGATTCATTTTCAGAAAACCCAAAAAAGGTAAAGAAAAACAAATTAGAAGGGGAAGAATAGGAATAAAAAAATTGAGATCTGGCCGGTACAGATGAGTATGCAGTGGTATTTCACTTGAATGGTGCATGATTGAAATCAAATGTAAGAGTTCCTAATTGTAAATGCAAATTAAAATAGATAAATAAATGAGCAGATTATAGCCACATACCACATGCAGTGATAATATGTAAGACAAAAGAAGACTCGACCACTTTAATAATATGGCTCATGAAAATTTCTTCAATAATTGAATAAAGGAATATCTGTCTTGTTCCTGCAAATATTTCGGAGCTCCTCTAAAGTATGGTACAGAACACCGTACCCATGCTCTCATAGTATCATTTGAAATATCCAATCTATCCTTGTTAATTTCTTGGGCGTCTTTGTGAAGTAAATCAGGACAGTACGACTCAATATTTTTTTGTTTTGCAGCTGAATTAGTGATGTTCCTTCTGTGTTATAGGCTTTTCCTTAATTTCTCATTTTGAACTGATGCATATATACATATACAATTGTTAACATTCTGGACGTATATATGACAACATGTGTTCAATAAACCTAGAAGAAAATAAGTTGCAAAGCTCTGAAACATAAAATGGTTGTAGGAATTACAATATTGACCTCTGACATACCAAGCAACTTGTACTCCGAATTTCCCAAGAGTTCGCATGGCCATTGATACCTGTATTAAGATTGATAATAAGACTAATTAAATGAGTGACTCTTTGATGATGTTGACAAGGCCATATATCTTACTGGACAATGTAAGTATTTACCATAACCATTTATCATACCATGCTGGCAGAGTCCACAGTTACTAGTTACAATATGTATTTTATTAATCTATTACTTTATTTTATCTCCTTTGATTAATTCTCAAGCTGTGTATAAAATTGAAAACAGCAAAAGGAAAGATGACGAAAGATGAGATGTGCCAATTTGAAATTACCAATGAGACACCTCCAGAGCCTAGCTCACACATGGTGTTTACATTTACTTCTGCGATCAGTAAACCTGTCACAACCTGGAATTCAAAATTGCGAGAATTCAATTGGCACTGTACCAACCAACCCATCCTATCCTCTTTTCTCTATCATGCATATGAATTGTAAAACTGAAATTAATTTTATAACCATATACATCCAGCAAAGCGTACACGTCACAGCTGAGGCCAGAAAACCGGCATCCTGTGTGACAGCTGGAATAGCGAGGATTCCTGCACCTACCTATAAATAAGGCAATTCAGGCATTTCATTCAAGAGAGAGGGAGAGAGAGAGAGACAGAGGAGGGGAGATATCATTTACTGTAATGAAAATTGTACCGTTGTGCCAGCAACCAGAAAAATCCCACTAGTTACACTTCCTGTAAAGGACCAAAACAGCAACAACTTAATGCAGACTGAAGAGTATGAAATACACAAAATAACATTTGCATTGCCAGATGAGATCTCTATGCCATAGGGATCCAGTCCATTACCCCAAGGGTTACATGATAATTAATACAGATCCAAATAGAAGCCTGAAACCTAACACCATGGGTCAAATATTCATCTTCGCCACTGATCCCTGTATGCATTTGTTTTTTTGCAAAATTGCCCCAAAGAAGTGTGATGTTGCCAATTAGATTACCACACCAGCATCATCAAAAAGCACTCAATTCATTTTGTTCAATATCGGCAGAGAGGAAATGGGATGTTACCAAATGCCAATTAGTAGAGCAGTACCAATGGAGAAAAGCACCGTAACCAGCGTTAAATACAAGCATCTATGATGTTTAAATGTAAGTTAAGCTCACCGGGCTCGTGTCTCATGGTAGCCTGGTTGAGGTTGGAGAATATGCGCTCCAACTGTTCGGTGGATTGCCTCTGAGAAAAACATCTAAATTCTCTTGAGGAGACCCGCGAAAGGGAGTGAGGTAGTGGAACTGAGGGACTTTGTATCATTATAGAGGTTCTATGTTTTGGAAAATGCCTCGATGTTTGGGAGGAGAAAGATAAGAGAAAAGAGCGTGGAGAGAGTATCGCCATTTTCCTCACCTCTTCTCCTTCTTTCCTATTGAGTCTGTGAAAAATGTAATAAGCGAAGGGATGGAAATGGACTCGTCGAAGTATTACATTACAACTGTGGGTGCTGTGTGGCGAAAACGAAACAGCATAATCAAGCGAGTCACTGCATGATGGGGTCCACTTTTTTATTTTATTCTCATTTGTCAGCGACTTGCCCCGTTAAAACAATCATTCCTCCTGCCACAGGAAATCGGGTTTCAAACTGTCATCTGGACTGCACAACAGTGGGTGGTCATTTGAGAAACACATGGTCCAGTGCGGATTTTCTGTAGAAACGATTCGAGTGTATATCGTAGTAGTAAGCATGTGACATGTCGACTCCTGAGTTATTGCCACAAGCCCACAACAGAAATGACATGTGAATTATTAGTGATTGGTATTTTTTTTTTTGAGATATTGATAGCGGCTGTCAATAGTATTTTTATTTTATGTTAACTTGAGAAGATATCACTTGACAATGAGTTTTTTTTTTTAAAAAAAAAATGATTTTTTTAAAAATAAAAAAAATATTTATTAATTTTTTTTAAATTTGTAAATTAATTGTGTTTTAAATTTTATATAATTTAAATATTGTTTATAAAACAAATGAATATCGACATCCCTACTCCACAATAAAAATACATCATAATGTGATTCTCGACCAGTGCCTTATAGTCATTTGGAGGGTTTTGCGCTATTTCTATCTATGTTCAACATCAAACTACTGTAGAAGTACATCATTATATAATCTTTTGTTAAAAAAGTGGCAGCTTCAGAGGCGGATCCGCTCAATTAAAATGAAGTCAATTGATCTCCATTTTTTTTTTTTAAAATTGAGATTATTATATAGAAATTTTCCTACATCTTGTTATAAATTGTCAAAAGATTTATTTGACACCCTCATATTCATAATAAAAATTATACACTATGATCTCCATTTTTTCCAAAATTAATAAATAAAATTTAAAATTACTATATATAATTTATAAATATGTATTATAGATTCTCATTTAAAAATTTTCTCTCTCTTTAGACACCATGTAGGAACACAAACTAGTCGTATATATAATTTATAAATATGTATTGTTGATTCCCATTTAAAAATCTTCTGCCTCCTTAAACACCATGAAGGAACACAAACTAGTCGTAAGCAACATGTTTCGATTACTTGATATATGAGATTGACGCAAGCAACCACAACACTAGCCGTAACTCGTTGAGATATTTCAGGAGAATCATGTCAAAATAATCCCACCTCTGTTGGACAGAAAATAAAATATCCTTCAATTGGGGGTTTGGAAGTACATCCGAGTATTATATAGGATCACCGGACCAGGTACATAAATATGGATATATTTGGGCTTTGTTTCGGGAGGTCCAGAAAATATATCACCCGAGAAAGGCAAAAAAAATATCAAGAAGTCTCAATCAGATCATCAGAAGACGACGAGAAGCAATTGCGGCCACGAAAGCTACCTCGCTTTTCTGGGAGCACCTTCACCAGCGTGAGGAATAGGATTTTCCAGAAACATAACGTAGTGGCTAAATTTGTAGCAGGTCTCTGACGAGAGGATTAAAGGCAAAGACGTTATCCGTTATCTGTATTTTCCTTGATCGAGTGACTCGTTACACTTATGGTTATTCTATAACGGTGAACTGGAAAACCGAGCTTGGGCCTGAGATATTAACGGTGATCCCGAGACTCAAGAGAGTAAAAGTTGGTTACACCAAGAGCACATTAAAAGGTTGAACACCTTTGAGGAAAAAGGGAATCATTGTTCCCACAAATCAGCAGAAATGACTACGGCTCAGGAATTTATTTCCTCGGTTCTGGTTTCTGTGAATCCTCTCTGAATCTATCGCGCTGTCACGACTCACGAATGGTCCGAAAATGTCACGATCTCATCTCCGCTTTAATAATAACTCACCTCACGTTTCAGAGAAAGAGATAGACCAGTCACCAGTGCACTGTGCGCGCGCACAGTCTATTCTGCTCAGTAACTCACCACCGCTCCACCTGATTTCTCAATCGATCAGCATTTAGTGCGATCTCCTTCATTCTACGCATAGAGAGGTAACTTCTTTGAGCTCAGTCTGTCTTGTTCATCCTATCTTCTACGGATTCGAACACATTACATGCATAATCCAAATGCTTCCCATTTATAGATGCAATTTCCTAATTTTTACGGGGCCAAATTGTAAAAGTTTCAGTGGTCTGTGGTCTAATTAAAGCAAAGTTGGAGATATTTTCTAACTACAACTACATTTAGAGATTCTTGTTGTTTTTTCCAGAATTATTCTTGTTTGCAGAATTGCTATATTACATGACTACATTACTGTATCCATCATTCCGAATGTCATCTCCACATTTCAAGTTTTGTTAAAATTGATAATCATTTTACGAGCTTGCAAATTTAACAGCAATTGGCTATTTGTAATCCATATTTCAGATCAAAACCATGAGGAAATTGGGATCACTGGCCGCCAAAAAACCACCAAACTCTGTAACCATCCTCTTCAAGCTCCCATACTACACACAATGGGGTCAGAGTCTGGTCATATCGGGTTCAGATCCGATTCTTGGTTCATGGAACCTGAAAAAAGCCTTATCTATGGACCCGGTACACCAAGGAGGTGAGCTTGTGTGGTGTGCTAAAGCTAGCGTGCACGTCAGCTTTGCTTGCGAGTATAACTACTATTTGGTAGATGAGTCTAGAAATGTGTTGAGATGGGAAGCTGGAAAGAAAAGAAACTTGATGTTGCCTCAAGGAGTGAAAGAAGGGGATGTGGTTGAAATTCATGATCTTTGGCAGGTAATTTTAGAAATGTTTTGGTCTTTTCGGTTTGTTTCTGGTTGGTGTGTAACAAGTCAAATTATGAAGTTCACTACATCTTAATCTTGTTTCATGGCTTATTTGTTTAATTTTTTAGTCATTCCTGTCATCCAAATTGTATGATTGATTGTGTTAGCTTTGTGATATGCACTACCTCCTACCCTCATTTACATTTGTTTCACCACACACTTGTCAGACCCTTAACTATTGTCAGCTTGTAATGAATGTTTGTCAGTAGGGAATTGAGATTAGTTAATATTTGTTAATATTGTAAGGGCTAATGGCTTAGTATATCAACTGATGAGTACCTTGCATGTCTTCAAAGAGGCCATGTTTCAAGCCCAATTGGGCACAAAATGACGAGGGACTGGAAAATGTTATTGCTGGACGGAGCAGTCACCTGCTTTGCAAGCATTAACTGGATTCAGGCTTTTAATGGTGATATGTGGAAAAATAATAGAATTAGCAGATTCGGGCACCTATCACTGAAATGCTAAGAAGCTGTCCAATTTAGCACCTGAATAGAGGTTGTTTTAGAGGGATATAGTGCAAATAGTGGTTAACTGTGTTATTTTACAGATTGTTTCAGTACTTGTTTGTTTTTTAAGGTATTGTAATATTGGTGATAAAGTACTTACCTAAGTTACACATAGATATAGTTTGTACAGAAGAAATGTTATTTGCACATACTTACTAGGATATAAACTTTATGATGGTAGAACTGATATCATATCATATTTTGTCTAGCGATTTGTTATTATAATTTGGACACTGTAAGACTAGGGAAATCTGGTTTTATAGAACATACAGTCATAATGTTCTATGAGTCGCTTTATCATGCTAAAAATGCTTAATGCTAGATGACACCCCAGCCGCAGAGACTGGTAAACACTATTTAAATGCTGGGTTTGAATAAACCATTAGTGATGCTTCATATTTTTAATCTTGGTCAGGACGCATCAGAAGGCCTATTCCTCAGCAGTGCATTCAGAGATGTCATCTTTGGTGGAACAGATGAGTTGGGAAAGGAAACTCAAATTTCGCATGCCAATCAGAACTTGGGCAAGAATCAGCAAGAAGGTTCTTCTTCTATAGTGCCTTTTTTTACAGTCTATTTGCTTACTACCTCTTAAAATAATCCAAAATGTCCTTAGAAACCATGCAAAATACCTCATGATGCTGGAACAAATATGAGCCTCATAATACAAAAGATAAATTAGGGCAATTTGTTCCTACAGAGAGAAAAAGAGAAATTAGCAGAGCTACATGTGATATTTTCATATTTCAGTGTAGAAAATAAAGGCTTTTCTGAGATTCTATAATCTATACAATAATAACCCCTTCTTTCTATATATATTTTGTTACCCGCTAACAATGACCTTATATATATATATGGCAGATACTGTTATAGTCCAGTTCGTAATTTCCTGTTCAGTGCTTGATGCTGGAACAAATGTGAGCCTTCATAAACAGATTTTTGTATCTCTTTTTGGGTAATTTTGACACAAGATTCTAACTATTTTTGGTTTTAGTGTATTTAATTCACTTCAATAGAAAAATTTCCTCTATCCTTTGTTAGGTTTGTATAACCGGAGGCATCCCCAATCTGGGAAACTGGAGGTGTCAAGATGGTCTGATGCTCAGCTACACTGGAGACTCTCTATGGAAAGCTGATTGTGTCATAAGAAAAGATCAACTCCCTTTGAAATATCCTTCTCTTTTTTATCCTTTTTGAAATACACCTCATGTCTTGCCATAGCAATAGAGATTCTATGGTTTGTCTATGGAATTGATCAATTATGCCCTCTTGTATATTTTTTATTTATACTAGTGCATCATCTTTAACATGGCTCCTGAGATTTTACGCATAGAAGTAGTGTTGTGCTTTAATATATATCCTTCATAATATATCTTCATGTTTTTAGTAATCCTTAACAACAACTGAACATATAAATATTGCCAAATTAATGAAGCCGGAGTGTGTGCCTTAGAGATGGGTCCCAACAGGGAGCTGGCTATTGACTTGGGCTCAACCAATCTACCGAACTTTTTTGTCTTATCTGATGGACCATTCCGGGCAAGTACTCTGAACTTTGATGATTTGGTTGTCAAACAGACTAAGCAGTATATTGTACAATGTTATGTTGTAAGCAAAAAATGGCGTGATAAAAAAAAAATATTGCTTTGGCAATCACAATCATTTTGTACTGCAAGTAAAAGATCTTTAACTTCTATTTTGGAATATATCATTGGAGGGGGCCAGCGAGTTTTAATGGAAAGAAATTTTTTTTTTTTTGGAGGAAGTAAGCTTGCATGCTCATGGAGAGATTTAGTGGAGTTATATGTGTTGAGAATGGTAATATGTTCTCATGGGGGGACCTTGGCCTCTGCCAGGTTCCCTTCTTTTCCTGCTCTGGCAATAGGCTATTACTTTCATGATGTATAAGTAAATAAATTAATTTAAATAATAAAAAGAAAAATAAAATGATACAAAAGCCAGGTGTAACCTGAACATAGGATTATCTCTTATCTCATCATAAGTTTGGACTGCGTACTTTATGAAAACAAAAACAGTTCACCATTGAACGCATTATGTGTGTAGTTTACCATCTTGTAAAATGTGGTGTACCCAATTTTTTCAAATGGTTACCCTTTAAGACTTGATATCAATAGGATTAAATCCTCCTGTATCAACAGCATAGAATAATCAACCCAAAATTGGCAGGAGACGCCATGGAGAGGTGCAGGAGTGGCCATCCCAATGTTCTCCGTCAGATCTGATGAGGATCTCGGTGTTGGAGAGTTTCTTGACCTCAAACTCCTTGTTGACTTGGCTGTCAAGTCAGGCTTCCACTTGGTGCAGCTTCTTCCTGTGAATGACACATCTGTGCACAAAATGTGGTGGGACTCGTACCCATATAGTTCTCTCTCTGTCTTTGCACTGCATCCTCTGTACTTAAGGGTTCAGGCTCTGTCCGACAATATTCCTGAGGAGATTATGAAGGAGATATTGAGGGAAAAGGAAGTCCTTGATAAGAAGGTATAGTAGATTCTAAATGTATAGTTCAAGTTACCATTACATGTAGTCCTAGTCTTCTCGGGAGTGGGGAGTATAGCAGGCAAAACAGAAGGGCCTTGTCAGTTGGGTTTCGGTATGTTTGGAACTTTGGATTGCTACCTGAACTAGGCTGATTTTTATGGTTGCTTCCGGTTTTTACCAGCTATCTCAGTTTTCTAGCTGTTTTGTGTAGTTTTTGGTCAGTTCATGTTGATCTCTTTTAGTTGGTCTACCATATGGTCATGTTTGGATTCATGGACTCTGGAGTGTCTTTATTTTATTAGACAAAATTATTTTCAGATCAATTAGGTTCAAATGCAGTTTTGTTCAGTTTCTTGGGTTGTCTTGTGCTAGAGATTGCTTGCTTTAGGTTAGAAACAGATCGGCCAGCTTTTGGATTATTTTGTTTGGGTTGTGGGAGTTTTGTGCATTAATTGATGTCTGATGGGACTAGAACTATTGGTCCATTTGCAATTCATCCATTGTTCTAAGGTTTCAGGCTCTTTCAGACAGATTATGTTAAAGTAGTGGAAAACAGGCAGGTCGGCTTTGATTATTCTTGGGTTTGGGTTTTTGGATTTTTATCTTCTCAGAATTTGGTTATTTTCAGTGAGTTCGACCTAGGATCCTGTTCAGTTGCGTTCAGGTTTTGCTGTTTTGGTTACGTGTTGTGTTTCAGTCATTTCTAGGTGAAATTATTCTTGTTGAGTTCAAGTTTATTAGGTTTTGTTTTATGTTCATTTTTCTCATGTTATATTGAATTGTATTGATGCAGGACGTTGATTATGAGGCTACAATGGCTGTGAAATTATCAATTGCAAAAAGGATATTCAATTTAGAGAAGGAAAAAGTTCTTAGCTCCAGTTCCTTCCAGAAATTCTTCTCTGAGAACCAAGTAAGACCTTTTTTTTTCCCTTGCAATTTTCTTCAACCTGGTTATACTAAGTAGAGATGCATTGTCATTCCATTAATCAAATGAAAGTTATTAATCTATAGAAAAGTCTAAAAAGGGTGCAAAGTCTCAAAAAAAAAGGAAGAAAGTTTGAAAGAAATGAATTTAGCATTGACCTCATGGCATCAAGTAGTTTGGACTGCTGCTAGCAGCCACTTTCAAAATTATACAAGTTGCTACTTGATCATGCTATTGATACAGTATGACAATTATGATTTTCTTGAAAACTTTTAGGGATGGTTGAAGCCATATGCAGCATTTTGTTACTTGAGAGATTTCTTTGATACATCTGATCATAGTCAATGGGGTGTCTTTGCAAAATTTTCAAATGAGAAGGTATGATGCTAACATATCTTTAATTTGGTTATATAACATTTCTGTATATTGAACTGAGGTAGGCTGGCTTAGAGTATGTTCCCAATTTCAGTTCAATTCAGATCATCTCTTCTTTTTATCCATATTAAATCTATGAATAGATTCCACATTCATTGTATAAACTGATATTATTCTTTTACAATTTGTCTATGGATTAGCTTGAGAAGCTCACCTCGGAGGATGCCATCCACCATGACATAATACGCTTCCACTACTACATTCAATATCATCTATATTTGCAAGTGAGTTTTACTTATGAAGATTCTCGATTGAAGCTTATAGTGGAGATTCAGTCCCACTTATTCTAACTCAATCCTCATTTATAAACTGGGTTTCACTTGATCTCAATGCCGGAATTTACTATTCATTTACCCTTAACTTTGAAAAAAAAAAGCAATCTACGCCAGTAAAAATCAAAAGAGAAACGAAACAGGAATCTAATATTGCATTGGTACTGTAAATCACCATCCATATATATATGTAGCCAACCTCAACACACTGATTTTGTAGAATTCGGATTCTGCAAAATTCTGTTACCACCATATAACCTCAATATAATTAAGTTTTAGCATCCTCCTGGAAATTTCATTTTTTTTATGATCTACTTTTGTTCTTCTAGCTTTCTGATGCTGCAATGTATGCAAGAAAGAACAAAGTAGTACTTAAAGGAGATTTACCAATCGGTGTCGACAGGAATAGTGTAGATACCTGGGTCTACCCCAACTTATTTCGCATGAACACATCAACTGGGGCACCTCCAGATTATTTTGACAAAAATGGGCAGAACTGGGGCTTCCCAACTTACAACTGGGAGGAGATGTCAAAGGACAACTATGGCTGGTGGCGAGCTCGTCTTACCCAGGTACTACAGATGATCTTAATGGAATGCATTTAGACAAGAAAAGCGAGAATGATTAATTTGAATTTCTACTGTACAAATCATGCATTAAAAATTAGTTTTAAAATATTTGTTTATTTTGCATCCTTTTCTTTTCTTTTCGTTTGACACTCTCTCTATTAGTGTCTGTGGTTGTGAGGGTTATTGAAGATGTAATTTTAAATCCCAGTGATGCTAACCATGCACCAAGGATTTCTGTAATTAGCAAAACTGGAGACAGGGTCATTAGCTGACTCTTAAGTGGGATACTTGATCAGGCATTCGCCACTCATAACTTATGTCATGGTGTTTGTTAGACTTTAATCGAGTATCTATTGACATGAGTACTTTGTGACAACAATTACCAAGGATCTTATTTCTGTAGGATATGGGAGTTCCGACAAGGGTTAGGTGCATTACCAGCATAAACAATTTTGGTATTTTAGCGTTAAGTAAAGTCCGAATAAACATCAACTGTATGATCTGACTGTAGGCAAAGAAGATTCTAAAAACAAAAAACTGCACCACTTCTGCACAAAGCAAGCTATAAAGCAAAAAAAAAAAAAAACCACAACAAAAGGGCCCACCTTGTGCAGTTTCAGTTTAGCATATATAAAATTGAAATCCTTTGGTATTGCAGATGGCAAAATATTTCACCGCATACAGAATCGACCATATCCTTGGTTTCTTCAGGATCTGGGAATTGCCTGATCATGCTGCTACCGGTTTGGTTGGGAAGTTCCGTCCATCAATCGCTCTTAGTCAGGTTCTGCTAAGAAAAGATGTTGCTCTTTTGTTTTCAAGCCAGGCTCATATCTTGTCATGTTTGCAAATAACAACATACAGCAAGTCTTGTTGGTTCAATTGATAATGCAATGATGTAACCATGCAAAGGATGATACCGTTTTTCCAAATGTTTGCTTAAACCCAAAAGCAGATCTCTTCATAACTAGGGCATATAAACCTAGAATCCAACGGTTAAAACACTTGACTTGTTTTTTCTTTTTGTTTGATATGAGCTTGGGTATTCTTTAAGCGGGACAAATGTTGTGAGTGTTTAAGGGAACACTCCATGAAATAACATGACAGTTGATTGTTACTTTCAAATATCTCAAGATTTCTTGGTTTTAGTTCTATATATGAAAACTACCCAAATGCAATTTCAAAAAAGATAAAAATATTTGGTCATCTATTTGAAAACACTGGAATTGTTGAGAAAAGCTATAGATCATCTAACAAGGACATTGTTTGTCTGTTTGGCCTTTACAGGAAGAGCTTGAAAGGGAAGGGATATGGGATTTCAATCGCTTGAGCCTTCCATATATTCATCATGACATGTTGCAGGTAGCTGAGATTATTATTATAGTTTATAGAGTTCATTACTTGGTAGTTAGGTGATGCACCAGCGTTGCGTTGCTGGCCCCGTCCTTGATCAGGGGGAACTGATGTGCTTTCAATTCTTTTTATTCTGTGACTGTGTGTTGATCAGTGTGTTTGTGTCCAGGATATGACATTAAATTTAGAGAAACAATACTCTCAGAAAGGTGCTGATTTGTTAATCTAATTATGTGCATATATGCCTAGCACTAAATTGGCTGGCCTTGTTATTACAACAGCTGATTTAGACTCTCTGTTTTTGTCTTTTTCTTTGCTCATACAGATTTATCTCTTTAAGCATAAAGCTAATAGTCTTTTTGGGATCACTTTTAAATTCATTGAAATTTTTTTAATTTCAGAATAAGTTTGGATCCTTGTGGACGCTCATTGCCACCAACTTTCTGAATGAGTATCAGCCACTCTGCTATGAGGTACTAATTTTGGTGCTTGCATTTTATTTGAAAAAAAAGAACCCATAATAATAGTTTGGAGATTGCATTTGATGGAAGTGTTTTTGCAAAATAGTCGAAAATGAACCATAGCTTTTGTCAAAATAATAATTGAATGGATATTCTTTTCATATAATAATTATCATATTCTTAAAAAATCTTGTCATTCCATTATCTGTACATGAAACTTCTGTTTGAATTCCTTCTGGTTGAAAGGGATATGTTCTAGAGACATAAAACTAAGATGGAAGGGAATCATGGAAATAAAGGAGAATAATTCAAGTTTGAGGAAAATAATATCTTTTAGGTCTGAACTACTACAAAAAAAGTATTATCTGAGTTATTGATTTAGGGGCAAAGTGGTCAATTGTAGTTTATAATACAGAAAGTGCTTGTGGTAACATTGTTTTAAAAATGTGCAAATCATGCTGTTGGTGAAATGCTTCTGAATCGTTGGTACTCTTGTGTTTTGCTACCCTAATAGGAATATAGGATCATGACGTATTGCCCTATATGAGAGCCCTTTTTTGTCATTCTCAGTTGGCTTTCTGTTAAATGCAGTTCAGAGAGGACTGCAATACTGAGAAAAAGATAATCGCTAAACTCAAAAACAACTCTGAGAGGTCATTATGGGCTGAACAAGAAGACAAGATTAAACATGGCCTATTTGACCTTATACAGGTAACCTGAACATTGCCTGCTGTAAAGTTTTTTTTTTACTTAACATGACAGCTTTTTAAATTCAATTACCAGAATGTGTTTGAATCTCTTTTCAGAATATTGTTCTTATTAGAGACCCAGAAGACCCCTGCAAATTTTATCCACGTTTCAATCTTGAAGATACATCGAGCTTTGCAGATTTAGATGAACATAGGTAATTTGAAAATGTTGCATAGTAATTCTACAACTGTTCATTTAGTGGATAATCAGAAGGCAATCTACAAATGCAGTACAATGGCACACAAGGATGTACCTCACATGAACTGTAGCTGATAAGGTTCTTATTCTGAAATCAATGTAGTAAAACTTGAAGAAAGAAGGAAACAAGGCTTAACTAAATGTGTTTTCGTACACATTATACCAAGGGGTGTCACTTCTTGACCTGATGGGTTGACCCGATCCGACCCAACCCTATATGAACCTTAAACAAATGGTTGGATAAAGGTCTAGAATTTTTGACCCGTCTTGGGTCGGGTCGGGCTGGTCCATTAAATTGTGCCTTGTTTACTTTAATTTGAAATTTAGTATTAGTTAAGATTTATTTGCACACTAAGTAAGATTAATTATATATGAATTGAGATTAAGTTTCATAAATGAATAAACAAATAATTATTAATTGCTTAATCAAGTTACTTAGGTTGGGTTGGATGGGATTTGGATCAAAGAATTTCAACCCGAGTCGGGTCGAGTCAGGTCAGAGAAGAAAGATATAATAACGCCGACCCGACCCGACCGGACCCATTGATACCCCTAATTATACCCAACATGTCAATGTAATTGCACAATAAAACCCTACTTACCTTGTACATGCAAAATAGAACCCTAAATTTTCTGCACAGATTGCCCCACCTACAACTACAGTTCAGCAAAAGCTCAATGAACCCTTATGTTTGTAGTATTGACACATCCAAGGGTCCTTTATAGTCGTCAAACTTGGAATTGAAGAGCAACATCTGCTTTGATTCTTTTTTTTTTTTGTCTATTTGGGCTTTAGAAAAGAGCTCATCACAGTTCCAAATTTGTCCATATTTAACTGACTTACCCTTTTTAGTAATTTTGTACTCTAAATGGCTCTTATTTGCTGGTAATGCATTTTTTATTGGTTTTCAGTAGCTAATATTAAAATGCAGTACATACTAATAGTTCATTGCTTTTTTAATTTTTTTTTTTGAGAAAAGTACCCACAAGGGGCAATTGCTCCAGTTAACTTAGTTTCTTTAATTCTCTTTTGTAGTAAAAATGTGCTCAGACGATTGTACTATGATTACTATTTTGTCCGCCAAGAGAATCTGTGGCGCCAAAATGCACTCAAGACTCTGCCTGTTCTCCTCAATTCTTCAGATATGTTGGCATGTGGAGAAGATCTCGGCTTTATTCCTTCTTGCGTTCATCCTGTCTGTACCATTTCTTTTCTAGTTCAGTTTAAACAAAGTCCCAGTTTGACCTTGTTAATTCCTTTTGTTATGCCATTGAGTTTCAAATCAACCTTGATCTTCAGTTTTTTTAAACAGTTTAACAATCGATAAACCTTCAAGTGAATTACCAAATGAATGACTGAACAATCCAGGAAAAGATAAAAGAAAAGAAAAGAGAACTTCATAAAGCGGTACAAATGCTGGTTTAATAAGCATTTGAAGTATACCTATTACTTTACTGGTTGGTACATATATGTATCAAACTCATCTGTAACAACATTAATCTAATGTATTAAGTCTATCAAAATAATGCTTTGAACTATTATTCCTTTTTCATGAAACTTTTCTTAGTAATTAGTCGACTAATACTTTAATTGTCTTAATTTGGTTATCAGGTAATGCAAGAATTGGGTTTGATAGGATTGCGAATCCAAAGAATGCCTAGTGAACCAGACCTAGAGTTTGGCATCCCATCGAAGTACAGCTATATGACGGTATAATCTTTTTTCATACCGAGAAACACTAGTAGCTTTTGTATCATTCCATGGTCCATACTGTTATATCCTTGTATTGGGACCTTACTGGCAGAGTGACTAACTGGTTATGAATTGGTAATTCTTTTTTTACTGTTTTGGCAGTTTAAGAGGGTGAGATTTTGTAGTGTTACTTAGAGGGACATCTGTGATGGTGGTTTTATGGGATGTTTATGATGGTTTCACATTTTTCAGTGATATAATTGATATTTTGAGTTTTGCCATGGTTTTAAATGAAATTAGTCCAGTTTGATAGCAGTAAAGAATTTTAAAATGGAAGCCAAAGAAGTAAACAAAAGAGTATGTCCAACCGTTGATGGTCTACAACAGCCTGGTTGGTTTACAGCTCACTAAAGAAGTTTGCTAAGTTCTGGCAATGTCTGGCAGTCTGGCTCTGTTTTATTTGTCGAAAAGTTATTCATAGTGTTAGAGATCTTCCATTCAGAAAGAATAAAATAGCAGTAGTTTAAGATTTTAAAAAAATGCTAGGTTTGTGCTCCATCTTGCCATGACTGCTCAACCCTTCGTGCATGGTGGGAGGAGGATGAGGAGAGAAGATGCCGTTATTTTAAGGCCATTGTTGGTAGCAATGATATGCCTCCACAAAAGTGCACCCCAGAAGTCGCATACTTCATTATTCAGCAACACTTCGAGGCTCCCTCCATGTGGGCCATTTTTCCCCTTCAGGTACTACCTCAGTAGTTATTTTTTTGGGAAAACACTATTCACTCTATCAATAATACTTGACATTTTTAGGATTTTTAGCATTAATGAGTTGCAAATATTTCTTTCTTGGGTCTTTGTCAGGAATTTCAATTGCTAAACAATGTTGGGGAAACATTATTCACTCCATCGAAGTATCAATAATACTTGATGCTTTTAGCATCTTTGCATTATTGAGTTGCAAATATTTCTTTCTTGGGGTCTTTGTCAAGAAGGTTCAATTGTTACGACATATTGCCCTTGATTTTTTTTTAATGTTAGTCTAATCTGCCAAACTAGAAAGAAATCAAAAGATTGATCCGTTATTAATTATAAAACAACCCTGCAGAACTTTGAGACTTGCTGAAGTATGTGATGTAGTACATGCAAGTGCCCAGTTTGCTAAATAAAAATTAAACTGATATAATAGTAGTATTAGAAATAACAATTATATTAGTGATATAAAAAAGTAACAATAACTTTGATGATACTCTGTTATGTAATAACATCTAAAATCCTTCTTTTATGTATTCAGGACTTGTTAGCATTGAAAGAAGATTATACTGCCCGACCAGCAGCTGAGGAAACAATAAATGATCCCACCAATCCGAAGCACTATTGGCGATTCCGTGAGTTCATCACCCAGTTTATATTTGCAATTCTTAGTTTTCCCTTTTTTAAGAGCTACATGGAACAAATAATTTCATGTTTTCCTGCAACCTAATATCAAAAATACATGCCACTCAAAATTATTTCAAGATGCACTGTCCTTCTTATTTTATGCTGAGATATATAGTGAGGAATTAAGGTTTGTTTGGCATCATTTCAAAGTAATTGAGGAAAGAGGTTTTTTTCCCCTTCTTATTTTGGTAGAGGTATGGCTGATACATCCTGTTTTATTAAGTTATATATGATGTTTCCATGCTTCATGGATATTGCTGTATGCATAATTATTTAATTTGTACATGAGATTTCACCATGTATATGTTATGTGAGCTCTTATCATATCAGAAACTAAGGTGCTGTAAATGAAATAAATTTGATATAACCATGCAGGTGTGCATGTGACAATGGAGTCTCTGCTGAATGACAAGGAACTGCAGCTTATCATTAAGGACCTTGTCAGAACTAGTGGGAGGTCATTTCCTGGTAAAGAAATGGAGGTCAAAGATGTCAGAAGTTTTGAAGATGTAGTAGTACAGTGTGCACCAGTGAATGGTAACACCATAAAATGTTTAAAATGTTAGGTCTCTCTTCTCTCTCTCATTCTCTCTATCTATCTATCCAACCACCCCAGGAAAAAAACCCCACAAGTAAGTTAGTAAATAAAAGCCTATTTTCCTGAGGAACTTTTTGTGCTGTTAAATAAAATGACTTGCTGGAATAAATGTGTAAATTGATGGATTATGATCAATTTAGTAAAATGACTTGTACTCACCAAGTGATGCCACCCAAAATTTATGTCATTCTTCTACTAGCATTCTTGTATGGTTTTGTGCTTTTGTTTTTCTTTTTTATTATTTTCTTTTGGTTTGAAACTGTTCACTTTTTTTGTTGTGGTTCATGACATCCACTCCGGTTACCTAAATGCAGAGAGTATAAATTTATATGAACACAAGTATTACAGTATCAGATTTCAAGTATGTTAAGACTACTGTGCCTGCTGTTGTTGTTGGTTTGAACCAGGTGGTCTGGTTTAAAGAGCCGGACCAAAGTATTGATTTTTTGGCCATTCCTATGTGCTTCTACTGTGTATTTGGTATCAGTCATGGCACCTTGGACAAAAAAATTATATGTTCTTGGTTCTCCGGCTGCTCTCCAATTGTACAGGTTTCTTTTGAGTCTTAGACAGATGAGGATCCTCTCTTAATATGAACGGTCCCGATCAAAGCACGATGTTTCACGGGTAGGCTGGGCAAGTAGGGTAAATATATAATTTGTTTGTGGACCTTTGATCTTAAACTGAAGGTATTGATCTTCATGGCACTCCGACTCCGAAGTATGATTGGAGAGAAGACTGACTCCTTTCTGGTAAAGCATGAATTCTACTGAACTGATGGCTAATCTTAACTGCTTATTTATTACTTATTCTGGTCCTCCATGGAAGAATGCATATCCACTGTCGTAGTTTCTCTACCATAAAATTGTAACAAATGATTTGAACCATCCATCATAAACAAAACTGATGTTAAAAAATCCGCTATAGTGTCACATGGTATCTTTGTCATTAACACAGCGGCAGCCTACACGGCTACACGAACTCTAGTGAGCAGCAGTTGTAAGAGCTCGCGGAACTACAGTTGTAGTGTACTGGCTGTAATTATGTTAAAATTATTAAAAAATAATATGACTCAAATTTTGAATTTATAAATATAGTAATTAATATACTTATTGGCAATATAGTATATGAGGTGTGATAACTCTATTCTTTATTTGCACCTAAATGTGTTTATATTTTATAGAAAATATTTATACTTTATATTATTGGTATTATAAATTTTATAAATTATACTTTTATTTATACAGTAAAATTTTTAACTTAAATTTTTTTATAATCATTTAAGGGAAAAAAATGATAAATATTTTTTTATATTAATTATAAATATTTATAGATTTAAATATAACTAAGTTAACTGTATAATATAAATATTTTTTATGTATAAATAAAAAATAAAAAATATGAAATACATAAATAATTTCTTATAATTATTTATACAGCTTGTTAATATATAAAAAATGACAAGAGAGGTTTGGTTAGCCGCCTACAAAAAGATACAACAAACAATTCACAAAACACAAAAGAGAGGTGCCAACATCTGTTGCTTATGTAGGTTGCAACAGGAAACGGCACATCACATCATCAACACATGCCAGCTCACAAGACATGTTAGAGATTGGTATATGATGCGCACATAAATCTACAACCATGCCAAAATTTAATGCATTCTGAAGCCATAATATAGTATATACATGTGACAATGCTGTACATATCACATGAGAATTCAATATATCATCTCACTTTCGTTTGGTTAGATTGGATCATAATATCTCTACTAATGCATGCATTGTTAATTCAATATATCATCTCACTTTCGTTTCTAGACCACTTCTAAACCTGACTTGTTTCAATTATTTACTATCATTTTTATTAATTTGTCCTTTTGTTTTATTTACAATAATAGCTTAATTAACTTAATACTATGTAGACAGTTTGGATGCATGCAACGTTGTATGGAGTATGTAGATTATTAACTAGTGCATGTTACATATGTAGTTTTGATTAAAGTTTAAAATCTTTAATACTGTGTGAACATTTTTTATAAGAACCACTTTGTTTTTATGTGTAAAACAAAATTACATTACAACGCTTATTATATCCTCTGATCTCAATTATTTAACGCATCTTTGATTGATCTCATTCGAAAATATTAATAAGTCAATTTTTTTCTTTTCTCACTCCGTTTATAAAAAAATATAAATAATATTAATTTGTCCGAATCATAATTCGGGGACCTCCTCATCTAACCTTTGAGACATTAATTGAGTATGGTTCTGAAGAAAGCCACAAATTTTGGCGTATATAAATAAATAAATGATGAAATTGACAAGTAAGATATTCTCATATATAAGTTCTAAATAATTAATGCCAGACTGTGACATACCAGACAGCAGTACAATTTAATTTAATATCGCATACGATGGTAGTTGGACCGATCTACTTTTTATCTTATTCCAATTCAATTCGGATCGATTTTTGAAAGAGAGGGATCCTGACTACTATCTTTATAATTTTAACAATCAATTTTAAAATAATTTTAAATTATTTTTAAAAATAAAAAAATAAAAAAATATATTTTTTTAATATATAGATTGATATGTTATAAATTTTATGTAATTTAAGAGTTATTCGCTATTACATCAAAAACCGTTAAATATAAACCGTTATAAATATTATATAATTTTGATAATTTTCGATGAAATATCAAATAATATTTAAATTACATGAAATTTGAAACATAAACTATCTATAAGTTAAAGAATATATTTATAATTTTTTTACTTTTAAATTTTTTTTAAAATTATTTAAAAATTCATTATCAAAATTCGTTAAAATAATAATTATCAAGCATTGCTTACCCTTTTTTAATTAAGGACATGCGCGTTTGTCCACGTTTCTGTTGGTTGGTTCTATCTAATTTGGATCCATTTAATTTTTTTTTTTCTATTCTGGTCCTCTCCACATGGGTTTCACATTCCTCCGTTGTCAAGAGCAACAAAAATTAGTATACATTTATACGTATAATAATTATACAGACTCCACAAAAGTTTTATTATACATGTCATTTTCTACATTTTTTAAAAATATGATAATTCAAAAATAAGAAGTTTCAAAAATAAAATTTGATATCATAAATCAATCTCTGGTCCTCTCCACATAAGGATGCAGTTTTTATCAAACATTTTTATATGCTACTATTAGTTACCATTATTTGATTTAATGAAGAAACTTGAATGCGCAAGGAGGCAGCTGTCTCCTCAATTTCTATTATTAATAAGTAATTAATGTACTGGACCATATTTGATATGTAGAATAAGTTAGTGATTAATTCTCTTGGGGGAGATTCACATAATTAATAATGATAGAAATAGATGATAATTTACCTTTCTCATTAAAAACTTGACTGAGAAATTTGATGTATGAGGACATATTTATCTGATGTTAATGTCTTCCATTCTACAATTATGCTATCGGAATCGATACAAAATAAGTTCGGAATGTAGAACCTTGATAAAGTATAAATGGTTAAATTTGCAAAAAAAAAAGTGTTAATTTATAAATGAAAAATGTCTGGAAGATATCATCATTGATATAATCGTCGATACCATTAATTTAATCTAAATAATAGAATCGATATCGATGAATACGAATAATAAATCATTTAATTTAAATAATAAAGTCAGTATCAATGATGGTGTCAATAACAATATCTGCATATCTTAATAGGATTAAAGACATTATTGTTTCTTATAAAATCAAGACAAAATAAGCGTTGAATTGTATGATAGTTCCACTAATTAATGTTTAGAGGAGTCATAGTGACTCACTCAATATATGTTTGGATGGGGAAATGCATAGATTATTTTTCTAATTGGGAGAGTTTTTCAGATATAATCACCTATTCCCTTACATTAAATACTCTAGAGATACATGCATTTTTGATATATAGTAGTTAGTGCAATATGCTGGTGTCTTTGGAAACATAGAAATGTATATGTTTTTCACAGAAATCAGTTTTTACATCTAGAATATTGATCATGCTAATTATATCTACTGTTCATTACTGGGAAGGGGCTGCTCCGGCTGAGATTCGAGAGTTGGTGAAGTTGTGGTTGCCTCGGGATGTCGATGAAATACCGATCCGGTCTCTGAGGCCTCAGTTGCAGAGAGGAATGGTCTCTACTGCAACAGCATGAGCAATGCCTGTGCAACACTACTGATGATTCTGCTATAATTTTGTTTTAATCAATTTTGGGTTGTGTACTCTCATTGTCTGACTGTAATTCAAAACAGATTTGTACAGAATCTGCTTTAGTTTGGGTTCAAGAAACTGGTTTGTAGTATAGGGACCAATATCATACTTTTTCCCCAAATTTATAGAGAAAGAGAATCAGTGCACCACACATCCTTCTCACTTCTGATAAGATCTACATCCGTTCAAAGATCAGAATTAGAAGATATTGTAAAACCATCCGTTTGTAATGTATGGTCGAATTTGCAGTGGGCTGTGTGGCAATGTCTTTATATTTATATAATTGAGAAATATTAGACAGACACCGTAATTAATATCAATTTTATATTCAAATTAAATGAGTTATTATTTATATAAATTATTTTAACTTATTTTGTGTAGTATTTTTATTATTCAATTTAAATATAACTCAGTAAAGTTGATAATAAAAATATTATATAAAATAAATTACATAATAAGATCATTAATATAAAAAAAAAGTACAACTACATAACATGGAATACAACAAAAATCAACAAAATCAACCAAAAATTGTTGTTGTCATCAAATATTTACTAGATATAACAGTAGTACCCTAGTTTAATAGCACCTTAATTAAAAGCACCTTAATGAAAAATGGGGATGATTAACTTATTAAATTTGAATAGTAAAATTTATATTGATGATAGTATTAATGATAATATTTGTATTTCAGCTCTCATTATAAATTTATATTGATGAAAGTGCATCTTCAAGTTTTTTTTTTTTTTTTTTTTTTTACAAGAGCATGTTGATTCATGATAGATAGTAATTGAAATTACTTCAAACGTTCTCTCTTCCCTGATCTAGCTCAGATGTTGTCATGCATGACCTTGTTGCAACAAAAAAGTTACAAATCATGCAAATAATTTATCATACAATACATCTGGTAAGATGTTATATATGTGGATTATATATAGCTCCTTGGCATCACTTGATTAAAAAAAAAAAGAAAACAGAAAAAATATCTACCTCATGATGAGGAGCATATCACAATTAAGCTGTTATATGAATGATCAGATTCTTTATTTCAATAATAACTGATAACATATCAAATTAAATATGTGTTTAATTAACATTTTAGCCTAGCCAGAATAATTTGAGAGGAGCACCTCATTTATCAACTTGTGAAAATTGACCAATGAGGGCCCACCATTTTGTGTCGCCATTGTGGCTCTCTCCTTCCATTCCCTTGCTCTCTCCTTCATCCTCCTCCCTTTCTCTCCTGCCATTATCTCTCTTATCAATACTTCCACATCAACCCTTTTTACATTGTTATCAATCTCCATTCCTATCCCCCATTCGGTGCATGCGAACCGACAGTTCGTCTGTTGGTCCGCGAAGAAAGGCCAACTAACCATTGGCACAGCACCGGATATGCTCTCTAAAGTCGAGTTCCATCCGCTATGCGTGAGAAAAGCCCCGATAGCCGGGTGTCTTAAAACCACCTCTTGTGGACACCAGCTTGCTAAGAAGCCCCTTTCTTTAGTTTCTTCTAAAAATTCTTCTGGTAAAACCGCGGTGTCTCCTCTAACCAGGTCTGGCCTAATTATCCACAAAAACTCATATCCGCTATTCACCAATCCCCATGCGAACTCTATCAATTGTTGGTTTGTCATGACCGTCAGGCTGCCGAAGTTGACGTACACAATAGACCCTGCCTTTTTCCCTTCGAGCCAGTCTAGGCAGCCAGGTTGCAACTTCCAAAGGTTTGAACCGAGTGACTTGAGTGAGCTCTCCTTTATTTGGTGTGAAAGCATCGAAACAGGTCCTATATCGTATATGGAAGGGATCATTGTTGCAATCTGGTCTAAAACCGGCTGTTCTAGTTCGCTGAATGTATTGATTGCAACGGCTGATGCCATGGATGCCCGATCCATAACGTATAAGACATACTTGAGCATGTTGTCATTTGGATCGGTTGTACGCATGAAGCTCGGGAAGTCTCTCAACCTCATGTTTTTAAGTCCCGGCACAAAGTCGACTGCTGTTTCGAGATATTGATTGTCTAGCTGATTCATATCTTTAACAGAGAACAAAAAAGAAATAATAACTTTCAGAGAGAATCATGAGCAATTTGCTAAATGTTTAATTAATTAATTAGGACCAATTAAGTATAATGTTGCCATTGATGAGCAGTGTGCAAAACTGCAAATTATTTGAGGGGGTCTATAACCTAGAATTATCAATTCTATATATGCACATATAAATTTTTTCTTGGTTGTTATGGGTTAGATTGCAAAAAATGTAATCACGGAATTGGTTGATTTTCTTATATAGTTATTACACGACAGAACCCTTAATGTACATTATATTGTTGTATATGGATGTTGATAGTCAACTATTAGTTTAGCCCTACCATACTTCTATTTATATATGTGAGACCATGTGAACATAAGCGAGCTTAATGATCTCATGTTATTTAATTAATAAAACTTCATGATATCCATTCATTAATTGTTCCATTTACTTCAAATAGCTAGTTTCCGCTTTGAGGAGGATACGTATATATGCATGTAGAATTTCAAGTTCATTTTATATTAAATTAAGTGATAAATAAAATGAATAAATTTAGTTAATTATGATTGATTAATTTTAATGTATTTATTTTTTGACCACTCAGTCTAGTATAAAATAAATTTGAAAAAAATATAAAAGTTTACATACATATATTTTTCATGAATATTAAGTAAAATCAATGGTTTGACTTCAGCATTTGAATATCAAATTTCAAAATATTAATAAAAAAATTGAGTTTTATGACATTTTCTGATATTGAGAACTTCTGGCTTAGAATGTATACAACAGATTCTATTATATACCTTTGAGAGGAATGAGACCTTTCTCCATTAGCGTCCGGAAATGGAGGTAAGCCAGTAAACCGCAAGCGCTGGCTGTCCATAGCGACACACAAGGGAGCCCCATCTCCTTTGCTGCATCAATGGCAAAATTCATGCAGAAATCTGAGAAGATACATGTCACTTTAGGAGTGACGGGATCCGACTCGTTGAGCCTACAAAGGAGGTCCTGGAAGTGCGGGAGGCTTTTTTTGGTCATGATGGCTTCACAAAGAGATGGCACGTCTTGAGTCACGTCTTCGTCCGAGAACGGAAGCCCATCGGGTATTGTCATGAACCGGAAGTCAGGAAGGCCGGTGAGACTGGTGGGACCTGAAAATATATAGACCAAAATACTCATGGTAATTAAAGGAATGCTAAACAAAAAAAAATAAAGTCTCAAATTGATTTAGCATTCTTAATTAAGACATGTACACCATCTCAATCGATGTACTTGTAAAGCATGCATAACACTCTAATTAGCTAAAAAAATTAAGTTGTAGAAAACAAATAAAAAAATATAAAAACTGATATCCCTTTTGGAGCTGTGGAGCTCTTATATATATATATATTTAGCAATTAAGATGTTTTCTAGTAAAACATACATACCGAGGGAACGGAGGAGGCGGCGGTGGTTATATTCGGTGTTGACGAAGGTGATGTGGAAGCCGGAGGAATGAAGCAGCTTGGCAACAGTTAGCATGGGTGTTATGTGGCCTTGTGCTGGGTATGGCATGCACACTGCATGAGGCTTGCTCTCACCAGGAATCGAACCCATGCTCTCCTAATTAATTAAATTCTCTCTACTAGATCTCTGTACATATATCAGCAACTAATACTGATGTTTTTCTCTCTCTTTCTTTTTTCTCCGAGAACTTGGCAGTGACGAAAGCCTCTCTCTCTCTCTCTCTCTCTCTCTCTCTCTCTCTTCAGACTAACTTGTAGATTTGGGACCTGGATTTGGCTTTTTATAATGGAAGGGGAGTTTTATCCGACGCTCATTATATTAAAATTTAATCCGTTAAATAAATAAAATAATTATTCGATGATATCACAATTTATATAATTTTTTTCACATTTTAATAATCGTATAAATTATTAAATTTAATAATTTAATAATAATTTATTTCGTCGATCTGATGGCGTTTAAATGCTCCGTTTTTTTTTTATAATTGATTAGGTTTTTATAATTGATTAGGCAGATTGTGTTGAAAAAGTATCAGGTATGTGCGACTAATTAATTTCTTGAGTTTGCTGTCCACAAGAAGATATCTGCATGCTAAATGGGTTAAAGTTGGAAAATTTTCAACAATTATGACATGTTAGTACGAGAAAATGTCGTATGCTGAAAAAAAAAATGTCAAATCGCATGACTGTTGCAGATCATGTGTACTCGAGCGCATGTACGAATATAATTGGGAGGATATGAGAACATGTATTTTCATGGATTCTTACTTTTTATTATATAATACTGCGCTATAATATAATCGAATAATATTTTATCAAAATTTATTTTTTAAAATTTATAATATAAAAATTTTAATCTGATCAAGCAGATAATATATTGTGATGTATAATGTTGCGATATATAAATTTTATTTTTATATGTATATATACGGATGAGGGATGCAAATTTTAGTTTTGAGGGTTTACAGTGGAAAACATTGTTATCAACTTTCCATTAATAAGGTGTGAAGACATGCGACATGGTTTTGATGCTGATTTATTATAATTAGGACTATTTTCGGATTTTGCCTGAAAATATAAATTTTTGGAAAAAAGTTAAATTTAAAATTTAGAATTTTGATCATAAATTTACATGTAACAAATTTAAAAACAAAATAATTTTTTTCTCAAAAAATAATACTATATATATGTATAATTAAGAACAATATAATTAGTTGTACAAAATTCTCTATATAGAAATATAAAGGAATTGTATCATTTTTTTTTAGATAAAGAGAATTGTATCATTTTACAAGTTATATAACACTTTAGACACAACAAATACACTTCTAAATGAAGAGAGAGAGAGAGAGAGAAAATGATATATAAACCATTCAATTACAATTATGAAGCAAAATCAAATGGTCAATATTACATGATTAAGAAGTCTTCAAACTCAACCATTTTTATGGAATATAGATTTAAGTTAACTAAACTTTAAGTTTTTTTTTATTTCCATAACTTCTTATGATTATGTATCTTTAATTACATTACAATACGAGATGAAGAAGGGGAAGGATTAGAGTTTTCAAAAAATGATATGCCGTGACTAGTCACGTCACAAACACATCACGATACGCATGCCTATTATGTGATGTGTTTCCTTACAATTAAAATTGATACATCACGACACGTTACACAAAATATTTAGACATATTACGACATGGCATGTGACACATCAAGTTATTGTAAGTCACGTGATCACGTGAGATCGTACATTCTTTATTTCAAATATGAAATATATCTTTTATCATAACAGAATTATAATATTTTTCCAACACTTTATAATAAATTTTATAATTTTTTCACAAATTTAAATAATTTTTAATATTTTTTCAATGAAAAGATAAAAAAAAGCGATGTATTATATGTGTGTCATATCACGTATTGACACGTCACGATATAATATGGTATATCTAAACATGATGTGTTTTATGTGTGTCGTGTCATAAGAGTAACATATCTTCACTTTATCAATTTTGACACGTCATGTCAGGTCACGTGAAAATAATATTTTCATCACGTCGTGGCATGTCACATGACCGAAATACACTGTATTTTTACACGGAACGTCACGACGCATCATATTTTTTATTCACAAAGAGGGAACAAAAAGAACCAATAGAAATACAAGCATATGTACACATCTCCATATAATGATTGTACATATGGTTTGAAAATATAATTCACCTAAAAACCACTATTCTATAACGAAATATTCATGCCAATCCAAAGCATTAATTATTTGGAAAATATAAATTAAATAAATTAAAACCTATAAACAAAAAATCATTGTCAAAGATCGATCAAAGCTATTGACAATCCAACTAATATGTTATAATTTCAAAGAAAATCCATCATTATTGAAAATAACAAGAGGTTGCAAATTATATGGGTCAAGTTCAATTAATTCTAGATTCGTCATTTGACTAACAGATTTTGCGATGTTTATATTTGATATCATCAAGAGATATTGACATAGTACCAGAGGCAGATGCACATATATTATTTTTTTGTCAAAATTTATTAAATTTATAAATAATTTTAAAATATTTAAATAAATTTGCTATATTTAATTTGCACTAAAATTTACCCCCGTTTTATTGGATAAAATTTCTATAGTTGATGACTCTCATACATTTTTGTAGACAAAAAAACAAAATATAATAATTATTTATATATATATATTGACCTTCATAAATGCCAGTCCCTATCGTTGGTCAGCAGTCTAAGTTTATTATTTTCTCTGTCCATAAAATCTTTCTAGAATTGGCATCCAGTGAAATAGTGTCATCTACACTGGGCAAAATCCGAATTTACATTCGCTGTCATACTTTATTTTACGGTATATTTATACCATAATTTTTTTTTGAGTATACATAAAATCTACTAAAATATAAATAAAAAAATATCTTTATTAGCTAAATCTGAACTGTTTAAATCAAATCGGACGGTTTAAAATTTATGACAGCAATATGTCATAGATTTTATGGTAGTGGATACGGACCCGCAACCCCCACCCCCCATAAAGTCTCTTACATGAATCTCAATGATATCCGCTATAATACTGATATAATAATTGTGTGTAATTTTTGTTCACTTTAGAGAATATGAACATATTTCTTGCTAAATGCTAAATAAGAAAGAAGTTTGAAATATGATATGAGTGCATATAATGTACGTGTCTAATTAACATCTTAGTCTTTTAGATGAAATGAAACACTGAAATATCATGTCTTCACGTCTTCTGAAAATATCTCACTGTCGATATCCAAAAATAGAAGAGAGAAAATATCATGTCAAGTTTAGAGGTCAAGGATTTGTTCAATTATGTTGTTAGATCAACACATGTAGCTAGAGGATTATTAATTGTTGACGTCTCAGACAATTTTGTCAAGGATTTGTTCAATAATGTCAAAGTTTACGTCTTTCTTAATTTGTGTTTATTGTTAGTGTGAACTTTTTATAACTTTGAATTTGAACAATGTTTATTTGTATAAGTTTGAAATTTATACAAAATTCACATTTAATTTTAGGTTAATTCTATTATGTATTAGAATGTATATTATAAACGAAAAGATCAAACTGAAATTAATTAATGATCATGATTCATTAATCACTAAAATTTTTTATTTATAGCAAAATTGCTCATTAATGTTATATGTTGAGATTTAACTAAGTTGATGCATATATAAGGAGGCGTAAGTTGAATTGTTTTCTTCTTTAGTTTTTCACCAAGTTAATTATTTCTGAGAAATCATATTTTTTTTGAAGTTAAATTAACGTTTTGTCTAGCTAATAATTAAGAGGAAGACATATTCTTGAACTTAATTATAGATTGATTATATTTCAAATTTCATACAATTTAAGTACCATTTGAGAGTCAATCAAAGACCACTAATTTAAAACCATTGCAAACTGTATAAAATTTTTAATTATTTTTAATGGACTATAAAATTACATTTAACTTATATAAAATTTTAAATATTATTATTCTATAAGTTTAAAAATATATCTATAATTTTTTTATTTTAAAATTTTTTAAAATTTATTTAAAAATCTATAATCAAGATCATCTAAATAATTACTGTGAAGTGCCATCTCCTTTTATATGTATAATAAAATAACCATTGACAGAGAGTTCATGCATGTGCCACAACCTTTCTGTTGCTATTTCCACGCATCAAAATGTGTAAGGGGTCAAAATGTAGATGCACGGAAACTACATAGATATACGTACAGATGTTTACATTCGGTTCGAAACAGAAGAACCATAAAATTTAGGAGAAAGTAGCGAACACGACTCTGATTTGTGCTCGTTTAAACCAAATGTGAGGCACAAACGAGACTGAATATACTTTTGTCTTAAATTTCATTTCATGTCGCATGCACTATTTTCCCTCTTTCAAAGACAAATGGCTCCTCTATAAGCCATATTTGCATGAGTGCATGTGTACATTTGCACAAACAAATTAAGGCATGTATGTAACCAAGCAACATAGTTGGATGCATGAGAAAAGAAACAGAAGATCTGAATGATATGATTGTCAAAACCTTATACTAGACGATTCTTGTCATGCTATGTATTTGTTAAGAAACGGTTTACAAACACCAATTGAAGTTCATATTTAAATTCAAAAGAATCTGATCAGAATCCAGATGCAATTTATAGGAGCGAGCTAAGAATGAATTGCAGAGATGATATATAATGAAGATGCAATTGATTTTATTGATTGATTTTGACTTGACTTCTTTATAACACACATCATTTCTTTTCAACCAACCATAGCCATACTAAAGCAAAATGTGAGCATTACAAAAATAAATAAATGATTTATGACTGTATTTTCCAAATAAATCTTTGCTTATAACATCTCCACAGTTTAGCTTTTTAATTTTTACATATTTAAATTTTACACTAAATTTTCAATTTTCATAAAATGAGTGAACTGTGAAGGTATTTGTAGAATTCCATTTCCATCCTAATTTTTTAAAATAATTTTTTTGAAAAAAATATTTTCAAAATAAATTTTTTGATTTGTTGGAGAATTTTCAAAATATTTTTTTTTGTTTTCAAAATAATTGAGTGTATCTTATTTTGAAAAATTAATAATGAATATTGAGACTTGTATAGCGTCATAAGTTTGACACATGGATAATCACAAAATTATTTTCATAGAAAATATTAATCTAATGGAAGCCTCAATTTAAAACTCAAATTGAGAAGATGCTAAGTGAAATAGCATTTGAGAATTCTTGGCGCGAAAGAATCAAATTCAAAACCGACTTGATTCATGTCGGTATTGAAAGTACAAATACCTTGAATGTCTCGATTTAAGATATATCATGTGATATCAAATATCATTCATAGTTTCTGAAATCAGATTATACAATTTTTTTTTTGTTAATTTTCTATTAGATCTACTTATCATTACTGTAGAAGTTTGCGCATCAAGTATCCAATAATTTTGTCAAATTTCTGATATTATCCGGAGTCTGATTTCGTTTGTGCAGATGTTATCAGATAGGTTTCAATATCCTGAAAAATTAATTATTATATTCGTTGCATATCAGCTGATATCTGATAGAGACGATTGAGCCTTATAAAAAATAACATTATAATATACGTTTGAAACTATCAGATTTCTTACAAAAATTCATCTCAATGACCTACCGACACCAACATGATTTCGAATGAGATCATTCATTAAGTTCCATTCCTATCTTAGCACTTCGTGTATTATGAACTTTCTAAAACGAGATTTTAAGCTTTTAATTTCCATCCCATATTTCATTAATTACTGCCTCTTGTTCATAACATGCCTGAAACAAATGGGGGCACAAATAATCCTAAGGTTTTTCTAACGTCCATATCTATCAGTCCAAAACATGATGATCGATCCATTATGAAGTTGGAACTTGCAACCAAACTCTATTTATCTCCTCTTTATTATCTGACTAATTAATGGTGGACATTTTGCAATGAAAAAGGTCCACATATTTCAAATGCCCCCAAATGCCACAAAATGACAACCTTTATATATATATATATATACTAGATGGTCTCCATTAAACTTAATTGCAGTCCCAATTCATTGAATAATTAATGTTGCCTTTGTTGCTGCGGCACATGTAATTCTGCATATTAATGGGAGAATACGAACAAATTAGAAGGGGGGGGGAGAACTAAATACCAAAAGCAAAAGTTATGACATAAACCTATGTCCAAATATTTGAATAATCAATTTAGAAATTTTTAATTATTAAAAACGAATTATTTCTGCTCAAATCACAAATCTTCGGCCTCCTTAAATTATTCCCGAAAACATTTGTCAGTATGGACAGTACTACCGCGATGTGCGTCAGCATTCTTTCGCTTATAATTTCTCATATCTTTTTAGGCCGTTTATGGTCCGTTTATTTTGCTTGACTTCATTATTTTTTCCCTTCACTCGTGCAGTTTTTAGTTATTCTTTCTTTTCTTTCTTGTCTTTCAATTTTTTTTTACTTCATTTTTTTGTTGTGTTTTGGTAAGCAGAAAATAGGCACACTAGATAACGACATCGATCCAAAAAATTTGAAAGCTAAACAAAAAAGAGATTATACTCAACACTATCTATCTCTCCCTCTCTCTCTATCTCTCTCTTTGAAATATTCTCGCTCCCCCCCCCCCCCCTCCTTCAATTTACAATACAACAAACCATTTCAACAAAATAAAAATAAAAAGAAAAGAAAACAAACAATTTTTCCGCACTTTTACAATTATTTTAACCCCAAGGTTAGTCTAATTCCACTCTATCTAAGAGAAACAAAAAACAAAAAAGAAGAAAAATATAAATTAAAACAACAGTACTATTAATTGGGGTACTGCCGTGATGCAAAGAACTCGAAATCAGGGTGATGGTTCCTCAACACTTGGTCACCTCTTGTAACTTGAGCCCGAGCCATGACAGCTGCAGTAAGGTTGAGTGACTCCAATCTCTCCTCCATCTCCCCATCAGTTTGATACCTCTCATGGTACCATGATTCCTCCTAAAATAAGTGAAAAAAAATTAATCAACTTTTTCCTTAGTAAAATGCAATTATATTAAGTTGGAATTAGAAATATATGTTCTAAAAGATTATAAGTGGAATTTACTTGGGTGTTGTAAGACATTAGCCCTACGACAGGAAATGAGGAGACGACGACTCGATCATCAACCAAGGGGCTAGCAACCTTTGGAACAAAATGTGCAAGGGAGTGGTAGGTCAAAAAGGCAGCTTTAAAGCTACTCCTACCTTCCGGTATCCTATATGTAGGGTACCACGCTACAGAGTACCTAAAAGACAAGCACATTTGAATTTTTGAAGTTAAAGATGAACAAAAAACAAAAACAGCAATAACCTAAGTTGGGTTAATCTCAATAACCCTTTTACCACATTCAAGACATATTTTTTTTAATTTGTTTGAAAATCTATTGTCAATATGGTCAAAACAACCATTATCAAGCGATCCCTCTTTATTTTAAGAGCTTTCTTTTCCATTGTCCTCTCTAACCTTTTCTCTTCTATTACCAAAAAAGTTAATATTTTCAAAGACATTTGTAAAATTTACTGTAAGGCATATATTAAACATTTCTTTTTCCTAAGCTTCTTTAGTTTGTTGTAACATCTTCTTAAGAAACTTGTTAGCTAATTGTTAACTTCACCAAAAAAAAGAAAAGAAGAATCAACAAATGGGAAGTAAAACAAATAAAGAAAACAATATACCAGGAGGAGGGATGGAGGTCCCCAATGTGGAGTTGCTTCAGGTTATGGGCGTTGCCGTTAACATGGCTCCTGCCTTGAGCCACCCCCTCAACGAGTTCCTTAACCCTAGTCATGATAATAGTTTCTATTAGAGGCAATGGAGAATAATTTAGGATTTTTATACCATACTAACTTCATATCCTAACTCAATATCTCCTCACTAGACCCCTCTAATGATAGCTTAACCTTCAGTCAAGAAAAAAATTTAAATATCAAAGGAAAGGTTCAAGCTCAGTCTCAACCTAAACCTACCCATTTCACATATAAAGTTGGATAAAATAAAAATAAAATTAAGAATGACTTACTTTTCAAACAATGTTTGTCGCAAGTATGGTTGTTCATATTCAAAAAATTCAAAAACAAGCTCCGCAGACTCTACATTTACACCTGACACATCCTCCACATCTAGAGCAGACTCTGATTCACCTTGCTTGGGCATTTGCTTAGAGAATGTTGCCGAGGAACCACCATGCACAAAGAGTTGTATTGCTGACAGTGATGGCACAAAATGTGCAGTGAACTTCACCCAACGCTGGTGGTCTTGACAACCCTTCACCTCCAATCCATAACAACTAGGCTCTTCATACCATTGCCAGATTTTTTGTAGTGGTACGTTAATGATTTGGTGGGGAGGCAAGCTGACAACCGGAGCAGCATAATGACATAATAATTCATAATCTGCAAATGGGCCAACAAATGTAGCCTGAACCGACTCTGCTATTTGGTATACTTTGTGTGCAGCCTGCACGGCCCTTAATATCTCCAGCAGATCTGTGCTGCATATAGCTCGCATTTTCTTGAATTCACCAATATCAACACATGACATGTTGGAGCTAGGTGAAATAAGTGTAGCACTAGCTAGAGAACTGCATGTCGAAGAGCCAGCATCTACGTCGGCAGGGGTATTTTTGTAAAGATCAGAGGGACAAGTGTCACAACCTGATTGGGTCAAACCAATGGTGGATTTGTCATCCGAGGCAAAGATGTTGCGACCCAAATGGCTGACATCATGACCTTCATTAGTGTCAAAAGGACACATGTCAGGTCTCACTTGGGTCTCATCAGATGCCTTGGAGCTTCTTGGTGAATCCGTGCTACTAGTGTCATGACTTGATTGGTTCATTTGAGATGACTTAGAGCTGTTAGGCGAGAAAAAAGCCCCGGATGAGGATCCGGATCCGGAACTAGATTCTTCCATTTCATCAATTTTCACCTTCAAAACAGGAATATTGAGTTTGATGTCATCCACAACCACACTCTCAGATTGCTTGCACTGTTCAGGGAAGCTAGACAACGAGACATGTGGCTTCTGCAAATCGTCCCTTCGAGGCGACCTTTGACCCACCTTGCACCTGATTACTTCTTTTAAATCATTGTTTGGAGAGGGTAAACTTGGAAAATCATCTTTCTTAAAGACATACTCGCCTGAATGTCTAGATACATTGTCATTAGGTAGCTTGGTGGGAACTCGGTTTGCATCTGCTTCTGAGTCAGGTTTGCTTGAAGTGTCAATCTTTTCGATGGACTCAGGTGCCGTTGAAGTTTCAATTCTCGAATACCTCGGTTTAAAGTATTTCATCAAGGAAGACTTTTTTGATGGCTTATGTTGCCACGTTGAGAACTGATCACCACTATGCCCATCAAAGGCCACACATCGGCTAGGGTGACTGCCTTGTTGACAAAATCTTTTTCCACACCGCCCTTTCCTTCCAAAACCTACTGGGATAAAATCATTAATGATACATGTATTAGAGCTCCATTGAGCCTTATCTGCCTTATTCATCTCCTCAAAGGCACTCATATCCTCATTGATAGCATCCCTTGCAGACCCGTAAGTTTTGGGCAATGCTAGTTTCTTGTCCTCCCCTTCTTCATCACTAAGTATAGCATTTGAGCAGCCGACATCAGCATGGGACCAATCTGATAAGTTGCTTGAGACGCACCGAAGCGTAGTCTCAGAGTCACTTTTCACTCTCTGATCACCCCCATCTCCATCCACTAAGGATATTTCAACATGAGAACTGGAAGAGGAGTCAGATGAAACACAAGGCTCATTTGATGAGTTGCTATCAAATCTGGTTTGGGCCTTGGATGGCCCTGCCTTGGTCCTATTTTTCTTCCTTTTTTTCTTCTTCTTAGAATTCTTTCTTGAGCCTTTTCTGGAATTTGCCTTGTCAGAACTGCCATTCTCATCATTACCCTTGTCAGAGCTGCTCTTAAAGGACTCAATAATAATATCAGCAATCAAATTTACTGTTGAATTGAACTCTAGACTTGAAGAAGCCGATGCTTTAGGCCTATTGGTAAGAAGATAGCATGGAAAGGTGACACGAGAGGTGCAAGGGCGACCAAATTCAGATTGTCCGTCTCTACAAGAATTTGCAGCATTTGCCTCTACATTTAGTTGAATAAGTAACGACGCCACAAAAGATGTGGATGCACACCTATCAGACTCAAAGGAGGATTCCATTTTTTGTTGTTGCTGGCAATGGTGATGGTGATAGTGGTCAAGCATCGAGAGATGGGGTAGCACATCAGGAATCAGTTGCATGCAATTGGCATCACAATAATATGTAAATAGTGTATACCTGAAGACATAACACAACAAGGTGAGCAATATACATGGAGTAATACTGTTACAAGACTGATTGTGCAAAGTTGTTTTTCTAGCATCACATCACATCATGTAAAGGTCTATTCCTTAATTTAAGTTCTTACAAATGAATTTATTGATTCTATGATCTTTTGCAAGGGAGGAAATATTAAGCACACAGTAAGTATAATATCACACTTATTTCTATTTGCCTTACTGATGTCTAAAGGAAAGAAATAAAGTCACAGATATCCAATCTTATTGATATCCAAAGGCAACCTATGTTCAATTGATAAATATCAACATTAATAATACCTCCGTTCTGAATGTCTGCTACAAAGATTCACTATGTCAATTTCCTGAAAAAAAGAAGAAGACGTTATGTAAGTAGAAAGTCTAGCAATATTTTATCTTAGACAAGAAAATTATATTTCAAGTTCCAAAAAAAAAAAACCTTGGCAGTGAGACGACGCCCATTATGCTCAAGAACTTTTTTGCGAATGTTGTTGCGATTTCTTCTTTCCAGCATCCTCTCTAATGTGTATTCATCTCTTCCATGAACATTAGGCATTTTTATGGACTCGTCTGTTCTCAAACAATAAAAATCAATAAGAGGCATTGCAGTAGAACAGCATTTAAAATACTTAAATTTAAGAGGAACAATTTTGCATAAACCCTTGCTCCTGTCTGGTAAGAAGATAAATCAGAGAAAATATTACTCCAGGACATTACTTTCTCTCTCTTTTATCCCCAAAAATTTATATGCCGTTTGGTATCACTTTGAGATAAAATTTAGAATTTATGGACATGCCGTTGAACTAAAAATATACTTGATCTCCATGTTGTATGCCAACAATGAAGAGTAACAAAATAAAATGTACTCATGAGTTCGACACAAAATGAAAAAAAAAATGAAAATTTTAATTTTACTTAGATTCCCATTTTACGTAATTCATCTATAATATATAACTTAGCAAAACAAACGAAATGACTTGCAAGTATCATGTAAGTAAAATATTTAATTACTTTGGAACCACTCGTGAATAAATGAAAAATATTTTGGTTTACAGAACAATATTTATCTTTTTGAGAATAGTTTGCATAATTGATTTCATAGGCTAAATGAGCACAATTAATCAACAAGAACAATATCCATTGATTTCCACTGCATCTATTTGGCCCCTTCTCCACACATCTTTGGCATGTCACTGACAATAGAGATAGGAATAGTACAATAATGAATTTATTCATAAGAAAACATTAAAATTTTCGGAGCCATTCCAGAAATTAATAGCAGAAGCAATAATAAGTTTTTCTTGAATTTATTTAGAGAATGACAGCATGACCATGGTTGAAAACAGACAAGCTCAGCAATAAGAAAAGGAAAATAAAAGCATAGCGAGATCGGCCTCAATACAAAGAGCTTGATGCGTAGATTTTTTTTTTTAATCCAGTTTAGTAGAGGAACCATAAGCTAGCAAATATAAGTGGGAGATGGTGTCTTGATTTTATACATGAAGGGGGAGAACAGCAATAAAAATTGAGCTGATGTATGGAGAGAAGAAATTAAGTTGAGGTTATTTTGGTAAAAAACAAAAAACAAGAAGAGACAAATTTGAAGGATGATTTCAGATATATAGCTATCACCAATTTGACCAAGGATTACATTTTTTTTCTTTATCTCTATTTATCCCTTGAATTTTATCATGTGTTCACAGTAATAAGAGAGATAAAATGAGTTAATCCACACTCTCTTACAGTATTCTGATGCCTAACATAGTCTAACGGGAAATCAACCTAAAAAAGTACCAATCCAAAACCTAAAACCCCAAATTAGAACTTGAAATGTTGTTTTCACGTAGTCATTGCATGATCAAATCATGTAGATAGATTCGTGAGACTTAACAACAATGCAACATTGTTGAATTACTTAGGATTACCTAAAATCGGCCAACAGAGGGCTGCGAATTGCGATTGATTTGGTACGAGATGATCCCAATCGCGCGAGGTCGCTCACGATCTGGTACGATGAAACCAGCGATCGAAGAGAGATTTCACAGATTCTGGACGCGCGATTCTTAGTTTTTCACTTGTATTTTGAGGTTGAGAGCAAGGAAAATCGTTACTATTTATTGATTCTGAGGCCTTTTATCAAAGCTGTAATTTGTAATTTGTGTTTTGTTTGAAACAAGTAAACGGAGGTCGAGAGGAAAGGAAAAAACAAAAGGTCTGATGTGTTAAATTAGGTAGAGACACTACTTCTCATATTACTTGAAAAGACATGGTCTATAGAGTAAACAGAGAGTTTAATTCAAAATTTATGTAATCGATTTATATTTTTAAATTTTAATTATTTAATAATTTTTTTATATTAAAATTTTATATGATATTGAAATTTTTTATTTTTACAGTATTTTCTAACTATTTATTTCATATTTTTTAAAATGACTTATTTTCATATACAAATATTTTTTTTTATTATTTTGAGAGTGATATTAGAAAATTTTAAAAAAGTTAGAAAATTCTAAAAATAGAAATTTTTGATGTCCTATAAGATTTTAATATGAAGAATTTATTGAGCAATTTTGAATTTATCATTTGAAATTATTTCAATAATTTTTTAAATTAAATTCATTAATAATTTTAATGAGCTTAAAACAAACCCTATATCACGGTCTATATACATCTGCATTGGAAAAATTTTAAGTTTGTATTGGTTCACGGAGAACCGTGATCATTTAAATGCCCTGATTGGAAGAATAGAATAGAATGTTTATTGGATTTGGACTTGTCATGATTTTGTCTAAGGAAAAAACATCTCTGTTTAATTAATTATGTAATCAAGCGTGTAGTAAATTAATTAATCACATCCAACACATTTAATTATTGACTTGTCACATTGATTTTCATACAAATATGTAACTGAAAAAGATCTTGTAATTATTCTTAATATCTGTTTATGTACGAGAGATGTTAACATTGATGTTGTGTCCTTAACTTTTGTATCAGGTAAGATATTAATATTGATTTTGTGACGTAACTTTTGTATTAGGTAAGACATTAACATTAATTTCTAAAATTGATTGCATTTGAAGTGGCATGAATATTTTCTAACTGTTTAATTAATTATCAGCATTGATGCATTATACATATGTGATTGTATTTCAAGTACTTGTATTACATTTCTAAAAATGGTATTTCATTCCAACATAAAATGTTTCCTGTCACTAATGACCCTATTTTTTTTATATAAATAACTAGAAGTACAAATTTGTTACTATTAGAAATTCAAAAGAAATCATTTATTTTCCTGAAGTAATAGGCTTTGCCTTCTAACTTATATGTACAGAAAAAAAGTTTAAGGCTTACTATAATAATAATAGAAAAACAAAAAATTAGATATCATAAGATGTTTTAACTGTAGTTGTTTTTAAAATCTTTTATTTATATCAGAATTAAATGTTAATGCATAAACCATTTTGTTACAAAGTAAGTACATCTTACATATCTGTAAATATTTCAGTATCAATTTACAACATGATATTTTAAAAAAAAAAAAGCTTATATATAAATATCATCATTGATACCATCATCGATACCAACTTTATTATTCAGATTAAATGAGTTAAGTGGCTTTATTATATAATATTTTATATAGTATTTTTATTATTCAATTTAAGTGAGTTATTATTCAGATTAATGATATTTAAGTTGAATAATAAAGTATTGTATAAAATAAGTTGCATAACAAAATTATTAATACGAATAATAACTCATATTATATAAATAATAAAATCAGTACTGATAATGATATCAACGATGGATATTTTCCTAATAACTATTTGCAATTGCAAGAGCCAACAAAAGTTTAGTGCATAGCCTATCACACAACAAATCATACCACAAAATTCAACTCTTGTTATTAAAAATTAGATGAGGATCCAGTTGTATTAAATATTAGATATCTAGAGATATTTCTATAGGCGCATGATCAAGGTTTTTTTTTAATTAATTGGAGGTCAAATGTCACAAGAAAAAATGTATTTCGATAGTAATTAAGAAGAAAAGTTGATAACAGCATCTTGTCGCCACATTTTGAATAAAAAAAATAGAACAATATATTATATATTATCAGAGAAGATACCTTCTTAATATACAACAGACTGTTACGCAAATACTTCTCTCTATATGCAGTTGATTTTATTTTTACATATATGCATATTCTATACAATTGTTTATTTTCTACTAGATGACACCAACTACTTCAGGTGATATACCAAATTACTTATTTTGATATAAAACAGTAGGAAACATTTGACATGTATTTATATTAGGTTTAATTTTCGGACTTCATCCGGAAAAAATAGATGCTGGACAGTGAAGGAGCAGGAGGTGGTTGGTGTCTCCGAGATGAACGGTGCGCGTTACAAGCACAGATAGCATTAGCATCTGTCACACACTCACACACTCACTCACTCACTCACTCACTCACCAACCTTTTGGCCGGTTCTTGGAAGCGTTGGTGGCATCGACTCTTCAATATTATGGTGCGTGCATTGTCTTGGAAGCTGCGTTGGTGGCATCGACTCTTCAATATTATGGTGCGTGCATTGTCTTGGAAGCTGCGATGGTGCGTGTAGTGTGTTGGAACTCTGTCAAGTGAGGTGCTTCACCGTTGGTGGCATCGGAGCTTCCGAGGCATGGCAGCACACCAGTATATATGTTATGAGCGGCGTCTGTGCTATGAATAAATTCTCTGCTTCCAAGTTCCGAGGCGATAAAATTGATGGTGCTCTCTTGACGTACCGGATTTCTCATTTTTGTTTAGATAATAATGGGAATTAAAATCATTTGACTTCAAATATTTATAAAATTTTTTTATCTGATATTCGAATTTATGATTTTTTATACGAACTTGTGATTTTTTATATGAAAAGTATTGTTTTTACTAATAAATTAAAGGTTGTTTCTTGATTCCGGATTTCTCATTGAACCCCTCCAATAAGTTATAAGATCCTGTTTCTTTTATTAAAAATTTAAATATTCTTTGCTAATTTGAACAAATATGAGGGTTTGTTATGACTAGAGATAGCCGATTTTTTTTATTTAAGAAAATTAATATTTGAAACCCCATTCCTCAATAAAATATATTTTTTATACAAAATTTAAAAGTATGTTTGGGACGAATTTATAAAATCCATTCTCCTATTTTTATAATTTTCCATCCAATTTTCTTATTTATTTTATTTTTATTATTATAATTCTTAGATAAAAAAATCGGCAGAGTGGTACTAGCATTAATTTGTGGTATAATAGTTGTAATTGGCGATAAGTCGATAATGTTGTCATGAAACAAATAATAAATTGAGATGGATTTGATTTCAAAAAAAGAAAAAAAAATACATCACGGTGATTAACTTTCAAAAAAAAATAGTTGTAATTGTGAAGCACCACCTTAGATTTATAGTTTTAAAATATTATTTAAAAGTTAAAACTAACTCTTGTTAATATATTCCTCATTCTTTAAATAGAGCTTGTATCTAATTTGGAACCATTTTTATATCTTTAAACAATTTAAATTTATTTACATTTGAGTTCTATTAGAGTCCATAAAAATTTAGGTGACTTAGAATGAGAGAAGAACTGCAGACTTAATACAGTGGTGATAGATCCCGTCTCTCTACGAAAATATGTAAGTTCAAGTTTCGCAAAATACATTTAAAAAAATAAATAAATATCGAGACCAACGAAAATCTTTATTTAAAAAAAAAATGGTGCTTTAAACGTATGAATAATGATCTCATACTTAATGGTGCTTTCCTATCATTAAAATTGTTGTTCATTGCGTTTTCTTACATGCTTCTTTAGAGGCACATTGATCTACATAATTAAAAAATGGTATACTACTAGTCACAAAAAATTTAAACTTTAAATTAAACTGAGCGATTTCAAATTATATACTACTAGTCACAAAATATTGAGAGCTAACCTTCTAATCACGCATTATTCCGGGCTGCTTTTAGTTATTTATAGTGACGTTGTATGGCCCCTAGAAGTAGCTAGACCTTCCAAAAATTGACGTGCGAGTCTAACTCGGAAAGGAGCAGCAGCTAGTGATCGCTCGCCTGAAAAATATTGGGGGTTCGTCAATCAATTGATTGTCGGCAGAACGCGCCTCAGCTACCACTTTACTAGCACGTTCCCTCTCAACTACTAGGAGTGAGAACGAATCGAATATTATTTTCCGTGTTTGAATTTTATAGATATAGATATTCAGATATATATATTTTATGAATATATAATATGAATATGGATGTAATTTTAAATTTAAAAGATGGATATGGATACGGATACGGATAATTATTCGTGTCCGTAAAAATGAATTTTTCGGATATCCGTTTTCTATATAATTAATCCATTGAGTGAAAACAGATTGGTTATTATTCGTCCGTATTTAGATTTTGCGGATGCAAATATTTTACGGATACGGATACGAATACGAATATGGATACAAATATGAATATAATTCTAAATTGAAAGACGGATACGGATTATTATCCATTTACTTATTACTTTCGGATACAGATATGGATAATTATCCATTTACTTGTTATTTTCGGATACGGATACGGATACAGATAATTATCCGTATCCACAAAAATGAATCTTTCGAATATTTGTTTCCTATATAATCAATCCATTTACTTGTTACTTTTTACCGGGCTTTAGTTTGGACATCCAACTAAAATTCATATAATATTATTAGTTTTTCTAATTTTATAATTTTAACATTCTTCTTCAAGAAGATTCCTCCTAGCTTATCAATATTTTTTTAATTTTCTAATAAATGCATGCTTCTTCACAAAGCTTCAAAAAAATTGATACAATATTTTTCACATACATTCAATGACAGTGATTAATATATAGCAAAATATATATATTGTAGATTTTAAAATCTGATGTATTCTAATGAAAAAATGTTATTTGTTAATATATTTTTATTAGAGATATGATGTTAATTACTTAATTTTTGTTAGCAGAATGTTTTCTGATAAAAAAAAACTCGTTACAAAAAAAATTTGCATCATTTTATGTATTGAATGTGTTTTGTGTGTAAAAAATTTATTTTAATATTCGAAATACATTCATATTCATATTCACTTAATATTCGATCTACATATGTATTCATTTAATATTCAATCTGTATCCATATTCAATTATATCCGTATCCAATTATATCTGTATCCATATTCACTTATATCTGTATCCGTATTCAATTATACCCGTATCCGTATCAATTTAGATTGAATGGGGATTTCGAGTTGAGACTCTCTTCTCATGCTATGTATGTATCTACTCGGTTAGTTCCGTGCTGGGCCTAAGTTTTTGTATGCAGGCGCACAATATGACACTCAATTTTGGGCCTATTTTGATGAAATAATTGAAATGTTTCTGCTTCTTATTTGGGTCATGCATGAATCATAAGCCCGTCAAACAACACCAGCTTGGATTCGTCTCCTTTTTCCATTTGTACGGGCACCACTTAGGTCAGGTGGGTAGGTGGCTTTCTGGCTAATTTAATTTCGTGGGAAATTTGAGGAGCTCGTCAAAAACCTTTTTCTAACCGAAAGTTTGAATTAGAAATTTAGAATCAAACACTGTGTGTGACAAGTCAAACACTCCACCCCAATTCTAGACTTCGGACTTCCCAAAGAATTATTTCGGATCGGCTGAGACCGGAATATTGTTACTACTTTAGTAAAAAGAAAAAAATAAAAACACAAGAGAATACCATGCACTTCAACATTTTTCTTCATGAAGTGTTGTTTGTGATATTCGTTACTTTTATATAGTTATAGGGAAAGAAAAAAGAAACAGAAACTAAAGTCTCAAAGTGATTGTGCAAACAAATAATATTGGGATTCTTGGAATTGTTTTGTAGCTTGATAAATAAGCTGTTCAAGCTTCCTTAACCCATGAGATTAGTAGATGATTAATTGAAAAACAAGCACATTGGAACTCACAAAAAACACTAATGAATTGAGGAATGAGGACCATATAATGACATAAAAATATAAGTTTGTTTTGATTTGTAAAAATGAATTAGTTTAGGAGAATACGAATTAATTGCTGCTTGAAAATATTGCAGCTACCAATAAATTACATCCCAATTTATAGAAAAGTAGAATGCAGAAGCAGAGGAAAAAAAAAACACATTATTGCATCTACAAATTATTTTAGGAAGCAAAAGGAGGAGAGAGAACTTTTGACCTACTCCTTCAATGTATTTCTTTTGATAATCAATTTCTCTTACAAATAAATAATCTACAGCTGGTGGATGGAATCATGGAAATTAATGCAGTGCTAATATCCATGAGCAATGCAAGCCTCCCAGAATTGCTTTGCATCATCCCTCAATCTCTGCTGTCTCGTTTCCGCATCCGTATCCGCATCGTCGGCCGCTGCTTCAGTCTCCTTCGAAGATATCTTATTGTATATTTCTCCCTTGTGCTCCAAGACCTCTTTGGAGAAGAACCAAACCTCGGTTTTGTCGTCATCATCGCTGTTGTAACTCCCGTTGCCGCTGCCGCAACATGACTCAGTATCGTTGTCGTCAAGCCGGCATGTCTCGTCGGTGCTCTCCTCCGGAATTTTGTCTTCAGAGTCTCCTGTTGCCTCTTTCAAGGGGAGGTCAAGGATCCAGAACACATACCAACTCATATTGGCGAATAGTTGAATTGTGATCTCTTCTGATCTTATATATATACATAAGATAATTGTGTGGATCTTCTGTGGAGAAAAATATGGAGGTGAGCATGTTACATGTATTTCTTCCGTTTGGCAAGTGAAGTAAAATTAAAGCGAAGTAAATATTAAATCATTTTGAAGTATTAATGTTTGATAGTAGCGAAGTAGATAGATGAAGTAGTGCGGGTAAAAAATGTTAAAAGTTATGAAATTTTGTGATTTTAACTTTACTCTATCTTCATAGATATTTTAATTTACTCCATTCTAAATAAATTCCGTTTGGTGCATTAAATCGTCTTAAAATACTTAAATCACTTCTATTTCATTTATCAAACGGGAGATTTTGTTCAAGCCAATTGGTAATTGACGGACGATTATTAGCATGCGTTAAAAAAAAACTTATCCATTTATTTCAAATTAGAATAACAACGGGTCGTCTGGGGAATTTAAAAGATTGGTGCAACAATTAAGATATTTGGTTTGATGTTAAGGTTTTCTTATAAAAACAAAGAGTTCCAAAAATAGACTCGTCGACTTATTCAATCTAATTAAATAATGTAATTGATTGTCAAAATAATTCAGGACAATTTTAAATAAGTGTTTTTTTGGTTGACTATAATTATATTTTTAGGGTGCACGAAAAAACAAAGTGACAAGACACATAATTACAATATGACGAATTTTAAATAACAGATAGTGATGTGAACACAAATTATTTCTAACTTTTTTTTAATATCAACTAGGAGGAACTACTAATTACCAACCAACAATTTTATTTAAATAAATAAGTTAAAATTACATAAATTTCAGTGTTCGTTACTCAAAACTATATTGTAAGGTCATTGACAAAGGACGTGTATATATTATTTTTTCAGGAAAATTGGGTGTATACCCATCAAAATTTGATGATTTGCATATTTCCCCATCTAAATATTATAATTGAATATTTACCCATCAAAACTTCATTGCTTTTGATACATCCCCATGAATCAATCGATCCCAATTAAATTAATATTTCAAAACTCATTAAAAACTAAATGGACAAAAATATCCTTCTCCTTCCTATCTTTTCTTCGCTTATTTATGTGAACTCCACATTTATTATCAAACAAGTAACACTACATCCTTCTTTTTAATTACCACGAGGGTTAAAACTTAGCAAAAATATTAATCTCTCTCGTGATGCTTCAATTCACATGTTGTGATTGGTTATCTGTATTATTCTATAAACAATAAGGATTGCACAATAAAAGTAAAAGATTACATTCTGGCACTTCCACTTTGATAGTCACATGCATCATCAATTATAGTTCTTGCGATAACGCACAAAGGTGAGCAGATGTGCTCCATCATTTTCATAATATAACAAAATCAATACATCTTTATATCCTGTATGTTTATTCTCCTCACCTTCACGTGATAACTCATTTGTGAAAACTAAACTAGAACATTCTGATCAAGTTCTCAAGTGAAGGATAGTTTCGTCAATTAAGTTTTTAATGATGCTTGAATGTTAATTTAATTAAGATCAAATGATTCATGAGGATATATCAAAAGCAATGAGGTTTCATTGGGTAAATAGCCAATTATAATATTTAGATGGAGAAATATCCAAATCATCAAGTTTTGATGGGTACACACTCAATTTTCCCATTTTTTTTTTCTATTTTATCTGTTATCACTGTGCATAGTTCTCCATGCTGATATTATTTAAGGGGCTTTTTTTTGTTAAAATTTAGTTGGAGAATGTGGAGATAATGTTGAAAACAACATATATTTTTTCTTTGAGAAAATTTGTCTGTTTTATTTCTTTTGACAATGTCCAACACCACAATGCCCAAAATGAATTTCATTCTTTGTTTCGTACTTTTTGTAAGTTTTTATCATGCTTGTAGAACCACGTGATCAATAAGCAAATCATTATTCATTAAATCAATATTGATTTCTCATAAGTTAATAAAAATATAGGGGCTTAATTAAAAGTAAAGAAGAATATATTATTGATGATATATATATAGTAGACGTTATTTTATATCATGTTGCACGCTATATTTACATCAGGTAATAAAATAAAAATCAAATATGTTGCTAAAAACAATAGTAAACTTGACACATTATTTTTTTTATTCATTCAACAGATGAGATTTTGTGAAAGAATCAAAGATTGCAAAGAGAGGACATTGAGCGTAACTAGGCAATAGAGGATCCTTAATAATTATTATTTTGATAATTAATTTTTAAATAATTTTTACAAATCCTCAAAAATAGAAAAAAATTGACAAACATATTTTTTAACTTATAGATTAATTGTGTTTCAAATTTCATATAATTTAAGAATCATTTAATATTCTATCAAAAACCGTTAAATATGAACCATTGTAAATATTATATAATTTTGATAGTCTTTAATGGAGTATTAAATAACATTTAAATTATATGAAATTTGAAATATAATCAATCTATAAGTTAAGGATTTTTTTTATAAATTTTTTTTTATTTTTAAGAATTTTTTTAGAATTATTTAAAAAATCGTTATCAAGGTTATTAAAATAATAGGGATTCACATCCGATGTCATACTTTATTCTAGACATATTTGTGCCATAGTTTTCTTGAATTTATGATATATAGATCTCACTAAAATATAAATAAAAAAACAGTATTATTAATCAAATCTGAATCATTTAAATCAAATCGAACAGTTTAAAATCTATGACAATCAATATGCCATATATTTTATAACAATGAATACAGACCCAAATAATAGTTGTTAATAAATCCCACCCATATACAAATTATATTCTCTAATTTTTTCTATCTTTATCGTTGAATTAAAATTTTGAAACGTGTTCAAATTTGAAGGAAGGATGCAGGGCTCTTCAATTTAGTCCATAGAGCCAAATACCTTCCATTTAATTCTGAGAAGGAGCTGATATATAGATATATTTATTGATACCGTCGTCGATACGGACTTAATTATACATATTAAATGAGTTATTATGTATATTAATGACTTTATTATACAAATTTATTTTATACATCATTATCATTATGCAACTCAAATGAATTATAATACATATTAATGACTTTATTGTGTAAATTCATTTGTATAATATTGTCATTATGCAACTTAAATGAGTTATTATGTATATTAATGATATTTAAATTACATAACAAAAATATTATACATAATAAAATTATTAACATAATAACTCATTTAATATATATAAATAAATTCATATCAATAACGATATCTATCTCTATAACATTTTCCTTTTTAAAAAGTTAGCGATCAATCAAACAGAGCCAGAAAAAGACATGCATCCATCACAAGTCCGTATCAATTTCTAACCTAAAAAATCTTCTATTTTGATTTCAGAAAGTTGTGACCTAATATTCTCTGATTTGTAAGAATATGCAGAAATAAAGATATATTGAAATATTGCATGCCTTGAATCTTAAAATTAAATAAAAGAACGCGTCATAAGGTGGGATATTAATTGTTTGCGTTCAATGAAGTCAGTCAAGAATAAAAACTAGAGACTTTGTTGATGTCTGACATCTATTAATTATATATTATATTCATGTATTTCATGCTTCTAATTTGAGTTATAATGTTAAATAATTAAGTAGTCATTTACAAGTTTTTTGGGAGAACGCTCTTAAAAAAAAAGAAAAGAGAGAACGCTGTCTTTGAATACGGTTCGTATTCAGATCATGTATCGTATAATCCTTTATTATTTTCAGAGGTACTGTTATAATATGGAAAAAAAATGAGAAGATAATAGAATGAAGAAAATTAATTTTGTAGAGACTAATCATAGAGAAAAAAAAATAACATTTCTTAAATTTTCAAAGAGGCAAATATTTCTATGAATTAAAATTTATATTAAAGAGAATGAAATTATATTAAAATTAATGATCATGATTCATTCGACAATATATATATAGTTATATCACAGAGCCTACAACTTTTCAAAGGGGTAAAGAAGAATTAATAATAAATCTATTCTGAATACTGATAGCGATTTTGAGATTAAATTGAAGTCAATCTATATGGAAGTTAATTATATGTTAATTGTCTTCAATGGTATACTCTACTTATCACCAGAGAAAATGAGTTAAATAACTGCACTTCAATATTTAAATATTTAAATATGACAGCTTCAAAACTCAATGAGTTTTCTTTATAAACATTTAAAGTAAAAAAACTTTGATTTTAATATCTATCTCAAAAAAATAATATATATAATTAGTACTTTTTTCGATTTGTTTTTCTCCAAACTTTAATAATCGAACTGATTTGCGATCTACATCGCTATCGGATAAAACACAACAAAATTTCAAATTGAAAGGTGCAAATTAAAAAAGAATCTATATATAATAAATCAATTCTGGTTTTTATTTCTTTCGTTGGTGCGAACCATATATTATATAAGAACATTTGATGACAAAATCAAGCGAGGGGTTCATGAATCAAATATATTAATTCAAATTGTGGTTGGTAATAAGGCAGATTTCGTTGTGATAACAAGAGCACAAAGTCAATTTGTGCATTAAAGAAGAAGAAGAGAAATGTTTTCCTAAAATTTTCTCCGATCAGGATCAATCAAAGATGGGACAGGAACGGCGCTCGCTGTACCGTTCTGTGAGTGTGAAAGAGAGAGCGAGATTAGGAGAAAAAGGAGTTCAAGTACCGTTCTATGGAGCACGGATACTTGGAAAAATAAGCCGTATCTATATTTGACACGTGTCGGATACGGGAAGATATGTGTGTACCTGCTGTCAAGTATAAGACGCGTATAAGTACTAAGCCGTATCCTTATATGACACGTGTCGTCTTTTTAGAGAAATTATCTAAGTGCACGTAAAAAATATTTATATAAAATAATTAATTTATTTATATTTATATTTAAAAGTATTTATAATTAGTATAAAAATATTAATCACTTTTTTCATTAATAATTATAAAAAAATTTAAATTACAAAATTTATTATATAAATATAAATACATATTATAAATTTTATAATATCGATAATGTAAGATATACATATTTTTATCATTATTACTCATCTTTTTTCTTTTGTCAGACAACAATGATAGCAGGTGTTATATATATATATATATATGAGTAAAATTAGTGTGAGGTTAAACTCACTAACGATATTGGTGAATTTAACTCAAAAACCTACTGAACCGGCTCCAAACAACAAATATGAGTTGTTCAATAAATTCTTCACATCAAAATCTCGTAGGATACTGAAATTTTCCATTTTTGAAGTTTTCTAACTATTTTTTTTTCGGATTTTTAAGATGATTTCAAAATAATAATAAAATAATGAATGTTTATATATTAAAATTGGTCATGTTTGAAAAAACATCTGAAAAAATACTTAAAAAACTCTAAAAATAGAAAAATTTTGTATTCTACAGTATTTTGATATAAAGAATTTATTAAGCAACTTAGATTTGAAAATTTAAGTCGATTTGATAGTTTTTGAGTTAAGCTCATCAAAAACGTTGGTGAGCTTCAGCTCAAAAAACTATTGAAATAGATTCAAACGATAAATCCGAATAACTCAATAAATTCTTTATATCAAAATCTAATAGGATAAAAAAAATTCTATTTTTAGAGTTTTCTAACTATTTTTTTTCAAATTTTTTAAAATAATTCCAAAATCATAATAAAATAATGAATGTTTTTATATGAAAATAGGCCGTTCTCAAAAAACTCTGAAAAAAATAGTTAAAAAATTCTAAAAATAAAAAATTTCTATATTCTATAAGCTTTTAATATGGAGAATTTATTGAGCAACTTGAATTTAAAAATTTAAGTCAATTCGATAATTTTTTAAGTCAAATTCATTAAAAATATTGATGAGTTTAAGTTCACGATAATTACTTTATATATATATATATATATATATATATATCGTGTGAACACACGTGGCATTGTTGGGGGACTTCTTCTGTTAGAACGGCGTACGGCCTTGTTATTGACAATACCAACTTAAATTTTGGTTTGAAGATTTCATTGCATTGCGTTTGCATCCATCATTTTTCAGCCCTTTTAGTAATCAATTGGTGAGACTTTAGATGCCGGGTCAACCTTATCGCCTCATTATTTTTCCCCCTTCTAGACGCGGTTTACTTTTTTAATTACAAATCATGAGTCCTTTTTTTTTTTTTTTACTTTATTTGCAACTTGGACAACGGTTTATTTTGACAATTCCGATAATTAATTTTCAATGGGGATACAATTTAAGTTTATAGATATGATGTATATTATTCATGTATTATGTATGTAAAGTATGATGGAATTTTGTGTATGTTTTTTGCTTCATTATACTTTGAGTGAATTAAAATTTTAACAGTTTGGGATTAATGATTATTAACACATTATGAAATAATAATTGAATTATTATGAAATTTAATTGTTAGATTATTTACTTGTCCAATAAAAAAACTAATAAAGTTATTTTTTTAATTATCGATTTTATTTATTTTTAAATTAAAAATGTCAAAATAATAATGGTAAAGTATCCCTCCTCTTTACAATAATTTACAATTAGTTGACACTCTGTTTGAGTCATTCGCTTACAAATTACTAACAATTTAAGTAGGTAAAGTCGATAAGAAGCCCAAGTTGCTCTTCTATTTTAGATTAATTTATCATGGCGAAGAAAATTTTGTAAAAACAAATGAGAAGGTTATTTCATTTTTGACATACTATATATGTTGGACTAAATATATATAAGACATTTTTTGAGGATTTATTAGTAAAAAAAGTAAATAGTTTGCAGCCGTACAATTAAATTAAATTTAATAATAATTAATAGTTGATCCGACGATTGAATATATATACTTGTTGACTTGACTTTGTCTTAAAGACTTGAAAGCTCAAACTATTCTTATGAAGTATCAGTCAAATCACTTATATTAAGTAAGGATAATTATAGCGTATGTTAAATTTTTATGATATATATATAACATTTTCGTCTTTTATCAAGCAATTTTAAATTTTAACGATGAAATTTCAATATTTTTGTGATGAATAACCAATCCAACGTTAAATTGATTCAAATCTGATACAACACTCTGTCTAAATAACCATAAATACGTTTACAATTTCAATTTTTTTAATTAAAAAAATTATATTATAAAAGTTAAATGTATATTAAAATTACCATCATCCAAATAAGTTAATTAATTATAATAGCATGGTCGTTGTAGTAACAATATTGTAACATGACATATGATTAGTATTGGGCTTCAATTAAAACCTACTTGATAGAGGAAAGAAGGAAAATTTACCCAAGTACTGTACAGTGATTAGAGGATCTTGTACAAAAAAAGAGGGCTTATGAAGAAGGTATGGTTTTAATCAAAGATTTACTGATCTACAATAACTAGGCATTTTGTTCCAAGAAAAATATGTGTTGGGCTTTTTGTTTTTGATAAGGATTGACTCTCATTTTCAAAGCCTCTTTGGGAGATATAAGATCATGTTGATATTTTTGTACTTCTATTATTTTGATAATTTTGACAATAAATTTTTGAAAAATTCTAAATATTATTTGACTTATAGATCGATTGTGTTTTAAATTTCATACGATTTAAATATTATTTGATACTCTATCAAAGACTATTAAAATTATATGACATTCACAACGGTTCATATTTAACGGTCTTTGATAGAATTTCAAATAATCCTTAAATTATATGAAATTTGAAACACAATTAATCTATAAGTTAAAAAATATGTTTGTCAACTTTTTTCTATTTTTGAGAATTTCTAAAAATCATTTCAAAATTATTTAAAAACTGATTGTCAAAGTTGTCGAGGGATCCCTCCCTTATAATAAATATGTGCTCTTTTTAGTTTGCAAAACTCTCTATTTTTGTAAACTCTTTTTTATTTTATTTTTTTTAATTTAAAGTACCATTAAAAAAACGTATTTCACTTGAAAGAATGAGAATTAAGAAGAAAACTATTTAGAAATCACTTGACTCTGGGACAGAGTTTAGTAGAGATTGGGGGGAAGGGGTTGCAGCCCCTCAAAATTTTTTAAAAACTAGTTGTATGTATTAAGAATTTAAGATATTTTATTATAATTATACTACACTCAGCTACTGACTCGAGCCCCCTCATTAATTTTAGTCAAACTCCACTACTGACTCGACCATTTTAAAATGACTCGTGAACTAACACATTAATTTAGTTCACAATAATTTGGAATAAGTCAAATCTACAATAATTTGGATTATTTGAAATACATAATTAAAACTGAATTACTTTTTATTAAATGAGTAATAATGTGATGTAAAGAATTGATTGTGAAAACATTTTTGAACATTCGTTTCATTTATTCTCACACCATTTCAAACTGTAGAAAATTATTTGAGTGTACTTAGAAGAAAATTATCTGAAAGAGAATCGGAGAAAGTGAAAGCATTGAGAAGCAAGCGAGGAAGACTAATGCGGAGTCAAGAAAATATTATAGAATAGGACACAAATTTTGAGTGACTCTTAAAATTCTTTTAAAATCACAAAAAAATTTTTGACAACCTTTTCAAATGAACATACTAAAAATAAATATACTTTTATAATTTTTCTTTTATGAAGGATGATAAGTGCATTTTCCTTCTATATTGTGGCTGTGTTCTGGAGGAAAAACAAACAAAAATTTAATCGTATAGATAGCGAAATTATTCTTGCACCTTACGTTTTGTATTCCTTATTTGTATACTAAAAATATTTATACTAAATAAATATTTTTTTATAAATTGAGAAGAATAAAGAAGACAAATATAAAGTAGAAATATTGTATAAAGAGGAGAAATATTTTTCTATTCATATATTTCTTATTGTCTCATACAAATTTACAAAGACTATTTATAGGTTACAAAGAAGAAACATTTCATTCAATAGCATTCAATTGAAGAGGAGATCAACTCAAGATATTTATGAGTTTTGAGAGTTTACAAATGAACATCCATTAATTAAATTATTCATAAAACTTCCCCTTGGATGTCCATTATATAAGAATATGCCTCATTAAAACTTTACTAAAAAAAAATCCTATGAAATAAAAACCTAGTGAAGAGAAAATAATACAGTATTCTTATTAATACGCAATTACATACTGCCTCATTAAAAATCTTACTAAAAAAACCCGGTGGAAAAAATCATGGTTAAAGGAAAAAGAGTGCAATGCGTATTATCTCCCTCTTATGACAACATCAATCAAGATTTTTAAGTCGACGAATTTCAATATTATGAATTAGCTTCTCGAATATTATAATAGGAAGTGCGTTAGTGAATAAATCTATTAGATTATCACTTGAACGAATTTGTTAAACACTAATAACATCATCTTTCTGAAGATCATGAATGAAAAAGATTATTATTGTTATGTGTTGCTATATTTACTTCAGAGAATAGAGCAGAATCAGTAGGACAAGATTCATGATTTTTCATGGACAGCTCTTTATTTTGTTCGGCCACAAAAAGATAAGAAATCAACTCGCAATATTTCAAGAAATTTATATCTGATTGAAAAATCTGGCCTCATCGTACGAACTCTGTTATGAGAAAGCAAGTCTCATCTCTGTCGTACGATATAAAATGGACGGTTGGATTTCCTCAGACTCTCCTGTAAGTTCCAATGCGAGAGCAGAGGATCTCAGCATATTAAAGAGCACGGCACTTGAAATTACTTAACTACCCTTACCGTTCGGGACTGTCAAAAGTGGATCAGTACGTGCATAAAGGATAAAGCGGTAAAGCTCAGTTTGGGAACCAGGATCCAGTTCCTCTAAAATACTTGTAAAATTTAGAAATGCTTCTTTACTTTTTTTTTTTTCCTTTTTACTGACTATTCTGAGTGTATCAGTTCATTCAATTTCATGTCAAAAGATTAAACTAAGTTTAACGTGTCTCAATGACAAAGTTTGGATAGTATATAGTCAGAATTAATTCAGATTGTTTTTATCTGAAATGAATAATTAAAATCTATTCTAAATAGTATAATAAAATCTGTCAATTTTAGAGAACATAATGGCATCCAAAAAATCTAAAGGTTTTATGATTGTTTGTCTTCAAAATTTTTTTCCGACTCTCTCAAAATTCATTTTTTCAATAATTAATATGGATCGTAAACATAAATGTTCATTATACTTATTTTATTTTTCTATAATATTGTTTAATTTCTGCCATCGATTATAAGACATCCAGTAATAAAAAATAATAAATAAGAAGCTTGCATTTATTTAAAAGGAAAAAAAATATCTATCTTATTTGGCAAAAACTATTTTTCAGTTATATTTAAATGTATACAATCAGAGAAATAACATTGTTTAAGCTAAAAGAAACAAAGTTGTAAACTACATTTGTATAATATCTAAAACGAAATTAAGTGATAAATTAGAAAATTAAGTCATACTTGTATCAAAATTTTATTTTTTAAGGAGGAATCACTTTACAATGGTTATTCTGACAATGTTGACTAGATTTAAAAAAAATTAAATAAAAAAATTAAAAAGACATTTATAAGTGCATTATTAGACACACAGACGTGATATAAAAAAAATAATTTTCATATAATTTAAATTTTGTTTGATGATGTATTATGAACTGTTAATTTCAAACTATTGAATTGAAATTACTACTTGATGTAAAGTGAAACATACAACAAATCTTATCATATTTTTATAGAGATAATATGTAGATAACATAAATTATTCCTATAATTTCGGATTTTAAGTTTATACTTTATTTTTTAAAATTGTTAAAATAAATAATTATTAAATGATCCGCCTATTTTATTTTCACTTCCTTTTCAATATATTTGTTAGTATTTGATAGAACTTCAAAAAAGTTTTGAAAATAAAAATGCTGAAGTACATTAATTGAGCATGTCTCTTTACTCTGCATTAGTGCAAGCACAAATATGAAAGTCCAACAGATGTCATTGTACAAAAATTCTACCGAAATCATTCCAGAGTAATTCAGATACAAAAAGGTCTTTGCACACTGAGATAAGTAGAGATTTTCCATTCCATTGCGACTCCACTTTGCCTTCCCTTTCGCTTCGGGAACTACACACACCTTTCTCTCTCTCCCTCTCTCTCGCTCTCTCTTTCGCGCTCTTTCTCTCTCGCTCGAAGTCTTGTGGCTTATCTTCGCATCTGTCTCCATGGAAGTGATGTTCATTCCCCAAGTAATGTGTTCGAATTCGTGAAATTCGTATAGAAAATGCTTATTTTAAACTCTCTCTAATTCTTTTCTTGTTTAATTTGTATGTACGCGTCACCTTGGCAGGTTTGGGATGGGAAGAAGTTCACGCCTTGGTTCTCTGACCTATATCCTTTTCAGAATAAGTCGATTTGTATCTCGTGTATTTTGTTGTTGATATCGATCATAAAGAAGAATACATTGCATCCCTAAAAGAAGGGTTTTTCATGTATAATTGTGATAGTTGACAGCATCGATCCCTTCCTTTTCTTTTCTCTCTTTGCACGCACCAGAATATGTTATATATGTCTGTAAAGAATTTGAAGCATTTTGATGATCAGTTGATCTCCTTAAACTTATGAAGCACAGTGTTAGGTCTCGGAGCAAATATGATAACGGCTGCTCTAATTCTTGTGATTTTCTCCACCAAGCATAATATCAGAAGACCTCTGGTACGTATTCTTTAATTGATTTTATGAGTTTTTTATTATAACAAGTGGTGTTATTTTGTTTAATGCTTCTTCAATTAGGTAAAGTTTTTAATAAAGAGAGATTCCCTGTGATCAGTACTTACTATCTAGTATCTACCACGTGTTAAAAAAGAATGGAAAGATACCCTCTCAGTCACTTTTCATTGTGGGAACTTTTTATATCTCCTTTTATCTAACAAAAAAAAAAGGAAAAGAAAAACTTTTTATCTCCTAGACAGTGCTGAAGTGGGGGCAGGTGGGTCATATTTTCCTGAGGGAAAGTATAAAGAATTATGCAAAGAAGGACCACATTTTCTCAATAATTGTATAAGAGCCCCTTATTAGTTCAACATTTTAACACCAGCTGTATTTCTATGCTCCATTTACATGATAGTCATGAAAATAATTAAAATATTAAATTCTATAATAGTGGTGGGACTGAAAGATTGGCAGTTGATTGAACTAGTTTAACAGTGGGTATAAATGAATGTAGTGCGTTGCACAAGAAGGATCATATTTGGCTGTTGATCGGAAGCAAAGCAAACATTGTTACTACTTACCTGAAAAGAAAGAAAGAACTAATGGCGCCAATGATAGTGGGTTAGAGTCAGGATGAGAAGGGTTCAATTTCCTATTGATATTAAATAATGGAAATAGAAACGAACAAGGCCGAATCTTGATTACAATTGCCACATCGCATGATGTGAACCAGACATTATGTACCATTTAACCTTAATTGGACCTGATTGCATGATACTGCATAGGATCCAGTTTCAGTTTACTGTTGGAATTTATATCTCGAAAAAGAAAAAATAAATAACAATGACTAAATCCTGTATTCTTTGAATTATATATCCAATTATTGTTGACAACTTCTGTTCATTTGTACTTTTATGCTTAATAAACTTTTTTTTTTATTGTGTGCTTCTTCAAGTGAATTTCCATTTATTCAGTCATCAGAATTTCTCTTGTAAATTTCATGTGCTAGTAAATTGTCTATTGTTTCTTCCTAATTAATGTCTTTGGTTTCCTTTTTTGTTTTTTGTAGGGTGGTCGAAAGGGTCTGGCAGAAGTTGTGTTTTTATACTTGTTGCCAGCTTTTGGAGCTTGTCTTTCCTTTGCCGAGACCATTATGCTTGCAAGGAAGAGAGCAATAGGGCTTATTGTCAAAAATCATGAATTTCTTTTCATGTGCTCGCAGCTTGTTGTATGGGTAAGATTTTCAAGATGAATCCTGGATTTTTTTTTTACTGTGTTTTGTTGGATAATAAGCAAAATGAGACAACCACATTACTATGAACTACCAACAGGGTGTTATTTGTGCCCTATTCTTCTTAGTTATCTCTAGAGTAATTGTAATAAAGACAAAAAATCTAAAATACCCAGAATTTGGAAGTTCTTTGTCTTTTAGAATAAAACTAGTTTCCCTTGGAAGTGTGAAATTAGTTATTTCACAGACTGATAGCTTGTCTAGGAAGGATTAATCATTTTTATTCCCATCAAATTCTACAGAAAGAGTTGGTCCTGAAACTAATTTCCTTATTTACAAAAAGGATAAAAAAATATTTTTATTAGGTAAGACTGTCAGAATAATGGCAGATATGGCTATACCAATAAATTGTGAAGGTAATATGGGATTAGTGATACCAGGGAAAAGGTATGTCTAGAATTATTGACCTCTTTTTTCACCCTGGAGTTTAACTGGTCTTCAGCGGGAATAGAGAGGTATAAATTTGGTTCCACAAGTTTCTTTCAATCTTAGATACCATGCTTCTTGTTCATTTCACAAGATCAACTTCCATACATCTTCTTTGATTTCCTTCTTACAGCTTGTTGCCATGCTTGTCTCATTCCACAAGAGTTGGCTCAACATATTTTCCAATTCCATCTTATGCTTTTGGTGGATCTTAAAGATTCTGTTGGAGATTCCTCATTACCAGTACAAGTTTTCATCTCTCGAGGTACAATGTTATCTTTTTTTTCTTTTACACTTAATATTAGAGAATGAGACAAGTAAAGACTTGAGAATTACTGCTGTAAGTAAAAAAAAAATGCAGAGACTAATTTGCATTATTTTTTTTTGTTTGAGAGAGGAAGAGATTTCCGGTCTTTTAGGGGGTGGGGGGAGGGGGATTAGATGGAGTCTGTGGTTGGGAAGAAGATAGACAAAAAGGGGAATGTGAGTCTACTGGGGCAGGGTATGGGGTGGAAAGGGAGGAAGACGAGTCAATGTTACCTAATTTCTCTTTGTATGGAATCAAACATGTCTGCAAAGTTTATATATCCCAATTGACTTGTGTAAATTTTTTCTTTAGAACCAAACATCCCAAGAGTTTACATGTCAGATCTGCTTATGATTTTTCTCTCGCTATTTGGATTCGAATGCTTTACTTCTCAACTAATTATTTTATAACTTCCCTTGCGAGCGATTTTGTTAGGTCATAGGAGTCATCCCTGTAAAACATCACATTTTCTATAGTTTCACTTATAGATAAACAAAGTCTTTTTTAACTTCATAATGTGTCAGAAAGACAGAGCACGAGCTCCATAGTCTGCATTGATTTATACACATTAAGATATATATTTCTGGACAGGTCATGACATGTACTGTGGAGGTTTCTTTGCTGGCATCTGAAATAATGTTTGCCTTATTTATAAATGTGGTTAGGGCAAGGGCTAGAACTAATTCCATGAGGTATGCTTTCCCTACTGGACTATCCATTTTGCCTCAACAGGTTAATCATTAATATGAAAGGTTGTTGCTTTGAAGCTGCTTTAAATTTGGATGAAAACTAAGGCATGTTTAGAGAGTGAAAAAGCTGGTTCGTCACCAAAATTTTTGCTAAAAAATGAGGAGCATATTTTTATTTGAACGGCAACAACTTGTGGTAATGTTTTGGCTCATTTTAGCAAAATTGAACCACTCTGAAATTTTTTTGTAATTTCAGCACACATAACAACACTTGATTTATTGTATTCTGACACTTTTGTTATTCTAGTTCCTCTATTGAAGATCCTCTTATCCAAAGTAACACCAAGACTGACGAGGTATTGTCAAAAACCATTTTCCAGGCTTTCTGTAATTTATTCTACTTGTTTTGTCGGTAAAATCTTATCGCTCTTTTTGTTTGAATTTATACAGAATGTAAATTTCTGCCATGTTTTGAGCCTTCTGACATTCAATTTTGTGAACCCAATAGTGAATATTGGGGTGACTAAACAACTTGATTTCCAAAATCTTATTCCATTACCAACTGAGCTGAAGCCCACATCGTGTTATGATAAACTTCAAAATTGTTGGAGAGATGAATACAGTTCTCGCTCCTCTGATTCCTCCCTGTTTCGAGCCATGTATTACTCATTTGGATGGCCTTATTTGCGTCTTGGTCTTTTAAAGGTATTTGTCTTTTTTCCTTATGATAAGTACTTGTGAAACTTCATGTAATTTTATCTGTAACGTAATATCAATTTTTAAAGTTCTTCTTTGAATTACTTTTATGCCTGTGTTATAATTATAACTCTGATATTGGTAGGTGGTAAATGATTCTGTTGGTTTTGTTGGGCCGTTGGTTTTGAACAAGTTTATTAAATGTCTTCAGCAAGGTAAGTTTTGTATCAACTATCAACTGACCTCTATTTGGTTGTCAGATAAGTTTGGTAGAATCACCATGCCCATGTTATGATATTTTAATCAATGTTTTATTTTTGGGTGTTATATTGCATGCATCTTTATTGCATAGAATTTGATTACATAGACAATTTTTGAATTCTAAAATAGGAATCATGAAAATATCAAAATGCTTTCAAGATTTTGCTGGATGGAATTTTGAATTGTGGGTGCTAGGGCACTCCATCTTATTTCCTTTCCCAGGCCATGCATAACTTTGGATGATTTATTTGATTCATACCACTGAGCGTCTTTGTTTCATTCAATGTTGTGCATTTTTCAGAGCATAGGTGTATAATAACTATAGGAAAGCTAATTATGTCTTTTTAATGACTTGCTCATCATTACACAGGTTCTTGTAACATGGATGGATATGTTCTTGCTCTTTTGTTGGGTGTTACTTCTGTTTTCAAGTACATATTCTCAGAAACTGCTTGAATCTTCTTCTATATTCTTTCTTTAAACAATTTGTTTCAGTCTCAGTAGGTAATCTCTTTCTCTGGTTTCTATTAGGTCATTTCTTGACACTCAGTACTCCTTTAGATTAGCAAAACTAAAGCTGATGCTTAGGGCGAGTGTCATGACAATAGTTTATCAGAAGGTAATGACTTCTTAGTTTTGCTTTCATACATTATTTCCTAGTTGCAATTTTAGCTTTATCTAAGAAATATGTAATGGGGAGGGATCACGTGACAATGAGGTTTCAAATAAATTCGAAAAATTTATGCAATTTGCAACGGTCCCAATTTAATGGTCTTTGATGGACTATCAATGACATTTAAATTGCATGAAATTTGAAGCACAATCAATCTATAAGTTCATGTCTATGAACTTTTTTCTATTTTTAAGATTTTTTTTTAATTTATTTGAAATCCCATTGTCAAGATTGTCAAAATAACCATTGTCAAGTGATGTCTCTCCATATGTAATATATATATATATATATATAAATATAGCATACTACAATTCTGTGATGTACAATGCTACATTATTTTTGCACATTGGTACTAAAATTCTGTGATATGTAGCTGTGTTATGATAACACCAGGTATATAGTGATGCAGCGCACTATCTGTCCATGCAGTTCTCCAATAATATTGATATCATATTGAAAAGTGAACTTCTTTTTTCAAATGCAGTGCCTATCAATCAATTTAGCCGAGCAATCCAAGTTCTCTGAAGGGGAAATTCAAACATTTATGTCTGTTGATGTTGATCGAACTATAAACTTGTGTAATAGCCTCCATGATATTTGGAGGTATGGGCTTCTTATTAACTTGGACAGCATCTATTACCTGCTTATCATGTTGAAGTCAATGAATTACCTAAGCCATTTGATGTATTTACTATTTATCTGTAACTTTGAGTTTGCATGCAAAGTTAACTTCAAGTGATCCTTAGTTCTATGATATAATTTAATTATTTAAATTGTCAAAATTTACCACAGAAGCTAGAATTACTTTGTTCTTTTTTTTTTTTACCTTTACATGATGCCCATGGGTCACACTGCCTCACTTTTACCATTTTTTTTCTTTGAAAAAATATGCTTTTGATTAAAATTTATCCATCTTTTGAAATCAAGAAGGATAAACTAAGATCTGATCTTGAAAGCATATTTCTTTTGATATTCACATGATGCCACAAACGGAATCTATTTTTCCTTTTTTATTGATTTGCGAACTTTACTTTTAGCTTGCCACTGCAGATAGGAGTGGCACTTTATCTCCTCTACACACAAGTCAGTTATGCATTTCTTTCTGGGCTCGCAATAACAATTTTGCTAATACCAGGTATAGTTAATTACATTTCTTGAATATTCATAGAGATTGTTTTAAAGTCTATACATTGTAAATTTGCTTTTCGAATATACTTAATCATTGCATTCTTATGTGCAGTAAATAAATGGATCTCCACATTAATTGCACGTGCCACTGAAGGAATGATGAAACAAAAAGATGAGAGGTAAGATAGAGCTCTTTGTTTATTAGATTAAATGCAAATGATCAATTATTGGTTATTGCTGTGTTGTTACAAGGCTTATTTCCTTGATGAAGTGTTTATTTCATATTAGATGATCTTCTTCCCGAGTTGCTCTTTTTGTTCTTTAACAATTTTTTTTTTCATATCAAGTCATCTTAATTTTGTCTATACATGATGTTACTACTTTTGTGATTGTAGAATTAGAAGTGCTGGAGAACTTTTAGCTCATATTAGAACAGTGAAGATGTATAGCTGGGAAGAGCTCTTTACGAAGCGAATAGTTGATAGGAGAAAATTAGAAGTGAAGCATCTCTCTGTAAGTATGAAAGACCCATTTTTTCCTCTTTATTTTGTTATGATCAACTGGAAAATGTAATATTCAAATTTGGACTAACAAAGGATTAAAATCTAATAGACTCGAAAGTACTTGGATGCTTGGTGTGTATACTTCTGGGCCACTACGCCAACACTCTTCTCACTATTCACATTTTCTCTATTTGCAGTAACGGGCCATTCACTAGATGCTGCTACAGTAAAAACTGAGAACTCTTTACTTTTCTTAAGATTAGGATTGAATTGCCAGATCTTTGTATGGCACTGATTGGTAGATTTTGAACATTTATTCTAATATTGTAGCTTCAAAGTTCAAACATCTAATTCTGGTCAACCCAAATATATATATTATTATTCACCATACCAGCTGATATCATTCTTATTAAGGTTTAACTAATGTTGCTTTCTGGTAACTTTTTCAGGTTTTTACTTGTGTTGCGCTATTCAATACATTAATAGCGCCACTGAACTCCTTTCCATGGGTGATCAATGGCATGATAGATGTATGATCTTTGCCTATATATATACTAATGTGGTTATCTTTATACAAACCTTGAACTTGTTGTACCAATCTGATTATTGTATGATTTGTTTCAGGCTATCATTTCTAGTCGGAGATTAAGCAAATACTTGGCCTGTCCTGAGAATAATGGAGATCTTCATTCAAAAGCTCCACAATATAACCTCATTGGAAGAGAATTTCATGACACTAATGATAAGCCCTGCGATATTGACCTTTATGATGCATCTTGTACTTGGTGTAGCAATTCAGCATCCAATCAAAGTATAGTTCTCAATGGTATATCTCTGCGATTTGAGAAGGGCATTTTTGTTGCTGTTATTGGGGAGGTGATTCTTTTTTGGCCTATATTTTCAAGTAATATAGAATGTTGTGAATGGGAATGAAAATACAAGTTGATTAAAGATAAATTACTTTTTTTTTGTCTAACATAGAAGTTCATTTGGTGAATTATTTTTAGGTTGGTTCTGGTAAATCATCGTTGATAAACTCTATTCTAGGGGAAATGCGGGTTACTCGAGGGAATATAAGTTCATGCGGATCAATTTCATATGTGCCTCAGGTTTTTTATTTTTGGTATTTTTTCTTAACAGACATTATTATTGCTGCTGTTGTTGTTGGAGTGTGTTACTTTGATTGGGCATTATATAGGTCCCTTGGATATTATCTGGTACCTTGCGTGACAATATTTTACTTGGTGAAGCATTTGATGCCAGAAGGTGCACATAATAAACATCTAGACATTTTGATGAATGTTCTTTCTTTTGTTCTTGATCGATGAAGTGATTGCTCTTGTTTCATGGTGAAGGTATAGAGAAGTCTTACAGGCATGTGCACTTGATGTCGACGTGTCAAATATGATTGGAGGTGATTTGTCTCTCATACGAGAAAAAGGTGTTAACCTGTCTGGTGGACAGAAAGCACGGGTTGCACTTGCAAGGTAAAAATGTGAAGTAAGAATTATGTTGGTTGACAATTCCATTTTTTTTTAAAATCTACAACTGTGAACCAAGTACCTCTAATTATATGAATGCTTAAGCTGAAACAAAAGATCCTCATTGTTCAGTTGTGGACAGATTTGAGCATGCACATAAATTATAAATGGGACAAAAAGAATTGATAATTGACATTTACCATGGTGAGATAATGATATTTTAATCAGCAAGTTGCAAAAAGTCTGAAGAACATATGGGAAGATAGTCTTATAATTTTTCTTCAATCATTACATTGATTCACCATTTTATGTATAACAATATAATATTGCAGAGCTGTGTATCACGACTCTGATATTTACCTGCTTGATGACATATTAAGTGCTGTGGATTCTCAAGTTGCATTATGGATCCTTAACAGCACTCTTTTGGGGCCACTAATGAATCAGAAAACAAGGGTGTTATGTACTCATAATCTTCAGGTATGGTTTTGGTATTTCTTTTCATTTAGTCCAATGGAAATTCAAAGCATGTAAATAAACAGGTTTTGTTAGCTCCATTTCACTGTGCTCATACTTGTTTCTTGCTTCCCTTTTTACACAGGCCATATCTGCTGCTGATATGATAGTATTAATGGAGAAAGGAACTGTCAAGTGGGCTGGAACTTCGACTGATTTTCTTTCTTCTCCACATTCATCAATATGTAAATCAAATGGATCAGACAATTTCTCATCCAGTTTGGTGGAAAAAGAGAAAGATGAATTAGAGCCTTCTAATATACCAGAGAGTAACTATCCTGATACTTCTCAAGAACAAGAAAATATAGAAGAAGAGACTAGAAAAGAGGGTCGGGTGGAGTTTGGTGTTTACAAGTGAGTTCATTTGACTCTGCAGATTTAGTTCAAAATTTGTCTTTTATAAATACGTAACTCTTAGGTTATGATAAGGTTGGCTTTCTTCATGCCAGCTGGTAATCTTATGTGTTGTGTGGCCCATCTAGCACATAGGTCATTTGTGGATCCTCTGAGCAAAAAGGAAGCATAATTGCTTGTGTGTAAATGAGATGAAATTGATTGTTGTTCAGATCTAGTTTCTGTGGATCTCACATAGATCGAATTTGTTGAGTTATGTTGTGTGTAGTTCTGTGGTTTGGTATTATTTCCATTGTCAAGGATTACAATTTGGCCAGAATAATGAAATTCTCTTACAGTTAAGTACTATTTACCTTGGTCAGAGTGGTAACAGTGGCATGCTAGCCAATCCATATTAGTCTGTGACTAAAGTTACTGATATGGTAACATTGTCCAGTTCTATTAATCCTTTTCTATAACTTAAGCTGGCTTCTTTTGTAGAATCTATGCAATTTTTGCCGGATACCCTGTTGTCATTCTCATTTGTGTTTCCGCTATTCTGATGCAAGCTTCTCGCAATGGGAATGATTTATGGCTATCTTACTGGGTTGACACCACATCAGGGACCACATACATAGGATTTTATCTGGTAATTGTTGTTTCGCCTTTCCTATTTTCATTTGATTGAGATTTTAAAAGATCAAACTGGTAGGTGTTGAAGGAAATCTTCTGTTCTTTCATTTTCTTTGAATGGGGAGAGAACCTGTAAATGTAAAAGTATCATTCATGACCTGGTACTGCATTATAACTTCATATATAATCCTCTATTCCTCTCCTCCAATTTTTTTCTTTTTAAATGTTAGTAGGGGGCTGATTCGGTCAGTTTTAAAGAATGGCCTAGGAAGGACACAGAGGGTGTTTCCCATGTTTCGAGGGCTGTAGAGATATTTTTTGTTTTTGTCGAGTATAAGACAGAAACTACCCTTATTTTTGAGAAAAAGTTGCACGACTCCGCATTACCCTGTGTCTCTTATAAATATGACAAGACCTTTGAATATTACTTACATGATCTACCTGTAGGTTGTCCTTTCTCTATTTGGTCTGGTGAACTCCGTTTTTACCTTGGCGAGGGCCTTTTCCTTTGCTTATGGGGGCCTTCGTGCGGCAATTAAGGTGCATGCTGATCTTCTTCAGAATCTGGTGAATGCACCAGTTTCCTTTTTTGAAAAGAATCCCAGTGGCCGTGTGCTTAACAGGTGATAATCGTCCTAAAAATTCTTATAGGAAAGTTAAGTCTCTAACCATTTTCATTTTGGATAGTATGCAGGTATATGAAAGGTCAATTATACCCCTAACTTCACAAAAAAGAAAATGGAACTTAGTGCAATTGAGCCTCAACCAATTTATTTAATCAAATTTGGTCTGAACTACTCTTTGTTTGCAATTAGATAAAAAGCAAGTAAAACACAAGAATCAAAGAAAATAATTGAATAAGTTGTCAATAATAACGTGAACCTCTCAGTCAGTAGTAGTTATATGCTTCTTTCTACTCCAACAAAAACTGACTATAAGCTTAATTATATTCTATCATTCCAAACTATTTTTGCAATTACAGATTATCGTCGGATCTATACACGATTGATGATTCTCTTCCTTTTATCCTCAACATTCTCTTGGCGAACTTTTTCAGCCTGCTTGGAACTGCAGTTGTTTTGTCCTATGCTCAGGTAATGCGAATTGCACAACTTCTACATAAGATGTTGTCTATTTCAATTTGATTTACTGAACTTGTTTCAATGGAAATGCTGCAACTGTGATCCCTCCAGGTTTCTTTCCTCATCCTGGTGATCCCATTTTGGTACATCTACAACAGGCTCCAGGTACATGCACTGCTGTCTTATCTCACACCACTGTTTAAAATTACAATTCCATCTTGTAATGCTGGAACTGTATTTTTGCTACAGTTTTATTATAGATCTACGTCACGTGAATTAAGGAGACTCGACAGTGTTGCTCGTTCGCCTATCTATTCATCTTTCACAGAAACATTAGATGGTTCAGCTACTATAAGGGCATTTAAGAAAGAGGTGATTCTGTTTACAAAATTCATTTCTTTTACTTTTCATGTGATTAATTATCTGGATAATTAACTATCTGGTAGCAAATTTTAACAGGGACTATTTATGCATCGGTTCACAGAGAGTATTTCGTTATACCAACAAACATCATATTCAGAGCTAACATCAAGTTTATGGCTTTCTTTACGCCTCCAAGTACAGTCCTGACTCTTTAATAATATTGATTTTAGCTTTTTAAATTTTTTTGATATTATGATGATCTCATTGTTTATACATTTTTAACATGTCTGCTTTATATACAAATATTAAAAACAATCGATGTAGAGGAACATATTTTCTGTATTTCTTGCGAAATGTAAAATATCATATATTGAATAAAAAATTTCTTCTAGCTGTTGGCAGCATTCATTATCTTATTCATCTCCATCATGGCGGTTTTTGGTCCCAATGGAAGTCTTCCAATTAGCTTTGGCACACCTGGACTGGTGAGTATTTGAAAGACTCAGAATGCTTGTGCTTGTACAGTATCAATGTGAGGACTATCTTAAATTGGAGAAATTGACTCAATGTCCAAGTTCTCAATTGAGAGGAGAATGAAGAGTTCAGTTGTTTGAATATCTTCTTGGCAATGGATATGTGAACTCTTTGATCTCCTCAGTATCGTCAAAGAGGAAAAAAAGAAAAAAGAAAAGAAAGAGAGGCACACAGTATACTGTTTTTAGTTCAAAATATTTTGTAATATTTGTATTCAAGTTTCCATCATTTAATAATTAAAACCCTAAATGTACTTTTATTAACTATTGTTATGAATTCTTCTGAGATAGGTTGGCTTGGCTCTTTCTTATGCGGCACCTGTTGTATCATTATTGAGCAGTTTTCTGACAAGTTTCACTGAAACCGAGAAGGAAATGATTGCCGTGGAGAGAGTTGCTGAGGTAAAATTACCTACTTGGTAAATATAAGGAAGTTGTTGAGTTTATTTTCTATTTTACTTACAGACAAAACCGTTTTGCCAATGCAGTACATGGATGTTCCTCGAGAGCAAGCCGAAGGAACAGTAACTGTACACCCAAGTTGGCCAAAAGAAGGAATTATTGAATTTGAGCGTGTCTCTCTTAGATACAAGCCGACCTTACCAGCAGCTTTGAACAATCTTTCATTCAGAATAATGGGGGGCTTAAAGGTACTGTTTATTATGTTTTGATTATGAATATGGAAATTATTCAATACAGCAAAACTGATTGATACTATGGATAGGAATTTTTTGTTTTGTGGACTAAATTGCATAGGATTAATTTTTGGATCAATTGCATTTTGTTTGTATTATAATTCTTTTTACAATGCATTGCAGAAATCATCCAAGTGATGAAATATTGATCGAAAGACATTCTAAATTATTTGATATGATCCTAAATATTATCTAGATCAAATTGGAACTTCAGGAATAGTTAGGCAGTTATGATCAAAAGACGATGGGAAGTTTCATTTGCATTTTGCTGCTATGATCTTATCATGTTCCAACTTGGTTCAAATGTGCCAGAAACCAAAGTTCACTTTCTAATGATAATCTCTCAAGAAATAATTTCTTTCCTTAAAATAGACAAGCAGTAATCTTATCCTTTTATCAGGTCGGAATTGTGGGAAGAACTGGAGCTGGTAAATCAAGTGTGCTAAATGCACTATTCCGCTTAACCCCTGTTTGCAATGGACGAATTTTGGTAGATAGCCTCGATATTTCTGAAGTTTCTCTTAGAGATCTACGTAGCCGTTTTGCAGTAGTTCCACAAAGTCCCTTCTTGTTTGAAGGCTCCTTGAGGTAATATAACTTCTGTTTTGAATAATTCTCAAGGTTTGTAATTTTGAGGGCAAGGATTAATGTACCAACAATTTTTGGTACTGACTTTTACATTAAAGATACTAATTATTAAGGCTTGGTGTGCTTTTTTCTCCCTTTCATGAGAGCTTGTTGTCTTTAGCTCAACAAAGGTTTCATCTTTTTGAGATACACCAGAATATTTCAAAGTCTTTTTTTAAAAAAATTCTAAATCTAAGCCAACCTTTTTATAATGTCAAGGATCGTTACTGTGTGCCTAAGTTGTACCATGACTAATCACTTACTTTTAACTCTTGTTGATATAACAGAGATAACCTTGATCCTTTCGGTTTGACAAGTGACACAAAAATATGGGAAGTTCTTGAGAAATGTCACATGAAGTCTGCAGTTGAATCAGCAGGAGGACTTGATATTTATGTAAAAGGAAGTGGCATCACCTTTTCAGTTGGCCAGAGACAACTTCTCTGTCTCGCTCGTGCAATAATAAAATCTTCCAAGGTAAATCATTTATGTAAATTTTCTAACTGTTTCTCAGTTTGAAATGATTCCTGTTTTAACTTGATTGCTAGTCTAAAACAAGTATACTATGGATTACTGCCAGTTAATCTCAGACTAGGCATATTGCCGATGCTCTAACGTTGCTACTAATCTGATTTCATGAACTTTTGTCAGATTCAGTACTGTGTTAACTTTCTTAATGAATAAATTCGGGTTTAGTTGAGTATTTAAATACATTTTTTTTCCTAGAAAAGTAAATGCATTATTATTTTTTTTGTAATGTATTTTTTATATGGTTACAACTTACAACTTATTATAATTAATATTACAGATATTATGCTTGGATGAATGTACTGCAAATGTTGACACTCAGACAGCACTGCTCTTGCAAAACACCATTTCTGAGGAATGCAAGGACCTGACAGTTTTGACAATAGCACACCGTATTTCTACCGTTCTGAATATGGACTGTATTTTGGTGCTTGACCATGGCACACTGGTAAGTAATTTTATTGATGTAACACAAAATCAAAAGGCAAGACCTCAAATACTTTCATAAAATATTTTTTCCATTGTTTTTTTATGTCATCAAATCATCAGTTATTGTGCTAGATTACCTTTTTTCATTCTTGATCAAATCATTTTGGTCAAAATTGTATTTTATCTAATTTAAAGTAATTCCTTTATTTGATTCAAAAAGTTTTTTTCTGAGGTAATTCTTGTAAGTGCTCATCTGCTGAAATAATGTACCATGCTATATTATGTATTTTAATAAATATTCTGATCTCTGTAGGTTGAACAAGGAAATCCACTGGCACTTCTAAAAGATGAATCCTCGAGATTCTCTAGTTTTGCCAAGGCTTCAACGATGTGATTGTCTGATGGTAATGGAGGCATTGTTATTTATTTCAGTGCCCCCTTGTTTGTTCTTTTCTTTAGTTGTGATTAGGAAGTAGCTTTTCTAATTTGACCATTTGTATATTCACTCTAAAATTTTCCAAGGATACTTTGTTGCTTGATGCTTCAGTATGCCGGAGCATTGAATAATAACTCATTTAACTTGAATAATAAAATCGGTATCAATATATCGATGATGGTATCTTCCTAATATTTCCCTACTTTGTAATGTATCTTGGAAGATCATCTTCTAGGTTGTATTATATCCGGGGCAAAGTAGATGCATTTTCATGGCTATGGTTATGTGCTTCGTTAATTTTAAATGCGCCCCATTTTACATGAAAAACATTGAATTCAGTAACTCGGTAATCCTTTATTAAGGCTCCTTTTTAATTTGTCAAAGGAGACTTCAACATCATGTGATGATGCTTTGTGCATCTTTGAATTGCACATCACATGGCGTGTCTTGTTTCAGGTTAGTTAGCCGACAGAGAAATCTTTCTCTTGAATAAAAAAGGGAAGGACAGTTCCTTCATATACACCAAAACGTAGTTGTCAGACAAACATTCATACTAAACAAAAAGTTAAGGATAATGATTTTGATTGCTGGGAGAGAATTGTCTAGATTTCGTGTGACAAATGGTACATTTTTTTCGTTCGGGAAAGGATGAACTCTATACATTTAAAAAGTAAACTCTATATGATTTGTAACGTGACAAAAATTGAATCTTGTATGGACGAAAGATAGACGAAATTTACTAATCCATGGATAGTAGTTTTAAAAAGTTAATCCCTTGTCCTTAACAATCATGTTTTAAAAAAAATACAACTAAATTTGTCACTTAACCGTTTTCTCGACTCTCTGACATTGAAACTTTATAAGAACATAGTCATTAAATAAAATTTTAAAAATAAATTAAACTGATTAAACTGTTAAATGACACTTCTCATTAATTACTGTTAAACATTTTTTATAAGCTTGTCAACAATTCACTGTTTTTTACCTAGCTCAAAACTGCCCATAAAAATTATTAGAACTCAGTACCTATTTAATTAACAGGGTTAAGTATTTCAACATCACTCAAACAACTCAAGGCAAATGTTCAATTAACCCTTTCGTCAAAATTAAGAGCTCAATCAGATAAAAGAAAAGGCAGAGCTGCTGGATGGAAGGATTATGTATTTGGTGAAAGGACGTAATATTGTCTATTATTTTAAAATGTAACCGTATATGCTTATGCAGTATGAGGACATATGCATAAGAGTATATACCCATATTTAATAGTATATTATAATTTTTGAAATTTTCTTCTTCAGTGTATAAAATTGATCATATGACCTCTATCATTTTAAGATATCTAAAATTATGTTAGTATCTTATTATATTTTTTATTTTTGACTGCAATTCTTTAAAGGATTCTATTTTAGTTCGTATGTTTTGACATTTTTTTTGGAATGGACATCTGCATATTTAACCGCATAAGCACCCGCATACTGTTTATACAGTATGCAATGACGACTGCTTGCATATTAAAAATCGCATTTCAGACCATTGATATTGACAAATGATTAATCAAATTAATGAAATTTTTACGGACAATTTGGAGTTCATATTTTAATATACACACATATTCATAATTCAAATAAACATAACTTATGTAACAATATATGTACTTTTTTAAGAAAGAATAATATAGAAATTTAAATATCTAGATTAATATTCCTTTAACCATCTTGAAAAAAACAAGATATGTACCTACTTTTTTTTTCTTGTCAGATGATTTTAAGAATATATCATTCGGGTAGAAGAAACCAAAAATAACAAATGAAGCACTTACAAAGTAAAAAAAAAAACACTTTCCAAGAAATATATAAAAAATCTTCTAGACATCCTATTAAGAAATCAATTACACTTTCAACAATATCATTAAGCATAAACATTTGTACAATTTTAAAGTTTGAACATCCATTTTTAATTTGAAAGAACAAAAGACAACAAAATTGTTCTTCACAATATGGTTTTGTGAAGCAATTAACATGCATAAGTATCAGTCAAATTCAGAAGATCATTACAAATGTTATGAATGTTCAAATGAGTAAAAGCTAAGCTAAATGAAATTAGGTTTATGAAATTTATTTTCTACAAAGTTTCATGAGATAATCAAAATTGAGGTTCAGAAAAAAAGAAAAAATATATATAGAAAGTTAACTAAATAATTAATAAGATTTGACGGTTGACTAATTGTTCAAATATATAATGTTTCCTTTGAATATACTATACGCAACAATTTGTACACTGAATCTCATTATTTGGCCAACTTGATCTCCATCTTTTATAAAGATGAACAGAAAGAACAAAAAAAGTGTTCAAATTAACAGCAGCAAATTAAGCTTCTACCTACACTGTGGCTTAAAAATGAAAAAGAAAAAAGAATCAATTTTCTATGAAAAGATAAACTATATACAAAGGTGAAATTCAGCAAGAAGATTATATATTCTCAGAAACTAAAAAAGAAAAATTGAATTGCTAGCTATCATCGTTTGAGATACACGCTCTTAATTAATTAGTAACCTGAAGCAAGACACGCCTCCCAAAATGCTTTATCCTCTTCTCTCTTTCTATTACGCTTTAATCTTTCTTCTTCTTCTTCATCCTTGATCTCACCGTCCAATCCCTCTTCACAAGTAATTACCTTCTCTTTCTTCACACCTCGATACGTCGTTGCCGTGTCATCCTCCTCGTCTAAGTCCTGCATTTCTCCTCCTCCTGTCGTATAACTATAACCTTCTTGATCATCGTCTTCCTCCCGATTCAACACCTCTCCGACGTTAAAGAACAAATCAGAATCTGCCACGCTCTCGTCTTCATCATCAGAAGACAATGAAGAAGAGTAGTTGGCGTCGGTTTCTGACTCGAATGCGCATTCTTTCTTATGCTGTTTACATTGAGAGGATGCTTTGGGGAGTATTAAATCGGAGGAGATTTGAAAAGGTGTGGAAATGGAATCCATGTGATGAGGCTCTTTGAGGTTTAATTATGGATGATATGAGCTTTAAATATTATATATGTATTTGACTTGTAGAGTAGTTAGGTCAAAAATGGTCTCTCTATCTCTTCTGTGTTGATTGATGCTAATCCTTTTCCTGGAAGATATCCTTAGTTTATTGCTTTATTAAGCTTTCCACATAGGTTTCTTTTACCGACTATTTTATTCTAGAAACAATTTCATATATGATTATTCTAACACGCATTCAAATTTGTATGTATTAAATAATATTTTGTAATTTAAAATTAAAATTGAGAAATGAATGTATGTAGTATAGAAAAAATAGTTTAGAATTAATGTATAAATATGGGGATCAAATAGACAGATACTGTAATTAATATGATTTTCCTTATAAAAATACTCAATTTATTATATTTTGGAAATCATCTTTTTTTACTTTTAAAAAAAAAGCAAATGATTATTATGTTGTATGTATGCTAAGATATGTTAAGATGTGATATACATAAAATTTAGATATACGTTAAAATTATCCTTTATTAATTCATACATGCCCCTTATACATCATCTACAAATTATATTATGCCTACTTTAACAGAACTAGCATATCTCTCTTATAGCCTTATATATTACGTTTCTAAAATTGTGAATTGATACAGAAATAAACCCGGTAGTAATTAATTTTAGTCCGAGTATATATCATTGTTTTATACTTCATTAAAAATGTGTAAATAATTGATAAATCATATATATCACCATCCATCTGAAACATAATACTAATTGATATCATAGCCGAAATATAAGTTTCAGAAACAAAGTTTGTCTCAATAATTAGCCACTTTTAAGATTAATATATAGTTAGCAAATTTTAGCTTGTAGCTAGCTAACTAGTTAGCAGTTGCGTGTGAGAATTTAGTAGTTACATGGAAAATCTAGTAGCTAGGAGAGACGTAATGTAATGTAATGTAATGTGGAGAATCGATCGTTATCTTGCAGCACTAGGTTTTTCTTTTGTTTTTCCTTTTTGGCGACATGGTAGCAGTACTGGTCAACTGGATTACATTATTACAAAACTTTATGGTGTCTCAAGTATATAGTGTCTCCAGTCTATTCCACATTATATTATATGTAAGGCATTTTTCTTAGATGTATTTTGTATGAATATTGAGGTGATTGGATTGGACGGACCAGAGGATATGAATTGTCTGGCCTCTTGATAGACTAAATGAAATCAAAATGACACAAAATTTAATTTGCAAATGATGTTTGCATATTAAGTAGGGTTTTTTTTAAATCTGAAAAAAAGTAAAATAGTATTTTCAAATAATAAAATTTGATGTTTTACAAAATTATGATATAAATGTTTTATTGAGCAGGTTGGATCGACTGTTGGGACATAAAAAAAATTATTTTGGATTAGTATATATTGCATGATATATATACTAATTAACATTAATACTTGTAAATACCACCATGTAATTTTCCTTTATTTTAATAAATTCAAAAAATAGACAAAGAATGTTTCTTAAAAAAATATATACTAACAGTAATACATTGGTATATCACAATTTGTTTATACATATATATAGTGAGAGATACATAGATTATATTTAACCACTTTACATATTTTATTATTTGAATTTTAGAACTCTTTTACTAAGCATTTTAAAAGTACAAAGTATATGAAGATATCATTAGATAACATATTGGACTCTCCATTGAAAACTTTTTGCTACTTCATTTAGTGCGTTAGAGTTCTATCAACAACAAGTCGAAAAGGACAATATTGGAGCAAATACATACACATATAGCGTCAAAACTTGGTACACATGGTTTTAAAACTTTAATCAATGATACATGCCTGTTGTTTTGTTGGTTGTTTCTAGAAGTCTATATTATGAGATAGAGACTTGTGTTGGTGAAACTCGTTGCTAGTTGCTATTTTTGAAGTCCTGATTTTCTGTTGTTAGACTAAATGAAATCAAAATGACACAAAATTTAATTTGCAAATAGTATTTGCATGGGAGTTTATATATTGATATCATAATCAATGTTGATTTTATCATTCATATTAAACGAGTTATTATTCATATTAATGATTTTATCATACAACTTATTTATATAGTACTTTTGTTATTCAACTTAAATGAGTTATTATTCATATTAGTGATATTTGAGTTGAATAATAAAAATACTGTCAAAAATAAGTTACATAATAAAATAATTAATATGAATAATAAAGTCAGTATTGATTTTGGTATCTCCCAAATATTTTTCTATTTGCATATCAAATTATAGGGTTCTCTTTTAAAAAATCTGAAAATTAGTAAAATTTGATTTTCTACAAAATTATAATTTAATTTTGTTAAACAGATTGGATTGATTGTTGAGACATAAAAAAATATTCTAGATAAATGTATATTGCATTATACACACACACACACACTAACATTAATACTTTTAAATACCACCAGATAATAAGTTTTCCTTTATTTTAATAAATTCACAAAAACATGCAAAGCATGTTTCTTAAAAAAAAGAAATTTACAAACAATAATACATTTTATTATTTGAATTTCAGGACTCTTTTACTAACCATTTTAAAAGTTAAAAAGTATATGAAGATATCATTTATTAGACTCTCTATCTAAAACTTTTGCTACTTCATTTAGTGCGTTAGAGTTCTATCACTAAAAACCATATCCACACATCATCAAGAAGTCAAAAAGGACAATATTGGAGCATTTACATACATACATATATATATATCTATATATATAGCGTCAAACCTCGGTACACACGGTTTTAAACTTTAATCGATGATGCATACCTGTTGTTTTATTGGTTGCTTCTAGAAGTCTATATATGAGATAGTGACTTGTGTGGGTGAACTCATTGGTAGTTGCCATTTTGGAGTTTTAATTTTTGTTACGTAACATTATATTATATTATATACGGATGAATATATTATAAGAGATTTTTTAAATTATTTTATATAAATTTTAACATAATCAAACAAACAATATATTATATTACATTACATTATACGATATAAATTTACTATTCTGGTGGTGGCGTTATTTTATAAGAGAGAGAAACGGCAAGAGCATATTGTACGATCGAGACCCACTTTAGAAATGCAAATTAATAAAAAGACAAGCTAGGTGTAGATGCAAATTGTCAATTTATTGTATTATTTTGATTTGATTGGAACCATACAATTGTTCCTACCGGTATAAGAATTAATGAATTATGAGATGCATCTCTGAGGCTCTCATCAAGTGGATTATATATATAGCTTAATTAGGTGAAGATACAAGTTGTTTAATTATGTTATATGCTCCGTTGGAACCATCTAACGAGTACTGACAGAAAGGACTAAAATATAATAACGTATTATATGAATAAATTTATATAACGATTTAAGATTTAAAATTTGAAATAAAAAATGATTGATTGAATCACTCGATCTAATTTCCATATTAAAATTTTGTCGAATATCAAATTTTATATTTTTTAGAAATTTTGACTATTTTTTCAAATAGGAAGAAAATCAATTGATTTGAGGATTTTGGATCATCAAATAACAATAATTTCCCCATTCTGAAAAAAAACAAAAAATTTCTAAAAAATATAAATTTTAATATTCTATAAATATGGAGATTATATCGAAAAGCTCGAATTAGTCTTTTTTGCTTCAAATATGAGATTTAAAATTATTATATGAGTCGATCTATACAATATTTTTATATTTTAATCTTCCTCAGTAATGATTAATCTATTCTCAATTGAAGTATGCATATTCAGAGGCGGAGAGTTGCAGCCCCCAAAATTTTTAAAAATTAATTATATATTCAAATTTTAAAATATTTTATTATAATTATATTACAATCGGCTGCTAAAAAAATTGAAATATTTAATTATATTAAAAATAATATTTTAATTTCCATTAATTTTAGTCAAACTCTCCACTGTAGATGTCATGCAATTACAAGCCGCTTTGCGTAAGAAAGAGTGGATAATTAAAGAGAGCTGGTACCAATCAGTCAGTGTGATCCAGTGACCAATCAATTAATGTGACATGCTTCTAGAAACAAAAATGAACCAACTGGCGGGCCCAATCAATTAAAGGTTTGTTGCATTTTGCATCTCAATTAATTAAAATTTGATATTCTTTGTTGCTTTCGTATACGGCTTTTATTAGAATAAAATCATACAGGTGGTCTTTGAAAATATTATTTTATTTTTACTTGTTTGATATTTAAATTTTGAAATTTACTATTTTGATCTCTATATAGTTATCAATGTGTACTAAATCGGTTATATTATTCATTAAAAAAAATTGGTTGTGATATTAAATGAATGACTGTGAGTTTATATACTTACCATTATCTTATTAATTTGACGATGTGAATTCCATGATGTCATCATTAAATTCACTACTCATATCATCAGCAAAAATGACATGGACATTACTATTACCAACTAGATCATCAGGAATTACTGATACGAACATTAACATTAGCATCCAAATCATCTTAGAATCTTATAATTCATGCATTCTTCAACATATTTAATCTTATGACCAATTTGTCACAAATTGATAATTAGACTAAATTGATAGATTTAAAACTTCAAATAGCATAATAATCAAATAATATGTTAAAGCATTTAAAAATAAATAAATATTAAAAATAATGAGAGTCCTCATTTCAAATATATATATTAAAGAGCACCGAGGAGCAATGAGAGTTTTTTTTTGTTTGAAGTTGATTTGATATATTTTTTGGATTAGATGCACTGACAGATTATGTACTCCTAAAAATATATTAACTTTACTCTATATATATATATATAAAGCATTTTTGCAATTTGCTCCTTTTGTTAAAGTAATCTATTAGGTCTTGCCTTTTATTATGTCATCCAGCGGTTCATAGTTGGTAAAGCACATGATATTATGCAATTAAAGAGATTCCTATCTATATAATTTGTTTGTATTATAAGGAGAATCCAAATAAAAAGTGACAAATTGCCTTTTTATTTCCTTTACAACGAGGGCACACTTGGCAATAAGAAGATAAAAATATGTGCGGCAATCAACAAAGTCTTCTTCTTCTCTCCACTTAAAACATTTTCATCACCAATCAATCAATCGCACCAAGTTAGAAGCCACATCTTTTTATCTATTTCTTTCCTCATGTATAAGATTTAAAAGTAGAGAGATCATGGTGTCATTGAATGACAATTAGAGGAAAATAAGAATATTAGTTGGCAAGTGTCAAAATCAAAAAATAAAAGAGAGACTATAATTAGGAATGATCAAGGAAGGATCCAAACCAAGCAGCCCTTTTACTTTAACTTTTTCTTTTCCTTTCGCTAATTTTAGGTGAACATGCACTTTTTAGAATGTTGCATTTCATTTTGGACTTTTCTTCCCTATAACGAGCCCCAACTTTATTAATATGACAAAAACAATGAAGGCATCAATGAGACAATGACTATCAATTAATGGAGTCTTTTTTATCGCCAGAGACATGTCCAGCAATAGAACTATCAACTATGTCATGTGTAAATTATTTACAAGAATATTCACAAAAGTATTAATTTTGTTCAAAATTGTGTACACAATTTTCACAAATCTAAATATTGTATGCAAAATTTACACACGTGACTAAACTTCATCCATAGACCAAATCAGAACAAAATTATCATGAATAATTGTTGACAGAGTTCTTAATTTATTCATTTTATCCCAATAAAATATTAGATGTGCCAAGGACTTTTGTTTTAATTATACGACAACATCCAATTCTCAAATGTTTTAACAACACAAGCATTTAAACTCATGTTTTCCCTTTCCTTCATTCTGTACTTCAAAAAAAAATCAATACTTTTTTCAACTGTTTAAATGCATAAGTTTAGTATGATTCATATATAATTGTCAAACATGATTGACCAATGATATTGTTGTTAAAGATGAAACAATTCAGCACAGAGAAAATTTTCTAAATCTGAATTGCAGGAACATAGTTGGAAAGTTCAAAAACAGCACCATGTGAAAATAATGGCTCTCCCATTAGTGCATGCAAGTTATCAAATTAAAACAATGATTTGAGACTATTAATTCCATTAAAATGCTATTAAAAAATCTGAGTTCGCTATTATACTAAATTAAACAAGAAAGGATGAATTCTCACATGATTGCTTCATGTTAAACTGTATTTCATTATATCAAAAAGCATCATTAAAAGAGACCGGCAACCTGCAAGTAATAAGCAAAATCTCATAAGAGTAGAAAAAAATAATTCAGAGGTGCTTAGAAAACACATCAGACAATGGGTAAAGACACCAAAGTTACTGTAACAAGATGAACATTTCTTTAGGGTTTGTAACAAATAACAATTCTCAGGTTTTCTCTCCATCTCCAATTATCCTAAACAAACAAATTAGTACAGATTGTGAACTGCAACGAACAAACCTGATGTTTCAAGCTTACCACTAACTTTCATAACACCATACTTCCAAACCCATGATTGATGACAGAGAAATTGACCAGAAATGGAAAAAGCCCGAAATAGTGATTTTAGCATGGTATAGTGTGCTTTTGTTACATTAAATAACTACGAATTGTTTTTGCAGAATTCTCTTAAATGCATCTATTTGTGAAAATTCTTACATACCTCAGCTACAAAACTTTCAGAAAGGTTAGCATCACTTCCAGAAGCGCCGTTTCGTAGCGGCACCTTTTGGGTAACTTTCTGTGAAACCTTTGGGGGGACTGGTTTGCTGTTGCTTTCTTCTCCTTCAGTCTTCTGTTTCTGTTACAATATATATATATGTAAAATATAAAGAACATGAACATATTGTGCTCAAAACACTCAAGAATTCATATGGGATGACAATAGAAGTGAATGCTGACAAAAATCCAATTTTAGTGCCCTACATGTTAAAGTCCCGACATAGAATAATAGGTAGACTAAACAAAGCTTAGCAATAACATCAATGACGTAAAATATCTGGATTTCATTTTTCTTCCAAAGAAAAGAGGAGAAAAGAAGAAATTGTAAAATATTAACCTTTCTTCGACGTTCTTGAATATGCTTGTGTGCAAGAGACTGCTCTATTTTTGTAAGATAAAAGTCCCGCTCTCTTTTTGCAGCTGATATCTCCATGTTCATCTTCTGCTGTCTTAGTCTATTCTTACTGGCTGCATTTATAATATGCAATCATACAGATGAAGATATTTTCAAAATCATCAGCTAAGCAATGAAACAAAAGAGTGTACCAAACTGATATCATGCCAGTCATCCCATTCCAACAATTAAGACGACTTTTAACCCTAAACCTCAGTTGAGCATTCAAAACTCCCTTAAATGGTACAAGGCTAAATACAGTCTTGATCGATGTTGAGCTTTGATTCAGGAATTTACAGTTTCAAACCATAATCAAACTAAATTAAGTAGTAACTGTGCACATAGAAGTTGTTCGTCAAAGTGGTATTAATATTCAGCTAGTCCATCCAGTAGATGACAAGCCAACAGAAGATATTGCAATCCCTGATTTGATGTTATGATTAGGCTGGAGGAGTATATGCGTACCAATTTCGCTGATTAAGTCATCCCATTTGAATTTTCTGAGATACTTTATGTTCCATATGTCATAGTAGAAAGGAGACCTTTTTCTTCCGCCTAACAAGGTTAAAATAGCATATATTTTAGATTATAAGATTAGATCTATTAAATTCAATTTGGTTAACCACATCCTTATCTCAAATTCAATTTGGTTACATAACACTAATTCTAGTAGCTATTGGATTTGCCAGGAATTGTTGAAATGCATCCTAGTTTTTCACTGCATGCTGAGCAGAAATAACAACCATTACAAAAAGAAGAAGGAAATACACATTACATAAACAAATAATATATACAAGTTGACATACCTATCTGCTCATTGTTGAGCATTTTAGCAACCCTCTTTGCAACACTTTTCTTCGCAAACTCGACCCATCTTTATATAATTGCAAAACAAAAACAAAAAGAAAGAACTTTAGAGAAGTTACAAAATGCAATGTACAGTAATGTAACATAATGTGATGTGACATGAAAAGTAATTTGTGCAGTTTTCTGAAATGGTCAAAATACCCTTCAGAGAACCCTTTGCCTTGGAAGCCAGCAGCCCGCTTAGGATTTGCATCAGTCGGTTGACCTGCAAAAATAAAGTAAAATGCAATTCAAGCAACTTCCCAAATAAAGATTCTAATTGCCAAAACAGCCCTCTCACTTTTACAATCAGAAGCCACAAGTCAATTGAATCACATAACCATGGAAGATCAGATAATTGAACTTCTTTGACAATTTAACAAGGATGTTTTACATGCAGTGCACAGAAGTACGAATGGGAATCTTGAAGAGTGAAAATAAACAGAGATTGGTGTGTGTGTGTGTGTGTGTGTGTGTGTGTGTGTGTGTGTTACAATCCATGGCCTTTTTCCTTCATTCGAATAATAATGTGCTTACTTTTTATCTGTTTACTCATTGTTCTTTTTTTCTCTCTTTTTAAGTAATTTTGCATTTTCAAAACATATACAAAAATATCAATCACACTACTTTTGATGTGCAAAGAACCAACTTCCTATGAAGATCAAACTCACTAATAAGGATCGATTAATTACCTTCAGGAGCAAGATATATCCTCTGTACCTCTCCATACGAAGAAAGGAGCTGACGAATATGAGAGGGGTTCATATGGGGTGGAACCCGGCTCAAATAACAGACCCCACGCTTGTCTGAATTATCAGCTGTATCACCTTGCAACTGCTTCCTCTTGCTTTTTACTTTCTGAACTCGTGATTCTTCCTTCATGTCCATGTTATGTTCTTCCAAATGAGCATCATGGGCGTCCTGTTCCATTGCCTCCCCTTATGCACCAATAATTTAACTTTAAGTTACTGACAGAGACAGACTCAACTCAGACTCACGTCACTAATTTAACAAGCCGAGCCGGATCGGCTCCAATTCTGGTTACAAGCTAGAACTCTTGGCTTGTGATTGAATCGTTAATTTCCGAATTAGCTCGTTTAGTTTGGAAGCCTGAATTCTTCTCTGAATTAATACCTGCAGATCAATTAACAAATCCATACAACAATTTACACAAAAATCAACAGAAAACTAACAACAATCTAACAGAATATTACATAAAAATTTCATACAAATTTATTTACACGAAAATTAACAAACAAAACTAACAAGAAATGAATAGAATTATTCTCGAAAATTCCGTACAATAATTTAACTAACAACAAATCAACAGAATTTTACACAGAGAATTTCTACAGATCATCTGGCTATACATAAGATCATCTGGCTATACATACTGCCTATCCACTACATCTAACTTCCAGGCGATAAAAAGCGCACAATGTCTAACTAACAGAAATTCATCTCAGAAAGAATGCACCTCAGAAAGGGTATTGTGAAAAGAAAAAAGACAGACCTGCTGTGCGTTGTGGCGAGAGACGAGAGACGAGCGACTGGGCGAGGCTGCGAGAGAGAGCGCGCGCGCGAGAGAGAGAGAGAGGGAGAGCGGGGCGACCAATCGTTGGCCCTTATGTTTCACGAATCGAAATAAGAGAATGAGGATTGAGAAAGAAGTTGGGTTCAGGGTAGGGTTTAGTAATGTCTGAGATTGTTCGCCGGGGAGGAGGGCTGGAGGGGCCAGATGGTCACAATAAGTAAAAGAACAATCTAGGCCGTGTGTGTGTGTGTATATATGTAGTGTTTTTATTGGATCAGGTATAACTTTTTTATGGTTGGCGGTGAATGCTTGATGATTTATTAATTTGATGATTTTAATGATGTTAAAAAATTTGATTTTTAAATCTGTTTTTTTGGAAACTAATTCATATTATATTTATATCACATAAAATAAAAAAAATTATAAAAATAACGTAAGTTTTATCGTTTATTAAATGACTTAAAATTTATTATGATTTTGTTTAATAATCTTTAATAAAACAAAACATCAGAACGTATATAGTAATTATTTTTATAATTACTTTTCTTCATTATTTATAGTGAAAGTTCAGAAAAAGTCTATAAATATAATTCTCTCTCTTTTATTATGTAATTCGTTACTAATCTTATAAACCATGTTGAAGTTCACCGAATACTAGACCTATTGTTTCAATTGTTTCAGCCAGTACATGATTTTAGACCTACATTTTTTTATTGCTGGAGCACAGTCTTATGTGCCTCCAATATTTTATTTTTATATTTTAGAACTCTAATATAAACTCAAAAATAAGGTAGAACTGTTAAACGTAATTTAAAACACACTCTATACGCATTTTACTTTTGATGAGAATCAAGATCGTAGCATTGTGAAATTATCCACCAAGTTTACAAACTCTCCGGGTTTGTCTCACCAAGTTTCTCTACCTGAAAATTTATGGGGAAAAACCTTAAAAACTATAGCATATATACTTAATAAACTACAGCATATTTTCTTTGAGTAAGGCGCAAACCTAACCTTAATCATTTTAGAGTTTGGGGATGTTCAACTGAAGTTAGGCCTTATAAGACATAAAAAAAAAACTGGATGAAAAAACTATTAGTTATTATTTTATTGGATATTCTGAACGCTCTAAGAGTTATAAGTTTTACAATCCAATAGAACATACAATTTTCAAGTCAAGAAGTGCGAAATTCTTTGAGGATAATGAGTTTGTGGGAGGAGATATGACAAAAGATAATATTTTCGAAGAAGAAGAGACGAACGAGCAAGGACCAAATTCTGATTCCGTCAAATATTGAAAATGCATCTAATATCAATAGGAAAACTTCATCTCAAACAAAGACATAGCATGATCTAGAAAACACAAATAGATCTGAATCTAACCCAAATCCTGACATGGCCATGAGGGATGTTGTTGGCCATGAGCCTGTGGAATATTTAGAAGTTAGCAATGATGTTTTTTCTCCTGTTGATGATCAAGTTGTAGAAAATCTTCAAAGAAATATAAAACCTGCGCCAATTAAGAGATCTACTAGAGAGAAAACATCTACAATTTCGAAAGATTTTGTTTATTTTCAAGAACATGAGTTTGATATTGACATATTTGAAAATGATCATGTAAATATCAAACAAGCTATGGAAAAACTCTCAAAAGTGGAAAGATGTCATAAATAAAGAGATGAAATCCATTTATGACAATGATGTTTGGGATATTGTTCTATTGTTTAAGGATAAGAAATCTATTAGTTGCAAATAGGTATTTAAAAACTGTGGGATTCTAAAGATAATATTGAAAAATACAATGCACATCTTATTGCAAAGGGTTTCACGCATAAAGAAAACATTGATTATAATGAGACATTTTCTCCAATTTCATCAAAGGACCCTTTAAGGATTATATTGGCACTGGTAGCACATTTTGATTTAGAGCTCCTTCAAATGGATGTAAAGATAGTGTTTCTCAATAGCGATATTGTTAAAATAATTTACATGACGCAATTAGAAAACTTTATATCAAGTGACTCAAAGTCTATGGTTTGCAAATTTAAGAAATCCATCTATGGATTCAAACATGCATCTCGACAATGATATTATAAGTTTCACAAAGTTGTTAGTTCATTCAGGTTCGAGTCTAACTTAGTTGATGAATGTATATACCTTAAGTTATGTGGGAATAAATTTGTTTTTCTGATTTTATATGCCGATGATATATTGCTTGCTAGTAACGATAAGGATATGTTGCATCAAGCTAAATTTTTTTTATTTAAAAATTTTGAAATTAAAGATCTTGGTGATGCTTCGTTTATTCTAGGGATTGAAATATTTAGGGATAAATCCCGAGGTATTCTAGGTTTGTTCCAAAGAAACTATATCGATAAGGTTTTAAACAGATATGACATGCAAAATAGTAAACCAGGAGATACCCCTCTAGCGAAAGGTGATAAATTTAGCTTTAAACAATGTTCTCTAACTGACTTAGATAAGAATATTATGAAAAACATCCCTTATGCCTCTGTTGTTGGCAGCATCATGTATGCACAAGTATGCACATGTTCGGATATTGCCTTCATCACCGGAATTCTAAGAAGATATTTGAGCAACCCAAGAATAGAGCACTGGAAGGCAGCCAAGTGAGTGCTAAGATACCTTAAAAGAACGAAGGATTACATGCTCACATATCGAAAATCAGAACAGCTCAAGGTCATTGGATATACCGATGTCGATTTCGGTGATTGTGTAGATAGCATGAAATCAACATCATGATACATCTTTATGATGATAGGCGGTGCATCTCATGGAAGAGTGCTAAACAGACTCTCATAGCATCTTCTACAATGGCAGCCGAATTTGTCACATGTTACGAAGCCTCAAACCACGATGTATGGCTCCAGAACTTTGTCACAAGGCTGCTGCGTGTGTGGCTTCTATCCAGAGACCACTAAAATTATTATGTGACAATAACTCTGCCGTGCTATATGCAAATAATAACCGTAATTCTACAAAGTCGAAGTATATAGACATAAAGTTTTTGATTGTAAAAGAGAGAGTGCAGAATAATGGGTTAAGGATAGAACATATAGATACATACTCCATTTTAACATATCCACTTACAAAGGGATTACCGTTTAAACAGTTTCATAAGCATGTTGCTCGTATGAGTGTAATTCTCATTTAGTATATTTAAAAAATGTGAGAGTTTGATTTTATTTTAATGTTTTATGTTATATAATTTGTAACAAGTTTTATGTGTATGGTATATACAAATTACATTTAGGTTCAATTTCATCATTTCTCTCTCTTTAAAGTTTAAATTATGTGACATCACTAAAGTTCAAAGTTTAAAGTGACTTAATTAGAAATATGCACATCTAATCAAATTTGCATGTAATTTCTAAATTATACGTCCAAATCAGATTCACATCATTCAATTATGTTGACAATGTAATCTATTTCGGTTTAGTTACACATAAATATAAATGTAACGACTGTCGCTTAGATTTCTTGTTAGTATAGTCGATGAACATAATTGTTTGGAAAATACGATAAGTGAAGACAGAAAAATTGCGCAATAAAGATAAGAACATATAATTAAAATGTTACACTTGTCCAAGTGAGAGATTGTTGGATTTAGAGACGTCTAAATGCAATGAATTAAGTTGGACATACGTGTATTATAATTATATCTCTAATACTGTCACGAATATTAATGTCAAAATAAATGATTAATTAAGAAATGGCATTATACCTATTTCAATTAGTGTTTGAAACCAAAAACATAGAGAATTAAATTTGATTAATTATAATTATTAATAGACTTATTATAATTAATCTAACTAATATACATTTAATAATTTCGGACTAAATAAGGTCTAAAATGATGTTTGCACATTAGCAAATATTACCGGGATTTTTTCAGAAAATCGTTCGGTACTGTAGCACACGCGACTGTAGCTAAATTACTGTAGCACATCTCATAATTTTTTAGAAATTAATATGAATTAATTTTAACACTTAAGATTGACCTAAAATTATTTTTTACTATAATTATTTTGATATATTTCTAACTATATTGTACATATTATCAATATTTTAAGCTATAATTATACTAAATTGAGGATTTGACATTTATATTTAAGAGTGGAGTCTCTAAAACTTACAATCATCATAATCATAATTATCTGCTCTATTAAAGACTAAATACTATATCATATTATTCGAATAGCCGGAAAAAAAAATGATTGCAATTTCTTAAAAAAACTCGAGAGCTAACAACAAACCAAACAACTAAATGTTCAAATCAAAACCAAGAGTATCAACCTAAAGTTTTAAAAACTATATGATTGATAGCATACGAAAGCATTTTGAAGATGAAAAATAAATTCCGCTATACATCAAATTTAGTTTCTTACATTAAAATAAATCTGAATTACAATTTAAAATAATTAAGAAAACCCACAGACAAAAACCAACATAATACAGTGTTACCCATCAGGTAAAATGTATCTCGTAATGTTGGTTCTGAAAAAGACAAAAAAAACACCAATAAACATGAATAGTAGAAGGGCATAGATCTTAACTTCTAGAGAGAATCTCACACGGTACTATCAAGTAAAAGAATAATGAAATGAATTGATAATATCTGAATCCTGTCATGTCACTTAACAATACATAAATACAAATATGCAGCAATTGTACAGAGTAGTGCAATAATGTTGAAAAATTAAATTAAAAAAAAAAGAAAAATAAAAACTACCAATTCCCACCTTGAAGAATGATGGGTACAACAAAAGAATTAAACAATGAATTATGGCCCATCCAGCTACGACTTAACTCTATTTCTGAAAGAATAGCAATTGAGAATTTCATTCCAAGTATTCCATGATCAAAAGGATTTGTTCTGCTTGTTTTCTCTTTTAAGTTGTACTTTCAACTTTTTACTGCCTAACTGATAGCCATTCATCATGCTAATGGCAGCCTGTGCAGCTGCTGGTGAGTCGTAACTCACAAAACCTAAAAGAATAGCATTCAAATTAGTACATACATTATGCTACTGATCCATACCAATAGATACATAATTGCTAAGATTTTTTAATTCCATCTTAATTCGTTCAGTGCAATAAACAACACATTTGAGCATTTGGCAAGTGGTGCCTAAAATAGGGCACTACTTTACCAAAATCCCCAACAAATAGGGTACTACTACTTTGATTTAGACATTTTTATCACGATTGTAAAAGGTATATGATGCACAACAAAACAGACATTTTGTTTGATCTAGAAAGGTATACTAGGACATTTTGAAGATACCTATTATGGCTTCACTGCTCAAAAGAGCACCAAAAGATCTTTCTATAACAAACATTTGCTTGGCTTTCATCTTAATTGTTTTGCCCCAAGTGCTCAAGAGGGTGTTAATAAGACATAACAAGATACACTACCAGTGAGTGTGATACCTTCAGGTAAAAAACATTTAAAAAGAAAGATTGACATAAGAGAAAATTACCAAAGCATTTGCTAACACCAGTGGCCTTGTCTACAAAAACTTTGGCACTTAAAACCCTGCCAAAACCTTGGAATGCGGTGGCCAGTTCCTGATCTCCATATTCTTGAGGTATGTGATAAATAAAAAGGTTGGCACCAAGAGGACCTACAACATTTATAAAAGAAGAAGAAATCAATTCATCATTCTTTTTACTAGTAAAAAAACTGCCTTAATATCATTAAGTTTCACATATCAGTAATATTATTAATTGAACTTGTGCAAAATTCAAGGGCTTTTAGCAAATTGCACTTCACGTTTTACCACACATTCTCAGCCTTCAAGTACTAGCATTTCTCAAATTTTTGACAGTCGATTATCTTCTTACATTAAACCTCAACACAAGATTACAGCAAATACAAACTGTCCATTTTAGTTTTGCAAGCTTTTTAGTTGCTTAACTGCTTCTGGAGCTCATCAGCCTGATATCACTAAGCCTTCTTTCTTTTAATTTCTGGCTCTGAAAGAGGCATATAAATCAGAAAGGGTACCATTGGATATGTGGTTTCTGCTTAGAGTGAGAAATTTGGCATGACCGGATCAGGGTCTGTTCGGCAAGGAGGTAAAGTTGGCATGAGCTTCAGTCCCACTGATATCTCTATTGATGCTGAACAGGATGCTATATAAAAAATATCAAGCACCCTCAAAGAGGTAATGCCGGACTAGAAGATTTGCAAGGATGTGACAACAGAAGGTAAAGGTGGCACTAGAAGACTTTCTTTTTTCCTTTTTTTCTTTTTTTGGACTTGAGGCATTATAAGACTTGCTAAAAATGGAGTCAGCTACATATGAATGTCCTCAGATTTGTGTATATAACATCCTTGACTAGGTTTCAAATACAAGTTTCCTCCAAATGACAGGTGAATTTTGAGCTCATTCTACCATGCTAGTTTTGTGAATGTTTGTTAGCTGTTGGGGGTAAAAACTCCTTTTCTTGGTTCAACGGAAAAAGGTAGTATTTTCTTGTTATCTTTACTTTTTTGACTTTCTGAGGCACAGCACCAGTACAATTAAGAGAAACTATTATGCTAGGATTCATTGTATGAACTAGAAATGAAGCTAGTTTATAATAGACAGAAAAAATGTCTATTTCAAATGAGAAATGTAGAATCTAATTTGAAAACAAGGTAAATTATAAGTCGCAGTTTTCCCAAAAAAATAAAAATAAAAATCCACCACTAAAAGGTATATAACACAAGTTTGAGTGACTAACCTTCTATCTGGGTGCCCGAGTTACTTGTCCCAGTTGATGCCATGACAGAATTGCTATTCACAGTCAAAGTAGAGTTACTGCCACTTATCTGCCCATGTGAATTACTCCCTAGAGGCGGCCGGTTATTACTTTGGAAGGACAACGGGTATTGGACCCCACTGACTGGAGAGTACGGCGAACCCAAATACCCAGTCGACTGCATGCCATTAAGGGTTTTGGGGCCATTCACCCCGGGGGAGGCATCTGGATGGGTCCCACGAAGGGAATTTCCTTGGTTGACAGGAGGGAACATACTGTTGTATGTGGCTTGGTTTTGCACTGGTACTGGGTATTGCATCAACCCGTAGTTCTGTGCCTGAGAAACAGAAGGAAAACCACATGAAACTTTTGGGGAATATAGTTTGTATAATTAGAAGAAATAGTGCAACGATAGAAAAGACAGACGACCTTAACTCCAAAATATGCTGAGAAAGCTATAGATTAATTTTGGTGTTTAAAGTTAATTAATTTTAGGATTATTTGAGCCAAAGAAGATAATAACAATTCAGAGCTTCAAAAACATCCTCTTATTTAGTTTATTTTGAGGGACTCTTGGAAGAGTACTTTTTTCTTTGGCAGCCATGAATTGAACTTTTGGGATTAAACCAATTTGAGGGCCTTATTCCCCAAGCTTTGGGCCAAACATTTTGATTAAATAAAGGTAGGTATAATAACAACAAATGTAAAAATTATTGGAACTAGCTACCATACTATGATCCATACACAGCCCAAAATTCAAATGCAGGTTACAAAACTGCAACGAGAAGCCACAATTTAACTGTCATAAGCAATAAAGCAATTATGCACAAAAAAAAGTTTTGACAATGGGAAATAGATAAAAAGGTATAAAACTAGTTTAACCAGCAACAATTGGCATTCAGGCCATCCAGTTTTGTAAAGTACTCACTGGTAGATCTCTCCTCAGCAATACAGCAGAAACCTGGTATACTTGATGTTGGAGGTAGGCCTTTCAAAATAAGAGGATATTAAAACAAAAAGGACTTACCTGATAGCTGTATCCATTATAAGGTGGCAAGTATCCCACGGGTAAAGCACCATAGACTGAAGGTTGTTGCATGACATTTCTTCCCATTTTTGTAGCTTGAGACTGGGCTTTTTGGGCCCTCCGTGTTTGTCTTTCCTTCTCTGTGTCAGCCCATTTAACAACCAAAGGCACATTTGAGCCCTATAGAGAGACCATAAATTGAAGGCAAGATTACATAAAGGATACTTAAAAAGGATTTTAAGAAATGGCAAGTCAAGTGTCAAAATCGACCAGGTAGCAGACAAGGTTTATTTCAGTCAGCTTCTTCTATTGTCTTGGCTTGCAGTGTGTATCTCACGGGAATCTAAGTGAATGGAGCTCAAAAATGACTCAGAAGTAAAAAACAAATGCAAGATTCTATATTATTTTAAAAACCACAATCTGGTATTGTGTAGAACTGGCTAACCACAGTTTTAGTGTGATCGAGCTTTTCGGTTGCTAAGTTTATACTCCCGACAGCTAATTATAATGCAACGTGCGATCTGCTATGCTTTAGCAAACACAAATAGAGAAGAACAGAAATGATACTCGAGGAGTTCACAAGAACTATAAGGAAACAGACCTCCATCCTGTGTTTCCCATTTAAAGCTTCAAGTGCTGCCAAAGCTTGGTCTTTTGTCTCATACTTTAAAAATGCACAACCTGCTTGATCGCAGATAAGAAAAAGTTGTATCGTCAATCATACGGAAACTTTCCAAAGGAGAAGTTAGGTAATAAATACATAAAAAATAATATTATCCTTTCCATGGCACATATTGTATACTGATGCCATCATCATATCAGGTTGTTTTATAAAATGCATCGAAGTTATTATTGAGTAATATAAAAATTACTAATATTTATAAACAAATATATATTATAACAAAACTAAAATTCAAACTAATTATCTAATTATAATGGTGAACAACATAATTTTTTAGTAACAAGTTTTAGATTACAAAGTATATATATTGCTAATCAAATATCTGCATTTTCAATAAATACAAATACAGTACACATATCGCTTTGTAAATTCAAAACCATATCTGCACCCGTATCCACAGTAATTCGGATATTAGATATCCAGATCTAAATTTGCGGTTATGGTTCAGATATGAATCAGATAAAATCTGATCCATTTTCATCCCTACATGAAAGACATTGTACCTTTGCTAGTTTGTTGTGAGCCTCTAAGTATTTGTAAATCCTTGATAGTACCATACTTTGAGAACAATGCCGAGAGTTCCTCATCTGTTACTGTCTTTGGAAGCATGCCAATGAATAGCTTGTGCTCTACAAAATCGATCAATAAGTTTGAAAGTATGTAAAAGAGATGATGATGCATCAAAATGTATGTAAAAGAGATGATAATGTATCAAAATGCTTCACAATCTTGACTAGATTTAGCAATATGCATGGCTTCCAAAGCTTGTAAACAAGCTAATCAATACATTGCACTAATAACAAAGTACCAATGTCGGGTTTGAAACCTCAAAAGGGACACCAGTCAACCAAAATGTGCCTAAAGGCCAGAACAAATACAAAATATACAGATTAATTGTTCCTGTATTGGCATGACCATAGATGGAACTAAATCCAGTCCAAAGTAATTTCCTTGATTTGAATCATCACATTTGTCATGCTTTCATGAAAGAGAAAAGAAATTTCTAAATATAACAGGACAAACCTAATCTTTCCAGCTCTCCGTCAGCATATTTAACTTGTAATGGACTGGAAGCCTACATTAAGCAAAAAATTTTGCAATTGTAACATCTGATACCGTCAAATAAAGAAGTCAACACATGCTGTATATGATATCTTTCCAGTACGGTATCAAATCTATCAGCTTTTTTAATATTTTCTTTCTGCCTTTTTGGCCTTACAATGTTAATTAAATAGGAGTCAAGAGGAATTTGCAAATTGTAGGGTGCTACTGTGACTTCAACTTGTTGTTATCAGTAATTAGTTTCTCATTGGTATCAGTTGTTCTGGAGTACCTATATATGTTTTGGTCAAGGAATCTAACATTTCAGATATCTGTCATTTCTAAGCAATTTATTCATGAAATTAAATTCCCATTAAAACCGGAATTTTACCAGCTTTAGTAAAATTGTTTTACTTCACGAACCAAAATTCCAAATAATCTAAGCATCCTAATTAATCAGTTAATTAGCACATATATGAGAACAAAATAATTCACCTCTCTGCTCAAAAGTTAAGATCTTTTAAAGGTCGGACATGAAATTAATTATGCATATGCCAGTAAACTGTTCTTGGACTGTCCTAATGTTTCAGCTAAGTGCTTAAACCATTGAGTCAACCTAGAACTATTTGTCCCATATCACCCTCCCTATCTGAAGAGACCTCAAGAACTGTCAAAATCATTTAGATCTTAGGGGACATATTGATGCTATTTCAAGTAAGTTGATTGTGCTGCGGAAGACAACAAAAATCATAATGTGCGAAAGTGTTATGGAAAAGAAAATTCCAGAGATTCTCATTGTCACCTAAATTTAGCATGATTCTGTAACAATTCATTCCAATTCACCAATTTTTTTTAGGATTGCAATGAAAAGAAAACAAGTCAGCCAAACTGAAATCAGAACCTAACCTAAAGATCCCATCGACAATATAATATCTCCACAAGCTACATTCCCCAATTAGGAACAAACTCACGCTCATAATTTAGTTCAAATTTTGATTCAGGTGAAACAGATCGCTACTCACGTTCAGAAAACAAACTCAGATCCACACACTAATCAAACTAGAAGCACTTACCCCAGGTAAAGTGCGCTTGTTGTGGTAAGCCGAGACCGCCTTATCAGCTTCCTCTCTGGACGGACAGATCAAGAAGCAGCAACCTAAAACAAACAGAGATCTCGCCACAATTAAATAAATAAAACAAAAAAAAACAGAGAGAGATCTATCTCTCCATAACCAACTGAATTGGCTAAACTACGAACCTCTAGAGGCTTTGGTCGCCTTGTCGCGTATTATATTGACCTCATCTACAATCGTTACCTCCTTGAACAGCGCTATTAGCTGCTCCTCCGTCATGTGCTTCGGAACTTGACCTACGAAGAGTTTAACCGATTCTTCTTCTCTTCCTCCAGTGAGTCTTGTATCTTCTCGCAGATCTCCTCCCCCTTCCGCCATTGTCGTCCCCTCACTCTCTTTTCCTCTCTCTTTCTCTCTGTTTGACTGTTTCCCTCGCTCCCCCTCTCTTTCCCTACCGAGAAGGGGCGATGTACTATCTGGATTTCAGATTTGTTACCTCGTTTCTTCTTCCGATCTGCCTTGGCGTCTCTCTCTCTCTCTCTCTCTCTCTCTCTCTCTAAGCTGGTCGTCTCTCTCTCTCTGATAGTAGTGCTTGAGTTTACTTGATAGATTAATGACGACGCAGCTGCTTCCATTTTTTTTAATTTTTATTCTTTTGCAATTAGACCCTACTAAAAAGGAAGTATTATGTTTCCTTTTATTTACCGTCCCCGCCACGCCACGGCTTTCCTAGTACATACATATTCTGATACATGCGGCGAATTTGTCAATTATACCCTCATACTGTGTATTATTTACTTGACCAGCACTTTCGCTCTGACAGCTCCTTCTGGACCCTTCATGTATGATGCCTCTTCTGGCTGTCGAATTTGTTTTCGTTTCTTACCAACGAAGCCCTTCAATTTTGAGAAATTACCGTCATTGTATTTATTGTGCTTTCGTTGAATTTAGTGATAAGGAGCGGAGTTTTCATTTGTGGTATCTAATTTTACGGAAAAGGCCCTTAAATACAGTACAATTAAGAACAACTGTACTATTAGTTTGCCAAAAAAAGGAGGGCTGTCATGTGATTTTCACACTTGGTCTACAGACAATGGAAAAACAGAAGTTCGGGCAACATGGCATAGCTCCATTTATTTGACAGCTGGCAATGCGCTTCAACTTCTTCCCCGTTATTTATTCCCCCACCCTATAATCTTCTTTATTCATTTTTAGGCCCCTGGCGTACTTGAGGTATCAAATTAGATGTTATAGCTATAATAAATGTACTTGAGTTGTATTAGTTGAGTGTTTTGTGGCATCCTAAACATATTAAATATTTTTGTTTTAATAAGGAGAGAAGTACATAATAGTATGACTATATGAGTTTGTCTCACCTAAATAAATAAAAAGAGAAAAATATCAGACAATTTGAGGATATGAATGTATGACATGACTAAGGCATTTGAAAAATCTTTTTTTTTTGTATATTCAGAGTTATATTTAAAGCACAACCCATAATATATACATGCTTGATAATCTAATCGGTAAACTTATAAGTTATAAGCTCTATCATTTCTTTGCATACAAATTAAGTGGGATTATGTAACACAATTATAATTTAGTTTGCATGATCTTCATACTTTTCTTATAATTTAGAAACTTAAAAATCCGACTTGTGGCACTTTTCTATGAAGGCCATGTATATTTTAAAATTTTGCCCAATTTTGAAAATCTAACCGATCTAATTTTGATTTTTGAGATTCAATATGTGGAGGCACTAAACTTTTCCAACAATTTTGTACGGCCACGTGTGCCACTTCATCAGCTCTTTGTGTTTTTCTGAGAAATGTGTCTCAACATTAATTGTTGATCTGCTATATAGTACACCAAAAAAATATATATATATGAATGATCCGTGTTGAATTGTTCAACAAGTTATAATGGGATTACAAAATTTATTTTAAGGATATATTAATTAAAAGATGAAAAAATTTCACAATTTTTTATTTTGATTATTTTTTTTAAAAATAAAAATAAAATTTTAAATCCAACATTATAGAAATCACACGTATTTTGTATATAAAAAATAATGAGATTTGATATATATATTTCATCATATATCAATTGAGTTAAATTTTCACTAGTCTCAAATTAACAACACATTGTGTATCATCAAATAATACTAAAATTATGTGAAATTCGATTGTAATATCTATAAATTCACTCTTCAATTTTTAATTTTATTTGATTTTTTTAATTCATTATCAGTATTGTAAAAAATAACCATTGTCAAGTGATGTCCTCATATTTAAATAGTTTACGTTGAAGGTTTTCAATGATTAAAAGATGGGTGGGAATTTTTTGACAACTATTAATTCGAAAGCCTCGACAATGAATTTTAAATAATTTCAGAATAATTTTAAAAAAAATTAGAAATAGAAGAATTTATAGACATATTTTTTTTAATTTATAGATTATTTGTATTTCAAATTTCATATAATTTAAGTGTTGTTTGATATTTTATAAACCAAACATATAGGAGATATCATGTTTATATGTTCTATTTCTGTGTGCTAGAATCAGTTCTTCTCTTCTTTGTTTATATTTTGGCATAGCATTTAATAGCCGTTTTTTTTCTAATTCTGGTTGACAAGCATGTAAACAAACAAAAATTTAAGAAAATAATTAAAAAAAAAAAACAGAAGCATGCGCTTATTTACTAACATCACCTTTCATTCTCTATTTCTCTGTCCTTCCATGGTTCCATCATCATCTCCTGCTCTTAAATTTCTCAGGGGCTGTTCCGGTCTGTCATGGACAACGCTTTATATATTTTCTTCCCACCATGCATTTATTTGGAGAAGGAATGACATCCGCCTTACTGATACTGATACTATTCATTAATTGCACCATATATTGAACTTGTTTAATTCAAGCATATATATTAAGTGATGGACAAATTAATTCTTTTTACAGTATTAACAACTACTTGAGAAAAACAATGAAACAAATCATTATAATTCTCCAACAAGCGTATCCTTCATATGTAATTAATAGCTAGCTACTGGAGAGTTTATTTTTGGCTAGCTGATATATATAAAGGATATGGGAAAAGGAAATGTTTGGAAGACATTGTCGTTGATACCATTATCGATACTGATTTTTGTTATTCATGTTAACGATTTTATTATATAATTTATTTTATATGTATTTTTTATTGATCAACTCATATACTATTAATATAAATAATAACTCATTTAAGATGAATAATAAAAGTATTGTACAAAATAAATTGTATAATAAAATCGTTAGCATGAATAGTAACTCATTTAATATGAATAATAAAATCGGTATCAATAATGATATCAATGACAGTATCTATATATCAACATGTTATGGAGATATCATTATTTATACCGTCGTTGATACGGGCTTTATTATACACGTTAAATGAGTTATTATGCATGTTAACGATTTTATTTTATACAGTACTTCTATTATTCAAGCTAAATATCACTAATATGCATAATAACTCATTTAAGTTGATAATGACAATACTATACAAAATAAATTTGCATAATAAAGTCCTTAACATGTATAATAACTCATTTAACGTATATAATAAAATTCGTATCGATCACAATATCAATAATCGTACCTGTATATCAGATCCGATTCCTAAATTCATTTCCTTCAATTTTGTACTGGAGAGGGGGGCAATGAATGAGAGAAGTGCGAGAAGGATCAGGTTTTAAATAAAAAAATGCTGTCCTAGCTACCAGTTAGCTGGACCTCTATTATTATTATTATTATTATTATTTTTGAGATTTAGAAGTTAGAACCATACATGCCTGAAGGGCAAAATTGTCCTTTGTCTAAAATTGGAACTACTCTTGAGGATCCTTTTAGGCTGTATATTATTTTGATGAGACTGGATTTGTCATAATAATCATTAATTAATCAGACTTTGTGTGGTTTAGCTTATTAGCTAGGGTGAGCTTTGATTAGCAATAAGAGAACCAAGCTAACGATATATATATTGCTACCAGTATACTAGGCATAGGTACTGATTTAGTTTTGTTTTATATATATTATATATGTTTGCTTGCTAGGATCTATGGTGGTGCTAATGTTTTTAGCAATAGAATTTAATGCAATAGTAGTGAAGGTAAGTGATAAAAGAGCTTTTGCTGAGGAAAGCTGGTGGCATTTATTATTATTATTTTTATGCAAAATGGTAATTTAAAACATATAACTTTAAATATTCATAAAAATCTTACATTTAGATTTCGAATCTACCGTTTTCTACATAAAAAATATTATCTTTTATCACTAAATCAAAAATTTGTTCATGAAAGTTGGTGTCATATTGACTGCTCATTTAGATAAAAAAAAACGAAAAAAGAAACATAGAAAACAAGCAATGAGTTTGGTTAGAAAAACTTAGAATAAATCTTCAATTACTGGTCACTGGTGAGAAAAAAAGTTAAGTGGATCCATAAATCTGAATTTTCTACCAACGAAATTTTTATAATTATTTTTATTTTATTTTTTGCATTTTGGCCTGCTGACGAATCATCCATGACATTTCACCTTGAGTTCATCCACCTATCATTATCATGTGCATTAATTTATTGATATACAAAGACATTCATAAGTGTGAACCATGTACAAATGTACAAATAGAAGTTGTATACTAGTTATTGTTCATATATTTTATGTCAAGTGTAAATTTTGTACAAATTTAAATTTACACGATATTCATATATACTTAACAGAAAAATACATTGTTCCCGTCTAATAATGCCAAAGTACACATTGCAAATATATTGCTAAAAGTGTGATTGTGTACAAACTTAAATTTAAATATGGTTGACACTTGATAGGATAAAAATGTATAGAATTCACATTCAATAATATTAAATCATGCTCAGATCTGTTATGTCGAGCGTGGACTATGTATTGACTTGAATTTGTACATGATTTATAAATCTAGACTAACAGAGAATTAACCTTTGATCTAGTGTATAAAAACAATACTTTTTTGTAGAGGTCACAAGTTCACAATATGAGGTTCATTTATGGATAATTTTAAAATTAAGTAATTTTAACTTTCATTTTTATCTCAAAAAATAATTTTAGATAATGCGTATCAATATGTGTGCTGACATAAGTAGCTCATTCATCAATGAGATTTAGGTGAAATGGGCATTCACAATAAAAAAAATATCTTCTTATGAATTATTGGTGTTTTCTTTAAACTTTTTATAAATGTACATGAATGATTTGATCTTCATGTTTCAAAAAAGTGATAAAACGTTTAAAAAAAGAATATATATTTGGAGAATCATTGACACTATCAATGCTTCTTAGTTATTATATTTCTTACTAAAGAAAAGAGAAGAAAAAAAAAAGAATTTCATACTATCAATTAGACAATTATTCTTGAACTGTCACTCATCATAATCAATAATTGAATTTATTTTCATAAAAAAATAATATACTGGAGCACTATTCATATTTCCTTGTCATGTAATATATTTACCAAAATATATTATAGCCAGCAGTCTTAATTTGTCTTTCATTTTCAACATGTTTAATTTTCCAAAATTAATGTGCCAACAAATACAAAAAAATTGGGGGACGGGGAAACAATTATTGATTATTTAAAAAATTACTGAGGACAGTTATACTTATACCCACTTGCATATAAAGCTATTAATAATTCTGAGGGACCAATCAGAACTGTACCATCAATGACAACTTGGATTAGAAATATAATATATATAATAAGGTCCTTTGTATACCAGTGCATACATGTACATACATGCTAGGTGTTAGCTTAACTGTTTTTGGATACTTCATTCTCAGTTTGAACTGTTTTCAATACTCTATTTCAGAAACTTCTTTTTGTATCACAATCTAGTACAAGGGTGATATGCTTCAGTTATCTACAGAAAGATATAGATTTAAGTCTCGTAAAATATATTTGATAAATGTTGAGTTTAACACAAGTCTTTATATAAAAAAAAGTTTTTATAACAAATAAAAAAAATTTGAATATCTTATTTGAACAATTATATTATAAATCAAAATTTTTAATAATTAATAAATTATAATCATTAATTTTAACTTGATCAAAACATATACACTCCAAATATGAAATAGCAAAATGAGAAATATCAAAAAAACAAAAGACCTTCTCCTAGAAAGGTTCCTTTTTTTTTTCAATCATTATGACTTGGTACCAATAGAAAACAAGAGTGTTATAGTCTGACAAAGATTCGGTGCATTCATGAATGATAATGACCCAGGTGCATGGAAATTTTATCAAAATAGCTCTAATAAATTATTAAATATTTCTCCAGCGTTCCAAAGCCTTAGCGCCAATTTATTTTAAAAAGAAAAATTTTATGAATATATTATTATTAATATTATCATTTATACATATTTTATTATACATTTTAAATGAGTTATTAACAATTTTATTTTATACATATATTAACGATTTTATTTTATACATTACTTCTATTATTCAACTTCAATAATATTAATATGCATAATAACTCATTTAACTTGAATAATAATAGTATTATATAAAATGAGTTTATATAATAAAATTACTAATATATATAATAATTCATTTAACATGTATCATATCAATAATGATATCAACTCCCTTTAAAAAAAAATGTGATTATGCAACTCATAGGATGAAATTATGAGAAGCAAAACTTATAGATAAATTATCAGCTCTAGTTTTTAAATGGGTCCTTTGGGCCAAGAAGTCAACTGCTTGCTTCCCAGCTTGGAATTATTATATTATATGATTGTACATTCTAATTAATTTATGGATGAAATTAGCTATGATTAAGAGGAGACTTTCTCAGCATCATAATTTATAGCTGTCATAGTCTCATAGACTGTTAAGCACATAGTTGATCTTTCGTCCAATTTTCATCAAAGATCAAAATAATTAGCTATCTCTAATGCGTTTAATTATCACATATTTGTTACATATAATTGTGATCAAATGTATGATGGATGTAATTTTCATATTTTCATGGGCTTCAACGGAAATTTCCCACACTCGATGCCTGGCCGGATAACGACAAAAGGAAATTAAGAAACTCATCCCAGTTTTTGCTTCTTCTTGAGGGATTCGAAATTTGTATCTTTCAGGGACCTTGAGAAGATTTGACCACCGTGGATAACGACGAAAGGTGAGTTGGTCGATAAATGGTATAATTTCTTTTTCCGGAGTAAATTTACTCAGTGTCCCTTGAATTATTATTTATTTACAATATTAGTTTTTAAAGTCTTGAAGGTTTTACACTAAAATTCAAACGACTTACTACTATCAATATCCACAGTGTCACGTAAAAGTTCTTGTCATGATAAACTAATTCAAAAAAAAAAATTTACAAGCATCTCATTGTAATAATATAGCACAACAAGAATGACAAATATCACTACGAATTCCGATCTAAATTTTTGACTAATAACAAAGATGGCATAAATTTGACATATATTAAATTCTAGGAGTTTCAGGGACCAACATGAATATTTGTGCGCCACCACTTTAAAAAATGGTAATTTTTCCTCTTTTACCGTGGGTGAACACCAATCACGGGTTACGGAAAGGAGGAAAGATACCGAACAAAACAACCGCTGCGGTGCCGTGCCAGGCAGTCACGTGGGTCCCGCAGGCCGAGGAGGCAATCCTCTGTGCCCTGCCACGTGGCACGCGACACACACACACACTTGTGTTTTGCCAGAACAGCAACAGCCTGCCCGTCCGAACACACAATTACACGAAAGTCATAGCCTCGCTCAGTTGATCTGATCCGATCTGGCTAGACGTCACACCTCTCCAGTCATGCTAACACTGGAGGCGTCCTTTACTAGAAAGAATACGATGTAGTACCGATGAACTGTGTCGTGTGCGTGCCGCGTATTTATTTAATCGAAGAGAGAGGTCGTAAAAAGTCGTAACAGTGGCCGCCTTGGCAACGGCCAACGGCCAACCAAATGGACCAGAGTCATGATTCCTGAGTGACTGTAGATGCATAGGAGTAGTGCATGTGAAGTTCCAACGCAAGAAAAATTTGGAATTGGAACCTTATTAGTTAGGAAAAATACAATTTGCCTTAATCAAATATCTCATTTACACTTCAATTATTATTAATAAATTAGATCTTTTAAGAAACATCGGCGTGTGAGATAAACGTACGGTGATAGTAGGTAAAATAAGAAATATTGTTCGAGACACTGTATCACTATCCAATTAATTATTATTGTTCTCCGAGATCAATTATTATTTTTTATATTATTTTTGACGTACATCTATTTTCGTGTTCTATCCGATAAAAAATATCACGAGATGAATATTATAATAATAACAATAATGGTTAAAACGATAATAAATTAATAACAAAATGGATAAAAACATATAAAAAGAATAATATTAACTTAATATTTTATTAAAAAATAGTTAGCTTCATGATTTTAAGACTTCTCATTCATATCACATCCAAGGCACCCTCACTATTTCATTTGTTTTTCTCTTTTTTATTTTTCTTGATAAAAAATTTCATCTATTCTTCTTTCTCTTTCCTCATTAAAGGTGTTTTTGGTGTGCCTAAGATGTTATGAACCTTATAAAATTCAAACTGACACAACTCTACTATATTATTTTGTAGAAAATTTAAAGCAACTAACTGTGTTGTTCACTATATATATAGTTTTAACATTTTGAGAAAATATTTATTTATTTTTAAATTTATTGCATGCAGATGTATTTGCTTATTATAAAATACTTCTTTTTTTGGATAATAACTGGAATATATAAATGATGATAACAATAATAGTAAAAGTGATAATATTATTGACAACAATAATTAATTAAGGTAATAACCTTTTTTTTCGAGATGAGAAAAGACCCATGAGTCACAGTTCTCAAAGTTTGTTGTTAAACAACCATACTAAATTAAGATGTAGTCATTACTTACAACTTGATTTATTTTCTTGATTTAGTATTCTCACTAACCTCATGCTACTTCTCTTGTCAAATAGGATATATATTCTACTAATTTTCTTAATTAAAATTTTTAATAATAAGTCTGATTAACAACGCATTATATGCAATCGTCTACATTCAATTATTACTTCAGAAAAGAAAAGCTCTTATTCAGAAAAATTTTAATGTTGACAATAGAAAGGTACAAAAGCTAAATTCCAATAACATGTTTTCTTTTATTCGGATAGCCAAGAATTAAAGATTTGTCATGACTCATGCATATGCTGAAGAGGCGAAGACCTGTGATGTTGCCCTTTGCAATTTGAATTGTGTAGACTGTAGAGATTGCTCGTCAGTTCTATATCACATATGGAGTTAAAATTCTCAGCAGTACTATATATTTATATTGCACAAAAATCTTCTTTAAAAATAGAGAGCTGATATACATATACAGTTACTGATACCGTCGTTGATACGGATTTTATTATATACATTAAATGAGTTATTATGTATGCTAATAACTTTATTATATAAATTCATTTTGTACAGTACTGTTATTATACAATTTAAATGAATTATTATGCATATTAATAATTTTATTATGCAAATTCATTTTGTACAGTATTATTATTATACAACTTAAATAAATTATTACGCATATTAGTGATACTTAAGTTAAATAATAAAAGTATTGTATATAATAAAGTCATTAATATACATAATAACTCATTTAATGTGTATAATAAAATATATATATCTACGATGATATCAATAATAATATCTTTATAATATTTTCCTTAAAAATAATCCAATGAGAATCTCAAAGTTGCTCGTTAAGATACATAAAAGCACCTCTTCCATTTAATTTTTACCTACTTCATTTGATGAAGTAGCTGATCAATACACATGATACAGATCTTAACTCACACACCTTAGGAGAGATCCAAGTAGCTTTCATTAGGCAAGTACAAATGTACAATGAGTCAAATGACCCCTAATGGAGGGCACCTGTAGACACCTTGGAGAATTACTACCAGAGGTGGATCCGGTTGAGGCTTGAGAGGGATGAGCCGATTTTTTTTTTTAATTTAAGAAATTAATTATTCAAAATTAAATATGTAGGAAAATAGAAAGATAAATTACAGGTATAGGAGGGACGGGGTTGTAATAACCGTCCGATGCTTCCCTTTTTTGAAGTAACAGTCAAAAATTTGAGAAAATAATTTTTCAATAGGGACGGTTCTCTAAATGACTATCCATCCCATGGATGCGAATTTGGAAGGTCGTCCCTGCTTATGGGCTGGGAAATTAAAACACGTCCTCTTGCTGCGTTGGGCCGTGGAGTCGCTCCATGTCTCGAGCCCTGCACCCTGCTCCACCCATGACTCAGCTCGTGAAGATTCCATCGTGTTGGAGACCGTTAGAAGACTGGGTGTGAGATTTGGAAGCCCGTTCGTAGTTTGGGTCAACAAATACAAACTCGTCCTTGAGCTCTTTTTCTCCTTCCATCACTTCCTCTTTGAAACCCATTTCTTCCTCCCCACTCCCATCTTCTTCCTCCAGCCTTCTGGGGTACACCTGCCCACTGTCACATTGCCGACAATCCGTCCAGCCGCCGTCGATTGAATCCGGCCACCTCCTTGTCTTCCCCTCTCACATTATCAGGTAAATTTTATTTTTTTAAAACCCAAATTTATTTATTATAGTAATTGTGTAGTAATGGTGTAGTTTAATAATTGTAATTTGTTGTAGTAATGGCGTAGTTTAATAATTATAATTTGTTGTTAGTAACGGTGTAGTTAAATTTTCTATTGTATGGCCAATTTAATTAAATATATAGTTTATATAATTACTAATATGTGTTTTTAGTAGAAATAATTTAAATATGATTTATAAAATTTGTGATTTAGTACAAATATTTTTTTTGTTGCACGATCAATTAGTAACATATATAATTAAATTTCATGATCAATGTCATTCTAAAAAAAAAACTAATTCAATATTTTTATTTAGTTTATATTGCACATTTATGAATATTTAGAGTTTTTTAATAAATTATGCATGCTTATTAAATATTCATAAAATATAAAATAATGAAACTTCTTAAAATTGGAAAAATAATTTTTAAAAGTTTAGAAATTAACAATATATATTATTATTATTTTATGATAAATTCGAAATATATATGCAATGACAAATTGTGAAAGAACCATTTTAATCTATAGTTTTATTATTTTATATTATTACTTATTTTGTGATATATGTTTATTTAAATTTTATGAACCATGTCAAATCTATTAAGTATTTTTTTTTATTTAGCTTGGAAACAAAAAAACTTATTCTTATTGCATATTCGAGTACAACACAATTTGCACTTACGATTTGTTTAATATATAAACATATTGCACATTTATGAATATTTTCAATATTTTTATAAATCATGCTTGCTTATTATGTCATAATGAAATATAAAATAATGAAACTTCTTAAAATCGGAAAATATAATATTTTAAATTTTAGAAATTAAGAATATATACCATTATTATTATTGTTATTATTTTGTGATAAATTCCAAATATATATGCAATGATAAATTGTGAATTATTTTTATAATATATACTTATTTTGTCATATATGTTAGTTTAATTTTCATGAACCGTTTTAATCTATTAATCATTACTATTATACATTTGCTTGAAAAAGATGAACATAATTATTTATACCATTTTAATCTATTAATTTTCATGACCTCTCACTGCCTTACTGGCCGTGCCTATATGCAATCACAGAATATTTGACATACATAAGGAGGTGAGTTGAAAATATATCATATTATATTTTTATTTGATAAAATATTTTAGTTGAGTCACATAATTGTTGGTTTATATCTTATTTTTTATTGTAATTTATTTTTAGCCCGAAGTTGTTTTAAACTCACGTACACACCGTCCTCACATTCCTTATCACGAGCGTTGTGAGACGGCACTTAGGAAGTTAGGGATGTATCAGATTGTTCAGTTGTCTCAGATGCAGGTTGATCCAATATTAGTCATCGCACTTGTGGAGCGGTGACGCCCAGAGACATATACTTTCCACTTACTAGTCGATGAAATTATCATTACACTACAAGATGTTCGTTGCTTATGGGGTTTTTCGATATGTGGTCTCCCTTTGACCAGTCATAGTGAACTAGAAAACATGCAGTTGGTGGATGACTATCTCCGGCATGTCCCGTTACAAGCATGAAAGAAAAAGAAGAGAAATAGTGGAGACGATGCAGAGGTAACTGTATCTTATTTGAAATATCAAATCAACTTGAAATGATTGGGGGAGACGTTTAGTCAGATGCCTGGGAACCCGACCCACGAGAAGGTAGATAGGTACACTTGGATATTTTTACTTGATTTATTCGGATCGATATTTTTTCCCGACTCGTCTAAGTTAGTGTACCGGCAATGTATTTGTAGTTGCTGACCGATTTGCAGAATCCGCCAGCCTACAATTGGGGTGTAGGTATGTGAAAATTCTTTTATTTTTAATATTAATTTAATTTGAAATAATTATTTTTCTTAAATAAAAAATGTGTGTATGTATATGAAAAATATTCTTTGTTTTATAGTTACTTTTTGTATTTTAATATTCTCAAATGTTAAAATTCCCTTCCTAGTTTCCTACATATTTAATTTTGAGTAACTAATTTCTCAAAAAAAAAAATCAGAGGGATGAGGTCAACTGATGTCCATCTTTTAAAAAAAATAAAAATAATAGTGTTTATAATTATATGCGACATTTTCATAATTTGTGGAAAATTATTGAAGATTTAACCATCATTGATCTTGTATTATTAGTAAATGTCTCACTATTAACTATATATTTCGACCGTAACTAGTCTTTGATCAAGTGATAAAAAATAATATTTTTCATATAAGAAGTCATAAATTTAAAACTCGGATGAAGAATTCTTAATGAATATTTAAATTTGAATAACTTAGAATCTCATCTTTATCTCAAAAAAATAACTTTATATTTCGACCAATTCAAGCTGTTATGAATGTGTATAATTTAATTTGGGATCTTGTTAACGTTGACCTTCTGATGAAATATATATGCCTCCATCCTGATTATGAAAGATAATTAATATCTGATGATTTCCTTACGATACAAATAAATTTCAAAATTTCGGATATATATTACATATGAAGTTTAAATTTTGAAAAAAAAAATCGACCTTCCTTTTTACTGTAATCATTATTATACTTGTAGCATGTATGTTGAAAATGAACAACCTTATGCTATTTGCCTTATCATTTATTAAAACGATTTCATATTCTCAATGATCTAACCATAATATTTTTTTCCCGCAATTTATTATAATAATGCGTGCATTGCATATGATTTATTCAATAAATGTAATTATTTTTCGAACTTTTTTGGTTGATACTTTCAATTTTCTTTTCTTTTGCTTCATTAGACAAATTATATCAGATTATCAAGTAAGATTATTTTCAACGCGTACCTAACTTATTACGAAAAAGATACTAATACAAACAAACTAAATATCCTCAAAAACAAGTGTCAAACTGTCACTTGATCTTTCATCTTTTATCTCAAAAGGCAAAAAGTCATAATCTAAAAAGAATGATAAATGTATTGTGTGCAATGCAATTTCCCAGTCATTTATTGGAGGGAAGTTCTCTTATCCTGCCATTTCTTGTGGCCTTGTGGGGTTCAAACTCTTTATAGTACATGCAAACTGTATGTGCTAGTTTATTCGGAGCACCTCTTTTTGGGAATAATTGAATGGGCCGTGGTTCTAGGTTGATTCGGCCTAGTATATGGCTATATCCAACTTTGTGCTTTATCCTTTAATTTTGTTTTTGGAGGATATCTTTTCACAACTATTATTTTAATAATAAAATTGTAAATAATTTTCAAAAATATATATAAATATTTTTTAAGATTGATTGTATTTTCAATTTTATGCAATTTAAGAGTTATTTGATGTTTTATCAATTCATAGATTCAAGAATATGTTGATTTTATTTTTTTATATTTTTAAAAATCATTTTGAATTTTATTTAGAAATCATTGTTGTCAAAGTTGTTAAGATAACAGTTGTTAAGTGATCTTCACCCTTTTGTTTTAGTATTTTTTAGAAAGCTTGATATAAGGTGATGTTGCTAACTATATATTGAGATGAAATACATATTGCAATTGAATATATATTCACGGTCATGATAATATTCGAAACTAACAAAACAGTTATTCAAATAAAAATAATTAAAACATATACATTTTTCACTATAGTATAAATTGTGTGTGTGATTATGTATCAAATTCAATATAATTTGAAAATCATTTAATCATCGATGAAGTTTCGATAAAACTAAACCATTAAAACTCTTAGAACGTTAAATAAATAATCAATCAATTTCAAAATCATACCAAATTTAATACAAAAAATATCTAAATTATACAAAATATCTACTATTATATATTTTGAATTTTTATAATCATTTAACTAGTCTTGAATAATTGTCATATAATTTAATATTTGTCCGTATACTTGTTTTTTCAACTTGCTTGTCCTTAAAAATAATAAAATACCTCCTAATATACTAAGAGCTCCCAAATTGGGCTAAGACGGACAGTAATGGATAGCATTATATGAAGGCCCGTTTTTCTTGCGTATGAACAACAACTTGCAATCCTAAACAAATTAAGTGTAATACTCTAATGGAAGTTCATCACAAAATATGATGCAAGCAACCTCCAAATTTCAAAACTTTTCATTCACACACACACACACACACACACACACACATACCCAAAAAATACTATACAATTTTCCTCTCTTCTTCTACCAAAAAAACAAAGAAAAAAGATCGCAAACTAACACCGGATTTCTTAAATTTACATCAGAGTTCTGTACTCCCCATTTTTCTTGCTGTCCCGGACCGAGAGACACAAGTTCTGATCCTCTGCCGCATAGCGCGCGCGCTACGTGATGCACTGACAGATGTACTTGTAGAGGGATTTTTTTCGATATTTATTCTGCACTAATAAGGTCCCCAACAACTCAAATACATGACCGTCCGAAGTGACTCCTCCGACTTCCTGGCCGGTTCCTCCGTGTAAACTTTCGAAATCCTTTTCACTTCAGAAAAGGGGCCAATTTTGTTCTTTGCATTATTTTTTATGGACCTCAATGCATAATTCCACCGGCAAAGCACCGCTTGGTCCTTGAGAGCCTCCACCGTACCGACACTTGCTGCTACGATCAAAGACGCTCTTGTTGCTGATGCCATCTTTTTCCTTTCTCTTTACAATTTACTTTAGTTTGTTTCTTTGTTTGGTGAAACACAAGGGACTGCTTATTTATAGTGAAGGATTTTTGAAGAGAGAAATTAAAGGTGGTGTGGGAGGGGAAACAAGGTGCTAGCTGCATTTTGAATTTAGATGGTTGATATCAACACGTTTCCTTTTGAGGCATGTATACTAGATATTTATCAACTTTCAACTTATCAAAAAGTATAGTTTTTCCGTACAGTTGATTAAGGCTGAATACCAAATAGATGTTCTCACCCGAGTTAGTATGTTTTATGTGTTGTATCATGTAATATAATATTTTGTTCATTTGTTCGTATAAAAATTTATGAAAAATAAATTAAATTTTTTTTATAATTCATCAGTTTGTACGGCTTACGTTGTGCAATACAGAATATCAACACCCATATCCGTGTGTTCGCAAATATGAAATTATGAAATTTTGATAATTTAATGTGAATTATAAATTTTGAACAATTTTAAGTACATAATTATACTAAACGGATATAGATGTAATCAATTATAAATCGATAATATAATTTATGTTTTTTTTTGTGTTTGATAGTTTGCTTAGGGAGAGGTGTTATAGATGACAAAGTCTTTCCAGAGAAAAAAAACTACTTCAAATAATAAAAGTTTTTGAAAAAAAAACAAAGTGCAATTTCTTCACTTTTCAGATATTAAAAATGTCTACTTGTTTTTTAAATTGTATTAACGAACTTGTATAAAGGTTTCGGTATCATAAATTGTCATATTCTTTCTGTTCCATTTATTAACTAAATGTTAATCTTCCTAAGTAATGCATTCAAATAAAATTTCATACTTTTTTAACTTCATTTTATATAAGATTTGAAACTCTAACGACATGCTAGAATTTAACAGTTGCATTTTGCTTTGATAAGTTCATTGCATGAATAAAGATATTTCTCACGTACATCCAATATTTATGATACATTTAAAAAAAATAACATTCAAATTAAAAAAATAAAATTGTAAATATGTTCTCAATTATTTTGATAGAATATCTACTAAATTTGGATCAATTTGAAAAATATTTAGTCTTTCATCAAACAATTTAGAATTTTAATGATAAATTTTAAATGATTTCATGATGGATGATCAAACTGACTTAAATTTGATATATGTCTTATCTAAATAATTAAAAATACATCTCTAATTTTGATTTTTAATTATAATGATGTTTCTAAAAAATATATGTACAAAAAAAAAACAGATATATCATAAAAATTAAATGTAGATTAGAAACACTCATTTTATAAATTATCAATCAATATCGTATTAAACAAATTTAAAAAATTGTGAAACTTTTACTTGAACACATTTTTCAACAATCCGTTAATAAAATAAAATAAAATAAAAATGGATAATCATTTATAGTACTTTCACTCTCCAACCCATCAAAACCCACGAATGGGAATGGGAAACATCAAGTCCAAACAAAGGAGAGTCATATCATATGATATCATTACACGAAACGAAAGCGAACAAAGAGTGTGCTGGTTTTCAGAATTCTATGTCCAACATACAAGCGGCTCTTTCGTTTGCTTTCTCACAAGTGGGAGCAAGGGCTGTTACATATCGGCATCACTGTATGATATTACAAGAGAACGGAGGAAGTTTCAATATCTAGGAATTAAATTTTAGTTTGACGAACCAAGTAATCGTTGGATCATCAAATTTGATGTTTTACACGATTATTGATGCGGATAAGTGAAATTTTTGTGTGATTTTTGACATTATCGAATGATTATTCTGTTTATCGGATCGAAATTCGATCTAATGTGAGTTGGAAGAGATGCATAAGCCTTGATAGCTTTATTGAGGTCATTTTCATTATATCTTGAGCAAATAAAGAGTTGGTGTTTGGTGGGGATCAGCTCAAAATAGATGGATAAGTTCAGGCACACAATTTCTTGTCCTTTTTTTTTACAATGTGCGATCGATATACAAGTCTTGGTATCCTCTCTAGCTACTGAAGCTTGGTTTTTTTTATACCATGAGGAGAACTGAATTTCTAAATGCCTCTCGTCAAGTACAATTGCTATTAGTTGCTGTTACTGGTACATACATACTGCAAAAATGAAGAGCAGAAACGAAATGATATCAAACTTCCTGACACAATAGATCAATTTCGTCATAAATTATAACTAACAATGATACATCAAGTGTATATAAAATAGATTTTGGAAAAAGAGGTAGGAGTTAGGATTCATTGATAATGGTTAATTCGACAGTCCTGATGATAATTTTTTGAAAAAATATTTAAAATAAAGAAAATTATAGACATGTTCTCGAACTTAAAAATTAATTGTATTTCAAAATTCATATAATTTAAATGTTATTTAATATTTCAGTAAAGATCATTAATCATTGTCAATGGGTATCCTCATCCCTTAAAAAAATGTCAGTTAAGGCTAATTGAAAAAATATACACATTAACAAACACTTATCTATTCCAATCATAAAATTTCAAAATATGAACCGCTAGCAAAAAAAGATGTCAGTCCTTGTGATATTTGATCATTCACCTCCAAAGTGACAACTAAATTTGTGAATTATGAATCATGCATGCATTAATCCAGCATGAATGAGATTCTTTACTTGTCCAACTTAATAATATAATGTAATAATATAAAGATAACAATTGCGGGTGAATTTTATGCGGGGAAAAAAAATCAAAATGAATTATAAAATAAGAAAATATTTCTATGAATTTATAAAATAAAAAAAAACCGTAATCTTAGAATGCGGTCTCTAATCGAAATGCCGCACTCTCAAAACGCGGTCTCCCAATGAGATGACGTATTTTGGGAGTGCGACATTCTGTGAGATAATTTTTTTTATGTCAAACTAACTATTTTTTCATTTTCAATTATTATAATGTCATACTCAAAATTAAGATAATAGCTATTCATTATTAAAAATATTTTTTAAAAAAATTATATTTTAATAATTTTTATATATCTTATAAAGGACAGTTAAAATTGTAAAAAAAAATAATTTCAGATGATATTTATATATATATATATAAAACTCTCAAAATTTTAAAAAATTAAGTCCTAAGTTTAGAGGGATCAGACAATATTTTTTGCTCTCGAAAACGGTCATTACATTCATATTTTTTTAAAATGATTTATTTTTATATGCAAAAATTTATTATTTTATTATTATTATTAGAGTTATCTTAAAAAAATCTAAAAAAATAGTTAAAAAATCCTAAAAATAGAAAATTTCAGTATTGTATAAAATTTTGATATGAAGAATTTATTGAGCAATTTGGATTTTTCGTTTAAAGTCGATTTGATAGGTTTTTGAGTTAAGTGCACTGAGCAGCTCTGTACTCTTAGAAATACGCTAGCTTTACTCTATATCAACCTATGATATTCTTTTTACATTATAGTAATGAATTAATCATTAATTATTTCTCGCCTTCTACTACCTATCTGTTTCAAACTTTTTTTGTTTTAGAATATTTTCTTTCAGTAATCTAAAGAAAACCAATTATCCTTGATTAATTAACAGTTAATGACCTAGATAACAAATGAAATATTAATTTTAACACATTTGAGTTCTCAATTAGGTCAATTTAGAGAGAGCATAGACAAAAAAAAGAAGAAATCTTTTGACCTTAATACATGAGGTGTTTGAAAAGTGGAAGGTAATTCATGCATAGGTTAAGCCGTTAAGGAATGAAGGCGGTCTGCTTTTATGTTTTTATTTCTTAGTTCATTACATTTAGATTAGTGCTATTACATCTTATAAGGCAATTTCCAGACATTATTGTTTTATGTTTTTTCTTAGGTAGGGGATCCCTTGATAACTATTATCTTAATAATCTTAATAACTAATTTTTGAATAATTTTAAGATAATTTTTAAAAATTCTCAAAAATGGAAAAAAGTTAACAAACATATTTTTTTATCTTATAAATTGATTATATTTCAAATTTCATGTAATTTAAGAGTTATTTGATATTCCATAAAACACCGTTAAATATGGACTGTTATAAATGCCATGTAATTTTGATTATCATTGATGGAGTATCAACTAATACTTAAATTATATAAAATTTGAAACACAATCGATTTATAAGTTAAAGAATATGTTTATAATTTTTTTTCTATTTTTTTATAATTATTTGAAAATTCTTTATCAAGATTGTCAAAATAATAGTTATCAATAGATTCTATCCTTTTTCTTAAATTTTATTTTATAAACTATATAGTAATGGAAATAAAAAGGAAGACATAATTCTGACTTTTTTATATTAAAAAAGGAAGAAAGAAAAACAACGACAGCCAACAAAGAGAAGAGAAGAAACAAAAGTTGGATGCTTTACTTGGGTTAGTTTTGGATGGACCGAAACATTTGTCCGTAGGACTTCGGATCCAAGTCCTGAAGGTTATATGAATTCTCATGTTCCAGCTTGAATAATTGTGCATACAACACAGATGATATTGAGTTCACAACTGCCATGTTTCATTCGCGTTACACTTCCCTTTTTTGCTTCATCACTTTTAAAGATTGCCACTTATCTCACTACTTTTATCACATTAAATTTGACTCAAACAATAATATTTCCAAAAACAAAAGAGCTTCTGAAAGCAACACGGTCCCAGGTGTGAGTCCGACGTACCATTGAAATTTGAAAATACACGGTGCTCTGCTCTGTTATCTTTTCAGGAAATAACAAAAACAAAACAGCCCTTGGTATTTGGGATTTAGAACACGGAATTCCCAAAACCATGGTCCAGCTTCCCTCTTCCATCATTACCCAAATACCCAGTGAATTGGAGCACTGATCACTGAAAGCGACTCAGTTTCACAATACCCCTTCTACGTCTATAAATACACAGCACTCCCCTTTCTTCTTCCAGCAACAACAAGAGCACAACGATAAACAGAAATCAATTCAATCGTCAAAAATCAGAGGAAGTAAGATCAAGATAGCACCCACAGGGAGAGTTTCTTTGATCGTAGCAGCGAGCGTCGGCGCAGTAGAAGCGATGAAGGATCAGGCAGGGTTATGCCGGTGGAACTATGCTTTGAGGTCTGTACAAAGCAGGGTGAAACAAAACATGGGAGGCTTGTCTCAGATTAGAAAGATTTCATCTGGGATTGGCATAGATGAGAAGGCCAAGAAATCGGAGGAGTCGCTAAGAACGGTGATGTATTTGAGCTGCTGGGGTCCTAATTAGATTTATTTACTTGGTTGGGATTAGGAGGATTGTGGAGATGATAGTATAGTTTCAATTAATTTTGTAATTATATATTAAGAGATAATTTAAGCTCAGATTTTGTTCCATCTCATGTGTTTCGGTTCTACTTTCTTTTATTTTTTTCTGTTATCTTTTCTGACATTGATCTGACACAAGACATTGATTATTGATCGGCGAGTCCCTGGCCAGTTCCAGTTCGTCTTCTCACTTTACTTCTTTTTTATTTAATAATTTGAACTGCTGACAATAGGATCAGATCATACCATACTGCAATGATTTTGAAAACAAAAAAACTTAATTCTAGTTGATGTGTTTCTATAGATAAACATCACGGTCTGGATTCATAATTAACCGAGTCGTATTACATTTGGATTCAGTGCAGCACGTCAAATGAATGAATAGGAATAGAGATAACAATTATGTGATGGATTAAAATTTATATTGTAAATAAAGATATTAAATTAAAATTAGTGATTATAATTTATTAAATATTAAAAATTTTGATTCAGCAAAATTGCTCAATTACCAATTTGTTTCACAAATTCATACTAAATTTGAAAACTAGAAGTGGATCGAGTACCGGCTGTCTTTATATATAAGCAATTTGTATCAGTTATCTGTCGGATCCACCGGTGTATATTAGCTGTCTGATATTTTTGATAATCAAGAAAGCGAGTTCTAAATTAGAAATTGACTCATCAGAGCCAACTGCTCAAGGTTATATATGAAGAATAAAAACCGTAAATTTAATACAATAATAATAATTTTTATTTTTTTAAGAAAAAATATCAACTCAAATTCTCTAAAAAATATTTAAAAATAAATCAATAAATATCGTACTTAACGCAAAAAGTTTTCTTACATTCCAACTTAATTAATACATACACTAATGTTCACTGTTGCCTTGTCACATTGCCGTTTTCACTGTACATTACAAACTGCTACTTACCTCGCTCTTTTTATCATATTAAATTTGTCTCAAACAACAATATTTCAAGGAAAAAATACATATTACCCTCAACTTTAACTTATCCTGATCTCATAAATATTTCAATTATTTGTCGCCAACTTTTAACTTTCCCTGATCGATCTTAGCCATATCTCATTACAACAGCGCCACTGAAAGCAACGCGTCCCATGTGTGAGTTTGATGTGTCCTTGTAATAAATTAATAAATAAATGAATAAAATAGCCCCTAGTATTTGGGATTTGGGACACTGAATTCACAAAACCACGGTCCAGATTTCCTCTTCCATCATTACTCAGTGAATTGGGACAATACTGAAGTGCCTCAAATTTCACAATACCCCTTCTATATCTATAAATACACATCATTCCCCTTTCTTCTTCCAACAACAACAACAACACAACCACAACAATAACCAGAAATCAATTCAATTACCAAAAATCAGACAAAGTAAGATCAAGATGGCACCGACAGGGAGAGTTTCTTTGATCGTAGCAGCGAGCGTCGGCGCAGTGGAAGCGATGAAGGATCAGGCGGGGTTATGCCGATGGAACTATGCTTTGAGGTCTGTACAAAGCAGAGTGAAACAACACATGGGAGGCTTGTCTCAGATTAGAAAGATTTCATCTGGAATTGGCATGGATGAGAAGGCCAAGAAATCGGAGGAGTCGTTAAGAACGGTGATGTATTTGAGCTGCTGGGGTCCTAACTAGATTTATTTAGTTGATTGGGTTTAAGGAGAATTGTGGAGATGATAGTATAGTTTCAATTAATTTTGTAATTATATATCAAGCGATAATTTAAGCTCAGATTTGATTCCATCTCATGTGTTTTAGTTTTACTTTCTTTTATTTATATATTTTCTCTTTGAATTGAGATCCAAAAAGTAAATTCGGTAGCATTCCAATTAACTAAAGGGGGAGAAAAATCGAATTATATATTACAATTTACTCAACGGGGAATGAAGGTGGAGAAAATGAGACAAGAATTGAACATATATTGCATATAAGTCCGTGCATGGAAATCCTAATTTCATCAGATTTAGGTTTCAAATTCTCTCTGTAGGATCAGAATTTTAAGTGTACTTAGGTTTTACTTCTTTTTTTCTTATTATGTTTTTTTTCATAATGGAAACATAATAGTAGGTAATTTGTGCACATGTATTTTATAATGCTTTCATATATTAAAAGTTCAGAATTTGTTGGTTTGCAATTGTATTGTGTGCTTTACTACCATCTAATTTTCAGGAGCTTTGCAATTGTATTGTGTGCTTTACTACCATCTAATTTTCAGGAGCTTTGCAATTGTATTGTGTGCTTTACTACCATCTAATTTTCAGGAGCTTTTATATGCTACTTTTTTTTGGGTTCGGTTGGAGCTTACATCAGTATTTGTAAGATTGTGAATTAGAAAATGAGGTCTCAGTTCAATCTCAATAATTCACATTCCATCTCTTACAACTTGAATTTTCGTTATTAGAATCAAACACATCTTTGTTTGATTTTATAATTGTTGGCTTCAAAGCTTTCCTGGTCCTGTTTATGCATTAAAATCTGTTCCTTTTTCCTGTGGGTATGTACGTAGGTAGATCGATGGAAGTAAGTTCAATGATTGGGATGCTGGCTTCTTGGACGGCATTTTGCATCTGGGACTGCCGATGCCATGTTCGGTATTGCTGGAGGCAACTGGTTGTTTCTGCATAGATACCTCATGCATCATCCAGTTTTGCTTTCAGAATACATGCTCACATGATGCCTGGCTGCACAGCAACACAGAGACATCCTTTATGGCTTTTATTATTAACCGTAGAGAATGAAGATGAAGGGAGGGATGAAGCGGGGCGACCTTATCTTCTTTTTTCTGACATTGATCTGACACTAGACATTGATTATTGATTGGCCAATTCCCCTTATCATTTTTAACTTCTTTTTATTTAATAATATGAACTGCTGATTCTAGGGCTCTCAATGATATTATAATTCAAAAATCCGATTCAAATTTAAATGAATGAATCCGCGTGTGTCTAAATGATATATTCGATAATTTATTGAATTTATATATAAATTTTGAAAATGATTTATTTTTTTAAATTCGTATTTAAATTATACATGATTCGAATTCGAATCTCCTATAAATTCGATAAATTAATATTATTTTAAAATTTTTAATAATAAGATATATATATATAATATTTTAAATTATTATAATTATTTATAAATATAACTGTAATTTAGTTAAATTAGTCTCGATAATTTTCATTATTTTAATTCTATTTATTTTGTAGAAGAAAATTTATTTTTAGTTGTATGTTATATTAAAATAATTTTCATTATAATAATTGGATCATATTAATTTTACAAAAAAATATTTTAGAAAATATTTTTTATGTCATGCAGGTTAATTAATTTAGAGTTATTATCTTAATTTATCTTTTAATAATGTAAAATTATATAAATTTGTTCATGTTAAACATGTATGTCATTATTTTAAAAATTTGAATAAAGAATCCGATAGATGATCCGAATCCGATCCGATATCTACTAAGAAAAAAATATATGAATTCGCATTTGAATCCTCAAATTTTAATTGAATATAAATCCACGTATAAATCTTTTAAAGTTTTACCGAATTAGCATATGGATCATACTAGATCTAATCCGAATCCGTTGACAACCCTAACTGACAGTAGGATTAGATCATACTATGATTTTGAGACAGTTTTCCGTTGACACCGATGAACAACAGCCGTCTGATTCTCCGATAATCAAGAAAGCGAGTTTAAAATCAGAAAAGGGCTCGTCGTTCAAACAATAAATCAGAATTAATGAAGAACATATAATTTGCAAGGACCGCAACATTGACGTCGGATCGAACTCCTGAAGGTTATGTATGAGACACGGTTTTCTTACATTCGACCTTAATTGTGCACAAATATTAAGTTCACTGATGCTCGTCTCATTCCGTATGTCCTTCAGTTGCTGTTTTGCTTGGACTACCACTTATGACTCCAATCTCACTATTTTTTTCATATTAAATTCAATAATTTATATACACCTTGAAAAAAAATTAATATATATTCAATTTTTATATACATCCAACTCTTATAATATATATATTTTTAAAAATATTAATCAAATTAAAAAATTATAAAACAAAATTATTAAAATTTTATCATCAAAAATTCAAAATTATTTGATAAATGGCGAATTTTTTTTTCAAATTGACTCAAAATTTAATACACCCGCTATCTAAAAAATTAAAAATATTCTTATAACTTTAATTTTAAATTTAAATTATATTTTTTCAAAAATATTATATAAATTAAATTAAAAGTTAATGTACCGTAAAAATTAAATAAAAATAAATATATATTAAGATTATTTAAATTAAATTCATCTCAAACAATAATTGTTTCAATTATCTGTCATCAATTTATTCTGATCTTAGCCATATCTCATAAACAGCGTGTCCGAAAGCAACCCGTCACATGTGTGCGTGGGACGTTTCCAGGAAATATGCAGTGCTCCGTTATCTTTCAAGAAAGAAATAAATAAATAAAAACAGCCCCTGGTATTTCGGAGTTGGGACACGGAATTCCCAAAACCACGGTCCAGCTTCCCTCTTCCATCATTACCCAGTGAATTGGAGCACTGATCACTGAAAGTGACTCAATTTCACAATACCCCTTCTACATCTATAAATACACAGCATTCCCCTTTCTTCTTCCAGCAACAACAAGAGCACCAACAATAAACAGAAATCAATTCAATCGTCAAAAATCAGCGGAAGTGAGATCAAGATGGCACCTACAGGAAGAGTCTCTTTGATCGTAGCAGCGAGCGTCGGCGCAGTTGAAGCTCTGAAGGATCAGGCTGGGCTTTGTCGATGGAACTATGCTTTGAGGTCTGTGCAAAGCAGAGTGAAGCAAAACATGGGAGGCTTGTCTCAGGTTAGAAAGGTTTCATCTGGGATTGGCATGGATGAGAAGGCCAAGAAATCGGAGGAGTCGCTAAGAACGGTGATGTATTTGAGCTGCTGGGGTCCTAATTAGATTTATTTAGTTGATTGGGATTTAGGAGGATTGTGGAAATGATAGTATAGTTTCAATTAATTTTGTAATTATATATCAAGAGATAATTTAAGCTCAGATTTTGTTCCATCTCATGTGTTTCGGTTCTACTTTCTTTTATTTATTTATTCTCTCTTTGAATTGAGATCCAAAAGTAAATTCGGTAGCATTCCAATTAACACAAGGGGAAGAAAATTCGAATCATATATCAAAATTTACTTAACTGGGAATGAAGGTGGAGAAAGTGAGAATCAAACATATCTTTGTTTCATTTCACAATTGTTGGCTTCAAAACTTTGCCGGTCCAGTCTATGCACTAAAATTTGCTGTTATTTTTTCTGTGGGTATGTACAAAAATAGATTGATGCAAGTATTAAAAACACGGAGAAAGTTTAATGATTGGGATGCTGGCTTCTTAGACGGCATTTTGCATCTGGGACTGCCGATGCCTTGTTCTGTATTGCTGGGGGTACCTCGTTGTTTCTGTATAGATACCTCATACATCATCCAGTTTTGCTTTCAGAATACATGCTCACATGATGCCCGGCTGCACAGCAACACAAAGACATCCTTTACGGCTTTTATTATTAATCACAGAGAATGAAAATGGAGGGATGAAGCGGGGCGACCTCATCTTCTTTTTTTCTGTTATCTTTTCTGACATTGATCTGACACAAGACATTGATTATTGATCGGCGAGTCCCTGGCCAGTTCCAGTTCGTCTTCTCACTTTACTTCTTTTTTATTTAATAATTTGGCACAACACAGATGGACACATATATGTACGTTTAATACGGTTTATACAGATAGACATAGTATGCACGGTTATTGATCGGACGGTTAATTCTATAATTTATTGACGTGATTTTGTAAAATAATTTTTGACTTTTTTAAAAATATTTTTCGGATTTTTTAAAAAAATTTCAGATTTTTATAATTTTTTTGTCAATTTCTATAAAAATAATATTTTTTTCCAATTGTTTGTTTATTTTTTTAGCAGCAAATAAATTTAAATTTTTTTAATTTTTTATATTTTGTAAGATTTTTCCGATTTTTTCGAATTTTTATTTCCACCAAATACGTTTAGTACGGTTAATGCACGTGAGTCAACTCGACACGATACGGCACGATTAAGGCACGTCATGGTTAGTACGACGTGTTGAATCGATACGGTACGTGTAGCATGCCGTGATTTAACCATACCGTGCCTTATTCGTACTGTACCGTACCGTACCGTCCTTTCCCATTTTTGATACGACACAACACACATGTTAAAAAACAAATTACCTCCTGTATTACGGGCACACCGTATTTTGATATGATACGACATGACTCGCGTGATTTTCAAACTCTACCTCATACCTGATCCAGGTTTGCTTTCAGAATACATGCTAACATGATGCCCAGCTGCACAGCAACACAGAGCATCCTTTACGGCTTTGATTATTAACCATAGAGATTGAAGCGCAACATTGACGTCGGATTAAACCCCTGAAGGTTTTGTATGGGGAACGGTTTTCTTACATTCGATCTTAATTGTGCATAAATATTAAGTTTCCTGATGCTCGTCTCATTCCGTACGTCCTTGAGTTGCTTCACTATTTTAACCAAACCATATTCTTATTATGGTTTAAATTACCAAAAAAGGTACAACAATAAAAAAAATTAAAAATCTATTTTTCTTAAGTGCATTTGGGTTGGGGGAAGTCACACAAAAAATTCCACTATTTTTGGAATAATGCATTTATTTTTAACCATTTAATATTTTTATTTGGGTTTAAATTACCAAAAAAGGGTACAACAATAAAAAAATTAAATCCATTTTTCTTAAGTGCATTCGGGTTGGGAGAAGCCATAGAAAAAATTCCACTATTTTTTGGATCATGCATCTATTTTTAACCATTTAATATTCTTATTTGGGTTTAAATTACCAAAAAATGGTAGAACAATAAAAAAAAATTTAAAATCTATTTTTCTTAAGTGCATTTGGGTTTGGGGAAGTCTCAGAAAAAATTCCACTATTTTTTCGATCATGTATCTATTTTTAACCATTTAATATTATTATTTGGGTTTAAATTACCAAAAAAAGTACACCAATAAAAAAAATTAAAAATCTATTTTTCTTAAGTACATTCGGATTGGGTGAAGCCCCAGAAAAAATTCCACTATTTTTAGGATCATGCATATATTTTTAACCATTTAATGTTTTGATTTGAGTTAAAATTACCAAAAAAAAATATAACAATAAAAAAAATTGAAATTTATTTTTTTTAAGTTCATTCGTGTTAGGAGAAGTCACAAAAAAAATTCCACTATCTTACATTCCAACTTAATTAATACATACACTAATGTTCACTGTTGCCTTGTGACATTGCCGTTTTCACTGTACATTACGAACTGCTACGTACCTCACTCTTTTTATCATATTAAATTTGTCTCAAACAACAATATTTCAAGGAAAAAATACATATTACCCTCAACTTTAACTTATCCTGATCTCATAATTATTTCAATTATTTGTCGCCAACTTTTAACTTTCCCTGATCGATCTTAGCCATATCTCATTACAACAGCGCCACTGAAAGCAACGCGTCCCATGTGTGAGTTTGATGTGTCCTTGTAATAAATTAATAAATAAATGAATAAAATAGCCCCTAGTATTTGGGATTTGGGACACTGAATTCACAAAACCATGGTCCAGATTTCCTCTTCCATCATTACTCAGTGAATTTGGGACAATACTGAAGTGCCTCAAACTTCACAATACCCCTTCTACATCTATAAATACACATCACTCCCCTTTCTTCTTCCAACAACAACAACAACACAACCACAACGATAAACAGAAATCAATTCGATCGTCAAAAATCAGAGGAAGTAAGATCAAGATGGCACATACAGGAAGAGTCTCTTTGATCATAGCAGCGAGCGTCGGCGCAGTTGAAGCTCTGAAGGATCAGGCGGGGCTTTGTCGATGGAACTATGCTTTGAGGTCTGTGCAAAGCAGAGTGAAGCAAAACATGAGAGGCTTGTCTCAGGTTAGAAAGGTTTCATCCGGGATCGGCATCGATGAGAAGGCCAAGAAATCGGAGGAATCGCTAAGAACGGTGATGTATTTGAGCTGCTGGGGTCCTAATTAGATTTATTTAGTTGATCGGGATTTAGGAGGATTGTGAAAATGATAGTATAGTTTCAATTAATTTTGTAACTGTATAGTAACTTAGTAAGCGATAATTTAAGCTCAGATTCGGTTCCATCTCGTGTGTTTCAGTTTCTTTTCTTCATTTATTTCTCTTCTTGAAGTGAGATCCAAATAAATCAGGTAGCAATCCTAATAATGTACAGTCAAAATGTCAAAACCAAACCAGCATCTATCAATTAATGATTTATACATCCAATACTACTTTTTGGAAATTAGTGGTGAAATTAAGGATGTGCAAGCAACCTGTCTAACCCGATTAACTCGTTCGATCTCAATAAACCGATCCGTAAAATAACGAATTAGAATTTTATTTGATTAGATACGCATTAAATTTTAATCAACTTATCATATAAATACTGATTATGTATTTCGAAAAATATATCTGTTAAAATACGATATGACCGTATAACATAATCGAATTGAAATTGTTTTCATAAATTTTGAAGGAGTTCTAAGTCATGCTTTGATCAACATAATTTGATTATGTATTGTTGGCTTTGTTTGTCTTTTGTTTTCTTAAAATATTTTGTTAACTATTACTTTTATAGTGTTGCTTAGTGAAGTATGTTCTTATTATTAGATAAAATATAATGTGTTGGATTACGTTGAATACTTCAAATAAATAATTTTACCTCTAGATGCTTGTTAAACAAAATAATTTATATTATTATTTGTTGAGTTTTTGTTTTAAAAATATTATCTTTACACTTAACAATTACAAACTTTATCTGTTATGATAAATGATACTCTCACCGATTATGCCATCTCATAATTTTACTAATTCCTCTCTGATTTTTGCTTAGTTTCGATTGTAGTTTATTGTTATCGGAGTTGAGGAATTGGAGTGTGCTATAGCAGTTTATTTATAGAGAGAGAGAAAGCTGTCATGTGGAAGTTGTATTTATAGACAGAGATGCACTCAATGAATCAAAAGACTGAAAGCTTACTAGAGCAAAATAAAGAAAAACCTAACAAAGTGTTGTAAGGTTCTCTACATTTCTTTTAAAATAATTATTAGCAAATTGTATGTTGCCCTTATTATGAATAGTTTGTTTGATTATGATGTTGAAAATAATATTTTATTTTCATGATTTTAGATTGTTAATTGTAAATATTTATTCATAACCAAATTATTTCCTAAATTAAACCGTCGTTTATTTTTGCATATTTATCTTGAATATACCTCGCTTTAACAGTTGTCAAAAGATGCAGCTTCAAAGCATATGAGATGAAACAGCCGCTAAACTTGAAGATATGCTTTACTCAAAAAAAAAAAAAAACATGAAGATATACGCCTAAAGTATGATTCTTGAAAAGAATTTTTGTCATGTAGACAAAAAAAAAGTAAAATATAACTGAAAATTATATTTTGCATTATGCATAAGAATAGATGAAATTTAAGTAATTAGAGAAACAACCTGCATAAATAATTGTAAATCAGTTATGTAAGATGCTGATATGTTCTTAGGATTTTTCTCCTTGAAAATTTTCCTTAATTTTTTTATATTGAAGATGTATTATATTTTTTGATGTTTTGACAGCTGATGACACTTTGCTTATTTTTTTTGTCATGGAATCAAGAAGTACCGAACAAAACAGGTTTTCCTAGATCCTGCATGCTTTTTAAATTATTTCTTTTTTACATTCTTCTAATTTGTATCATTAACTAAGAATTTATTCATTCAAAATATATTTGTTTATTGGTTATTGTCTTCGTACCTGAAAAAAGAAAAGGAAAAAAACACCCAAGTTTGAATTATGTTATATTGACTTCAAATTTCCATACCGCCCTTGCTAATTTATTACTTCAATTTGCAATTATTTAGGACACAATTAAGTTCATACTGACTTGACGTATATCTAAATTTTGAATTAATTTGTACAACATAGAAAACCTGATACAGCTGATCGGATATAATACCCATGCCATGAGCAAACTGGATGAGAAAACCTGAATCATTCCATTGGCCTGTGCCGGCGTTGCCTATCACATATCCTTGGGAAGAAGAACCATGAGCATAACCAAATAAAAAATATAAAGAAACATAATTTCTAGGAGAAAACTCTGTGATTATATCAGGATCTGAAGCTATCTTGATAATATATTAGACCAAACAAATCGTTTCAGAGAATATATCTTGAAATTAAGAAGTGGCTTCTGACCAGCTTCAATTCCTAGAAACAACCCAAAAATGAAGAACAATCGGGAAAAAAAAAAATACAAGTTAGCAACACCAACTTTTGTTGAATAGCAAATTTTGCTTTCGTAAAAATCAAATGCGGGATAAAATAAGAAAAATAAATTTTGCATCTTGCATACCGGCAGTTAAGTCATCGATGTTGTATCCTTTTGGGTTCGACGAATATGAGAAGCTGGCACCAATCGGGGAATCGGGAAATATTACGTTTGCTACCTAATCAGGAATTGACAGTTTATGCAAGGATCCAAAGGTAATAATTGTTCAAATTGGGGTTAGAAAAATAAAATCTTGCCTTCGTATAGGAGTATTGCTGATATACCAGTTGTGGTACGCTACCATTATAAGGCTTTTTTATAAACTGAATTGGACCTGTACAACAATTGTTGTTATTGCAATCTAAAATTTTGTATATTACTTGGCAAAAGTTTCAAGGTGGTGATCCATTGATAATATAAATGATATAATAAAATTATTAATATGAATAGTAACTCAATTAATTTGAAAAATTGGTATTGATAATTATTATTTTAACGAATTTAACAATTTTCAATATAACTAAGATTTGTAATTTAATATTAACAAAATGATGATTCATATTTTTATCATGAATTAAATGATTTATATTTTATCAATATGAAAATAACAAATTTTCATGTATCATCAAACAATAATGAAATTGCACGATGAAAAAACCCTACCATTCAGATTTCCGTCGTATAATTAAAAACAAACTGACTAAATTCACAAAATTTTTTTTTCATCAATTCTAAATTATATAACCCTGTGCATGCCACGGGTTGCATGCTAGTTTAATATTAACATTGTTCTAAACCTAACTAACTTGGTGGTGTGATACGACCGATTTTTATTTTATACAATCATGGCAATAGAATAAAAGTAAAAAATGATGGGCCAGAAGTTGGAGCAAAGATATTAACTTTACTGAAAAATTATATAAAAGTTCATATTGTGATGCACCTTATATTTAGACTCACTGTTTGATTCAAATTGTATGGTTGAAATCATATATGCAAGTGACAAAAATGACTACAGTTGTCCAATTTTATAATAGAAGAAAGCACGCGGTGTACCAGCGTAGGAAGTGTTGACATTAATTGACTATATATTAATTAATATAATCAAACAGAGATGTTGAAATGAATAAGTGTATTAGGATTCATAGTTTGTAATTATTATTCAAAATAAATAATAACCTTTATCAATTCGCCCTGAAAAATCACAAATCAGGTGGGACCCACTGTGATGCTAAAGTCTTTTTTGTTTGTTGGTGGCCGCTTAACACTAGTAAACAAAACTGCCCCTGGTACTCGGGGCATGGAATTCCCAATACCAACACCTCCATTTCATAAACCAGCGTCGATTTTTCTTTCTGCCAAACCTTTCCTTGTCTGATACCTGATTTTCATTTCTATTTTTGTTTTGCTTCTTTTATTATGACATCATTATCGTCATCATCATCATCTAACTCCATTTGCACATACCACACCATACCTATAAATTTACCATCTCCCTCCAAAATCAGTATTAATCAGCACACCCAATTTCAGACAACCAGTGGAAAAACTAAAGAGAACTTGGCATCCACAGGAAGAGCGTCTCCGGTCGTAGTGGTGAGCATTAGTGCAGTGGAAGCATTGAAAGATCAGCCGGGTCTCTCCGGCTGGAACTATGCTTTGCGGTCGCTCCGACGGTGAGCGAAGGGTCGATTCAGTGCCTTCTCTCAAGCTACGAAAGCATCTTCGGTCAAGGCTAAGAGATCGGAGGAGGCACTTAGGATAGTGATGTATTTGAGCAATTGGGGTCTTGATAATTAATTAAGTTAATTACTAAATTAATTCGGTCGATTGTATATGATTTCTGAGATTATGAATTAGAAAATGAGGTCTCAGTTCATTCTCAATAATTCGCATTCCATCTCTCACAACTTGAATTTTCGATTATTAGAATCAAACACATCTTTGTTTGATTTTATAATTGTTGGCTTCAAATCTTTACTGGTCCAGTTTATGCATTAAAATCTGTTCCTTTTTTCCTGTGGGTATGTACGTAGGCAGAGCGATGGAAGTATTAAAAACATGGTGAAAGTTTAATGATTGGGATGCTGGCTTCTTGGACGCCATTTTGTATCTGGGACTGCCGTTGCCATGTTCGGTATTGCTGGAGGCGACTGGTTGTTTCTGTATAGATACGTCATACTAGAGAATTAAAAACAACATGCACACGGCACATGTCAGATGCTGCACGGTACGACACGGTGTGTCAACACGTGCCGTGTTATGCATTTCGCGTATCGTGTTGTTATTTGTAGCGTATCCGATTTTTGTCACTGTACGAGACACACATATGCATGGCACGGGAACACGCATAGGAATGGGTAGACACGTTTAGCACAGATAAATACGGTTAGACAAGAATAGGTACGGTTAGGAACGGATAGGCACGGGTAGACACGTTTAGGACGATTTGGCTTAACCTAAAAAATTAAACAAACAATTGGAAAAAAATAATAGTTTTGTAAAAATAGCCAATAAATTAGAAAAATCCGAATTTTTTTTAAAATTCCGAATTTTTTTTTAAATTCCGAAAATTATTTTTTAAAAATTTGAAAAAATTATTTACAAAATTCAAAAATTATTTACAAAATTTAAAAATATACAAAATTCAAAAATTTTAAATTTAATTGCTGCTAAAAAAAGTAAACAAATAATTGGAAAAAAAATAATATTTTTGTATAAATTGCCCAAAAATTAGAAAAATCTGAATTTTTTTTTAAAAAAATTCGAAAATTATTTTTGAAAAATTCAAATATTTTTACATAATTCAAAAATTACTTTGAGAAAATCGGTTAGTACAATTTAAGAAAATTAAAATCTAAATATTTACATTAAAATTAAAGTATATAACTTAATCCTTAGTGATATAAATCTTGGTTGTATAAGTTTCCATATTTTTCATAATTGTACATATACGGATTCGATCCACAGTGATATTAGTCCTTATTGGGTTATGTAACCTCTGGCTCTGTTATCTCCTGACTTGGTCTGGTTGGATTGGAATCCGATGTGCCAGCATCTTCTTCTGTTCAATCGCGTGCATCCAAGACTTGTCATGAAGTCTCCTTTCTGCATCTAACCAGTCCTTCAAGACAACTAGGGCCTCAAATGTTTCAGGACCTAATCTAGTTCTCTTATCATTTAAAACCCTGTTAACTGCGCTAAAACAAGATTCAGAAGTTACTATGGAGACCGGAACAGCACAAATATCTTGAGCCATGGACTTTAAAATGGGGAACACGCCCTTGACTTTATGCCAGAATTGTAGAATGTCAAAAGTTTTATCGTCGGGACTTATGTTGGCATAGTCAAACACGAAGGCTGCGTAAAGTTGGATCTCTGTGTTGCTTCCACGCGGGGTCGAAGATGTAGGTGTGTCGGAGTTCCTGCGGGGGATAGATTGGATACGAGAATTGGTACTCCTTCCTCTTATTGCCGGATTAGATCTAGATGGCGTTGACACACCCGAAGCCACCTTAGCCTGATGGATGGAAAGAAAAAATTGTAACTTAAAAATTATAATTAAAGATTAATTAAATATAGAGACAAAAAAATATATACCTCATTGTGACGTCGCTCATATATTTTGTATATACTTTCAAATACACTATTTACTTCATCATACAAATTTGTTTTCTTCCAGTCCGATGTTTTCCTAATTGTCATAAGCATTTCAGCTGTTGCATTCAACTTCCACCTATTTTAGAAAAAAATTTAGTTATTTTCTAAATTAATCCAAATATTTTTATAAAATTAAATATTATTAATTAAAATCCATGCACCGACGTTGGTATCTTCGGAGATCCAATGGGCAGTAACATAAGAATATGACAGGTTATGTTTACCGACAGTCCAAATATCTGATGTTATAGACACTTTATATTTGGCCGACTTAAATTCATCATTTAATTCTGAACGCTTGGTCCAAAATAAATTAAATAATTCATCTTTGGTCTTCTTGTGGTAAGATTTTCTAAAATGAAGATGTAAAGATTCTTTAACAAATTCCTCAAAAAATGGATCGCAAGTCATTTAGAGTGGTTTTTCAGATTGGATACAGAACTTAATAAAATTTCTCCTAACTTTGTCGGGGTCATACCTAAAATACGCCCCCAACACTTAACTGGGTTTGGGTCATCTGTGCTCTATGTTCTTCAGGTATCACATCACCTTTTTTATCATGCATGATCTTATGTCTTAAAAATACACCAGTACCATGGGCCGAATTATAATTATATATTTTTCCACAAATCAAACATTTACATGCAATTAGCTTATTCTCGTCATTTTCAATCTTGCAAAAGATATCCCAACATGCAGCTTTATGTTCCCTCAACCTTTTGCTGCTGTTCTGCGCTTATTGCTCGTGCCTCCTTCCACATGCATGGCTGAGGTTGATTCAACTGACGGTGGTGGTATCGGAACATTGCTGATGTGTTCAATTCCGGGCGGTACAACATATGTTACATTTAAATCTAAATTAGGATTGCTAGATTCTGCATGATCATTTTCAAGACTAACACCTAATTATACGCTAACAATATCTAACGAGATTCGGTTTGCATCCATTTGAATTTAATTTGAAAAAAACCTGCATTAAAATTTATCAAAAAATATTATTGGACTAAAAAAAAATATAATATTCGGATTTGGATTTTAAAATTATCAAAAAAGATACAACAATAAAAAAATTAAAAATCTATTTTTCTTAAGTGCCTCAAATTTCACAATACCCCTTCTACATCTATAAATACGCAGCATTCCCCTTTCTTCTTCCAACAACAACAACACAGCCACAACAATAACCAGAAATCAGTTTAATTACCAAAAATCAGACAAAGTAAGATCAAGATGGCACCAACAGGGAGAGTTTCTTTGATCGTAGCAGCGAGCGTCGGCGCAGTGGAAGCGATGAAGGATCAGGTGGGGTTATGCCGATGGAACTATGCTTTGAGGTCTGTAAAAAGCAGAGTGAAACAAAACATGGGATGCTTGTCTCAGATTAGAAAGATTTCATCTGGAATTGGCATGGAAGAGAAGGCCAAGGAATCGCTAAGAACGGTGATGTATTTGAGCAGCTGGGGTCCTAATTAGATTTATTTAGTTCATTGGGATTTAGGAGGATTGTGAAAATGATAGTATAGTTTCAATTAATTTTGTAATTATATATCTAGGGATAATTTAAGCTCAGATTTTGTTCCATCTCATGTGTTTCGGTTCTACTTTCTTTTTTTTATTTATTCTCTCTTTGAATTGAGATTCAAAAGTAAATTCGGTAGCATTCCAATTAATACAAGGGGAAGAAAATTCGAATCATATATCACAATTTACTTAACTGGGAATGAAGGCGGAGAAACTGAGATGAACATATATTACATACATATTAGAATCAAACATATCTTTGTTTCATTTCACAATTGTTGGCTTCAAAACTTTGCTGATCCGGTCTATGCACTAAAATTTGCTGTTACTTTTTCCGTGGGTATGTACAGACATAGATTGATGCAAGTATTAAAAACACGGAGAAAGTTTAATTGTTGGGATGCTGGCTTCTTAGACGGCATTTTGCATCTGGGACTGCCGATGCCATGTTCTGTATTGCTGGGGGAACCTCGTTGTTTCTGTATAGATACCTCATACATCATCCAGTTTTGCTTTCAGAATACATGCTCACATGATGTCCGGCTGCACAGCAACACAAAGACATCCTTTATCATTATAAGTTTACATGTAATTAGCATTATTGTACAGCTGTAATAACGAGGCGACGGGCCTACTGGGCATCGATCAATCCCCTGGTAATTAATTGAAATGGAATTCCATGGATGAGGAAGAAATTTAATATTAATATTGCTCTAAACCTAACTAACTTGGTGGTGTGATACGACTGATTTTTATTTTATACAATCATGGCAATAGAATAAAAGTAAAAAATGATGGGCCAAAAGTTGGAGCAAAGATATTAACTTTACTGACAAATTATATAAAAGTTCATATTGTGATTCACCTTATATTTAGACTCACTGTTTGATTCAAATTGTATGGTTGAAATCATATATGCAAGTGACAAAAATGACTACAGTTGTCCAATTTTATAATAGAAGAAAGCACCCGGTGTACCAGCGTAGGAAGTGTTGATATTAATTGACTATATATTAATTAATATAATCAAACAGAGATGTTGAAATGAATAAGTGTATTACGATTCATAGTTTGTAATTATTATTTAAAATAAGTAATAACCTTTATCAATTCGCCCTGAAAAATCAGAAATCAGGTGGGATCCACTGTGATGCTAAAGTCCTTTTTGTTTGTTGGTGGCCGCTTAACACTAGTAAACAAAACTGCCCCTGGTACTCGGGGCATGGAATTCCCAATACCAACACCTCCATTTCATAAACCAGCGTCAATTTTTCTTTCTGCCAAACCTTTCCTTGTCTGATACCTGATTTTTATTTCTATTTTTGTTTTGCTTCTTTTATTGTGACATCATTATCGTCATCATCATCATCTAACTCCATTTCCACATACCACACCATACCTATAAATTCACCATCTCCCCGCAAATTCAGTATTAATCAGCACACCCAATTTCAGACAACCAGTGGAAAAACTAAAGAGAACTTGGCATCCACAGGAAGAGCGTCTCGGGTCGTAGCGGCGAGCATTAGTGCAGTGGAAGCATTGAAAGATCAGCCGGGTCTCTCCGGCTGGAACTATGCTTTGCGGTCGCTCCGACGGCGAGCGAAGGGTCGATTCAGTGCCTTCTCTCAAGCTACGAGAGCATCTTCGGTTGTGGACGAAAGGAAATGCCTGTGAGGACAAGGCTAAGAGATCCGAGGAGGCACTTAGGATAGTGATGTATTTGAGCAACAGGGGTCCTGATAATTAATTAAGTTAATTACTAAATTAATTCGGTCGATTGTATATGATTTCTGAGATTATGAATTAGAAAATGAGGTCTCAGTTCATTCTCAATAATTCGCATTCCATCTCTTACAACTTGAATTTTCGCTTATTAGAATCAAACACATCTTTGTTTGATTTTATAATTGTTGGCTTCAAAGCTTTCCTGGTCCTGTTTATGCATTAAAATCTGTTCCTTCCTTTTTCCTGTGGGTATGTACGTAGGCAGAGCGATGGAAGTATTAAAAACATGGTGAAAGTTTAATGATTGGGATGCTGGCTTCTTGGACGGCATTTTGCATCTGGGACTGCCGATGCCATGTTCTGTATTGCTGGAGGCAACTGGTTGTTTCTGTATAGATACCTCATGCATCATCCAGTTTTGCTTTCAGAATACATGCTCACATGATGCCTGGCTGCACAGCAACACAGAGACATCCTTTACGGCTTTTATTATTAACCATAGAGAATGAAGATGAAGGGAGGGATGAAGCGGGGCGACCTTATCTTCTTTTTTCTGACATTGATCTGACACTAGACATTGATTATTGATTGGCCAATTCCCCTTATCATTTAACTTCTTTTTAATTAATAATATGAACTGCTGATATTAGAGCGGTTCATAGATATTCATAAATAAAAAATTTAATCCAAATTTACATAAATGAATTTATACGTGGATTAAAAAATATATTCGATAATTTATTAGAGTTATTAATGAATATTCATAATTCAAAAATTCAATTTAAATCTAAATGAATGGATCTACGTGTGGATGTAAAAAATATATCTAATAGTTTATTGGATTTGTATATGGATTTTAAAAAATGATCCATTTTATTTTTTGAATTCGTATTTAGATTATACATGATTCGAATTCGAATCCGCTACATCTCCGATAAACTAATATTATTTTAAATTTTTTAATAGCAAGATGTATATAATATTTTGAAATATTATAATTATTTATAAATATAACTGTAATTTAGTTAAATTAGTCTCGATAATTTTCACTATTTCCTATTCTATCTATTTTGTAAAAGAAAATTTATTTTTAGTTGTACATTATATTAAAATAATTTTCATTATAATAATTAGATCATATTAATTGTATAAAAAATATTTTTTATGTCATGCAAGTTAATTAACTTAGAGTTATTATCTTAATTTATAATTTTATAATATAAAATTATATATATTTCTTCATGTTAAATATGTATGTCATTATTTTAAACATTTGAATAAAAAATTCGATATATGATCTGAATCCGATCCGATATGTACTAAAAAAATGATTATGAATTCGAATTTAGATCGTCAAATTTTAATTAAATATGAATCCACATATAAATCTTTTAAATTTTTAATGAATTCGTATATGCTAGATCTGATCTGAATCCGATGCATTGACAGCCCTACCCGACAGTAGTATCAGATCATACTATGATTTTGAGTCAGTTTTCCGTCGGATCCACCGATGAACAAAAGCCGTCTGATTCTCCGATAATCAAGAAAGCGAGTTTAAAATCAGAAAAGGACTCATCGTTCAAACAATAAATCAGAAAATAATGAAGAACATATAATTTGTATGGACTGCAACATTGACTTCGAATCTACCTCCTGAAGGTTATGTATGGGGAACGGTTTCTTACATTCAACCTTAATTGTGCACAAATATTAAGTTCACTGATGTTTGTCTCATTCCGTACGTCCTTCAGTTGCTATTTCACTAAGATTATCACTTATGACTCCAATCTCACTATTTTTATCATATTAAATTTAATAATTTATATACACCTTCAAAAAAAAATAATATATATTTAGTTTTTATATACATCAAACTCTTATAATATATATATTTTTAAAAATATTAATCAAATTAAAAAATCATAAAACAAAATTATTAAAATTCTACCATCAAAAATTCAAAATGTTTTGATGAAAGACGAAATTTTTTTAAATTGACTCCTTATTTAATACACTCCCTATCTAAAAAATTAAAAATATTTTTATAACTTTCATTTATAATTTGAATAATATTTTTTTCAAAAATATTATATAAATTAAATTAAAAATTAATGTACCGTAAAAATTAAATACAAATAAATATATATTAAGATTATTTAAATTAAATTCATCTCAAACAATAATTGTTTCAATTATCTGTCATCAATTTACTCTGAGCTTAGCCATATCTCATAAACAGCGTCTCCGAAAGCAACCCGTCGCATGTGTGAGTGTGACGTTTCCAGGGAATATGCAGTGCTCCGTTATCTTTCAAGAAATAAATAAATAAAGAAAGAAAACAGCCCCTGGTATTTTGGAGTTGCGACACGGAATTCCCAAAACCATGGTCCAGCTTCCCTCTTCCATCATTACCCAGTGAATTGGGGGCACTGATCACTGAAAATAGCTCAATTTCACAATACCCCTTCTACATCTATAAATACACAGCATTCCTTTTTCTTCTTCCAGCAACAACAAGAGCACAACAATCAACAGAAATCAATTCAGTCGTCAAAAATCAGCGGAGGTGAGATCAAGATGGCACCTACAGGAAGAGTCTCTTTGATCGTAGCAGCGAGCGTCGGCGCAGTTGAAGCTCTGAAGGATCAGGCTGGGCTTTGTCGATGGAACTATGCTCTGAGATCTGTGCAGAGCAGAGTGAAGCAAAACATGGGAGGCTTGTCTCAGGTTAGAAAGGTTTCATCTGGGATTGGCATGGATGAGAAGGCCAAGAAATCGGAGGAGTCGCTAAGAACGGTGATGTATTTGAGCTGCTGGTGTCCTAATTAGATTTATTTAGTTGATTGGGATTTAGGAGGATTGTGGAAATGATAGTATAGTTTCAATTAATTTTGTAACTGTATAGTAACTTAGTAAGCGATAATTTAAGATCAGATTTGATTCCATCTCCTGTGTTTCAGTTTCTTTTCTTCATTTATTTCTCTTCTTGAAGTGAGATCCGAATAAATCAGGTAGCAATCCTATTAATGTACCGTCGAAATGTCAAAATCAAACCAGCATCAATCAATTAATAACTTACAAATCCAGTACTACTTTTTGGAAATTAGAAGTGACATTAAGGATTTGCAAGCAACCTGTCTAATCCGATTAACTCGTTCGATCTGAATAAACCGATCCGTAAAATAATGAATTAGAATTTTATTTGATTAGATACGAATTAAATTTTAATTAACTTATCATATAAATAGTGATTATGTATTTCGAAAAATATATCTGTCAAAATCTGATCTGACCGTATAACATAATCGAATTGAAATGGCTTTCATAAATTTTGAAAGAGTTCTAAGTTATGTTTTGATCCACATAATTTGATTATGTATTGTTGGCTTTGTTTATCTTTTGTTTTCTTAAAATATTTTGTTAATTATTATTTTTATAGCGTTGTTTAGTGAAGTATGTTCTTATTATTAGATAAAATATGTTGTGTTGGATTATGTTGAATAGTTCACATAAATAATTTTACCTCTAGATGTTTGAAATAATTTATGTTATTATTTGTTGAGCTTTTTCTCTTAAAAAAATATTTTTACCATTCACATTTCTCATCATTTATATGTTACGATCAATGATACTCTAATTGATGATGCCATCTCATAATCTTACTAATTCCTCTCTGATTTTTGCTTAGTTTCGATTGTAGTTTATTGTTGTCGGAGTTGAGGAATTGGAGTGTGCTATAGCTGTGTATTTATAGAGAGAGAGAAGGTTTTCATGTGGAAGTTGGTGTTGATGGAGGAAGAAATTAAAGTAGACGCAGCTGGTTTAGAGAATTCTATTCCAAAATATCAGGGATTGTTTTGTTTGTTTCTTTATTTGCCTTATAAAAATGGATTACCACATATGTCCACACTAGCAATAATACTATAACAGGTGCCATGTTTTCAAATAAGGTCCATTGTATGATGTACGGAATTTTATAAGTTTATGTAACAAACTTTATCATTATAAGTTTACATGTAATTAGCATTATTGTACATCTGTGACCACGAGGCAACGGGCCTACTGGGCATGCATCAATACTCTGGTAATTAATTGAAATGGAATTCCATGGATGAGCAAGAGATTTAATATTAATCAATAAACCTAACTAACTTGGTAGTGTGATACGACCGATTTTTATTTTATACAATCATGGCAATAGAATAAAAGTAAAAAATGATGGGCCAAAAACTGGAGCAAAGATATTAACTTTACTGAAAAATTATAAAATAGTTCATACTGTGAATCGCCTTATATTTAGACTCACTGTTTGATTCAAATTGTATGGTTGAAATCATATATGCAAGTGACAAAAATGACTACAGTTGTCCAATTTTATAATAGAAGAAAGCACCCGGTGTACCAGCGTAGGAAGTGTTGATATTAATTGACTATATATTAATTAATATAATCAAACAGAGATGTTGAAATGAATAAGTGTATTACGATTCATAGTTTGTAATTATTATTTAAAATAAGTAATAACCTTTTTCAATTCGCCCTGAAAAATCAGAAATCAGGTGGGACCCACTGTGATGCTAAAGTCCTTTTTGTTTGTTGGTGGCCGGTTAACACTAGTAAACAAAACTGCCCCTGGTACTCGGGGCATGGAATTCCCAATACCAACACCTCAATTTCATAAACCAGCGTCGATTTTTCTTTCTGCCAAACCTTTCCTTGTCTGATATCTGATTTTTATTTCTATTTTTGTTTTGCTTCTTTTATTATGACATCATCATCGTCACCATCTAACTCCATTTCCACATGCCACACCATACCTATAAATTCACCATCTCCCTGCAAAATCAGTATTAATCAGCACACCCAATTTCAGACAACCAGTGGAAAAACTAAAGAGAACTTGGCATCCACAGGAAGAGCGTCTCCGGTCGTAGCGGCGAGCATTAGTGCAGTGGAAGCATTGAAAGATCAGCCGGGTCTCTCCGGCTGGAACTATGCTTTGCGGTCGCTCCGACGGCGAGCGAAGGGTCGATTCAGTGCCTTCTCTCAAGCTACGAGAGCATCTTCAGTTGTGCACAAAAGGAAATGCCTCTGAGGTCAAGGCTAAGAGATTGGAGGAGGCACTTAGGATAGTGATGTATTTGGTAATGAAGAAAGGGAGTTTAAAATCAAAAAATGGACTCGTCGTTCAAACAATAAATCAGAAATAATGAAGAACATATAATTTGTATGGACCGCAACATTGACGTCAGATCCAACCCCTGAAGGTTATGTATGGGGAACAGTTTTCTTACATTCGACCTTAATTGTGCGTAAATATTAAGTTCACTGATACTCGTCTCATTCCGTACGTCATTCAGTTGCTGCTTCACTAAGACTATCAGAAATGATTTCAATTTCACTATGTTTATCATATTAAATTCAATAATTTATATACACCTTCAAATTTTTTTTAATAATATTTAGTTTTTATATACATCGAACTATTATGATATTTATATTTTTTAAAATATTAATCAAACGAAAAAATTATAAAACAAAATTATAAAAATTCTATCATCAAAAATTCAAAATTATTTGATGAAAGACGAATTTTTTTTCAAATTGACTAAATATTTAATAGACTCGCTATCTAAAAAATTAAAAATATTTTTATAACTTTAATTTTTAATTTAAATAATATTTTTCAAAAATATTATATAAATTAAATTAAAAGGTAATGTACCGTGAAAATTAAATAACAATAAATATATATTAAGATTATTTAAATTAAATTTATCTCAAACAATAATTGTTTCAATTATCTGTCATTAATAAACAGCGTCTCCCAAAGCAACCCGTCGCATGTGTGAGTGCGACGTTTCCAGGAAATATGCAGTGCTTCGTTATCTTTCAAGAAAGAAAGAAATAAATAAATAAAGAAAACAGCCTCTGGTATTTTGGAGTTGGGACACGGAATTCCCAAAACCATGGTCCAGCTTACCTCTTCCATCATTACCCAGTGAATTGGGGCACTGATCACTGAAAGTGACTCAGTTTCACAGTACCCCTTCTACATCTATAAATAAACAGCATTCCCGTTTGTTCTTCCAGCAACAACAAGAGCACAACGATAAACAGAATTCAATTCAATCGTCAAAAATCAGAGGAAGTAAGATCAAAATGGCACCTACAGGAAGAGTCTCTTTGATCATAGCAGCGAGCGTCGGCGCAGTTGAAGCTCTGAAGGATCAGGCTGGGCTTTGTCGATGGAACTATGCTTTGAGGTCTGTGCAAAGCAGAGTGAAGCAAAACATGGGAGGCTTGTCTCAGGTTAGAAAAATTTCATCTGGGATCGTCCTTGATGAGAAGGCCAAGAAATCGGAGGAGTCGCTAAGAACGTTGATGTATTTGAGCAGCTGGGGTCCTAATTAGATTTATTTAGTTGATTGGGATTTAGGAGGATTGTGAAAATGATAGTATAGTTTCAATTAATTTTGTAATTATATATCTAGGGATAATTTAAGCTCAGATTTTGTTCCATCTCATGTGTTTCGGTTCTACTTTCTTTTTTTTATTTATTCTCTCTTTGAATTGAGATTCAAAAGTAAATTCGGTAGCATTCCAATTAACACAAGGGGAAGAAAATTCGAATCATATATCACAATTTACTTAACTGGGAATGAAGGCGGAGAAACTGAGATGAACATATATTACATACATATTAGAATCAAACATATCATTGTTTCATTTCACAATTGTTGGCTTCAAAACTTTGCTGATCCGGTCTATGCACTAAAATTTGCTGTTACTTTTTCCGTGGGTATGTACAGACATAGATTGATGCAAGTATTAAAAACACGGAGAAAGTTTAATTGTTGGGATGCTGGCTTCTTAGACGGCATTTTGCATCTGGGACTGCCGATGCCATGTTCTGTATTGCTGGGGGAACCTCGTTGTTTCTGTATAGATACCTCATACATCATCCAGTTTTGCTTTCAGAATACATGCTCACATGATGTCCGGCTGCACAGCAACACAAAGACATCCTTTATCATTATAAGTTTACATGTAATTAGCATTATTGTACAGCTGTAATAACGAGGCGACGGGCCTACTGGGCATCGATCAATCCCCAGGTAATTAATTGAAATGGAATTCCATGGATGAGGAAGAAATTTAATATTAATATTGCTCTAAACCTAACTAACTTGGTGGTGTGATACGACTGATTTTTATTTTATACAATCATGGCAATAGAATAAAAGTAAAAAATAATGGGCCAAAAGTTGGAGCAAAGATATTATCTTTATTGACAAATTATATAAAAGTTCATATTGTGATTCATCTTATATTTAGACTCACTGTTTGATTCAAATTGTATGGGTGAAATCATATATGCAAGTGACAAAAATGACTACAGTTGTCCAATTTTATAATAGAAGAAAGCACGCGGTGTACCAGCGTTGGAAGTGTTGATATTAATTGACTATATATTCATTAATATAATCAAACAGAGATGTTGAAATGAATAAGTGTATTACGATTCATAGTTTGTAATTATTATTTAAAATAAGTAATAACCTTTTCCTGATCAATCTTAGCCATATCTCATTACAACAGCGCCACTGAAAGCAACGCGTCCCATGTGTGAATTTCATGTGTCGTTGTAATAAATTAATAAATAAATGAATAGAATAGCCCCTAGTATTTAGGATTTGGGACACTGAATTCACAAAACCATGGTCCAGATTTCCTCTTCCATCATTACTCAGTGAAATTGGGACAATACTGAAGTGCCTGAAATTTCACAATACCCCTTCTACATCTATAAATACACATCACTCCTCTTTCTTCTTCCAACAACAACAACAACACAACCACAACAATAAACAGAAATCAATTCAATCGTCAAAAATCAGAGGAAGTAAGATGAAGATGGCACCTACAGGAAGAGTCTCTTTGATCGTAGCAGCGAGCGTCGGCGCAGTTGAAGCTCTGAAGGATCAGGCTGGGCTTTGTCGATGGAACTATGCTTTGAGGTCTGTGCAAAGCAGAGTGAAGCAAAACATGGGAGGCTTGTCTCAGGTTAGAAAGGTTTCATCCGGGATCGGCATCGATGAGAAGGCCAAGAAATCGGAGGAGTCGCTAAGAACGGTGATGTATTTGAGCTGCTGGGGTCCTAATTAGATTTTGTTTAGTTGATTGGGATTTAGGAGGATTGTGGAGATGACAGCATAGTTTCAATTAATTTTGTAACTGTATAGTAACTTAGTAAGCGATAATTTAAGCTCAGATTCGGTTCCATCTCGTGTGTTTCAGTTTCTTTTCTTCATTTATTTCTCCCCTTGAAGTGAGATCCAAATAAATCAGGTAGCAATCCTAATAATGTACAGTCAAAATGTCAAAACCAAACCAGCATCTATCAATTAATGATTTATACATCCAATACTACTTTTTGGAAATTAGAGGTGAATTTAAGGATGTGCAAGCAACCCTGTCTAGCCCGATTAACTCGTTCGACCTGAATAAACAGATTCGTAAAATAACGAATTAGAATTTTATTTGGTTAGATACTCATTAAATTTTAATTAACTTATCATATAACTACTCATTATGTATTTTGAAAAATAATCTGTTAAAATCCGATATGACCGTATAATATAATTGAAGTGAAATGGTTTTCATAAATTTTGAAGTGGTTCTATGTTATGTTTTGATCAACATAATTTGATTATGTATTGTTGGCTTTGTTTATCTTTTGTTTTCTTAAAATATTTTGTTAACTATTACTTTTATAGTGTTGTTTAGTGAAGTATGTTCTTATTATTAGATAAAATATAATGTGTTGGATTACGTTGAATACTTCAAATAAATAATTTTACCTCTAGATGCTTGTTAAACAAAATAATTTATGTTATTATTTGTTGGGTTTTTGTTTTAAAAATATTATCTTTACACTTAACAATCACAAACTTTATCTGTTATGATAAATGATACTCTCACCGATTATGCCATCTCATAATTTTACTAATTCCTCTCTGATTTTTGCTTAGTTTCGATTGTAGTTTATTATTGTCGGAGTTGAGCAATTGGAGTGTGCTATGGCTGTGTATTTATAGAAAGAGAGAAAGCTTTCATGTGGAAGTTGGTGTTGATGGAAGAAGAAATTAAAGTAGACGCAGCTGGTTTAGAGAATTCTATTCCAAAATATCAGTGATTGTTTTGTTTGTTTCTTTATTTGCCTTATAAAAATGGATTACCACATATGTCCACACTAGCAATAATAATATAACAGTTGCCATGTTTTCAAATAAGGTCCATTGTATGATGTACGGAATATTATAAGTTTATGTCACAAGCTTTATCATTATAAGTTTACATGTAATTAGCATTATTGTACATCTGTGATCACGAGGCAACGGGCCTACTGGGCATCCATCAATCCCCTGGTAATTAATTGAAATGGAATTCCATGGATGAGGAAGAAATCAATAGCAGTATATAAAAACGTTTGACAAAACAAACATTTTTACGCAGCCACGTCATCCCTTTATAATTACCGTTTGATTAGAACTTTAATGGTAGCGATTTTATCAATATAGCCATCTCTTCAGATGACCCCCAAATAGGGTGAAGAGATGCTTGTCCAATAGTCATCTAAACCTATCGATATAACCGAACAGATGCTTCTGAATTTTCTTTCCCTCTGCTTTAAGCTAGTCTCAGCATCTGCTGCGACTCCACCTTCATTCCATCTCTGACTTCTCGTCGCCTCACTAACTGCTCTGTCTCCGTCTCCGCCTCTATCCTCTTCGTCTCCGTCTCTTTAAAGTGATTTGGAGTTTAGGGAGTAGCAGTCACACTACTATCACACGGCTCTTGACTTTTTCTTCTCCTGACAATGTCTGAAATTAATTAAAGGTACTTCTTATAATTTTGGGAACTAATTAGAAGTTACGTTTGCCTTGCGATTTGAAGTTGTGAAGAAAACAGTTCTTCAACCCTAAGTCTGAAACCTTTCTCGACTTCTATTTTATGTAATGATTAATTGCCTAGAGGTAAACTAAAATCATGAAATTTTAATGGAACGCGAAATTAAAATATTTACTAATTTGTGCCTTCATTTGTTTGTTATTGATTTTGTTTAATATTTTTTCTTTTGAAGTTTATACTGACTACAAGAACATTGGGATGCAAAATCAAAGTGTATATACTGATTTATGTCTTATTTTTGTGTTCTAATTCAATTTTGAAAGAACATTGGGATGCAAAATCAAAGTGTATATACTGATTTGTGTCTTATTTTTGTGTTCTAATTCAATTTTGAAATGGAAAGCAGTAAGAAAAAATTGTAACTTAAATTCCTTCCAATATTAGAATTAAAGCAAGGGGATAATTCTCAGCCGCTCAAGCCACTACAGTTGTGAAGCAATTAATGAGCGTGTGCGGCCCTTTTTCGCGGCCCACGCGCGAGGCATCGGCGTCCTCGCTCACGGTTGAAGAAAGTGCAGGTACATCCCTGCGCGTGTTTGTGCACTCAAGGACTTATTATTTAGGTGATTGTGGGAACTTTTATTTTCCGACGGGCGCAAGCCCCCGCCGTTAATTACCCCGGCTCTCGCCTCGGGAACCTCTGATTAATGGGCTAAACTAATCAAAATATATGGATCATATTTGTAGCTTTATTTCTTCCTTCCAATTTATTATAATGCATACTTGAAATAACCCAAAGGTATAACTTTGGATAATAAGAGATCGAGGATGTATAACCCTATTGATCTCACGGAGTTCGAATGTGAAGCGCACTGCCAACTCGATACTCAAAGAACCAGAGATGTTTGATCTCTAAAAAGATTAATGTCAAAGACAAGAACGTATAATTCTTTATCGATTTCCAAAATGAGATACATTAAACCTGAAGCGGACTGCCAATTTAATATTTGTATATTTTATCAAGAGTTTGGACATATTTGTATATTTGGCATGTTTGGCCAGAAGTTTGGGCATATTTACATATTTGACATGTTTGGTCAAATATTTGGACATATTTACATCATTAACATATTTAGTTAAATATTTGGGTATATTTGCATTTTTGACATGTTTTGGTCAAATATTGGACATATTTGACATATTTAAATATTTTTGATTTGTTTTATCAACATATAACATATTTTAATCATTTTTGAATATTTTGATTTGTTTTATCAAAATATAACATAATTTGATTATTTTTTTAATGTTTTGATTTGTTTCATCAAAGTTTAACATATTTAATCATTTTTGAATATTTTGATTTGTTTTATCAAAATTTGATTATTTTTAATATTTTGATTTGTTTTATCAAAGTTTAACATATTTAATCATTTTTGAATATTTTGATCAAAATATAATATAATTTGATTATTTTTAATGTTTTGATTTATTTCATCAAAGTTTAACATATTTAATCATTTTTGAATATTTTTTATTTGTTTTATCAAAATATAATATAATTTGATTATTTCTAATGTTTTGATTTGTTTTATCAAAACATGACATAATTTAATTATTTTTGAATATTTTGATTTGTTTTATCATAATTTGATTATTTTGAATATTTTGATTTGTTTTATCAAAATATAGCATGATTTGATTATTTAAAATATTTTTGATTTGTTTATGACATATTTTAATTATCCTTGAATATTTTGATTTGTTTTATCAAAATATACATAATTTGATTATTTTGAAAATTGTTGATTTATTTTATCATAATTTTCACTTATTTTTAAATATCCTATTTGGTATTTTGAATTTATTTTGTACATATATCATATATTTTGAATTTTCTTTTATTTATAATAATAAAAAAAAGGAAAATAAAATCAAAATTGACATTTTATAGTCTTAAAAATATTCATAAATGAAATCATGATTTTTGATATATTTTTCATAATTTTTGGGCTTGAGAAATCATTTTTATTTGGTGTTTAAAGTTTATTTTCAAAACAGATTAATATGGGCCGTCAGATTCGGCCCATGCATTAAGATCTGAACTTAAGTTCAGTTTTTAAAGCATCTTTTAAACTGGGCCGTTGGATCTCTGGCGCGCATCAAGCCTTCTCTGGGTTGTTTGAATTTAATCAAGATTCGCACTTTGAGATGCATCAATATTCGTGCTCATCCTCCCCGACACTGATCAAGACCCTGCCGGCGTCGGATCTCCGATCAGGAGGTATGGTTTGCATCGCCGGAGCGTGGGGAGTCCATCGGTGGTGGTCTCGGCGGCGGCGGCGGCCTGGATCGCCGGAGATGAGGGTAACCATTTGGTTTCGGTTGAGAAGTTGGCTGAGATAAAATTTTGAGAAATTTGAGCTGATTTTTAATAAATTAACTCGATTTCTTTGTCATATAGCATCGCCAGAGCATGTTTAACAAGTTTTTGAGATTTAATTCGAGTTTAATCCATCAATATTGCAGCTTTGGCCATTCGGTACCAAACTGGTTTCGGGGCATTGGTACCAAATGGTATTTCATGGCTTTTCCTTGCAATTTTCTTCCAATTAATCCCCCAGACAGTGTCGTTTAGCATGTTTGAACATGTTTGGATGATCAATTTCATCAATTTAGATTGCATTGTCCTTTATGCACAGTGGATCATTTCTGGTTTTATGTCCTATTTGGTTTTCCTTTGATTTCATCACATTCTTCTCAAATTGCATGTTTAAGTATGTTTATTTGGGTCAATTGCATATCTTAGAAAGGTTTTACACTAGACTTACATGTGGATTTCATTTGTATGTAAGTTAATTTCATTTTTTCCTTTTTTCTGGCATTTATTCTAGAATTAACTCAATTCTGATTTTTTTTTTCAGATCCAATTTCAGAAATTCATAGAAAATTACAGAAAATAGCAAAAATGGTAAAATTTGGTGAATGAATGCATTAAGACTTACTTTATATGCCTATGAAATTTCAAGCTAATTGAATAATCAGAAAGCATGTTTTTTGCATTTTTACCAGACTGGACAGAAATGCCCTTTCAGATTTATTAAAAATCAAATTTGGCTTAACCTATGGATTAAAGCCTGGTTTAATTATTCTAAACCCTTTAAAACATCACATGAGGTGTCATAAAGGTGAATTAATCAAGAAATTCTGGATTTTTGAATCAAAAGAAGAATGAACTTTTCAGTTTGACCCAAAGTTGACTTTTTTGGAGTTTTTGACAGATGAGATTGTAAAATTCATAACAATTCACAGAAAATTCCAAAAATTATAAAATTTATGTGGTAAGTTAGTATAAACCTGAGAGATATGGATTGATCTCTCAGCTGGGCATAAGCTGGTATATACTGGACTCAAGTCAGTACTGATGTTTATTGCTTTCCATTGCTCAATTAGGGTTCTGAGCCATCAAGCACATCATAGAAACATGAAAGAAGGAACTAAAGGAAGAAACAAAAGCCAATTTGCACCAATCATCATATATTATAACAAATTGAAATACAATACATATGAAAAACATGGAATTTTGACAGCATAACAGCTTGTATAAAGCTATTGTTGAGCTTTACAAAGCCACTACACATGTGCACAGGGCTTGAGAGAGAAAAGGGATGAGCATGTGCCCATCCCCATGAAATCAGATTGGCATGTGCCAATTGGTTAGAGTACACCGTCAAATTCCATGGTCAACTCACCATGTGAGCTCCTGAGACTCAAGATCAGCCACCAAGTGAGCTCTGGAAGGAGGGAGGCACATGTCCACCTCCCCAACCAGAGGCTAGCCATCTCACCCAGCAAGGTGAGACTGGCTCCTTGGGCTCAATTGGGACTGAGCCAAGCTCAAGGCTTGGCTCCTCTATCCCTTACCTAACTGTTCAAGACTTGATTTCTTCTTTAGCTAAGCTTTCTTTTTGTGGAAATTGGGTTGAGTTGAGATTTTGGCAGAGTTTTGGCTATGTTTTTTTTTTCTCATTTTTGTTCTTCACTGGGGGTCTATTTATAGCCCAGAGGGCATGGTTTAAGCCTCAGGGCTGAGCTGGCATCATCCCAGCCCTTGGTTTGATCAAGTGGCCAGGATTGAGCCAGCCAGGCCTGTGCTGGCCTGAGGCTTGTCCTTGGAAGATTCCTCCAGCTAACTGGCGCTCAGAGCTCTCCATTGAGGTGCCTACACGTGTCCCTGACACAGGCCTGGGGAGAGAGAAGGAGCCGTTGGCTTTGTCTTTTTCCTTGGGTCAGTGTGTCATGCCTTTCGGGTGTGAGCATATCCCGAATATTCCTTGGCCTTGCTGGCGCTTGACATGTCACCAAGGTGTCACTAAGTGTGCCCAACGTGTCAATTTGGCTGCTTGAGTGCTGAGTTGTGCCAATTGACCACCCCCAGATCAGACTTGAGTGCCAAGTGGTGCACCTGTCAATTGAGTGCTTTTCACTCCAAATTGACACTTCAGGCAGCGTCGTGGAAGCATCTCGGAGCTCCCCCAGGTGTTGGCTTGGCCTCTCGAGCTCCCAATTGCCCTGTCACCTTCAAGGTCGAGGTACTTTCTCGTTCGATTTTCTCCTTGTTTACATTACTATTTTCAATGCTGTTTGTGGCATTGAATTCCCCTTAAGGTGTAGATTAAGTCCCTAAAATGGTTTAAGCCAACTCGCGTTGTACACCTAGACTCCATTTTCGAAGCTCCACTGAGCTCTGGAGCTCGAGGAGGAAGAAAGGAGGGAGAGAGAGAGAAATTCAAAAGGTTTCTCTCGCTTGGGTTGGGTGCACATGAACCGTGCTTTAGTTTCGGGCTTGTCAGAGGGAGGGAGCGCTTGCACCGCGCTCACCTTTCTTTCCCTTCGTTTCTTTCCGCTGGCCAAAATAACTCTGGGCGCTGGGCCCCCTTGGCAGTGAGATTGAAGGAGAGGGGCCCAGTCGTCAGGTTTATTGAGACACAGCCCCAGCGAAAAACTGAGGGTTGGGCTGTGGGCTTGGTTTTTGTGCACCAAAACGTATTGTCAGTGGTATGGTGCATGTGTACTGGGTCCACGCAAAGCGTCTTTAACACTTTGTGTGTATGACAGGCGGGTCCCAAGGGCAGAAGTCGTGTTTGAGCTCCCCAGATTGCACCCAGAGTGTTGCACATCCCCCAAATTGCACCCAGAACTATTTCCAGTTCTGATTTGTAGTATTTTCTTTATATTTTATTTTATTTTATTTTATTCTTCATGCAAAAATACATGAAAAATTACTGAAAAATCACAGAAAATATATTCCATGATTCTGTTATTTCGGGTAATATTTTTGCTTATTTTTTTTGTCATGGAATCAAGAAGTACCTAACAAAACAGGTTTTCCTAGACCCAGCATGCTTTTTAAATTATTTCTTTTTTACATTCTTCTAATTTGTATCATTAACTAAGAATTTATTCATTCAAAATATATTTGTTTATTGGTTATTGTCTTCTTACCTGAAAAAAGAAAAGGAAAAAAACACCCAAGTTTGAATTATGTTATATTGACTTCAAATTTCCATACCGCCCTTGCTAATTTATTACTTCAATTTGCAATTATTTAGGACACAATTAAGTTCATACTGACTTGACGTATATCTAAATTTTGAATTAATTTGTACAACATAGAAAACCTGATACAGCTGATCGGATATAATACCCATGCCATGAGCAAACTGGATGAGAAAACCTGAATCATTCCATTGGCCTGTGCCGGCGTTGCCTATCACATATCCTTGGGAAGAAGAACCATGAGCATAACCAAATAAAAAATATAAAGAAACATAATTTCTAGGAGAAAACTCTGTGATTATATCAGGATCTGAAGCTATCTTGATAATATATTAGACCAAACAAATCGTTTCAGAGAATATATCTTGAAATTAAGAAGTGGCTTCTGACCAGCTTCAATTCCTAGAAACAACCCAAAAATGAAGAACAATCGGGAAAAAAAAAATACAAGTTAGCAACACCAACTTTTGTTGAATAGCAAATTTTGCTTTCGTAAAAATCAAATGCGGGATAAAATAAGAAAAATAAATTTTGCATCTTGCATACCGGCAGTTGAGTCATCGATGTTGTATCCTTTTGGGTTCGACGAATATGAGAAGCTGGCACCAATCGGGGAATCGGGAAATATTACGTTTGCTACCTAATCAGGAATTGACAGTTTATGCAAGGATCCAAAGGTAATAATTGTTCAAATTGGGGTTAGAAAAATAAAATCTTGCCTTCGTATAGGAGTATTGCTGATATACCAGTTGTGGTACGCTACCATTATAAGGCAATTTTATAAACTGAATTGGACCTGTACAACAATTGTTGTTATTGCAATCTAAAATTTTGTATATTACTTGACAAAAGTTTCAAGGTGGTGATCCATTGATAATATAAATGATATAATAAAATTATTAATATGAATAGTAACTCAATTAATTTGAAAAGTTGGTATTGATAATTATTATTTTAACGAACTTAACAATTTTCAATATAACTAAGATTTGTAATTTAATATTAACAAAATGATGATTCATATTTTTATCATGAATTAAATGATTTATATTTTATCAATATGAAAATAACAAATTTTGATGTATCATCAAGCAATAATGAAATTGTACGATGAAAAAACCCTATCATTCTGATTTCCGTCGTATAATTAAAAACAAACTGACTAAATTCACATAAAAAAATTTTCATCAATTCTAAATTATATAACCCCGTGCATGCCACGGGTTGCGTGCTAGTTTAATATTAACATTGCTCTAAACCTAACTAACTTGGTCGTGTGATACGACCGATTTTTATTTTATACAATCATGGCAATAGAATAAAAGTAAAAAATGATGGGCCAAAAGTTGGAGCAAAGATATTAACTTTACTGAAAAATTATATAAAAGTTCATATTGTGATTCACCTTATAGTTAGACAAACTGTTTGATTCAAATTGTTTGGTTGAAATCATATATGCAAGTGACAAAAATAACTACAGTTGTTCAATTTTATAATAGAAGAAAGCACGCGGTGTACCAGCGTAGGAAGTGTTGATATTAATTGACTATATATTAATTAATATAATCAAACAGAGATGTTGAAATGAATTAGTGTATTACGATTCATAGTTTGTAATTATTATTTAAAATAAGTAATATCCTTTATCAATTCGTCCTGAAAAATCACGAATCAGGTGGGATCCACTGTGATGCTAAAGTCCTTTTTGTTTGTTGGTGGCCGCTTAACACTAGTAAACAAAACTGCCCCTGGTACTCGGGGCATGGAATTCCCAATACCAACACCTCCATTTCATAAACCAGCGTCGATTTTTCTTTCTGCCAAACCTTTCCTTGTCTGATACCTGATTTTCATTTCTATTTTTGTTTTGCTTCTTTTATTATGACATCATTATCGTCATCATCATCATCTAACTCCATTTGCACATACCACACCATACCTATAAATTCACCATCTCCCTCCAAAATCAGTATTAATCAGCACACCCAATTTCAGACAACCAGTGGAAAAACTAAAGAGAACTTGGCATCCACAGGAAGAGCGTCTCCGGTCGTAGTGGCGAGCATTAGTGCAGTGGAAGCATTGAAAGATCAGCCGGGTCTCTCCGGCTGGAACTATGCTTTGCGGTCGCTCCGACGGTGAGTGAAGGGTCGATTCAGTGCCTTCTCTCAAGCTACGAGAGCATCTTCGGTCAAGGCTAAGAGATCGGAGGAGGCACTTAGGATAGTGATGTATTTGAGCAATTGGGGTCCTGATAATTAATTAAGTTAATTACTAAATTAATTCGGTCGATTGTATATGATTTCTGAGATTATGAATTAGAAAATGAGGTCTCAGTTCATTCTCAATAATTCGCATTCCATCTCTCACAACTTGAATTTTCGATTATTAGAATCAAACACATCTTTGTTTGATTTTATAATTGTTGGCTTCAAATCTTTACTGGTCCAGTTTATGCATTAAAATCTGTTCCTTTTTTCCTGTGGGTATGTACGTAGGCAGAGCGATGGAAGTATTAAAAACATGGTGAAAGTTTAATGATTGGGATGCTGGCTTCTTGGACGCCATTTTGTATCTGGGACTGCCGTTGCCATGTTCGGTATTGCTGGAGGCGACTGGTTGTTTCTGTATAGATACGTCATACTAGGGAATTAAAAACAACATGCACACGGCACATGTCAGATGCTGCACGGTACGACACGGTGTGTCAACACGTGCCGTGTTATGCATTTCACGTATCGTGCCGTTATTTGTAGCGTATCCGATTTTTGTCACTGTACGAGACACACATAGGCATGGCACGGGAACACGCATAGGAATGGATAGACACGTTTAGCACAGATAAATACGGTTAGACAAGAATAGGTACGGTTAGGAACGGATAGGCACGGGTAGACACGTTTAGGACGATTTGGCTTAACCTAAAAAATTAAACAAACAATTTGAAAAAAATAATAGTTTTGTAAAAATAGCCAATAAATTAGAAAAATCCGAATTTTTTTTAAAATTCCGAATTTTTTTTTAAAATTCCGAAAATTATTTTTTAAAAATTTGAAAAAATTATTTACAAAATTCAAAAATTATTTACAAAATTTAAAAATATACAAAATTCAAAAATTTTAAATTTAATTGCTGCTAAAAAAAGTAAACAAATAATTGGAAAAAAAAATAATATTTTTGTATAAATTGCCCAAAAATTAGAAAAATCTGAATTTTTTTTTAAAAAAATTCGAAAATTATTTTTGAAAAATTCAAATATTTTTACATAATTCAAAAATTACTTTGAGAAAATCGGTTAGTACAATTTAAGAAAATTAAAATCTAAATATTTACATTAAAATTAAAGTATATAACTTAATCCTTAGTGATATAAATCTTGGTTGTATAAGTTTCCATATTTTTCATAATTGTACATATACGGATTCGATCCACAGTGATATTAGTCCTTATTGGGTTATGTAACCTCTGGCTCTGTTATCTCCTGACTTGGTCTGGTTGGATTGGAATCCGATGTGCCAGCAACTTGTTCTGTTCAATTGCGTGCATCCAAGACTTGTCATGAAGTCTCCTTTCTGCATCTAACCAGTCCTTCAAGACAACTAGGGCCTCAAATGTTTCAGGACCTAATCTAGTTCTCTTATCATTTAAAACCCTGTTAACTGCGCTAAAACAAGATTCAGAAGTTACTGTGGAGACCGGAACAGCACAAATATCTTGAGCCATGGACGCTAAAATGGGGAACACGCCCTTGACTTTATGCCAGAATTGTAGAATGTCAAAAGTTTTATCGTCGAGACTTATGTTGGCATAGTCAAACATGAAGGCTGCGTAAAGTTGGATCTCTGTGTTGCTTCCACGCGGGGTCGAAGATGTAGGTGTGTCGGAGTTCCTGCGGGGGATAGATTGGATACGAGAATTGGTACTCCTTCCTCTTATTGCCGGATTAGATCTAGATGGCGTTGACACACCCGAAGCCACCTTAGCCTGATGGATGGAAAGAAAAAATTGTAACTTAAAAATTATAATTAAAGATTAATTAAATATAGAGACAAAAAAATATATACCTCATTGTGACGTCGCTCATATATTTTGTATATACTTTCAAATACACTATTTACTTCATCATACAAATTTGTTTTCTTCCAGTCCGATGTTTTCCTAATTGTCATAAGCATTTCAGCTGTTGCATTCAACTTCCACCTATTTTAGAAAAAAATTTAGTTATTTTCTAAATTAATCCAAATATTTTTATAAAATTAAATATTATTAATTAAAATCCATGCACCGACGTTGGTATCTTCGGAGATCCAATGGGCAGTAACATAAGAATATGACAAGTTATGTTTACCGACAGTCCAAATATCTGATGTTATAGACACTTTATATTTGGCCGACTTAAATTCATCATTTAATTCTGAACGCTTGGTCCAAAATAAATTAAATAATTCATCTTTGGTCTTCTTGTGGTAAGATTTTCTAAAATGAAAATGTAAAATTCTTTAACAAATTCCTCAAAAAATGGGTCGCAAGTCATTTAGAGTGGTTTTTCAGATTGGATACAGAACTTAATAAAATTTCTCCTAACTTTGTCGGGGTCATACCTAAAATACGCCCCCAACACTTAACTGGGTTTGGGTCATCTGTGCTCTATGTTCTTCAGGTATCACATCACCTTTTTTGTCATGCATGATCTTATGTCTTAAAAATACACCAGTACCCTGGGCCGAATTATAATTATACATTTTTCCACAAATCAAACATTTACCTGCAATTAGCTTATTCTCGTCATTTTCAATCTTGCAAAAGATATCCCAACATGCAGCTTTATGTTCCCTCAACCTTTTGCTGCTGTTCTGCGCTTATTGCTCGTGCCTCCTTCCACATGCATGGCTGAGGTTGATTCAACTGACGGTGGTGGTATCGGAACATTGCTGATGTTTTCAATTCCGAGCGGTACAACATATGTTACATTTAAATCTAAATTAGGATTGCTAGATTCTGCAGGATCATTTTCAGGACTAACACCTAATTATACGCTAACAATATCTAACGAGTTTCGGTTTGCATCCATTTGAATTTAATTTGAAAAAAACCTGCATTAAAATTTATCAAAAAATATTATTGGAGTAAAAAAAAAATATAATATTCGGATTTGGATTTTAAAATTATCAAAAAAGATACAACTATAAAAAAATTAAAAATCTATTTTTCTTAAGTGCCTCAAATTTCACAATACCCCTTCTACATCTATAAATACGCAGCATTCCCCTTTCTTCTTCCAACAACAACAACACAGCCACAACAATAACCAGAAATCAGTTTAATTACCAAAAATCAGACAAAGTAAGATCAAGATGGCACCAACAGGGAGAGTTTCTTTGATCGTAGCAGCGAGCGTCGGCGCAGTGGAAGCGATGAAGGATCAGGTGGGGTTATGCCGATGGAACTATGCTTTGAGGTCTGTAAAAAGCAGAGTGAAACAAAACATGGGATGCTTGTCTCAGATTAGAAAGATTTCATCTGGAATTGGCATGGAAGAGAAGGCCAAGGAATCGCTAAGAACGGTGATGTATTTGAGCAGCTGGGGTCCTAATTAGATTTATTTAGTTCATTGGGATTTAGGAGGATTGTGAAAATGATAGTATAGTTTCAATTAATTTTGTAATTATATATCTAGGGATAATTTAAGCTCAGATTTTGTTCCATCTCATGTGTTTCGGTTCTACTTTCTTTTTTTTATTTATTCTCTCTTTGAATTGAGATTCAAAAGTAAATTCGGTAGCATTCCAATTAACACAAGGGGAAGAAAATTCGAATCATATATCACAATTTACTTAACTGGGAATGAAGGCGGAGAAACTGAGATGAACATATATTACATACATATTAGAATCAAACATATCTTTGTTTCATTTCACAATTGTTGGCTTCAAAACTTTGCTGATCCGGTCTATGCACTAAAATTTGCTGTTACTTTTTCCGTGGGTATGTACAGACATAGATTGATGCAAGTATTAAAAACACGGAGAAAGTTTAATGATTGGGATGCTGGCTTCTTAGACGGCATTTTGCATCTGGGACTGCCGATGCCATGTTCTGTATTGCTGGGGGAACCTCGTTGTTTCTGTATAGATACCTCATACATCATCCAGATTTGCTTTCAGAATACATGCTCACATGATGTCCGGCTGCACAGCAACACAAAGACATCCTTTATCATTATAAGTTTACATGTAATTAGCATTATTGTACAGCTGTAATAACGAGGCGACGGGCCTACTGGGCATCGATCAATCCCCTGGTAATTAATTGAAATGGAATTCCATGGATGAGGAAGAAATTTAATATTAATATTGCTCTAAACCTAACTAACTTGGTGGTGTGATACGACTGATTTTTATTTTATACAATCATGGCAATAGAATAAAAGTAAAAAATGATGGGCCAAAAGTTGGAGCAAAGATATTAACTTTACTGACAAATTATATAAAAGTTCATATTGTGATTCACCTTATATTTAGACTCACTGTTTGATTCAAATTGTTTGGTTGAAATCATATATGCAAGTGACAAAAATGACTACAGTTGTCCAATTTTATAATAGAAGAAAGCACCCGGTGTACCAGCGTAGGAAGTGTTGATATTAATTGACTATATATTAATTAATATAATCAAACAGAGATGTTGAAATGAATAAGTGTATTACGATTCATAGTTTGTAATTATTATTTAAAATAAGTAATAACCTTTATCAATTCGTCCTGAAAAATCAGAAATCAGGTGGGATCCACTGTGATGCTAAAGTCCTTTTTGTTTGTTGGTGGCCGCTTAACACTAGTAAACAAAACTACCCCTGGTACTCGGGGCATGGAATTCCCAATACCAACACCTCCATTTCATAAACCAGCGTCGATTTTTCTTTCTGCCAAACCTTTCCTTGTCTGATACCTGATTTTTATTTCTATTTTTGTTTTGCTTCTTTTATTATGACATCATTATCGTCATCATCATCATCTAACTCCATTTCCACATACCACACCATACCTATAAATTCACCATCTCCCCGCAAATTCAGTATTAATCAGCACACCCAATTTCAGACAACCAGTGGAAAAACTAAAGAGAACTTGGCATCCACAGGAAGAGCGTCTCGGGTCGTAGCGGCGAGCATTAGTGCAGTGGAAGCATTGAAAGATCAGCCGGGTCTCTCCGGCTGGAACTATGCTTTGCGGTCGCTCCGACGGCGAGCGAAGGGTCGATTCAGTGCCTTCTCTCAAGCTACGAGAGCATCTTCGGTTGTGGACAAAAGGAAATGCCTGTGAGGACAAGGCTAAGAGATCCGAGGAGGCACTTAAGATAGTGATGTATTTGAGCAACAGGGGACCTGATAATTAATTAAGTTAATTACTAAATTAATTCGGTTGATTGTATATGATTTCTGAGATTATGAATTAGAAAATGAGGTCTCAGTTCATTCTCAATAATTCGCATTCCATCTCTTACAACTTGAATTTTCGCTTATTAGAATCAAACACATCTTTGTTTGATTTTATAATTGTTGGCTTCAAAGCTTTCCTGGTCCTGTTTATGCATTAAAATCTGTTCCTTCCTTTTTCCTGTGGGTATGTACGTAGGCAGAGCGATGGAAGTATTAAAAACATGGTGAAAGTTTAATGATTGGGATGCTGGCTTCTTGGACGGCATTTTGCATCTGGGACTGCCGATGCCATGTTCTGTATTGCTGGAGGCAACTGGTTGTTTCTGTATAGATACCTCATGCATCATCCAGTTTTGCTTTCAGAATACATGCTCACATGATGCCTGGCTGCACAGCAACACAGAGACATCCTTTACGGCTTTTATTATTAACCATAGAGAATGAAGATGAAGGGAGGGATGAAGCGGGGCGACCTTATCTTCTTTTTTCTGACATTGATCTGACACTAGACATTGATTATTGATTGGCCAATTCCCCTTATCATTTAACTTCTTTTTAATTAATAATATGAACTGCTGATATTAGAGCGGTTCATAGATATTCATAAATAAAAAATTTAATCCAAATTTACATAAATGAATTTATACGTGGATCTAAAAAATATATTCGATAATTTATTAGAGTTATTAATGGATATTCATAATTCAAAAATTCAATTTAAATCTAAATGAATGGATCTACGTGTGGATGTAAAAAATATATCTAATAGTTTATTGGATTTGTATATGGATTTTCAAAAATGATCCATTTTATTTTTTGAATTCGTATTTAGATTATACATGATTCGAATTCGAATCCGCTACATCTCCGATAAACTAATATTATTTTAAATTTTTTAATAGCAAGATGTATATAATATTTTGAATTATTATAATTATTTATAAATATAACTGTAATTTAGTTAAATTAGTCTCGATAATTTTCACTATTTCCTATTCTATCTATTTTGTAAAAGAAAATTTATTTTTAGTTGTACATTATATTAAAATAATTTTCATTATAATAATTAGATCATATTAATTGTATAAAAAATATTTTTTATGTCATGTAAGTTAATTAACTTAGAGTTATTATCTTAATTTATAATTTTATAATATAAAATTATATATATTTCTTCATATTAAATATGTATGTCATTATTTTAAACATTTGAATAAAAAATTCAATATATGATCCGAATCCGATCCGATATCTACTAAAAAAATGATTATGAATTCGCATTTAGATCGTCAAATTTTAATTAAATATGAATCCACATATAAATCTTTTAAATTTTTAATGAATTCGTATATGCTAGATCTGATCTGAATTCGATGCATTGACAGCCCTACCCGACAGTAGTATCAGATCATACTATGATTTTGAGTCAGTTTTCCGTCGGATCCACCGATGAACAAAAGCCGTCTGATTCTCCGATAATCAAGAAAGCGAGTTTAAAATCAGAAAAGGACTCATCGTTCAAACAATAAATCAGAAAATAATGAAGAACATATAATTTGTATGGACTGCAACATTGACTTCGAATCTAACTCCTGAAGGTTATGTATGGGGAACGGTTTCTTACATTCAACCTTAATTGTGCACAAATATTAAGTTCACTGATGTTTGTCTCATTCCGTACGTCCTTCAGTTGCTATTTCACTAAGATTATCACTTATGACTCCAATCTCACTATTTTTATCATATTAAATTTAATAATTTATATACACCTTCAAAAAAAATAATATATATTTAGTTTTTATATACATCAAACTCTTATAATATATATATTTTTAAAAATATTAATCAAATTAAAAAATCATAAAACAAAATTATTAAAATTCTACCATCAAAAATTCAAAATGTTTTGATGAAAGACGAAATTTTTTTAAATTGACTCAATATTTAATACACTCCCTATCTAAAAAATTAAAAATATTTTTATAACTTTCATTTATAATTTGAATAATATTTTTTTGAAAAATATTATATAAATTAAATTAAAAATTAATGTACCGTAAAAATTATATACAAATAAATATATATTAAGATTATTTAAATTAAATTCATCTCAAACAATAATTGTTTCAATTATCTGTCATCAATTTACTCTGAGCTTAGCCATATCTCATAAACAGCGTCTCCGAAAGCAACACGTCGCATGTGTGAGTGTGACGTTTCCAGGGAATATGCAGTGCTCCGTTATCTTTCAAGAAATAAATAAATAAAGAAAGAAAGAAAACAGCCCCTGGTATTTTAGATTTGCGACACGGAATTCCCAAAACCATGGTCCAGCTTCCCTCTTCCATCATTACCCAGTGAATTGGGGGCACTGATCACTGAAAATAGCTCAATTTCACAATACCCCTTCTACATCTATAAATACACAGCATTCCTTTTTCTTCTTCCAGCAACAACAAGAGCACAACAATCAACAGAAATCAATTCAGTCGTCAAAAATCAGAGGAAGTGAGATCAAGATGGCACCTACAGGAAGAGTCTCTTTGATCGTAGCAGCGAGCGTCGGCGCAGTTGAAGCTCTGAAGGATCAGGCTGGGCTTTGTCGATGGAACTATGCTCTGAGATCTGTGCAGAGCAGAGTGAAGCAAAACATGGGAGGCTTGTCTCAGGTTAGAAAGGTTTCATCTGGGATTGGCATGGATGAGAAGGCCAAGAAATCGGAGGAGTCGCTGAGAACGGTGATGTATTTGAGCTGCTGGGGTCCTAATTAGATTTATTTAGTTGATTGGGATTTAGGAGGTTTGTGGAAATGATAGTATAGTTTCAATTAATTTTGTAATTATATATCTAGGGATAATTTAAGCTCAGATTTTGTTCCATCTCATGTGTTTCGGTTCTACTTTCTTTTTTTTATTTCTTCTCTCTTTGAATTGAGATTCAAAAGTAAATTCGGTAGTATTCCAATTAACACAAGCGGAAGAAAAATTCGAATCATATATCACAATTTACTTTACTTAGAATGAAGGTGGAGAAACTTTGCTTCAAAACTTTTTGAATTGAGATACAAAACTTTGCTGGTCCGGTCTATGCACTAAAATTTGCTGTTACTTTTTCCGTGGGTATGTACAGACATAGATTGATGCAAGTACTAAAAACACGGAGAAAGTTTAATGATTGGGATGCTGGCTTCTTAGACGGCATTTTGCATCTGGGACTGCCGATGCCATGTTCTGTATTGCTGGGGGTACCTCGTTGTTTCTGTATAGATACCTCATACATCATCCAGTTTTGCTTTCAGAATACATGCTCACATGATGTCCGGCTGCACAGCAACACAAAGACATCCTTTATCATTATAAGTTTACATGTAATTAGCATTATTGTACAGCTGTAATAACGAGGCGACGGGCCTACCGGGCATCGATCAATCCCCTGGTAATTAATTGAAATGGAATTCCATGGATTAGGAAGAAATTTAATATTAATATTGCTCTAAACCTAACTAACTTGGTGGGGTGATACGACCGATTTTTATTTTATACAATCATGGCAATAGAATAAAAGTAAAAAATGATGGGCCAAAAGTTGGAGCAAAAATATTAACTTTACTGAAAAACTATATAAAAGTTCATATTGTGATTCACCTTATATTTAGACTCACTGTTTGATTCAAATTGTATGGTTGAAATCATATATGCAAGTGACAAAAATGACTACAGTTGTCCAATTTTATAATAGAAGAAAGCACGCGGTGTACCAGCGTTAGAAGTGTTGATATTAATTGACTATATATTAATTAATATAATCAAACAGAGATGTTGAAATGAATAAGTGTATTACGATTCCTAGTTTGTAATTATTATTTAAAATAAATATTAACCTTTCCCTGATCAATCTTAGCCATATCTCATTACAACAGCGCCACTGAAAGCAACGCGTCCCATGTGTGAGTTTGATGTGTCCTTGTAATAAATTAATAAATGAATGAATAGAATAGCCCCTAGTATTTGGGATTTGGGACACTGAATTCACAAAACCATGGTCCAGATTTCCTCTTCCATCATTACTCAGTGAAATTGGGACAATACTGAAGTGCCTGAAATTTCACAATACCCCTTCTACATCTATAAATACACATCACTCCTCTTTCTTCTTCCAACAACAACAACAACACAACCATAACAATAAACAGAAATCAATTCAATCGTCAAAAATCAGAGGAGGTAAGATCAAGATGGCACCTACAGGAAGAGTCTCTTTGATCGTAGCAGCGAGCGTCGGCGCAGTTGAAGCTCTGAAGGATCAGGCTGGACTTTGTCGATGGAACTATGCTTTGAGGTCTGTGCAAAGCAGAGTGAAGCAAAACATGGGAGGCTTGTCTCAGGTTAGAAAGGTTTCATCCGGGATCGGCATCGATGAGAAGGCCAAGAAATCGGAGGAGTCGCTAAGAACGGTGATGTATTTGAGCTGCTGGGGTCCTAATTAGATTTTGTTTAGTTGATTGGGATTTAGGAGGATTGTGGAGATGACAGCATAGTTTCAATTAATTTTGTAACTGTATAGTAACTTAGTAAGCGATAATTTAAGCTCAGATTCGGTTCCATCTCGTGTGTTTCAGTTTCTTTTCTTCATTTATTTCTCCCCTTGAAGTGAGATCCAAATAAATCAGGTAGCAATCCTAATAATGTACAGTCAAAATGTCAAAACAAAACCAGCATCTATCAATTAATGATTTATACATCCAATACTACTTTTTGGAAATTAGAGGTGAATTTAAGGATGTGCAAGCAACCCTGTCTAGCCCGATTAACTCGTTCGACCTGAATAAACAGATTCGTAAAATAACGAATTAAAATTTTATTTGGTTAGATACTCATTAAATTTTAATTAACTTATCATATAACTACTCATTATGTATTTTGAAAAATAATCTGTTAAAATCCGATATGACCGTATAATATAATTGAAGCGAAATGGTTTTCATAAATTTTGAAGGGGTTCTATGTTATGTTTTGATCAACATAATTTGATTATGTATTGTTGGCTTTGTTTATCTTTTGTTTTCTTAAAATATTTTGTTAACTATTACTTTTATAGTGTTGTTTAGTGAAGTATGTTCTTATTATTAGATAAAATATAATGTGTTGGATTACGTTGAATACTTCAAATAAATAATTTTACCTCTAGATGCTTGTTAAACAAAATAATTTATGTTATTATTTGTTGGGTTTTTGTTTTAAAAATATTATCTTTACACTTAACAATCACAAACTTTATCTGTTATGATAAATGATACTCTCACCGATTATGCCATCTCATAATTTTACTAATTCCTCTCTGATTTTTGCTTAGTTTCGATTGTAGTTTATTGTTGTCGGAGTTGAGGAATTGGAGTGTGCTATGGCTGTGTATTTATAGAAAGAGAGAAAGCTTTCATGTGGAAGTTGGTGTTGATGGAAGAAGAAATTAAAGTAGACGCAGCTGGTTTAGAGAATTCTATTCCAAAATATCAGTGATTGTTTTGTTTGTTTCTTTATTTGCCTTATAAAAATGGATTACCACATATGTCCACACTAGCAATAATAATATAACAGTTGCCATGTTTTCAAATAAGGTCCATTGTATGATGTACGGAATATTATAAGTTTATGTCACAAGCTTTATCATTATAAGTTTACATGTAATTAGCATTATTGTACATCTGTGATCACGAGGCAACGGGCCTACTGGGCATCCATCAATCCCCTGGTAATTAATTGAAATGGAATTCCATGAATGAGGAAGAAATCAATAGCAGTATATAAAAACGTTTGACAAAACAAACATTTTTACGCAGCCACGTCATCCCTTTATAATTACCGTTTGATTAGAATTTTAATGGTAGCGATTTGATCAATATAGCCATCTCTTCAGATGACCCCCAAATAGGATGAAGAGATGCTTGTCCAATAGTCATCTAAACCTATCGATATAGCCGAACAGATGCTTCTGAATTTTCTTTCCCTCTGCTTTAAGCTAGTCTCAGCATCTGCTGCGACTCCACCTTCATTCCATCTCCGACTTCTCGTCGCCTCACTAACTGCTCTGTCTCCGTCTCCGCCTCTATCCTCTTCGTCTCCGTCTCTCTAAAGTGATTTGGAGTTTAGGGAGTAGCAGTCACACTACTACCACACGGCTCTTGACTTTTTCTTCTCCTGACAATGTCTGAAATTAATTAAAGGTACTTCTTATAATTTTGGGAACTAATTAGAAGTTACGTTTGCCTTGCGATTTGAAGTTGTGAAGAAAACAGTTCTTCAACACTAAGTTTGAAACCTTTCTCGACTTCTATTTTATGTAATGATTAATTGCCTAGAGGTAAACTAAAATCATGAAATTTTAATGGAACGCGAAATTAAAATATTTACTAATTTGTGCCTTCATTTGTTTGTTATTGATTTAGTTTAATTTTTTTTCTTTTGAAGTTTATACTGACTATAAGAACATTGGGATGCAAAATCAAAGTGTATATACTGATTTGTGTCTTATTTTTGTGTTCTAATTCAATTTTGAAATCGAAAGCAGTAAGAAAAAATTGTAACTTAAATTCCTTCCAATATTAGAATTAAAGCAAGGGGATAATTCTCAGCCGCTCAAGCCACTACAGTTGTGAAGCAATTAATGAGCATGTGCGGCCCTTTTTCGCGGCCCACGCGCGAGACATCGGCGTCCTCGCTCACGGGAGAAGAAAGTGCAGGTACATCCCTGCGCGTGTTTGTGCCCTCAAGGACTTATTATTTAGGTGATTGTGGGAACTTTTATTTTCCGACGAGCGCAAGCCCCCACCGTTAATTACCCCGGCTCTCGCCCCGGGAACCTCTGATTAATGGGCTAAACTAATCAAAATATATGGATCAGATTTGTAGCTTTATTTCTTTCTTCCAATTTATTATAATGCATATTTGAAATAACCCAAAGGTATAACTTTGGATAATAAGACTAAAGACGTATGATTTAAAGTCAGAGAAACGTATAATTTCTCATAAATCAGAGATCGAGGATGTATAACCCTATTGATCTCACGGAGTTCGAATGTGAAGCGCACTGCCAACTCGATACTCAAAGAACCAGAGATGTTTGATCTCTAAAAAGGTTTATGTCAAAGACAAGGACGTATAATCCTAAACAGTCTAATTTAATTCTTTATCGATTTCCAAAATGAGGTACATTAAACCTGAAGCGCACTGCCAATTTAATGTTCTCAAAACATGATTTGATATGATTTGGTATGTTGGTATGTTTTCACCAAGTTTTGGACTTATCTGCATATTTGGCATATTTGACTAGAGATTTGGACATATTTGCATATTTGACATATTTTATCAAGAGTTTGGACATATTTGTATATTTGGCATGTTTGGCCAGAAATTTGGGTGTATTTGCATATTTGACATGTTTGGTCAAATGTTTGGGTTTATTTGCATTTTTAACATGTTTGGTCAAAAGTTTGGTCATATTTGCATATTTGACAAGTTTGGTCAAATGTTTGGGCTTATTTGCATGTTTGACATATTTGATCAAAAGTTTGGTCATATTTGCATATTTGACATGTTTGGTCAAATGTTTGAGCTTATTTGCATGTTTGACATATTTGGTCAAATATTTGGACATATTTGTATTTTTGACATATTTGGTCAAATATTTGGGTATATTTGCATATTTGACATGTTTGGTCAAAGACTGGGACATATTTTTATTTTTGACATATTTGGTCAGAAGTTTGGGCATATTTACATATTTGACATGTTTGGTCAAATATTTGGACATATTTACATTATTAACATATTTAGTTAAATATTTGGGTATATTTGCATATTTGACATGTTTTGGTCAAATATTGGACATATTTGACATATTTAAATATTTTTGATTTGTTTTATCAACATATAACATATTTTAATCATTTTTGAATATTTTGATTTGTTTTATCAAAATATAACATAATTTGATTATTTTTTTAATGTTTTGATTTGTTTCATCAAAGTTTAACATATTTAATCATTTTTGAATATTTTGATTTGTTTTATCATAATTTGATTATTTTGAATATTTTGATTTGCTTTATCAAAGTTTAACATATTTAATCATTTTTGAATATTTTGATCAAAATATAATATAATTTAATTATTTTTAATGTTTTGATTTATTTCATCAAAGTTTAACATATTTAATCATTTTTGAATATTTTTTATTTGTTTTATCAAAATATAATATAATTTGATTATTTCTAATGTTTTGATTTGTTTTATCAAAACATGACATAATTTAATTATTTTTGAATATTTTGATTTGTTTTATCATAATTTGATTATTTTGAATATTTTGATTTGTTTTATCATAATTTGATTATTTTGAATATTTTTATTTGTTTTATCATAATTTGATTATTTTGAATATTTTGATTTGTTTTATCAAAATATAGCATGATTTGATTATTTAAAATATTTTTGATTTGTTTATGACATATTTTAGTTATCCTTGAATATTTTGATTTGTTTTATCAAAATATACATAATTTGATTATTTTGAAAATTGTTGATTTGTTTTATCATAATTTTCACTTATTTTTAAATATCCTATTTGGTATTTTGAATTTGTTTTGTACATATATCATATATTTTGAATTTTCTTTTATTTATAATAATAAAAAAAAGGAAAATAAAATCAAAATTGACATTTTATAGTCTTAAAAATATTCATAAATGAAATCATGATTTTTGATATATTTTTCATAATTTTTGGGCTTGAGAAATCATTTTTATTTGGTGTTTAAAGTTTATTTTTAAAACAGATTAATATGGGCCGTCAGATTCGGGCCCATGCATCAAGATCTGAACTTAAGTTCAGTTTTTAAAGCATCTTTTAAACTGGGCCGTTGGATCTCTGGCACGCATCAAGCCTTCTCCGGGTTGTTTGAATTTCATCAAGATTCGCATTTTGAGATGCATCAATATTCGTGCTCATCCTCCCCGACACTGATCAAGGCCCTGTCGGGGTCGGATCTCCGATCAGGAGGCATGGCTGGCATCGCCGGAGCGTGGGGAGTCCATCGGTGGTGGTCTCGGCGGCGTCGGCGGCCTGGATCGCCGGAGATGGGGGTAACCATTTGGTTTCGGTTGAGAAGTTGGCTGAGATGAAATTTTGAGAAATTTGAGCTGATTTTTAAGAAATTAACTCGATTTCTTTGTCATATGGCATCGCCGGAGCATGTTTAACAAGTTTTTGAGATTTAATTTGAGTTTAATCCATCAATTTTGCAGCTTTGGCCATTCGGTACCAAACTGGTTTCGGGGCATTGGTACCAAATGGTATTTCATGGCTTTTCCTTGCAATTTTCTTCCAATTAACCCTCCAGACAGTGTCGTTTAGCATGTTTGAACATGTTTGGATGATCAATTTCATCAATTTAGATGTGCATTGTCCTTTATGCACATTGAGTCATTTCTGGTTTTATTTCCAATTTGGTTTTCCTTTGATTTCATCACATTCTTCTCAAATTGCATGTTTAAGTATATTTATTTGGGTCAATTGCATGTCTTAGAAAGGTTTTACACTAGACTTACTTGTGGATTTCATTTGTATGTAAGTTAATTTCATATTTTTCCTTTTTTCTGGCATTTATTCCAGAATTAACTCAATTCTGATTTTTTTTTTACAGATCCAATTTCAGAAATTCATAGAAAATCACAGAAAATACCAAAAATGGTAAAAATTTGGTGAATGAATGCATTAAGACTTATTTTATATGCCTATGAAATTTCAAGCTAATTGAATAATCAGAAAGCATGTTTTTTGCATTTTTACCAGACTGGACAGAAATGCCCTTTCAGATTTATTAAAAATCAAATTTGGCTTAACCTATGGATTAAAGCCTGGTTTAATTATTCTAAACCCTTTAAAACATCACATGAGGTGTCATAAAGGTGAATTAATCAAGAAATTCTGGATTTTTGAATCAAAAGAAGAATGAACTTCTCAGTTTGACCCAAAGTTGACTTTTTTGGAGTTTTTGACAGATGAGATTGTAAAATTCATAACATTTCACAGAAAATTCCAAAGATTATAAAATTTATGTGGTAAGTTAGTATAAACCTAATCTACATGACTGTGAAATTTCATAAGAAATTAACAACCAGACTGAGAGATATGGATTGATCTCTCAGCTGGGCAGAAGCTGGTATATACTGGACTCAAGCCAGTACTGATGTTTATTGCTTTCCATTGCTCAATTAGGGTTCTGAGCCATCAAGCACATCATAAAAACATGAAAGAAGGAACTAAAGGAAGAAACAAAAGCCAATTTGCACCAATCATCATATATTATAACAAATTGAAATACAATACATATGAAAAACATGGAATTTTGTTTCTCCATGGAATTTTGATAGCATAACAGCTTGTATAAAGCTATTGTTGAGCTTTACAAAGCCACTGCACATGTGCACAGGGCTTGAGAGAGAAAGGGGATGAGCATGTGCCCATCCCCATGAAACCAGATTGGCATGTGCCAATTGGTTAGAGTACACCGTCAAATTCCATGGTGAACTCACCATGTGAGCTCCTGAGACTCAAGCTCAGCCACCAAGTGAGCTCTGGAAGGAGGGAGGCACATGTGCACCTCCCCAGCTAGAGGCTAGCCATCTCACCCAGCAAGGTGAGACTGGCTCCTTGGTCTCAATTGGGACTGAGCCAAGCTCAAGGCTTGGCTCCTCTATCCCTTACCTAACTGTTCAAGACTTGATTTCTTCTTCAGTTAAGCTTTCTTTTTGTGGAAATTGGGTTGAGTTGAGATTTTGGCAGAGTTTTGGCTATGTTTTTTTTTTCTCATTTTTCTTCTTCACTGGGGTTTATTTACAGCCCAGAGGGCATGGTTTAAGCCTCAGGGCTGAGCTGGCATCATCCCAGCCCTTGGTTTGATCAAGTGGCCAGGATTGAGCCAGCCAGGTTTGTGCTAGCCTGAGGCTTGTCCTTGGAAGATTCCTCCAGCTCACTGGCGCTCAGAGCTCTCCATTGAGGTGCCTATACGTGTCCCTGACACAGGCCTGGGGAGAGAGAAGGAGCCGTTGGCTTTGTCTTCTTCCTTGGGTCAGTGTGTCATGCTTTTCGGGTGTGAGCATATCCCGAATATTCCTTGGCCTTGCTGGCGCTTGACATGTCACCAAGGTGTCACTGAGTGTGCCCAACGTGTCAATTTGGCTGCTTGAGTGCTGAGTTGTGCCAATTGACCACCCCCAGATCATACTTGAGTGCCAAGTTGTGCACCTGTCAATTGAGTGCTTTTCACTCCAAATTGGCACTTCAGGCAGCGTCGTGGAAGCATCTCGGAGCTCCCCCAGGTGTTGGTTTGGCCTCTCGAGCTCCCAATTGCCCTGTCACCTTCAAGATCGAGGTACTTTCTCCTTCGATTTTCTCCTTGTTTACTTTACTATTTTCAATGCTGTTTGTGGCATTGAATTCCCCTTAAGGTGTAGATTAAGTCCCTAAAATGGTTTAAGCCAACTCGCGTTGTACACCTAGACTCCATTTTCGAAGCTCCACTGAGCTTTGGAGCTCGAGGAGGAAGAAAGGAGGGAGAGAGAGAGAAATTCAAAAGGTTTCTCTCGCTTGGGTTGGATGCACATGAACCGTGCTTTAGTTTCGGGCTTGTCAGAGGGAAGGAGCGCTTGCACCGCGCTCACCTTTCTTTCCCTTCTTTTCTTTCCGCTGGCCAAAATAACTCTGGGCGCTGGGCCCCCTTGGCAGTGAGATTGAAGGAGAGGGGCCCAGTCGTCAGGTTTAATGAGACACAGCCCCAGCGAAAAACTGAGGGTTGGGCTGTGGGCTTGGTCTTTGTGCACCAAAACGTATTGTCAGTGGTATGGTGCATGTGTACTGGGTCCACGCAAAGCGCCTTTAACACTTTGTGTGTATGACAGGCGGTTCCAAGGGCAGAAGTCGTGTTTGAGCTCCCCAGATTGCACCCAGAGTGTTGCACATCCCCCAAATTGCACCCAGAACTATCTCCAGTTCTGATTTTTGGTATTTTCTTTATATTTTTTTATTTTATTTTATTCTTCATGCAAAAATACATGAAAAATTACTGAAAAATCACAGAAAATATATTCCATGATTCTGTTATTTCGGGTAATATTTTTGCTTATTTTTTTTGTCATGGAATCAAGAAGTACCTAACAAAACAGGTTTTCCTAGATCCAGCATGCTTTTTAAATTATTTCTTTTTTACATTCTTCTAATTTGTATCATTAACTAAGAATTTATTCATTCAAAATATATTTGTTTATTGGTTATTGTCTTCTTACCTGAAAAAAGAAAAGGAAAAAAACACCCAAGTTTGAATTATGTTATATTGACTTCAAATTTCCATACTGCCCTTGCTAATTTATTACTTCAATTTGCAATTATTTAGGACACAATTAAGTTCATACTGACTTGACGTATATCTAAATTTTGAATTAATTTGTACAACATAGAAAACCTGATACAGCTGATCGGATATAATACCCATGCCATGAGCAAACTGGATGAGAAAACCTGAATCATTCCATTGGCCTGTGCCGGCGTTGCCTATCACATATCCTTGGGAAGAAGAACCATGAGCATAACCAAATAAAAAATATAAAGAAACATAATTTCTAGGAGAAAACTCTGTGATTATATCAGGATCTGAAGCTATCTTGATAATATATTAGACCAAACAAATCGTTTCAGAGAATATATCTTGAAATTAAGAAGTGGCTTCTGACCAGCTTCAATTCCTAGAAACAACCCAAAAATGAAGAACAATCGGGAAAAAAAAAATACAAGTTAGCAACACCAACTTTTGTTGAATAGCAAATTTTGCTTTCGTAAAAATCAAATGCGGGATAAAATAAGAAAAATAAATTTTGCATCTTGCATACCGGCAGTTGAGTCATCGATGTTGTATCCTTTTGGGTTCGACGAATATGAGAAGCTGGCACCAATCGGGGAATCGGGAAATATTACGTTTGCTACCTAATCAGGAATTGACAGTTTATGCAAGGATCCAAAGGTAATAATTGTTCAAATTGGGGTTAGAAAAATAAAATCTTGCCTTCGTATAGGAGTATTGCTGATATACCAGTTGTGGTACGCTACCATTATAAGGCAATTTTATAAACTGAATTGGACCTGTACAACAATTGTTGTTATTGCAATCTAAAATTTTGTATATTACTTGACAAAAGTTTCAAGGTGGTGATCCATTGATAATATAAATGATATAATAAAATTATTAATATGAATAGTAACTCAATTAATTTGAAAAGTTGGTATTGATAATTATTATTTTAACGAACTTAACAATTTTCAATATAACTAAGATTTGTAATTTAATATTAACAAAATGATGATTCATATTTTTATCATGAATTAAATGATTTATATTTTATCAATATGAAAATAACAAATTTTGATGTATCATCAAGCAATAATGAAATTGTACGATGAAAAAACCCTATCATTCTGATTTCCGTCGTATAATTAAAAACAAACTGACTAAATTCACATAAAAAAATTTTCATCAATTCTAAATTATATAACCCCGTGCATGCCACGGGTTGCGTGCTAGTTTAATATTAACATTGCTCTAAACCTAACTAACTTGGTCGTGTGATACGACCGATTTTTATTTTATACAATCATGGCAATAGAATAAAAGTAAAAAATGATGGGCCAAAAGTTGGAGCAAAGATATTAACTTTACTGAAAAATTATATAAAAGTTCATATTGTGATTCACCTTATAGTTAGACAAACTGTTTGATTCAAATTGTTTGGTTGAAATCATATATGCAAGTGACAAAAATGACTACAGTTGTCCAATTTTATAATAGAAGAAAGCACGCGGTGTACCAGCGTAGGAAGTGTTGATATTAATTGACTATATATTAATTAATATAATCAAACAGAGATGTTGAAATGAATTAGTGTATTACGATTCATAGTTTGTAATTATTATTTAAAATAAGTAATATCCTTTATCAATTCGTCCTGAAAAATCACGAATCAGGTGGGATCCACTGTGATGCTAAAGTCCTTTTTGTTTGTTGGTGGCCGCTTAACACTAGTAAACAAAACTGCCCCTGGTACTCGGGGCATGGAATTCCCAATACCAACACCTCCATTTCATAAACCAGCGTCGATTTTTCTTTCTGCCAAACCTTTCCTTGTCTGATACCTGATTTTCATTTCTATTTTTGTTTTGCTTCTTTTATTATGACATCATTATCGTCATCATCATCATCTAACTCCATTTGCACATACCACACCATACCTATAAATTCACCATCTCCCTCCAAAATCAGTATTAATCAGCACACCCAATTTCAGACAACCAGTGGAAAAACTAAAGAGAACTTGGCATCCACAGGAAGAGCGTCTCCGGTCGTAGTGGCGAGCATTAGTGCAGTGGAAGCATTGAAAGATCAGCCGGGTCTCTCCGGCTGGAACTATGCTTTGCGGTCGCTCCGACGGTGAGCGAAGGGTCGATTCAGTGCCTTCTCTCAAGCTACGAGAGCATCTTCGGTCAAGGCTAAGAGATCGGAGGAGGCACTTAGGATAGTGATGTATTTGAGCAATTGGGGTCCTGATAATTAATTAAGTTAATTACTAAATTAATTCGGTCGATTGTATATGATTTCTGAGATTATGAATTAGAAAATGAGGTCTCAGTTCATTCTCAATAATTCGCATTCCATCTCTCACAACTTGAATTTTCGATTATTAGAATCAAACACATCTTTGTTTGATTTTATAATTGTTGGCTTCAAATCTTTACTGGTCCAGTTTATGCATTAAAATCTGTTCCTTTTTTCCTGTGGGTATGTACGTAGGCAGAGCGATGGAAGTATTAAAAACATGGTGAAAGTTTAATGATTGGGATGCTGGCTTCTTGGACGCCATTTTGTATCTGGGACTGCCGTTGCCATGTTCGGTATTGCTGGAGGCGACTGGTTGTTTCTGTATAGATACGTCATACTAGGGAATTAAAAACAACATGCACACGGCACATGTCAGATGCTGCACGGTACGACACGGTGTGTCAACACGTGCCGTGTTATGCATTTCACGTATCGTGCCGTTATTTGTAGCGTATCCGATTTTTGTCACTGTACGAGACACACATAGGCATGGCACGGGAACACGCATAGGAATGGGTAGACACGTTTAGCACAGATAAATACGGTTAGACAAGAATAGGTACGGTTAGGAACGGATAGGCACGGGTAGACACGTTTAGGACGATTTGGCTTAACCTAAAAAATTAAACAAACAATTTGAAAAAAATAATAGTTTTGTAAAAATAGCCAATAAATTAGAAAAATCCGAATTTTTTTTAAAATTCCGAATTTTTTTTTAAAATTCCGAAAATTATTTTTTAAAAATTTGAAAAAATTATTTACAAAATTCAAAAATTATTTACAAAATTTAAAAATATACAAAATTCAAAAATTTTAAATTTAATTGCTGCTAAAAAAAGTAAACAAATAATTGGAAAAAAAAATAATATTTTTGTATAAATTGCCCAAAAATTAGAAAAATCTGAATTTTTTTTTAAAAAAATTCGAAAATTATTTTTGAAAAATTCAAATATTTTTACATAATTCAAAAATTACTTTGAGAAAATCGGTTAGTACAATTTAAGAAAATTAAAATCTAAATATTTACATTAAAATTAAAGTATATAACTTAATCCTTAGTGATATAAATCTTGGTTGTATAAGTTTCCATATTTTTCATAATTGTACATATACGGATTCGATCCACAGTGATATTAGTCCTTATTGGGTTATGTAACCTCTGGCTCTGTTATCTCCTGACTTGGTCTGGTTGGATTGGAATCCGATGTGCCAGCAACTTGTTCTGTTCAATTGCGTGCATCCAAGACTTGTCATGAAGTCTCCTTTCTGCATCTAACCAGTCCTTCAAGACAACTAGGGCCTCAAATGTTTCAGGACCTAATCTAGTTCTCTTATCATTTAAAACCCTGTTAACTGCGCTAAAACAAGATTCATAAGTTACTGTGGAGACCGGAACAGCACAAATATCTTGAGCCATGGACGCTAAAATGGGGAACACGCCCTTGACTTTATGCCAGAATTGTAGAATGTCAAAAGTTTTATCGTCGAGACTTATGTTGGCATAGTCAAACATGAAGGCTGCGTAAAGTTGGATCTCTGTGTTGCTTCCACGCGGGGTCGAAGATGTAGGTGTGTCGGAGTTCCTGCGGGGGATAGATTGGATACGAGAATTGATACTCCTTCCTCTTATTGCCGGATTAGATCTAGATGGCGTTGACACACCCGAAGCCACCTTAGCCTGATTGATGGAAAGAAAAAATTGTAACTTAAAAATTATAATTAAAGATTAATTAAATATAGAGACAAAAAAATATATACCTCATTGTGACGTCGCTCATATATTTTGTATATACTTTCAAATACACTATTTACTTCATCATACAAATTTGTTTTCTTCCAGTCCGATGTTTTCCTAATTGTCATAAGCATTTCAGCTGTTGCATTCAACTTCCACCTATTTTAGAAAAAAATTTAGTTATTTTCTAAATTAATCCAAATATTTTTATAAAATTAAATATTATTAATTAAAATCCATGCACCGACGTTGGTATCTTCGGAGATCCAATGGGCAGTAACATAAGAATATGACAAGTTATGTTTACCGACAGTCCAAATATCTGATGTTATAGACACTTTATATTTGGCCGACTTAAATTCATCATTTAATTCTGAACGCTTGGTCCAAAATAAATTAAATAATTCATCTTTGGTCTTCTTGTGGTAAGATTTTCTAAAATGAAGATGTAAAATTCTTTAACAAATTCCTCAAAAAATGGGTCGCAAGTCATTTAGAGTGGTTTTTCAGATTGGATACAGAACTTAATAAAATTTCTCCTAACTTTGTCGGGGTCATACCTAAAATACGCCCCCAACACTTAACTGGGTTTGGGTCATCTGTGCTCTATGTTCTTCAGGTATCACATCACCTTTTTTGTCATGCATGATCTTATGTCTTAAAAATACACCAGTACCCTGGGCCGAATTATAATTATACATTTTTCCACAAATCAAACATTTACCTGCAATTAGCTTATTCTCGTCATTTTCAATCTTGCAAAAGATATCCCAACATGCAGCTTTATGTTCCCTCAACCTTTTGCTGCTGTTCTGCGCTTATTGCTCGTGCCTCCTTCCACATGCATGGCTGAGGTTGATTCAACTGACGGTGGTGGTATCGGAACATTGCTGATGTTTTCAATTCCGAGCGGTACAACATATGTTACATTTAAATCTAAATTAGGATTGCTAGATTCTGCAGGATCATTTTCAGGACTAACACCTAATTATACGCTAACAATATCTAACGAGTTTCGGTTTGCATCCATTTGAATTTAATTTGAAAAAAACCTGCATTAAAATTTATCAAAAAATATTATTGGAGTAAAAAAAAAATATAATATTCGGATTTGGATTTTAAAATTATCAAAAAAGATACAACTATAAAAAAATTAAAAATCTATTTTTCTTAAGTGCCTCAAATTTCACAATACCCCTTCTACATCTATAAATACGCAGCATTCCCCTTTCTTCTTCCAACAACAACAACACAGCCACAACAATAACCAGAAATCAGTTTAATTACCAAAAATCAGACAAAGTAAGATCAAGATGGCACCAACAGGGAGAGTTTCTTTGATCGTAGCAGCGAGCGTCGGCGCAGTGGAAGCGATGAAGGATCAGGTGGGGTTATGCCGATGGAACTATGCTTTGAGGTCTGTAAAAAGCAGAGTGAAACAAAACATGGGATGCTTGTCTCAGATTAGAAAGATTTCATCTGGAATTGGCATGGAAGAGAAGGCCAAGGAATCGCTAAGAACGGTGATGTATTTGAGCAGCTGGGGTCCTAATTAGATTTATTTAGTTCATTGGGATTTAGGAGGATTGTGAAAATGATAGTATAGTTTCAATTAATTTTGTAATTATATATCTAGGGATAATTTAAGCTCAGATTTTGTTCCATCTCATGTGTTTCGGTTCTACTTTCTTTTTTTTATTTATTCTCTCTTTGAATTGAGATTCAAAAGTAAATTCGGTAGCATTCCAATTAACACAAGGGGAAGAAAATTCGAATCATATATCACAATTTACTTAACTGGGAATGAAGGCGGAGAAACTGAGATGAACATATATTACATACATATTAGAATCAAACATATCTTTGTTTCATTTCACAATTGTTGGCTTCAAAACTTTGCTGATCCGGTCTATGCACTAAAATTTGCTGTTACTTTTTCCGTGGGTATGTACAGACATAGATTGATGCAAGTATTAAAAACACGGAGAAAGTTTAATGATTGGGATGCTGGCTTCTTAGACGGCATTTTGCATCTGGGACTGCCGATGCCATGTTCTGTATTGCTGGGGGAACCTCGTTGTTTCTGTATAGATACCTCATACATCATCCAGATTTGCTTTCAGAATACATGCTCACATGATGTCCGGCTGCACAGCAACACAAAGACATCCTTTATCATTATAAGTTTACATGTAATTAGCATTATTGTACAGCTGTAATAACGAGGCGACGGGCCTACTGGGCATCGATCAATCCCCTGGTAATTAATTGAAATGGAATTCCATGGATGAGGAAGAAATTTAATATTAATATTGCTCTAAACCTAACTAACTTGGTGGTGTGATACGACTGATTTTTATTTTATACAATCATGGCAATAGAATAAAAGTAAAAAATGATGGGCCAAAAGTTGGAGCAAAGATATTAACTTTACTGACAAATTATATAAAAGTTCATATTGTGATTCACCTTATATTTAGACTCACTGTTTGATTCAAATTGTTTGGTTGAAATCATATATGCAAGTGACAAAAATGACTACAGTTGTCCAATTTTATAATAGAAGAAAGCACCCGGTGTACCAGCGTAGGAAGTGTTGATATTAATTGACTATATATTAATTAATATAATCAAACAGAGATGTTGAAATGAATAAGTGTATTACGATTCATAGTTTGTAATTATTATTTAAAATAAGTAATAACCTTTATCAATTCGTCCTGAAAAATCAGAAATCAGGTGGGATCCACTGTGATGCTAAAGTCCTTTTTGTTTGTTGGTGGCCGCTTAACACTAGTAAACAAAACTACCCCTGGTACTCGGGGCATGGAATTCCCAATACCAACACCTCCATTTCATAAACCAGCGTCGATTTTTCTTTCTGCCAAACCTTTCCTTGTCTGATACCTGATTTTTATTTCTATTTTTGTTTTGCTTCTTTTATTATGACATCATTATCGTCATCATCATCATCTAACTCCATTTCCACATACCACACCATACCTATAAATTCACCATCTCCCCGCAAATTCAGTATTAATCAGCACACCCAATTTCAGACAACCAGTGGAAAAACTAAAGAGAACTTGGCATCCACAGGAAGAGCGTCTCGGGTCGTAGCGGCGAGCATTAGTGCAGTGGAAGCATTGAAAGATCAGCCGGGTCTCTCCGGCTGGAACTATGCTTTGCGGTCGCTCCGACGGCGAGCGAAGGGTCGATTCAGTGCCTTCTCTCAAGCTACGAGAGCATCTTCGGTTGTGGACAAAAGGAAATGCCTGTGAGGACAAGGCTAAGAGATCCGAGGAGGCACTTAAGATAGTGATGTATTTGAGCAACAGGGGACCTGATAATTAATTAAGTTAATTACTAAATTAATTCGGTCGATTGTATATGATTTCTGAGATTATGAATTAGAAAATGAGGTCTCAGTTCATTCTCAATAATTCGCATTCCATCTCTTACAACTTGAATTTTCGCTTATTAGAATCAAACACATCTTTGTTTGATTTTATAATTGTTGGCTTCAAAGCTTTCCTGGTCCTGTTTATGCATTAAAATCTGTTCCTTCCTTTTTCCTGTGGGTATGTACGTAGGCAGAGCGATGGAAGTATTAAAAACATGGTGAAAGTTTAATGATTGGGATGCTGGCTTCTTGGACGGCATTTTGCATCTGGGACTGCCGATGCCATGTTCTGTATTGCTGGTGGCAACTGGTTGTTTCTGTATAGATACCTCATGCATCATCCAGTTTTGCTTTCAGAATACATGCTCACATGATGCCTGGCTGCACAGCAACACAGAGACATCCTTTACGGCTTTTATTATTAACCATAGAGAATGAAGATGAAGGGAGGGATGAAGCGGGGCGACCTTATCTTCTTTTTTCTGACATTGATCTGACACTAGACATTGATTATTGATTGGCCAATTCCCCTTATCATTTAACTTCTTTTTAATTAATAATATGAACTGCTGATATTAGAGCGGTTCATAGATATTCATAAATAAAAAATTTAATCCAAATTTACATAAATGAATTTATACGTGGATCTAAAAAATATATTCGATAATTTATTAGAGTTATTAATGGATATTCATAATTCAAAAATTCAATTTAAATCTAAATGAATGGATCTACGTGTGGATGTAAAAAATATATCTAATAGTTTATTGGATTTGTATATGGATTTTCAAAAATGATCCATTTTATTTTTTGAATTCGTATTTAGATTATACATGATTCGAATTCGAATCCGCTACATCTCCGATAAACTAATATTATTTTAAATTTTTTAATAGCAAGATGTATATAATATTTTGAATTATTATAATTATTTATAAATATAACTGTAATTTAGTTAAATTAGTCTCGATAATTTTCACTATTTCCTATTCTATCTATTTTGTAAAAGAAAATTTATTTTTAGTTGTACATTATATTAAAATAATTTTCATTATAATAATTAGATCATATTAATTGTATAAAAAATATTTTTTATGTCATGTAAGTTAATTAACTTAGAGTTATTATCTTAATTTATAATTTTATAATATAAAATTATATATATTTCTTCATATTAAATATGTATGTCATTATTTTAAACATTTGAATAAAAAATTCAATATATGATCCGAATCCGATCCGATATCTACTAAAAAAATGATTATGAATTCGCATTTAGATCGTCAAATTTTAATTAAATATGAATCCACATATAAATCTTTTAAATTTTTAATGAATTCGTATATGCTAGATCTGATCTGAATTCGATGCATTGACAGCCCTACCCGACAGTAGTATCAGATCATACTATGATTTTGAGTCAGTTTTCCGTCGGATCCACCGATGAACAAAAGCCGTCTGATTCTCCGATAATCAAGAAAGCGAGTTTAAAATCAGAAAAGGACTCATCGTTCAAACAATAAATCAGAAAATAATGAAGAACATATAATTTGTATGGACTGCAACATTGACTTCGAATCTAACTCCTGAAGGTTATGTATGGGGAACGGTTTCTTACATTCAACCTTAATTGTGCACAAATATTAAGTTCACTGATGTTTGTCTCATTCCGTACGTCCTTCAGTTGCTATTTCACTAAGATTATCACTTATGACTCCAATCTCACTATTTTTATCATATTAAATTTAATAATTTATATACACCTTCAAAAAAAATAATATATATTTAGTTTTTATATACATCAAACTCTTATAATATATATATTTTTAAAAATATTAATCAAATTAAAAAATCATAAAACAAAATTATTAAAATTCTACCATCAAAAATTCAAAATGTTTTGATGAAAGACGAAATTTTTTTAAATTGACTCAATATTTAATACACTCCCTATCTAAAAAATTAAAAATATTTTTATAACTTTCATTTATAATTTGAATAATATTTTTTTGAAAAATATTATATAAATTAAATTAAAAATTAATGTACCGTAAAAATTATATACAAATAAATATATATTAAGATTATTTAAATTAAATTCATCTCAAACAATAATTGTTTCAATTATCTGTCATCAATTTACTCTGAGCTTAGCCATATCTCATAAACAGCGTCTCCGAAAGCAACACGTCGCATGTGTGAGTGTGACGTTTCCAGGGAATATGCAGTGCTCCGTTATCTTTCAAGAAATAAATAAATAAAGAAAGAAAGAAAACAGCCCCTGGTATTTTAGATTTGCGACACGGAATTCCCAAAACCATGGTCCAGCTTCCCTCTTCCATCATTACCCAGTGAATTGGGGGCACTGATCACTGAAAATAGCTCAATTTCACAATACCCCTTCTACATCTATAAATACACAGCATTCCTTTTTCTTCTTCCAGCAACAACAAGAGCACAACAATCAACAGAAATCAATTCAGTCGTCAAAAATCAGAGGAAGTGAGATCAAGATGGCACCTACAGGAAGAGTCTCTTTGATCGTAGCAGCGAGCGTCGGCGCAGTTGAAGCTCTGAAGGATCAGGCTGGGCTTTGTCGATGGAACTATGCTCTGAGATCTGTGCAGAGCAGAGTGAAGCAAAACATGGGAGGCTTGTCTCAGGTTAGAAAGGTTTCATCTGGGATTGGCATGGATGAGAAGGCCAAGAAATCGGAGGAGTCGCTGAGAACGGTGATGTATTTGAGCTGCTGGGGTCCTAATTAGATTTATTTAGTTGATTGGGATTTAGGAGGTTTGTGGAAATGATAGTATAGTTTCAATTAATTTTGTAATTATATATCTAGGGATAATTTAAGCTCAGATTTTGTTCCATCTCATGTGTTTCGGTTCTACTTTCTTTTTTTTATTTCTTCTCTCTTTGAATTGAGATTCAAAAGTAAATTCGGTAGTATTCCAATTAACACAAGCGGAAGAAAAATTCGAATCATATATCACAATTTACTTTACTTAGAATGAAGGTGGAGAAACTTTGCTTCAAAACTTTTTGAATTGAGATACAAAACTTTGCTGGTCCGGTCTATGCACTAAAATTTGCTGTTACTTTTTCCGTGGGTATGTACAGACATAGATTGATGCAAGTACTAAAAACACGGAGAAAGTTTAATGATTGGGATGCTGGCTTCTTAGACGGCATTTTGCATCTGGGACTGCCGATGCCATGTTCTGTATTGCTGGGGGTACCTCGTTGTTTCTGTATAGATACCTCATACATCATCCAGTTTTGCTTTCAGAATACATGCTCACATGTTGTCCGGCTGCACAGCAACACAAAGACATCCTTTATCATTATAAGTTTACATGTAATTAGCATTATTGTACAGCTGTAATAACGAGGCGACGGGCCTACCGGGCATCGATCAATCCCCTGGTAATTAATTGAAATGGAATTCCATGGATTAGGAAGAAATTTAATATTAATATTGCTCTAAACCTAACTAACTTGGTGGGGTGATACGACCGATTTTTATTTTATACAATCATGGCAATAGAATAAAAGTAAAAAATGATGGGCCAAAAGTTGGAGCAAAAATATTAACTTTACTGAAAAACTATATAAAAGTTCATATTGTGATTCACCTTATATTTAGACTCACTGTTTGATTCAAATTGTATGGTTGAAATCATATATGCAAGTGACAAAAATGACTACAGTTGTCCAATTTTATAATAGAAGAAAGCACGCGGTGTACCAGCGTTAGAAGTGTTGATATTAATTGACTATATATTAATTAATATAATCAAACAGAGATGTTGAAATGAATAAGTGTATTACGATTCCTAGTTTGTAATTATTATTTAAAATAAATATTAACCTTTCCCTGATCAATCTTAGCCATATCTCATTACAACAGCGCCACTGAAAGCAACGCGTCCCATGTGTGAGTTTGATGTGTCCTTGTAATAAATTAATAAATGAATGAATAGAATAGCCCCTAGTATTTGGGATTTGGGACACTGAATTCACAAAACCATGGTCCAGATTTCCTCTTCCATCATTACTCAGTGAAATTGGGACAATACTGAAGTGCCTGAAATTTCACAATACCCCTTCTACATCTATAAATACACATCACTCCTCTTTCTTCTTCCAACAACAACAACAACACAACCATAACAATAAACAGAAATCAATTCAATCGTCAAAAATCAGAGGAGGTAAGATCAAGATGGCACCTACAGGAAGAGTCTCTTTGATCGTAGCAGCGAGCGTCGGCGCAGTTGAAGCTCTGAAGGATCAGGCTGGACTTTGTCGATGGAACTATGCTTTGAGGTCTGTGCAAAGCAGAGTGAAGCAAAACATGGGAGGCTTGTCTCAGGTTAGAAAGGTTTCATCCGGGATCGGCATCGATGAGAAGGCCAAGAAATCGGAGGAGTCGCTAAGAACGGTGATGTATTTGAGCTGCTGGGGTCCTAATTAGATTTTGTTTAGTTGATTGGGATTTAGGAGGATTGTGGAGATGACAGCATAGTTTCAATTAATTTTGTAACTGTATAGTAACTTAGTAAGCGATAATTTAAGCTCAGATTCGGTTCCATCTCGTGTGTTTCAGTTTCTTTTCTTCATTTATTTCTCCCCTTGAAGTGAGATCCAAATAAATCAGGTAGCAATCCTAATAATGTACAGTCAAAATGTCAAAACAAAACCAGCATCTATCAATTAATGATTTATACATCCAATACTACTTTTTGGAAATTAGAGGTGAATTTAAGGATGTGCAAGCAACCCTGTCTAGCCCGATTAACTCGTTCGACCTGAATAAACAGATTCGTAAAATAACGAATTAAAATTTTATTTGGTTAGATACTCATTAAATTTTAATTAACTTATCATATAACTACTCATTATGTATTTTGAAAAATAATCTGTTAAAATCCGATATGACCGTATAATATAATTGAAGCGAAATGGTTTTCATAAATTTTGAAGGGGTTCTATGTTATGTTTTGATCAACATAATTTGATTATGTATTGTTGGCTTTGTTTATCTTTTGTTTTCTTAAAATATTTTGTTAACTATTACTTTTATAGTGTTGTTTAGTGAAGTATGTTCTTATTATTAGATAAAATATAATGTGTTGGATTACGTTGAATACTTCAAATAAATAATTTTACCTCTAGATGCTTGTTAAACAAAATAATTTATGTTATTATTTGTTGGGTTTTTGTTTTAAAAATATTATCTTTACACTTAACAATCACAAACTTTATCTGTTATGATAAATGATACTCTCACCGATTATGCCATCTCATAATTTTACTAATTCCTCTCTGATTTTTGCTTAGTTTCGATTGTAGTTTATTGTTGTCGGAGTTGAGGAATTGGAGTGTGCTATGGCTGTGTATTTATAGAAAGAGAGAAAGCTTTCATGTGGAAGTTGGTGTTGATGGAAGAAGAAATTAAAGTAGACGCAGCTGGTTTAGAGAATTCTATTCCAAAATATCAGTGATTGTTTTGTTTGTTTCTTTATTTGCCTTATAAAAATGGATTACCACATATGTCCACACTAGCAATAATAATATAACAGTTGCCATGTTTTCAAATAAGGTCCATTGTATGATGTACGGAATATTATAAGTTTATGTCACAAGCTTTATCATTATAAGTTTACATGTAATTAGCATTATTGTACATCTGTGATCACGAGGCAACGGGCCTACTGGGCATCCATCAATCCCCTGGTAATTAATTGAAATGGAATTCCATGAATGAGGAAGAAATCAATAGCAGTATATAAAAACGTTTGACAAAACAAACATTTTTACGCAGCCACGTCATCCCTTTATAATTACCGTTTGATTAGAATTTTAATGGTAGCGATTTGATCAATATAGCCATCTCTTCAGATGACCCCCAAATAGGATGAAGAGATGCTTGTCCAATAGTCATCTAAACCTATCGATATAGCCGAACAGATGCTTCTGAATTTTCTTTCCCTCTGCTTTAAGCTAGTCTCAGCATCTGCTGCGACTCCACCTTCATTCCATCTCCGACTTCTCGTCGCCTCACTAACTGCTCTGTCTCCGTCTCCGCCTCTATCCTCTTCGTCTCCGTCTCTCTAAAGTGATTTGGAGTTTAGGGAGTAGCAGTCACACTACTACCACACGGCTCTTGACTTTTTCTTCTCCTGACAATGTCTGAAATTAATTAAAGGTACTTCTTATAATTTTGGGAACTAATTAGAAGTTACGTTTGCCTTGCGATTTGAAGTTGTGAAGAAAACAGTTCTTCAACACTAAGTTTGAAACCTTTCTCGACTTCTATTTTATGTAATGATTAATTGCCTAGAGGTAAACTAAAATCATGAAATTTTAATGGAACGCGAAATTAAAATATTTACTAATTTGTGCCTTCATTTGTTTGTTATTGATTTAGTTTAATTTTTTTTCTTTTGAAGTTTATACTGACTATAAGAACATTGGGATGCAAAATCAAAGTGTATATACTGATTTGTGTCTTATTTTTGTGTTCTAATTCAATTTTGAAATCGAAAGCAGTAAGAAAAAATTGTAACTTAAATTCCTTCCAATATTAGAATTAAAGCAAGGGGATAATTCTCAGCCGCTCAAGCCACTACAGTTGTGAAGCAATTAATGAGCATGTGCGGCCCTTTTTCGCGGCCCACGCGCGAGACATCGGCGTCCTCGCTCACGGGAGAAGAAAGTGCAGGTACATCCCTGCGCGTGTTTGTGCCCTCAAGGACTTATTATTTAGGTGATTGTGGGAACTTTTATTTTCCGACGAGCGCAAGCCCCCACCGTTAATTACCCCGGCTCTCGCCCCGGGAACCTCTGATTAATGGGCTAAACTAATCAAAATATATGGATCAGATTTGTAGCTTTATTTCTTTCTTCCAATTTATTATAATGCATATTTGAAATAACCCAAAGGTATAACTTTGGATAATAAGACTAAAGACGTATGATTTAAAGTCAGAGAAACGTATAATTTCTCATAAATCAGAGATCGAGGATGTATAACCCTATTGATCTCACGGAGTTCGAATGTGAAGCGCACTGCCAACTCGATACTCAAAGAACCAGAGATGTTTGATCTCTAAAAAGGTTTATGTCAAAGACAAGGACGTATAATCCTAAACAGTCTAATTTAATTCTTTATCGATTTCCAAAATGAGGTACATTAAACCTGAAGCGCACTGCCAATTTAATGTTCTCAAAACATGATTTGATATGATTTGGTATGTTGGTATGTTTTCACCAAGTTTTGGACTTATCTGCATATTTGGCATATTTGACTAGAGATTTGGACATATTTGCATATTTGACATATTTTATCAAGAGTTTGGACATATTTGTATATTTGGCATGTTTGGCCAGAAATTTGGGTGTATTTGCATATTTGACATGTTTGGTCAAATGTTTGGGTTTATTTGCATTTTTAACATGTTTGGTCAAAAGTTTGGTCATATTTGCATATTTGACAAGTTTGGTCAAATGTTTGGGCTTATTTGCATGTTTGACATATTTGATCAAAAGTTTGGTCATATTTGCATATTTGACATGTTTGGTCAAATGTTTGAGCTTATTTGCATGTTTGACATATTTGGTCAAATATTTGGACATATTTGTATTTTTGACATATTTGGTCAAATATTTGGGTATATTTGCATATTTGACATGTTTGGTCAAAGACTGGGACATATTTTTATTTTTGACATATTTGGTCAGAAGTTTGGGCATATTTACATATTTGACATGTTTGGTCAAATATTTGGACATATTTACATTATTAACATATTTAGTTAAATATTTGGGTATATTTGCATATTTGACATGTTTTGGTCAAATATTGGACATATTTGACATATTTAAATATTTTTGATTTGTTTTATCAACATATAACATATTTTAATCATTTTTGAATATTTTGATTTGTTTTATCAAAATATAACATAATTTGATTATTTTTTTAATGTTTTGATTTGTTTCATCAAAGTTTAACATATTTAATCATTTTTGAATATTTTGATTTGTTTTATCATAATTTGATTATTTTGAATATTTTGATTTGCTTTATCAAAGTTTAACATATTTAATCATTTTTGAATATTTTGATCAAAATATAATATAATTTAATTATTTTTAATGTTTTGATTTATTTCATCAAAGTTTAACATATTTAATCATTTTTGAATATTTTTTATTTGTTTTATCAAAATATAATATAATTTGATTATTTCTAATGTTTTGATTTGTTTTATCAAAACATGACATAATTTAATTATTTTTGAATATTTTGATTTGTTTTATCATAATTTGATTATTTTGAATATTTTGATTTGTTTTATCATAATTTGATTATTTTGAATATTTTTATTTGTTTTATCATAATTTGATTATTTTGAATATTTTGATTTGTTTTATCAAAATATAGCATGATTTGATTATTTAAAATATTTTTGATTTGTTTATGACATATTTTAGTTATCCTTGAATATTTTGATTTGTTTTATCAAAATATACATAATTTGATTATTTTGAAAATTGTTGATTTGTTTTATCATAATTTTCACTTATTTTTAAATATCCTATTTGGTATTTTGAATTTGTTTTGTACATATATCATATATTTTGAATTTTCTTTTATTTATAATAATAAAAAAAAGGAAAATAAAATCAAAATTGACATTTTATAGTCTTAAAAATATTCATAAATGAAATCATGATTTTTGATATATTTTTCATAATTTTTGGGCTTGAGAAATCATTTTTATTTGGTGTTTAAAGTTTATTTTTAAAACAGATTAATATGGGCCGTCAGATTCGGGCCCATGCATCAAGATCTGAACTTAAGTTCAGTTTTTAAAGCATCTTTTAAACTGGGCCGTTGGATCTCTGGCACGCATCAAGCCTTCTCCGGGTTGTTTGAATTTCATCAAGATTCGCATTTTGAGATGCATCAATATTCGTGCTCATCCTCCCCGACACTGATCAAGGCCCTGTCGGGGTCGGATCTCCGATCAGGAGGCATGGCTGGCATCGCCGGAGCGTGGGGAGTCCATCGGTGGTGGTCTCGGCGGCGTCGGCGGCCTGGATCGCCGGAGATGGGGGTAACCATTTGGTTTCGGTTGAGAAGTTGGCTGAGATGAAATTTTGAGAAATTTGAGCTGATTTTTAAGAAATTAACTCGATTTCTTTGTCATATGGCATCGCCGGAGCATGTTTAACAAGTTTTTGAGATTTAATTTGAGTTTAATCCATCAATTTTGCAGCTTTGGCCATTCGGTACCAAACTGGTTTCGGGGCATTGGTACCAAATGGTATTTCATGGCTTTTCCTTGCAATTTTCTTCCAATTAACCCTCCAGACAGTGTCGTTTAGCATGTTTGAACATGTTTGGATGATCAATTTCATCAATTTAGATGTGCATTGTCCTTTATGCACATTGAGTCATTTCTGGTTTTATTTCCAATTTGGTTTTCCTTTGATTTCATCACATTCTTCTCAAATTGCATGTTTAAGTATATTTATTTGGGTCAATTGCATGTCTTAGAAAGGTTTTACACTAGACTTACTTGTGGATTTCATTTGTATGTAAGTTAATTTCATATTTTTCCTTTTTTCTGGCATTTATTCCAGAATTAACTCAATTCTGATTTTTTTTTTACAGATCCAATTTCAGAAATTCATAGAAAATCACAGAAAATACCAAAAATGGTAAAAATTTGGTGAATGAATGCATTAAGACTTATTTTATATGCCTATGAAATTTCAAGCTAATTGAATAATCAGAAAGCATGTTTTTTGCATTTTTACCAGACTGGACAGAAATGCCCTTTCAGATTTATTAAAAATCAAATTTGGCTTAACCTATGGATTAAAGCCTGGTTTAATTATTCTAAACCCTTTAAAACATCACATGAGGTGTCATAAAGGTGAATTAATCAAGAAATTCTGGATTTTTGAATCAAAAGAAGAATGAACTTCTCAGTTTGACCCAAAGTTGACTTTTTTGGAGTTTTTGACAGATGAGATTGTAAAATTCATAACATTTCACAGAAAATTCCAAAGATTATAAAATTTATGTGGTAAGTTAGTATAAACCTAATCTACATGACTGTGAAATTTCATAAGAAATTAACAACCAGACTGAGAGATATGGATTGATCTCTCAGCTGGGCAGAAGCTGGTATATACTGGACTCAAGCCAGTACTGATGTTTATTGCTTTCCATTGCTCAATTAGGGTTCTGAGCCATCAAGCACATCATAAAAACATGAAAGAAGGAACTAAAGGAAGAAACAAAAGCCAATTTGCACCAATCATCATATATTATAACAAATTGAAATACAATACATATGAAAAACATGGAATTTTGTTTCTCCATGGAATTTTGATAGCATAACAGCTTGTATAAAGCTATTGTTGAGCTTTACAAAGCCACTGCACATGTGCACAGGGCTTGAGAGAGAAAGGGGATGAGCATGTGCCCATCCCCATGAAACCAGATTGGCATGTGCCAATTGGTTAGAGTACACCGTCAAATTCCATGGTGAACTCACCATGTGAGCTCCTGAGACTCAAGCTCAGCCACCAAGTGAGCTCTGGAAGGAGGGAGGCACATGTGCACCTCCCCAGCTAGAGGCTAGCCATCTCACCCAGCAAGGTGAGACTGGCTCCTTGGTCTCAATTGGGACTGAGCCAAGCTCAAGGCTTGGCTCCTCTATCCCTTACCTAACTGTTCAAGACTTGATTTCTTCTTCAGTTAAGCTTTCTTTTTGTGGAAATTGGGTTGAGTTGAGATTTTGGCAGAGTTTTGGCTATGTTTTTTTTTTCTCATTTTTCTTCTTCACTGGGGTTTATTTACAGCCCAGAGGGCATGGTTTAAGCCTCAGGGCTGAGCTGGCATCATCCCAGCCCTTGGTTTGATCAAGTGGCCAGGATTGAGCCAGCCAGGTTTGTGCTAGCCTGAGGCTTGTCCTTGGAAGATTCCTCCAGCTCACTGGCGCTCAGAGCTCTCCATTGAGGTGCCTATACGTGTCCCTGACACAGGCCTGGGGAGAGAGAAGGAGCCGTTGGCTTTGTCTTCTTCCTTGGGTCAGTGTGTCATGCTTTTCGGGTGTGAGCATATCCCGAATATTCCTTGGCCTTGCTGGCGCTTGACATGTCACCAAGGTGTCACTGAGTGTGCCCAACGTGTCAATTTGGCTGCTTGAGTGCTGAGTTGTGCCAATTGACCACCCCCAGATCATACTTGAGTGCCAAGTTGTGCACCTGTCAATTGAGTGCTTTTCACTCCAAATTGGCACTTCAGGCAGCGTCGTGGAAGCATCTCGGAGCTCCCCCAGGTGTTGGTTTGGCCTCTCGAGCTCCCAATTGCCCTGTCACCTTCAAGATCGAGGTACTTTCTCCTTCGATTTTCTCCTTGTTTACTTTACTATTTTCAATGCTGTTTGTGGCATTGAATTCCCCTTAAGGTGTAGATTAAGTCCCTAAAATGGTTTAAGCCAACTCGCGTTGTACACCTAGACTCCATTTTCGAAGCTCCACTGAGCTTTGGAGCTCGAGGAGGAAGAAAGGAGGGAGAGAGAGAGAAATTCAAAAGGTTTCTCTCGCTTGGGTTGGATGCACATGAACCGTGCTTTAGTTTCGGGCTTGTCAGAGGGAAGGAGCGCTTGCACCGCGCTCACCTTTCTTTCCCTTCTTTTCTTTCCGCTGGCCAAAATAACTCTGGGCGCTGGGCCCCCTTGGCAGTGAGATTGAAGGAGAGGGGCCCAGTCGTCAGGTTTAATGAGACACAGCCCCAGCGAAAAACTGAGGGTTGGGCTGTGGGCTTGGTCTTTGTGCACCAAAACGTATTGTCAGTGGTATGGTGCATGTGTACTGGGTCCACGCAAAGCGCCTTTAACACTTTGTGTGTATGACAGGCGGTTCCAAGGGCAGAAGTCGTGTTTGAGCTCCCCAGATTGCACCCAGAGTGTTGCACATCCCCCAAATTGCACCCAGAACTATCTCCAGTTCTGATTTTTGGTATTTTCTTTATATTTTTTTATTTTATTTTATTCTTCATGCAAAAATACATGAAAAATTACTGAAAAATCACAGAAAATATATTCCATGATTCTGTTATTTCGGGTAATATTTTTGCTTATTTTTTTTGTCATGGAATCAAGAAGTACCTAACAAAACAGGTTTTCCTAGATCCAGCATGCTTTTTAAATTATTTCTTTTTTACATTCTTCTAATTTGTATCATTAACTAAGAATTTATTCATTCAAAATATATTTGTTTATTGGTTATTGTCTTCTTACCTGAAAAAAGAAAAGGAAAAAAACACCCAAGTTTGAATTATGTTATATTGACTTCAAATTTCCATACTGCCCTTGCTAATTTATTACTTCAATTTGCAATTATTTAGGACACAATTAAGTTCATACTGACTTGACGTATATCTAAATTTTGAATTAATTTGTACAACATAGAAAACCTGATACAGCTGATCGGATATAATACCCATGCCATGAGCAAACTGGATGAGAAAACCTGAATCATTCCATTGGCCTGTGCCGGCGTTGCCTATCACATATCCTTGGGAAGAAGAACCATGAGCATAACCAAATAAAAAATATAAAGAAACATAATTTCTAGGAGAAAACTCTGTGATTATATCAGGATCTGAAGCTATCTTGATAATATATTAGACCAAACAAATCGTTTCAGAGAATATATCTTGAAATTAAGAAGTGGCTTCTGACCAGCTTCAATTCCTAGAAACAACCCAAAAATGAAGAACAATCGGGAAAAAAAAAATACAAGTTAGCAACACCAACTTTTGTTGAATAGCAAATTTTGCTTTCGTAAAAATCAAATGCGGGATAAAATAAGAAAAATAAATTTTGCATCTTGCATACCGGCAGTTGAGTCATCGATGTTGTATCCTTTTGGGTTCGACGAATATGAGAAGCTGGCACCAATCGGGGAATCGGGAAATATTACGTTTGCTACCTAATCAGGAATTGACAGTTTATGCAAGGATCCAAAGGTAATAATTGTTCAAATTGGGGTTAGAAAAATAAAATCTTGCCTTCGTATAGGAGTATTGCTGATATACCAGTTGTGGTACGCTACCATTATAAGGCAATTTTATAAACTGAATTGGACCTGTACAACAATTGTTGTTATTGCAATCTAAAATTTTGTATATTACTTGACAAAAGTTTCAAGGTGGTGATCCATTGATAATATAAATGATATAATAAAATTATTAATATGAATAGTAACTCAATTAATTTGAAAAGTTGGTATTGATAATTATTATTTTAACGAACTTAACAATTTTCAATATAACTAAGATTTGTAATTTAATATTAACAAAATGATGATTCATATTTTTATCATGAATTAAATGATTTATATTTTATCAATATGAAAATAACAAATTTTGATGTATCATCAAGCAATAATGAAATTGTACGATGAAAAAACCCTATCATTCTGATTTCCGTCGTATAATTAAAAACAAACTGACTAAATTCACATAAAAAAATTTTCATCAATTCTAAATTATATAACCCCGTGCATGCCACGGGTTGCGTGCTAGTTTAATATTAACATTGCTCTAAACCTAACTAACTTGGTCGTGTGATACGACCGATTTTTATTTTATACAATCATGGCAATAGAATAAAAGTAAAAAATGATGGGCCAAAAGTTGGAGCAAAGATATTAACTTTACTGAAAAATTATATAAAAGTTCATATTGTGATTCACCTTATAGTTAGACAAACTGTTTGATTCAAATTGTTTGGTTGAAATCATATATGCAAGTGACAAAAATGACTACAGTTGTCCAATTTTATAATAGAAGAAAGCACGCGGTGTACCAGCGTAGGAAGTGTTGATATTAATTGACTATATATTAATTAATATAATCAAACAGAGATGTTGAAATGAATTAGTGTATTACGATTCATAGTTTGTAATTATTATTTAAAATAAGTAATATCCTTTATCAATTCGTCCTGAAAAATCACGAATCAGGTGGGATCCACTGTGATGCTAAAGTCCTTTTTGTTTGTTGGTGGCCGCTTAACACTAGTAAACAAAACTGCCCCTGGTACTCGGGGCATGGAATTCCCAATACCAACACCTCCATTTCATAAACCAGCGTCGATTTTTCTTTCTGCCAAACCTTTCCTTGTCTGATACCTGATTTTCATTTCTATTTTTGTTTTGCTTCTTTTATTATGACATCATTATCGTCATCATCATCATCTAACTCCATTTGCACATACCACACCATACCTATAAATTCACCATCTCCCTCCAAAATCAGTATTAATCAGCACACCCAATTTCAGACAACCAGTGGAAAAACTAAAGAGAACTTGGCATCCACAGGAAGAGCGTCTCCGGTCGTAGTGGCGAGCATTAGTGCAGTGGAAGCATTGAAAGATCAGCCGGGTCTCTCCGGCTGGAACTATGCTTTGCGGTCGCTCCGACGGTGAGCGAAGGGTCGATTCAGTGCCTTCTCTCAAGCTACGAGAGCATCTTCGGTCAAGGCTAAGAGATCGGAGGAGGCACTTAGGATAGTGATGTATTTGAGCAATTGGGGTCCTGATAATTAATTAAGTTAATTACTAAATTAATTCGGTCGATTGTATATGATTTCTGAGATTATGAATTAGAAAATGAGGTCTCAGTTCATTCTCAATAATTCGCATTCCATCTCTCACAACTTGAATTTTCGATTATTAGAATCAAACACATCTTTGTTTGATTTTATAATTGTTGGCTTCAAATCTTTACTGGTCCAGTTTATGCATTAAAATCTGTTCCTTTTTTCCTGTGGGTATGTACGTAGGCAGAGCGATGGAAGTATTAAAAACATGGTGAAAGTTTAATGATTGGGATGCTGGCTTCTTGGACGCCATTTTGTATCTGGGACTGCCGTTGCCATGTTCGGTATTGCTGGAGGCGACTGGTTGTTTCTGTATAGATACGTCATACTAGGGAATTAAAAACAACATGCACACGGCACATGTCAGATGCTGCACGGTACGACACGGTGTGTCAACACGTGCCGTGTTATGCATTTCACGTATCGTGCCGTTATTTGTAGCGTATCCGATTTTTGTCACTGTACGAGACACACATAGGCATGGCACGGGAACACGCATAGGAATGGGTAGACACGTTTAGCACAGATAAATACGGTTAGACAAGAATAGGTACGGTTAGGAACGGATAGGCACGGGTAGACACGTTTAGGACGATTTGGCTTAACCTAAAAAATTAAACAAACAATTTGAAAAAAATAATAGTTTTGTAAAAATAGCCAATAAATTAGAAAAATCCGAATTTTTTTTAAAATTCCGAATTTTTTTTTAAAATTCCGAAAATTATTTTTTAAAAATTTGAAAAAATTATTTACAAAATTCAAAAATTATTTACAAAATTTAAAAATATACAAAATTCAAAAATTTTAAATTTAATTGCTGCTAAAAAAAGTAAACAAATAATTGGAAAAAAAAATAATATTTTTGTATAAATTGCCCAAAAATTAGAAAAATCTGAATTTTTTTTTAAAAAAATTCGAAAATTATTTTTGAAAAATTCAAATATTTTTACATAATTCAAAAATTACTTTGAGAAAATCGGTTAGTACAATTTAAGAAAATTAAAATCTAAATATTTACATTAAAATTAAAGTATATAACTTAATCCTTAGTGATATAAATCTTGGTTGTATAAGTTTCCATATTTTTCATAATTGTACATATACGGATTCGATCCACAGTGATATTAGTCCTTATTGGGTTATGTAACCTCTGGCTCTGTTATCTCCTGACTTGGTCTGGTTGGATTGGAATCCGATGTGCCAGCAACTTGTTCTGTTCAATTGCGTGCATCCAAGACTTGTCATGAAGTCTCCTTTCTGCATCTAACCAGTCCTTCAAGACAACTAGGGCCTCAAATGTTTCAGGACCTAATCTAGTTCTCTTATCATTTAAAACCCTGTTAACTGCGCTAAAACAAGATTCATAAGTTACTGTGGAGACCGGAACAGCACAAATATCTTGAGCCATGGACGCTAAAATGGGGAACACGCCCTTGACTTTATGCCAGAATTGTAGAATGTCAAAAGTTTTATCGTCGAGACTTATGTTGGCATAGTCAAACATGAAGGCTGCGTAAAGTTGGATCTCTGTGTTGCTTCCACGCGGGGTCGAAGATGTAGGTGTGTCGGAGTTCCTGCGGGGGATAGATTGGATACGAGAATTGATACTCCTTCCTCTTATTGCCGGATTAGATCTAGATGGCGTTGACACACCCGAAGCCACCTTAGCCTGATTGATGGAAAGAAAAAATTGTAACTTAAAAATTATAATTAAAGATTAATTAAATATAGAGACAAAAAAATATATACCTCATTGTGACGTCGCTCATATATTTTGTATATACTTTCAAATACACTATTTACTTCATCATACAAATTTGTTTTCTTCCAGTCCGATGTTTTCCTAATTGTCATAAGCATTTCAGCTGTTGCATTCAACTTCCACCTATTTTAGAAAAAAATTTAGTTATTTTCTAAATTAATCCAAATATTTTTATAAAATTAAATATTATTAATTAAAATCCATGCACCGACGTTGGTATCTTCGGAGATCCAATGGGCAGTAACATAAGAATATGACAAGTTATGTTTACCGACAGTCCAAATATCTGATGTTATAGACACTTTATATTTGGCCGACTTAAATTCATCATTTAATTCTGAACGCTTGGTCCAAAATAAATTAAATAATTCATCTTTGGTCTTCTTGTGGTAAGATTTTCTAAAATGAAGATGTAAAATTCTTTAACAAATTCCTCAAAAAATGGGTCGCAAGTCATTTAGAGTGGTTTTTCAGATTGGATACAGAACTTAATAAAATTTCTCCTAACTTTGTCGGGGTCATACCTAAAATACGCCCCCAACACTTAACTGGGTTTGGGTCATCTGTGCTCTATGTTCTTCAGGTATCACATCACCTTTTTTGTCATGCATGATCTTATGTCTTAAAAATACACCAGTACCCTGGGCCGAATTATAATTATACATTTTTCCACAAATCAAACATTTACCTGCAATTAGCTTATTCTCGTCATTTTCAATCTTGCAAAAGATATCCCAACATGCAGCTTTATGTTCCCTCAACCTTTTGCTGCTGTTCTGCGCTTATTGCTCGTGCCTCCTTCCACATGCATGGCTGAGGTTGATTCAACTGACGGTGGTGGTATCGGAACATTGCTGATGTTTTCAATTCCGAGCGGTACAACATATGTTACATTTAAATCTAAATTAGGATTGCTAGATTCTGCAGGATCATTTTCAGGACTAACACCTAATTATACGCTAACAATATCTAACGAGTTTCGGTTTGCATCCATTTGAATTTAATTTGAAAAAAACCTGCATTAAAATTTATCAAAAAATATTATTGGAGTAAAAAAAAAATATAATATTCGGATTTGGATTTTAAAATTATCAAAAAAGATACAACTATAAAAAAATTAAAAATCTATTTTTCTTAAGTGCCTCAAATTTCACAATACCCCTTCTACATCTATAAATACGCAGCATTCCCCTTTCTTCTTCCAACAACAACAACACAGCCACAACAATAACCAGAAATCAGTTTAATTACCAAAAATCAGACAAAGTAAGATCAAGATGGCACCAACAGGGAGAGTTTCTTTGATCGTAGCAGCGAGCGTCGGCGCAGTGGAAGCGATGAAGGATCAGGTGGGGTTATGCCGATGGAACTATGCTTTGAGGTCTGTAAAAAGCAGAGTGAAACAAAACATGGGATGCTTGTCTCAGATTAGAAAGATTTCATCTGGAATTGGCATGGAAGAGAAGGCCAAGGAATCGCTAAGAACGGTGATGTATTTGAGCAGCTGGGGTCCTAATTAGATTTATTTAGTTCATTGGGATTTAGGAGGATTGTGAAAATGATAGTATAGTTTCAATTAATTTTGTAATTATATATCTAGGGATAATTTAAGCTCAGATTTTGTTCCATCTCATGTGTTTCGGTTCTACTTTCTTTTTTTTATTTATTCTCTCTTTGAATTGAGATTCAAAAGTAAATTCGGTAGCATTCCAATTAACACAAGGGGAAGAAAATTCGAATCATATATCACAATTTACTTAACTGGGAATGAAGGCGGAGAAACTGAGATGAACATATATTACATACATATTAGAATCAAACATATCTTTGTTTCATTTCACAATTGTTGGCTTCAAAACTTTGCTGATCCGGTCTATGCACTAAAATTTGCTGTTACTTTTTCCGTGGGTATGTACAGACATAGATTGATGCAAGTATTAAAAACACGGAGAAAGTTTAATGATTGGGATGCTGGCTTCTTAGACGGCATTTTGCATCTGGGACTGCCGATGCCATGTTCTGTATTGCTGGGGGAACCTCGTTGTTTCTGTATAGATACCTCATACATCATCCAGATTTGCTTTCAGAATACATGCTCACATGATGTCCGGCTGCACAGCAACACAAAGACATCCTTTATCATTATAAGTTTACATGTAATTAGCATTATTGTACAGCTGTAATAACGAGGCGACGGGCCTACTGGGCATCGATCAATCCCCTGGTAATTAATTGAAATGGAATTCCATGGATGAGGAAGAAATTTAATATTAATATTGCTCTAAACCTAACTAACTTGGTGGTGTGATACGACTGATTTTTATTTTATACAATCATGGCAATAGAATAAAAGTAAAAAATGATGGGCCAAAAGTTGGAGCAAAGATATTAACTTTACTGACAAATTATATAAAAGTTCATATTGTGATTCACCTTATATTTAGACTCACTGTTTGATTCAAATTGTTTGGTTGAAATCATATATGCAAGTGACAAAAATGACTACAGTTGTCCAATTTTATAATAGAAGAAAGCACCCGGTGTACCAGCGTAGGAAGTGTTGATATTAATTGACTATATATTAATTAATATAATCAAACAGAGATGTTGAAATGAATAAGTGTATTACGATTCATAGTTTGTAATTATTATTTAAAATAAGTAATAACCTTTATCAATTCGTCCTGAAAAATCAGAAATCAGGTGGGATCCACTGTGATGCTAAAGTCCTTTTTGTTTGTTGGTGGCCGCTTAACACTAGTAAACAAAACTACCCCTGGTACTCGGGGCATGGAATTCCCAATACCAACACCTCCATTTCATAAACCAGCGTCGATTTTTCTTTCTGCCAAACCTTTCCTTGTCTGATACCTGATTTTTATTTCTATTTTTGTTTTGCTTCTTTTATTATGACATCATTATCGTCATCATCATCATCTAACTCCATTTCCACATACCACACCATACCTATAAATTCACCATCTCCCCGCAAATTCAGTATTAATCAGCACACCCAATTTCAGACAACCAGTGGAAAAACTAAAGAGAACTTGGCATCCACAGGAAGAGCGTCTCGGGTCGTAGCGGCGAGCATTAGTGCAGTGGAAGCATTGAAAGATCAGCCGGGTCTCTCCGGCTGGAACTATGCTTTGCGGTCGCTCCGACGGCGAGCGAAGGGTCGATTCAGTGCCTTCTCTCAAGCTACGAGAGCATCTTCGGTTGTGGACAAAAGGAAATGCCTGTGAGGACAAGGCTAAGAGATCCGAGGAGGCACTTAAGATAGTGATGTATTTGAGCAACAGGGGACCTGATAATTAATTAAGTTAATTACTAAATTAATTCGGTCGATTGTATATGATTTCTGAGATTATGAATTAGAAAATGAGGTCTCAGTTCATTCTCAATAATTCGCATTCCATCTCTTACAACTTGAATTTTCGCTTATTAGAATCAAACACATCTTTGTTTGATTTTATAATTGTTGGCTTCAAAGCTTTCCTGGTCCTGTTTATGCATTAAAATCTGTTCCTTCCTTTTTCCTGTGGGTATGTACGTAGGCAGAGCGATGGAAGTATTAAAAACATGGTGAAAGTTTAATGATTGGGATGCTGGCTTCTTGGACGGCATTTTGCATCTGGGACTGCCGATGCCATGTTCTGTATTGCTGGTGGCAACTGGTTGTTTCTGTATAGATACCTCATGCATCATCCAGTTTTGCTTTCAGAATACATGCTCACATGATGCCTGGCTGCACAGCAACACAGAGACATCCTTTACGGCTTTTATTATTAACCATAGAGAATGAAGATGAAGGGAGGGATGAAGCGGGGCGACCTTATCTTCTTTTTTCTGACATTGATCTGACACTAGACATTGATTATTGATTGGCCAATTCCCCTTATCATTTAACTTCTTTTTAATTAATAATATGAACTGCTGATATTAGAGCGGTTCATAGATATTCATAAATAAAAAATTTAATCCAAATTTACATAAATGAATTTATACGTGGATCTAAAAAATATATTCGATAATTTATTAGAGTTATTAATGGATATTCATAATTCAAAAATTCAATTTAAATCTAAATGAATGGATCTACGTGTGGATGTAAAAAATATATCTAATAGTTTATTGGATTTGTATATGGATTTTCAAAAATGATCCATTTTATTTTTTGAATTCGTATTTAGATTATACATGATTCGAATTCGAATCCGCTACATCTCCGATAAACTAATATTATTTTAAATTTTTTAATAGCAAGATGTATATAATATTTTGAATTATTATAATTATTTATAAATATAACTGTAATTTAGTTAAATTAGTCTCGATAATTTTCACTATTTCCTATTCTATCTATTTTGTAAAAGAAAATTTATTTTTAGTTGTACATTATATTAAAATAATTTTCATTATAATAATTAGATCATATTAATTGTATAAAAAATATTTTTTATGTCATGTAAGTTAATTAACTTAGAGTTATTATCTTAATTTATAATTTTATAATATAAAATTATATATATTTCTTCATATTAAATATGTATGTCATTATTTTAAACATTTGAATAAAAAATTCAATATATGATCCGAATCCGATCCGATATCTACTAAAAAAATGATTATGAATTCGCATTTAGATCGTCAAATTTTAATTAAATATGAATCCACATATAAATCTTTTAAATTTTTAATGAATTCGTATATGCTAGATCTGATCTGAATTCGATGCATTGACAGCCCTACCCGACAGTAGTATCAGATCATACTATGATTTTGAGTCAGTTTTCCGTCGGATCCACCGATGAACAAAAGCCGTCTGATTCTCCGATAATCAAGAAAGCGAGTTTAAAATCAGAAAAGGACTCATCGTTCAAACAATAAATCAGAAAATAATGAAGAACATATAATTTGTATGGACTGCAACATTGACTTCGAATCTAACTCCTGAAGGTTATGTATGGGGAACGGTTTCTTACATTCAACCTTAATTGTGCACAAATATTAAGTTCACTGATGTTTGTCTCATTCCGTACGTCCTTCAGTTGCTATTTCACTAAGATTATCACTTATGACTCCAATCTCACTATTTTTATCATATTAAATTTAATAATTTATATACACCTTCAAAAAAAATAATATATATTTAGTTTTTATATACATCAAACTCTTATAATATATATATTTTTAAAAATATTAATCAAATTAAAAAATCATAAAACAAAATTATTAAAATTCTACCATCAAAAATTCAAAATGTTTTGATGAAAGACGAAATTTTTTTAAATTGACTCAATATTTAATACACTCCCTATCTAAAAAATTAAAAATATTTTTATAACTTTCATTTATAATTTGAATAATATTTTTTTGAAAAATATTATATAAATTAAATTAAAAATTAATGTACCGTAAAAATTATATACAAATAAATATATATTAAGATTATTTAAATTAAATTCATCTCAAACAATAATTGTTTCAATTATCTGTCATCAATTTACTCTGAGCTTAGCCATATCTCATAAACAGCGTCTCCGAAAGCAACACGTCGCATGTGTGAGTGTGACGTTTCCAGGGAATATGCAGTGCTCCGTTATCTTTCAAGAAATAAATAAATAAAGAAAGAAAGAAAACAGCCCCTGGTATTTTAGATTTGCGACACGGAATTCCCAAAACCATGGTCCAGCTTCCCTCTTCCATCATTACCCAGTGAATTGGGGGCACTGATCACTGAAAATAGCTCAATTTCACAATACCCCTTCTACATCTATAAATACACAGCATTCCTTTTTCTTCTTCCAGCAACAACAAGAGCACAACAATCAACAGAAATCAATTCAGTCGTCAAAAATCAGAGGAAGTGAGATCAAGATGGCACCTACAGGAAGAGTCTCTTTGATCGTAGCAGCGAGCGTCGGCGCAGTTGAAGCTCTGAAGGATCAGGCTGGGCTTTGTCGATGGAACTATGCTCTGAGATCTGTGCAGAGCAGAGTGAAGCAAAACATGGGAGGCTTGTCTCAGGTTAGAAAGGTTTCATCTGGGATTGGCATGGATGAGAAGGCCAAGAAATCGGAGGAGTCGCTGAGAACGGTGATGTATTTGAGCTGCTGGGGTCCTAATTAGATTTATTTAGTTGATTGGGATTTAGGAGGTTTGTGGAAATGATAGTATAGTTTCAATTAATTTTGTAATTATATATCTAGGGATAATTTAAGCTCAGATTTTGTTCCATCTCATGTGTTTCGGTTCTACTTTCTTTTTTTTATTTCTTCTCTCTTTGAATTGAGATTCAAAAGTAAATTCGGTAGTATTCCAATTAACACAAGCGGAAGAAAAATTCGAATCATATATCACAATTTACTTTACTTAGAATGAAGGTGGAGAAACTTTGCTTCAAAACTTTTTGAATTGAGATACAAAACTTTGCTGGTCCGGTCTATGCACTAAAATTTGCTGTTACTTTTTCCGTGGGTATGTACAGACATAGATTGATGCAAGTACTAAAAACACGGAGAAAGTTTAATGATTGGGATGCTGGCTTCTTAGACGGCATTTTGCATCTGGGACTGCCGATGCCATGTTCTGTATTGCTGGGGGTACCTCGTTGTTTCTGTATAGATACCTCATACATCATCCAGTTTTGCTTTCAGAATACATGCTCACATGTTGTCCGGCTGCACAGCAACACAAAGACATCCTTTATCATTATAAGTTTACATGTAATTAGCATTATTGTACAGCTGTAATAACGAGGCGACGGGCCTACCGGGCATCGATCAATCCCCTGGTAATTAATTGAAATGGAATTCCATGGATTAGGAAGAAATTTAATATTAATATTGCTCTAAACCTAACTAACTTGGTGGGGTGATACGACCGATTTTTATTTTATACAATCATGGCAATAGAATAAAAGTAAAAAATGATGGGCCAAAAGTTGGAGCAAAAATATTAACTTTACTGAAAAACTATATAAAAGTTCATATTGTGATTCACCTTATATTTAGACTCACTGTTTGATTCAAATTGTATGGTTGAAATCATATATGCAAGTGACAAAAATGACTACAGTTGTCCAATTTTATAATAGAAGAAAGCACGCGGTGTACCAGCGTTAGAAGTGTTGATATTAATTGACTATATATTAATTAATATAATCAAACAGAGATGTTGAAATGAATAAGTGTATTACGATTCCTAGTTTGTAATTATTATTTAAAATAAATATTAACCTTTCCCTGATCAATCTTAGCCATATCTCATTACAACAGCGCCACTGAAAGCAACGCGTCCCATGTGTGAGTTTGATGTGTCCTTGTAATAAATTAATAAATGAATGAATAGAATAGCCCCTAGTATTTGGGATTTGGGACACTGAATTCACAAAACCATGGTCCAGATTTCCTCTTCCATCATTACTCAGTGAAATTGGGACAATACTGAAGTGCCTGAAATTTCACAATACCCCTTCTACATCTATAAATACACATCACTCCTCTTTCTTCTTCCAACAACAACAACAACACAACCATAACAATAAACAGAAATCAATTCAATCGTCAAAAATCAGAGGAGGTAAGATCAAGATGGCACCTACAGGAAGAGTCTCTTTGATCGTAGCAGCGAGCGTCGGCGCAGTTGAAGCTCTGAAGGATCAGGCTGGACTTTGTCGATGGAACTATGCTTTGAGGTCTGTGCAAAGCAGAGTGAAGCAAAACATGGGAGGCTTGTCTCAGGTTAGAAAGGTTTCATCCGGGATCGGCATCGATGAGAAGGCCAAGAAATCGGAGGAGTCGCTAAGAACGGTGATGTATTTGAGCTGCTGGGGTCCTAATTAGATTTTGTTTAGTTGATTGGGATTTAGGAGGATTGTGGAGATGACAGCATAGTTTCAATTAATTTTGTAACTGTATAGTAACTTAGTAAGCGATAATTTAAGCTCAGATTCGGTTCCATCTCGTGTGTTTCAGTTTCTTTTCTTCATTTATTTCTCCCCTTGAAGTGAGATCCAAATAAATCAGGTAGCAATCCTAATAATGTACAGTCAAAATGTCAAAACAAAACCAGCATCTATCAATTAATGATTTATACATCCAATACTACTTTTTGGAAATTAGAGGTGAATTTAAGGATGTGCAAGCAACCCTGTCTAGCCCGATTAACTCGTTCGACCTGAATAAACAGATTCGTAAAATAACGAATTAAAATTTTATTTGGTTAGATACTCATTAAATTTTAATTAACTTATCATATAACTACTCATTATGTATTTTGAAAAATAATCTGTTAAAATCCGATATGACCGTATAATATAATTGAAGCGAAATGGTTTTCATAAATTTTGAAGGGGTTCTATGTTATGTTTTGATCAACATAATTTGATTATGTATTGTTGGCTTTGTTTATCTTTTGTTTTCTTAAAATATTTTGTTAACTATTACTTTTATAGTGTTGTTTAGTGAAGTATGTTCTTATTATTAGATAAAATATAATGTGTTGGATTACGTTGAATACTTCAAATAAATAATTTTACCTCTAGATGCTTGTTAAACAAAATAATTTATGTTATTATTTGTTGGGTTTTTGTTTTAAAAATATTATCTTTACACTTAACAATCACAAACTTTATCTGTTATGATAAATGATACTCTCACCGATTATGCCATCTCATAATTTTACTAATTCCTCTCTGATTTTTGCTTAGTTTCGATTGTAGTTTATTGTTGTCGGAGTTGAGGAATTGGAGTGTGCTATGGCTGTGTATTTATAGAAAGAGAGAAAGCTTTCATGTGGAAGTTGGTGTTGATGGAAGAAGAAATTAAAGTAGACGCAGCTGGTTTAGAGAATTCTATTCCAAAATATCAGTGATTGTTTTGTTTGTTTCTTTATTTGCCTTATAAAAATGGATTACCACATATGTCCACACTAGCAATAATAATATAACAGTTGCCATGTTTTCAAATAAGGTCCATTGTATGATGTACGGAATATTATAAGTTTATGTCACAAGCTTTATCATTATAAGTTTACATGTAATTAGCATTATTGTACATCTGTGATCACGAGGCAACGGGCCTACTGGGCATCCATCAATCCCCTGGTAATTAATTGAAATGGAATTCCATGAATGAGGAAGAAATCAATAGCAGTATATAAAAACGTTTGACAAAACAAACATTTTTACGCAGCCACGTCATCCCTTTATAATTACCGTTTGATTAGAATTTTAATGGTAGCGATTTGATCAATATAGCCATCTCTTCAGATGACCCCCAAATAGGATGAAGAGATGCTTGTCCAATAGTCATCTAAACCTATCGATATAGCCGAACAGATGCTTCTGAATTTTCTTTCCCTCTGCTTTAAGCTAGTCTCAGCATCTGCTGCGACTCCACCTTCATTCCATCTCCGACTTCTCGTCGCCTCACTAACTGCTCTGTCTCCGTCTCCGCCTCTATCCTCTTCGTCTCCGTCTCTCTAAAGTGATTTGGAGTTTAGGGAGTAGCAGTCACACTACTACCACACGGCTCTTGACTTTTTCTTCTCCTGACAATGTCTGAAATTAATTAAAGGTACTTCTTATAATTTTGGGAACTAATTAGAAGTTACGTTTGCCTTGCGATTTGAAGTTGTGAAGAAAACAGTTCTTCAACACTAAGTTTGAAACCTTTCTCGACTTCTATTTTATGTAATGATTAATTGCCTAGAGGTAAACTAAAATCATGAAATTTTAATGGAACGCGAAATTAAAATATTTACTAATTTGTGCCTTCATTTGTTTGTTATTGATTTAGTTTAATTTTTTTTCTTTTGAAGTTTATACTGACTATAAGAACATTGGGATGCAAAATCAAAGTGTATATACTGATTTGTGTCTTATTTTTGTGTTCTAATTCAATTTTGAAATCGAAAGCAGTAAGAAAAAATTGTAACTTAAATTCCTTCCAATATTAGAATTAAAGCAAGGGGATAATTCTCAGCCGCTCAAGCCACTACAGTTGTGAAGCAATTAATGAGCATGTGCGGCCCTTTTTCACGGCCCACGCGCGAGACATCGGCGTCCTCGCTCACGGGAGAAGAAAGTGCAGGTACATCCCTGCGCGTGTTTGTGCCCTCAAGGACTTATTATTTAGGTGATTGTGGGAACTTTTATTTTCCGACGAGCGCAAGCCCCCACCGTTAATTACCCCGGCTCTCGCCCCGGGAACCTCTGATTAATGGGCTAAACTAATCAAAATATATGGATCAGATTTGTAGCTTTATTTCTTTCTTCCAATTTATTATAATGCATATTTGAAATAACCCAAAGGTATAACTTTGGATAATAAGACTAAAGACGTATGATTTAAAGTCAGAGAAACGTATAATTTCTCATAAATCAGAGATCGAGGATGTATAACCCTATTGATCTCACGGAGTTCGAATGTGAAGCGCACTGCCAACTCGATACTCAAAGAACCAGAGATGTTTGATCTCTAAAAAGGTTTATGTCAAAGACAAGGACGTATAATCCTAAACAGTCTAATTTAATTCTTTATCGATTTCCAAAATGAGGTACATTAAACCTGAAGCGCACTGCCAATTTAATGTTCTCAAAACATGATTTGATATGATTTGGTATGTTGGTATGTTTTCACCAAGTTTTGGACTTATCTGCATATTTGGCATATTTGACTAGAGATTTGGACATATTTGCATATTTGACATATTTTATCAAGAGTTTGGACATATTTGTATATTTGGCATGTTTGGCCAGAAATTTGGGTGTATTTGCATATTTGACATGTTTGGTCAAATGTTTGGGTTTATTTGCATTTTTAACATGTTTGGTCAAAAGTTTGGTCATATTTGCATATTTGACAAGTTTGGTCAAATGTTTGGGCTTATTTGCATGTTTGACATATTTGATCAAAAGTTTGGTCATATTTGCATATTTGACATGTTTGGTCAAATGTTTGAGCTTATTTGCATGTTTGACATATTTGGTCAAATATTTGGACATATTTGTATTTTTGACATATTTGGTCAAATATTTGGGTATATTTGCATATTTGACATGTTTGGTCAAAGACTGGGACATATTTTTATTTTTGACATATTTGGTCAGAAGTTTGGGCATATTTACATATTTGACATGTTTGGTCAAATATTTGGACATATTTACATTATTAACATATTTAGTTAAATATTTGGGTATATTTGCATATTTGACATGTTTTGGTCAAATATTGGACATATTTGACATATTTAAATATTTTTGATTTGTTTTATCAACATATAACATATTTTAATCATTTTTGAATATTTTGATTTGTTTTATCAAAATATAACATAATTTGATTATTTTTTTAATGTTTTGATTTGTTTCATCAAAGTTTAACATATTTAATCATTTTTGAATATTTTGATTTGTTTTATCATAATTTGATTATTTTGAATATTTTGATTTGCTTTATCAAAGTTTAACATATTTAATCATTTTTGAATATTTTGATCAAAATATAATATAATTTAATTATTTTTAATGTTTTGATTTATTTCATCAAAGTTTAACATATTTAATCATTTTTGAATATTTTTTATTTGTTTTATCAAAATATAATATAATTTGATTATTTCTAATGTTTTGATTTGTTTTATCAAAACATGACATAATTTAATTATTTTTGAATATTTTGATTTGTTTTATCATAATTTGATTATTTTGAATATTTTGATTTGTTTTATCATAATTTGATTATTTTGAATATTTTTATTTGTTTTATCATAATTTGATTATTTTGAATATTTTGATTTGTTTTATCAAAATATAGCATGATTTGATTATTTAAAATATTTTTGATTTGTTTATGACATATTTTAGTTATCCTTGAATATTTTGATTTGTTTTATCAAAATATACATAATTTGATTATTTTGAAAATTGTTGATTTGTTTTATCATAATTTTCACTTATTTTTAAATATCCTATTTGGTATTTTGAATTTGTTTTGTACATATATCATATATTTTGAATTTTCTTTTATTTATAATAATAAAAAAAAGGAAAATAAAATCAAAATTGACATTTTATAGTCTTAAAAATATTCATAAATGAAATCATGATTTTTGATATATTTTTCATAATTTTTGGGCTTGAGAAATCATTTTTATTTGGTGTTTAAAGTTTATTTTTAAAACAGATTAATATGGGCCGTCAGATTCGGGCCCATGCATCAAGATCTGAACTTAAGTTCAGTTTTTAAAGCATCTTTTAAACTGGGCCGTTGGATCTCTGGCACGCATCAAGCCTTCTCCGGGTTGTTTGAATTTCATCAAGATTCGCATTTTGAGATGCATCAATATTCGTGCTCATCCTCCCCGACACTGATCAAGGCCCTGTCGGGGTCGGATCTCCGATCAGGAGGCATGGCTGGCATCGCCGGAGCGTGGGGAGTCCATCGGTGGTGGTCTCGGCGGCGTCGGCGGCCTGGATCGCCGGAGATGGGGGTAACCATTTGGTTTCGGTTGAGAAGTTGGCTGAGATGAAATTTTGAGAAATTTGAGCTGATTTTTAAGAAATTAACTCGATTTCTTTGTCATATGGCATCGCCGGAGCATGTTTAACAAGTTTTTGAGATTTAATTTGAGTTTAATCCATCAATTTTGCAGCTTTGGCCATTCGGTACCAAACTGGTTCCGGGGCATTGGTACCAAATGGTATTTCATGGCTTTTCCTTGCAATTTTCTTCCAATTAACCCTCCAGACAGTGTCGTTTAGCATGTTTGAACATGTTTGGATGATCAATTTCATCAATTTAGATGTGCATTGTCCTTTATGCACATTGAGTCATTTCTGGTTTTATTTCCAATTTGGTTTTCCTTTGATTTCATCACATTCTTCTCAAATTGCATGTTTAAGTATATTTATTTGGGTCAATTGCATGTCTTAGAAAGGTTTTACACTAGACTTACTTGTGGATTTCATTTGTATGTAAGTTAATTTCATATTTTTCCTTTTTTCTGGCATTTATTCCAGAATTAACTCAATTCTGATTTTTTTTTTACAGATCCAATTTCAGAAATTCATAGAAAATCACAGAAAATACCAAAAATGGTAAAAATTTGGTGAATGAATGCATTAAGACTTATTTTATATGCCTATGAAATTTCAAGCTAATTGAATAATCAGAAAGCATGTTTTTTGCATTTTTACCAGACTGGACAGAAATGCCCTTTCAGATTTATTAAAAATCAAATTTGGCTTAACCTATGGATTAAAGCCTGGTTTAATTATTCTAAACCCTTTAAAACATCACATGAGGTGTCATAAAGGTGAATTAATCAAGAAATTCTGGATTTTTGAATCAAAAGAAGAATGAACTTCTCAGTTTGACCCAAAGTTGACTTTTTTGGAGTTTTTGACAGATGAGATTGTAAAATTCATAACATTTCACAGAAAATTCCAAAGATTATAAAATTTATGTGGTAAGTTAGTATAAACCTAATCTACATGACTGTGAAATTTCATAAGAAATTAACAACCAGACTGAGAGATATGGATTGATCTCTCAGCTGGGCAGAAGCTGGTATATACTGGACTCAAGCCAGTACTGATGTTTATTGCTTTCCATTGCTCAATTAGGGTTCTGAGCCATCAAGCACATCATAAAAACATGAAAGAAGGAACTAAAGGAAGAAACAAAAGCCAATTTGCACCAATCATCATATATTATAACAAATTGAAATACAATACATATGAAAAACATGGAATTTTGTTTCTCCATGGAATTTTGATAGCATAACAGCTTGTATAAAGCTATTGTTGAGCTTTACAAAGCCACTGCACATGTGCACAGGGCTTGAGAGAGAAAGGGGATGAGCATGTGCCCATCCCCATGAAACCAGATTGGCATGTGCCAATTGGTTAGAGTACACCGTCAAATTCCATGGTGAACTCACCATGTGAGCTCCTGAGACTCAAGCTCAGCCACCAAGTGAGCTCTGGAAGGAGGGAGGCACATGTGCACCTCCCCAGCTAGAGGCTAGCCATCTCACCCAGCAAGGTGAGACTGGCTCCTTGGTCTCAATTGGGACTGAGCCAAGCTCAAGGCTTGGCTCCTCTATCCCTTACCTAACTGTTCAAGACTTGATTTCTTCTTCAGTTAAGCTTTCTTTTTGTGGAAATTGGGTTGAGTTGAGATTTTGGCAGAGTTTTGGCTATGTTTTTTTTTTCTCATTTTTCTTCTTCACTGGGGTTTATTTACAGCCCAGAGGGCATGGTTTAAGCCTCAGGGCTGAGCTGGCATCATCCCAGCCCTTGGTTTGATCAAGTGGCCAGGATTGAGCCAGCCAGGTTTGTGCTAGCCTGAGGCTTGTCCTTGGAAGATTCCTCCAGCTCACTGGCGCTCAGAGCTCTCCATTGAGGTGCCTATACGTGTCCCTGACACAGGCCTGGGGAGAGAGAAGGAGCCGTTGGCTTTGTCTTCTTCCTTGGGTCAGTGTGTCATGCTTTTCGGGTGTGAGCATATCCCGAATATTCCTTGGCCTTGCTGGCGCTTGACATGTCACCAAGGTGTCACTGAGTGTGCCCAACGTGTCAATTTGGCTGCTTGAGTGCTGAGTTGTGCCAATTGACCACCCCCAGATCATACTTGAGTGCCAAGTTGTGCACCTGTCAATTGAGTGCTTTTCACTCCAAATTGGCACTTCAGGCAGCGTCGTGGAAGCATCTCGGAGCTCCCCCAGGTGTTGGTTTGGCCTCTCGAGCTCCCAATTGCCCTGTCACCTTCAAGATCGAGGTACTTTCTCCTTCGATTTTCTCCTTGTTTACTTTACTATTTTCAATGCTGTTTGTGGCATTGAATTCCCCTTAAGGTGTAGATTAAGTCCCTAAAATGGTTTAAGCCAACTCGCGTTGTACACCTAGACTCCATTTTCGAAGCTCCACTGAGCTTTGGAGCTCGAGGAGGAAGAAAGGAGGGAGAGAGAGAGAAATTCAAAAGGTTTCTCTCGCTTGGGTTGGATGCACATGAACCGTGCTTTAGTTTCGGGCTTGTCAGAGGGAAGGAGCGCTTGCACCGCGCTCACCTTTCTTTCCCTTCTTTTCTTTCCGCTGGCCAAAATAACTCTGGGCGCTGGGCCCCCTTGGCAGTGAGATTGAAGGAGAGGGGCCCAGTCGTCAGGTTTAATGAGACACAGCCCCAGCGAAAAACTGAGGGTTGGGCTGTGGGCTTGGTCTTTGTGCACCAAAACGTATTGTCAGTGGTATGGTGCATGTGTACTGGGTCCACGCAAAGCGCCTTTAACACTTTGTGTGTATGACAGGCGGTTCCAAGGGCAGAAGTCGTGTTTGAGCTCCCCAGATTGCACCCAGAGTGTTGCACATCCCCCAAATTGCACCCAGAACTATCTCCAGTTCTGATTTTTGGTATTTTCTTTATATTTTTTTATTTTATTTTATTCTTCATGCAAAAATACATGAAAAATTACTGAAAAATCACAGAAAATATATTCCATGATTCTGTTATTTCGGGTAATATTTTTGCTTATTTTTTTTGTCATGGAATCAAGAAGTACCTAACAAAACAGGTTTTCCTAGATCCAGCATGCTTTTTAAATTATTTCTTTTTTACATTCTTCTAATTTGTATCATTAACTAAGAATTTATTCATTCAAAATATATTTGTTTATTGGTTATTGTCTTCTTACCTGAAAAAAGAAAAGGAAAAAAACACCCAAGTTTGAATTATGTTATATTGACTTCAAATTTCCATACTGCCCTTGCTAATTTATTACTTCAATTTGCAATTATTTAGGACACAATTAAGTTCATACTGACTTGACGTATATCTAAATTTTGAATTAATTTGTACAACATAGAAAACCTGATACAGCTGATCGGATATAATACCCATGCCATGAGCAAACTGGATGAGAAAACCTGAATCATTCCATTGGCCTGTGCCGGCGTTGCCTATCACATATCCTTGGGAAGAAGAACCATGAGCATAACCAAATAAAAAATATAAAGAAACATAATTTCTAGGAGAAAACTCTGTGATTATATCAGGATCTGAAGCTATCTTGATAATATATTAGACCAAACAAATCGTTTCAGAGAATATATCTTGAAATTAAGAAGTGGCTTCTGACCAGCTTCAATTCCTAGAAACAACCCAAAAATGAAGAACAATCGGGAAAAAAAAAATACAAGTTAGCAACACCAACTTTTGTTGAATAGCAAATTTTGCTTTCGTAAAAATCAAATGCGGGATAAAATAAGAAAAATAAATTTTGCATCTTGCATACCGGCAGTTGAGTCATCGATGTTGTATCCTTTTGGGTTCGACGAATATGAGAAGCTGGCACCAATCGGGGAATCGGGAAATATTACGTTTGCTACCTAATCAGGAATTGACAGTTTATGCAAGGATCCAAAGGTAATAATTGTTCAAATTGGGGTTAGAAAAATAAAATCTTGCCTTCGTATAGGAGTATTGCTGATATACCAGTTGTGGTACGCTACCATTATAAGGCAATTTTATAAACTGAATTGGACCTGTACAACAATTGTTGTTATTGCAATCTAAAATTTTGTATATTACTTGACAAAAGTTTCAAGGTGGTGATCCATTGATAATATAAATGATATAATAAAATTATTAATATGAATAGTAACTCAATTAATTTGAAAAGTTGGTATTGATAATTATTATTTTAACGAACTTAACAATTTTCAATATAACTAAGATTTGTAATTTAATATTAACAAAATGATGATTCATATTTTTATCATGAATTAAATGATTTATATTTTATCAATATGAAAATAACAAATTTTGATGTATCATCAAGCAATAATGAAATTGTACGATGAAAAAACCCTATCATTCTGATTTCCGTCGTATAATTAAAAACAAACTGACTAAATTCACATAAAAAAATTTTCATCAATTCTAAATTATATAACCCCGTGCATGCCACGGGTTGCGTGCTAGTTTAATATTAACATTGCTCTAAACCTAACTAACTTGGTCGTGTGATACGACCGATTTTTATTTTATACAATCATGGCAATAGAATAAAAGTAAAAAATGATGGGCCAAAAGTTGGAGCAAAGATATTAACTTTACTGAAAAATTATATAAAAGTTCATATTGTGATTCACCTTATAGTTAGACAAACTGTTTGATTCAAATTGTTTGGTTGAAATCATATATGCAAGTGACAAAAATGACTACAGTTGTCCAATTTTATAATAGAAGAAAGCACGCGGTGTACCAGCGTAGGAAGTGTTGATATTAATTGACTATATATTAATTAATATAATCAAACAGAGATGTTGAAATGAATTAGTGTATTACGATTCATAGTTTGTAATTATTATTTAAAATAAGTAATATCCTTTATCAATTCGTCCTGAAAAATCACGAATCAGGTGGGATCCACTGTGATGCTAAAGTCCTTTTTGTTTGTTGGTGGCCGCTTAACACTAGTAAACAAAACAGCCCCTGGTACTCGGGGCATGGAATTCCCAATACCAACACCTCCATTTCATAAACCAGCGTCGATTTTTCTTTCTGCCAAACCTTTCCTTGTCTGATACCTGATTTTTATTTCTATTTTTGTTTTGCTTCTTTTATTATGACATCATCATCATCTAACTTTTATTAAGAGATCGGAGGAGGCACTTAGGATAGTGATGTATTTGAGCAACTGGGGTCCTGATAATTAATTAAGTTAATCACTAAATTAATTCGGTCGATTGTATATGATTTCTGAGATTATGAATTAGAAAATGAGGTCTCAGTTCAATCTCAATAATTCGCATTCCATCTCTTACAACTTGAATTTTCGCTTATTAGAATCAAACACATCTTTGTTTGATTTTATAATTGTTGGCTTCAAAGCTTTCCTGGTCCTGTTTATGCATTAAAATCTGTTCCTTTTTCCTGTGGGTACGTACGTAGGCAGAGCGATGGAAGTATTAAAAACATGGTGAAAGTTTAATGATTGGGATGCTGGCTTCTTGGACGCCATTTTGTATCTGGGACTGCCGTTGCCATGTTCGGTATTGCTGGAGGCGACTGGTTGTTTCTGTATAGATACATCATACTAGGGGAATTAAAAACAACATGAACACGGCACATGTCAGATGCTGCACGGTACGACACGGTGTGTCAACACGTGCCGTGTTATGCATTTCGCGTATCGTGCCGTCATCTGTAGCGTATTCGATTTTTGTCACTGTAGATATTGTACAATACATACGGATAAAGGAAACGACACGATACGGGATACACATATGCACGTCACGGGAACACGCATAGGAATGGATAGACACGTTTAGCACAGATAAATACGATTAGACAAGAATAGGTACGGTTAGGAACGGATAGGCACGGGTAGGCACGTTTAGGACGGTTTGCCTTACAAATCCGATAATAATCCGTATCCGATTTGATATCTACTAAGAAAAAGTATATGGATTCTCATTTGAATTTTCAAATTTCAATTGAATATAAACCCGCATATAAATCTTTTAAAATTTTAATAAATTCACATATGGATCATACTAGATCTAATCCGAATTCGTTGACAGCCCTAATTGACAGTATGATCATATCATACTATGATTTTGAGTCAGTTTTCCGTCGGATCCACCAATAAAACAACAGCCGTCTGATTCTTTGGTAATGAAGAAAGCGAGTTTAAAATCAAAAAATGGACTCGTCGTTCAAACAATAAATCAGAAATAATGAACATATAATTTGTATGAACCGCAACATTGACGTCAGATCCAACCCCTGAATGTTATGTATGGGGAACAGTTTTCTTACATTCGACCTTAATTGTAATTATTATTTAAAATAAGTAATAACCTTTATCAATTCGCCTTGAAAAATCAGAAATCAGGTGGGATCCACTGTGATGCTAAAGTCCTTTTTGTTTGTTGGTGGCCGCTTAACACTAGTAAACAAAACTGCCCCTGGTACTCGGGGCATGGAATTCCCAATACCAACACCTCCATTTCATAAACCAGCGTCGATTTTTCTTTCTGCCAAACCTTTCCTTGTCTGATACCTGATTTTTATTTCTATTTTTGTTTTGCTTCTTTTATTATGACATCATTATCGTCATCATCATCATCTAACTCCATTTCCACATACCACACCATACCTATAAATTCACCATCTCCCTGCAAAATCAGTATTAATGAGCACACCCAATTTCAGACAACCAGTGGAAAAACTAAAGAGAACTTGGCATCCACAGGAAGAGCGTCTCCGGTCGTAGCGGCGAGCATTAGTGCAGTGGAAGCATTGAAAGATCAGCCGGCTCTCTCCGGCTGGAACTATGCTTTGCGGTCGCTCCGACGGCGAGCGAAGGGTCGATTCAGTGCCTTCTCTCAAGCTACGAGAGCATCTTCGGTTGTGGACAAAAGGAAATGCCTGTGAGGACAAGGCTAAGAGATCCGAGGAGGCACTTAGGATAGTGATGTATTTGAGCAACAGGGGTCCTGATAATTAATTAAGTTAATTACTAAATTAATTCGGTCGATTGTATATGATTTCTGAGATTATGAATCAGAAAATGAGGTCTCAGTTCATTCTCAATAATTCGCATTCCATCTCTGACAACTTGAATTTTCGCTTATTAGAATCAAACACATCTTTGTTTGATTTTATAATTGTTGGCTTCAAATCTTTGCTGGTCCAGTTTATGCATTAATCTGTTCCTTTTTCCTGTGGGTATGTACGTAGGCAGAGGGATGGAAGTATTAAAAACATGGTGAAAGTTTAATGATTGGGATGCTGGCTTCTTGGACGGCATTTTGTATCTGGGACTGCCGATGCCATGTTCTGTATTGCTGGAGGCAACTGGTTGTTTCTGTATAGATACGTCATACTAGGGAATTAAAAACAACATGCACACGGCACATGTCAGATGCTGCACGGTACGACACAGTGTGTCAACACGTGCCGTGTTATGCGTGTCGCGTATCGTGTTGTTATCTGTAGCGTATCCGATTTTTGTCACTGTAGACATTGTACGACACATACGAATAAAAGAGGCGACACGACACGAGACACACATAGGCACGGCACGGGAACACGTATAGGCATTGATAGGCACGTTTAGCACAGATAAGTACGGTTAGGACCGAATAGGCACGGGTAGATACGTTTAGCACGGTTTGACACGACACAGATAGGTACATGTAGGCACGTTTAGCACGGTTTGCACAGATTGGCATAGTATGCATGGATTGTAGGCCGTTGGTTGTTGATCGGACGGTTAATTTTATAATTTATTGACGTGATTTTGTAAAATAATTTTTGACTTTTTTAAAAATATTTTTCGGATTTTTTAAAAAAAATTCAGATTTTTATAATTTTTTTGTCAATTTCTACAAAAATAATATTTTTTTCCAATTGTTTGTTTATTTTTTTAACCGCAAATAAATTTAAAATTTTTTAATTTTTTATATTTTTTAAGATTTTTCCGATTTTTTTGAATTTATATTTCCACCAAAAACATTTAGTACGATTAATGCACATGTAGCACATGTGTTAACTCGACACGATACGGCACGGTTAAGACACGTCACGTTTAGCACGGCGTGTTAAATCGAAACGGTACGTGTAGCATGCCGTGATTTAACCATATCGTACCTTATCTGTACCGTACCGTCCTTTCCCATTTTTGATACGACACATAACGCACGTTAAAAAAAAATTTATCACCAACGGACACACCATATTTTGACATGACACAATATGACTCGCGTGATTTTAAAACTCTACCTCATACCTGATCCAGATTTGCTTTGAGAATACATGCTAACGTGATGCCCGGCTGCACAGCAACACAGAGCATCCTTTACGGCTTTTATTATTAACCATAGAGAATGAAGATGAAGGGAGGGATGAAGCGGGGCGACCTTATCTTCTTTTTTCTGACATTGATCTGACACTAGACATTGATTATTGATTGGCCAATTCCCCTTATCATTTAACTTCTTTTTAATTAATAATATGAACTGCTGATATCAGAGCTGTAAATGAATATTTATAACTCAAAAATTCAATTCAAATTTACATAAATAAATCCAAATTTAAAAAATACATCCGATAATTAATTAGAGTTGTTAATAGATATTCATAATTCAAAAATTCAATTCAAATTAATATGAATGGATTCACATATGAATCTAAACAATATATCACTTAGTTTATTAGATCCGTATATGGATTTTGAAAAATAATCCACTTTATTATTTGTACTCGTATTTAGATTATACATGACTCGAATTCAAATCCGCTACAAATCCGATAAACTAATATTATTTTAAGTTTTTAATAGCAAGATGTATATAATATTTTGAATTATTATAATTATTTATGAATATAACTGTAATTTAGTTAAATTAGTGTCAATAATTTTCACTATTTCCTATTCTATCTATTTTGTAAAATAAAATTTATTTTTTAGTTGTACATTATATTAATATAATTTTCATTATAATAATTAGATCATATTAATTTTATAAAAAAAAATTATGTCATGCAAGTTAATTAACTTAGAGTTATTATCTTAATTTATACTTTTATAATGTAAAATTATATATTTTTTTCATGTTAAACATGTATGTCATTATTTTAAATATTTGAACAAAAAATCCGATACATGATCAGTATCCGATCTGATATCTATTAAGATAAAGTATATCAATTCGCATTTGAATTATCAAATTTTAATTGAATATGAATCCATATATAAATTTTTTTAAGTTTTAATAAATTCGCATATGAATCATACTAGTTCTAATCCGAATCTGTTGACAGCCCTAACTGACAGTAAGATCAGATCATACTATGATTTTGAGACAGTTTTTCGTCAGATCCATCGATGAACAACAGCCGTCCGATTCTCCGATAATGAAGAAAGCGAGTTTAAAATCAGAAAAGGACTCGTCGTTCAAACAATAAATCAGAAATAATGAAGAACATATAATTTGTATGGAGCACAACATTGACGTCGGATCAAACCCCTGAAAGTTATGTATGGGGAACGGTTTTCTTACATTCGATCTTAATTGTGCACAAATATTAAGTTCACTGATGCTCGTCTCATTCCGTACGTCCTTCAGTTGCTATTTCACTAAGACTACCACTTATGATTCCAATCTCATTATTTTTATCATATTAAATTCAATAATTTATATACACCTTCAAGAAAAAAAAAATTAATATATATTCAGTTTTTATATACATCCAATTTTTGTGATATTTAATTTTTTAAAAATATTAATCAAACGAAAAAATTATAAAACAAAATTATTAAAATTCTATCATCAAAAATTCAAAATTATTGGATGAAAGACGATTTTTTTTTCAAATTGACTAAATATTTAATACACTCGCTATCTAAAAAATTAAAAAACATTTTATAACTTTAATTTATAATTTGAATAATATTTTTTTAAAAATATTATTGGAATTAAACTAAAAGTTAATGTACTTTCAAAATTAAATAAAAATAAAAATATATTAAGATTATTTAAATTAAATTTATCTCAAACAATAATTGTTTCAATTATCTGTCATCAATTTACTCTGATCTTAGCCATATCTCATAAACAGCGTCTCCCAAAGCAACCCGTCGCATGTGTGTGTGTGACGTTTCCAGGAAATATGCAGTGCTCCGTTATCTTTCAAGAAATATATAAATAAATAAAACAGCCCCTGGTATTTTGGAGTTGGGACACGGAATTCCCAAAACCATGGTCCAGCTTCCCTCTTCCATCATTACCCAGTGAATTGGGGGCACTGATCACTGAAAATAACTCAATTTCACAATACCCCTTCTACATCTATAAATACACAGCATTCCTTTTTCTTCTTCCAGCAACAACAAGAGCACAACAATCAACAGAAATCAATTCAATCGTCAAAAATCAGAGAAAGTGAGATCAAGATGGCACCTACAGGAAGAGTCTCTTTGATCGTAGCAGCGAGCGTCGGCGCAGTTGAAGCTCTGAAGGATCAGGCTGGGCTTTGTCGATGGAACTATGCTCTGAGATCTGTGCAAAGCAGAGTGAAGCAAAACATGGGAGGATTGTCTCAGGTTAGAAAGGTTTCATCCGGGATCGGCATCGATGAGAAGGCCAAGAAATCGGAGGAATCGCTAAGAACGGTGATGTATTTGAGCTGCTGGGGTCCTAATTAGATTTATTTAGTTGATTGGGATTTAGGAGGATTGTAGAGATGATAGTATAGTTTCAATTAATTTTGTAACTGTATAGTAACTTAGTAAGCGATAATTTAAGCTCAGATTCGGTTCCATCTCGTGTGTTTCAGTTACTTTTCTTCATTTATTTTCTCTCCTTGAATTGAGATCCAAATAAATCAGGTAGCAATCCTAATAATGTACAGTCAAAATTGTCAAAACCAAACCAGCATCTATCAATTAATAATTTATACATCCAATACTATTTTTTGGAAATTAGAGGTGAAATTAAGGATGTGCAAGCAACATGTCTAATCTGATTAACTCGTTCGACCTTAATAAACCGATCCGTAAAGTAATGAATTAGAATTTTATTTGGTTAGATACACATTAAATTTTAATTAACTTATCATATAAATAGTGATTATGTATTTGGAAAAATATATCTGTGAAAATCCGATCTGACCGTATAACATAATCGAATTGAAATGGCTTTCATAAATTTTGAAGGAGTTCTAAGTTACGTTTTGATCAACATAATTTGATTATGTATTGTTGGCTTTGTTTATCTTTTGTTTTCTTAAAATATCTTTTGTTGTGTTGGATTATATTGAATACTTCACATAAATAATTTTACCTCTAGATGCTTGTTAAACAAAATAATTTATGTTATTATTTATTGGGTTTTTTTTATTTGTATTTTTGATTATTATTAACAATTAGTAATATATATGGAATAAAATTAGTATACTTCTAAAAGCTCTGATTTTTTGAGCGCTCCTAACTCAAAATCTATCGAATCGATTTCAAATAATATTATTCTTAAGTAAATTGAGAATTTTTTTTTGAAGGACATCGTCACAAAATTTATTCAAATCACAAGGCTGGATAGGATTTTCTTAAGTGAACCAAGAAAATTTATAAAGAATCCTAATATTCTTTTGGATTGCTAAATTCCTTCTAAATTTGTTGATTATAATACTTGTCTTCTAACTTTGATAATTTTCCGTTTTTCATAACAGATCACTCCTGAATTATATTATTCTTTTTAGACGTCATTAAAATCTATCCTATAACAAGAAACATAAATAAATATATCTGTTGGCTTCATAAAACTCAGCTCATGCATTCTATAACACAATTATGTGATTCCGTATAGTCGTAAGATTACAAATACTGATGTAAGCTCCAACTGAACCCAAAAAAAAGTAGCATATAAAAGCTCCTGAAAATTAGATGGTAGTAAAGCACACAATACAATTGCAACCCAACAAATTTTAAACTTTTAATATATGAAAGCATAATAAAATAAATGTGCACAAATTACCTACTATTATGTTTCCATTATGAAAAAAAACATAATAAGAAAAAAAAGAAGTAAAACCTAAGTACACTTAAAATTCTGATCCTACAGAGAGAATTTGAAACCTAAATCTGATGAAATTAGGATTTCCATGCACGGACTTATATGCAATATATGTTCAATTCTTGTCTCAGTTTCTCCACCTTCATTCCCGGTTGAGTAAATTGTAATATATAATTCGATTTTTCTCCCCCTTTTGTTAATTGGAATGCTACCGAATTTACTTTTGGATCTCAATTCAAAGAGAAAATATATAAATAAAAGAAAGTAAAACTGAAACACATGAGATGGAATCAAATCTGAGCTTAAATTATCGCTTGATATATAATTACAAAATTAATTGAAACTATACTATCATCTCCACAATCCTCCTAAATCCCAATCATCTAAATAAATCTAATTAGGACCCCAGCAGCTCAAATACATCACCGTTCTTAGCGACTCCTCCGATTTCTTGGCCTTCTCATCCATGCCAATTCCAGATGAAATCTTTCTAACCTGAGACAAGCCTCCCATGTTTTGTCTCACTCTGCTTTGTACAGACCTCAAAGCATAGTTCCATCGGCATAACCCCGCCTGATCCTTCATCGCTTCCACTGCGCCGACGCTCGCTGCTACGATCAAAGAAACTCTCCCTGTGGGTGCCATCTTGATCTTACTTTGTCTGATTTTTGGTAATTGAATTGATTTCTGGTTATTGTTGTGGTTGTGTTGTTGTTGGAAGAAGAAAGGGGAATGATGTGTATTTATAGATGTAGAAGGGGTATTGTGAAATTTGAGGCACTTCAGTATTGTCCCAAATTCACTGAGTAATGATGGAAGAGGAAATCTGGACCATGGTTTTGTAAATTCAGTGTCCCAACTCCCAAATACTAGGGGCTATATTATTTATTTATTTTTCAGAAAATAACGGAGCATAATTTCAAGACACGTCAAATCACACATGAGACGTGCTACTTTCAGAGGCGCAAATAATTGAAATAATTGAGGTTTGGTTAAGATCAGGGTAAGTTAAAAGTTTGCCGACAAATAATTGAAATATTTATGAGATCAGGGTAAGTTAAAGTCGAGGGTTAATATACATTTTTCTTCGAAATATTATTGTTTGAGACAAATTTAATATGATAAAAATAGTGAGGTAAGTAGCAGTTTGTAATGTACAGTGAAAACTGGAATGAGATAAGGCAACAGTGAACATTTGTGTATGTACAGTTAGTTAAGCTGAAATGTGAGAATAAGTGTTCTTAATATATAAACAACCTTCAGGAGTTGGCTCCGATAAGTTCATTTCTAATTTTAAACTCGCTTTCTTGATTATCAGAAAATCGGACGGCGGATGTATGCCGGTGGATCCGAAGGATAACTGATTCAAATTGCTTATATATAAAGATGGCGGGTACTCCACTTCTGGTTTTCAAATTTAGTATGAATTTTGTGAAAAAATTTGGTAATTGAGAAATTTTACTAGATCAAAATTTTTAATGATTAATAAATTATAATTGTTAGTTTCAATCTACTATCTTCAAATATAGTGCGACTCTATTAAATATGAATCCAGATCGTGATATTCTTAATTTGATCTTATAATTTATCTATAGAAACACACCAACTAGAATTAAGTTTTTTTGTTTTCAAAATTATTGCAGTATGGAATGATCTGATCCTATTGTCAGCAGTTCATATTATTAAATAAAACAGAAGTAAAGTGATAAGACGAACTAGAACTGGCCAGGGACTCGCCGATCAATAATCAATGTGTTGTGTCAGATCAATGTCAGAAAAGAAAACAGAAAAAATGAAGATAAGGTTGCCCCGCTTCATCCCTCCCTTCATTTTAATTCTCTATGATTAATAATAAAAGCCGTAAAGGATGTCTCTGTGTTGCTGTGCAGCCAGGCATCATGTGAGCATGTATTCTGAAAGCAAAACTGGATGATGTATGAAGTATTTATACAGAAACAACCAGGTACCTCCAGAAATACCGAACATGGCATTGGCAGACCCAGGTACAAACTGCCGTCTAAGAAGACAGCATCCAATCATTAAACTTTCTACGTGTTTTTAATACTTACATCAATCAATGTCTGTACATACCCACAGAAAAAGTAACAGCAAATTTTAGTGCATAGACTGGACCAGCAAAGTTTTGAAGCCAACAATTCTGAAATGAAACAAAGATATTTTGATTCTAATATGTATGTAATATATGTTCAATTCTCGTCTCAGTTTCTCCACCTTCATTCCCAGTTAAGTAAATTGTGATATCTAATTCGAATTTTGTTCCCCTTGTGTTAATTGGAATACTACCGAATTTACTTTTGGATCTCAATTCAAAAAGAAAATAAATAAATAAAAGAAAGTAGAACCGAAACACATGAGATGGAACAAAATCTGAGCGTAAATTATCTCTTGATATATAATTACAAAATTAATTGAAACTATACTATCATTTCCACAAACCTCCTAAATCCCAATCAACTAAATAAATCTAATTAGGACCCCAGCAGCTCAAATACATCACCGTTCTCAGCGACTCCTCCGATTTCTTGGCCTTCTCATCCATGCCAATCCCAGATGAAACCTTTCTAACCTGAGACAAGCCTCCCATGTTTTGCTTCACTCTGCTTTGCACAGATCTCAAAACATAGTTCCACCGACAAAGCCCAGCCTGATCCTTCAGAGCTTCAACTGCGCCGACGCTCGCTGCTACGATCAAAGAGACTCTTCCTGTAGGTGCCATCTTGATCTCACTTCCTCTGATTTTTGACGATTGAATTGATTTCTGTTTATTGTTGTGCTCTTGTTGTTGCTGGAAGAAGAAAGGGGAATGCTGTGTATTTATAGACGTAGAAGGGGTATTGTGAAACTGAGTCACTTTCAGTGATCAGTGCTCCAATTCACTGGGTAATGATGGAAGAGGGAAGCTGGACCATGGTTTTGGGAATTCCGTGTCCCAACTCCAAAATACCAGGGGCTGTTTTATTTATTTATATATTTCTTGAAAGATAACGGAGCACTGCATATTTCCTGGAAACGTCACACACACACATGCGACGGGTTGCTTTGGGAGACGCTGTTTATGAGATATGGCTAAGATCAGAGTAAATTGATGACAGATAATTGAAACAATTATTGTTTGAGATAAATTTAATTTAAATAATCTTAATATATTTTTATTTTTATTTAATTTTTACAGTACATTAACTTTTAGTTTAATTCCAATAATATTTTTAAAAAAATATTATTCAAATTATAAATTAAAGTTATAAAACGTTTTTTAATTTTTTAGATAGCGAGTGTATTAAATATTGAGTCAATTTAAAAAAAATTTCGTCTTTTATTAAACAATTTTGAATTTTTGATGGTAGAATTTTAATAATTTTGTTTTATAATTTTTTCATTTCATTAATATTTTTAAAAAAATATATATTATAAAAGTTGAATGTATATAAAAACTAAATTATTTTAAAATTATTCTTTTTTTGAAGGTGTATATATATTATTGAATTTAATATGATAAAAATAGTGAGATTGGAGTCATAAGTGGTAGTCTTAGTGAAGTAAGAACTGAAGGACATACGGAATGAGATGAGCATCAGTAAACTTAATATTTGTGCACAATTAAGGTTGAATGTAAGAAAACCGTTCCCCATACATAACCTTCAGGAGTTAGATCCGACGTCAATGTTGCGGTCCATACAAATTTTATGTTCTTCATTATTTCTAATTTATTGTTTGAACGACGAGTCCTTTTTTTGATTTTAAACTCGCTTTCTTGATTATCAGAGAATCAGACGGCTGTTGTTCATCGGTGGATCCGACGGAAAACTGACTCAAAATCATAGTATGATCTGATACTACTGTCAGGTAGGGCTGTCAATGCATCGGATTCGGATCAGATCTAGCATATAAAAATTCATTAAAAATTTAAAAGATTTATATGTGGATTCATATTTAATTAAAATTTGAGGATCTAAATGCGAATTCATAATCATTTTTTTAGTAGATATCGGATCGGATTCGGATTATATATCGAATTTTTTATTCAAATGTTTAAAATAATGACATACATATTTAACATGAAGAAATGTATATAATTTTATATTATAAAATTATAAATTAAGATAATAACTCTAAGTTAATTAACTTGCATGACATAACAAATATTTTTTATACAATTAATATGATCTAATTATTATAATGAAAATTATTTTAATATAATGTACAACTAAAAATAAATTTTCTTTTACAAAATAGATAGAATAGGAAATAGTGAAAATTATCGAGACTAATTTAACTAAATTACAGTTATATTTATAAATAATTATAATAATTCAAAATATTATATACATCTTGCTATTAAAAAATTTAAAATAATATTAGTTTATCGGAGATGTAGCGGATTCGAATTCGAATCATGTATAATCTAAATACGAATTCAAAAAATAAAATGAATCATTTTTGAAAATCCATATACAAATTCAATAAACTATGAGATATATTTTTTACATCCACACGTAGATCCATTCATTTAGATTTAAATTGAATTTTTGAATTATGAATATCCATTAATAACTCTAATAAATTATCGAATATATTTTTTAGATCCACGTATAAATTCATTTATGTAAATTTGGATTAAATTTTTTATTTATGAATATCTATGAACCGCTCTAATATCAGCAGTTCATATTATTAATTAAAAAGAAGTTAAATGATAAGGGGAATTGGCCAATCAATAATCAATGTCTAGTGTCAGATCAATGTCAGAAAATAGAAGATAAGGTCGCCCCGCTTCATCCCTCCCTTCATCTTCATTCTCTATGGTTAATAATGAAAGCCGTAAAGGATGTCTCTGTGTTGCTGTGCAGCCAGGCATCATGTGAGCATGTATTCTGAAAGCAAAACTGGATGATGCATGAGGTATCTATATAGAAACAACCAGTTGCCTCCAGCAATACAGAACATGGCATCGGCAGTCCCAGATGCAAAATGCCGTCCAAAAAGCCAGCATCCCAATCATTAAACTTTCACCATGTTTTTAATACTTCCATCCCTCTGCCTACGTACGTACCCACAGGAAAAAGGAACAGATTTTAATGCATAACCAGGACCAGGAAAGCTTTGAAGCCAACAATTATAAAATCAAACAAAGTTGTGTTTGATTCTAATAAGCGAAAATTCAAATTGTAAGAGATGGAATGCGAATTATTGAGAATGAACTGAGACCTCATTTTCTAATTCATAATCTCAGAAATCATATACAATCGACCGAATTAATTTAGTAATTAACTTAATTAATTATCAGGACCCCAGTTGCTCAAATACATCACTATCCTAAGTGCCTCCTCGGATCTCTTAGCCTTGTCCTCACAGGCATTTCCTTTTTTCCACAACCGAAGATGCTCTCGTAGCTTGAGAGAAGGCACTGAATCGACCCTTCGCTCGCCGTTGGAGCGACCACAAAGCATAGTTCCAGCCGGAGAGACCCGCCTGATCTTTCAATGATTCCACTGCACTAATGCTCGCCGTTACGACCAGAGACGCTCTTCCTTTGGATGCCATGTTCTCTTTAGTTTTTCCACTGGTTTTCTGAAATTGGGTGTACTGATTAATACTGATTTTGCAGGGAGATGGTGAATTTATAGGTATGGTGTGGTATGTGGAAATGGAGTTGGATGATGATGATGATGTCATAATAAAAGAAGCAAAACAAAAATAGAAATAAAAATCAGATATCAGACAATGACAGGTTTGGTAGAAAGAAAAATGGACGCTGGTTTATTAAATTGAGGTGTTGGTATTGGGAATTCCATGTCCCGAGTACCAGGGGCAGTTTTGTTTACTAGTGTTAAGCGGCCACCAACAAACCAAAAGGACTTTAGCATCACAGTGGGTCCCCCCTGATTTCTGATTTTTTTATGGAGAATTGATAAAGGTCATTACTTATTTTAAATAATAATTACAAACTATGAATCGTAATACACTTATTCATTTCAACGTCTCTGTTTGATTATATTAATTAATATATAGTCAATTAATATCAACACTTCTTACGCTGGTACACCGTGTGCTTGCTTCTATTATAAAATTGGACAACTGTAGTCATATTTGTCACTTGCATATATGATTTCAACCAAACAATTTGAATCAAACAGTGAGTCTAACTATAAGGCGAATCACAATATGAACTTTTATATAATTTTTCAGTAAAGTTAATATCTTTGCTCCAACTTTTGGCCCATCATTTTTTACTTTTATTCTATTGCCATGATTGTATAAAATAAAATCGGTCGTATCACACTACCAAGTTAGTTAGGTTTATTGATTAAATTAATTACCAGGGGATTGATGGATGCCCAGTAGGCCCGTTGCCTCGTTATTACAGATGTACAATAATGCTAATTACATGTAACTTATAATAACAAAGTTTGTTACATAAACTTGTAATATTCCGTACATCATACAATGGACCTTATTTGAAAATATGGCACCTGTTATATTATTGCTAGTTTGGACATATGTGGTAATCCATTTTTATAAGGCAAATAAAGAAACAAACAAAACAATCCCTGATATTTTGGAATAGAATTATCTAAACCAGCTGCGTCTACTTCAATTTCTTCTTCCATCAACACCAACTTCCACATGAAAACCTTCTCTCTCTATAAATACACAGCTATAGCACACTCCAATTCCTCAAATCCGACAACAATAAACTACAATGGAAACTAAGCAAAAATCAGAGAGGAATTAGTAAGATTATGAGATGGCATCATCAATTAAAGTATAACATATAAATGATGAAAAAGTGAAGTGTAAAGATATTTTTTTAAGAGAAAAACTCAACAAATAATAACATAAATTATTTCAAACATCTAGAGGTAAAATTATTTATGTGAAGTATTCAACATAATCCAATACAACATATTTTTATCTAATAATAAGAACATACTTCACTAAACAACACTATAAAAATAATAATTAACAAAATATTTTAAGAAAACAAAAGATAAACAAAGCCAACAATACATAATCAAATTATGTTGATCAAAACGTAGCTTAGAACTCCTTCAAAATTTATGAAAGCCATTTCAATTCGATTATATTATACGGTCAGATCGGATTTTAACAGGTATATTTTTCAAAATACATAATCACTATTTATATGATAAGTTAATTAAAATTTAATGCGTATCTAACCAAATAAAATTCTAATTCGTTACTTTACGGATCAGTGTATTCAGGTCGAACGAGTTAATCAGGTTAGACATGTTGCTTGCACATCCTTAAATTCACCTCTAATTTCCAAAAAGTAGTATTGGATGTATAAATTATTAATTGATATATGGTGGTTTGGTTTTGACATTTTGACTGTACATTATTAGGATTGCTACCTGATTTATTTGGATCTCACTTCAAGGAGAAATAAATGAAGAAAAGAAACTGAAACACATGGGATGGAATGAAATCTGAGCTTAATTAACGCTTGATATATAATTACAAAATTAATTGAAACTATACTATCATTTTCACAATCCTCATCAATCCCAATCAACTAAATATATCTAATTAGGACCCCAGCAGCTCAAATACATCACTGTTCTTAGCGACTCCTCCGATTTCTTGGCCTTCTCATCCATGCCGATCCCAGATGAAACCTTTCTAACCTTTCTCCGTGTTTTTAATACTTGCATCAATCTATGTCTGTACATACCCACAGAAAAAGTAACAGCAAATTTTAGTGCATAGACCGGACCAGCAAAGTTTTGAAGCCAACAATTGTGAAATGAAACAAAGATATGTTTGATTCTAATATGTATGTAATATATGTTCAATTCTCGTCTCAGTTTCTCCACCTTCATTCCCAGTTAAGTAAATTGTGATATATGATTCGAATTTTGTTCCCCTTGTGTTAATTGGAATACTACCGAATTTACTTTTGGATCTCAGTTCAAAGAGAAAATAAATAAATAAAAGAAAGTAGAACTGAAACACATGAGATGGAACAAAATCTGAGCTTAAATTATCTCTTAATATATAATTACAAAATTAATTGAAACTATACTATCATCTCCACAATTCTCCTTAAACCCAATCAACTAAGTAAATCTAATTAGGACCCCAGCAGCTCAAATACATCACCGTTCTTAACGATTCCTCCGATTTCTTGGCCTTCTCATCCATGCCAATTCCAGATGAAATCTTTCTAATCTGAGACAAGCCTCCCATGTTTTGTCTCACTCTGCTTTGTACAGACCTCAAAGCATAGTTCCATCGGCATAACCCCGCCTGATCCTTCATCGCTTCCACTGCGCCGACGCTCGCTGCTACGATCAAAGAAACTCTCCCTGTTGGTGCCATCTTGATCTTACTTTGTCTGATTTTTGGTAATTGAATTGATTTCTGGTTATTGTTGTGGCTGTGTTGTTGTTGGAAGAAGAAAGGGGAATGATGTGTATTTATAGATATAGAAGGGGTATTGTGAAATTTGAGGCACTTCAGTATTGTCCCAAATTCACTGAGTAATGTTGGAAGAGGAAATCTGGACCATGGTTTTGTGAATTCAGTGTCCCAAATCCCAAAACTAGGGGCTATTTTATTCATTTATTTATTAATTTATTACAAGGACACGTCAAACTCACATATGGGACACGTTGCTTTCAGTGGCGCTGTTGTAATGAGATATGGCTAAGATCGATCAGGGAAAGTTAAAAGTTGGCGACAAATAATTGAAATATTTGTGAGATCAGGATAAGTTAAAGTTGAGGGTAATATGTATTTTTCCTTGAAATATTGTTGTTTGAGACAAATTTAATATGATAAAAATAGTGAGGTAAGCAGCAGCTTGTAATGTACAGAGAAAACTGGAATGAGACGATGCGATAGTGAACAGTTGTGTATGTACAGTTAATAAAGCTGGAATTTCAGAAAACCGTTCTTCATTTTTTTTATATAAGGAGTTGCGTTAAATTTGATATTTATTTTTTAAAATATTTTTATAAAATTTGAATTTTCATTTGTTCGTATTGAAAAAAAAATTATTATCATTATGTTAGATTTACGTATTTTATTCTTCATATAACTTTCTGGAGTTGGCTCCGACAAGTCCATTTTTAATTTTAAACTCGCTTTCTTGATTATCAGAAAATCGGACGGCTGATGTATATCAATGAATCCGACGGATAACTAACCCAAATTGCTTATATATAAGGACGGCCGGAGCTCAATCCACTTCTGGTATTCAAATTTAGTATGGATTTGCAAAAAAAAAATTGGTAATCGAACAATTATAACTGTTAATTTCAATATAATATTTTCATTTACAATATAAATTTTAATCTATAATACAATTATTATCTCTATTCATTTATTTGACGTGCTACAATGAATCCGAATATAGTGCGACTCGGTTAATTATGAATCCAGACTGTGATGTTTATCTATAGAAACACATCAACTATAGTTACAAATTTTTTTTGTTTTCAAAATGGAAAATGTTATGGATATATCATTATTGGTATCATCGTGATACAAGTTTTATTATTTATATTGAATGAGTTTTTATATATATTAATGATTTTATTATGTATAATATTTATATTATTTAATTTAAATATCATTAATATATATAATAATTTATTTAAATTGCATAATGATAATATTATACAAAATAAATTTACATAATAAAGTCATTTATATACATAATAATTTATTTAAATTATATAATATTAATATTATATAAAATAAATTTACTTAATAAAATTATTAATATATATAATAATTTATTTAACGTGTATATTCACCTCGGTTTCAACAAACATACGTATCAGCTCCCTTTCAAAATCGTTGCAGTATGATCGATCTGATCCTACTGTTAGCAGTTCATATTATCAAAAAAATAGAAGTTAAATGATAAGGGGAATTGGCCAAGGACTCGCCTGTCAATAACAAATGTCTAGTGTCAGATCAATGTCAGAAAAGAAAACAGAAAAAAAGAAGATATGGTTGCTCTGCTTCATCATCCTTTCAATTTCATTCTCTATGATTAATTAATAAAAGCCGTAAAGGATGTCTCATGTCTCTGTGCTGCTGTGCAGCCGTGCATGTGAGCATGTATTCTGAAAGCAGAACTGGATGAGGCATCTATCTATCTATTATTCTGAAATACAAACTGCTGTGTAAGAAGCCAGCATCCAATCATCAAACATTTATACTTCTCCATGTTTTTAATGCTGCCATCAATCTACGTATGTATATGTCCACAGGAAAAAGAAACAGCAAATTTTAACCAACAAAGTTTTGAAGCCAAGTAGCCAACAATTAGCAAAACTAAGAGAGATGTATTAATCTTTACATATGTTTGAATTTATTTATTTTTTAAATAAAAATTTTTATTAGTTCTGATATTTATTTTTTTTAAATATTTTTTTTTAGAATTTGAATATGATGTTTTTTATAAAAAATAAAATATATCATCACTGTGTTAAGACCTATAATTTTATATTTGATTCGAATGGGTAAGAATTTAACGAGTAAGAGATTGAATGCTAATCATTAGAAATGAATTGAAACCTCATTTTGTTGCTCATAATCTCAGAAATCATACACAATTGACAGAATTAATCTACTAGTCATCTTAATTAATTATTAGGACCCCAACTGCTCAAATACATCACTGTCCTAAGTGCCTCCTCTGATCTCTTAGCCTTATCCTCCACACATTTCCTCCTCTCCACAACCGACAATGCTCTCGTAGCTTGAGAGAAGGTGCTGAATCGACCCTCGGCTCGTTGTTGGAGTGACCGTAAAGCATGGTTCCAGCGGCAGAGACCTGCCTGATCTTTTAATGCTTCCACTGCACCGATGCTCGCCGCTACGACCAGAGACACTCTTCCTATGGATGCCATGTTTTCTTAGTTTTTCTGAAATTGGTTGTACTGAATAATACTGATTTTGGTTTTGTTTTGCTTCGGATGGAGATCTAGGCAGGGAGATGGTGAATTTATAGGTATGGTTGTGGTATGTGGAAATTTAAGTTAGATGATGATGATGATGTCATAATAAAAGAAACAAAACATAAATAGAAATTAAAATGGGACGCTGGTTTGTGAAATTGAGGTGTTGGTTTGGGAATTCCATGTCCCGTGTACCAGGGGCAGTTTTGTTTACTGGTGTTAGTACCAGTAAGCGGCCACCAATAACAAACAAAAAGGACTTTAGCATCAGTAGGTCCCACCTGATTTCTGATTTATTACTTATTTTAAATAATAATGAACACGTTATGACTCATAATACACTTATTGATTTCAACATTTCTCCTTGATTATATTAATATATAGTCAATTAATATCAATACTTCCTACGCTGGTACACCGTGTGCTTGCTTCTATTATAAAATTGGATAACTGTAGTCCTTTTTGTCACTTGTATGATTTCAACCATACAATTTGAATAAAACAGTCTAAATATAAGGTGAATCACACCATGAACTATTTTATAATTTTTCAGTAAAGTTAATATCTTTCTTCCAACTTTTGGCCCATCGTTTTTTACTTTTATGATTTTATTCCATTTGCCATGATTGTATAAAAATAAAAATCAGTCATATCACACTACCAAATTAGTTAGGCTTAGAGCAATATTAATATTTAATTTCTTGCTCATCCGTGGAATTCCATTTTAATTAATTACCAGGGGGATTGATTAATGCCCAGTAGGCCCGTTGCCTCGTTATTACAGATGTACAATAATGCTAATTACATGTGTAAACTTATAATAATAAAGTTTGTTACAGAAACTTACAATATTCCATACGTCATACAATGGACCTTATTTGAATATATGACACCTCTTATATTATTGCTAGTTTGGACATATATTGTAATCCATGTTTATAAGGCAAATAAACAACCAAAACAATCCCTGGTATTTTGGACATAGAATTCTCTAAACCAGCTGCGTCTACTTTAATTTCTTCTTCCATCAACACCAATTGAAACCCCTCCATCTACCTCTCTATAAATACACACCTACCACACTCCAATTCCTCCTCAACTCCGACAACAATAAACTACGATCGAAACTAAGCAAAAACCTGAGAGGAATTAGTAAAGATCCCGAGATGCCATATACAGGAAGAGTGTCTTTAGTCGTAGCAGCGAGTGTCGGCACGGTGGAAGCTCTCAAAGACCAAATCGGCCTTTGTCGGTGCAACTACGCATTGAGATCTGTACAAAGCAGAGTGAAACGGAACACGGGAGCCTTGTCTCGAGATAGAAAGGTTTCATCTGGAGTTGTTGAGATGAATGAGAAGGCGAGGAGATCCGACGAGGCGCTCGGAACGGCAATGTATTTGAGCTGTTGGAGTCCTAATTGATTAGATTTGGTTAATTGATTGGGATTTTAATTAGGAGGCATGTTGAGATGTTATATATATAGTGTATTCTAAATTGTTTTTTATGTAAGTGTATATGTATACTATGTCATACAATTTTGAGATTAAAGGTTTTCATGACTGAAGTTCATATGTCAATTTCATTTCTCTCGGTCTTTCTTCTTTTTTTCCAACTAAGATCAACACTCGACAGTAATTCTAAAAAAAATAAGATTTGGGCAATTGTGCTAATGAGAAATTATACCATTCAATTTTTTTCAAGAAAAATTACCATTCAATAAAACTTGAGTATATTTAAGCAAAATTAGAAAATTTGCAAAATAGCAATGATGTGTGTTGGGAAGGGGGTAATACCTTTTTGATATTTTTAATCAACTTGAATCTCACTTTTATGTCATACAATTATAAAAAGTTACATCTAATTTTTGTAATATAATTAACAATATGCACAATAATACTCTAATAACACGTTCTCATGTAGTACTATAAAATTTAATTTCTAGTAACACGTTTTACATTTTATGGCCTCAGAAGTTTGAAAACATGAGAATTCAAGTAGATTGGATCAAACATTTTTGTCGAAATATGTAAACTATATTTTCAATATATATTTTTTTATATAAAAACTCCCGTTAATTTTAATATTTATTTTTTTTCAAATATTTCTTATAGAACTTGATCCTACATATCTTCTTAAAAGAATAAAATATATCACCGTCATGTTAAGCCGACGGTTCAATATATATATTACGCATTAAAATGAAACCCTTTGTAAAGGGATTTTGTTTGCTCCTTGCAAACCACCAAAGTTAAAAGAGTGGGATTTGTTATGGACGACAGATTATTAAAAATTAACGAAGAAAATTAAGAAGCAAAAGATATTTTTTTCAAATAAATCATGAATATTGGCATGGTCGTCTAGGCTGAATTAGAAAGAAGCAAGGAGTTAAATGATACAAAATTACTAATATTTTAATATGTGATTTTAGAGCAATCGGAATCAGGTCCAAGGATAAGCGGAGGCAAAATTTCAGAACACAAATTCTTGTGTGTAAAATTTTCATATTGTTTGTTCTCTTACATCATGTAATTTCATGAATTTTGTGTGACTATTATATATTTGATTTCATATATTACTGGAATTTTTTAGGATTTCCAGTTTTTCTGAATTCGATATCGAATTCGTAAATTTCATGAATCATAAATTTCTAATTAACAAAGAAGAAAGCTAAAAAAACATGCACCACATGAAATTAATTTATGTAATTTAATCCTCAGCTCAATTAATTCACCATCATTTACATGAAATTACACTATTATATATCTATCTCTCTCTCTATATATATAATTAAATAATATCTATCCACCTTCCTCCTAAACCCAATCAAATAAATAAATCTAATTGGGACCCCAGCAGCTCAAATACATCACTGTTCTTAATGACTCTTCAGATTTCTTGGCCTTCTCATCCATGCCAATTCCAGATGAAACCTTTCTAACCTGAGACAAGCCTCCCATGTTTTGTTTCACTCTGCTTTCTACAGACCTCAACGCATAGTTCCACCGGCAAAGGCCCGCTTGGTCCTTCAGAGCCTCCACCGCACCGACGCTCGCCGCTACAACGAAAGAACCTCTCCCTTTAGATGCCATCTGAATGATAATTGATCAGTTTCTTCTGATTTTTCTTTTTCTCTTTTGATTCTTTTGCAATTGAGTCTGGTTGTGATTGTGGGTATGTGATTAATTGGAAGAGGAAAGAGTCTGATGTGTGTATTTATAGAGAATTTTTTTTTGGTTTGTTTGGGGGGGGGGGTTTGGTTAGGTTCATGCACAGAGTGAAACTGGGCACTGGTTTTGTAAATCCATGTCCCACATACCAGGGGCTGTTTTGTTTTTTTTTTTTTTATTTTTTGTTTTACATGCAAATGCAATATGCACCACATATCAGCGCCCAATAATAGTGACATAAGATTCCTATTCTTTGCTACTACGGTATATCCTATAATATAACGTGTTGCGTTATCCGTTCGATCACGTTATAATTTGTGCAAAGTAAATTTAAAAAAAATCTTCAAAATTTATCTGTTCATACGTTTTACAACGTCATACTGTATAACAGAAGATCAAGACCAAATGCTAAAGAAAGAGATGGAATTATAATACGGATAGATGCGATACCAATCGAATTATGTCCATCATAAATTATATATGAATTTCAAAATAATTTCTTTAAATAATTATAGCATTTCGTACATGTTAAATTTAAATTGGACGATTAAAAATTATATATATATATATATATATATATATATATATATATATATATATTATAAAATTTTTGTAGTTATGACAATATATTCGAACTCCGTAACAATAAAAAAAATTGTTGCAAAATTTGTACAATTTTTTTTTATCAAATGGTGAGTAAAAATGGACCATGAGGGACAAAATAAATGAAATGCGACAAGAGAGCAAGGAAGTTCATATTGATTTAAGTGGTTATTAAATTGCAGTGTCAAAAAAATAAAAACTATCTTTAACAACTACAATCACCATGCATTTTTTTTTTGTTCAGCTCTGTTTTAAAAAAATATATATGAAGGAAGAATTCAGGTTTTGACTTTTAAATTAAAAGAAAAAATAAATTGATTCTCGCCCTTGTTTAGAAAAAAATAAATTGATTTATATAATTTTAAATTACAACACTTAAGTTATTGAAATTTCGAAAAAACTAAACTACTCCTTCAATTTCACTAAAATTATTCTTTCTAATTTGATTCTTTTTTGTAATTTGATCTAAAATCCCACGGTTTGAAAATGGTTTCGACACAAACCTGACTTGGATCATCTCATACACTTTACATATAACAAAATTTAACTCAATCTAAATAATTCATCCAAACCGACCTAACTCGGCTCGACCCCGACCAAATCCGATATTTTAAAACAACAAACTAGCTCGAACTCAACTCGGTCTATTCAAAATTCGAATATGTTCCAAAGTTATATTATTTGAAATCCTACCATACTATATCTATAACCTGACAATTAATTTTCTGAAGTGAAACTGATCCAAATCAATTTGAACCCAATCCGTTTATCACAGCTACCAATATGATGCAAATAGAAGTATAGAGATTAATTTTTTTATCTTTTCAAAATACAAGGACTAATTTAGCATTTTTTTTTTAAAAAACTCAATAATTAATTGATGCAAATCAGGAAAATTTTGAATTTTTTAAGAAAGTTCAGGAAGTGAAATCTATTTGTAAATACACATAAGTGTTAAAAATATCATTTAATTATCATTTTGATTTTTAAATTTTAGAAGTATGATTTTATGAATCTAGAAACTTGATATATTCTTACATTTTAGCTCAAACACTTGATGTTTCATTATAATTAACTTATAAAAATGAAAAAAAATAACCCTGACAAATATTTCTGTGAAAAGAGTATTCGCTGCGCAACTCCAAGTGGAATCCCAAATTGAACTATACTGTTGTGCTGTACATGAAAAAATATTAAAACTTCTTCAGAAATATTAGTGATCGATTCTAATATTTTATACAAAAGCAAGATTTGGGTATTTTAAGATAAAGTTTGTGAGAAGAGTTTAGAGTCTATTTCATTATTATCTATTATTTATTTATTAATTTTAATTATATATTTGTTAATTAAAAATATATTATTGTTAACTAACAAAATTTAATCAGTATATATACATTTTATTAATTAATAATAATATTTTTTTAGTTAACAGATATATAATTGACGTTAACAAATAAAAGGAGTGAATAGATGAGTAGACAGTAAAGAGGTGAACACTAGACATTTTCGTTTAAGATAAGGGACGACGATTTACTGATCACAAACAATATTTGGTTTGGTGCCAAACAGTGATGAAGCCATAATATATTTAAAGCAAGGGCCAATTTCAATAAATCCATAACAATTATTTCATAAAAAAATACTTAACTTTAAAATTAACAAAAATCTATTACAATTCTTAAAAAAGAAAGTTAGTGTATGGATTCAATTTTCAGTATGCAAAAAAATTTACAAGATCTAAAATAAAATAAAATAAAATACTTTGAAAGTTTTTAAATCTAAGAGCATGAATTTAATACTTTTTGGCTTTTATCTGAAAGTTTAATTCGTTGTTCTTTCTATATAATTTTTTTTTTAAATTATGCCTTTTTTTGCTGCGTGTATCATTTGAGTCTAATTATTTTGATAATTTTATACTAGATGGCAATAAGTGTTTTGTTAAGAATAAATAAATAACCAATGGACAAGTACAATCTTAAGAAAAAAAAGAAAAATATTGTATATATGATAACATGCAAACACATTATTTCATTTGAAGATTAATGATGGAGAGATGGGAGGGCCAATAGAAATATTGTAACTATATACTATCAGCATTTTTGACAAATCAAGGGGGCCGTGGCCCACTCATCCCCCTCTAGTGTATTAATAATAGCATATGGTACGTGAGCACGGTACGGATGGTATGTGTTTGGGCACGGTCAAAATACGGCACGCATGCTTAGACGTATCGTGCTCTTATAGGTCCTGTGCTAGACGATAAACGCACTGGATATAGCACGTTCAAGTATCTAGTTGGCTCGTAATACATCTATAAAATTTTAAAAAAATAGTTATTATAATGTATTTTTAATAATTGTTACAAGCACATTTAAAAAAAATTTTATTATAAAAAAAATTTCTCCATTTTTCCTATTTTTCTCTGATTTTTTTATTGTTTTTCCTAATTTTTAAATATTTTATAACAATTAAAAACATAAATTTAATTAAAAAAAATTAAAATACATCTAAATACGTATAAACATGATATGTCAAAATGTACTATATTGTTCTTAACACTAATATAAAAAAATATAATATAATATAATATGTATTAATTTTTATATATATTTATATGATACAATATATTTAACTGATACATATATATCTGATAATATATATATATATATAATTACGGCAGAATACTTTCATAATTTCCTACCTCCGTCTCTGTCGCCAGATCCAAAGTAGAAAAAGAGAAAAGAAACACATAGAGAGAGTGAGTTGTTGTGCCTAAATTTGTTTCTTCTTCTTCCGTTACGTAATTAAATTTGAGATGTTAAAAACTGATGACTTTACATGGTTAGAATTTTCACCCCTAGATTTCGTTCATATATTGAGTTATAATTTATTTCTAAGTTGACTTTTATGACATGTTATAATTTTACTCAAAATTACCTAATTCCTTCTCTATAAATCGTAGCAGCATATTTATCCCATAAAAAAAATACAAAAACATTCATATTTTGTTCAATATATATTCTATTCCATCAAAACTAGCTCAAACTCACTAAATATTAATTTTATCTTCATAGTGAGTACAATAAATTATTTAATTATATTAACTTTTTTAATTCTTATAGGGAAAAAAAAAATGAAAAGCACATTATATAGTACGTTCTTCCAAATTAATGTTTATGAATAAATCTTTAATTAAGTGCTGAAATGGCTTCAAAATTAATACCCCAAGTCTCACTTCTATTAATTTGGCAGAATTTCATGCTAATACCTCTCTGAGATGCATTAAACAGTTACCTGATCTCTTATCAGAAAAATACAAGCAAAATATGGACTGAGCAATTGCTGAACCAGCACCTTGATTGCCAGAACACAATAATCTCCTAATTTTCACCAAAATATTTCTAATTCACAGTTCAAGCTCAACTCAAAAATAAAAAAAGATCGGAATTTAGAGACAGCTGCTGTAAACAGGGCATAAAATATTGGTAATTTGCGCAAAATAAATCTTCAAAATCATAGTATCCATCACACAATACAGTAATTTTCCAATATTCTACCTAGTGCATAAGGAATTAGGAATACGGAATGTGATTTTAGAATTTTAATAGTTTGAAAGGGTAAATATGATATTATGAATTTCAAAAGGCAAAATATATAATTTTGAAGTTTTAAAAAAATATATATGAAATTTCGTCGAATATTTACCCTTCTATTTTTCAATTTTAGTTTTCTTCTGTAATATTGAAAGTCAATTTAAGGCTTGATTGCAAACTGAGAACGCAAATTAAGTTAGGGTTGGGATTTTCTTGATAATTATTATTTTGATAATTTTGACAATTTTGATAACATATTTTTTAAATAATTTTAAAAAAAATTTAAAATTTTAAAAATTTTTAAAAATGAAAAATATTTATAGACATATTCTTAAAGTTATAGATTTATTGTATTTGAAATTTCATATAATTTAAATGTTAATTAATATTCCATCAAATATCGTTAAGTATGGACCGTTGAAAATTTCATTCAATTTTAATAATTTTTAATAGAATATCAAATAACACTTAAATTACATTAAATTTAAAATATAATTAATTTATAAATTCCAAAATATGTTTATAAATTTTTTTCTATTTCTAAATCTTATTTAAAATTATTTAAAAATTTATTATCAAAATTATCAAATAAACAGTTATCAATCTCCACCCATTAAGTTAATAGGTCTGATAGCAAGCTTGAGAATAATACTGACAAAATTTTGCATTAACACACTAAGAAAGTACCATAATTTGTGTTCACTGAATCCTTCCTTTTCCAGAATGATAAATTGCTCAAATTATACTGTATGGACTGAAGAATTTGCAATCTTTTACTTGGGTGATCCAACAATTAATTACCTTTGTTGCTTAATTATCTATATATAGATATACTTGATTTTTACTAAGAGAAAGCTCAAATTAACACAAGGTAGAACTCAAACTATAAAGATATATAAACTGAGGAATCTCTTAACTCAGTCTCAGAAATTGAGTACAATATATTATATATACAAAAAAGGCTAATTAATTATACTCTTAATAACAAAATACAAACAATTAATTAATTAATTAGGACCCCAACTGCTCAAATACATAACAGTTCTAAGCCCCTCTTCTGATCTCCTAGCCTTCTCTTCCATGCATTTTCTCCTCTCCACAACTGAAGACGCTCTCGCGGCCGGAGAGGAGGCGCCGAATCGACCTTTCGCCTGTCGTTGGAGCGACCGCAAAGCATAGTTCCAGCGGCAAAGACCGGCTTGATCTTTCAATGCTTCTACTGCACTGATGCTTGCTGCTACGACCAGAGACACTCTTCCTGTAGATGCCATGTATGTTCTCTTTAGTTTCTCTGTTGGTTTTCTGAAGTTGTGACTTGAGAGCACTGATTTTGGTTTGTTGTGTTGGATGAAGAGGGGGGGGGAAGGCAGTAGGTGAATTTATAGAGTTAGATGTCGACATGAAAATAATAAAAAAATATGAAATATTAAATGTGGGTACTGGTTTGGGAATTAGGTGCTGGGTTTGGGAATTCAGTGTACCGAGTACCAGGGGCTGTTTTGTTTGGTAGTGTCAGCACCAGTAGTACCAGTAGGCGGGGCCCACAACAAACAAAAAGAAATAAATGAAGTTTGTAATTGTAGCGCCATTATCCAGTACTCACTGGTTAAAGAGGTTTAGCTGTCAGTATCAGAATGGCTGCTCACTTGGTTTCTGATGATATCTTATTATTCTGATTCCTGATGATGGCCAATTGCTGATAATTGTTGGATGTAGAAAATCATAATACACTTCATCTGGTCAGTATTTTGATTTATTGCTTGTTGAATATATACACTCAGCATGGTATTGATTAGTAGGTTTGCTTTTATTTTTAAATTTGTGCATGGACTTTACCTTTCAAATATATGCATATTATTAGGGTGTTATGGAATACGCGCTATAAATATCATAGATCGAATTTAAATTTTCGAATAATTTAAATTTTAAGATGGGGGAAGTTCACTTGACAATAAACTTTTTTTTTAAATTCAATTAAAATTAAAAGTAAAGTAATAAATTTATAGATATATTATCAGATATATAGATTGTTTAACAATCAAACTTCATACGATTTATGTAATATTTGATAGTATATCAAGAACCATTAATTTCAAACTGTTTAAATTTTAAGTAACTTGATATATGATTAAATATGCATTAAAATTTATTAATTATTATAGACATAATATGTAAAGAATACATATTATGATAATAATATCATATTTTAAATTTAAACTTTATTTTTATAGATACCTAAAATTGTCACAATAGCGAATTGCCGATTTATCCCCTTCTTTAACATATCCTATCAAAAGTTTTTAAAGTAATTTATCCCATTGATGATGGGATATATTGTTGGCAATACATAAGTACATTAAATTAAATTTAATATAGGTTATCATTTGATTATGCATCTAATACGTAGTACATATTATATCTTAAGATTTTAAAATTAAATTTTATTAGTGACAGTTATCAATTTAATATCAATAGATTACTTTATTGGGCTTGCCCCTTGCAACAATATTAAATTTCTTCCTCACTCGTTCCTCTCTACTTGCCACGTGTCCAGGTGGGGGTCCCCCCTTGTCGGATTGCCTCAATTTTTAAGATACATGCATGTGTGTAACCCTTGCTCGGTATTTAAATTATACAAGATACATGTATGTATGTAACCCTTACTGGGTATTTAAATTATACATGAAACAACAACAGAAACTTAAATTATTCAATTATTATACATGCTCTTATCCACACGTCATGTCAAAACATCACACCGCCAGTGCAGTGTTATCACTTTTGGATCCATGTGATCCTCTCCATTTTTCTAGGAAAATAAACAAATAAAACAGCCCCTAGTTTCTAGGACATGGATTTCTCCAAACCAGCGTCTGGTTTTCTTCTATCTAACAAGCACATCAAAACCCCTCCAATCTCTCTCTATATATACGCCGGATTCTTCCTTCTCCCACTCAAATCACAAACTTACCATCCGAATCAACGATCAATTAACACAAATCGAAGGAAATCAGAGCGAGTAGCAGAAGGATTTGATCAGATGGCACCTACAGGGAACGTATCTTTGATTGTAGCGGCGAGTGTCGGAGCAGTTGAAGCGATGAAGGATCAGGTCGGGCTGTGCCGATGGAACTATGCTTTGAGATCTGTGCAGAGCAGATTGAAGCAAAACATGGGAGGATTGTCTCAGGTTAGAAAGGTTTCTTCTGGGATTGGCATGGATGAGAAGGCCAAGAAATCGGAAGAGGCGCTGAGAACGGTGATGTATTTGAGTTGCTGGGGTTCTAATTAGATTTATTTGATTGGGATTTTAGGAATTAGGAGCATTATGTAGGAGATGATATATTTTTTTTTTTTTTGCTTAATCTGTATATTTACAGTGTATTATGCAAATTTTGATATGAGGTTTTGGGAACATTAGATCCGTTTTTCTTCTAAGTTTTCCGATTATAAGATCCTATAATGATTTCAAAAAAAAAATGTCAACTAATGAACAAAAAACAGATTTTATCTAATGCGATTTTCTTATTTATTTAATTTTAAATATTAATTTTTTAAATAAAAAAAATCGGCCATATAGCACCACCTCTCTAGGATCCAATAAATTTTTAAGAACTCTTTTATTTCCACCCCAAAACAAAATTAAAATAAGAGATATATCATATTTTTCTTTGATAAGACACGAACATAGTTAAAAAATTCCTCAAAAGAAGTTATATTTATTTGAATACCTCTAGAATTTCCATCAGTAAATTTCGACTAAAAAGAAGCTACATATATACAACCAAAAATAAATAATGTGTTGTCTCAATATGAGTTCTCCAAAGAGCATATAGAACAGAACCTCTCCAACTCTTAATCCATAAATTTAATTTTAAAATTTTATCTTGCAAAACCAACCAAAAAAATAACTTCACTTTTAAAGGTAATTGACAAACCCCCAAACAGTATCACATTTTCTCAACCTAATCCCTCTGCAATTAATAAAAGAGCATATGAATTGCACTGTATATATCTAAGTTGAATTCCACTGCCAAATGACAGTATCATCCTCTATAGTAAACGCTTGCTTTTACTTTTAAAGGAAAATTCTGCTTTTGTTTTTTGAACTTTTAAAAAAAAATCAAATTGATTTCTAAATTTTCATTTACAACAAGTTGATCCTTGAACTTTTTGAAAAAATTAAATTAGTTCTTTAACTTTTTCAAAAAAATTAAATTGACCTTAAACTTTAAATTACAATAAATAGATCTTAAACTTTTGAAAAAAATGTAAGTTTTAGTCTCTGAATTTTTCAAAAATAATTAAATTGGTTCATGAATTTTCATTTACATCTAGAGGTATCGGTTCTTAGTTCGATCCTACGGGTTAACTTATTTAATTCAATCCGAACTTCAACTAATTATTTTTATAACAATAATAAGAAAATGGTGTAAATAAGGATATAAATGGATCAGGTCTGATCGGGCTGGCATTATTTTATTATTTTTTTAAAAAGGTTAAGTTTGATTTAGATCAGATCGGGTCAGATTCAACCTGACTTAACCAACCCGAGACAAATAAAAAATTTTATATTTGTTTCTGATTTAGTTTAAAAAAATCATATCAAATTAGGTTGACCCATTAGGTGGAACTAAGAAATAATACCTCTAAATATAAATAAAAATTTAAGGATTAATTTAATTTTTTTTTTAAAAGTCTAAAGATCAAAACTTATATTTTTTTTAAAAGTTCGAGGATATATTTTATATAATTTAAAATTTAACAATCGATGTAATTTTTTTTAAGTTTAAAGACCGATTTGATTTACCTTGATTTCAGAGAGGCAGTGCTGTTAGAGAGGAATTAATTAATCTCCCAAACCTGACCACCTCCCGTTGTAGTCAGTCCTCTCCGAACTAACCACTTAGCAATTGTTCTAGTACAGTGTTTCAATTTGTTTGCTTGAATTTAGAACTATATAGTTTTTATGTTTGTGCATATTGTCAGCCGATTAGGGATTATGTGCCCTGTTTACTGATTTATAAACGTGTCTTATTTTATTTATATGTGTTATGTATGTTTTAGTCAGATATATTATGTTGAGATATAAGTAAAAATTAATACATATTATATTATGTTGTATTTTTTAAATAGTATAACGTTATGATATATTTTGACATTCTGTATCTGTACGTACTTATATATGTTTGAACGTGCTTTATTTTTTTGTTTTAAATTTTTTATTTTAATAATTAATAATATTTAAAATTTTGGAAAAAAATTAAAAAAAGAAAATGGAGGAAATAAATTTTCAATAATAAATTTTTTTTAAACTATGCTTATAATAACTATTAAAAATTACATTATAATAACTATTTTTTAAAATTTCATAAATATATTTAAATGTGTCACGTGCCAACTAAATATTTGATATATCGTTTGTGTCATATCCGATACACTTATTATCTGACACGACACCTATAAAAATATGACACTTAACCCATAAAACACGATTAATACACAATCCCTATGTAATTTCGTTAATACACGATCCGTACCGACGTATCACGTATTTTCGTTAATACACAATCCCTATGTATCATAAAACATACGCAACACTTGCTCGGTATTTATTTTATAAAAGAAAATTGTAACGAAAATTAAAAGTATTCAATACATCATGGTCTTATCGGTCTTATCCACACGTCATCAAGAAAAGACCTTTGCAAAAATAGGACACCGCACTGTACGTGTGATGTGATCCTCTGTCCTCCATTTTTTTAGGAAAAATAAACAAACAAAACAGCCGCTAGTATCTAGGACATGGATTTCTCCAAACCAGCGTCTGGTTTTCTTCTCTCATCACTTCTCTCTGACAAGCACATCAAAACCCCTCCAATCTCTATGAGTGTATACACCGGGTTCTTCTCTCTTCCACTCAAATCACAAACCTACGATCCAAATCAACAATCAATTTCAACAAATCAAAGGAAAACAGAGATAGTAGAAAGGATTGCGATGGCACCTACAGGGAACGTATCTTTGATTGTAGCGGCGAGTGTTGGAGCAGTTGAAGCGATGAAGGATCAGGCCGGGCTGTGCCGATGGAACTGTGCTTTGAGATCTGTGCAGAGCAGATTGAAGCAAAACATGGGAGGATTGTCTCAGGTTAGAAAGGTTTCTTCTTCTGGAATGGGCATGGATGAGAAGGCCAAGAAATCGGAGGAATCGTTAAGAACAGTGATGTATTTGAGTTGCTGGGGTCCTAGTTAAGTTTATTTGATTGGGATTTAGGAATTAGGAGGATTATATAGGAGATTAGTGTATTTGTTTTCTTTAAATCTGGTATATTTACAGTTTCTTGTGCAAATTTTGATATGAGTTCAATCAAAAAAAAATTTTGTTATGAAGTTTTGGTTACATTAGATCCATTTTTTTATTTTGAGATTGCAAGGTCCAACGATGATTTTAAAAGGAAAAGCCGTATCAACAAATGAACAAATATGTACTATTTAAATGCATATCTCTAGGTAGGGGATTTTGATAAACATTTTAGTCGAAATATGTAAATGAGCTAAAATTGGCGCACAAAACTCTTTGAGTTTTTTCTGCTTGTGAATTTCAATTATAAGGTAGTCATGTAGATCAGGTTAAAATATATTCCAAACTAGTGTTTAGATTTTAGGGTTAATGTATCGAGAGCCCTTCAAACTTTTCACTTGTGACTAGTTAGTTTCTAAATTTTTAATACCCTCTGAACTATATAGTTTATGATAAATGACTTCTAAATTTTTAATTTAGATAAATACCCTCGATGAATATAAATTACAACAAATGACCCCCAAATAATTAATTTGTTATCTAATACTTGATTAATAATTATGAGATTATTAAAAATCCTCTTATATACTTACTGTGTAATATTTAAAATATTTATGTTATTTAAATTTTTAATTTATAAAAAATATTAAATATTTTAAACATTATAGACAATTAAATAATTATTATATAATATATTTGCTATTTTATTTTTTATTTTAATTTTTTATTTTAATTTTATATTTATAGGAAAGATATAACTACGTAAATAATTAAAATTGATAAAATTTTGTTTATTTAAATATAAAAAATAACAAATGTTACCAAGTAAAAAAATATTTATTTAATTTCAACTTGATGTTAATAATTTTAAAGTATTATTAAAATAAAACGTAACTTTTTTTACTAATTTTTATTATTTATGTAACTATATATTTTTTATAAAGATAAAATAAAAATAAAATAGCAAATATATTATATAATGATTATTTAATTAAGTAATTATAATGTTTAAAATAGTTAATAATTTTTTGCAAATTAAAAATTTATATAATAGAAATATTTTAAATATTATATTATAGGCATATGAGGGTATCTTGATCATTATATAATTATTAATTGAATGTTAAATAACAAATTAATTGTTGGGAGATTATTTATCATAAATTATATTGTTTGCGGGAGTGTTTGTTTAAATCAAAAGTTTGAGGATCAACTTGTAATAAGTTGAGAGTTCTGGGGACTCCCAAGCATTACCCCTAGATTTTATTACTTATGCCAATTAAATCTTCAATCAATATGTGTCTCAATACAAGGGGAAAATAGAGTTATGTAGATATTCTAAATATTATGATTTACATGTGCATGAGCAATAATTATGTTAATTAAAACATATTAGCTAGATCCAATTCAGTATAAAAGCATACTTTTTGGAAGATAAACACCATCTACAAGGGATATGTTTGACAAATTAAAAAAATAATGCTATTTAAGTAGTAAAAACGGAACAGTGACGAAGTTTGAAGCATGTAAATTTATATGAATTGAACCAAACATGTGTAAAAATGCAACTAAAGAAGATTTATTGCATGTTACAAATGGTACTTTTAATCAATTATTATAAGTACTCATCGGAAGTTATATAGAAATTTCAAATAACTACATAGTTGTTACAATACAAGTCAAAGACATTCGAAACTGAGCATGTCAAAACATTTTATATATACTACATCAAAATCACATATGCTAATCTAAAGACATTAAACCAAATTTCACACAAATGAATATTTGCTGGACAATCTGATTGTCTGATTCCATCCTAATATCAATCCCATTCTTTTTTGATAAAAGAATTCTCCTTAATTTCAATATTTATTTTTTTTAAATATTTTTTATAAAATTTAAATTTATATTTTTCCGTAAAAAAATGATACATATCATTGGATCTACAGTTCTTCTAATATCAATCCCATAATTTGCTAAATCATGGAGCACTCAATTTTCTTCTCTTGGCAGGTGTGCATACACACTCAATGTGCCAATTGGTTTCAGTATAGAGACATAACTCACTTCTTACAAAATTGTCTGGGTCCCATATGAAAGAAACATCCGTCGCTTTCTTTCTCATCAACAAAGACGACGACCATTGACTTGACTCAAAGTCTTACCAAAGTCGTTTTTTCCTTACATCTCTCTTCCTCTTTTATCAGGTGTCTAATCTTCCATCCTTTTCTTATTCTCTCTTTTCTTTCTCTTTTTTATGCCTTTTGTAGTCATTGGTATACCATTTTAAGTTCCAGAGTCCCTTGACTGGTATAGAAATCAGCACTCATTCATTTGCTCTGACAGTAGTTACTGAAGGAAGGAGGGAGAGGAGAAGCTCTCTTGTTCTCCAGCTGAATTGCACAGTTTCTTCTTTTGCAAATGGAAGAACAGGTGCACGGCTTCTCTTTTGCTCTCTATAACTGTTGCATGTTGTAGTTTTCTTCTCTGCGCGCAGGTTGAATTAGGCATTTTTTTTCCCGTCTCCAATGGAAGAAATGTGAGGTGAAAATAGGAAAATGATCAAAAGATTTATCTTGTTTAATTAAATTGCTTTTAAATATTTATAACATGAATACTCATTTGATTTTGGCACACCTTTTTGTTTAAAAAAAATGATTCAGACACAAATTGAACTACCTTGAACAACTCAGAATAATCCAAGAAATGCAACATTATTGGGATGCTGAACATGCAGCATTGGTCGTTGCTGGTATGGTACAATCACTGAAATTTCTTATGTGACAATGAAACACCGCCAAAACCAAAATTTCAGTCTGAAGATCACTTCAGTCGAACTTATGCAAATTGGTAAAAAAAAATAATAATAATAATTAGAAAAGAATGTATAAAAGGAAACTCTAATATATCAGCTAGCTCTCTGGTTTAGACCTCCAGGCACTGCATGTCCTGGCCTGTGGAATTCGTATCCGAGTTTCATTTACTTTGTTGTGGTATAAAAAGGATTCCAATTTTATCTCAAAAAAAGAGAAGAAAAAAGATTCCAATTTCAAATAAAAAGAATGCAAGTCTTGCCCTGAACCTGACGATAGGAGCATGCAACCAGACCAGGAGCAAAAGTAGTTTTACGGTTCGCTTAACTAAAGCTTCTAGATGCATATTTTTCTATTCAAATGAGTTATAGTTCCTGTTTAAGAACACTTTTAGATAGAAAATTTGAGCCCTTTGTACCTCATTTGGTTCACCCTGGGTTGGATACTCTGTAATATATAGTTTGAAATTGGTATATTTCTGGTATTGACCGAAATTTTGTTTAATAAATATCCCAAACTGGCGCTGGATCATAAATCAATTCTTCTCAGTAAGCTCTGAAAAGATTTTATCTTACAGGTAGACTACTGCAACATAAAAAGCTTTGATAAAAGGCCTTGTAAAGCAAGTTGTTCGACTTCACAATCACCTCTTACTGTCAGTGAAGCAAACAAATGTTGCGTGCAAAATTTAATTACGCTGAAGAATAATTGCAATGGGAGAAAGTTTTTCTTGAATTCAGAGAAAGCAGCACAATCCGAGAGTTCATGTCATTCTCAAAACCCAACAACTCCTAAAATAATTTCAAAATTTTCGTGGAACAGATCTTCATCTCTTCCTCCAATTGCAAAGAGAGATTCCAGTTTTAAGCCACAATTTGAAGTGCCAACTCCTCAGGTAATAACGTTATTGAGTTCAATTAGACACAATTGCTTTCATTCGAGCTTTGAAATTAATAATTTAGTGAATTTTTCAAAAAATATCGCAGCTGCAAAACTGTAATGCTAAGGTTCCGCTGTCCACAACTGTACCCGTGAGAAATGTTGTGATTGTAAGATCTACATCAATGCCTTGTCAGAGACAGCATGATAGTGGTAGTTCTATAAAACTTTTTACATTTTTTTTGTATATATTTGCCTATTTGCTTGCAAGGAACTAAAATAAATATTAAGATCAGTAAACTTAGCTTCTTTCTTCATCATGACATATATATCATATTTAATAATACAATCGCATGCCATAAGCAGATACCAGTATATCCCTAAAGTTATACTTTTGTCCTTGGTATCATAGAGCATTGCGCCCAATATCAAGCAAAAAGGGAATAAAATTATACGGTGGAAGCTACCATTATTGCATGAATGGTAAGTAAGTAAATAAATAAATAAGTTTGTATTTTCAGTTCGTTTGGAGGTTAACCAAAATGATGAGGAGATTCGAGAAGATGAAGCTGTGTGTAGAATATGCCTTGTGCCTCTAAATGAAGGCGGTAGCTGGCTTAGGATGCAATGCAGTTGCAAAGGGGATCTGAGACTTCTGCACAAAGAATGTGCAATCAAGTGGTTTAGCATAAAAGGGAACACAAAATGTGATGTGTGCGGTAACAATGTCGCCGACTTACCGGTTACATTGGTACAGGTACCAAATGGTACTCAGAGCGACATTGATCGACCCAGCGTTGTACAAGAAGTAAACTCAGAGGTCAACCTGGACAGGTTACAATATATATATATATATATATATGTATATATTTAAGTTTGGTTTTAAAAAAGCTAAGCTCATTGGTACAACAAGTGGTGGTTTGGTACATATATAACCAACAGAACCGATTATTTGATGTTATCATTAATGAATCCTTTTGTTTAACAGGGTTTTCTCTGACTTGATTATGCTGAGCTTGATGAGCTCACTATGTTATTTCTTCTTCATATTGCAACTCCTGGTATATATGTTCATCACTTGGTCTTTTTCACTAGAATTATGTTAAAGAAACCGAAATTTCCTGGAGAGATGCTTGATTTCATTTCTTTTCTTTTCTGTCTTGGACCGAATTAGATTGTCATTACTATCTACTACCTGGAAAACATACTTCATTTAGTTCCGATTGATTGCACTGACCTAACTGGTACACCTCTAATGAATCTTACAAAAGAAGCTTTGGCCAAATACGGACTAATTACTGAAATTATGCTTTCATATATAGCCCTTGACCACAAAGATGCATGTCTTAGATTTGTTTTATAAATTTTTTGTAACATAATATTGGTTTATTGTTTGGATTACATTTTTCTTTTCTTAATTTGATAATTGGTTATTGTCGTTATTAGGCTACCAAAATGAAGCATAATGCCATCATGATTGCGGCACCATTTTCCCTAACACTGGGCATTTTAGGATCAATCATGTCCGTAACGTCAGGTAAATAAAGTGCGAGTATACCTTCGTTGAAATTTCTTTGCACACTTTCTCCCGACAAAGGAGGCGAATAAAAGTCGAATAAGCTTGTTAATGATGCAGCTTGCAGAAAGCATACTTGGGCCTACTCAGCATTTCAGTTCACATCTGTTGCTGTTTTTCTCTCCATATTCCTATCTGTGGTGAGTGTTATTATGTATTATTTCTTTTCAGTTTTCACTGTAGAGTTGCAATGTATTTTGTTCTTCTTCTTCTTCTTCTTCTTCTTCTTCTTCTTCTTCTTCTTCTTCTTCTTCTTTTGTTTGAAGTCACCCATTTTTATCACCTTCCTGGTTTTGAATGCAAAGTTGCAGTGCATTTTCACCCCAATTTATCAACAAATTATAGGTAAAATGGGATTAATTATACAGTATGCAAAAATTGAATTGATGCACTCCTTGCAGCTCCAGCTGGATGTAGCCTTGGCAATTATATTCGCATCGTTTGTGGGATTGGGACTTGCGGCGGGGCTCAACTCCTTGTGTCGACAGATAATTGCATGGAGAATAGCTACTATCCAAGCCAGGAGAAATGTGACTCTTGCATGAAAGTGAAGTTGATCCGCTGACATATTGTCAAATTAAAGCCTAGTTAATATGACATGTAATGTAGCCCCCCATCTAAATGGAGAAACAGTACATGTTGTAACAATGGAGGAATACTAGAATAGAAGGTTACAATTTTCTTTTCAATGTAAAAGAACCACAAGTGTTTCCACCATTATATATGAAAATTTCGTTTTAAATCTGTAATTTCTCACACGAAAAACAAGGAAACAACATAATCAAATCAAAGGTTGATTGTTTTGTGTCCGAAAAAAATGGTTAACTAAATTGACAAATGATAAGTTAAATTGAAGAGTTAAAGAAAAACGATGAAAATTAGATTCGTTGTTTAATCTATACCACTGGACTTTGCAATTCGGACCTTAACATTAGTACAGTGATAATGTCTGAAATAAAAAAAATAGAGCAGTTCTGTTATAATTGAATGAATTATAACTATTAATTTTAATTTAATATTTTCATCTATAATATAAATTTTAATTCAGAGAAGTGGTCAAGAAAATAACTTGACACCTAATTTTTTGTGTGGTGTGGTGTGGTGTGATGTGGAAGCAGATAGTCAATAGGTAACTAGTGGTACTTTATCCATATCTTAGAGAAGCAGAGGAATTGATTGCAACAGATGCTAGCACATTGTACTATTCCGAAAAGTAACAAAAAAAAACTGACGTGGCTAAGGACTAATATGTTGAGATCTAGAATAATATAAATGCGGGGAAGCATAAAAAATAATATAGTTTTTATAGTTATTTAAACAGTATTTTTTTTAAAAAAAATTTGTATCACAAAAAAACACTGTAGTTTTTATAATTATTTGAATGATGTTAATATTGGTAGTTATTTATTTTCAAATATTTATTTTAAAATTTAAAACTTACATCTCTTAGTAAAAAAATAAGACTTATTATCATTGTGTTAGACTTACGGCTCAGTTGTTTGAACAGTTCTTTTAAAATTTTCTGAACGGAGTGTTTATTTATTAAGTTTTCTATATTATTTTTTTCATTTTTCGTGTCTTTTTAATATATATTGACTAATATATTATCATCATTATTAACTTTTTATTAGAGCCTCCATATCATCTCACTTATTTGAAATTAAATTTATATTGTGTCTTATTAAAATATTTTTTTCTTTTTTTCTCTATTTTCTCTGTACAGCAATATAAAAATGCATTATATTCTTCTCCTTCGAACTTATGAGCATGAATTTGTTTTCGTTATTTAACGTTTATTTAATTCTTCTGACTAATTAGAGTGTTCCTTGAAAATAAAAAAAATATGCATTATGTTTCATCTATTATTATTTTTTACTTTTTACTCTATCAAATTAACATTTTTTTATCCACCTATTAGATTTGAAATATATTTTTAAATTTTTCATTATTTTCATTTTGCCTCTTATTTTTGCTCTTCATAGTTTTTCTGTATATATAAAATAAATAATTGTAATGTACATTTAATTTTTCTGATACATCTATTTTACAATGTATATATGAGAGAAATATTATTCACATTAAAAAATTATTTGTTGATGCATATGTAATTATTTAGTTAGGTCATGTATCAAATTTTAGTCGATTTAAAATTTGATTGGTCATTCATTATAAAACCATTAAAACTCTACAATAAACAAAATTGTATTATTTAATGGAATGCTAGAGAAATTTTAAATTAACTTAAATTTGATACATCGCTATCAAAATAATTAAGAACATATCTATAATTTTAACTTTTAATTTGAATAATATTTTCCGATTATATGTATCATAAAATATTAAATGTATTATAAAATTTAAATATATACTAGAAATATTTATATAAAATAAAATATACACAAATATATCGCTGCTGAGCTTGCTAGTTAACCTTAAAGCTAGAAACACAAACAATGTTTTCTTCACATGTGATGTTAGTGTTGTAATAACACCAAGGCACATGTTATTGTCTCTCTCTTATCTTTGTACCAATACAATAGGGATAAATTGAATTTTGCTAAGACGGAATTTTACAAATCCAGACTATTTGAATTTTTTAAGCAATACAATTTGATTTATTTTATTGTTTGAACCGCAGAATTTTTCCAAAATTGGGGACCTTAATTTATATTTCCCCTAAAATAATTCAGCATACAGAAAAGCTGACATTATTTAACATTTACAAAATTCAGGTGAGTTCAATACTTGTTCACACCTCGTGACAAAATTGAGCACCAAGTTGTTGACAAATGATACTGGCGTTTTGCCTGAATATAAAACTATAAAAGATAAAGAGCGATCTGTTGTTAGAAAAGCCGAAAAAATATTATGGGGGCATTCCGAGAATCGAACTCGGGACCTCTCGCACCCAAAGCGAGAATCATACCACTAGACCAAATGCCCTCTTGTTCATTTTCCTAGATAATTTAATGGAAAACCTTTATATAATGATATGCACTATTACCTATTGCAAAAGCAAATAATCTTTTGGGTTCCCAACTATTTTCTATTAGAACTTATAAAAAGGAAAATACGTCCGATCAAAATCTCACTTTAAAAGATCGGTTGTAATCTGAAAGGTTACAAAAACTTCACTCAAAATTTATTTTTGGCCACTGTGATTTATTTATTGTTGATCATTGCCCCTCCATGGTGCCCTATCTACCCCCTTTCCTTCTTCAAATGCCTCTCTTACAATGGATTTAAATTCAAGAAAGACTGTTTTTGTACCCTAGAAAAGTTTCCTTTATATTTGTCACTTTGTCAGTATCCATGTTAAGTCCCATGTGCCATGCATTGGTATACAAATTTCAATGAAAAAGAGATCTGAAAGACTGATTTATAAATAGAGGAAATCTTTGTTTTCTGGTGGTTGCCTCCTCCAAGCATGTCGCTCTGATTTTTACTCATCGTGTGCATACTAACAGTCATGACACGTGACTAAATTCCACAATAAAATCAATATAAACTTAACAAATCTTTCTGGCGATCTCTTTCCTTATTTTGCTTTCCTTTCGTAATTATTCTTCTGTCTCTTTCGTTAGTTTAATCTCATCATCAATCTCTTCAATGATCCTTGAGCTAATGTACAGATATAATTATGAATACCGTCATCGACACAGACTTAATTATACTTGAGTTGATACACAGATATGATTGTTAATACTGTTATCGATACATACTTAATTATATACATTAAATAAGTTATTATATATGTTAATGATTTTACTTATGCAAATTCATTTTGTACAATATTATCATTATACAACTTAAATAAATTATTATGCATATTAATAATTTTATTATACAAACACATTTTATATAGTACTATCATTATGCAACTTAAAATAAATTATTATATTTAAGTTAAATAATAAAAATATTATATATAATAAAATCTGGTTTGCAACACTCAAAACATTTCCGAATAAAACATGTGGTGCTCATTTTTCTTGTGAAAGGTGTAAGATGTTTGGATTGTCATTTTCTGAGGATGTGGATAAGGTATCTGACTTCTTTGCACGTTTTATAATATAATGAATATAATACAATAAATTTTGCATCACCACCTCGGACTCTCTCTTCCCAATTATCTGTCCTATTTAGAAAAAGTTTGTTGCTTCCATTGGAGAAAAATCAGACTTCCAAACACTCGGGAAAAGAAAAAGAAAGAAGAAATCAGGGTGAAAGAAGCTCCCCATGGCGAGGATAGCTCTAAAGTTAGTTTCTTTTTTTTTTCTTTTCCATTTAATTTTCTTTTATTGTTTCTATTTTATGAAATAAAGGTGTCTTCTTTTTGAAGTTGGTTATTTGATGGTGCTATCTATATACGCAGAAGCAGAAGGCTCACTTTTTATTCAATTAAAATTGTAATATTCTTCCTAAGTTTGCACTTTAGCACTGAACAGAGAAGATTTTTCAATAATTCCAACAAAAGAAGAACTATAGTCATAGAGAAAAAAGATTAGTTAATTCTGAACAAATAGAGAAAAGAGGAGTTTGGGTTTCTCCTTTTACATTCTAATTGGCCAATTATTCAACTAATATTAGTTTGCTATCTGATAAAACCTGGAAAACACTTTCATTCTGATATAGATTCTCAGTCTAATTAACAACGATAGCTCACAAAAGCAAAACCCATAATTAATTACTGTACATTATGTAATCAAAAGGAATCCATAATTTTTAGGTAACTTGGCCTATAACAATTTCCTTCTTAATCATTTATGAACTAATTACTGTACATCATGTGCTTTCTTTCAATTTTGGATTAGATTGAAGGGGAACAAATCGGCTTTGGATGCATTCACCAAATCAAATATTAACTGGCTGCAACCAAATAAGCTCTTCTCTACGAATTCACAGTCCGGAAGGTAGTATTCTTCCCTTTTTTTTTTCCTTTCTGTCAGGCAATTTTTTTCTCATAAGCTAAATTTTTCATCACCAGCCTTTTTTTACCAAATTCTTTCTATAAAACAAAGCACATAGTTTCATAGATGCTTTAATCATAGTTTGACCTCTTTTTTTTCAGGCTAGCCGGAAAAATTGCACTGATAACTGGTGCAGCCAGTGGAATCGGCAAGGCAACTGCCGAACAATTCATAGAAAATGGTGCAAAAGTTCTTCTTGCAGATGTGCAAGATCATTTAGGCAAATCAATTGCAAATGATCTCGGCCCGAATGCCAGCTTTATTCATTGTGACGTCACTAATGAGAAAGAAATCTCTGATGTGGTCGACCAAGCTATGGCCCGGTATGGGCGGCTTGATGTAATGTATAACAATGCCGGCATTTTTGGGACGATGGCACCGACAATACTTGATTTGGAGCTTGAGGAATTTGACAGGATCATGGCAGTTAATGTCCGTTCCATGGTTGCCGGGATCAAGCATGCTTCTCGCGTAATGATCCCCCGCCAAGCTGGAAGTATCATTTGCACAGCCAGCACAGCAAGTTAGTTGCATTTGGTATTCTCTAAGGGGTTGTCGTACCTTACAGGGCTAACTGATCATAATAAACTGATTCACAATCTGTAAATAGTCGATAATTTTTTGATTGATTGTTTATTGGGGATTGTCTCATTAATTACTGCAGTAAAGACTGGATAGTGCTCATACAGTTACTGAGTATCCACAGTACTTATATTGAATTTAGCATAGAACAAGAGGTACGATTTGTCAGAAACACATACATATTTTCTCAGTGTAACCACCAAAATTCTGCTCGTCTGAACTTAGAAGTTCCAAATTATTTTTTTGTAGACTGACTAATTAATTTAACATATATAAATACCGAATGCTTATTTGTCAACAGGTGTACTTGGTGGCATGGCACCCCATGACTACATGGTGTCGAAAGTAGCTGTACTGGGTTTGATGAAATCAACAGCAGCAGAGCTATGCCAACATGGTATTCGAGTGAACTGCATATCGCCGCATGCGGTACCAACATCATTGGGTATAAATGCCATGAAAAAGCTTTCCAATATTGATGATGAGAAAATAATTGTGGAGCTGACACACAATGTGTGGGAGTTCAAGGGAGCAAGATGCGAGGCAGCTGATATTGCGGAGGCAGCTGTTTTCCTGGCGTCGGATGAAGCGAGGTATATTAGCGGGCATAACCTTGTAGTGGATGGTGGTTTTACTTCTTTTAGAAGGTTGAATTTAACACCACCTTGATTCTTTTTGGGTGTTTTTGAAGAGTTAGCAAGTTTCAATGAGATATTTATATATTTATTTCCTGTGAAAGGTCTGTTGTGTATACCTTTTTTTTTTCAAAATAAGAAAAAACTGTTGTGCTGCTGTGTATATTAATAGTTCTTGGAGGACTATTTGTAAGAGTTCATTTATAAATTTGATAGTGAAATTCAGATTAGTGGTGTTTGATAAGTGAAATAGTGATGATTTAAGTGATTTAAGATATTATGTATCAAACGGCCATGTTTTAAGGTGAAATAAAATGTTAAGACATATTTATGAATGGGGTACGGTTAAATGGGAGAGATCACTTGACAATCTTGATAATGAGATTTTAAATAAATTCAGAATAAATTTTAAAAATGTAAAGAAGTTTATAGATATATTTTTTTAATTTATGGATTTATTGTGTTTCAAAATTTATATAATTTAAGTGTCATTTGATATTTCATTAAGGATCATTAAATCGTGAGCATTGTAAAGTGCATAAATTTTAATGGCCTTTAATGGACTATCAGATGATACTTAAATTGCATGAAATTTAAAATACAAACAATCTAAAATTTCAATTTATTATATTCAAAATTTAAAATACAATCAACCATCAATTTCTGAACTTTCAATATTTTTATCTTCACTACTTCACTTGTTAAAATAATACATAAAGACAGTTTGATTATTTTGTTTAATATTATATCATCTATTTCATCACAATCAAATTAATGTTTTGAAATTATCTAGCATTGGGGTACAATGTAGGTTTCTAAACAAAATCTAAAGAACCTTTTGCCACGCTATCGGAAAAAAAAATAGTTTGAGCAAAAGTCAACTGAATATTTGTTCCGTGCATTAAGTTTTTTTTTTAATTTAAAGATGACGGTCTAAACATTTAAATTTAAATATTCATAATAAATCTTTCATTTATATAATTATTTTTGTCACTAGATTAAAAGCTAATTCTATTAAAAACCGAAATGTAAAAAAATATTGTATTAACTATATATAAAATCAATCTAAAAAAAATCTAGAATGTTAACTATAGTAACCGAAAGTACCAGCCTATGCCACAGTTTGCACAGTAAGATTGGTCTTGTGGTTAAAGATTGTGTTCTTAATTCCGGCCGATGGAATAATTCGTAAACTGGTATTAATTTGCTTCTATGTTTGTTATTTGGCTCTAAATTGCCATTTTAAGTGATCCAATATAATAGAAGACATCAGAGAATAGCGATCATGTTGGAGGATGTATACACGTTCTTGTCTGCTCAAAGGCATGTAGTTATTGTGACAGCGACGCTGTCTGTAGTTATCTGGCTGATAGTAACCGAAAGCACCAACCTATGCCCCAGCTTTCAAGTAACAGCCTGGCTGATAGTTGATAACTTATTGTTTATGTTTTTTTTTTTTTTTGAGAAAAGCAAAGATCATGTCTTTGCTTTTACTTTTAAATTTTATTGAACCAGAAATTCAAATTTATATAAGGATGAAAATAAAACATAAAAATAGAAAATCTCATGTGGTTTGAGATCTCCTAAAAAGAAAAATGAAACTGGAAATACAAAGAAAAGCATTTTGCTCTGTCAGTATTAAATGTAACTTGTTGTTTATGTTGATAGAGAGGAGAGATTCAATGTTTATTATTGATAGTTGGCAACTTATTTGTTGTTTACTCTGCGCCAAGGGAACGCCAACTAGAGCAGCTGAAACAAGATATAAAAAGAGAAACAAATCTTCCACAGCCACAGGAGACTATTTGCATCAAAACAGTATTTTTGAAACAAGCTCTTTAACAGCCCACAACAAAGAAACAGCCTGTTCAGAGACCAGAGTGCTTATTCTAATGCATAATAAACTTGTCCAAAGATTGGATCAAAATACAAAGCAAGATCAAATGTCAACAACATATCTTTTGTTGAGGTAACAGTTTTCATGCATGCCTCTAACCCTGGAGTCCAATGATCCCTGCCAGACAAGAATTATCAACTAAAATTAGATAGAAATTTATATGTTGAGACTGCAAGGACAGTCACCATGCTTGGTTACATGTTTTTTTTTCCTTCATTTTTTATTATCAATTACTTCATGATTTGTGTTTCTCGAAACAAACAGAAACAAATATATTGGCTGGTTTTGTCATCAATTAATTTATGGAGACTTAAATTTCTTGTCTCCATCCCAGAAAATCATATATATACATCTTGGTACTGTAGGGATAATATACCGCTGATACACCAGAGAATAGCAATAATTTAGAGCAAAAAGAAAATAAAAGGAAGAGACCAAGATAGATACAGAGAAATAAGTGAAGGGGGTAAAAAAGAAATGTAATTACCACAAGCAACTCTTCCCCCAGCATTTCCAGTGCTCTTGCTGAGCTCATGACCACCTAAAATCAATGGCAAGAAGAAAAAGGTTAATCAAGAGTGGTGATTTGGAATTTATGTATTCCACATGGAATTCCAGAATTGACATGAGAAAAAAATATGACAATATAAACCATAAACCATAAGCACTCTTTTTACCAACAATGATGTCAATGTGCCAGCAATAAACAGACTGCTCGTGATAACAAGGTGTATACAGAATCAAATACAATGTTAAGATAAAACTGATACATAATTCAGTTCGGTTTTTATTTTAGTATTAATGATAAAATGCACTATATTGTTCATCCAAAAGAAACAACCATATTGCTGCAGTAAATAAAAAAATAGACAGACAAATTGGACTAAAAAGAAAAATAATACCCTTTCCAAGATCATCAGGATCAGCATGGACAACAACAGCACGGCCTATGATGGAGTGCACTCCAGTAAGTGGAATCTGTTATAAAGAAAATAGCGACATCAGGTTTGACAACAAAAGGAGTTTGCATAATCAGAAAACAAAAAATATTCTACAATAACAGTATCTTACCTGGCTGTCCACAATTGTAAAGGTAGCAGTACCTGAAATATTATTAAAAGAGTTGGTGAATCAATAATTGTATCTATTCAATAAAATAACACAACAATGCATGCATGAGTACTTAAATAATCAAGCACATATAGTTATAGTCCCATTGCATACCGAGGCAACATAGAAGTTGGCCACTGAAGGTATGTGCAACTTACTTTATTTTTTGGAGAAAAGTTTACGCAATAGTCTTTTGGAAGAGATCATTAAAATTAACAGAAATCAGATTTTTGTTTCTTTTTACCAGCTTTCACAGCTGCTTTGGAAAATAAGGTATCTTCAAAGATTTGGGTGTGCAGAAGATTTTAGATTATTTATCATCCCACTTGCTATTTGGGAAAAAAAAAATACCCACTAAACCAGAACATAAGGTCAGTTCTTTGCAATTGATCAAGCAAAAAAATAAATATAATTCATAAACAAAAAGTAAATGCGCACTCACCATCCTCTCCAACAGTCACATTTCCTAGGTCGCCAGCATGGCGATTTTCATCTTCAGGTGCACCATGCTCCTTTCCAGCAGGATTGAAATGAGGGCCTACATAAAGTAAATATAATTCATTAATAATTATAATAAACAAAGGATGTAGATATCATAATCTGTCATGTGTCAGTCAACCCCTATTAGTATTTGCCATGATTTGTGCAAGTAATAATCCTTTCAACACAGTTACGAAGTTTTTATCCTCTTTTCTTTCACTTGACCAACAATGATGATGGTTAGTTCTCAAACTACAATGTATTGGTTCCAACTGACAAGTTAATGACTACAGTAAATATCTAAGGGATGTGCAAATATACTGGAAATACAAAGGGAGAAACAAATACCGGTGGACATGCATCCATTGGTGGTGTCACCAAGGGCATGGACGTGAAATCCGTGGAAACCAGGCTTGAGTCCAGAGATGCTACCAGTTACAGTTGTGGGACCTAAATATGTTAAAATTACATATTACATGAATCGTAATCTCTTATCTCAGAAAAAGTATACAGAAATTTATTCCCAAAAATTAAGTGATGTAAAACAGACCGTCTCCTTCTTGCGCGAAGGAAATAGTGCCCTTGACACCCTCACTGTTTCCAAGCACAGCAACAGCCTTCACCATTTTCTGTGTGTTATATAACAGGTAAATAATGAGAAGATAAAGAATTTAATGACCTCGGCGAAATAATAAGTATAAGAAGTGTTAATTAACATCCACAAAACTGAAAGATAAACAACACTAAATAGCCAATCCGATTTAATCGGTACAAAAACCAAAAGTCAATACTATTACAAAAGAATTGGGGGGTTGCTCTTGTGTAGTGTTGTACTTGGTAAACGCTTCCTGATGCCCCCCCCCCCCCCCCCCCCCTCAAAACCCCAATCCCCCAAATCCTATTGTTTGTGAAGTACCTTACTAAAAATTAGAACCTTCTACCATATCAAGCCATAGCATGGATTGGAAAATCTATCGGAAATCCCCGATCCGACTGTATGAGAGATTTTCCGAACCTAACGGCGGCGTTTTGAGAGGAAGAACACTTTGAATCGGAAAGGGAAAGAGACTCACCTACGCCGATTCTAGCTTCCTCTTCCTGTTCTAGTTCTTTCTAGTTTGTTGGAGAACTTGACTGATTTTTCTCAGATTCGATTTGTGTTTAGCATGAAGTAGGTGTCGCTTATTTATTTATGTATTATGAGGGAAGATGGATTTGTCACGTGGGATCCGATGGTTATAACTTATAAACAGGCTGCTGAGAAAAAAAATAAAAAATAAGGAAAATATTTGAGACATGTTATTATTAATACGTAATTGATATTAATTTTATTATTTATGTTAATAATATTATTATATAAATTATTTTGTATAGTTTTTTATTATTTAATTTAAATATCACTAATTTCAATAATAATTTATTTAAGTTGAAAAATAAAAATACCGTATAAAATAAATTATATAATAAAATTATTAAATATAAATAATAAATTATTTAATCTGAATAATAAAATCGGTAACGATATTAATGATGATATTTATATATGAGCTCCCAATAAATAAAGCAATTTGTTATTTGTTGGGCTTGTCAATTGAGAGTTTGTTAGGCGGCTATTACTTTATTTCTTTCATTTAATTGGGTTATATTTTTTTTTCCTAATATCTCGCTATTTCTTTCATCAAATCTTACATGATTTAATGAGAAAATCTTACAGAAATTCACCCTAAATTGGATTTGATATTGCAGAAACGAATTATTTTATGAGAAATAATGAACATTGAAAAGTTTGATTTATCTTATCAGCTTTTGGTACATTGTATCTGTTTTGTATTTGGTCCATACTAACATGACCCAATTAGTGCAATATTATATCTAGTTATAAAAATATCTAATCCATATTACTTTATTTATGTTATATCTTTTGATAAAAAAAGAAATCATGAAGTTTTAATTAGACTTTTAACAAGTATGTACGCAGTATTTTATTCTATTTGTCGTTGAAATTTGAAATTAGTTCAATTGGGACATTTTTTTTGTTCTTTATGTTTACATTATACTGAGCTATATCCTTATATCACTATTCTATTTCCTGGGCTTACAGAAGCCTTAAAAAAGACTTTTTGGGCTGAATGATCATGGAAAAACGAACGACACTGAAGCAACTCTCATGGGAAAGAAAAAGAGAAATAAACGAACGACACTTGAACGCATATCCATATTTCGAACGAACATATATGACATTCTACTGCAACAAATATACATTAACTCAAGATATAAATTAAGCATAAGACCACCGTATACATGTTAATAACTTCATACTCCTAACCTACAAATATATGATCTCTTTCAAGTTCATACACCTATAAATAGATGATTGTTCACATTTCTACAAAATAATAACCACATATATCACAAATTTCCAGAGCAATTAATTTCTTCCCTAATTTTGTTGAGTTCAGCATTCACTAATAAAATCTACACATCTTTCTTTTTCTCAATCTAGAGGGCTACAACAGTGGTCTGACTTCTGCAATGTGCCATAAATATCTTCCCTGAAACAATCTCCTTGGTCCATTTCATCACATCGAACCCACCACGGCTGCCTTCTCTCTTTGCCGGTTCCTTGGCATGTTTCTTCAAGCCCCTATTCTCTTTATCCAACAAATCAATAGTATACGAAAGCTGCCTTATGACCTCCCTTTTCTCTTCATCTTTTACCTCCAACTCGACTTTCAACGCCTCGTTCTCTTCTCTGAGCCTCTTCAATTCTGTCTCTGAACTGTTATCATGTTCTGACTCGGTCTCCAAAATGCTATCAGGTTCTGGGTCATCTACTTCTGACTCAGATTCCGAAGAGCATGTCGACAATACATAACTACTCGAACTTAGAGAGGACAGAGTGGGCCCACCAAGTGATTTCATGCGGGGGAAACTACTTGATGATTTTAACTGGTCACACTGCTCTGCAAGGGAACGGTGGTTTCGATAGAAGTCCCCAATCATGTCTACTAGTAGGGGCCGCCTCTTGTAGTACATCTCAGCACGTTGCGCAAAAGAGTCAGCATCTTCTTCGATTAGCTTTAGCATTTGTTTCGTCTTCTCTTCTAACTCTGCAAATGCATATTGGATTAGTTTGAAAACATACATACAATCAGTAAAGCGTGAATTAGTTTATAGTTTAAGCATTGCAATCCATTTTTTAGCGAGTTACTACGAATCTCATGTTGGATTAATTTAAAAACGTGCTACTGTGAACGTGGTAATGATGTTTGAAAACATCTGTTGGTATCAGTGAGTTCAGTCTCCAATTACTTTAAAGCAACAGTCTATGTAGCAAGGTCATCTCGGAGTCATGTCATGTCTATATCGGACATGATAGTGATACTCAGGTCAAAACAGAAATTTAATTGAAAATGGTATGTTGAATCATCCGTGCTTCATAGCCAACATTAATAACTAGTCTGTCCGTATATCAGCTACTTTTCTGAAGGAAAAGTAGGGCCGTATGATTTAAAACGAACGGACCGGACCATTACAATTTGAAATTCTAGGAAGTTCTTGTATGTGAATCCGGTCTATTCATTTTCAATTCTATAGCTCAATTTAGAATAGTAGGACCATACTTCTCTGGTGGATATGGATACCAACCCAATCACTAATTAGCCTAGCAATGTCATCCGGCCTATACTGTAGTATGAACAAATGCCAAAGAGTTTCTCTAACCATAATCCCGTAAATAATGTAACCCCACAATGTTCAAATAATTTGGTTTTCTCTTAGTTATGGTCAATTTATATACAAAATGCATAACCAAATAGGTATAAGTGACAATGACTAAGAAACCAAATTATATTAAGTGCACATTGGCGCGAAGAAAAAACAGTAATTACAATTGGAAAACAAAAATATAAATAATAAAAGAGAACCTGAAAGAGTCGAGACGAGCCATGGCGACTGTCTCGAATTGTTATTATGGCTATCAAACCACCATGCCTGAGGAAGGTCCCTTTGTACCATCTCTCTCCTTTTGTTTGTTTGTTTTTTTCCTTATCTACACACAATTCCCCTTGTAATTCAGACAAAAGCGCACTTCATCCACCCCTGTTTTGCCAAGCTGCAATAATCAAACAACAGACAAAATAGAAAATAAATTTATATGCGATTCAGACACCAGAGCAGATCGAGCTATCAAGGTTTTAGTCCAATTATTACAAACTACATTGAGATTTTTGTGTGATCTCTCCAGCAATTTTATGAAATATACTGATTTAAGAACAAAATTGGTCAAGCACAAGTTAAGTGACCGAAGTTTCAAATTAGTCAAGATCGTGAGAGAGAGAAAGACACACACACACACACACAGAGGCAGCCTCTCCTAAACTTCACAGAGAGAGAGAGAGAGAGAGAGAGATGCCAAGCTTTCAATGAGAGGTAGAAAGAGGGAGGGAGACCTTACGCCTGTCTTGCTCTTCTTCCGTTTTCTCTCCCGCCTCCTCCGCCTCCTCCCTTTTGTCTTCTTTCTCACCTTCGCCTTCCTTCTCCTATTTTCTCTTCCTCTTCCTCTTCCTCTTCCGATTCAAAAAAGAAAGAGAGAGCTTCCCCCTCTCTACAAAATTAAAGACATGATTTAATTTCCAATATATTCTCATCGATTTTAATGTAGTGAGGTCCACCTGTCTCCAATTAGAACGAGCCACGTGTAACGAGGAGGGTTTGTACCGAGGCGCGCAGGAGCGTCCTATAAAATTTGTAATGAATTTTCCACCATAATATATTTACTTGTTTATACATCCAGTAATAATATAGTGGAACGGTGAGCTGTTCTCCAATGATATACTGCCATGTCATTTAGTAAATATTTGTAGAAATATGTTTGTTCCATCTTCTGTAGCTTAATTTTTGACGTCTAGTAAACTGAAGCTATTCCCCGGTTTATTTATTTTATTATCTTCTTTGAATATTTTATTATTTTTTTCAAGCGCCACGATTTGAACTTCAAAGTAAGTTAGCAGTTTGACCATATTGCAGGCATTAATTACACTTTATACCAATGTGTCAGATGTTCTTTGACCAGTAATTATATCCATTTTAAGCATCATATAATTAGTTTGCCTTTCTTAACGTACAAAAAAATAACGTCTCAAAATTTTTATTTGATGTATTTTATTATTATATCTAGAAAAAGTTTGGAGAAAATGTTTAGCGGATAACCGAATATTTAATAAGGTTTTATATAATTAGTTAAATTGATTTAATTATATTTTTAAATTACTATTTAACGGAATGTTGTATTTAAAATTTTTAACAACAGGAAGTCCATAAGTCATTAGCTGTATTTTTTTTTAAAAAACTCAATTCAGAATTATTTGGTTTTTTCCTTAAATATACTTGTTCCTAATTATTTGATTTAATGAGATCTTATTCAATATATGCTTTTTCATCATAATATTATGCATAATAATAAAGCATCACATTGTGTTCTTTTGAAATATTTTAATGCTAATATACTAACAACAAAATTATAACAACATCCGTTTAATAAGTAAAGTATAAGTGATTTAAATATTTTAAAGTATTTTAATATATTAAACGAAAATAATATAAAATTAAATTAAAACATCAATAAAAATAAATTAAATTAAATCACCAAATTCAATAAAAAAAATGTAACATGAATAATCATATTACTTCAAACAAAATACTGTCCGAATAAATACAGAAATGGTCTTTAAAACTCTTAACAGACCTCAAGGGTATTTTTGACAATTGATAGAGGCAATAGATTTCAGAAATTTATGGAAGTGAGGCGCTACGAACTTCAACGGTCGAGAGTAAAAGGACAAAAAAGCCCCGGTCCTACTGCGTCAAATGAGCAGCGCTTGAGATTGCACATTTGTTTGTACAGTAGTTATCCATCTCCAGTTCAATCAAAAATGGAGAAAACCCAAACTTGAATTCCCTGCTCTCAATTATTCATCTAGGAAAATGAGAACGCTGATCATATTTCTAAAGAACTGGAGATGTTGTAATCAAGGTGAGCTGTCAGTGGGCCCCGGTGTGAACTCAACGGTAACTCGGTCTGTTGTGACAGATAGGAATTATTTAATTGGATAAAAAATATGAGGTCATGTTATGCAGAGGATAAAGAGAGGAATGTATAATGGATGGAATAAAGAAAAAGAAAACGAAGGTTGTAGCTATTATTTTTTTTTAATTTAGGAGTGATGATAAGTCTATTGATTTTTTTCATTTTGTCGCTTTACTAAATTTAATTCACATCAATTAATGTTTGTAGGTGTACAGTGTACCTGTGTAAGATGTAATTATGACATACAATTGAATCATTTGATTCAAATATCGTACGAATTTCAAACATATAAATTATTTTATAATTTGTCCTTCCTCTTTATAACAAAATATGATAAAATATATATTTTTAAATTCTTTTTCAATTTGTCTTTTCAGACTTCCTATTTACTCTACATTTTCTTTTGTTGTATTAATTATAGTTCTCATACTTAAAATAGATTTTCTTTTTACAAAATTCATACAAAAGCTGCTAATATGTTTATTTACTATTTATATATATTTTTGAAGCTAAATTGATCAGTTATGACCTTCAAATTATCTTAAATTACATTTTAAAGATTTTTAAACATGTTTATATACATTTTTAATCAATTTGGTTTCATTTCAAATTGAAATATCATTAAAATTTACACATAAACTGCTGGATATATTTATTTATTATTTATATATATATTTGAATCTAAATTAATCAGTTATGACATATATTTCATCTCAAATTGTATTAAGATGTATTTGGAATGGTTTTCAACAATTCGGTCTCATTTATGATTAAAATACCATCAAAATTCACACATAGGGTAATGAATATATTTATTTATTATTTATTAATTTATATTTTTTTGAGTTAAATTGATCAATTATGGTCTATATTTCACCTCAAATAATATTAAAATACATTTAGAACGTTTTTGAACATATTTATATACGTTTTTAATCAATTTGAAACACCATCAAAATTCTCACATAAATTAATGGATATATTTATTTATTATTTATATATATTTTCTACGCTAAATCAATTTGACCTCATTTCCTTAATTTCCCAAACGCTTCAAGCTTACTCACCAACTAGGAACTGCCACATGTACAAATCCTATATCCAATACTCTGAAAATTTGAATAAGGTTCACATTTTTCTAATTTTTTTTACAAAATAGTTTACTGAATTATATACAATAGTTTAAAAGAGTTTAATCGAACCAGACAAGTATTAGAATGCTAATTAAACAAAATATTTAGCACAGCATCAAAGACAATTCTCTTTTTATTATAAACCCAACATATTTAGCCTTTAACTGATTCAGCCCATGGGCCTTTTGGTTTGAAATAATAAATTAACAATAAGAATTGGTTGGAGACTTGGAGTTATTGATAGTAATAATATACAATATTTTATTTCTTTCCATCAGTTTTTTTTTTTTAGTTATTGATGTCGATTCTTATTAAACAAATCAACTTTGTTAATTTTATGGGAGATGATCTATAAATACGGTTGTTGATATCGTCGATGATACGATCTTTATTATACACATTAAATGAGTCATTATACATGTTAATGATTTTATTATACAAATTCATTTTATACAGTATTGTCATTATACAATTTATATGAATTATTATGTATATTAGTGGTATTTAAGTTCAATAATAAAAGTATTGTACATAATAAAATCATTAATATGTATAATAACTCGTTTAATGTGTATAATAAAGCTCATATAATGATATCTCCGTAATATTTTTCCCAATTTTTTTTATATAAAAACAAAGTCTAAATCATCCAAATTTAATTATTTATAATCGAAATTTGAACCTATAACCTCTTACACGAATGATACTGCTAATCAATTTTTGTTCGTGAAACTCCATAATATGCTTTCCTTTTTTTTTTTTGGGGGGGGGGGGGGGGGGGGATTAAGTGGATCACGCCGTTTCATTATACCATTTATAAAATAATATAATTTCATGAGACCCGGATTAAGGTCCCAAGCTCATGTGAAAAGGCAATTAATAGAGAGGGGACGATAATTAATTATAATTTGTTAATTTGTGAAAGGACAATTTAATGGTTTTTGTAAAGGTATCCAATCAAAACCTCAATTTGTGGCCTGAATAAAATATAACTACATATATAATATTTAATTTTCCCCAATTCAGAAGCATTAAAGTTGTTTTAATTAACATGAATTTTTGGGTATTATTTTTTTAATTTATTTTTTATTTTGATAAAGATCTAGACTTTAATTCGCCGAGGAATCATTTTTGAAGCAAAATCAAGTACATAAAATAGGATTATAAATTAGTAAGCATGTTTGGCAATGGGTCCCACACATTCCCCACACTTATATTCTCCTAATCTAATCTCACTTAATCACACTTAATTGAGTCCCTAGCACATGATCCACTAATTAATTGTTGTCTAAATTAGCATTAAAGTTATGTTGTTGCAAAATCGGCACACAAACAGTAAGTTATTTTTATCTTTTTATGACTATATTTGTATTTTAATTTCATTGAGTTATTTCTGTTTTCTTTCCTCTTTTCTCCTATCTAACATGTATCAATTTTTTTTTTAACTTGATTGAATGAAATTTATATAGTAAGCTATTCACCTGCCATCTCAAAAAATATTCATAAAAAACTCTAATTTGAATTTCAAACTTATAATTTTTCATACAAAAATATTATCTCTATCATTAAATTAAATACCGATTCTTGCACAAACAAGAGATAATTTGTGTAAAATTGGAACAAACAATTTACATATCATTGATCTACAGCTTTTAAATTCTATTCTTTTAAGTATTTAAATTTTTGTTTTTTTCAATACTACTTGAGTACATACCATTTGCAATTGCACTACCAATCTACATCACATCCTTAAAAAAAAAACTCTGCAAAAATTGCAATATTGCCTATATATAATTGGTAGGAGATACAGTAGGTACAAAGTTGTGGTGTCTGATATAAATAATAAAACCAAACAAATTTTATTTCTTTTATATTTTCATGTGAACATGGTTGGAACCAAAGTTGAAGACGTAAACAGTGGTAAAATATGATTTCAGAGGAATAGAATAAGAAGAGAGAGCAGAATATAAGAGCTGTCTCATGATCTGTCAGGTTGGATGGATTGGATTGGATTGTACATGAATAGAATGATCATTGCACCTCTTTATCAGCTGTCTTCCATATTATTAAATTCTCTCTTATCATGGTATTAGATTGAAATATATGTATGTATGCACAAAAAACAAAAGCATCCATCCCCATCTCACTATGCATTTTATCATGATAGGTGTCTATGGACCTTACAATTTTGTTGTATTTATTATCACATAGATCTGGATCCCATGAATTTAAAGTGGCAAATAAAAACAAGATATTAATTTTCAGTTGAAATTGTTACTATGTTTTTCCACAAGTTACTATCCACCATTTTTTTTTATTAGAAAATTAGAAATTTATTGTTCTAATATACAAAAGTGCCATTAAAAACGAACAGATTAAATTCACATAATTTTTTTTATATTTTAAATAAAATCGATCGGATCGGTTTCTAATTAATTAAATCGGAGGATTTAAATTGAAATACTGGGGCTCTATTTTTCATTCATTTATGATTATTATTATTATTTGAAAATATGTTATTTTTCATAAGCAATAAATACTCAGTGTTTGGTGGATTGCTGGATAGAGCAAACATGACTAAATTGACTACAGAATATTATTTAAAACACATGATACTATAATAATCACTATAGCGGCATCGTTAAAATTCACGCATAATATTTTAGAGAGAACCGATTTTTTAAAGCAATTACTTCACACGATAAAATAAAATATTGTAAGAAATATTAATTTTTGAGTGACTGAAACCACAACATGAGTCTGGAGAAATAATAATCATGTGAAACTTTAATGCTCCCCATGGAAATATTTCATGTCTCCTAACTAGTGGAAGTATAAAACTTTAATTTCCTAACTGAATCATACGGAGACAAATTATGGGTATAAAACCAGTGATTTCCAGTTGCTAAGCTGCTCAGTTGACCACTTTTTGGAAAGCAATTAGTAACTTTAATTATTAGATTATATATTTTTGTACCAAAACAACCAATTCATCATTATTTCTAAGTTCTAACTAGTTAAAAAGATGTCTCAACGCATCATTAATGTATTTTTTTTTTGAGATGAATGATGAGGTTTAACGTGACTCAAATTTAAATTTGTATAATAAATTTTTTATTCAGATTTCGAATTTACGATCTGTTATACAGAAAATATTATCACTAGATCAAATATTGATTAGTTTTAATGAAATTAATTACCTTGTGACCCGGTACAACGATTTTTACAACGGAATTTGACCAAAATATAACTTTTGATATATAGTTTAAACAATTATTACAATCTAAATTTTTGACTACACAAAAAAAATGAAAAAAATTGTAAAAAAGAAGGCCATAATTTTTCCATAGGGCTTAATTCGGGAATAATTCAAATTAATCAGAGTTTCCGGAAACCTCTAATTAAACGCATTTATTAAAATGGAGTTGAATTCAATGACAATAATTTTTTGATTGGGTGAAGGTGATGACTGATGTACACTACATCTACACGCAACAATTAATGTCTCATGCTTTGATTTATTGCTTGGAGAAAGGAGATGTATATATAATATATATATATATATATAGTAAAGCTGTTGTGTTTTTAGAAGTACTGTATTTTTTCGGTGTTTTAATTCAAAATCTGTTAAATCGACTTTAAATAATAAATTCAAATTATTTAATAAATTTTTTATATTAAAATCTCGTAGGATACTAAAATTTTCTATTTTTAGAGTTTTTTAACTATTTACTTCATAATTTTGAAAATACTCGATTTTTATATGTAAAAATTCATTATTTTATTATTATTAAAATCCAAAAAAATTAGAAAATTCTAAAAACAAAAATTTTAATATCTTATAATATTTTGACATGAAAAATTTATTGAATAACTTGAATATTTCATTTAAAATCAATTTCAAAAATTTTTAAATTAAAAACACCGAACAACTCCGTACTTCTAAAACCAAACTAGTTTCACTCACAATATATTCTCCCTCGAATCCGAATTTTTGAGGTGACAAAATGCGACAAGATAGAGATACAAATAGAGGAAAAGGCGATATATATTTGCAATGTGCGCCTCTCATGTCTCCTAAAGCGTGCATTGTTTATAGAGGCAATGAAAGTTGTCATGTTTCCTGGCTTTACAAAGGCTAGCTGCTTTTTTTTTTAATTTCTTGTTAGTTCTCAATTCTCATCATGCTCATGCTGGTTTTGTGCTATGATGAGAAAAATCTAAGGGAAGTTGGGAAAGAGGATCAATTAGAGTTTATTGTTGCATTGTTGATGGGATTCGTTTGGCAAATAATAATTTGTGGAAGTTTGTGGAGTGTATAAATTATTATAGAATAAAGTTGGAGCGAGGTTAAAGTCATGGAGTGATAAATCTGAATTGTTCGTTAAATTTTTTATATGAAAATTTTGTTGGATATTTAAAATTTTCTAACTATTTTTTCAGATTTTTTTTTTCAAAATGATCAGTTCCCGTATGCAAAATATTTCTTATTTTATTATTATTTTAGAATCATTTTTAAAAGTTCGAGAGTTAGTCATTTTAAAAAATTCAAAAAATAGTTAAAAAACTAAAATAAAAAATTTCCATATCCTATAAGCTTTTGATATGAAGAATTTATTGAGCAATTTGAATTTATTATTTAAAGCTGATTTAATAATTTTTGAATTAAACTCACTTAACTTTACTTTAAATTATATATCTGGATGTATATGCAAATTGTATATTGTTTTTTATCAAACTTGCAATGTTTGAGAACGAATTAAGGAAAACCGAGATAGTGGTATTTAAAGTTTAAATCTTGTTTTGAAATTATGAGGTCCTAATCAAGTAATCAACATATATCATGGCTGCTAAAAATATCTAATATTGAGAGCCCTGGCTAGAAATTCACATTTAATATTTTATGACCAACTTGGCATCAATCGCTCAATAGTTGATAGCAACTCTTTTTTTTTTTTAGTGGTTGACGATTATCAACCTATAATTTTTTATTAATTAACAGACAATTGAAAATTGTATAAAATATTACAAACTCTCAATAAAAGAATAAAATAAGTAGGAATTTTTAAATAAAAAGGAGAAAAACTTTGTACAAGAAATATTCTCTTAACAATACAAACACTATCTCCTTATTTAGCGACGGAGCTATATAATAATTTATGTGCAAATGACCACACTAATTTCTATAAATTTCTCTTTAAATGCATATGATTTGAATAATTATAGCCTATATTCAACTCTTACGATATATATATATTTTTTTGAAAAATATTGTTCAAATTATAAAATTAAAATCATAGATATATTTCTATTTACTTAGATAAAACATATATTAATTTTGAATAGAAATGTGTCCTCACATATTAACCAAATTTCTAATTTCTAATTTTAATGTGAGATATATATGCGTCAAATTATCATATCAGCAAATTAATAATTCTGAGATATTTTAAAATCAATACATAAAAAATTACTAAATTAATAACGCCTTAAATAAATTCAATTTCAAGATGGATATACTCTCATGTGTGCATTCTCCGTGTTTCTAATTCCAACCAACAATATCCAGCACATAGAACAGAGGCGCATTCCAAAATGGCGACACGGTGTACTTCCACGTCACTACCTCGCGCCACGCAATCAATGATGTCGACACGTAGCCGCCGAGGGAAAACGTGAGGCTTGGAACGAGCAACGCGCGGTTGGATAAGAGAAATTGATTACATGCTCTTCCGAATTCCGATAGCGATGTTTTTTTTTTTTTTTATCGGATGATTCAATCGGCGTTCCGAATCAATGTTATAGTTTGGGATGCTGAGTCTATCCTTTCAGTTTCAGGCCAGCGAGTTAGGGACCGTCCATCTGTCGCCCCAAGTTGTACCAGTATGTCGCCGGATCGGCGAGTATTCTCTAAAATCACGATATATATATAATAAAGTGAATGCTCCGGATTATAACATAGCAGCTCACGCAAAAAGTTAATAAAGTTTATGTCACGGATGATACGTGGTCGGGCGTATGTATTTAGACTTATTGTGTTTAACGTATCATATATTGTGTTTTTATAAATATCGTATTAAGCGATAAACGTACTGAATATATCATGATACGGCGCATTTAACTATCTAGCTAATACGTAATATGTCTGGACACATCTAAATACGTCTATAATTTTTTTAAAAATAATTATTATAATATATTTTTAATAGTTATTACAAACATTTTTAAAAAATATATTATTATAATAAAAAAATTCTCCATTCTAGGAAATTCTTCCTATTTTTTCTTTTTTTTTTATTTTTTTTCAGAATTTTTAAATGTATTTAAAATTAAAAATAAAAATTTAATTAATAAGATTAAATACGTGTAAGCACGTATAAGCACAGCGTATCAACATGTGTTGTACCATTAGAAATATTGTTCTTAATACTACTATAAAAAAATACATGTGACATGATACGTATTAATTTTTACATGTGCTTGCACGGCACAACACATTCGGTTGACACGTGCGTGCTTGACATGTGTAGCCATGACACAACATTTTTATAGTTTTCTGCAGAGAAAAAAATTATTTTTCCCAAATACCATTCCTCAGATTCATCCCCGCGCATTTTGACTCTATTTGGTCCACGTGATTTTTGTTATTTTTCTTTTTGAAAGTTTCTATCTCCAAATAAATTTCGATAGTCAATTATATAAATACCTATATCAAATATACAAACACATGAATAGTTCATATGACTTGTTCTCCATACGTTTTTATTTCTCGAGACACTCTTTCTTTCTTTTCTTCTATGTGTTTTTATTTTTTCAAATTTTTTTTTCTCTCTCTCATCTCCCTTGTCACTGTCTTGATATTTTCTTCATGTGTTTTTATTTCCAAGACTCTTTTTCTCTTTCTTCTCTCTCTTATTAAATTTTTTTAGCGATTTATATAAGCACATCAATACGAAATATAAATACTCGAATCATATATATAAATATCCGAATACATAATACAAATATTTAAATCAAATCTAAACACGTAAAATTACTGAATGTATCTCTCTACCAAAAAAATATAAAATTAGTCCACATAAATAAATATACTGTTTTTTATCAAAAACAAAAAATTAATTAATTTTTTTTTTAAAAAAATTAATTAAAATTTTTTTTAAAAAAATTAATCTGAAATACGATTACTTACTTCTTTTACAGCACGTGCCATAATTTAAGACAGCAGATGCGAACTCACTCTATCCCCCCCCCCCCCCCCCCCCCACCCCCCCCCACACACACACACACACACACACAACCAATCGGTGACTTCTTCTGCTGCATGCCATCATCACAAATTATCATGACCGTACGTGCAGCAGTAGCTAGATGCTATGCTACTCATGCCAGCATGCCACCTAGTAAATAAATAACTCAATCCATACCATCATCATTCATTTTTCTTTCCGATACGGAGAATCAAACACTCACTGTTCCGTCCAAGACCGTTGGATTGCCATCCGGAGGCTCAAAATGACCCATTCAGCACGAGTCTCTATTGGCCGTCATTAAAATTTATGATAACAAATATACTATAAATATGAAATTATTCGATTTAATTTGAACGATTCATATTTAAATAAAAAATATTTTTTATTTATATTTTTAATAAATTTTAAAAAAAAATTATAATATATTTATGTAATAAAAAAATATGACAGCGGATTGTCTGAAAATTGTAGGAGTCCGGACAGACAACACTGGCCGACCAAACACCATTATGACATCTTATATCTTTATATATATAATATATATAATATATATAATATATAATATATACTCCTTTTTGAATATTTACTTACATGCAGAGGCAGATGAGATGGATCCAGGTGGATCAGGATCTCAAGGATCTCTGCATTTGTGTTGTCGTTTGAATTTTGTACGCTCCTCCTCAAATGGAGAAAAGTGGTCCGGATATTTTGAGTTAGGTAGGGAAGTGTTAATGAGCTTTTTGAGCAAATTGCACATATTTTTTTCATTTTAGAAATTTAGAATTGAGTTTCAACGAAATTGAGTTGGAGTGTTTTATTTGTAGGATGTGCATAGATTGTGAGCGAGTGGCTACGAAATTTTATAAAAAATGAAAAATGGAAATTGTTAATTATGTAATTTTATATCACCTATTTGTTCATCTATAACGTGGTACCACATAAATTAACTCTATTTTAAAAATCAAAGAAACATAAATGCTGTTTGTTTTTTTTAAGAATATTTATGTTTGTCTAGGATATAATCCATATCACAGACAAGCATACCATACATGTCGGATGTATTTTTATACTTGTATTTATCTAACAGTAATTTTATATGTATTCTATTTTTATCCATTAAGTATTAGCATTACTCATATTTTATCTTTATCCGTTAAAATTAATGAATAATTATCCAACATATTAATAACTTACATAATTTAATCCAGAAATATATCAAACAATTAAATTTATTACTTTAAACGTATATGTACATGATATCATAATATATAACAAAAATATAATTATTAGTCCCATTATCTTTATAAGAATATGAACTACTAACTAAATAAAACTATACAAAATATTTTATAAATCAACCTCACCTTAAATTATTAATAAATAATATTATTTGAAATGTTGTACACAGATCAATCTCATCATGATAAATATATATTATATAGTTAAATAGAGTAAAACTAGTGTGTTCTTAATAGCACCGGACATCTCAGTGCTCCTAACTCAAAATCCGTCGAATTGGTTTCAAATGATAAATTCAAAGTTGCTTCATAATTTTTTTTACATTAGAAATCTTATAGGATATTAAAATTTTCTACTTTTAAATTTTTTTAACTATATATTTCATGTTTTTAAAATGATCTATTTTTATATACAAAATTTCATTATATTATTATTATTATTATAGTCATCTTTAAAAATTTTGAAAAAATAATTAAAAAATTCTAAAAATAGAAAATTTCAGTATCCTACAAAATTTTAATATGAAGAATTTATGAAGCAATTTAGATTTTTTAGTCAAAAGCTTTGTATTCCTAAAAACACGTTAGCTTTACTTTAGTTAAATATATTAATAATAATTATTATATATGATTTTTTTTATATCAATTATTAAGGTCAACAAGAACAAAGTAGTTTTTACTCCTATCCTTATATTATTATTTTTTCTTATCCGTATATATACAACTTCAATAAGCGAATAGAAAGAAAAAAAAAATGTAACTGATAAGTCAGAGATAAGTAAAAAAAAAAAAAAAAGCTCATTGACATCTCACTATATCATTACCTGATGAGTCGGAAACGAAATTACACAAAGAATTAAAAATAAGATGAGAAATTTCTGTCCATTGCTTAGCATCTCTGAGACGACTACAACTCCTCTCTGTTTGAAGACGGAGAAGAGAGATCTAAACCGTTTATTTATTTATTTAAATTTCTGATTTCAAGGTCAGATAGTATGAACAGACTTGGATTCTCCATTGTTGAATCCAGATCAGTCTAGAAAATTCTACAATTCCGTACAAGTTAGAGATGAGACCCATCTTCCATTTCCGCACAGCTTGAAAGCGAAAGCGAGAAAAGAGACGAATGTTTGGGTTGTGGATTTGAAGTGGGTCCGGGTTTTCTGTGGTCGCCTATCAGTCCAAACCAGTTCCAGCGAGTCACTGACATCTGTCTCCACATGTTAACCAAGTTTCTAATTTCTAATTATAATATGAGATATTTTGCGCATCGGATAATGCGCAGCGCACACTGTATAGCGTATGAAAGAAGTCATGGAGATAGAATTATTCATATCGTTATCCATACGGACTTATTTATATATATTAATAATTTTATTATATATAATATTTTTATTAATTTAATTTAAATATCATTGATATATATAATAATTCATTTAAGTTGCATAATAACAATACTGTACAAAATAAATTTACATAATAAAGTCATTAATATGCATTATAATTCATTTAAATTACATAATAATAATATTGTATAAAATGAATTTGTATAATAAAATTATTAATATATATAATAACTCATTTAATGTATATAATTAACTCCGTATCGATAACGGTATCAATAAGCATATCCGTGTATCAGCTCTCATAGTGTATAACCTTGACAGGTGAGAGGTCAAGACTCAAGAGCAATCACAGTGCTCATGACATGTCTAGTTTTGTTCTCTTCTCTTCGGCTTTTTTGTTGAGATCTCAAATCCTTATTCTCTCTTCCTTTTGGAAAGATCGTTGAAAAATTGGAGCGTAATTTGAGACTTTTTCAAGAGAACTTGAATCCTAAGATAAATTAGCCATGGACAGAGTCCACATCTGACATGATATCTCTCTGCTGTGTTGCGAGAGAATGGAAAACCAAATCGTAGAAAATAAAGGTTTTGTTTTGGTGATAAGTTTTGAGAGGAAGAAAAAGCCATGGATGGAGGAATTGTGTTGTGTTGTGTTATGTTGTCTTTGAAGATATTAATTTACTGAATTAATTGTATGCTTATAAAATGATGGCAGTCGAGTCGCAATCCTCGCTCTCTTTTTTTTTTTTTATTAGTAAAGGTTTCTATTTCGGGAGAATCAATTAAAGTCTACAAATTTACGAATCGATCCAATCAAATAAACAATTTTACACTCCGACCATTCTCCGTTCTATTGATTTCACCATGAAATTATGAAGGTTAACTCACTCTCTGTATTCTGCAAAACAAAAATAGCTTCAATTAATTGATAATGTCCAAATATTTTAAATTTCATAAGTTTGGTCGCAATTTAAAATAAGACTTTTTATATCTAAAAAAACTCAAATTTTATTTAAATTTTGAAACACCATCTCTAGAAGCACCAAAAATTTCCAGCAATAGACAATAATAACTCAACTTGAGAAAAAAAAATACAACAAAAAGTAATAACATTAAGACTTAGTAAAAGTATTTATTTTACTAGGTATGTAAAACACATAAGTATTGTTTGACAATGCTTCCTTTAATCTCCTTGATTTTTTTTAAATTTCTAATTGTTTAATCATCTCAAACATATATTTTTTTAGCACGAATTAAGAACACTTTTTTTATCTGAGATTTTAATTCCTATCAGTATCTTAAAGCACTTCTCTCTTTAAATTAAATCTCCTTAATTTTTACTCACGAATTAAGATAACCGAACATAAAATCTTTAGCGTAAATTAAATTTTAATCTTAATTATGTGGCCAAACGGGTCCATAAAACTCACTAAGTATGAGCATTCGTAAATAGCATTTTTTGTATTTGGTGGAATTTCTCACGTAGAGCATTTTCTTTTCTGAGAATAATGTTAAAGAGATTCAATGAAAATGAAATTATTTTAAGCGTATATTCTATTGGTACTATATATGGTACGAGGCATTTAATTTAAGCTACAAGAAATAATTATTTGTACAGCGAATGAAATAGCAACAGTAAATATGTAATCAAATTCCATTCATTATTTCATTGATTTACACTAAAAAATTAATTATCAGCATGACAATGGATTATGCAATAAATCGCATAAAAAAACAAATTAGAGAAAATTATATTAATTGGTCCTAAAATCTTCAAAGAAGCAGAATTGATTAATGGTAATTTTTATAGAATTAACTGTATCAAGAGCTAATAACATGCACTTTTACAGAGAAATTTTGTAAGAAATCACTGAACAATCTATTAACACCTTATTTGAATGGAGGAGAGGGGAAAAGAAGGAAGAAAAACAAATTTCATATTTTTTTTTATTTTGTTGAATATGAAATAGAGAAAGATAAAATTAGCAGAATTATCTATTTAATTTTAAAATTTCTTAATTATTAAAGTTTATAAATAAAAAATTTAAGAACTATGATGTTATTTTTTTCTCTCAAATTTCAAGGAAAAAATGAATTTATTTCAGAAGCTGGAACACTAATATAATGAAAATAAAAGAATAGAGACTAAATTCAACGTTTTGAAAAAAAATAAAAATTAAGAAGAACAACCTCAACTTTTTCATTAGATCATACACGTCCATAATGAAAAATATGTGTCATAGTGAAAAATCTAATTTTTTTTCTTAAAATATAATATTTCCATTTTCCACAATGACTAAAATTTTCAAAGGAAAAATGAAAATTCGATTTTAATGATGTTTCTCCTAAATACATACTTGGTCAAATAAAGCAGCCTTCAATGACATTTTCCATGACATCTAATCAAAATCAAGTCATAGGTTGCTAGTCTAATTAAAAGAAATTTAAAACTTAAACACTACCCCAACATTTAAATTATCAAAAAAAAAATTACTCACATAAGTACTACTACTAATTGTAGTTGTGAGTCTCTTTCAACATGTGATATCTTTTAACATCAAACTAATTTGATTTGTCATGAAGAGCTTGTAATCTGATTACTGTATTTTGAAATTGATTTCAACGGTCAATTTTGAATCCCTCGTGATTGATCTTTCCATTTTCCATTGGTTAATTAATGTCGCCCGTTGGGAAAATAACTTTATTAAAGAAGAGATTTATTAGATTACATTCTCAGTATCCAGAGCAGAAAGTTACAAAAGCTAAAAAAAGATGATTAGATGGAGGTGGCATGCATGATATTAACAACAATGGGAAGTACAAACTTATTGGAGTGATATAAATTGTTGTTGTTTGCACAATTTTATAAGATATGAAATGTATGATAGAGAGGAATTCAAATTGTTTATTGATTTGTTTTAGACTTTATTAATTCTGGACCGTTTGATTCCTGATACGGCGGTGTATATCCAAATAATAATTCTTTGAGTTGGTAGCAATAATTTGGCAAATTGGCATCTCTTAAGTTTGTCATGTCTCAGTAAAATTGACTCAAATTTGTGCTCAATTTGAATTAATTGCAGATATAAATGCTGGACTGGTTGGATGGAACTTCAAATTAATGGGATGGAAATTTTAATTTTATATTTTTATCTTCATATTTTACAATTGGGGATTGTTGTGGATTATATTAAATATAATTGAAGGCTACATGTTCAAACCTAGTACTAGGAAATGAAAAATGACATGTTGTATTGGAGTATGTTATGGAAAAAATACAATATATGAGGGAACAATGCAATAATATAGATGTATATTATAATATATATGTATATTATGTATTATGATTTCAATGTAACAAGACGTGTTTTTTTATGACAAAAATTGATATGATATATTATATCATATAAAGTAGTCATGATATGATACGTCATGACATGATATGACATGTCACACAGTTTTGTATAGACATACCGTAATGAAATACTATAAATATCAAACCATTATTTCAAAAAAATATTCCACAATTTTTTTAAGCTCCTTCCAAATTATTTACATTTTGTCATATGATTAAAAAAATCAACTTGATTTGTCTGCTCAATAAAAATATTTCTATAATTTTTTATGAAGTAAAATATGACACAAAAATTTCCAATATTTTCTCCACTTTAAAACAATTTTCCAAATTTTTTTCATAATTTTAGGAAATATTTTCAATCAACAGTTGAAAATCTAGAAACTATTTTTTAACATGACAAAAACAATTCACATAATTTTTTCATTTTATAATATATTTTTTTCAAAATTTCTACAATTTTTGTATTTTTCAAATTTTTTCAATGAACAATTTAAAATCCAACTAGAAAAAATTAAACATAATTGTGACATCATGTTTAACACATAAACATATTTAAAATATAAGACGACATGACTAAATGTGATGTATTATAAATATGAAGATTTTTTTTCAAACATTTCTAATACATCATATATTTAGATCACAATATTTTTTTTATCATATGACATATTTAAAACACTAATCAGCACTGAGTTTTATGGAAAAGCGAACCTAAGCCTTGCTTCTATGAAAAAAAAATACTCAATTCCCAAAACATACCTGTAAATATTTCATTTACATTATAAGAAGGTTCTTGGCTAGATTGAAGATTATATAAGAAATGAATATAGATCTATATTGATTAATTTTAATTCTTCATGTACTTGTATCTTTTCTAGATGCAGTTGAGTCCTACTTGTTTCTAGTTAAATCTAATGTATATATCAAATATATTCTTCAATACCAGATAGTAAGTTTCATTTAAATTATCAATTAATCTACATTTTATCAATACAACTTTAGAAAACTTAAGTACCGTGTATAATTAAAACTTGAATTGGTTACAAGACTACTTTAATTTGAATTACAAAATAGCAATCAAATATTCCACATAAAAATAGTGTTTTTTTTTCTCATGAAAGAATTCCTAGTAAAAGTTCGTAAATAAAATAAGGGAATTGATATATAAATACCGTTGTCGATACGAGTTTTAGTATATACATTAAATGAGTTATTATATATATTAATGATTTTATTATGTATTGTACAATGATGTCCATTATTTAATTTTAAATGAGTTATTATGTATATTAATAATATTCAAATTGAATAATAAAAATATTGTATAAAATAAAATCGTTAATATATATAATAACTCATTTAATATTTAATGTAAATAATGATAATTCTATAATATTTTTCAAGAATTAATTTCTAGTACAAATTTATAAATATAATAATAATAATAATAATAATAATAATAATAATAATAATAATAATAATAATAATAATAATAATAATAATAATAATAATAATAATAATAATAATAATAAAAGGGTTTGCCAAGTCAGTGGGACCAGTGCGTCCGTACTAGTTCATAAAATTTGAAAAGTACAGGGTGTATATTCAAATCTTACGAAAAGCAACAGAGCATATATATTTGGAGCTATCCCGCGAAGCTCAGAGCTTACAACACCAAACGGCCTCTTGGAATCCAATTTCAATTCTCTCTTTCTTTAGAAAAATATACCAAAATTAGCTTCCATTTTTAACCCAAGAGCAAAAAGGGAGAAGAAGAATATCTCCTCAATTGAGAAGCTCGACTTGGGAATTGAGATTCATTCTTCTTCGTCGTTGAAACTTGGAATCGAGAGAGAGAGAGAGAGAGAGAGAGAGAGAGAGGCAATAATTGAATTCAATTCAGAAAAGAGAGAAGAGAAAGAGAGAGAGGGGGGTTGAAAAGCAAAGAGGAGTTTGCGTTGATTTCTTCTTAATCTGGAGAGATGGGTTTTGAATTGGGCACACAACTACTAGCGCGATTAGGGATCCTTTCGACGACCTCTGATCATGCCTCAGTAGTATCGATCAATTTGTTTATAGCGTTGCTGTGCGCTTGCATCGTGATCGGGCATTTGTTGGAGGAAACCAGATGGATGAATGAGTCGATCACGGCACTAATTCTCGTAAGTATTTTTTAATCTGCAAATCAACTGAAAAGAGTTGCAACGATTGGTTGCCTTCTTCTTCTTTGTTATCATTTTATTTTTTTTTATATAAGAGTTGTTATTAATCCTGATATTTATTTATTTCTAAATATTTTTTGTGGAATCTAAATCCGAGTCTTTCCGTAAAGAGACGAGATCTATCATCACTGTGTTAGATCTGCAGTTCCCTTCTTCTTCTTCATCTTGTCATTATTTAATCTTTATTTTTCTTCTTTGGTGGTTTCAGGGATTGTGTACTGGTGTGGTTATTTTGCTGACAACCAAAGGAAAAAGCTCTCATATTTTAGTCTTCAGTGAAGATTTGTTCTTTATCTATCTCCTACCACCAATTATATTTAATGCTGGGTGAGTTTCTCTTTGGTAATTTTTACTAATTACCATCAAAGTTGCTATCTTTTTGAATTCACAGGATTTATATGTAAATTTTTCATGTTATTTAACTGAAACCACCTTTGCTTCTAGAGTTACTAGTAGTTTCAACCAATCGCCACCTTTATAAAATAGTTCAATTTCAATGTAATTTGGTTTGGGCTAAAGTTGCTTCTAGCTTATTCTATTTGTCTGAAGTTCCTTTTGCTGTTTAATATAATTTGATAGGAAAATGTTTGAGAGATATCTTATCGATATTCTAATTTTATTATTTATATAAAATTAATTATTATCATATTAATAATTTATTTTAAATTGAATAATAAAAATAATGTATAAATAAATTATATAATAAAATTATTAATGTAAATACTGATTTATTTGATTTAAATAATGACGGTATAAACTATAATGTCTATATATCAACTCTCAATTTGATATATTTGGCTCCCTGTTGGGTCAATAATTGCGTGCATGTGCGTCACTTGGTTCGTGCTCCCTCTTATTGTACTATTCTCATCATTTCACGGTTTAATTTTAAAAAAAGGGAGTATTTAATGATCACCAAAGACAAAACAGAGAGATTTCTCCCTTCTTTCTGAGTTTTGTTTGATCAAAAGCATCTGCAATAATTCCAACAAGAAACTGTTCTTTTCTTTTACCCCCTTGCAAACTATGCATATTTATCTTTTCCATGAAAAATAGACAGAAACTGTATCAGCACTAATTAAACTTTTGGTTTCTTCAGTAAAACTTAAAATGACAGAAACAGTAGAATTTTAGGAAATGAATGATCCTCATGAAATTTGGTCCCCGTTTAAATCCAAGTTTTATCTGATATTTCAGGTTCCAAGTAAAAAAGAAACAATTCTTCCGCAATTTCATGACAATTACACTGTTTGGTGCTATTGGGACTCTAATTTCTTTCTTCACTATTTCTTTTGGTAAGTGTAAATTCTTATATTTATTAGTTAGTTTGATTATTTTGTAATTTCTTGAAATTAATCTGACTTCCTAATTAATGTATTTTACTGTTACCAGGGGCTATCTGGTTATTTAAAAGGATGGATATTGGTAACCTTGATGTTGGAGATTTGCTTGGTACATCTTCCAAACTCAATTTGCTATAATTTATTTCTAACTCAATCATTATTATAGATAATTTCTCTTTAGAAGTTATGTAATGTTTAGTGCTATTGTGTTTAATACTAATTTTATTGTTTTCTTTCATTATCTGTTTTCAGCCATTGGTGCGATATTTTCTGCAACCGACTCTGTGTGCACATTGCAGGTTCATATTCTCAAGACATTTATTATTTTTATACAGTTTACCATTATAAAATTTGAATTTTTCACCATATCTTAAAATTTTTGATAATAAGTCCATCCTGATTCATTCAATACGTTATGGAAGTAATTTGAAGTACTTCACACAAAAAGTATGATGCTTCCTCCGGCCTTCTTAATTATACTAATTGTAACTATTTCTTTTGAAAAGGTACTGAGCCAAGATGAGACACCGTTCCTCTACAGTATTGTATTCGGTGAAGGAGTTGTGAATGATGCCACATCGGTGGTGCTGTTTAATGCGCTTCAGAGTTTCGACCTTGATCACATTGACGCTTCACAATTGTTCAAGTTCGTCATGAATTTCTTCTATTTGTTCGTCACTAGCACCTTTCTTGGAGTATTTGTGAGTGGAAATTATTCCCATGTTTAATATTCACAGAACATTCTAACTGTAAAAGCATCATAATAAAATGACCAGAATAAACTAATGTTTTGATCTGTTTTATGTAGACTGGCCTGCTTAGTGCGTACATTATCAAGAAACTTTATTTCGGAAGGTTTGTTACAAATAAAAATTGTGCATGTTATTTGATATTTTATTATGAAGATACTACTACAAGCTAAATAAAGACCTGATTTTACTGGTACAATTATGTATTGGCTGCCAATTACAATAAAGTAGAACCTCTCTTTGTGTCTAATAATGTTCCGATCGGCTACCTCAAAGTAAAAGAGAAACATCTTGTAAATATACTGGCCAATACATACCGATACCAAGCTGTAAACTCAAAATATCTTTACAAGAAACTTATCTGCTAAGCTATCAATTTCAGGCATTCCACCGATCGTGAGGTGGCACTCATGATGCTCATGGCCTATCTCTCATATATGCTAGCTGAAGTAAGTAAGCCTTTGATTTAGAATTTAAACATAACAACAGAAATGAAATTGTCATTCTCTGACGATCTCGTTTTTTTTTTCACTTCAGCTGTTGGATTTGAGTGGAATTTTGACAGTGTTTTTTTGTGGAATAGTGATGTCTCACTATACTTGGCATAATGTTACCGAGAGCTCAAGAGTCACCACCAAGTAAGCTTTATTATTATTTCTATTCATGATTCTTTGATATAATGTCTGTTGAGTTCACCAGTACCAAAGATGCTCCATTTTCTTGTAGATTCTTATCCTGTGCAAATCATTATTTCCACATGGATTTTCTTTTCCAACTATTTTTGTAATATTTTTCATTATTTTAACTGCATTGGCTTATATAGGCATGCATTCGCGACCTTATCATTTATTGCCGAGACATTTCTCTTCCTTTATGTTGGCATGGATGCACTCGATATTGAAAAATGGAAATTCGCTAGTGACAGGTAAATTCTCTTTTCCATAAACCACAATCTTAGTAAATTCAAATGGCTTTGACTTGTCAGCATTCCTGACTCATATTATCAGCATACCCGACTGGTACCAGAATCTAATTGCTTATTTTTTATGTATGCTTTTCAGCCCTGCAAATTCACTTGGAATTAGTGCGATTTTGCTCTCTTTGGTTTTGGCTGGCAGAGCGGCTTTTGTTTTCCCTCTCTCATTCTTATCAAACCTGACAAAACGATCTTCCGATGAAAAAATCAGCTTCCGCAAACAAGTATGACTTTATTAATTAAATTTGTTTTTGTGCTCTCTCTCTCTATCTATACTCTATTGCAAACTAATGTAATACATTTTCATTTTTCTTAACAGATTATAATATGGTGGGCTGGTCTGATGAGAGGTGCTGTGTCGATCGCTCTTGCTTACAATAAGGTAAAATATGGACATATTCTAGGGAATTAAGCTATAATTAGTGTTCATCATTCCAAATGGTTTTATGGATCTAAACTTTTAAAACATCAGGCAGTTTTCAAACACAATGAATCTAAACTGTTAAACTTGAACAACATCATAACTAAATTGTGCAATTCAAAAATTTATCGGTACGGAACCAAGAGGTCAAAAAATGACAAAAATTGGTTGTGATAAAACGAACTTCTCAACCTTGATATTGGGGAAAACAAATTTCAAATGGTGTGTTTTCACTGGATATCGGGGGAAAAAATTGAGCTCCACCCAACAGCCTTGTTCATAGAGTAATGTTATTACAGTCTAATTTTGATTTATTTCTATTTTTGAGAACTTTCTAAGTAGCAGAAATGTTTTTTTTTGTCAGTTTACAAGATCTGGCCACACACAAATTCGCGGCAATGCAATCATGATTACTAGCACCATAACTGTTGTTCTTTTCAGCACAGTGGTAAGATATCTTTTCTTATTTCCATTATTTTTCTCTTCTTCTAGAATCAGGCCAAATCCTGAATGATCAATCATAAGTAAACTATTTTTTATTTTTTATATTTGCAAATAAAAGACCAACAATTCATTTGTGCCTTTTTCTGAAAATTAATCTTGACAACACAAACTGTTAATATCTTTCAGGTTTTTGGTCTCATGACAAAACCCCTAATACAGCTCCTTTTGCCGACACAACCGAGACACAGTTCTGACAACAATTCTGAACCCTCGTCACCGAAATCACTCACTGCACCTCTTCTCAGTAGTCTTAACGGTTCGGATCTTGAAATTGGGGACCACCCACTGACCCGTCCGTCAAGCATCCGCTTGCTCCTGACAAAACCAACAAAAACAGTGCATTTCTACTGGCGTAAATTTGACAATGCAATAATGCGCCCTATATTTGGGGGCCGTGGATTCGCTCCTTATGTACCCGGTTCGCCGATTGAACAGAGTGTTCATGGTGGTGACTAGAGAGTAAATAAGAGAAGGCACAACACGTCAAGGTGTGTGAAGGGGGTCATTTTTCACTTTTAGGTGGGGATTGAAAAATTACACGGTTACCTTATGAAAGTTGTTATATCTCTGGATACAAGAGAAATACTTAATTACCCTCCGGTGAATTCGGGAGTGTACGCGTGAAAACGAATGCAAAGTTTTGTGTGTGAATTTAGGGGAGTTGCACAGATTTTGTGCTAGGTCTCTGACAATACCAGATCTTTTAGGTCTAGATGTAAATTCTAGTTTTCTTGATACAAACAGATAAACTGCTCTTAGGTATGAGATCGAGAGGCTATATAGATAGAGGAAAGGTGCAAAGGCAGAGCATTTGTATTATCGAGTTTGAGTTGCCGCGATGATCCGACAAGTGCCTTGTCGGAATCTAAGTATAATTCATTTGTTTTTTTTGCTTTTTTTTCCTTTCCTTGGTTTTTGTGTGTGTGGTTTGTATTCCATAAATTAATCTCAGAGTTCAAAAAATTGTACTGTAAAATTTTGATAGTTTTTTTGGGCAGTAAAAGCATGCAATCTGAAAAATACTAGATATTGATTTGAATAAACTATGGCTGTTAACAAAATTAATTGCTTGTAGCTTCATGCCTAGCCCTTTGTTAGCCGTGCACCTTTGGCAAATATCCAGAAATTGTGTTTACATGCAAATTATCTTACATGTAAAAGAAAAGATGTTTTATTGTTAATCAAAATTTCCCAATTCTTCAACTTACAGGAATGGTTACAAACTCTAATTTCATGAAGGAATAAATTGGATATGGACATTAATATTAGGCTATAGCTGCCCATTACATGAAACTAGAATTTGGTGGATTTCATGTGAATTCTATCTTTTGACAAGGAAAACTTTTTCTCTCCTTTTTTTTATACAAAAGCTTTTTTCACGGACGTGGAAACAAAGAATGATGAGGCCCGAAAAGGTTTAGGTTTATTTAGAAAAATCCGATCTAATGGCTAATGAGCATTTAGAATTATTTTAAAAAAAATTAAAATTTTATTACGTGCAGAAATTATTACTGATTAATTGATAGGCAAAGCGACCCTTGAATTTCTCTTAGTAATGAAAAATATTAAGATAGCATAAATATATATACAATTATTATTTTTTCCTTTTAAGTGAATGAAGGGTTCAACACTCTTTTTTTTTATATATATAATCAAATAAACTTCAATAAGAGTTGAATATTACTACACGGAGAGACTAGTGAAATATTCATTAATTAAATGGAGAACATTCATAAGTTCTATATCCATAGTTTTTAAAAAAAATTATATCCATAGTTAATATCTAATATCTATATACATGTAGATTTGACTTCACAATTTATTCAGCAAGTCTTAGTTTCTTAGGTAGTTATCCTTAAGGAAAATGTTTGGGAGATACCAAAATCGATACCGATTTTATTATTCATATTAACTATTTTATTTATGCAACTTATTTTTTACAATATTTTTATTATTTAACCCAAATACCACTAATATAAATAATAATTCACTTAACTTGAATAACAAAAGTACTGTACAAATAAATTGCATACTAAAATCGTTAATATGAATAACAACTCATTTAATCTGAATAACAAAATCGGTATCGATTTTGATATCAATTTTGATATCTATATATTAGCTCTCTATCCTTAATTATATATTTCATCATTTTGGACATGCAGTGAAATCTACAAGTGTAGTTCAGTTCAGGAATCAATTGTATATTTCCATTAATCTAGACACATGGTGAGAAACAAAAACTATAATCTTAATTATCTTTTTTTTTTTTTGAAATAGTGATCTCTAGGATCACCAATTCCATTAATAGAAACCATATAGATACAAGTTTTAAGTAAGTGATCGTCTCCACAAACAGAAATTAGCCAATGCCAGTTTTATAGAACACAACTGTCCAAGTACAAAACAGGAGATGCACAAAAGAAAATACAGAATATAAAAGCATAGTCATTCTAAAGCAGACAGGAGAGCCATCTGCACTTGTACATCATAGAGTTCATATCCTCTACTACGATGCACTGTGCATCATAGTATATTATTCATCTGATCGTATTAAGATTCGTGTAAAATAAATCTAAAAAAAAAACCTTCTATAATCCATCCGTTTGTACATCATGTAGCGTAGTGCTGCGCAGCAGAGGATTAACACTCTCATCATCAGGAGAGAACTCAGGGAGAATCACTGAGCTTCCTACTCTACCACCTAAGGCGGCTTGCTCGCAGGTGTTACGCTTCCTGTCCATAGAAGAAAGTGAGAACAGATATAAAGAAAATAGGGGCTCTCCACAAGGCCTTTCTTCTTTTCTTCACAAACTATCCTGTAACCAATTTTTATTTTAATATAAAGAAAACAGGGCTCTGCCCTCTATTTCTTTTCAAAAAAAAGAAGAAGAAGAAGAAAATGAGAACAGATAAGAGCAGCTAGAGACCTGATAGGTGTAGGTTTAGTGTCAGGATTGAATGTGAGTCTATCCCCCCCCCCCCCCCCAAGTCCCACACCCGGGGTAGCTACACGGTTCTTCGGAGCATTGCCAGTGATTGGGTAAGATGTCTAGCAACCTGGAATCTGTTTCCATTACCAACATTCCAAGCCTCTGTGAGGGTACATGTATGCTGAGGTCATCTCATGATCCAACCATCTGTCAGTCCAGAACGGGGTTCGAAAGCCACCACCAAGAGCCGTTCTAGCCCCTAGATCGACCGGCTCTCTCTTTCTTGCTCTACTACTTTCCAAAAAGGGGACTTGTATCTGGAACTGGAACCAGCCAATTTGAGCAACACAATGTTCTTTCAAAGGCTGTGACAATTTGGATCAATAAACTGACACCACCATTTGCCAATTGTAGAGCTTTATTCATCAGGTGAAGATCTAGAAATTAATAGTTGGATTGTAGTGATGCAATAACTAAGACAGAAGCTGACGACGCAAAATGTAAACACCAGAAAAAGAAAAAGAAAAAAAGGAAAACAAAGAACACCAGTAGCACTGAGCAGACAGTGCTCTTTTCATCGTTCACTAAATCAATCAAATTTATATTGAAAAAAATAAAGCTTCATAGGCCCATGAGAAATCTCATTTGCATATAACAAAATGCTGACCCGTTAAGTAAGATCCGGACCGTTTGGGCCTGTGAAAGCCCAATATGGTAATATAAACTAAAATTAAATTACAAATTCATTTATCAGATATTATCAGCATCATTTCTCTACATACATCGTACAAAACTATAAAAGGTTGCGGTATTATTTATGGACATTAAGTTATTTATAAAATCTAATTATATATACATTTTGATGTAAGTACATATGGTGTATATTTATACTCCTAGTTGTTTCTTCGGAGTTAATTTTTTAAAAAAAATTCTAAAATTTCCACAAAAATCTCAGTGTAATTTGGAAATCCTCTGTATGAGTCCATTTGTGCTAATATAATTTTTTTGTGTAAACAAATCTACTAAGAAAAGTGTTATTTTTAGATTAATTCGGGTCAAATGTTGCAAATCTACTAACAAAAGTGTGTTTGAATTAATCTCCTCTTTAGAATTTCCTGTAAAATTTTATCTGAATTAAAGCAGTAATTTTTTTTTATATAAACTCATAAAATAATTTTTAAAGTCCCTTCACTATGTTGAGTACTTCATGTAATTAAAGAGGCTGCTAGAAAAGCTCTGTAAATAAGTTGCCATATAACTTGTGGTTATTTTATGTATTACTTTTATGAGGGTAAAAAAAAAGGAATTTATGGAAGTGGATGGAGTTATTCTTAATTGGTGAAGACAATAAATTTAAGTAAATATGAGAGTTTTATAATATTGAAGAATAAATATAATATAGCAAATTTTTGAAGAGAAAATATGGTATTGAGCTTGAAGGATATGCATGAAATTTTGTCTTCAAATAATACATCAAATTTTGTACGAAGTATAAACAAATGTGTGGTATATATTGCAACATGTTGCATGTGTCTAGTTATACCTTTAACAAAGTTAGACCCCATTTAAAATATTTTTATAATTTATCATTTACAAGTGCATAAATTTATAATTCAAATATTTCCAAATAAAAAAAATTCAGAGATAATATCTAAGTTTTATTATTTACAGGCACATATATTCTCTGTACTAAACAAGAAAGATATCATATATTGTAAATACAAATATGAATACATTTACATCACAATATGCGCATCTATTTAATTTATAATTAATTTTGAAATATCATTAAATACTTGCACGTGCTTAATATCTTATGCTGATTGTGAGATCATAAAAAATGACAAATAATTAATCTCGGAATATAATCTGATACTTGAAGATTAGCCCAATCATCTTGAAAGTGACATCAACTATTTTGCAAAAATAAATGCATAAATTGGGATACATAAATATTAAATAACGATTTATTTAGTTCCTGTCTCACTTTAATTATACAATGTTGACCATTAAAAAGTGACATAATTAGATTGCATGATTAAAAACTACATATCTAATAATATCTAATAATGATAGGTCTCATCTGTCTACGAGAGACGTATGTGTTGGAACTAATATTTATAAATTCGGATAGCTACAAAATAAAATGAAATAAACTAGAATAAATTAAAATAAATAATTAGAATTATATTATCCGGATCGTGATATTGTCACCGTTCTTAAGCGTATTCCGTCTTCTATATGCAAGATTTGAAATCGCAATCAAAATAATTCGGAGTTATCACTCCTTAGAGCACGACCATGAAAATGACTGATGATAGCTCCACAATATCCAGCAGAATATATTGAAATAATATTTTGAAATAAAATTGAAGAATTATTTGATCAATTACATAGAGAATATTTTCTGTCAATAAATATTTCTGGAAATGTATTGATCTTGTTTATATATATTACAGAGTAACGACTAGTATAGTCCTAATTAATTGTATGAGTTATTGGACTATACAAGCAATGGCAATGAATAGAGAAAATAAATACGATTAAATGACTAACAGAAACACGTTACTATATCTCATGAATATTATGTCATTGATTGCTAAAAATTGATTGCAAATTTCCCAGCAGATTCAACTGGTCGCACAGTGATATTTTAGGTTAATTACTTTGGTCTTCAATTTACAAAGTTATATTTTGTACATAAATGAATTGGATAGGAATTAGAAGAACAAATGGAACAATTCATTTAAACATATAACAAATTTAATGAAAGGAAATTTTGTGTTTTTTTCTGAACAAGTTGTAATAGTATGTTTAAGTTCTGTAAAAAAATATTTGAAAAAAAATAAATATTAGGACTAACGAGAATCTTTATTTAAAAAAATAAATTAAAATAAATTGCATGATTAAAGTAATCATGTCCATTCATGATTTCTCAAAGTATATCATCCTGAAAAAATTAAATATTTTTATCAGTATCTCAAGTACTGATAACAATTAGCTTTAATTTATGAATGAAAATATGAAAATATTTTTATCAGTATCACTTCCTTTTCTGTAGTGAAGATTAGTAGTTTTTTCTTTTTTTAATTATCTGAATTATATTTGTATTAGTAAATGTATTATTTGATATCCGATTCGTATTCTATTTGTTTAATATCCGATTTATATCTAGATTTGTATTTATATCCGAAAACCATTAAAGGATAAGGATACGATTCGACCATTATCATCTATATCGAATCCGTTTACACCTTTTAATAACACATTGCATATGTTTATTTATGGCTTTAATTAATTAGGATAACAATATCATATATAAATTCACAAAAAAAATTACAAATAAACCATAGAAATATAAAATAAAGTACTAAAATGTAAGTTCAGCAAATTCTTAAAAGAACGACAACTTACGTACAAACAAATATACGACAATACATCTGCAACATTTTGCATGCTTTCTTATTCATACGCAAAGTTTTACAACATTTTTTCTAATTGATTTTTTTTAATAAGGTTCCCGTTAACCCCGCAATTTATTTCTTTTCAAATATAATTTGTGGGATTTAATCTGTATTTTTTCATAAAAAGACGAGACATATCACTACTGTGCTAGGTCTGTTGTTCGTATAATATGATAATATATCTACAACATTTTGCATGTGTTCTTATATTATCTTCTACTTCCGATTTGACATTTTTCCTTTTCTTTTAACTCTGATAGTTTGTTTGCTGTTAGGGGATAAATATATCAAATATTATTTGTTCATATTTGTGATAGAGATACAAATTCAGATATTTTTTTTATCAGATATAATTACATAATTCAATTTGAAAGCGATATTGATTGAGATATTTATTGAATCCAGATTTTTTTTGAAATTTGGATATCGATATAAAGGTTCATATACCATTTTGATTTAACTTTGAAATATGACATGAAGTTTTCTTACAAATCCAAATAATCTTATATCTAATTCAAGTTCATGTTTCAATCTTTTATTAAGATTTACAATTTTTTGATATATTCTTGCTAATAACATAATAAATTAGTGATTAACTTCTGTTAATTATTATATTTCCTATTCCTGCTCAAGTTATTAGCTGAATTTCTTGCATCTAAGATATATTGCAGAAATGTTAATTAATAACATCCTGTTGAAATGATACTTAAAATTTCATTATTTGACACGTCTGTCTTACTGACTCACACCGTGTAATTACTATTATGTTTTCGAAATAAAAACTCCCGTTAACCCCGATATTTATTCCTTCTCAAATATTTTTTCATAGAATTTGAACATATGTCTCTCTCTTAAAAAACGAAACTCATCATCACTGTATTAAACCTAGAGTTGCTCATAAATAATTATTACTAATTACTAATTAGTCTAGCATGGAGATATTTTTGAGACAATATCTCCACCTTTTGGTGAGCAACCAATTAGGAGCTTCTCTCCTGAGCACAAAGTTACCAACAGAAAACCACATACAATTTTATAAATCAGACTCTATACTAGTGCTCCTTGTAAAAGTTGACAAGCATATATAACTTTTGTTATTTTTTATCTCTTTTCGTTTCTGGAATTATTTTATCATGATGATCAAGAAAAGTAGAAAACATTGCTTCTTCCTTTTTGGGTTTTTTTAAGAAAATTAAATTAAACCTAAAAATCTATAAAAGTTAGTTAAAAGGATTTCAAATATATATTCTTTTAGATGAATGATATTATCTTTGTTAATAAGCTAAAAGTTAATTCTCTATTTTTTTTTCCTTTTCTTTATAAGCTTGACTTGATAATAAAACAATTAAATTTATTATACAATTTAGTTTTCACATTTTATTTAGACAATTATTTTCATGAACTATGAAATAGTGGGGGCAATGACATATCTCCCCCTCCTCAACAATCAATTTATTATGCAGTGCTCATTTTAAGTATAAAATATTCATAATATTTTTGTATTTTTGTAGTATAATGTTTGAAATATTTATGTTTATATATAAGATTATTAATATAAATACAAACTCATTTAATATAAATAACAAATAATAATATTTATATATCAACTCCCTTACCCTATTTATTCAATTTTCATGCAAAAACTAGACCACAGAAACCTTGACAAAGGCCATTTATAGCAACACCGGATAAGATCTCATCTGAGCATTGGGGTCCACTCTTACGAGTTGTGCTGGACTTGGATAAGATCTCATCTGTGTCTGCCAGCAGATTTGCTCCAAATTTTGTTTCTATTTATATTACTCTATTATTTTGAGAAAAATAATAATATTTAAGTTAAATAATAAAAATATTATAAAAAATAAATTATATAATAAAATAATTAATATGAATAATAAAATTGATATAAAATTTTAATGTCTCTGGAACCTTTTCCTTATTTACATTACTCTACTATTTAAAAATCTCCGTCTCTTTCTACCTGTCTGTGCCTGCCACCAACCCTAGAAATTTCTCGACCTTAATCCCAACCTAACCTAACTCTCAGGTCTCAAATCATCGGCTCCTATTCCGGACTTAAATAAAGGGAAAATCCCAAAATTGCGCTTCGATTTTTCTTTTCCACGACTCCTCCACCACCTACTTACTTCCCTTGCAAAGAAATAAAGGGAAAAAAGAGGAAAGAGAGAAAGAGAGAAACCTCCTTGTTATGGTGTTGGTCTTTCTTTCACTGTCTAATTTGGGGAAAATTGGCAAAAGATTTTGACCAGACTGAAATTTCCTCAATTGGGTTTTTTCCCCGAATGGGAAGATATTTTCTTTCTCACTTCAAGAGTAAATCCAAACTCTCCCTGCTGAAATTGGGTCGATTCAACAACACTTTTGCCATTTCAATCACGCCCAATTATGCAATAATTAAGGTTTATTAGCTTCCAATTTCCATTACCCTTTTTTTTATATCATTGGAGAAGTTTCCGAAGGGGGAAAGTAAAAGGTGATGTCTTTCAAAACTTTAATTCAAGACATGAGAGAGGAAATAGGGAGCTTTCGTTTGAGGTCGTCGAGGTCGCTCCGTGCCTCGGTGGTGCATGAAGAACCAGCTCCATTTGGGGAAATTGATGCCTTGAAGCAGAGTTGCTGGGCCAATCTCCCACCCGAACTGTTGCGGGATGTGTTGGTACGGATTGAGGAGGCAGAGGCCTCATGGCCCCCACGCAAGGATATAGCGGCTTGTGCAGGTGTTTGCCGCTCTTGGCGAGATATCATGAAGGAAATTGTGAAGCTTCCGGAGATATCCGGGAAGCTGACATTTCCTATTTCACTCAAGCAGGTATAAATTCTAAAGTTTTTAACTGGTACCACACAATGGAGGTTTCTGGTCTGAATCCAGTCTCAGACAGTTTTGTTTATTTCACTAAAAAGCAGAATAAGCTTATGTTTCTATTTTAACTGTGCAGCATGTTAAAAATGTGGTATGGTAAGTGTTATGTGAAACATACGAAGGAAAGTGTAAGCTTCTGAAATGCATATAATATATGGCATAATCAATGAAATCTATCATATCATTATGATATGCTAGTCTGTGTGCTAGCCTTCCTTCAACTTAGTCATTTCGAACATATGAGACATGAGGAGATAGCTACGGTTATTTCAGTATTATTTTCAAGAACATTAGGAAATGAGTGGTGGGGGTGATAATTTTCCCATGTTTTATACTGGTTCATGAATTTTATCGCCTTTTTTCAAGGGGCATTCATGATGCCCCGAGGTTTTGCAGAGGTGGATGAGAAAGTTTGTCTTTTGCTATAATAATAGTAGAAGCAGATTAGTGCAGTTACCTTTTCAGATCCATCCTCCAAAATGCTTGTGCCAAATTGACTAGTTGTAGGTGGGGTACAAGAAGTGGCGCGAGTATTACTGTTTAATTTTAGAAGTATAATTTTTGTGTAGTCGATCGCAGAAAACTAAGCATAATATAATTATTCTTTGTTTTGCATTTAGCCCGGGCCAAGAGAAAACCCTCTTCAATGCTTCATCAAGAGAAACTGCAATTCACACACATACTACCTTTACCTCGGTTTAACACAAGGTACGCCTAAAAGTTTCAACTGCTTGGCAATTTCATCAATCAGTATCTGTTTTCATTCACTTACGCATCTTGGTTGGTTTGTATTTGTAGCGCTGACTGATGATGGTAAGTTCTTATTGGCTGCGCGCAAAACCCGGCGACCTACTTGTACAGATTACCTTATTTCCTTAAATAAGGATGACATGTCAAAGGGGAGTTACACCTATATTGGGAAACTAAGGTAAGTCTTTTTCCTTCGTTTTTCAAAATTTTTGACTTTACTATAATACCCATTCGTGTTGTTTGGGATAGCTCAGTAGCCTGGTAGTGATTCTGCAGCAAAACTAGTTCAGATGCGATACTGAAACTTGAGCAACAAGTACTAATGTCTTGCTCTTGGATGCAAAATGGAGTAAATAGAATCCCTAAATTGTAGAAATTATAGCAAGATGGTTATATAAGGAATGGGGCTTTTGTCTTTATGGCAAAACCTTTTGAAATGTAAATACCAGATATCAAAAGGTCGAAAAGTACAAATCCCGCACTTTTAGATAGCGGCACAGAGGTTAATATCGGACCGTTCTCTTTATAAGATCCTTCAGAAAACCATTGATGGAAGAATTAGCCCAGTACTTTGGTCTGGCATTGGTTTCCAATTAGAGGATATCGGGAGGCTTAATTATATCTTACTATATCAAGAAAGCTTCCTCTGTGAAACTTTGAGTCAGATAATTGCTCTTTGCGCCAAGTTTCTAACATCAAGAGAAGTAGTTCTCTTTCTATATTCACTATTCACACATGAATATGAAATTTAGTACTTTGTTCTATGGTTTTGAAAATTATTTTTTATTCTTTATCAATACAGATCAAACTTCTTGGGAACAAAATTCACTGTGTATGATGCATATCCTCCATATGCCGGTGCTGTCCTATCAAAGAGCCGGTCAATGCGCATGGTTGGGTCAAACCAGGTTAGCCCTAGAGTCCCTGCTGGCAATTACCCCGTGGCCCATATTGCGTATGAATTGAATGTTCTTGGTTCAAGGTACAGTTCAATGATCCAACCTTTTGTATATTGATTTTTGTTCTATCTTTATTATGGATACCATCGAGGGTTTCTATTAATCTATGTGTGTTAGTCTGTTGATTCTTGATGAAGACATACAAAAATGAGGTGCTATTTTCAGGTCAGAAAACACTAAATTCAGGACTGAACAGATTATTTTTCATATAATTCCAGTATCACCCTTAATCAATGCATACTTAATTTTACCTAAAAGTTCTCTCTATTTCCTATTTAGCTTGGAGCATGATAAATCATAAAAGGCAGCTTTTTAAACCCATTCAAAGAAAATTTCTTCGTAGCAGATTTTCCATTATTTTCAAAATCTAACAGCACCTTTCATGCTCATTCAAATATTTCATCAAATTTTCCATCAATGTCTCCCTCCTTATGTAACTATGAAAATGAATGAAAATCTAACAATTTGGAGAGAAATTCAATATAAAAGCAAACCATCAGATATCTATACAAAACACATTTCAGCAAAAGATAAAAAAAAAAAAAATTCAAGCTACCTTACTCGAGAGACTCAACCAAAAGCCCAATAGCAAGGTACAGATTTGTTAATGGTTTTTCCTTTTCACCCCTGATTTCTAAAATTTAGTATAAAAATTTTGATGCATGAATTATTAATCAAAGCTGTGTTGGTTTGACATTTTAACTGTATATGATGATTTCTTGTCTTCTTGCATTTTCTTTTCTAAATTTAACATAACGAATTTGAAAGATTAAATTTTAGTTTTTGAAATTTATATAGAGTAATTTAAATGAAATACTCAATCAGTCGCCAATTAATTAGATGAGTGAAACAAACTAACCAATGGGTTCTATGAGAACGAAATAATTTAGATGCATTTTCTACAAGCAATATTAAATTCAATGCAAAATTTGAAACATAATTATTTGCTCCACCTCTTGCCTTTCTCCCACTTGAATAGAAATAAAGAGGGCATCTATTAGGCAAAATTTTAAAAATATTAATTAAGGGTAATGTTGGTATATCGTAGAAAAGAAAAGGTCAGCCCTCAATATAGCACTTCTTGACCTGAAAATAGCAACCCCCCCCCTCCCCCCCCCCACACACACACAAAAGTACCATTCAAAAAAAGAAAAAAAATACATACAAAAAAGGAAAAAAACAATAACTACAGTTTCTAATCAACCTTCTATACATATCTTTCTCAAATTAGGGGTCCTAGAAGAATGCAATGTGTGATGGATTCGATCCCTGCTTCCTCTATTGAGCCTGGTGGCACTGCCCCGGTCCAAACTGATTTCCCTCTGAGTAGCCTCAATATGGACTCGTTGCATCCCCTCCCTTTCTTTCGTTCAAAATCAGCTCGATTAGACCCCTCCATTTCCACAACTGAACCTGTTACCACCCAAAAGGACAGCAAGAAACTAATTTTGAAAAATAAATCGCCCCGTTGGCATGAGCAGCTGCAGTGCTGGTGCCTGAATTTCAGGGGCCGAGTCACAGTCGCATCAGTCAAAAATTTTCAGCTGGTAGCTGCACCTGAGGAGGGCGGAACAGTAAATCAGGAGCAAGACGGTAAAGTTATATTGCAGTTTGGCAAGGTCGGCAAGGACTTGTTCACGATGGATTACCGTTACCCGATCTCAGCCTTCCAGGCGTTTGCCATATGCCTCAGCAGCTTCGACACCAAAATTGCCTGTGAATAGGTCACAAGGTACTGTATGAATTTTCTGTATCAAGGATTATGTTTAGGTATAAACAGGAAAATAATGAAATAATAAAGACGGAATTAAAGAAACAGGGAGATTTTTCAGAACCATTTTAGTCAGAAGTTTGAAACAAGGAAACAAACATAAGAACAGAAAATATGATTTTGTCATTGTCAACTTGATTAGTGGCATCATGACCTGGACCTAGTTCATTAATCATTCATATTGAAATGTATTTGTTACCGACCATAGGTACTGCTGATATACAAGCAATCTGAGGACCGCACTAGAGCAGCCAAAACCTACAGAGTGAAACCAAGTCTTGCGTCCTCAAGTGCACTTCTTGTATATAATACTGGAGTTTGCTTGTTGTTGACATTGTACCATTCAGTTGCTTCAACCCTTGAAGGTAGACCAACTTTAGATTTTATTTAACCTAGTCATGTTGTATGTTCTGTCATGAAATGCGATATTACCTTTTTAAGTTGTGTCATGAAATGCGATATTACCTTTTTAAGTTGTGTCATGAAATGCGATATGCCCAACAGAACTGTTGATTGATTGTGGCCTTTTGGCGTTGTATCCGGATTTGCTAGTTTGAGTGCTTGTACCTTATTCTTGACATCGTTTCTTAGGATGTTGTTAAGACATGTTTGTAATGGTATGGTATCAAGCTGTTGGGCGTTGTATTTTCCCCGTTTATTCTTTTTGGCGTGGGTGCTTGTGTGTCGGAGAAAATTAGAACGATAAATTTGAGCTGTTGATTTTGTATTACATGACATATGTGTATGTTGCATACCGATAAATTGAGATCTGTACAAGATAATGAGACTAAAAATTTAAGGTATTTATGCATGCATTGATCACGAAATATAACAGGAGTAATTCCGTGGATTTGTTATTTTGGTATTTGAAATTTGGATTTTGAACTATAAATGTGAAGCGAGTTCATACTGGTATGGGTATTTAAATGGTTCGTTTAAATTTAATTTTGATCGAAGTAAATTCGTTTAGAATGAAAGATGCAGTTGTTTGGTCCATTTAGTTTTATTTGTTTTACAGTAAATTTTAATGCTTGAAAATAAAATAAATTGTAGAAATCTGACGAATCAAAATATCAGTAAATATGATAAATTTGGTTTAATCAAATTAATCTAATCGAAAATTTTGTTTGTTCGGCTCGATTTTAGGTCAATTGATCAGGCATTCGGTGTATATTTATTTGAAGGAATCTTAATTCAATTTTAACATAGCGGGTCCATTGCCATTGCTTGCAATCCGACCATGTTCTTACTATATTCTGTTACAACTCGGGACCTCTACTTTTCATTAAAGAAGAGAATAATAATGTAATGTTACGATTTTATCCATTTGATATTCCAATTCATTTCCGTGTCCCCCACCAGTGTATTCAACTGAGCGCTTGCCGCCTCAGTCTAGAAGGACCAGAACCATCCTGATCTCTCTATCAGTAAATCTTTTCACCTTTAAAAGAATAGATATAAGTCTATACAAGGAGGAAAAATTCATAAAACCAATTTAAGTTTGTATCAATGGCAACAAAGGAGCTGCATCAGGATCAGGAGCAGAAAGCAGAAAAAGTTCAGGACATGGTGCGTCGGGCATATTACATCATGACGAGCAATTACTTGTTAAAATCTCAATCGAACGATTATTAACAGCTCTTTCAAGCAAAAGGGATGATCATGATGAGATCACGACTGATGATGGGTCGTGGGATGTCGGGACACTTTGGCCCGGCGTGACGGAACAAGTGCACCATTTGAGGTGCATATGCAAGGAGCCGGAAAATTAGTAGAACGGCCGGTTTTCTTTGATGTTAGTAGTGGTTTTGTGTTTTGTTTTGTTCTCTGTTGCAGTTATTATTATTATTTTTTTGAGATAAAGAGGAGAGTCAAGTCACACAAATTTAAATATTCATTAATTTTTTTATCCGGATTTCAAATTTACGACCTCCTAAAGAGTGTTGTTTTTTGTCATTAGACCAAAGATAAATTCTCATTGCAGTTATTATTATTGTTATATACTTATTTCGTTTGAAATGCTTTGACTATGTTTGAATTGTGGAATAAAGTGAAGATGGGATAATTTTTATTGTTATTTTTAAGAAGAAATCAATAAGAGCTATTTCTTTAAATTTTTTTTCAAACATGATCCTTACGTTTACAGTCATAGCCTCCCATGTTCAAACTTCACAAAAAGATTAATAAATAAAATTCTGATGAAACCAAGTTCTTAAATCTCACTAGGAAATTGTATTTTAATACTGAGGTCAAATAGACAAAATTAGGTACTTGTTTTTTCATTATAATATGTTTTCACAAACTGTGAATTTAATACTGATAGTGATGTATTTCTTATCTCCAAGGAAAAAAATAATATTTAATTTTTATTAGAAACATCTTAAAAAAAATGAATGAAGAAACCAATTTTTATTTTAAAAAAATAATGTTATCCATACGTGGAATATCATAAGTTCGAAACTTAGATGACGGAATTAAGATTCTTTATAAATATTTAAATTTAAATAGCTTTAACTTTCATCCTTATCTAAAGAAAATTATTGAAGCCTGGAAGCAATTAAGTACAAGCAACTCCAAGTTTCTTTGCTGGTATTATCATATAATCCAAAATTATGTGGCAATAATTTAGGTGAGGTTTTGGCTTGTAAGCGACAGCAATTCACTTAATGATGCTATCCATTTTGTACTCTTTTATTTTTCCAAATGGATTGGACGTCTGACCTAACCTTAGTGTTAGAATTTGCTATTAGGCTGTGGAAAGCCCCTTATTATTCAAGATGCTATGCATTTTTTATGTGACATATATTATGGACTTAAAAGTTCATATTAAGAGCATCTTCATTTCTGATAATTACAGCGATTAATTTTATTTATCACATCAATAATTTAGTAATTTTTAACATATTAAATTTAGAATGTTTTTATATCTGTAATTTTTTATTCGCTGACGTAGTAACTTTTAATTAGTAAAGAATTTTTTTTTTGCAATTGTCAAGATAAAAGATAATTATACCAGTTGTAAAAGACTTGTAAATTTTTAGGTCTTATTTTAGAAAATTTGTTAAATTTAACAAAATTGTTAAATTAATAATACTTTACATCCTTGAAATTAAAATTATAAATAGTCATATCAAAATTATTTAATTATTTATAAATAAGATGAACATGCTCTAGCTACAGTTCTGTTTTACTGATTTTTTTTTTGCCAATTTATTTTACTGGTACTAGTGTTCATTATCAAAATTATCAAATTAAACATATTCCCATCCTTATCCTTAGAAGAAATTAGTTAGGATGTACATACACTGCGTTGTAAGCATTTACTCCTGTTTAATAACAATGTGGATCACATTTTTTATTATATAATCATCAAGATTAGCAGCATCCTCTAAATAACAATGTTTACTTTCACATAAGTCCTTTTTGCTCATTATAAAAATGACCTAAAATGTTATACAATCAAAAGAACCGGTATTGCAATCCATTGCTTACATCATTCATATTTTTAAACAATTCATTTCACATTTCAAATATTATAATAAGGAAACGGAAAACAGTAAGCACATGAAAATGGATGTACCATGATTCTTTTTGTGCTAAATGAAAAAGATGCATCAAATAGTAAGCACATGAAACTCTACTAAAATGCATGTACAATGTGTTTGAATGTGTTTGTTATAATTATCAGGTGAATAATTATGAAAACATTATTATTCTATTCATATGCATCAGCGCCAGATTTTTTTAGACATAATTACTCTTCATCCAATTTCTTCTCCTTATTAATTGCCCAAATCAATTATCAATACCTCTAATAACTTTTGCATAATTATTGTATTATAGTATCTTACTTACCATACTTGCTCACTATCCATATTGAAGGAAAGAGGAACTGCATCCTCCATTGTAGAAAAATTAAAAAAACATGAAATAAACCAATTCTTTTGAATCTACAATTAGAAAAAAAAAATATAGTAGACGGCGATTTTGCACAAAGAATTAGCAAATGACGAGTTTTAAGTTTTATGATAATAAGTATGATCAATAGATTATTACGAACAGCGATATAGCTTATGACATTATTTCGCTTTTGTTATTTTCTCTATGTTATTTTTAATTGGTGTACAACTCTATATGATATATAAATTTTAGATAGTAAACTTTCCATTATAATGAATGGAGAGATCTTTAAAATTTATGGGGAAATATCAATAGAGAGAACTGTACTCAGTTATTGGGTTATAAACAGCAAATTAAAAGAATCCGGTAATAAGTGATTTATGTAATTAATGAAAGAGTTGCAATTAATAAAGAGAAGAAATTGGATGAAGGATAATTATGTCTAAAAAACCTATCCGATTATTTTTGTTCCTGTCCATAGACACTGTCATGCCAGAATAAAGACTAAATGATATTACAAATTTGATTATTTATTGGTCCAATAATCAGAAAATAATTACTATTTGGAGAAAGGTTCTATTTGTTATATTTGTAGCAAAAAAAGATAAAAGCAAGAAACAAAAATAAACAGTTGTTAAAAGAGAAATTAACTATATGCCTATTAAAATTTTCAGTATTAAATACTTACTCCATGTATAACAATATATTATATTAATATATACTTAAAATCTATTACAATACCATTTCTCTTTTGAAATATATATAGTATCATATTACAATACCTGATTCCAACCAATAATTCCTCAACAATACGCCCCAAAAATAATCTTCTACTCTTTCTACATCTAAACACCAAGTACTTATCAGACCAAAATACAACAAACCTAGAATACCTTTTTTTTTTTAAACAATTATTGCAATAGTTATAAAAAAGGGTGATTATTGCAATAATAATAATCCAGCACCTTAAGCTGCTTGCATCTCTCTGTCGTTTCCGGCCTCCATACCAGCAGAGAGAGGCAACCCACCTCGATTGCCATCTGGCAAATCATCGGCATCAAGTTGGCACCTTTCCATGCCTCTAACAAATTCCCTGAACAGTGGCCAGTGCTCGGGTGAGAAAAAATCGGCACCCATCCTCTGATACGTAAAGGATTTCAAACCCGCTTGTGAGTTCTTTTTTATTTTTCTAACATTGTCAGTGCCTTTCTTGACAAGTGCTGAATTCTCTCCGGAAACCTGAACGCTATGCTTCTTACATGCTTGTTTGATCTGGTGTAAGAGCAACTCCGGTTTCGAACCCAATTCATCCATGCCCGGAATAACCATCATACAATCATACTTAGCGAACATCTCTGCCACAGCAACATATCCATCTCTTCCACCAGCGTTATAGAACCCTGCAGTTAACTCTGCTGGCCGCGACCTCATCTCATGCCATTGGTGTAATAGCGGCACTTTCGCTGACAGCTGAACCGGTAAATCACTGAACACGTTTGAGGCAATAGAAAGGAGGCGGTCTCCATGATTTAGCAGTTGTCGGGAGTACCATGAAAGAAAGAAATTGCCGTAGGGGCTCTCCCATGAACCTCCATGGTCCTTGAAGAAATTTGAGTTGTTCGGAGATTCAGTGTATTTGGGAGCATCATGGGGTCCGCCAAGGCCCCACAACGGATTACCAGCTGATTCAGCAGCTTCTTTGAGTTGGGCAAGGGTGTACTTGTCATAACACTGGAACTCTCCGACACCAGTAAACTCATCAGAATTGGTGGCTGGCGGGAATGACGGGTAGCGAAGTTCGCCATTTGGCCCAAGGCTTACTGTTATTTCCTGTGTCGATGCAAGTATAAGCTATTTAGTACCGGTACCAGTAGAAGATTTCATAAAATGGAGTCTATAAGCAAGGAAAATGTGACACGTGCAGGCTAAATATGTAATTTTCAATTCTGTTTAGTAATCTAATTTTAGAAAATTACATAAACTAGAGCATTGAATAATTTTTTTGATAAACAGGAAAAAAGAAATAAAAAAACTAATAACATTAGGATCAAGGAATTACCGTAATAGTCGAGCCAAAGTAGTCCTTGAAGGCTGACCGGAAGCTCTGAAACAGACTCTCAAACACATCGACTGGTCTTTTCCCTTGCAGAACCGGCAACTCATCCACCGCAAAAGACAAACAATCCTTATGTATGGTTCCTGATTTATCCTTGAACAAAATATTGGGATCAGCCTTAGCCGCTCGCAAGACCCAGCCCGGCAACGGGAGATTCAGCCTATTACACCCGTTCAAATTTAGGGAAACACGTAGATGCAGACCGGCACCACGTGCCATGTCAGCAACAGCCAAGTAAGCTGACCAATCAAATTCATCCGGTGAATTTGGCTGGGCCACTGCCCAAAAGACTGGGAGCTCTGCACCGTGGACCCCCATGAGCTTCAGGGCCCGCAAACCGGCTGAAATGGCTTTCTCATGGTTTATGGTTTTGGTCATAGAGACTGTGTCTAGGGGCAACCCTATGAATAATTCAAACGGTATCCGGGTTTGAACCTGAAGAATATTCAAAATATCAGAAAGTCAATTAAGAATTATTGGCATCTGGTAATTGAGAAAAGGAGATATTGTTAAATATAAGTAACATTTTCAAACTTTATTCAAATATTGGACTTGATTTTTCACATGAAAGGACCAGAATAAGACGTTTGGAATAAAATAGACCACCAAAAAATTTGTCTTATCCATTTTTTCAATGAGCGGGACCCACAAAAAGGAAAGATTTTTTTCCTAATAGGTCCCCAAAACCAAAACTTCTACGCAAGAACTTTTTCATCGTACAAAAAAATATGAGGTCTCTAATCACATATTTTGAATGCTTAACAGTAATTTTCAACAATAACCCAAAAAAAAAAAAAAAAAATCTTCTAAAGTGTAGCAATTTAATCATGATTCATAACCCCCCACACATAATGAACTTGACCATTTACCAACCCCCACCAATACCCGTTTCTCACAAGATTTCTTACGCCTCATATTTTATATTTTTTAATCTATAAATCACAAATATTTATATTAAATATATAAATAATTTATATTTATATTTATAAATATCTATAAATTAGTATAGAATATATGTATTATTTTTTCGGTCTTTAAGGATATGAAAAATTTTAAATTAAAAATTTTATTATACGTATAAAAATAAAACTTACAAAACTTTTAATTATATAAAACTTGTCATTACATATAAATATTTTTAAAAATAATATATAAATATATCTTGAATGCAAATAAAAAATAGGATTAAGGGATATAATTATCACTCTTCTCACAAAATAAAGATAAATAAAATTTTAAGGGTCCTGATGTGTGAATATTAGTTTTGAGAAGGACCTATTTGCACAACTTGATACCTGAACTCTCTCTCCTACAATCCTCAATCATTTTATATATATTTTTTACTGAACAAACATATGAAAAAGTGAATTAGATTAACCTTTTCTTCTCTGAATGCCTCTCGGTTTTTCTCTATTGCTATCTCAGCTCGAATTGCCTTCAACCCAGCTTGATTCGCCTTCAATCCGACCCAATTCACTTGACATTTGCGACCTAATGCACCAAAATTGGACCATTTATGTCGAAATCCAACGCGAACTGGAGCAGAGAAACCCAATCTCTTAACCTTGGAACCCTCCATCTTAGCAACGACCACCTTCGGCCCCAAAAAGCTCACCTCCATCGTTTTAATTACCAAAGATTGAACTTTTAAACGAAAATAGAATAGACCCTATGAAATTGAGGTATCAAGAGAAGAACTTTCTTCGAAAAAAGGAAGAGAGTTTGTTTCTTCAAAGGTTTGGTCTTTGTTTTCTGGGCTATATGTTGGAGAAAGAAGAAGAAGAGAGTATTTATAGAAGAAAAGCGAATGGATGAAGAAGAGAGAGGAGAAAAAAGAGAGACAAGGAAAGCCACGTGGCATGGTCATCCACAGCCGCAAAACCAATCGAGCGCTTACAATTTTTGAATATTTGACGCGACGCTGGTTTTCGAATTTTTTGCGGTCCGTTGTTTCTAAATTATCTCTTATCATATCAATGACACTGGACTTCAGCGAAATTACGATCGGCGCCAGGTTTTAGCGAAGGGGAGGTGAGGCTACCTTGGTCAATTGACAAACAACAGGTCATGCCTGCCACGTGGCAGGAGGTTCTAGGGGGTTGGTTGTGGATAAACGCGGGAAGCCAATGAGTCACCACCTGTGTGACTACACACACATCACATGACATGACATGACACACAACCTCAGAATTATTGAGCTGGGGCCACTTCGCATCTCCAATCAAAGCACAGATATAATTGTCGATTGGAAGCTTTTATATATATATATATAGATAGATATCATTGTTAATACCGTTATCGATATTATTCAGATTAAATTAGTTATTTTTTATATTAATGATTTCATTATGCGATTTATTTATATAATATTTTTCTTATTTAATTTAAGTGAGTTATTATTTGAATTAGTGATATTTGAGATGAATAATATAAATATTATATAAAATAAATTGTATAATAAAATCATTAATATGAATAATAATTTATTTTATATAAATAATAAAATTAGTATCGATAATGATATTTACAGGATATCTCTCAAATATTTTCCATGTTTAATTTGCAATTGGTATCCTCCAGTGGCCACTGCACCGAAAGAAATGCCAGCAAGGATCAAGATTTTGTTATCTGTATAGTGTATATATCTATATCCTGGTATTTTTTAAATAACAGTGCGCCGAAATAAATGAAATATATATGAGTTCTCAATTTGTTGGACAAGTTGAAAAATAAAAAAAAATTTGTTGTTCAATTGGTACTTTGATCGTGACAAAATGATTCCTATGTATCACGAATTTGATGCACCACTTGTCCAAATTATAAATGTAAATATTATACAACACAAACACATCACACATATTTTTATGTTCTTGATAATATACTAAGTATTTTTTATCAATCGCCATCACCATCAACATATTCTTTCCCTTCATCAATATCGAAAGTGAATACATATATGGTTCACTATGAATTTAGCAAACTTTTCTTTACCTCCATAATTCTTTGACTAGAATTATCCTTTCATTAACCACTAATATGTTTGCTATTGTATTCTTATCAAATATAACTGATTATTACCTTTTTTTTGTAATATTTTTCTTAAGGGAGTTAATATATAGATATTGTCATTAATACCGTAATCGATATTGATTTTATTATTCAAGTTAAAGATTTTATTATACAACTTATTTTATATTTATTATTCAACTTAAATAAATTATTTAGATTATTGATATTTAAGTTGAATAATAAAAGTATGTATTGTACATCACAATTGCATAATAAAGTCATTAACATGAATAATAATTCATTTAATTTGAATAATAAAATCGATATTAATAACTGTATCAACGACAATATCTCCTTGATATTTTTCTTTTTTCTTAATGAAACTCATCAAATTTACAAGACTCAACCGTGTAGATAAAGTTTGGATTGGATCATTTTATCTTAATGGTTAGTTAACAACTGCAAATGATTGCCTGGCTGCAAAGCTCATATCAAAACACATGTTTGCTATTTATTTTGGGTTTGGCAAATCATTCTTTTTTTGGCAATTTTGAAAAGAATTTTCAGAAAAGTGGCATGATATTTTGACTAGTTATATTACATGATATCCAACGAATCTTTAGCAACGTTATGGTTCCTTTGAGTTTCTTCTTCTTCTTTTTTTAATTTTTTAAAAGGACTGTTCTTCTTTTTTTTTATTATATATATGGAATGCTATGGGCTATAAGATAATTAGAAAAGAAATCATAGTAATATTATGACCCGTTTCATATCACATACAAATAAAACAAAATCATCAGCCACCTATCTTGAATTTTCTTTCAGAATTACAAAAATATTAAAAAATTATATTGTGGGTCAGGCCTATGAATTATTAGTATGTACAGACAATAAGACAAAACATAAAATAAGAAGTTTGTATTTGATGAGTCATTGACAGATATAATTTCTGTGTTGCTTAATGATATATCTCAGTCAAGGCAACTTATCAAAGATACATCAAGCTCCATCAGATAATTAAGTTCCAATGGGTTACCATCATACCAACAAAGAGACATCAATAAAAGCATGAGGTTGCTCTCCAATGCAGTGCACAGGGAGTAATTGATTGTTTCACCTCACCAGTAGACAGTAGTCACTACTGAACTGTGACAAATTTAAATGTCTGATGTTTGTGCTGGTATCATAGTTAATGTCCCCTGCAAGGCTGCAAGTAGATAGGGAAAATGTGAATATCAGATTACCCAACATAAGTTATCTTTAGAATGAAAGTTCAAATTCCTTTGAAAAATTTGAACTGAATAGTATGATTGCATGGCGCCAGTGGCGGCGGATACAGGGAGTCGGCATCCAGTGAAGTACTTCATTTATAGTGGGAAAAAAATTCTCTCCTAAAAAACCTCCGGCATGAATCTCAAAAATATCAGTTATAGTACGGTGTGTAATTTCTGTCCATTTTATCTCTGAAGTAGCTATTTACTTAAGATAAAGTAGCTCTCTACATGAGAGAATATAGATTCAGAAATAAAATAATTGACAAATATAAGTACAGTATACATAGCTACTTCAAAAAAAAAAAATAGAATTAGATCTTATCTTAATAATTTTTTAATATTTTGTTCTCAAGCTCATTGGCCCAGTAAAGAAAACTTAGACTTCCAAAGTAATTTCATTACTTTATGATCCACTTCTTTAGCCAAATCCAACTTTACACTGTATCCCTTTAGACCAAGAGAAGAAAAATGAATGGTATTTGTTTCTCAAATATAAGTTCAGACACTGAGCTAAGTTTGTTCATATCTAAATCCGTTCTTAACGACAAGTTACAAGTTGATAAGTATAATGGTGATAAACCATTACTAAGTGCAACTAGAACGAAGTAATGACTACGAGCCATTGATAATACATTAATTTGACAACCGCAACAATAGTCGAAATGAGTCCTGAAATTCAATATTTGAAATGTGATATTGTTGTGTTTATCGTAGACATAAAAAAATGATAAGTTTCATACAAGTTTTATCATTCATCGAACGAATGATCGTAAAAATTAGCAATGATCAACAATTGAAGGCCTTTATTTATAAATAATAATAATAATAATAATAATAATAATAATAATAATAATAATAATAAAAACATTCAAGCTGTGGAGAGGCTTATCCCGAAACCTTGAAATTAAAAAAATCTAAAAGAGCACCATATCACGCGTATGTAGTTGCATAGGTTTGCTTTTGAATTGTCATTAATATATATTTCTTAAATTGAATGATCCTAGGATCAGTATGAAGAAAGAAAAAAACAATCGTTACTGAGGTCGAGGTATTACAATGTGAAGTTATTGGGTTGAAAAAATGTAATAGTTTGATGCACATTATTGGGCCTGAAGGAAGCCTATATACACAATTTCATACATCTTTTATTTGTTTTGAAATCTGTAGCATATATATGTAGATACTAATGCAAATTTCTGATGTAATTTTACACAATATCATACTGTACTATTATATTTTTTTCGGAAAAAAAAATCATATAAACATGAGATCCTTAAACAAAATAATTAATTTGAAATTATTTATTTAATTAACTTGAAAATAGAAAGATATAATATGTATTCTTTTTTTTAAAATTATAGTAGGCCCATTTGGCTAAGTATTGAGCCCAACTTCTCTATCACCAACCAACCAAATATACAATTAATAATGCCATGATTTAATTCTAATTTCTACATGGACTTAAGATGAGACAAGTAGTGCATGTAATGTCTCTTTTTTATGTTAATTTGGAGAATAATATAGCACAAAAAAAAGAACAATTAATCATTAAGGACCTAGTTGTTGAAATTGGTACCAAATGGATTGGAAGAATTGCCTTTTTGAAAGTTGCAACTAGGGCCGGTATTAGCTGGGAAAAATATTTAGAAAGAAAATAATAAGGATAAAAGTTTATTGGTATTATGAAGAACTATTTGTTTCATATGTATGTTCTGCTAGGTTTTTGTAGAGATAATCAGACCTTGTGTATGAGTTTGGCAGTTTTGATTATTGTAATAAATATATTGCATTTTTCAAAATCCAACACGTAAAATATAATTTATACTTTATACACATATAAATAAAAATGATGAGATTTTATGCAAGTTTCATCATTCTTCAGATGATGTGAAATTTATAATGATTTATATTTAAGAGATATTTTTATAGAACATCAAATGATATTTAAATTACGTAAAAAAATTATTAATCAATTAATATATAAGGAAAATAACATATCTGTTAAAAAAATTTCAATTTTTTTTAATATTATTTGAGAAAGCACTATTAAGGTTGTTCAAATAATTTATTATCAAGATATTTCCATCCTAATTTTAATTGAACAATTTGGTAAATTATTGTCATCTCAATAATTGCATCCCATGCGTACTTGAAATTTTATACTTTTTTTATATAAAAATAGAGTCAATTCTTCCGACTTTAAATGTCTATAAAAAAAATTTCAACTGAGTTTCTAACAAACAATCACTTAAAAGATGAACATTTACTTAGTCATTAAAGTAACGACTGAATTTTTAATATATAGCTAATATTTTTAATATTTCCATCTGTATTATAAGATGTATGTGAAAACTTTTATGAAGAATGTTCAAAGAAATAAATTCGTTTCGATTAATTGTCATATGGATCGTTAACTTAATTTAATTGGACAACTCGTTGAATATTGGCACATTAATTTGTTCTAATTACATCCCATGTAAAAAAGGTTGGAGAAAGTGTTTTTTTTTTTTGTTCTTGTTGTTTTTCAAACAAGAATTTCTGATCTTGCTTATTGGAAGTCATTATCTTTAATTCGTAAGCAATGAGAAATCCAAATTGGTTACTTCTAAGAAAAGTAATTACCGAGTGCTGGATGCTTAAATTGCTAATTAATGTCAGAAAAAGAAAAGAGAGGCAGAATTACCTTTTAACATCACAAACAGTTGCACAAATATTTGCTTGTAAGCATGTAATTCAAAATAGAGAAATTATTTTTACATCCTATATTTTATATTATTTATTTACACATAAAAAATATTTATACTAAATAGCTAATTTATTTATATCTGAATTTATAAGTGTTTATAGTTAGTATAGACAATGTTTATCATTTTTTTCTTAGATGATTATAGAAAAATTCAAGTTAAAAACTTTGTTGTACAAGTAAAAATATAATTTATACAACTTTTAATTATAATACTATAAGATATAAATACTTTTATCGTTAGATATAAATATTTTCTAAAAAAATATAAATACATTTAAAGTATAAATAAAAAAATGCAATTATCATTCCTCTTCAAAATAACAGCTTAATTTTTTCTATTGATTACTCTTACAATAACTTATACAAGCTAACAAGGAAAAGTAATTTATCTTTATTTGGTCATATGAGTTTGGTGTGGACTTGTAGATTTGGCTTATATCTTGTGCAGTCTGTGCTATGTTTGTTCTAAGAGCAACTTAGAAATGTCAAGTGAAGTTTATGAATATATATTTTGGGAAATTAACGGACACATATATATGATAATTTGTCTGAAAGTTAATATTAAAATTCTTACAAAGCTAAATGTATGCAGTAGCGAAATTTGAGGTGAAATTAAGAGGGGGTCACTTCTGTGGCTCAAGCAGAAATTGACTCAGAAAATAAATAATTCAACATAAAAAAAGAAGCTATGATCTACTGTAATCATAAAGAAACTCCGTCGTTGCTTGCATGCACTTCATCAAATAATTATGTAATGTTATGCCATGATTTCAGTGGCGGAGCTTTGTTTTGATTAGAGTAGGCCATGGCCCTCCTTTTCATTCAAAATTTTATAGAGAGGCGGTATATTTTCTGGATCAGTTGTTGTTTAGACCACAAAATGTCACCCTCTTAATCAATTTTGTGTCATAATTTTTCTTTCTTGATTATGTTGACCCCCTTTTTATTTTGAGCTCAAGTTTCGCTACTGTATGATTTGGTCTTGACAAATAAAGGAGCATTCACAATGTATTCCTATGCTTCCGTCACAGGTTAAAGTTAAAAATTTTGATCTTTATCTTTATCTTAAAAAAAAAATCTAGTAACGAAGATGGAAATCCATAAAAGAAAAATGATCAATTAATGATTCCAATACAACTAAGATACTTGTCATTAACAACATATATACAATTCTCAATCTAAAAAATATTTGTTTCTTTTTTCCAAGAAAACTCGATCCAATTAATGATGATTCAAATACAAAACATAGAACTTAATTTCTCAATTCAGCCTATACGGTTTGGTTTAGTATCTCCTAATTACGTGGCATGTTTGTTCCATTTGCAATTAATTTGAAACCTCTTTTTCTCATGTCATAATTGTCGATTCTGTTGGCGATAACTACTCAATTTTAATTGAAGGTAAATTAAGACGAAAAATATGACTATTTAAGTAAACGTTCCCCAAATGATATCAAAAGAAAGAATTTAATATGTTCTAGAATGTAGATTCAAGGACTGGTAAGAAGATCAGATGCAGACACTTTTGGACTGTTAGTTGATTTCAAATATACACGTTCAATTATCACCTTCTATATAAACTTCATATCCTCATAAGCAACCTCTTCCAAATACGTAGCAAAATTAAAGCAAACTACTCTTACAAGAGATTTGATCAAGAGAGACAGAGAGAGAGATAGGGGAGTAGAAGGAACAAGAGAGAGAGAGAGAATGGGACCAGGAGGACCGGGACCGGGAGGACCGGGAGGACCGGGACCTGGCGGATGGGGTCCAGGAGGACCCGGTGGTCCGGACGGCGGCCCTTGCGGTTGTTTTGCCTCATGGTAAATTGAAAAAAGAAAAGAGAAAAAAAATACAAATGTATATGTTTTCTGATTAATTATTTTGTTTCAGAACAAATTAAGTTACATATCTACCATCTAAAAATAATTGCCATATATATATATATATATATATTTCTGAAAAAAAAATTAGATATGTATGATTTTCCATCTATCTAATTATAATTACTCAACTGTCATATTTCTTTTTTTTTTTTGCCCTTTTCAGCTGTCAATTCTTGTGCTGCTGTTGGCTGTTTGAAGCTTGTTGCGGACCTTTTGGTGGCCCACCAGGCCCATAATCTCAATTAAGATAGCATTTGGTGTGATACATATATAAATAGCCTACGTGATTGCATTTTGTAATACACCATTAAGTATTTTTCAGCACAAAAAAGAAAAAGAAAAAATAAAACAATAAGTAGCTTGTGTTCTGATTCCGAATAAATGTTCTTGTGCATGTTTAATGCCTCAAAATAATGTACTGTATATATGATTTTTTATTTTCATTATGGACTGTGTATGTCAAAATTTATGACTTCTCTTCTCTTTTATAATATTTTTTTTTGTCTTTCTCGTTTCTCTTTGTCTTACTTTATTAGATTTTATTTATTTCTTAAATGGAGGCACATGTCTAATCAAAAGATTAGCAAAATATATACAAATTTGACGGATTGAACAATTGATTCCATAAATTGGAGGATGAGGTCAAGGTAGCTAAATTAAATTCAACACTGACTAGTTGATTTTTTGCTATCTTTTCATTTTTTTTTTCTATTCTATCAATTGAGAAAAATCTGTTGATCCAATCTAAGTAAGGAGATTAAAGACTTAAAATTTGTTTCAGACACTTCTTTGATAAATATTGACTTTTTTTTGTTCTTGTCTTGTGATTTAATTTACTAAATATCAATATTAGTTTCATAATTTAGTAATACTTTCATTGTCCCTGTTTCTAATCTTTTAGAGATTGTTTTAAGAGTTAATTTTTTTTATATATTATGAATAATGGATTAAGTATTAATATTTTTTTATTCTTAAAAAATGTGAAATCTTAGTCAAATAGGGGAAACGGGGATTTGACCGAGTGATTTAACAATTATCACATTCCTTTCTTAAAAATACACGGAAGGAATCCAATAATTTCCGTAATCTCATGGCACGCAAATCGAATTTATCGATAACACAACAAATTTTGTTCTGTTAACATCAGCCCAAACCTTTTTTTTTTTTAAACCAAACAAATCAACCCGTCGAACCAAGAAAAGCTTGAATGATCTGCCCCAGAGTTCCAATACCCGGCGTTCTATCCTCAGGCTTAACGTACTCCAGCGCCATCTCTTCGGTATACTCCCCAATCCCCTTCTCTCCGCTCCTCCTCCACATCACCTCCGCATAGCTCCTGTGCGCGAAATACGCCTCCACCTCCATCTCCTCTCCATTCTCCACCTTCACCACTACCGGACGGCGCTCGTAGTGGCCAACAGAAACCCCCTCGAAATCGTCGAGAGCAGAGAGGGCGCGAGGGGAGACGGAGATGAGTTCGCCTGAGACGAGATGAGATCCAGCGGCGGAGGGGAGAGGGAGGAGGAAGGGAACTGAGAGGGGACCTATGACGAGAGGGTATGGCGTGGTGGTGGTAGCGGAGGGCGAGAGAAGAGAGACTTCACCGGAGAGTATGAATTCTGAGAGGATGTGGTAGTTTGGGAAACCCTTCTTTAAGGTTCCATAGATGAAGAGAATCGTTTGCTTCGGATGTTGATCAGTCTCCATTGAGTACCTCTCTCCCTTCTGTCTCTCAAAATTGGGATGATTCGTGCAAGTGACGAAATTAATGGCGAATGTTGCATAAAATAGGGTATACAACTTGAAGGTCGAACCACTAATCGACTAGATATTGTATTTGTTTCTCCACCAACTCATGAACGGTTGAGAACCACTTTGTTGTTGTTAGGGATGATGATCTCAAGAGGACCGAGAACAGCGTCATTACTTTAGAAAAATATTCAATAATATAATCGATATTAATCTTATTGATTTTATTATTTATGTAAAATAAATTATTATTTATATTAACGATTTTATTATATAATTTATTTTTTGCAAATTTTTTATTATTTAACTTAAATATCACTAATATGAATAATAATTTATTTAAATTGAATAATAAAAATACTGTATAAATAAATTATATAATAAAATCTTTAATATGAATAATAACTAATTTAATTTAAATAACACATCGATTATGATATCAATAACAAAATCTGTATACCGACTCCCATTACTTTATTTATTTTTTTGAACAATTATTAACATGTCTCTTATTTTCTTCATGTATGTATTGGCATGTTAGCATTTATAGCAATACAAATACGGTTTCTTCATGTAGTCCACTAGTCAATATACATGAATAATATGCACACTAATAAAGACCTTTGATACTTTACACAGGAGAAGTATACAACTAAAAATTTTCCTCATCACTAAATTCAATTTTAATTTCCGTAGTAATACAATAATTAACCCAATTAAGCTGCTCAGAAAATTGTTTGCTCTCCCAGCTCTTGGCCAGCCATCCCTTCTCGTATAACCCTAGCAAAGAAGTCCTCTAATGTATCCTTCCCGTAACTCGGTGTTTGCTCGGCATTGTACTCTCCCGTCACCGGGTCCCACACCAGCATACTCTCAGCTGCATAATATCTTCCTATGCGGCCGAACTCTGCTGCATCCTCCAAAGCGGGAAATATCTTTGCAAGGAATTCCAATACACCAATAACAAAATCCATGATTTCAATTGGTACTTTAAAAAACTTGGGCTCTTTTCCGAGGAGTTGGAACAGTAGCTCTCCTTGTTCTAGTGGGGTTAAAGCTTTGCCGGGCCCACCAATTGGCAAGATTTTGCATGATTTATCTTCATCCATAATGCAATCAGCAATGAAGGAGGCAAGGTCTTCCTCGCTTATGGGCTTGCACGCACATAGCTTCCCATCTCCGAACATAACATAGGGTTTTCCATCCTTAACGATCTCCACCTATAAGAGCAATTGGTTTTGAAATTATGTTGAGAACCATTATTGCTCTGAAATTTCAAGCTGCTAAGAAAGATTTCTTCCTAATTTTCTACTTCCAATAATTACACTCATCCAACTTCCCAGCTACGCTGATATCATAACTGTGAGAAAGTTGATTGGTAATAGAAACCTGGTGGATTTGCATAATAACCTTATCTTGTGCTTCTATCCTAAACCCATGAATTGCTTGGCGCACATAATGTATCAAGGTTAAATCAATCTTCAACTTCAAGAAAAAGAAAAAAAAAAGGTCGAAGCAATCTTTCTATATTTTCCACCTCCTGTTGGTTCATTACTATATAGGTTCCATTCCTGCTTAATTCAGTTACATCCATATCAATTAATTGTGCCTGAACCAGCAATACCAAGATATACAATTAATACAAGCATGACAAAGTACCAGTTTGTACCTGGCCACCAAGGCTTTTGAAGAAAGCTGTAGGCCGAACGATGCTGTATGTAAAACTTGGATCCGCTTCAGCTGTTGCTTGCAACTCTGCCTCAAATTTGAGCTTTGCACGCTGGAACTCAAGGAGAGGTTTCTGAACGCAGATTGCTGAAAGCAACACGAAATGGTTTGCTCCATTCTGCCGTGCTGCTGTTAGCGTATTCTTAGTTGCCTCATAGTCGATTTCCCACGAGTCCTTGATGCCACCATTTCTGCTAGCGAGACAGCAGACAGCAGCGTCAATATGGGAGATACCTGTAGTGGTGCGAGTTTATTTTTATAACATTCTTCTGTGAAATAGACAACCATAATTATTGTTTCATCATCCTTTTACTTTTGGCAATCTCCTCCTGTTACCAGGGACTTCAAAATATGCGTAAAATGCTTACTAAGAGTTAATAAGAATTGGAATCCACCAACAGAATTATTGGCTTTAGTAAGGAACTTTTAATAATCTTTTTCATTTCATCTGGCTTGATGTAAGTTGATTTGAGATATGGGTCTTAATTAAATTACAGTTAATGGTTTTAGTTTGAACTCATTTACTTTGTGCTTGATTTGGCCTTTAATTATGGATCCTACATTTTAACCGAAGCGTCTTCTATTAAAACACAAGCTGACAGCAAACAACATTATCAGTACATACAGGGCTTTACAGTTGATTGATTACCTTCTAGAGAGGCGAGATCACGGCTAAGGGTATCCGGGTCGGTAACATCAGAGAAACAAACTGTGGTGCCAGAGAGGCGGCGGAGCGTGTCATCACGGCTATCACGGCCACGGATGCCACTTTGCTCACGTGCAACAGCAATCACACGGTGACCACGCTTGACGAGCTCACGAACTACCACGCGTCCAATGTAGCCGGTCGCGCCGGTGACGAGAACCGTGACTTCGTGCGGTGGTTTTGTTCGAAAGGAAGTGGAGGGCTGGGTCTGAGAGGAGGAGGAGACGGAGCAGTGGATCGGAAGGTACGAGGGTTTGGATTTGGAGCGGGATAGGGATTTGAGGCTGTTGAGTTTTGATTTAGAGTGAAGGATGGTTGGAGCAAGGAAGGAATGGGAAGGGGAGGGGGGAGCGAGGGTAAGGGAAGGGGGGAGAAGGGAGAAGGACATAGGAGGTGAATGTGGTGGTGCTGTTGTTGATGGATTGATTGGTGAGGAGATAGGCGCAGCGGATTCTGTGGGAGCAGGGGAGATGCGGAGGTGGGAGAGAGAGAGAGCCAGTGAGAGTGAGGTGTTTTTTCTTTTAGTTTGTGGTAGATGTGGATTGAGAAAATCCCGGAAATCTCATCAAGTCTGGTTGTACGCCCCGCGCGCAAAGGTCCCAGGATCTATCTAGGTTAAAAGTACAACACACCATCAAAAATCACAAAAAATCAACAAAATAAAAAAAATGTTCATATATATTAGATATAACAAAAACACTCTAATGAAAAAACAAAAAATGTTGATGCCGAAAAAATAATAATATAATTATAAATAAACAAAATAATCGACATCAACATTTTTTGTTTTTTCATTAGAGTGCTTTTGTTATATCTAGTATATATTTTATGAACAACTTTTTTGATTTTGTTGATTTTTTGTGATTTTTGATGGTAAAAAGCTGGTTAGGTAACTAAGGTTCGGGCTCTGATGCTAGTCGGAATTCAGAGTTCCATATCATCTGAGAACCTTGCAAACTTCTTTTTTTCTGAGGTAAAATAAAATGTGAATCAAATTATTTTAATTTAAATATTTATAAAAGAATTTTTATTTACATTTCAAATTTTTAATTTTTTGAATATTATTTCTGTCATTAGACTAAAAATTGAGAACCTTGCAAATTAGTTGGAATATTTTCTGAAAACTTATATATCATATTTATCTTTCTAAAATCATATAATATTATGTTTAAAGTTTTAAACTATTCAAACCCTCAAATTTGTTCATTTTATTCTCTCTTTTACTGAAGTAAACTCCACACGTATGATATTTTTTTAACTCTTGTGGCAAAAAAAAAGAAAAAGAAAATTCCTCTGTAAGCAGAAGTGAAGGATATTTCCCTTGAATTTACCAGCTTCTTTCCTATGCAATCCTATCTATTCTCATTTTTGTTATTTTGTTCATTTTAAACTTAAATTTAGAAATGATAAAATTTGATTTGATTTGAAGGATTCATTCGATCCGATTAGTCTTGATTTTTTCGAAAAGTTAAATTAATCCGAACCCAATCCAATATCATCCAATCATATCCGACTGATCCTACAATTCTTCAAAGTCAAATTTACCTAGTCCGATTTGACTCAATCCAAACTTGATTTATTCTATCTGATTTGATTTGAAAAGCAATAACATGTCCGACTTGTACTTGATTCAACCTGAATTTTTAAGGAAGTCCAATTGATTCGAATCCAACTTATCCCAATTTGACCTGCTCGAAACCCAAACATGATCCAAAGTTGGACCATCGGAAACCTGATCCAACATGACTTAACAATCCATGACCCAATAATTCTCCAAATTCAAACTAATCCAATCCTATCCCGACTAGATTTGAACCCACCTGACTCGTCTGATTGCTACATCTATATTAGTTAAATTGATGCATATATAACTCAATTTAGACATTTAAAAATATTAAGGTTTTAATTTGACGTGCTTCAGAGATATTACTTAGGCTGATGGTTAAGTGTTTTTTTAAATTTAGAAAGATAGGATAGCATAAATTTAGAAAGAAATATAGCTCATAAATGTTAATTCTGATCTTAGTTTGAGTTTTTTTAAAAAAAGAAAAAAAAGGATCAAGTCCCCAACATATTTTTTTTATAAAAAAAGAAAAACAAAGTTTCCTAAAATAAAAAGTTAATATAAGAAGCTAAAAAAAACTTGAGATGAAAAAGAAGGTACGACAAAATAAACAGCAAAAAAAAAAAGGCTCAACGGGGGAAATCCGTTAAAAAAACCAGAAAAAAAAATAGTAAAACAAGTGAAAGAAATATTAGAATTCAGCTTGGATCTGTCGCAGCAATTCGTCAAGATGAGAAGAATAATAAGATGCGATGACATCTTTCTCACCATATATAGAATGAAAATATGTGATTGTGAGTGATAAGATAGATCGTTCTTTGAGTTGTTCGAGAAAGCCTCCAGTCGAAAGAGCGGCTTTATGGTTGTGTTCGCGAGAGCATTGTGAACCAAACAGGATAGTGTGTTATGCTGAGTCGATCGATATATAACTCATAGACTGAAAACACTGCATGGAAAATGTTCAGTCGTTAATTCCTTGAATAAAAATGCTCATTGCTCAACATTCTCGGCATGCAGCAGATCTGCATAAGACACGTGTATATGCATGCTTGGTATATGCTCCAACCTCATCATTGAATATCTTACTTAACTGTACTTGGGAATGTATGTGTGTTTTGATACTTGGGCCTCACTCAAGAGAAGAGAAGTGCAAATTGGTTCTGACATCATCTAGCATTCATAACAAAGAGTTCATGAGTTGCTCACTAACTATACACTTGCATGGTTGCATCTAAGCGAGTCATCATCATTCATCAACAATGAAGAATGTACGTAGGTTGTAGATGAGTCAGCAGCTGAGAATTAATGTAGGTTGTTTGTCAGTATGAGCATGAAGGGCCTGCTGAAATGTATGATTGCGATAAAGTGAGAAGGAGAATATACAGATGAGGGAAGCAATGTTTTAGAAAATATGCCTCCAATTATCATGCCAGAAAAATATATTTGTGAGAGGGCAAATCAGTCAATATTCCTTTTTTTTTTGTTTGTTTTCAGTTCAGTTTAATTTTCAGTGTACAAATTCTTTGAAGAAATGGAAATGGGGGGCATGAGTCATGACCCTTATTTTAATCTTAAAAAAAGAAAAAGAAAAGGAGAAGCACCTGTTATATTAGACATGTATTATATGTTACACCACAGCCACAGCCATTTAGCATGGAGAACCATATATATATGCATTGCTTTTAGATTAGTAATACCAAGATCTCTATTTTGTTTGGATTCAGTGGCGGAGGTAATTGGTAATTATTGAGATCAAATGACTTCATTGAATTTTACAAACGTCTTAAATCTTTCTTAAAATTATAATATTTTTATAATGATATTTGTTATTTTGTTACTTATTTGAACCCACTAAAAGACTTCTTATAGTTTCTCACTATTTATCCAAATAATATTTTCAAGTTCGAAACAATTTTAGCTCTTTATTTTTTTTGAAATAAATTAGCTTAATTTTAATTTTGATTATATTAATTGATATTAATTACTAAGATGAATTTCTGACTCCGCCATTGTTTGAGTCTACACACGACTTTCCATTTGACAAGATCAAATTTGTCACCTTGTCGTACATGTCCATGTAGGTTTTTTCTAAACTGTCAATTTCTTTTCTGACCCATAAGAAGTTTCCTCTGAATTTGCCATAGGGCAAATTTTGTTTGTCATCCTTGTAATTTGCTTTCAAAGCTCTGAATAAGTGGCATGTAGTCAAGTTTTGATAGGTTTTTGTTAGAAAGAAGCAACCAAGGCATTTCAAGGGAAAACAATTAATCCACTATTTTTATACAATTTCATTGCAGGCAAATTGAATTTTCAACAAATTGAACAAAATGATTATGTTGGGCTTGATTACATCTCTGTCATGAATTATTTATAGGAGGGAGATTTTTTTGATAATTATTAATTTGACAAGGATTTTTCAAATATTTTCAAAAAAAATCTTGAAAATATAAAGAAAAGTTTACACATTTTTGTAATTTATAGATTGATTGAATTTCAATTTTCATGTAATTTAAGGATCATCTGATATTCCATCAAAAATCATTAAATTAGACCATTATAAATTTCATATAATTTTAATTGTTTATTAATGAAATATCAAATAATATTTAAATTATATGAAATTTGAAATACAATCAATCTATAATTTCCACTATATGTCTATAAGCTTTTTTTTTTTTCTAGTTTTAAGTTTTTTTTTGAAATTATTTAAAAATTCGTTGTTAAGATTGTTAAGTTAATAGTTGTTAATTGATTCCCAATCTGATATATTACTGGCACATCCAATGTAAGAACAACATCAGCATCACTTAATTGATAAATAATAACATGTTGGCATGAAATTGACTTCTAACAGATGCTAAAAGCAAATTAATGCTCACAAATCTGATTGTTGATCAATCAAGCGATCCTAATTTTGATCTTACTTACATTGGATGCATCCTTAATACAATAGTTGACAATTACACCTAGCTTCTATTATTTATTTATTGATAAAAGTACCCAAACAGTTACTAGCTTTGATTCTTTTCTGAAAGCAAAAATACATAAAGCAATTGAAGAACAGGTTAGCATCTATTAATTAAACCATGAATTCTTTGCCCAAAAAATTTAAGGTAATTTTTTTTGACAAAAATAGAAAAATGTATGGCAGACATTCACTCAATATTACCAATAAATAAAAATTAAGCTATTAAGTCTTGCCAAGTAATTAAACTGGAAAAAGAGGAAAATTAGAAATTTCAACACCTTTAAAGAGCAAAGAGCTGCATTGAAGGATTAATAATCTAAATACAAATGGGGAAAAGTATTTAAAGTGTTTTAGATGCAAAAATTAAGTGACAAAGATAATGAATTAAAGGGGCATGAAACTAATTTGAAGACCAAATACAAGCGAATTGCCATCCAAAATTGCTGATGTAAATAGATGCTTCCTTGTCAATTTCTTTCCATGAATTTGTCACTCCAAACAACAAAAAACAATAAAGTCCGAATTGTATAATTATGTTATTAAATTTAAGAATATCTAGTTATTTATGTATCATATGAGATGCTCACTTTTGATGTATCAATATGTGCAATTTTTTCCAAATTTTATTAATGTCAACAAAATATTTATAATTAAATAAATTCTATCTAAAAATTGACTATTAATTATTCTACATTTTTTTAATATAAGATGGAAACAAATATAAGAAAACTTCTAATTGAGCTTGTGTAGAGTGCGAACTTGATTGGAGTTCAAATTAGTTTGAACTCAATAATCCGATTGAATTTTTAACTTAAACTTTTTTTTCTTCTTTCTTTTTTAACCTTTGAATGGCTTTGGATTAAGTCCGGTTTGTTTCTAAGCTGATCGTCTCTGAATTCCCAAAGAAGAACAAATAAAAGAAGATTGATTAGAAGGTACTGTTTATCAAAAAGTTGTAAACAAAAATAAATAGAAAAACTCATAGGTCATGATGACATAACATTTTATTAACAAATTATATAATACACATCCATTTATCCATTCACTAATTTCAAATACCTATTACAACTCTACAAAAGTATTTCAACCACATAATAAAAGCTTATCTTATATAAACTTATTTCTTTCAACTATTTATACAAAAAAATATATAAACGAAGTTATATAATATGTACTGCAAATTGGTTTGTTGATCAACTTTTGTTTACTGGATTGGATTTTGCAAACCTACCTTTTATCCTCAACCGGCCATCAGCACGAACCTTCCTCGATTCATACCGGACCAATTTATCGTATCTGCAATATATCATGTCAAAAGTATCAATATAAATATACCGAGCAAGGTGCCTCCCTAACAGTAGTATAGAAACAGTCAGTACTGTGAGTATACGGTACATAGTGGTACTGGTACCAGGCAATATACCACCAGGTTTACTATAATCCAATGAGGAAAGGGATTTTAATATCAAAAAGGGGTTTTGCAGTAGAATATTTCCTCAATTAACCTTAAAAACATTGTGTAATTCAACTAACAAGAACAATTAATTTATATTTAACTCACCTTCTTGCCTTCCTCTTTTCTTTGTACCGGGAAATAACAGTGTTCCTATCTACACAAACGAAATTGGGGCCATTTTTTACTGGTAACACATGCATAAGCTCATCAGTAGTTTTCTGGGTGCTATTCTCCTGGCTTGTACTCGGACAAATCTCTGCCATCTCAACGAAATTCGAAAGGTTCGCCTCAGGTGTGCTCACGAGATATTTTTCATAAGGAATCTCCGTACTGTCTGTATCTACCGTGGTGTTTGAATTGGTAGAAAACCCTTTACTGTCCTGCAAGACAAAACAATAAATTAGGGTTCAGCCAAAGGTATCATACAACTGAAAAATTACCTTATACTGGTAATGAGATGCAACAGCTGGTACCAGTAATATCTGGTTTTGTACAAGTTTGGTCCAGTCCACATTCTTTACAAATTAATATCTTTTCATATTTTTCTGAGACATTTTTAGGTTTAAGTGTACCATTTAGGGTAAAGTTGGGACCAACTCAGTATGAAATTTACGGGTTAATCAATTCCATGTGCATAACTGAGATTGAGTTAAGAAGATCAGGTTCAACTGAAACTTGATAAATTACACAATCAATCATTAAATGACTTTGTGGCAGCTAATTTGAAACGATTTTGCAAACATTGAGAACCATCATCGTACCTCATAGGCAGGAACTGTGAAGTTTGAGGAGTCATGATTTGTATCTAGACCAAAATTTCCCTCCAACTGAAAATAGTTCAAATCCCAGTTTAAAAATTCAGACACCGGATCTATGTCCTCGCTGAAAGCACCGACGGAAGTATCAGACTTTGTTAATTCCCTTAACTGGTGCAAAATCTCACGGCCGTGTCTCCCGACAGGCGAGTTTCGATTCTACATAAAAGAAAAAAAAAAGAAAATACATAGTAAAGGGGGCTGATATATAGATATCATTTTTTGTTTTTATATAAGGGCTCCCGTTAACTTTGATATTTATTTCTTTGTAAATGTCTCTTACGAGATTTGAGCCTGCGTCTCTCAGTAAAGGGGAAAGAGCTATCACCACTATGTTAAGCTTGCAGTTCATATATAGATAATATTATCAATACCATTATCAATATAGATTTTACTATTCAGATTAAATGATTTATAATTCATGCTAATGATTTTATTATGCAACTTACTTGTACAGTACTTTTGTTATTCAATTTAAGTGAATTATTATTCAAATTAATGGTTTTTGAATTGAATAATAAAAATATCGTATAAAATAAGTTGCATAATGAAGAGAAACTCCGAACACTTTCAGCTTAATTTGCAATCTGATGAACCAGAGAAAACTAAAGATCAAAACTAGTTGATTTTTATGAGCTTATTGAGTCATCATCAAGTGAGCAATGACTAATTAAATGGCAACACAATTTTAATGCAGAAACTAGATTTGTTTCAGCCAATTCATAGATTTCCAAAGCACGCATGGAGGTAACAAATTGGAAGAATACATTCTTCATACAACAAAATTTTCAAAATTCAATACCTTAATCAAAGAAGTAGTGTCTAGAGCATGAAATCCATGGCAAGTAGTAGGAACAATCAAATCCTCCAGCCTAAAAACCTTTTCCATCTCCCACGTACTCTCCGCCCCGACTCCTACTCCGACCCCGACCAACCCCTCCCCTCTCCCCTTCTCACACTCTTCTATCCTAACACCAACAAGTGCCGCCAGCTCAGCTGCCGAGGGACACCCCACATACCCCTCCACCCCTCTCCTCCCATGTCCTACATGATCCCCACCATGACTCTCAAAATCACAGTTGGAACAGAGGAAGCCGCGACAGGAGCAGGACAAGGTCGCAGGAGCTGCAGAGCAACTGTCACAGAGGATGGAACGGGTGTGGCGAGACGACACGGTGTTGGCTGCATGCACTTCACGGTCACAGCGGAGGCATAGACACGCCGTGTCGGCACGGCAGTAGACCACCGCCGGCGTGTCAGTGCAGAAGTCGCATGTGGTTTGGTTTGTGTTTGGGTTTGGGTTTGCTGCTGCAAGTGTGGCAGGAGGAGATTCTTCTTCTTCTTCCTGAACCATCTTTCTTCCCCTTCCTTATGTTTATCTTCTTTTATAGGCTCTGTATGACTGTTATCTATACTATTTTGATTTTTGAGGTTGGACCGTTCCAGGGAAGAGAGGAGAAAGAGGTAAGTTCGGAGTCGGGTTGTCGGTGACCCGTGGTCCCCGTGAGATGAGTAATTGCGAAGCGAGAGGTAGCTATCAGAATCAGTGGTGAACAAGTGGTTCAGGACCAGGAAGGATGGGCAGCGATAGCACCATGAGATGTCCGTCTCGTCTACCATGCTTTCAGTAAAGGAAAAATTTTAGGAGATATTATGCATGATATCATTATGGATATTAATTATAATATTATTAATTAAATTATAATGTTTTTAATTATACTATTATTATTGAGATTAATTTTATTATTTATATAAAACTATTGATGATTTTATTATGTAATTTATTTTATACAGTATTTTATTATTCAATTTAAATATTATTGAACTGAATAATAACTTATTTAAGTTGAATAATAAAAATATTGTATAAATAAGTTATATAATAAAATCATTAATATAAATAATAACTCATTTAATATTTAATATGAATAATGAAATCGGTATTAATAACAGTATCAATGATGATATAATCTCTCTTCAATAAAATTAAGGATGATAAAATGTGAACTTAAATATTGGTATAGAACTTAAGAATATGGATAGTTCTGACTTCACTGATATAAAAAAACTTGCCACAATATAACGGCCTAATTAAGAAATCTCTCTTTGTAGTTTGTACTAAATCAATTCAAGAGAGAAACCTGATTAGGTGATGCCTTTGGCGGACGGAGAATGGAGTGTGAACAAGCGGATACTTTTGCAACTTGAAAGAACATAATAATTGCTCTAATAAATAGCACAAAAACGACTGCTCAAAAAGCACAAAAAAAGTTTGTACTGCATCTCTCGGAATGGTTGGAAGTTATAGAGATATTTGTACTCATCAAAATATACATCAGATATAATAACAAATATCTTAATTAAAAATTATAGTCAAGACCACAATTTTTAATTAAGGTGTTTTTTGTTATATTTGATATATATTTTTCTTGATTTTTGTTGTATTATAGATTGCTGTGTTGTACTTTTTTTTATCAAATATAACGACCGGATAGAATATATTCAGTACAGCACAATTTTTTTTACGTTGGAGGGATTTTTTTTTAGGTGAAAATCAATTGACATAATGTTTTGATAATATTATAATAGTAAAAATAATTTGTAATTTTAAGATTTGACTTTCAAATAGGATTTATACAATATGTATATGATGTACCTAAAAGATGTTGAAATTTTATATAATTTTTATTGTTTATCAAACGAGTCAGAATGTACAATTGTGTATATTTAATAGTATTTAATGACATATCAGATGATATTAAAATTTTATTAAATTTGATAATTAACTAATTAATAATCCAAAAATATATCTAGGATTTATTTTTTATTTTTTGTTTCTAAAATTAATTTATAAATGCATTGTCTAGAGTGTTAAAATATCCGTCAAGACGAATATCACAAAAAAATTCTACAAATAAAAGAAAGGAAAAAAAATATATGAACAAAAAAAATTAGTTATTATATAGAAATATTATACTAAACCTTGAGTCTCTGCCTCCTAATTACTCTCTAATTATTATGTCCAACTTTCCAAAAAATGAAAAAGTAAGTATGAATTATGCAATAACCAAAAACATGTATTAATTAATAACTAAATATATATTTTAAGATGATCAAGACAATAACTGAGGAAAGTAAAAAAAAAAAAAAACTGTACATTAAATAATAGTCAAATATATTTTATGCAATATCTAAGTGTGCATTATAAAATGTATGACAACTACTATCAACAGTCGTCAAAATGTGTGACAGTTATTAACAATCATTTCATGCTAAAATAATTAAGTACACATTACATAAAAGTCAGCTGTTCTAACTATGTATTATACAATATTCAAATATATTCTAAAGTATATGAGAAACTGAGCGTGAGGACGTTTAGAAAGTGATTCAATTCATAAAATAATTAATAACCCTGTTATCACCCAAAACATACGATGAGAACAAAAGCTTAGAAAAATATATTATCACAACAAGAACGACAAAATCAAATATCATCTAGCGCATGCTTAGATTTACAACCAATCAATCGTATCATCTTATAAGCCTTCATATGGAAAGGAGGTATCCGTTTGTCGCATGTTTTTGACGATTTAGAACCTCAAGAGAGGAGCAAGACAGAAAGAAATGTAACAAAATCGCCATCAAGAAGGAGCACCTCAGTGGTGCTGGTGCTGATTCTCTGTTGCACCTAGGGATTTATAAGCGTGTCGTGCTGTATCTGTATATGTATATGTCAGGCACGTACGTGTTAGGCCGACGTGTCGTGAGATGTGTTGTAATTTTTTTAGTTAAGATTCTGATTTTAATTATTAAAGATATTTAAAATTTCGAAAAAATATAGAAAAATCAGAAAAATAGAAAATATTTCACAGAATGAAGGAATTTTTTTATAATAATATATTTTTTTAAAATATGCTTGTAACAACTATTAAAAATATATTATAATAGTTATTTTTTAAAATTTTATAGACGTGTTTAGACGTATCTAAATGTATCTAGACGTATCACGTGCTGTGTCCAGTGCGTTTATCGTCTAACACAGTACTTGTAAGGGCACGGCACGTGGCACGTCTAAACACGTGTGCCGTATTTTAGCCGTGTCCGGACAAGTGCAATCCGTACCGTGTCATGTACCACGTATTTTTGTTAATACCCTAATTGTACCAATAAATTAAATAAATTATAGGAGGACGGATCTATTAAGAAACAAGCACTAAGCACCGACAAGTGCCCCCTCTTAATTTTAAATATTGTTAAAAAGTGTTATTTTAAAAAAAAATCAATAAATTTAATATATTAATGTTAAATTGTTTTGTTTAGGCTTAGTATTTAATAAGAAATAATATGTACATATATTCTATTTTGTGTCCATATTTGTCGGATTTTTTGGATCCTCTACATTTATAGGAGTTCTTTTAAATTTATTTTGCTCAAATTTTAATATGATCAGATGGACAATAAACTATGTTGTGTAGTAGACAATAAGAATTTGCATCTCAAAATATTCAGAAGTGCCGGTCTTAAGAATAATCTGTATCCTTTTATTCATCGTTTGATCAAAACTTTTTATATTGTCGATATTTAAAAATATATAATCTAAATAAATAATTGTCAGTATATCTCGATCAAAAATCACTAATTTGAATGATAACTCATTAGATCTGACACGTTAGTTTCCTTCGATCTAATTTATTTAAGTTACTTCCTTGTATATTCATCAAAATTTCTCAAATGACCCATTTTTTCTCTTAAAATTTCATTACTGCTTATTCTTTTATGAAAACAGTTTACTTTCTTTTAGAATGGATTGTCCCACAGTTTGACAAATTAATTTAAACTGAAAAATTTAATTTAATTCAGACATGTTGATTTACTTCAGTCTAATTTATATTTAAGTTGCTTGTATGTCTATCCAAATGCCCCTTCTAAATTTTATAATTGCTTATTTCTCCAACAAATAGATTCTACGATGATTTACATTTTTTTTTTAGATTGGAATTTTTCCCAAGTTTGATAAGTTAAATTAAACTTAAAATCAAATTTAGATTAAACGTGCTGGTTCACTTCAATCTAATTTATATGATTATTCAAGTTGCTCGAATGTTCATCAAAGTTTCGGAAATTATCTATTTGACAACTTCTCATTTAAAAGTTCATAATTGCTTATTTTCTTATCAAAACTAAAAAAACCTTTCACATTTTCTCTTTTCTTTGTTTAATTTAATTAGAATAATCTCAACTTTGAATAAAAAGAAGTATAGAAATTTTTGTATCATGATTAAATCTTTATATCTAAATAAAAAATATTAGGTATAATCTTTATGGGATTATTTAATTGGATAATCGTTATCTAACTTATGAGATGAATATCAAGAAGTTACTTGGTTATTTAAAATGAAAAACTAAAAACTAACAAAATGGACATAATTTATCGCAATGAAAATTAAAAAAAGAAAGCTGATACACAAATACAGTTATTGATATCATTAGAGATATCAATTTTATTATACACATTGCATGAGTTATTATACATATTAATGTCTTTATTATATTAATGATTTTATTATGTAAATTCATTTTATACAACACCAACATTATTTTAACTTAAATAAATTATAATATATATTAATAATATTTAAATTGAATAATATAAATACTATACAAAATAAAATTATTAATATATATAATAATTTCTTTAATAAATATAATAAAATCTATATGAAGACGTATCATTAATAATATCTTCATAATAATTTTCTTAAAAAAAATAAAAAAGAAATTTAATTACGAAGAGAGAAAAACGAGATCTTCGCGGGATCGCGATCTCCCGACCTCACCCGATTCGCGACTTTCGTCGCTGATCTGCGAGAGAGTGTAGGGAAGACCTGACAAAGAGGCCGATTAGACTAGAGAGAAGAGAACTAAAGATATAGCAAAGGAAGGGTACAACAATGGCGGGAGTTAGTCCTCCTTCTCCTTCTCCTTCTCCCATGGACGAGAAGGCAAAGAGAACTCGGGATCTACTCGCCAGTTTCTACACAAACAACAACAGTTCTTCTGGCTCCGGCGCCTCTTCTTCCTCACCAACTGCGGCGTCTAACCTCACTCCTCGGACTGCCTCCTCCCTCGATTCGATCAATTCTCCTTCATTCGATCCCAGCTCCTACATGTCCTTCCTCGTTAGCAATTGCTTCCTCACTACATTATTTCAATACAATTGCAATTCCAATCCCAATTGCGTGTATAGTTCTGATTAGCTTCCGAGATCTAGATTTAACTGAGGTTGAAAATGCAGGTCCAGAAGTCCAATTTGGAAGGCCTATTGCAAAAGCATGTTCAGATGGCGGCTGAGATCAAGAATCTGGATACAGACCTCCAGATGCTTGTCTATGAGAATTACAACAAGTTCATCAGCGCGACTGATACTATCAAGAGGATGAAATCTAACATCCTTGGAATGGAGACTAATATGGAGCAGCTCCTTGCTAAGATCACTTCTGTACAGTCAAAAAGCGATTCGGTGAATACTTCCTTGTTTGAGAAGAGGGAGCATATTGAGAAGCTGCATAGGAGTAGAAATCTTCTCAGAAAAGTTCAAGTAAGCTGCTGCCGATCTCTACTTTGGCGACTTCTGTTGGGAAAACAGCTTTCTATATTTGCTGATATCTAATATGAAATTCTCCTCTTTACAAAATTACAGTTCATTTATGATCTGCCATCTCGTCTGAACAAATGCATCAAGGCAGAAGCATATGCCGATGCAGTGAGGTTTTTCACTGGAGCAAAGCCAATATTTGAGGTATGATGTCTGCTAATTATTATTCACTGACTAACAGTTACTGCTGATTTGATTCATGGCTAATTTAGCTCTGAATGACTTGAAAGGCGTACGGTGATTCATCCTTCCAAGAATGCAAGAAAGCATCTGAGGAAGCAATCAATACAGTAATCCAGAACCTTCAGGTAACTTGAATAGTTGCATTGTTGTTGTCTGAAACAGCTGATGAATTCATCTTTCCATGCTTTTGCTCGAGAAATTAAAACTCTGTACTGTTTTATGTTTCGAGTTTTGAAATGATTACCTTCCTTTTGCAGGGACAGCTCTATTCAGATTCTGAACCAATTGAAGCAAGAGCGGAAGCAGTAGTACTTCTCAAACAGCTCAACTTTCCGGTTTGTATTCTTTTTGTCCCTCTTTAAATCAGAAAAGTTTGGAATTTTGGTTAAAGGAGGAGATGACCAAAGACACATTTGGAAAAGGACAAACATGATATATGATATATTTGTTTTCAAAGTAGCATGATCAACTATAAAATTAAAATATTTCAGATACAGGTTTTCCATTATGTGCTTTGTTCAGGTTGACAATCTGAAGACAAACCTACTGGAGAAGTTGGAAGATTGTCTCTTGAAATTAGAGGATGAGTCCAAAGATGTAAGAGATGCCATCATCAATATACTTTGCTATGCACATCATTACTTTGTAGTTTGTATCTTTTATTTTTTTTTCTTTTTACTCCATTGAAGTATCAAGTGAGCCTTCTTAAAAGCTACATGCAAGAAATAGGGTTGCAATGGGGAGTTGGAACATTGAATTTACTTTTGTAACAACTAATATCTGTTGATGTTAACATATGTCCTTCTTTTGCCTGTGATAGATATCAGTTGGTGAGATTTCAAAGACCTTCCGGGCTTATCTTATAATATTTCCCGATTCAGAACAGAGACTCATCGAGCTTGCGCAGGGTTTGTTTTCCAGGTTATTGATATTGAATAAAGTTATACTTCTCTTCTTTCTCCTTGCTACCTTAGTTATTTTCTCAGCATGAGGAGTGAGGTCCTAACCCTGTGGTGTCGTTTCTTTTTTCTGCTTAAAAGGCGCTATGATGCAGCACGGGATCAGTTAAAGAAAAGAATGTTGTCGGTTGATCTGCTAGAATTACTCAGTAAGTATTTTTCTAATATGAAAAAACATGTTAGATACTTATTTCCTCATTTCTGATTTACTATGATCATTTTTCTAGAATAAAACGATGCTGAGTATGCTTAGAATATTGTTCTTTATTTATTTTTCTTTTTCTCTTAAAAATTACCCCCAATAGTTCTTGGATGTGTGACTTACTTCAAACTTTCTTGTGATGTTGGTAAATAACACCAAGCATTTAGATTATGATGGAAAAAGTGTATTTCATTAGATAACGACATCTTTTTCTTCATTGTAATAATCGTTCTTTCTCCTCAAAATCCAATGATCCTAAAACAAAGATGATTTATATGTTGATTTCCTGCTTTGCATCCACTGGTTACAAGTGTGGTTCTGTCAAGATGAATATCTCAGGGGCGCTTCTTTCATTTATTCAGAAACTGATTTTATTGTAAGAGCTTGTTATTTTACAAATAACCTTGTACATGTTGGGTGAAAATTGTAAATAAGACAAATGTGGGCTTTTGCTTTGCAGAAACATCTATGTTTGTTTGTTGTTTTACTAACACAAAAGTACAGATGGGAGTTGCTTTATCTTATTTCTTGTGAATTAATCCAGGAACAATCTGGGAAGATGTGACCGCTATAGATCAAGTTCTTCCGGAGGCTGCTCTTCCAGCATCCTCTTTAGAGGTTCATTAGACTCCCTCAGTTTTGAGTTCCTAATTATTTGTTTCACAAGGTTCTTCTTAGTTAATGTGGGTGCTTTGCTATATGCAGTCTACTTGCAGTATCATCAGGCAACATATTTCAATTGCTTTCTCTCATCTTCAACATGAAATATCAGGTGCTTTTCTGTTTACCTTTCCTATTCTTTGTTCCGTTTCTTGCTGTTTCATTGAAACCTGGCCCAAATTTACTTTAGAATCTTTCCTTTTTGACTGTGCAGATGTCGTGGCTGGAAGTCAATCTAAATCAAATGAAAGCAAGGAAGAGCTTGATCTGCAAATTGTATTAGAGAGTGGCAAGAAAGCAGTGATGCAGGGTAGCTTGGATCTTTTAATGGTATATGTTTCTTGCTTTTTTAAGAAATTACAATTCTTTGATATCCTTGCAAACTTAAATCTCATCTGATAACTTTTTTCATTTTTCTTAAATATGTCATGGTTTTGCATTTGAAAATAGGAACTGCGGCAGTTCTTTGATGAGAAGCTGGAGTTGCTGCCGAAGTTAAAAGAACTGATAACAGATTGGGTGCAAGAGGGTTTCCAAGAGTTCTTTCAAAATCTCGAGAAGCATTTTCTTACACTTTCTGGAAGCAGCACCAACAATGGTCCTCTTGGAGAATCAAGTGCTTCTGACCACCTTACACAATCACCAGACAAGCTGCCAACTGGACTTGTACTGGTGCTGTCCCAGCTTGCTGTTTTTATAGAACAAAGTGTCATTCCTAAAATCACCGAGGTAAGTGGCTTCATCTTACATTGCTGATCACAAGAAGCATTTTCTTTTCCCACAGAGTTGATTCACATAATAATTTGTTCTTAAATGCAGGAAATAGCCATTTCATTTTCTGGTGGTGGTGTTCGTGCTTATGAATACGGGCCAGCATTTATTCCTGGAGAGATCTGCCGATTGTTCCGCTCTGCTGGCGAGAGACTCTTACATCTTGTATGCTATTTCTTGTCCATAGTTTTTTGTATGCAGTGTTAGATGCATATTGCAGTTTATATGCCTGTACTTGAGATGAATTTGTTTTTTATTTGTTGGATCAGTATATAAATATGAAGACTCAAAAGATTTCGCTATTACTGAAGAAAAGGTTCACTACTCCGAACTGGATCAAGGTACTTTAGCACTAATCTGAAGAATTTATTTCAACTCATACTTTAATTTAATCTTTTTGCGCCATAATTTTATTATTATTTTTATATTACTATTTTTCTGACTCATAGCATAAGGAGCCACGAGAAGTCCACATGTTTGTTGACCTTCTGCTTCAAGAGGTAAGTCTACCTCATGCATATTTCTTTAATGAAGCTTGATTTACTTTTGGGCTGTCTTGCAAGGGACACACGACTTTTGCTATCTGCAGCGAACACTGAATATTTCTCATTCTTTAAAAGTTACTTGCAAATGTAATCTAACAAACTTTCACTGTAAACAGAAATCTACTTGCTATCTTCAGTTAGGTTGATTGCAGATTGTTTAAATTTTAATTTTGGCCCTACCAAACACACTTTCACCGTAAATAGAAATTAATGTAAAATTAATGTACATGGTATATTTGTACTTGTTCACGAGCGATTTTGGTGGAGTAAAAAACGAGAAAAAAGAAATCAAGGCCACTTTAGTCAAATTTTTGTTTAATTGAATTTTATTTATTTTAACATTTTCTAGTATGCACAAATTGCCGAGGTGTTAGCTGCAGAAATATTAGGTCCTGGGTCTGTGTGCTATTACAGTAGTATCTTGTTTTGATTCTGTCATGTTTCTGTCTGTTCTTTCCTTTTATCAATCTGATTGGCGCTCTACACATGCCTGCTGCATTTTACAGTTGGAAGGTGTAGGAATTGAAGTAAAACAGATCCTTCCATGTGGTGTAATAAAAAGGCATCGACACTCAGATAGTGCAGGCACAGCCAGCACCAACTCTTCACGTAGCCATCCCAATGCCACACGTGAAGATAAGCTGACTAACTCGAACACACATCGTGCCAGAAGCCAGTTTCTGGAAAGTCACTTGGCCAAGCTGTTTGAGCAGAAAATGGAGATCTTCACCAAAGTAGAATACACACAGGCAAGTTACTTGTTCAAGATGAAATGGCAATGGTTTATTTGTCAAAGGACAATGGCATCCATCCTTCTTTGCATAAGAAGCTACTGATTTTTAATTTTTTCAAAAATGGACATGGAATTATCTACAGAATGTTTCTCTGTCTCTAAAAAAGTTTTTTTTTTTCTTGAACAACTCATCCTATGAAAAAAGCCATTGGTTTGCCTTTTTTGTGATTTTCTCATTAAATAATTGGGGTTGTGTGTTTTAAGAAATACACGGAGAATAAGAAAGAACTACAAGACAAGAACTCAATTTAGAGCAAGTCTTTCTTATCAGCCCCAACATGAAGTTCAAATGAATCTTTAGTCTGTCAAATCAGGGATAAAACAATCTTTTATTTTCCTTGACTGCTGGTGGTTTTTGCAAATATAAAAAATCATGGGTATCCATTCAAAGTACCGATCTATAGTGGGGTCCTTTAGAAGAGTATAATGTCAGTCACATTTTATAGGCTGCGCACCCTAAACTAACAAATGCACTTTGCAGGAGTCTGTTATATCGACGGTGATAAAGTTATGCTTGAAGAGCTTGCAGGAGTTTGTGAGGCTACAAACATTGAACAGGAGTGGGTATCAACAGATCCAGTTGGATATAGAATTTCTTAAGGCTCCTCTTAAGCAGCTTGTAGATGATGATGATGCTGCCATTGACTTTCTTCTCAAAGAGGCATGCATGCTTTTCTTAGTTTGCCTTTTTTTCTAGTTATTCTGGACGGTTCACTAAAAGATACCCAGTATTTTGACTATTTTGACATGCAGCTACATGATGCATGTTTAGCCATTTGCACCAACTATTAAAGTAATAGCCAAGTAATTGATGACTTTGCTTGCTGCTGAGTTATCATCTTGTATTAACCTTAGCTAGTTCAACCATAAAAAAATTGGTTGTCAGTTTTAACTTTTAACCATAAGATATCCAAATTTTGAAGCAAACATAATGGATTGTCCATTTGTCCTTGCTTGATATTAGATCAACTGATGTTCAAGGAAACAAGACGGAAAAAGTATAAATAACTGAATGTACATTATTTCACATAAATATAAAGGTTGGGGTGTTGTGTGTGAATATCTCAAACAAACAGACAGTTTATGAGGTGTTTGGTGTTATGCAGGAGTATGCAAAATGTTTGTTGCAATTTGCAACAGAATTCCTTAATAGTTTGATCCTTTTATCTCCTCAATGATTGATTTTTCATTAAAATTTGATTTTGTTTACTTGTATGCACAGGCGAACAATGCTGCTCATGAAAGATGTTTAGACCCGATACCTTTGGAAGCTCCTATATTAGACAAACTCATTAGTGCAAAGTTAGCCAAGAACAAAGACCACTCAGCTACTCCACTCTAATTGCTCCGCATCATTTACATTCTCATGTATAATCCTATTAATTTTGATTTATTTGTTTCCTTCTGCAATGCACCCATCAATCTGAAACTGTAATTTTTTGTTTTTTTTTTCCTTCATATAGTAGATTAGCACTATTCATTGATAGACGAGTTCCGACATGAGGAATGCATTAATAGCTTTCATTATTGTTTTTTGAGATGCAATTACCAATATATTTATTATACATGAAGCTTGTCTTGACGTACGCTTGGATCAATTTATTAGTCATGGACCATTTCAAAAAGTCAGTGTTTTGCAATATAGCATGAGAAATGCCTACAATGTCAATGTCATTAACTAAAGTTTCAAACAAATTTATCATACTCGATAAGCCCGTTTTTAAAACTAATTTTTTTTTTTGGTAAAGAACATGGCGATGCTTGTGCAAATGATGTTCACAACCTCCTACATAAATTTATTTTTATAGAAACACAAGTAGAGGTTTAGTCAGAGCGCTGCAACCAAAATTGAACGAGTAATTGCATTACGTTTGTCAATTAATTCTAGCAAAGCATTTTGTATTTTCCATGATAGTTACAATGATCCTTCTAGCAAATAACACAAGTTTGCGGACATTCTTTCTAATTGCAAACCACATGTACAGTTCAGACATCTTTAAAAAGAAATATCCAAGCACTGCAAAGATGCACACAATTACTTCAGAAGATCACCTGGTGTTGGACAAGCTAAAAACTCAAACAAAGAAAAAACATATTGATACTAATATTCTATCAGAAATATTGAAAATTCATGCAGTGGGCATTGATGTTGAGAGGACAACAAAAGCCAGATGGTGCAGAGCGTCTTGGATCTTGCTGAGGGCATTGCTTTGGTCTGATCTCAGCTGATCCGAAATTTCATTTGCCTTAGTCTGTACGGCCTTCTGCTCAGGGTGCTGATTTGCTATATATGCCTCTATTATGTCAGAAATGCCTGAAAGGACACATTTCCGGTAACAAAGAAAAGATATTAGATTAACATTTTAAATAAATAAATAAAAATGATAAAAATGAAGAGATGGAGCCAGTACCCATGATAAAGCTGGCAGAAACCTTCAGAACATCAGAAGACATGAACTGGGCCTTTGATCTAATTATCTTAGCTTTTGACACCAAATCCTCTGGCCATTCAATCTTGACATCTTCTTCATCTGCTTCTTCACCCTTTGCTTTGTTTCCACTTTTTGATATAACCGACTTGCCGAGCAATAGGAGTTGAGACACAGCAAGGCAGCATAACTCTGACAACCGCTGCATGAGGACAAATATGGTTAGTTAACTACGCAATCATTAATTTGAACAATACAATTAAAAAAAAAATCATCCATCACATACATGGACTCCCTCTGAGTGGATATTCTCTAGCCTGTCAGTAGTTTTATGAATGATTTCATTTTCAGCAAGCCCACCTAGGGCTGATGTGAACCTGCACCAAACTTTCTCAAGTTAATACGAAGGAAATCAAATAATTTGTTACTTAAATATGAAGTTAGAAATACAGTATCAATCACCAACCCTGCAGCCATACTAGCAGCCTTGGTCACGCTAGACTCACATAGTTTTCTAATCTCAATATCACCAATACTATCAACAGCTTCAACCTCCTTCCCTTTACCAGCAGAGTCTTGTCCGTTTCCCTCTATTTGTGTCTCTAGATTGAACAACTCTTGAATTTCTTTTAGTTTTGCCTCATAAAGTAATTTCTGCTCGGATAATAGTTTGGCCTTCCTCCTGTTAAACAATACTGTATAGTGACTTGACAATGCTTCCAGTTCCTAGCATCACAAAGTAAAAAGAAGATGTAAGCATTTTACATGGTTGAATATGAAAACAGGTAGGCGCCATCTTTTGTAAATGTTTATTATTAATTGATGCAGTACAGAGAAGCTACAATAAGCCAAAGCCCCTAATTAGTATGTAACTGACAACTATGTAAAGAAGGTACTCTCCAAAAGTGAAAAGGAGACAGAAAGGTTGAACATCAATTTCTTAGTTGTGCAGTTCAGCATAAAACGGGTTGGGGGGGGGCACCTCAAGCTGATCAGGACCGCCGTATATGTAGAAGCATCGGTCAAAAGTAACATCCTCCTCAAGTTGCTCTTCATCAATGTGTGGATGATCAACCTCTCCATCAGAGTTCTTCTCCACTTGAAGACCGGTTTCTTCAATAAGCAGCTCCATTGTCTCTTTTCCAACCCGTTCCAACACTTCCATTCCCTTTGCTGTGAATGACTTCCCTGTCTGAAAACAAAATTCAAGTTCAAATTCAAATTCGACCCAAGTGACTGAATTAAAATAAAAAGTCATCATTTAATGAAGCAAACAACACCTCTATGAGAGACGCATTCACTGGGAGGCCTCCTTGTTGAATGCTTCCAGCAATGTTTGAAGCTGAATCCTCCAATCTAATTGTTTATACAAAAATAAATGAACCATTTCAATTTCTTACAACACAATGACCAAACAAAAATATCAAACAATACAACTAAGATGTTAGATCAGAATGAAACAATGTAATAAGAAAACAGCAAGAATACTTTTGGACAAGGAGGGTACTGCCCTTCCACGCATTGCCTAGTGCTGTCCATGTACCAGAGGCGAAGCTCTCCACTGAGTTATCGATTACTTTTAGGCCCTGCAGTTGCATTTTTAATTAAAAGAACTTCATTTTTAATTAAAAGCAAGAATAGAATCAATCAAGCATTAAATTATATTATGTACACCTGATGCAGACAACTCAACTGCATCTCGGCATTAAACAAACTAACTAAAAACATAATTAAGGAAGATAAACATACTTGGCCAAGAATGGAATCCTGGCTAGCATTTTCCAATTTAGCAAGAGCAGCCTTGCGAAGCCTATCTTTCTCTTCATCTGTTTCTCCCTCTTCCGTCTCTTTCTCTTTCTCTGCTTCAGTAGTTTCAGTCTGAATCTCAGTTATTGCAGTCTTGGCAACTGCTACAGCCTGTTCCCAATTAATTACCCTTTGTTAATTAATCAATTACCTGTCTCAAATTGCTTGCACAGAAACTAAAGGTTAATGATCCGGTCTAAAGAATTATCAATGTATGTATTTCATAAACAACAAAAAGGTAACAGTGGGGTTTACATTGCGTGAGATCTCCTCAGCAGCCTTGTGGAGATCGGAGAAGATGGAGAAACCCCACCCTCCCCATCCTCCTCCTCCTCCTCCTGTCTCATTCCTTGGCGGAGGCTGAGGTGTCGCTTTGTTATCCACCTCTGCACTGGCATCAGCGGCATTGGAAAGATCCTGATTCGCTTTCTTCCCATCTCCTTCTTCCATTTTATCTGTTACTCAGATCGGTCTACTTCCGATCTAAATCGAGGTAAGTGCTCCGGCAATCTTCGCTGAGAACTCTCAGATCTTCCCTTCAAACTTCAATTTTCAATCTCTAAACCTAACACCCTTCACTCAACGCAACAACTGGCCCAATTTTCTCCTTTTAAGGCTTCAACTGGAAGACTCTGTCTCGGCCCAATACAAAGCCCATATCAAGACTTGTTTACTGTTTAGTACGAACGCAGAGCTGCTGCTCCTCGCTCAATTTCGGGAGGGAGATCGCCAGATCGGGGGTTTATGGTTTTAGCTAGCAGCAAGCAATGGAGGAGCAAACATCCGAAGCAATAGAAATGGAGGAGGAGAAGATAGAAACGGAAGAAAAGGAAACCCGAGGTGGTGAAGAGAGCGTTGAAGCGTTATCAGAATCATCATCATCGTTTAGGTTTGACGCGTCACCTCTTCGTCTCTACCATTTCGCACATCAGTTCCGTACCAGTGGGCGCAACAACAACAACAACAATTTTCTCAAGGGAGTGCAATGGTCGCCTGATGGATCTTGCTTCCTCACCTGCTCTGACGATAACTCTCTCCGCCTCTTCTACCTGTTCGTCACTTTCCCTTTTCTTTCTTGTTCTTTTCCTGATACTGATAGAACTCTAAAGTTTGTTATATTTGCAAAAGGACGCTCAAAAGTCTTGGGTTTATAATGCAAATTATACCCGAGCTCTAGGTTTGGGGTCTGATACTACCCAATAGCTTCTTTCTCTTGCAAGGACTAATTATAAGAAGAGAAATTATTCTTACGCCCCAAGTTTTGCACCTCTTATCTGCACCTAATGTCAAGTATAAACACTTCTAAAAAATATATATTTCAAAATTTAAATTTTGCACCCCAAATTCTGCACCCCTTAACTTCAAATACCTGGGGTGCAAATAAGAGGTGCAGTTATCACTCCTCTTATAAGAATATAGTCCTAACTATAATAATTCCCAAGGTGAAATGAACCGAAGTTAAGCCTTGTGGACGTACGCACGCACACACTAAGTACAGACAAACAATATGTTGGAGGTATTTGACTGGTTAATATAGAAAGCAATGAAATTATGCAAATAAGGTAAAATACTGGGTATAATGTGCAAAGAAATCACTTATTTCTTCCTTTAGTTACGTCGTAGTTAAACTTGCTAAATGTTGATGCGTCTGCTCCGTACCTTCTACTAAGGCTAGACCTGAAGATGCTTGTACCACTGAGTACACTTCAACAACTTGCTCCGATTCCTATGGTGCTGGTGTTATAGTAAATGAAGGTGAATCTGTGTATGACTACTGTTGGTACCCCTACATGTCGGCATCAGGTATGATCTTATCCTAATAATTGCCTCTTGATTTTGTTCAAGTGTGTTACTTATTGAGAAGCATATAATACATTACTAAAAAAAATATGCAGACCCTACTGGTTGTGTCTTTGCAAGTACTACCCGAGATCATCCTATCCATCTTTGGGATTGCATTACTGGTCAGGTTGGTCAAGTGCTCTTATCTTCAATTTCTGTTGAATGACTGTTTTATGTGTCAGACTGTTTGTTTTCTTTCTTAATGAAGTATGATAATGCAGCTTAGGTGTACCTACAGGGCGTACGATGCCATGGATGAGATAACCGCTGCACTTTCTGTTTCATTCAACTCTTCTGCAACTAAGTACAGTCACCTTTCTTCCACTTTGTTCTCGATCTTTTACATTAGCTGTTTCATTGGTTTGATTCTGAGTACATGTATTTGTTGCTTGCTAGACTATTTGCTGGATACAACAAAGTATTAAGAGTATTTGATGTGCATCGTCCTGGTAGAGATTATGCAGAGTATGCTTTGAGTAGAGGCGAAGATGGTGCATCAGCAGGTGTGTGTGTTGTTGTGATAGGCTCATAGCCGTTAAATTTTTGAATTAGGAAGCAATTATCAGATAACTGTTCATTACCTGGCAGGCTTGGTTTCATCAATCTGCTTTGCTCCTGCTCACGCTCAGAACAGTATGTTTGCACTGGGTTCATACAACCAGACAACTACTGTTTTTGCAGAGAACACCATGGAGCCTTTATATGTATTACATGGCCAACAAGGTGGAGTTACACAGGTTTGGTACTTTCAATGTTTGTTAGCAAAAACGGAATGTTGCCTTAGTAATTATTTTTTAGTTCCCTTTATAAAAACTGAGAACCGGACTAGCTAATATTTTGAATTGTCAGGTTCTCTTCTCTAAAGATGGGAATTATTTATATACTGGAGGAAGAAAGGTACTTTGGTAATTATTTTCTTGCTCCATGTTAATTCTGTTTAGGAATAATTTAAAGCAATGCAACCTTGGGAACCTGCTAATGACACGGCATTCTTTTGTTGCTTCTCTAGGATCCATATATACTTTGTTGGGATATTCGAAACACGGTGACGGTTCTCTATAAGTAAGTCTGATTCCTTCATGTTTATCTGTTGTTTATGTCACGTTGATTAGTGAATATGAGACTTGATCTTCAGTAACCTTATGGATATGTTTGAGCAGGTTGTACAGATCGTCAGAAAATACAAATCAGAAAATATCATTTGATATTGAGCCTTATGGGAAATATCTTGGCACAGGTGGTCAGGTACGAGTGTTACATTTTTAATGCTGCATGTGTTTCCTATTTTGATTCACCTTCTTGTTTTGAGTCTTAAGCTTGGTAATGCATAACAACAGGACGGTCTGGTCCACATATATGATCTTCTGAGTGGTCAATGGGTGTCAGGCTTTCAAGCTGCAGCTGGTAATTTTTTATATATTTTTGGGAACTTCTTCCAATGTTCTACGAGCATTTGCAATTAACACCCACCATTTGTCATATTTGAACTTAGCGCCTTTCATCTTTGTGATTGTTGCAAGTAACACCAACCATCGAAATAACTGTTAGGTAGAAAGAAGTGACTAAATTGTCCCTACCTTTTGTTAATGACTCAACAATTTGTTAATGCAAATTCATGAAATTCGGAAACCAACATTTAAGTTCTCTCTGCATGATTTTTAGTTTAATTTGGCCTTTGGAAAGAAATAGCTTAGTAGAGGTAGGTGAAACAGTGCATATTTAAAAGATTATACCTGTATGATGTCTAAGCCATCAGTTAAAATGTTGATTGTCAGCATAATTATTCAAACATTAGATACTGTTCTTCTTTTTTTATTTTTGCCCTGACTTCCAAGAAATCTGGGGTACTATGGACCACCGCTTTTCACAAAAAAAAAACAAAATATTATTAAAAGACACCTTCAATTTGTTTTGTCAACAGCCCCTTCTGTCTTCTCTATCTTTTTCAGATACAGTCAATGGGCTGTCGTTCCACCCGTATCTACCACTGGCAGCATCATCATCTGGGCATAGAAGGTTTGCCATGACAGATGATGATGAAATTGAAGACAGTTTCAATTTGTCTGGTAAGAATTTATTTTGCCTTCTTCTCTTTGCTTTCTGTTGACCACAACCTACTTTTTATTTTCATGAAGTATTACTTTGCAGTTACTGAAAAAAAATAATAGAAGAGACCCCCCCCCCCCTCCCTTAATATTCATTAGCATCTGCAAACCATGTATGATTTATGGCCAAAGGCAAAAAGGACCACTTTGTCGAGTTTTCCTTGTACAAATTCCATTTTTTTTCTCTTATGCTTCAAATCATTTCTTTGAAGACCTAACCTTGGGAGTAATAAACCTGGTTTAATCAGGCAACTTGTTCTGGGAAAAATTCTTTAAACAAAAGTAGCATCTATTTCATGCTTATCCATTTTAAAGTTGTTCTCTTTTGCAAGTATGAAAACTGTGATTCTTCTCATCTTCTGCCAAAGAGGACCAACTGTGTTTCTGTTCGTTTATTTTTTTAAAAATAAATTTAATAGCACTGTGCCTAATGTAGGTGATGAAAATTGTTGCTCTGTCTGGAGGTTCTCTTCCTCTGACGAAGTGTTGGAATGACGACCTCATATAAGAACATAACACTTGGTTTCTATCCTACATTTAATTTCAGGCAGCATTAGTAAATTACTTCTGAAAGCCTTTTGAGTACACATCAGTGATTAAATTTTGGCTCTTTGCTCTTAAGCAAATTGAAATCTAATGCTATTTAAATCTGCCCTATTCACATTTCTTTTATAGAATTTAGGTGAATTATTTCAGATAAAGCAATGCGCTCTTGCGTAGGACTTAATGGGTTATGACTGGTCGGTATTTCTTGCCCGAGGATGTGTGCATGGTGTGCCTGCTACTAAGGGATTGTTTGATATGTAAGAAAATATAAGAATCCCGGGAAATACAAGAAAGATTTTTCCATCATCTTAGTTTCCGAAGACTATTTTCTGATTGAAGTTTTTTGTATTGCAAGAATATGAAATTTCAGGAAGAATTTCTAATTGTCTGATGTACCAAAAACTAAATACAATTTGACTGGAAATAGAATATTGTTATCCCATTCGTCAATCTTGCTGATTTGTTTTTTTCCCTCCTTTTAGAGACGCACCCGTGGAAAGAAGTCAGTCAACTATTTTATTAGTTGTTGTTGAAATATTTTATAAATTGATTGCATAGCCATGTTTTCAAAATAGAATCAATACACAATATTCTTGAAAATTTTATGCACCATCCAACTATATATCGACTCTCTCTCTCTCTCTCTCTCTCTCTCAAAGTCTCACAGACAAAAATACAAATAAAATATTATCGAGCCTATCCATTGCTTTTATTTTTCCTTCTAGAAACAACTGCAAAGTACTAAAAGTTCCTGCTGAAACAATTGCTTTAGCATTAGGTTCAGAATGTAAATGAAAAAGGAAAGACAGACTTGTATTGAATTGTAGCAGGGTATACACAGGATTTCAGCTCAATTAGGATCTGTAGAAACTAAGAACAAAATTAAGAGAGTACAATTTTCTTTTCAATACTCATATATCTTTCAAAATTCATAATCTATGATCTAGAATCTTGCAGTTCTTGAAATGCCTAGCAAGCAGGTTATCTTATACTACAGAAAACTAGCAATGTGCTATATTTCCATAATATTCAGTTCTTAGGCAGTGAGGCAAACAGCCTATTTATTGCTGTTTCTAACCCAATTTATGTCCAACAAAAATACAACAATTTTACAGTGAGGTCATTTATCAATTTGGCTATCCTACTTCTATCCTTATCATTTTCATTGCTTTTACCATTTGGGATCTTTAAGTGAATTATATCAATGAGAATGACCTGTACTTGCTTTTATCTCTGTCTCATCACATAGCCCAAGGACTTGCTCTAAGTTTCCTTCACCATAATCAAAATCAACAAAGAAATTGTGGATCTCTTGTTCGGCCGCAAAACCAGCCTCTCTCATCTCTTCAAACAAGATTCTTGCCTCAGGAATTCTCTTCTTCTTTAGAAGGCCCATGATAAGCACATTGTAACCGCTTTCACTGAGCTTGAAACCTTTGTTCGTCATCTCAGCATGAAGATACCATGCCTCCTTCATGTTCCTCGACTTACAATGGCCCTTGATCAATATTTCATAGGTATTCTCATCAGGCGCCACTCCTTCAGAGCACATTCCCCTGTAGATATCTGTCGCCTCCTTCATATTCTTTTGGATGCAATACTGCTTCATGAGAGAGTTGTATGCCGTTGAGGTAGGCATTATGTGTTTATCCAACATCCATTCCAGGAGCCGCCTGCCATCTTCTACCATACCCAACAAACAAAAGCCATTCATCAGGACATTAAATGTAACTATAGTAGGTTGAATTCCTTTCTGAAGCATTTCTTGTAGTAAACCATGTGCCCTTTCAATTTCGCCGAACTTACAATAAGTATCTATTATAGTAGTATAAGTGTAGACATCAGGTGTTATCCCTGCTGTCTCCATGTCCCCCATTGTTTTCATGGCTTGCTCTAGGTTGCCAGCTTTACAAAATCCATTGATCAATGAATTATAGGTGCAGAGATTTAATGCAAGTCCCTTTCTACACATCTCATGCAAGAGCTCATTTGCCATGTCCAGCTCACCTTGCTTGCAGAGCCCATCAGACAGAGCAGTGTATGTCACCACATTTGGTTGCACACCCATCTGTAACATTTTATTGTGCATCTTAAAGGCTTCTTGTAGCCTCCCTTGTTTGCAATAGCCATCAATAAGACATGTATAAGTAACTCCATCAATGCTCAGACCCTTCCTATGCATTTCTTCAAGGAGATGAACTGCATCATCCACCTTTCCTTGCAGACAAAACCCGTGGATCAATGCTGTAAAGGTGACTGAATCAGGTTCGAGCCTTTTCTTTTTCATATCATCGAGCATGTTATAGGCTGAATATAGATCACCAATTTCACAAAACCCTTGAATTAAAGTTGTGTATACTACTACATCTGGAGTTACACCACAGTTTATCATACCCATCAGAACTTTCCTGGCCTCGATCAATCTTCCGTTCTTGCAGAGGAGGTTCACGAAACTAGTATATGTGAAGGTGTTGGGCTTTAAACCCTTATTAGACATTTCATCAAACAATTCATGGGCATTACTGAGCTCACCAAGCGAGCAGTAGCCATCAATGAGAGTGCTATAACTAATGACATCTGGGAAAACTCCACCTTTCTTCTCCATATCAACAAGCACTGTACGGGCATCATCAACCTTTCCTGACCGGCATAACCCATGGATTAAGATGTTATATGATTTCGTGTTCCATCGGAGATCACTTGTCTGGGGGAAGTCCTTGAACACACACAGCATTTTATCAATGGGAAGCCTCCAGAGAAGCGCATTGCAAGCATCCGTGGAGATGAGGATGTTATATTTGAGCAGCTGGTGAAAGAGCGCTTGTGCATGGTCGAGGTTTCCAGTGTCTACAAGAGCATGGAAAAGGAGGTCAAAGAAAGAGGGATGTGAGCACCAATGCTTGTATGTGTAAAAAACGAGATTGATGAAGTGCGGGGGAGGAGGAAGGAGGTCAAGGCCCTGCCTTAAGAGACAGCGGGCTACCGGCGGCTCGTGGTTGGTGAATGCAATACAGGCGGATATGGCGACGGCTTCCGCAAGGGAGCGGTGGTAGTGGTGGTTGCGGCGGGGGCGCTTGAGGGACCGAAACCAGTTGAGGAGCGAGAGCACGAGAGGGAGGTGGGACCGGAGGGAGGGGAGGGCCCACAGGAGGTGATCGGCGCGGATTGTGGGAGCGAAGGGGGAGAGCACGCGGCGAAAGGAGAGTGGGTCGGTTGATGGATAGTGATGGTGCTGCCTGATAGCGGAGGTAAGGTCTTGGACGAACTCAGCGTCGCGCACGGAGGTGATCTTCTTCGGAGAGTAGTCAGGGAATGGTCGGATTGCGCCGGTGCTGATTCTGTCTCCGTCTCCCGACGAGGAATATGTGGAGAACAAAATGGAAAGAGGGCGCGAGGAGGAGGAGGCGGCGCGGATCTTCTTCGCCGCGCTCAGAAATAGCATCGCACCATTGCGTTCGCGGTTTCAGTATGAGGCGCCGTGGTGGCCTCTTTCAGGCTGGATCAGGGATGATTATTTATCACTGAAGTGATTGCAGCTTAGAGGGTCTCGTCGGTTTACAGTGAACAGCGAGTCGGCGAGTTTAGGCGTATATGGATCAGCAAACAAGTATTCAGATAACAAACATGCAAATATGAAGTGCTTATGCGAATTTTGGCTTGTAAAATATTTGACGACTATGTTGTTTCAAGATTAAGGTCTCAAGGACTTTTGAACTCCGATGATTCCTTTTGTATCCTTGACAATGAAATAGAACAGGTTCTTGTTGTTTCTTTTTTTCATTTTTTTTTTTGGGATTTAGTTTAGTTTTGTTAATGTTTGCATAAGCTTGCGGCATGTCATTCATTCCTTGCGTTTGGGAATGGAGAGCGGTACAATGCCCATTAAAATTTAATGAGAATTTTTTATTATCGAATCATTAAATTTTATATTTCGTATGAATATTAAAATTTTGAAGCAAAAATTTAATATAAATTTTGATTCATCAATAAGTTATTTTGTCCATCAATTAACTCAATGGACTTTGGATCCCTCTGTTTCCTTACGTTTGGAATGTGACAATTACTAAGATCAATTGCAATATTATTTTAGAAAAGACATGATTCTTGAAAATATGTAGAGAAATTTGCACAAAAGACACGCTGAAAAGTTGAGTTGAGTATGATTTATTATAGATGACAGCATAATGTAATCTTGAATTTGTACTCCTTCCTAGTAGATATCATAACAGACACTCTGCCTTTGTGTACACAAGTTGGGCTCTTTTAGCAGCGGCGTTAAATGATCCGGATAAGCTGATTTTAATTGAATTACATTTATTTGAGATCAAATAGTTAAATTGTTGCATTCATGTAGTTTAGTTAGATACAAAGTATGGTAGTTTAGTCTTGATATATGATTTGTATCATGATTCGTGCTTGATTTGATTCACTTTTATACACAAATAGAAACTGACCTTTGACCCAAACAAATAGTTGCATTTTTTTTTTTTGCATGAGTCGTGGTACAAATGGATGGTACAAAAAATATTAGTACCAACTATTTGATGCTAAAATTAGTATGAAAGGAGGACTCAGATTATGCAATTGGTTTGATTATATTTATGCCAACTAAATAAAAAGTTGGTTAAAAGTATAATTTAATCTAAGAAAAATGTTATGAAAATATGATTATTGATATCGTTGTTGATATAAACTTTATTATATACATTAAATGAGTAATTTTGGCCAAAGATTCTAACAGTATATATCATAGTTCCATGACCAGTACTCAGTAGATTGAAATTAATACAAGAAACCTGGAACAATAGCACAAATTCAATCCAGAGGCATCTACTGTACCAAATCAAACATGAACAAAAAAAAAATAAAATAAAGAATAAGAAACAAAGGCATTAGCTACCAAGAAGTGTTGCCTGTTGTCAAGCTTGGATAGCTTGTCCCCTCTTATCCATCCTCCCTTTCATACTCTCACCATGAATGATAGTAGGGAAGTAGTATATATGTTGATGATTTTATTATATATAATATTTTTATTATTTAATTTAAATATTATTAATACGCATAATAATTTATTTAAGTTACATAATGATAATACAGTATAAAATAAATTTGCATAATAAAATTACTAATATATATAATAATTCATTTAAATTATATAATGACAATACTGTACCAAATGAATTTGTATAATAAAATCATTAATATACACAATAACTCATTTTATATGTATAATTAAGTTCGTATTAACGACGACATCAATAACCGTATTTATGTATTTATGTATCAGCTCTCTTAATCTAAACCAAACCGAACTAACTCATGAACGCATCTAGTTTCCTGTTATGAACTGATAATCAATCTGAAGGAGTTCAAACTATTATTCGATTAGAGTCTTCCGCTGTAGAATACAAGTCTGTCCGCACTGAGCTTCTTGTAGATCCATATTATTGCCCTTTTGTTATAGGCTTGTAGCATCCATATATTACCCATCTCTTGCTACATTTAAATGACTTTGTGCATATATTACCCTTTGTGGAGAACTACACATTGTGCAGTGGCAACTGGTAACTGGTAACTAGATCAACTTTTAAGATCCACGAGCAAACAGGACTGGTTATGACTTTCGACTTGTGAGCTAAGACGAGCGCCCACCACCATATCAATTCTCAAAATTCAAAAGCGAAACTGACATGCAATGTCTTGGGCTCGTGGGCTGATTTCTGATATCTGGGCTATCTGGCTATCTGGGCCCCAGTTGTCAGACAACGGCGTTCTCTATACCGGAGAACGTAACGCACACTCCGGTATAGAGAGAGAGGGACAGGAGTACAATGCAAAACCAGCACCATCACCAGCACCACCTCCGCCACCCTCGGCCGCCGCACCAGCAGCAAAACCTCCACCAGCAGCTTGTTTCTCTCCTCTCCGCTGCGTCCGCTGTCGATTCAGCCTCTGGTCCCTCAGCCTCGCACGAGGGGCCAGCGAACGATGCTGCCAGAGTCGCCGCGCTCGAGTCTCTTCAACGCACCATCGCCTTCCCTCCCAACTCCCTCCTCCTCCCTCCCTCCGCTCCTTTCCTCGCCCAAGGCCTCTCCCCTCTCTTCTCCGATCAGTAAGCACTCCCTTTCTTCCTTCCTTTTTGATCTCTTTACTCTTCTTCTCCAGCTATGATCGTTTTGATGATATCTATCTGGTTATCAGCCAATGTTTCAAAAGAAATAAGAGATAGTAGGTGATTGATTTTGTAATGAAATGGTTTGTCAGGTCGTATGCGGTCAGTCGTGCGGCTGTGGTAGCATATGGAACTTTGTGTGGTGTTTTATGCTCTCCACTTGCCAATCAGGGCCAGCCATACCCGGCTGGGGGTGGGCTCCCAGACGGATTCGTGGCATGGGCCCTTCCTTTGTTGCGGGATCCCAGTAATCCCCCAGTGGCTGAGCTGGCCTTGGAGGGCCTCAGAGCAATGCTCTCTGCCGGGGACCCTGCTGGCTTGGACCGTTTCATCCATCCAATCATCAGAGCTTGCCAAGATGTTCTTGAAGATGATAGAACCTCTCTTGCATTACTGCGCCATCTTCTTGGCTTTCTCTCCCTCTTATCTGCAAAATTTGTGCATAGCTTTCGGCCCCACTTTGCAGATATAGTCGACGTGCTCCTGGGATGGGCATTCGTGCCTGACCTATCTGATTCTGACCGGAGCCTGATAATGGATACCTTCTTCCAGTTCCAGGGGCACTGGCTCAGTAGCCTCCCTTTCTCTCTCGGGCTTCTCTCCAAGTTTCTTGGGGATATGGAGGTTCTTGGTGGGCCTAGCTCTACCTCTGGGGCTAGATTGTTAGCTCTCTCGTCATGCTTCTCTACATTGCTTGGAGTCATGGCATCTGCTGCAGTTACGGATGCCCGCCTACTTGATCAGATGGTGGGACCGCTTCAGAGCATAACTCCTCGCCTTTTGAGGTGCATGTCAGCCATGTTTGGTTCAGATGTGGTTGGACGGTCCAAGTGGATGGGCGAGTCATGGCAATGCGTGATTCTTCTGGCACAGATATTGCACGAAAGGTTTGCTGGGTTTTATGAAATGGCTGTAGATATTGTGTCCCATTGTTTGGCAGGAGCAGTTCCATCGTTTCAGCTGGATTCGGTGCTCAAGAGCAATTTGCATATTCTCTCCCTACAAGGCACTGCGCTTCTCCCTTCTTCTGTGAAAGCACTGCTCCAGTTCCATAGACCCATCTCTCAGCTGCGGTTGCATCCAAACAACTTAATTGTTGCTGGTGCTGCGACCACTTATCTTTACTTTCTCCAGCATGGATCTGACAGTGTGGTTTCTCAGGCAATATCTTGCTTGTTAGAAGAGCTAGAACTGTTAAAGGAAATGCTTGAGAAAGCTTATGGTCAGTACACAGATGTTGGTGCTCTTTCCTTGCTGACAAGCAAAGATAAACAAAGTGACATAATTTATTCAGAGCAAGAGTTTCTTTCCTTGATTAATTTTGATTTGAAGATTTTGCTAACTTCTATCAATATTGGCGCTGTTGAGAGCCTGCCTGACCAGATAACTGTTGACGTGATTAGGTATGCAAGAGCAACTAAGCTCTCATCATTCCTTCTACATAAGTTTACTCCATTTAGTATGCCATTAAGTGGTTCCTCTGAACTGCAGTTGAACATTTTCAAAACATTGAGAAAGATTAGCGAGGTTGAGCTTTTAAGCAATTGCTCGGTTTGTAAAGCATCACTGAAAGGGGGTGTTTCTGATGTAGCAAGTCCTAGGGAAGGAGACTGCAGTGATCTGAGGAAGATATATTTGGATAGATATGGAATATTTCTCATGAATGCACTTGATAGCTCTCAGCCGCTGGCTTTAAAACTGGAAGCTCTTGCTTGGGTTCACTCAGTTGGTAGGCTGTTTTTAACCCTCAAAGATAAGCTTTCTAGTACTTGTGAAATGTGTGAGAGTACTAGATTTCCAAATGTCGGGCTCTTTGCAGTATTGGATTTGGCATATGATTTGGAAACCAGAGCAAGATATGAGGCTGCATCTTCATTAGAAGCTCTTTTGTTGTCAGGGCTTGTTAATCCTTCACTTTACCCTGCTACAGCGCTGGTTGCTCTTGATAAACTTGGGGATCCTGAGAGTTCCATAAGAGATAAATTTCTAAAGGTGATTTCTATTGCTCTACCTGCAACAGTTCATACCTGTGGTCTCCTTCACCAAACAACTGGAAGCTCCAGCAGGAAAAGTTCATTAGTTAGCATGGTCCACCAGCACTGCATGAACTGGCAGTATGTTCTTGCTGTGAAGCAGTCAACTAGGAAATTCCACTCACAACAGTTTGTTACAATCTCGAGTTACATCGCTAATAGGTGGAAGCTGCCTCTCTCATCTTGGGTGCAGCGCACGGTATTTAGTTGTCGTGCCAGAAATGATGTTCTCACTAGCCAACAAGATGCAATTACAGATGCCAAAGCCAGTGAAGAACTCCTGCAGGATGCTCAGATGGTCTCTTATATGATTGATAGAATATGTCCAGTTAGCAACCTGGCTGCAATTTGGTGGTGCATTCATGAGGCAGCCAGGCACTCCATTCATCTCCGCCTTCGAACTAACCTAGGTGGTCCTGCTCAGACTTTTGCAGCTTTTGAACGCATGCTTTTGGATGTACCAAATTTGCTAACCTCAGATGCTAATAAGCAAATAGACACCAATATGATTGGCTTGGCATCAGAGGTCAGCCTTCTGCCGATGCGGCTTTTGCTGGATTTTGTGGAGTCTTTGAAGAAAAATATCTACAATGCTTATGAAGGGTCCTTTCTCCTGCCTAGCCCGGCCAAGCCAAGCACTGTGTTCTTTCGAGCAAACAAGAAGGTCTGTGAGGAGTGGTTCTCCCGTATATGTGATCCAATGCTGAATGCGAGCCTGGCTTTGCACTGCAAAGACATGACTTTCCACTACTGTGGTATAAAATTGACGGATCTCAGAAACACAGTACTGTCTTCTTTCAAGGAAAGGGCCCACGAGGGAATCTCTATTCTCAGAGATAACAGCAGGATAGGGGCTGATGTGTTGAAGTTGTTGCGACATGCTGCATTGGCCTTGTGCCGGAGTCATGAGGCTGATGCTCTTTTAGGGCTTCAGAAATGGGCAGAAGTGTCCTTTTCATCTTTGTTTGGCAGCAGTATTAGCCCATTTTCATGGATTTCTGGGCTTGTGTATCAGGCTGAGGGTCGGTATGAGAAGGCTGCTGCATATTACTCCCAACTTCTCCAGTCAGAAGAGGCACTCTGCTCCATGGACTCTGAAGGAATCCAGTTTATGGTTTCACGGACAATCGAGTGTTATACATCACTGTCTGATTGGAAGTGCCTCGAGAATTGGCTCATTGAGCTACAGAATCTCCGTTCTGTCCATGCTGGCAAACCATATTCTGGTGCATTAACCACTGCTGGGAAAGAAATTAATGCCATCCATGCATTAGCGCGTTTTGACGAGGAAGACTATACTGCAGCCTGGACTTACCTTGATCTGACACCCACGAGCAGCTCTGAGCTTACACTTGATTCTAAAGTTGCACTAGAGAGGAGTGAACTGATATTGATACGCTCAATGCTTTCTGATAGTGTTGAAAGTGGTGGTAATAAAGAGGATCTTATAGAAAAAGCCAGGCTGATATTGCATGAAGCCTTATCTGTGGCCCCAGTTGATGGAATAACAACTGAGGCTGCTGCATATGCAGCCCAGCTTCATTGCATCTCTGCCTTTGAGGAAGTCACCAAATCTGATGGCCAAAACAAACCTAATTACCAGCCAGCATCCATCATAGGCTCAGTCAATCAGTTATTCCCAATGGAACCAACACATCAAAACTGTGGAATGTGGATGAAGGTGCTAAGGGTTTACCGCTTTGTACAGCCGACTTCTCTGCCAACCCTTCATCTCAGCCAGAAGCTACTTGGATTGGCAAGGAAGCAGGGGAATTTCATGTTGGCTCATCGGATGAAAAACTACCTCCTAAATCACTCTTTGATGGGCTCCCTAGCTCAAGGGAAGCAGCAGGAATTGTTGGATTTGACCACACAGTACGAAAGCATCCTCTTAAATTATGCAGAAGGTAATGGTGGAGAGGCGTTGATCCAACTGTGGTCGTTTGTCTGTCCTGACATGCTGTCTGGCATAGGCAGCTTAAATTCTTTTAGCTCAAGTGCCATTGGTGCTGATGTGAAGGCTAAGGCATGTCTAAAACTCTCTGCTTGGCTGCGCCAAGAGAGCTCCATCAACTTTTCTAGCGGCATCATTTCAAAGATAACTGAAGATTACAATGCTTCATGTGGTCTTGTACCCGAAACACGAAAACTGTTTCCTGGCAATTTGAATTGCCATGCGATCTTTCAAGAAGTAATTGGTATCGCGGGCAAAACAGCTACCCGCCTCTGTCCCACTTTGGGAAAGACTTGGCTTTCTTATGCATCCTGGTGTTTTGCCCTTGCTAGGAGCTCCTGTTCTTCTCCTGGTCCTATTTTATCTGCTTGTTCATTGTCTTCTTTTCTTGATCCAGAGCTTTCCCTGGCTAGTCATCACTTGACAGATGAAGAGGTGTTTAAGGTTGAGACCATACTACGAAAGATTCACAGAGAGCCAGTTCAGCCAGTTAGTTCTTTGGCTATGCAAGTAGTTTCTCTTATACAATGTGTGGCAGGAGCTCCTGGGTCTGAAGTCCGTGACAGTGGAGAAAGCCTCTCTTCTTTGCTATCTTCTCAGCTACGGGCTCTTTTTTGTACTGCCAACTCTTCAGTTGAAAAAGTTGAAATCTTAGATGCTGTGGTCAATGAGCTTGTTGAAATATGGTGGTCTCTGAGGCAGAGGAGGGTCTCACTATTTAAGCATGCTGCCAGTGGATACTTCCAGTACCTCTCTTATTCCTCTGTGAAACTTGATTCTACTAATGAACAGGAAGACTTCTCCAGGGAAAAAACTAAAAGCAACACTCTTGGGGCTGTCCTCAATCTTCTACACATAATCCTAAATTATGGATTGGAGTTGACAGAAGCACTTGATGCTGGTTTTTTAACTGTTCCTATACTTCCTTGGCAGGCATGTCTAATGTATTCTTTTCCAATTGCTTAATAATTTATTTGTAGATGTAGAGAATCTTGACCGTTTATTAATTCTATATTATTTATTGGAACAGGAAATAATACCTCAGCTTTTTGCTCGTCTAAGCTCGCATCCTGAGACAGCTGTGAGGAAGCAGCTCGAGGGACTGTTGATGATGCTAGGCAAGCTGTCTCCTTGTTCCATTGTGTATCCTACTTTGGTTAATATCAATTCTTCTGAAGGCAACCCGACTGATGAGCTTCAACACATATTAGATTTGCTGGTGAGTTCATTTTTCTATTGCATGCCAATAGTCACACGCTTAATATTTGTTTTGATTATAATTCCTGGTGTCTGAATTTTACTGCAGGCAAAACATTATCCCAAATTGGTTCAAGATGTTAGACTTGTGATAGATGAGCTTGGGATGATCACTGTCCTTTGGGAGGAGCAGTGGCTCAGCACTCTTCAGGATCTTCATTCAGGTACATCATAAGGGTGATCCAACTTCCAAGTTTCCCTGCATATTGCTGTCCTAAAATATAAAAAAAACTGCTCTTCTGATTTTTTTGCTTATTTATATGTTCATTCATTATTAATTCATGCAGTTGTTAACTATAGGTTTGGTTTATTAATTTAATTTTTTTTAATAAACTGTGTAATTTGTAGCATTAGTTATTGCGTGAATTTCATGTACAAAAGTTACAGGAGCAAAAACCTAGGATTAGTTTAGAAAAAATAAAATTTCTCCATTGGCTTGGTTTGTTTTTAAACTCTCTGTTAATAATCCGTTGCAGATGTGATGAGGCGAATCAATGTGTTAAAGGAGGAAGCTGCACGTATTGCTGCTAATCCTACCCTTAGCCTTGCTGAAAAGAGCAAGATAAACACAGCCAAGTACTCAGCCATGATGGCTCCTGTCCTTGTGGCATTAGAACGGCGCCTGGCAACCACTTCTCGTGAACCAAGGACCCCTCATGAAGTATGGTTTCGTAAAGAGTATGGAGAGCAGTTGGCTTTGGCAATCTCAGCCCTTAAAACACCACCTTCATCCTCAACAGCACTGGGAGATGTCTGGCGGCAGTTTGAGGCTATTGCTGCTTCTCTCATGACTCACCATCGCAAGTCATCTGTTTCAATGAGTGCAGTTGCCCCAAACCTGGCACGTGTATCAACCTCTGAGATTCCAATGCCTGGATTTGAGAAGCAAATTACCACAGATGCTCCTGGCACTGTCACAGTTGCTTCCTTCTGTGAACAGGTCATAGTGCTATCAACTAAGACAAAGCCTAAAAAGCTTGTTCTGCAAGGATCAGATGGTCAGAAGTACACATACCTTCTGAAAGGCCGTGAGGATCTCCGCCTTGATGCGCGCATAATGCAGTTGCTGGAAGCTATAAACAGCTTTCTGGGCTCATTCCAGGAAACGCGTAGCAGGTCTCTTGCAATCCGGTATTACTCAGTCACACCAATCAGTGGGAGAGCTGGGCTGATACAGTGGGTAGAAAATGTAAGCAGCATATACAGTGTATACAAGTCGTGGCAGAAACGTACTCAGCTGGCGCAAGCACAGCTCTCTGCAGCAGGCGGTGGATCTGGAAATACGAATAATGAGGTGTCAGCCCCTCCTGTTCCTCGTCCCAGTGACATGTTCTATGGAAAAATAATACCTGCTTTGAAGGAGAAAGGTATAAGGAGAGTAATTTCAAGGAGGGATTGGCCGCATGATGTAAAAAGAAAAGTGTTTGTTGAGCTTATGCAAGAGACTCCCCGCCAGCTTCTGTGGCAGGAGATGTGGTGTGCTAGTGAAGGTTTCAGGTCCTTTAATCTTAAAATAAAGAGGTTTGTTTTCTCTAATTACTTCCCTAGTATCATTTTCGTCATTCTATTTGTTGAACTTTTGTCTGTATTTGAGGTTGGATATCTTACCATTGCTATTTGTTATTGCAATGGTGTTGTCAATAATTGATTGGTTCTCCAACCTGGCTAGAAGAAAATTGATTTCTAACACTATTCTTTTTTCTATGTTTTAGGTTTTCTGGCAGTGTAGCAGCAATGAGCATGGTGGGCCATATTTTAGGCCTTGGGGACAGACATTTGGATAATATATTAATGGACTTGTGCACAGGTGACGTAGTCCATATAGATTACAATATATGCTTTGACAAAGGGAAGAGATTGAAAATCCCTGAAATAGTGCCATTCCGTCTGACTCAAATAATGGAGGCTGCCTTAGGATTGAGTGGAATAGAAGGCACATTCAGGGCAAGCTGTGAAGCGGTAATGACAGCTTTGCAGAGAAACAAGGATGTAATATTAATGCTGCTGGAGGTATTTGTCTGGGAACCATTGATGGAGTGGACACGTGGCGGTAACGCAGAGGATGAGGCAGTGTTAGTTGGTGAGGAGAAGAAAGGGATGGATCTGGCTGTTAGTTTGAGTCTGTTCTCCTCCCGACTTCAGGAGATTCGTGTTCCTTTACAGGTTTTTGTTCTATGTATTTACATGTCACATTTATTCTGTTATCAATATAAAACCCAAATTGTTATCATGTTTACAAAAACATATTCAAGATTTCTCATACTTGCAAGTAGGTCCCAACAATTTGGCGACATTCACAAGTACCACCTCAACTGTGTCATTGTGATGTCAATGCATATTCTGTTAAATATTTTTGAAAGCCCTAATTGAACTAAATGTTCTAACGATTCAATGATCTTGTTGAGTTATCATCAAATTGTAGGATTACTTTAGTCATTTTTTGCTTCTCTTGACCACAGATTCGACACTTCAATGTTTTTTGGTAATAACTATGAATATATTTGATATCAGGTGAAAATATGGGAATCTTAGGGATGCTATGTATTGTGTGTTATTTGCAAAAGAACCTCTTTCAGTCATGTCAGATATTTTCTATTGTTATTTTTTTTTTGGCAAAGATTATACAGAAAACTCTCTCTTTATGACCTAATTTGAGTTTATCACCATAATTATGTTTTTTTTTAAAATTAGTTTATATTTTTGTATGTACAGGAGCATCATGATCTTTTGATCGCAACCTTACCAGCTGCAGAATCTGCTTTGAAGGTACTAACTATAACTACAGAACTTCTCCTTAGCACAACTCTCTATAGACTGTAGATTAATCTGCTACTGGTGTTTACAGAGTTTCCTAGATGAATTTGTCCAGTATGAAGTGAGATCTACTATGTATAGTCATGCTGAAAAGGAGAGATCAACTCTTGTGCAGCAGGAGTCTTCAGCAAAGTCACTCTTGGCTGAAGCCACTGCCCTCTCTGAAAATTCCCGTGCTTCCTTTGAACTTCAGTCTCGTGAGTTGGCACAGGCCAAATCTGCGGCAGCAGACAAGGCCCAGGAGTTGTCTGCATGGGTCGATCGCCATGCACAAGTCCTTAATTCCTTGAGAGAGGGATCCATCCCAACTAGCACAACCCAGTTGGTAGAAAATGCAGAGGATTTGAGTCTTACCTCGGCTGTTGTGGCTTCAGGTGTCCCACTCTCAGGAGAGCCTACAAAGTCGCTGTGTGCTGATTTGGATAAGGATGTTTCTATTCTGATAGCTGAACTAAAAGCTGGCATTTCTAATGCTACGAATTCTCTAAAGAATTATTCGCTGGTGCTGCGAAGAGTTCTTCCCTCAAATTACGTTACCACTAGTCCGATAAGTGGTTGGGCGCAGATTTTGCAGCTATCAGTCAATAACCTATCAGCTGATATGCTTTCGCTTGCAAAAAGGGAAGCTTCCGAGCTCCTGTCCAAGGCCCAGGGGGAAGGTGGCCTTGGCTTCAGCCTTGGTGATGAGTTGGTTAAACAAAGATATCTCGAGTTGATCAACAAGATAGAGAGCCATATAGCTGACATGGGAAGGCTTGATTCAGAGTGCTCTGAACTGATGAATTCCATTGAATCTGACAAGGAGATACAATCAAGAGAGCGGTTATTCGCAGCGACTGTCAAGTATTTGCAATCACCAGGCAACTCCTGCAATGAAGAGAAGAGGGCCAAGGTGCTCCTAGTTCTAGGAATGGCTGTCAGGGAGATCTATATGGATGTGAGAAACAAGGTGCTTGACCTCTCCAGTAAATCATTTTGGTTTGGTGGGTTGAGAGTAGGAGATTTGGGTGGTAGTCCCAAGATTGGTGGATACAGGACGGGTTTTCAGGATTTCCAAGAACAGATTGAAAAATGTGTTCTGATTTCAGGTTTTGTTAACCAAGTTGAGGAAGCGGTTGGCATCAAGTTATCTGGTCCTACTTCCTCAGAGAAATGGGCTTCAAATTTCCAGGGTATTCTGAATGCAACCAACCACATAATTGAGAAATTGAGTGAAGTTGCTGTTCCAAAGATAGTACAGCAGTTTTTTTCACAAAAATCAGAGGTAATGGAGCTGTTTGCTTCTTTCTCTCAAATCTGTGGTACTGTCAATTCGGCAATAGAGAAGCTGGTAGATGTTGAGCTTGAGAGGGCCTCTATGTCAGAGCTTGAACAGAACTACTTTGCGAAGGCTGGACTCATAAAGGAGCAGCAATTAGCTCTGGAAGAGGCAGCTTCGAGGGGTAGAGACCATCTCTCATGGGAAGAGGCAGATGAGCTGGCATCCCAGGAAGAGTCATGTCGAGCCCAGCTGGAGCAGCTACATCTTACCTGGAGCCAAAAAGATATGCGCCTTTTGTCTCTTAGGAACATGGAAACCAGTTTAATTAACTCCCTTGTCTCGTCTGAGCAATACCTGTCCTCCTTGCTAGCAACAAACACTCAAGAGGGGGGGAGAAGCAGCTTTTTTCTTCTTCTTTCCAGCTTAATAGAACCTTTTTCTGAGCTTGAATCTCTTGATCTTTTGCTGCCTTCTGAATTTGGTGGATCTGTGGCATTTGCACCAGACATGGTTTCATCAGGATCTTTATCTGAGATGGCATGGGCGTTATCTGGCCTGTTAAGAAATCATGCCTTCTTTGCCTGGAAGGTTGGTCTGGTGGGTTCAATTCTTGACTTGTGTTTGCACGAGATCTCTTCTACTGATCATAGCGCTGGTATTGATCAAATTTATGGGTCCCTTAAAAGAAAACTTGGGGCTCTTTTGCATGAGCATGCACAATTATACATTAAGGATAGAGTGGCTCCATCCCTTGTGCTTCAGTTAGATAAAGAGGTAGGTAGCTTACAAAGCATGGGCACATCTGATGAGGGAAGCAGAGATCACTTGGGGGCTGTGAATAGGGTGGTACATATGCTGGAGGAGTACTGTAGTGCACATGAAACCACCAGAGCTGCCAAGTCTTCCACTGCTCTTATGAAAAGGCAAGTCAGTTATCTAACTGATGCCTTGGGCAAGGCATTGCTTGAAACAGTTCAGCTTGAGTGGCTGCATGATATCTCAGCTCCATATGCTTTCAAGAGCAACCTCTTATCACAGAACATTTTTGGGAATGATGAGGCCTTTTCATTAGTTCTGAACATGAGTAGAAAGAAGCTGTTGGATGAGATACAATCATCGGTCTCTTCAATAGTGAGGTCTGTAGAAGGCCTACAGGGATGTGAAAGGGCATCGTTGCCTATTGAGGGACAGCTGGATAGGGCCATGGGGTGGGCTTGTGCAGGCCTAAGCAGCATGGTTCAGTCTGACTTCCGTGACCATTTGTTGAGGAGGCATCATTTGCTTTCAGCGCTAGGGGATCAGGCATCTGGTCTGGTGGAGATATGTACATCCGTCATAGAGTTTGAGGCCTCCAGAGACGGTCTTTTTTTGGCATCAGATGCAAGTAATTCTTACACTGAGAAGGGCAGGATGTGGCAGTCAATACTGTCGACTTATCTGACGCAACTGGACACTGCTTATCACTCTTTTACATGTGTGTTTGATCATCCCTTTATTCTTCTTCTATTTTATCTTGTAGGGAGAATCCTTGGCTTAAATGTGGATTCTTTTGCAATTTTTGCTCATGCTGTTTTCTCCATTAGGTGCTGAACAAGAGGGAAAGTTAGCTCAGCACAACATGGAGACTGCCACAAGTACTTTGTTATCAGTTTCAACCCAACTCTCTGCAGCTTCTGCCAAAGCAAACTCTTCTTTAGGTTTGACCTTAACCTTACTCATTTGAACTCTTCTTTATGAGTCCTGCAGCTATTGAAATTTTCATTTCTTTCTTGAGTATCAAGGTCATCTGTTTGAACATGAAGGTACTTATGATCTTTTATATTTATTTTTGTACTTCTCAGCTGACATTCAGGAAACACTTAGCACAATGAGGGCACGTGCTCGTCAAGCTGTTGAAGCACTTTCTGCTTTTAGCCGTGTTTCGAAAGGTCATTCTGCTTTGACTGCTGAAAGTGGTTCATTAATTGAGGAGGTACCTTCTGAATGTGATTGCTGCCATTTTCTTCATATTTGTTTTTCTATGTTTTAACCTGAAAATGGAGAACTCAAGCACATTACTTTTGCTTTTTTAACTGTAATCATTTTTGGGCACATATATCAAATTGTAGGTTTTAGCCATTACAGAAGATTTGCATGACATATACAGCTTAGGAAAAGAAGCTTCTACAGCGCATAGTGCACTCATGAGTGATCTCTCTAAGGTCTGTGACTTTTAGAAACTTGTCTGACGTCACTGGCAGTAGCATATTGAACATTTAATTTTAATGGGTTTGTAACATATCTTGGCAGGCTAACAGCATCCTACTTCCACTGGAAGCTTCACTGGCGAGTGATTTGGCTGATGCATTATTGCCTGAAAATGATAGTCACAACAGTCTTGGTAGTAGATCTCTCTTTGTTCATGGGAAGACATTGTACCAGTCTTATAACTTCAAAGTGAGGGAGGCTTGCCAAGCTTTAGCACCTCTTGTTCCTTCACTGACATTGCATGCCACAAATTTGCATTCTTTGTTAATCAAACTTGGCCGCACCTCAAGTCTGCATGCTGGAAACCTTCACAAGGTGCAATTCTCTCTTAAATTACCACTTCTTTAAGTGAATTCTTATAAATCGACATTAGATAAAGTTTTAAGGGAAATGCTTTTATATTATCAGGCTCTTGAAGGAATTGGAGAAAGTCAAGGAGTGAGGTCTGAGGAACTTTCCTTGTCAAAATCAGAGGTCACTTTACAGGAGGCTGACAGTTCAGCTGAGAGGGAAAAGGATGACACGGCTACTGAAGAGTCGAGTACTGTATGCACTGAGACGACAGTATTGCAAGATGAGTACTGGATCTCTCCTCCTCTTGGTTCCTACACAAGCAGCAGCAACAGTTCAAGCCCTTCTGATGTAGTTGAAACTGTAGATATCAAAAGCCCACTTGAAGTACACCAAGATGGTTTGAGTGCAATGACAGGTGCTGATGGAGTAAACCAGGCAAATGTAGTGGATAAGGACACATGGAATGATGCCAAACCTTCTGAGACCAAAAATGATGATTCTTTTGCTAAAGCACAAACTTCTACTGCTGATGACCAGAAGCCCATGCCAAGTTCCAGTAGACCAATGCAGGGTAAGATACTAAGATATGGAAAAAGAAAAAAATAATCACTAGATTGGCAGCACAATTTTACAATTTTACGTGTCCATTTCCTCTTGCATAGTTTTTATGTTGCATGAAGTTGAAGGTTGATAATTTGGTTATAAGTCCGTAATAAATGCTGTTTACTTTTTTGCAGGTAAGAATGAATTTGCTTTGTCAGTGCTGAAGCAAGTTGAGCAGAAGATCCAGGGTAGAGATCTCCATAGCACCAGGTATGCATTATGATTTTTGGTAGTTAGTAAACATTATAAGCATTTTTACTTCACAAGTTTGAAAGTCACTAATACTGTTGTAATGAATCTGCGGTGATTGTCCGGAAAGGTCTATGGGGATATCAGAGCTAGTAGAGCATCTGGTGAAGCAAGCTACAAGCATTGACAATTTGTGCAACATGTACGAAGGATGGACCCCTTGGATCTGATTCGATTACCATTTTGTCCCTTCCATTTCCTTTTTTCGTAAGTTTCTTCCTCCCTTGCCTTCAACCATCCCCAACTAACTGTTCACTTGTTATGCATGTAATAGAAGTGACTCACTTCATCTATTCCCTGGCGATATCTCAGAGTATCAAAAGGATGACAATAATCAGTAATCATAACAACCTTATATCACACAAACTCCTATTCTCTTTATAACATTAAAAAGAAAAAAAAATTCTCTGTATTATTTTTTTCTGAAGAGGGCCCTATTCTGTATTCAAGGAAAAGAACCAACAAAGATGGAAAACTTGCCTATCTTTTTTAATAATGGGAACTGTATAAGAAGAAACCTGATGTATGGGTTGTTCTTCTGCTATGTTTGGATGTTGGAAAAACAAGTATTAGTTTGGGATATTTTTAAGAAAATAGCTGAGAGATATGAGCTGCATGGTTTAGAGAGTTGTGCTTTCTTACATGCCAGGGAATACTTGTATCTTTTGATTTTTTGTGAATGCATTACATTTTTCCAATCATAGAAAATCATGATGCTTGCATCTAACAAAATAGGCACTAGTAACTGGACATTTGCGTGTCACAGGTGTAAAATCCTCTGAAACTGCAATGATCTTCATGTCATCAGCCAGAGCCAACTAATGCTTGTAATGTGCGTACATAAATTTAACATGGCATTCTGGTGTTTGGAAGGTACCTGTTTACTCCCTCGAATAACTTTTAACATTTTTTTTTTGTCCTGAGAAGAAGAGAATCTTTTTTTTTTCCCATTTGAATTTAGATTCGGTGTGCTGTTTTTAAAATAAACTAATGCTGCAGTTCACATCAAACTCTTTTAAGTTAAGATGTTTATCCAAATTTGTCAACTCAAAAACAGCCTTTTCCCTAGTAAATAGATGGAGATGTGCCTTAGGAACCAAAGGTCTACTTAAGTTGGATGACTTCAATTTAATTAATGGTTCACTCGCAGGGTTAAATGAATCTGAGAAGGAGAAGGATCTAGTTTCAATTGGACAGAGCATCAGCAGATGCTATAATTCAAGTAATAATTCGAGGATCACAACAACCTGTTAATTGTTTTCTTACATGGATCAGGTACATAGGTGCTTTTCTCCCTTCATCTGATTAAAAAGTTACGATGATACCACTCACATATTCTAGGCAAAGAAACCTAGGCTTCTATATTTTATTTCCTAATCTTAAGAGCTATGAGTAATTGTGATCTTGCTTAATAGTGTGCCAATAATTTTAACAATGGGTGTTTGACAGAGCAAACATTGGTTCCTTTGAAGGAGAATGAGAGAGGAGGCTATGGAATTTCTACTTGCGGCACACAGCAGACCACTGCCTAAGCCATTTTTTAGCAGAATTTATGTTCTTTTTCCCTTTTAATTGCGTTTTTATTTTGTTGCCCAATTTTTCTTGTGAATATTTGTAACTATATATTGAGGCTTTTTCTCGCACGCTTCCTTTGAGCTAGTGCATTGTAGGTTGCGATATTAAGGATTTAAGATATTTTACTGTAATTATAGTGTAATTGTCCCTCTCAAAAAAATTTTGAGATACGGTTTTAAGATGATCATAAGTATGTAGTCTTTGTATAGAACATAAGATAATATTTTAATCTCCTCATTAATTTTGATCAAGCTTCGTCACTGAGTGTATGTTATCTTTTCTGCCACTGTATCTTTTGTTTTCCCAAAGTTTAAGAACATTGGTGTTGATAACTGATATAGATTGCATTAACTAATATAACTTTGATCAATATTTTTCCCGATGTTGGTAACTAATTCTCACAACTGATAACTTTTTCTGCTGCGTACGTAACATATAGATTCCGTTAAAAAAATGATTTGCAATGTTAACTAACTAAATTGCAAGATAGATGAGTAATTCTCTGCATTAGTCTTACAGCTGGTGTTGATAAATGATAAACCATGTATAATTTCTATCAACGCAAGACTAGGAGACTTGTATGGATCCCTAATTTAGAAATGTTAGTTCACAACGGCACAAATAATTTTCAGTATGAACATAAATATATTTATTTTACAAATCCAAATTATAGAGGAATCCATTTACAGTAGTATTCTTGGTAACGCGTCATTACAACATTTTTCTTTTGTATCAATAATTTAATTTTACGATTTCAAATCATAAGAGCCTGAAACAATGTTATAACTAGCATGCGTCCCAAAGAATGAATTTAATTTGTTAATATGCTCAAATGGACAAATGGTGTGAGAAGAGCGAAACCTATGTTTAATTAAGGAAAATGTTATGGAGATATATCGTTATTGATTTTATTATATACATTAAATGAGTTATTATATATATTATATACAATACTTTTATTATTTAATTTAAATATCATTAGTACGCATAATAACTCATTTAAATTGTATAATGACAGTACTGTATAAAATGAGTTTGCATAATAAAATTATTAATATATATAATAATTCATTTAAGTTGCATAATGACAGTAATATACAAAATGAGTTTACATAATAAAATCATTAATATATATAATAACTTATTTAATGTGTATAATAAAGTCCGTATCAAGGACGGTATTAACAACCGTATCTGGTGTATCATCTCTCTTTAATTAATTATAGCGTGATTATAAATGAGCATGTTAGTTTAATTGGTGGAGAAACCTTAAATCGTTTCTTATCAGTGATAAACACGTCTTTCTTTTCCTATTTATTTGTTCTCTCTCTCTCTCTCTGATAGGCACGTTAGATTTGGAGGAACTGATCAAAAGGGAAACTACATATCGCCCAAAAAAGAAACAAAGAAAAAAAAAACACAGAGAAATTAACCTTAAACATAGCTGTAATTAATCAGTGATTGGCACGTCAGACAAAAAAAAGGAATTGACAGAAGAAAACCAACCACTAGATTTAGAGTATAAAAAAGGCAAATTGTGAGTTGGCAGTTGATATCAACGGATGGAAGCGCTCAAAGAACGGGGCATCAACACAACAAACATGTCTTCTCTCCACGGTTACACCCCCCTCAATAACCCCCCAATTTCATGCCTAGCTATCATTAATTTGTCTCTCTCAAAATCTCCTGATTTTCTCACACAAATTATCCAACATTAATTGTTTGCATGGGAAATTGATCTGACTATTCGACCCTTTGATTGAACGGCGAGGATACGTAGAGTGAGATCGAAACCATGTATGCAGATACGAGCAATGGGAGCAGCAGCCATCGGATGCCGCCGCAAGGCAAGTACCCACCGATGCCGCACTCCGACCCGACGTTTCAATCTGCTCCTCATTCCATGGTAGAGGATTCTGATTACTTGAACCGTCACAGCAGTTCCTCCAATACACCCGGTTATAGCTCCGAGTACACCAGCAGTATTAGTGGTGAATGCTCCCCTTACGCCATGTCGCCTTGGAACCAGACGACTGCCTCTCCTTGGGCTTATCATGATGATTCCACCAGTGATAGCTTTGCCAATAGCAGTCCTGGCATGGGCAGTACCACTCTCATCGGGTCACTTGTTCGAGAGGAAGGCCACATTTATTCTTTAGCTGCTGTTGGTGACCTTCTTTACACAGGCTCTGACAGTAAGAATATCCGGGTCTGGAAGAAACAGCAGGATTTAGCGGGGTTCAAGTCGAGCAGCGGCCTTGTCAAATCCATTGTAATTGTCGGTGAACGCATTTTCACTGGACACCAGGACGGTAAGATCAGGGTTTGGAAGGTGTCTGCAAAAAATCCACACGTGCACAAGCGCATCGGCAGTCTTCCTCGTCTCAGGGATGTTTTGCGTAGCTCTCTCAACCCATCCAACTATGTAGAGGTGAAGCGCCACAGGAGCTCTCTCTGGATCAAGCATTGCGATGCCATCTCTTGCCTTGGTCCCACTGAAGATGGGTCCCTCCTCTACTCAGGATCATGGGACAAGACCTTCAAGGTTTGGCGTATTTCCGACTCGAAATGCCTTGAATCAGTTGTAGCTCATGATGATGCTGTCAATGCCGTGGTTGCCGCATTCAACTCCCTGGTGTTCACCGGTTCGGCAGATGGCACGGTTAAGGTGTGGAAGAGGGAACTCCAGGGAAAAGGCATAAAGCATTCTCCAGTGCAGACATTGTTGAGGCAGGAATCTGCGGTGACGGCACTAGCCGTGAGCCCCACAGCACCTATCGTGTATTGCGGTTCATCAGACGGGTTGATCAATTTCTGGGAAGGAGAGCGGCACCTCGCGCATGGTGGGACCTTGCAGGGACACAAGATGGCTGTCCTCTGCCTCGTGGCTGCTGGAGCTCTAGTGATCAGTGGATCGGCAGACAAGACCATATATGTGTGGCGGAGAGAGGGAGGTTTCCACTCGTGCCTCTCCATGCTCACCGGTCACACGGGCCCCGTCAAGTGCCTCTCCATCGTGCCCGACCAAGATGACAAGAGCGGGTCCAAAGCAAGTGCCAGCACCGGGAGGTGGATCGTGTACAGCGGCAGCCTCGACAAGTCGGTGAAGGTGTGGCGCGTGTCGGAAGAGCCGCCAGATGCCCTGCTACGTGGGCCGCAGCAGGTGCCGGTGGATCAAGCTGCCATGTATATGAGATGAGATGTGCATCAAATCAAATCAAATACATGTTGAGAGTGATTCTAAATTAATAAGAAGCGCTTTCATGAGCATGATGAACATATGTTTATTTTGTTGTATTTTTGATGAAAGGAGCCTCGGATTTCATTAATTAGGCGATGCACTGTGCTCAAAGAATAGGTTGCAATATGATATAATTAATTAAGCATTGAAATAAGTATATAGATCTTGTAATTTGTTCTCTTGCGTCTTGTTTCTAAACAGAACTCTTCATATTTTTCATTGATTTAACAGCAATTTAATTGATTCTTTTTCTCAGTTATTAGTATTTAAACTATCCTTGTCATTAGGTAAAAGCAATATATATATATATATATATAAGGGAGTTGATATACAGATACCGTTGTTGATACCGTCATCGATATCGATTTTATTATTCAGATTAAATGAGTTATTATTCATATTAGCGACTTTATTTTGTAACTTATTTTATATAATACTTTTGTTATTCAACTTAAATAAGTTATTATTCATATTAGTAGTATTTAAATTGAATAATAAAAATACTATAAAAAATAAGTTGAATAATAAATTCGTTAATAAAAATAATAACTCACTTTACTTAAATGATAAAATCAATATCGATGATCATATCAACGATAATATCTCTCAAATATTTTCTTATATTTAAACTCTCCTTGTCAATAGTTATTAATTGAAACGAGACACACAATTTCCTCAGACTTGGAAGCTGTTTGACTAAAAGCCTAATTAATTAAAAGGCTTAAAGCATGTCTACAAAAGCCTTTTATGACCTTTTTATTGGCCTTAACTGATTTAAAAGGCTCTTTACTAGAGCAAAGCTCAAGAGTACTGTATACAGAATAAATAATATATGTTAAATAGCAAATAGTAATAAACAGATATCATTATTACTATTTGCTATTGCATGTGATAAGGTGCTTCTCCATACCTTGTTCCTGTTGGGTTGGTATGATATCTGTTGTTGTCCAGTTCTTCCTACCAAACTATATATATGTTAAGGTATTATTAACTTATAAATTAGGGTTTAAGAGTAGTGAGAGGAGTGTACCTTTTCATTATCCATCCATCTATTTATATATTTATTTATTAACGTCGATTATATACATAAGATGATTAAATTTTATTAGTTAATAATAATGTATTTTTAATTGACAGATATATAATTGATTTTAATAAATAAATAACTGGATAGATAGATAGACAATAATGAGAGATACACCTATCCTCTGAAGTACTGTATCACATGCAATGAGCAGTAAAAATGATCCAGACCGTTTGATTTCGATCACAGATAGATTTTTAGAGAATAGACAGTTTTGAGATTGGAGATATATGATCCGAATTGAAAAAACACTGCTCATTTTATGGTACATTATTTCAGAAAATGTGAAGTCACTTGGATGCTTGTTGGTTGGGAGTACCCACCTACTTTTGCAAATTTTGTGCTTGGAGACAAAAGAAAAAAAAATCACTGCATTAATATATGTGAATTAAATTTCAAATATTTGAAATTTGGTGAAAAAAAAGGTGTCTGAAACTCATGCCGTTGGTGTTTGACAAACAATTATTGGCTCGGTTTAGAAACTCTTATTGTAATGTTTAATTAGTGGATAAAAAATTTGACGTGTCATGATGTTTTATATAATAATATAATGTGGTTCAGTCACGTAACTTGCTGACATTACTTTTTTTATTTTATTTTATTTTTTTATTGAAAAAATATTAAAAATTATTTATAATAAAAAATATGTTTCATATTTATATTAAAAATTAAAAAATATTTGAAATAATGAATATATGACTTCACGTGTTTACATGACGCATCTAAACAATTTCGCGTGAAGTGTCAATTTTAATTAAAAGAAGACACATCACACCACACGTGAGACATATCATATAATAAACACATGATTAGTAACGGCGCATTATTTTTTTAAATCTATCTATAATAATTCTTTTGGAAATAGTAGGTGATGTACAGTACCTACTACAATTTCCTTGAATTTATTAAAAACTAAAAGGAGTACGACTCAAAGAATAATTAATAATGTCAATGACCAAGAAGTTCTAAAAAATTCAAATTTTTTTAAAAAATGTCAAGGACCAAAGTTTCAAGATGTAACTTCTAGTTTATCTTTTACTTCTTCAATACAAGTTGGCCTCTTGATAAAATGAAAAGCTTGGTGTGTTTAAACACAAATTTTTTATTTTTTTTTTACCATGACACATAATATTTCATTAATTAGTTTGGATCATTAAAGATATTGCTCTATGAGATAAGTGCCTAAATTTAATCAGATAACTGTAATATTAGAAATAATGTTAACAATAATTATACAAAAAATGTCCAGTTGGATGGAGAGATAATATAATTGAAGAAGAAATATTAAATCAAAAAACAGATGACAAACATATTCCTTTATAAAGTCAAATGTATAAAAATAATAATACCAACAACTTGATGCTAACATTAATATCATAGACAAACTCAATAATTATAATTAGCATATAAATGAATGCACATGGCATGAATGAATTATTATATATTTTTTTTCCTTAACAAGCTTGACCTATTCAAACAGGAATTTAATTTAACCTACTTGATCCAAGTCTTTTTGAGAAATCACTAAATTAATAAATAGTGATGAATATGCTTCCAAATCTGACGTAAACACCAAACCTAATATATTCAATAACATAAAAGGTCAATAACATGATGACAAACATATTCCTCTAAAGTCTAACCCAACAATATAAACATTTTAATTTCTTCTACGACATGCAATAAGAGCTCCAAAGTTGATACTGATATGAGGTACTAAGCGGTCAAAATTGAAATTTCGTAATTTTAACATATATTCGGAGGTAAATTTTTAATTATTAAATAATTAAAATTATAAATATATTTTTAATTATTTAAGTATAATATATATTAAATTTGAGTCAATTTATAATTTGATTGATCATTTATTATAAAATTATTAAAACTTCATCGTTAAAATTTTAAAACTATGTAATGAAAGGTAAAATCTCTTTGAAATTATTCCAAATTTAATATATATTCGATCTAAATAATTATAAATATATCTATAATTTTAATTTTTTAATTTGAATAATAATTTTTAAAAATATATATTATAAGAGTTAAATGTACGTTAAAATTCATTTTAAATGACATAAAAAAAATCATATAAAAGTTCATTTTGCGGTCCCTAATAAAAAATGTTATAAACTTACAATCCAAGTTGGAGATAATGTCTTTGTTTAAAATCAATTTTAACCACTTTGAAATTCTGTCATAAACAACTTTATAGCCTGATTTCAACAATTCAAAAATTAAAATGTAACATGTAACATTGAAAAGTTTTAATTAGTAATATAAATGCAATGATTATGTTTTTTACCAAGTCAGAAAAGGAGCTTCACATCAATGTCGGAAAGGAATTAATTAATTACTGAGTCTCCTCTCCTTGCTTTTCAAAGCAGAAATTTATGTCAATTTGTTGACAAAAACAGTCAAAAATATCATTTTATCAAGAAACATGAACAGAGCACTAATTGATAAAGCTGGACCACATGACATGACATGCATGATGGCATGATGGATAATTACTAATTCATGTTCTCTATTAATTTGAGCTCATTAGAAATTTAGAACAGAGTTCATTTGGTTTTTTAGATAGATTTAATCATCAAATTATCTTTTTTTTTGTTGTCTCATGATAATAATTATTATTATTGTTTTTTTTTTTTTGTAAATGTGACCTTTTGAGGTTGTTACTTATTTCATTGAAAAGGTTGAATTTTGTTCATACATAACTCAATCACAAAGAATAAGTAGGTTGATAAATTTTGTTTCTTTATAATTAAAAAAGATTAATTTTACTATGAATCATAATTTATATTATAGATAAAAAAATTATATTGAAATCAATAATTATGATTAACTAATCATTAAAAACTTTGATCCATAATATAATTGCTCTTAAAAAATACATGTCCATTGGCGAATTAAAAATAAATAAAAAATATGTGAGGGACCATTTAGAAAAAAAAAACTAGATGAGTTACGTACCATGAGTACCTGACCCGGAATAAATAAAATAAAATAGAACAGCTAATTAACGCATTCAAATTTCAAAATAAATAGCATAAAAATGGCATTTAGTGCGCATAAATTATCAGAAACTGAAAGCTCAACTGCCTCGTTATATCATGACACCAAAATTTTATCTTTATTTATAAATAGTGATATTATATTAGAAACCAGAATCCCAATAAAACAATGTATGATGTTGACACTTTATAACAAAAACAATTAAAAAAGAGAAAATAATGATGTTGACACTTAACCAAAAAAGGGATTATAATTTACTTCTCCATAGTTTTTATTTGGTATTATATGTAGAGAAAAGACTCGTCTCCACGGAATTAAATTTTGCATTAAAAATCTCCACATCAATTGTTTTTTTTAAAAAGAGGTGATATATAAGATCATATTATTATTAATATAAATTTTATTATTTAAATTAAATGAATTATTATTTAATAATTTTATTATATAATTTATTTTTTATAGTTATTTTATTATATAATTTAAGTGAGTTATTATTCAGATTAATGGTATTTGAGTTGAATAATAAAATACTATACAAAATAAATTACATAATAAAATCGTTAATATGAATAATAACTCATTTTACATGAATAATAAAATAAATATCGATAACGGTATTAAAGATAGTATCTCTCAAATATTTTCCTTTTTAAAATACAATCAGCATAAGTATTTAAGATCCGACTCTTATTAATTATTATAAACACCTGAAAGTTTTAGTATAAAAATCATTTTAAAATTTTAACCATTAAAACCTTGAGACTAGAACCTAACTATTAATTTATTTTAGGTATTTTGTAGAACTGTATAATTAATATAAGCATCCAAAAATTTTGTTACAAGTAATTGCAACTTTTTCTCTTTAATCTTTGGAATGAGACATGTTATGTGTGGATTAAGACACGTTATTGTGTGTTATCCGGATGCAAAATATTGTTGCAATTTTTGTTTTTAGACTAGGGATTATATATTTTGGCCACAAGCTTAGTATAAATGATATGTGAAATTTTTTAGAAATTTGAGTTGGACGACCATAATTCAATTTTGATATTAATTTGAAACTACATATTTTCCTAAACTAGTATTGGGGATAATTGATATCAAATTGAGTGATTGACTCACATTTGTTATATGTTTATTTAAATATTTGAGAGTACTTTTATACTAGTAATTTTCTAATTTAAATAATATTTTTGGAATATAAATATCATAATAATTGGATGTATTATAAAAAAAAACTAAAGATAACTTATATGCATTAATACACCAAAAAACTTAATTATCTGGATTAAACAGCGTGCATCCATCTTTTACGGTATATCCACTTCTTAAGAGATATGATATACATATTTAAAAATAGTATTCAAATTAAAAAAATAAAAATTGTAGATGCGTTGATTCTCAATTATTTGGATAAAATATGTATCCAATTTAGATTAATTTGAAAAACAATTAGTATTCCATCTCATATAATTTCAAAATTTTAATGATTTTAGAATACATGACTTATCAAATTACAATTTCTTATACACATTTTATCTAAATAATCAAGAACACGTCTATAATTTTAATTATTTAATTTAAACGATGTTTTTTAAATATCTATATCATAAGAATTAAACGTACAACAAAATTAAATGTACGTTAGAATTAATCACAAAGCAAAATCATAATGAAAGTCTCTGGTTTCTGTTTTTAGTATTTGTTTGCAACTCCAAATTAATTACTCTCTCCATCTAAATTGATTGAAGAATTAGTTTGGATAATAGCATTTGGAGCAATAATAGATAATAATTAGTTCACAATCACTATCCTTATATTGTTTCTTCACAGTTTTTAATGTCTCCATGATAATTTTATATTAGAACTCATTTACTTTTTTTTTTTCATTATAACTACATCCTTTATTTATAATTTAATTTACACTTTAGGTATTTAAACTATTCAGCATAATATTTAACTTAAATTTTAATATATATTTTTTTAAAAAATATTTATATTTAACATTGAGTGCAGATAAGGGGTATAAAATTTGGAATACAAGAATAATTTTTTTTAAAGAGCTTGAATATAGGAGGTGAAAATGCAGCAAAACAATGCATTTAAAAAATTTGAGGGTTAAATTTATTTCTAATGTAAAAAGGTAGCAAATTCAAAATTCAGTAATATCTGCATCAATGAATTATTCTCAATTTGTTTGAATCAGTGAGAAATGGAGTAAAAGAAAATAAAGATCAATCAATCTTCATTTTTTTTAAAAAAAGAAGAAGAAGAAATTGCAACAATCAAATACAAGAAATACATTTATATGGCCCTTATAAATATCATATATATATATTTTTTTTAAAGATGACCTTCATATGTTTCATATATACATTGATTTCCATAATTAAAAATCATGTATCCGCCGTATTTTTTATATATATATCTGGTGTATCGGAGTTATATATATATATATATATATATAGGTCTGAATTGAGATTATTTAATGCTTCTAGTTCGGTGGTTCAATTTATTTAGTATCTCATATTATTTCGAATTTAGTTTTGAATTTTTTGTTCACTTGAATTTGGGTTTGACACGTTTGGAGTCTAGACAATTAAAATAAAAATTCTTTAAAATTATCAATTCTTATAGAACTAAATTCCGAAGTAACATTTAAGATTTTGTCGGATCACAAGTTTGATTAATTGGATTTCGATTTACCATTGGATTAAAAATCAACTTGAATTTCAAATCAACGGCAACCTAAGTTTAATGTGGATTCGAATCTAATAAAGTTCGAAAGTGCGAGTTGATTAAATTTAGGCATGGATCAATTTTGGTTCAGCCACTTCTTTAACAAAAAAAAATGCATGAGAATGTATTCAAATTTTGGACATGATATAGCAAATACAAATGTTTAGTAGAGAATCATAATTAAGTGATGTTGTGACGCTCTTAATTATCGATCAAACGTATGTGTATTTCATATAGTACACACAGATATATGGTGTCGTTCGATAACCTCTCCTTTAATTTTTTTTAGTCAGTTTAAGTTTTTTTTAGTTTCCTTAGTTGTTTAATTTTTCTGAATATATATTTTTTAGCGTGAATTAAAAACCCCTAATTTAATATCTTTTTGCTCGGATCTTAATCTTCTGTTCGTTCTTTAAGTAACCTCCTCTCATGAATTAAGTCTCCTTAACTTGTACTCGCGATTAAGGTTTTCGAACATGAACTCTTTAGAACAGATTAAAAATTAATCCTCAATGTGTTACCAAACGGTCCCGATAGAATGTGGTAGCATTTAGTACTATTTTTATGGTAGAATGGCGTGTGAGCACAGCGCATAGGTGTGGTTGAATTATATCATCAGAGTATGATGTAAGCTCCATTATAAACTATAAACACATTCACATGCATGCATTATATATGCATACATATATACATATACATAACTGGTTTCATGCACTTTGCAAAAAACCTAGGAATATATAATAACTAAACAGAATTAGAAAATTTTTTTGTCCCCAACTTTTTGCATCATTTATCTGTACAATAAAAATATTTATATCTGAATTTATAAATGCTTATAGTTAGTATAGAAGGTGTTTATCGGTTTTTCTTTTCTAAATTATTATAGAAAATTAAAGTTAAAAATTTTATTGCATAAGTTCAAATACGATTTACATAAACATTTAATTTAAATAATATAAGGTATAAATATTTTTATCATTATTCATTAAATATAAATATTTTCTGAAAAAGATATAAATACATATAGAATGCAAATAAGGAGGTGTAGTTAAGAGATGTAATTATCATTCCTCAAACAAAAATACCGAAAAGCAACAGTTGATACTTCATAATAGAGAAATCAAGATAAAAAGAAAATATATATAATACAAAGGATATGATGTGATATATGAGAACTAGTTTTTGATTTAGTGACAAAAATAATATTCTTTGTACGGGAGATAATAAGTTCGAAATCTATATACGGAATTCTTTGTGAACATTCCAAATTGAGTAGATTTAATTATCATTTCTATCTAAAAAAAATATATGAAGGTATTTTCAAATAAAATAGGCTAATTATAATTGGAAGAAATTAATCCTCTTAATTGACACCTCTCCTCAAAATTGAAAGTGTGACAAACATTCCAATTGATACATCAATCAGTCAGTTAAAAACATCAATTGAAATAGTAAAGAAATTCGGTTGAAAAATATTCAAATCAATGTAGAACAAAATCGATGAAAAGATATTTTGGGACATTAATCGAAAATACTCCAAACATATAAGATATTGTTCGGAAATACCCAAATTGACATTGAACTACATATTAACAATCAAAAAGCACTCCACCTATGAGAACAAATATGAAAGCTAGAAAAAAAAAAAACTCTTGATCATGGAAGTAATTAAACACGAATACGATGAGGATGGATTAATAATTATTAATTTGACAATCATAATAACGAATTTTTAAATAATTTAAAAAAAATTAAAAAATAAAAAATTATAGGCATATTTTTTTAACTTATAGATTAATTATGTTTTCAATTTCATACAATTTAAGTATTATTTAATATTCTATTAAAATTCGAATACAATTAGATTGAACATACTACTTTAATTCTCTAGTCATATCTATAATGTAATCTATCATAATTTTAAAACTAAATTTCATTAAATTTTTTTTGGGGTTCAAATTCAGATAAAAACAAGACAATTTGACAACAATAGTAACTCATACAAGAGCGATATATTATAATGCATCTAACTAACTATGTTTGCTTTTCCTTTGAATTGTTATTGAAATAAACAAATAATAATAAACAGTCATGCTGAGCAGTGGTAGTACTAGAGAACCAGTTAGATTTTTTCTTGTGAAAATGCTCTGTCATGGTCCAATATTATTATATTTTATAATCTCATTGACAAGTCACAAGCAAAGCAAAGCAAAGCCTTGACTACTACACAGTGCTCACAGTACATGTCTCTTTTAAAATGCGCCGTATTTAAAGGTTTGCAATTATTAATTTATGAGCTCTCAACTACCTCTCAGAATATGTGTAGAATTTTAGAATGTAGATGGATGCACCTTGTTTTTTTTTTTTGTGGGGGGGGGGAGCTTTGACAAAATTAGAATAATTGAGGAATTGGGATCCATGAAGAAAGAAGCAACTTGTCAATTTTGCATAATGAGTAATGAGCCTAAATGGATTCAAGTATAATATTCATTTAATATGTGGAAGGAAAGTGATAAAGTAGTTTTTCAAATAGAAAGTAAGTATACATATAAAGTAAAGTTAGCGTGAGTTTAACTGAAAAATTTATTAAATTGATTTCAAATAATAAATTTAATTTGCTAAATAAATTCTTTATATCAAAATCTCGTAGGATACAAAAATTTTCAATTTTTACATTCTCAGATTTTTTTCAAAATGACCAATTATAATATATAAACATTCATTATTTTATTTTTATTTTGAAATCATATTAAATTTTTTTTTAAAAATAGTTAGAAATTTTCAAAAATGAAAAATTTCGGTATCCTATAAGATTTTAATATAAAGAACTTACTGAGCTACTCGGATTTGACGTTTGAAGTCGTTTCGATAATTTTTTGAGTTAAACTCATCAACTCCCTTGATGAGCTTAAACTCACGTTAGTTTTACTCTATATATTAAAATCTTATGGGATATTATTTTTTCTATTTTCGGAGTTTTTTTACCTATTTATTTCATATTTTTTTAAAATGTCCTTTTTTTATATGCAAAAATTCATTATTTTATTATTATTAGAGTCATCTTAAAAAAATCCACAAAATAGTTAGAAAATCCTAAAAATAGAAAATTTTGGTATCTTACGAGATTTTGATATGAAGAATTTCTTGAGCAACTCGGATTTGTCGTTTGGGGCCAATTCAGTAGGTTTTTGAGTTAAGTTTACCAAAGGGCTTGGTGAGCTTAACTCAAAAACCTACCGAATCGGTTCCAAACGATAAATCCGAGTTTCTTAATAAATTCTTCGTATCAAAATCTCATACGATACCAAAATTTTCTATTTTTAGGATTTTCTAACTATTTTTTTCGGATTTTTTTTGAAAATGACCTATTCATATATAAAAACATGAATTATTTTATTATTATTTTAGAATCATGTTCAAAAATTCGAAAAAAATAGTTAGAAAACTATAAAAATAGAAAAATTTGGTATCCTAGGAGATTTTAATACGAAGAATTTGTTGAGCTATTCGGATTTATCGTTTGAAGCCATTTCGATCATTTTTTGAGTTAAAATCATCAAAGGGCTTGATGAGTTTAAGCTCATGTTAACTTTACTCATATATATATATATATATATATATATATATAAATTTGTATTAATTTAAGGTGCAAATCAAAATGCAATGATTATAATTTCCTTAAATTATGGAATAATCTGCAGATATAACAAGAGTTGATTTTTTGGGAGTTGATACACAGATTCCGTTGTCGATATTGATTTTATCATTTATATTAAAAAAAATTATTATTTATGTTAGTGATTTTATTATGCAATTTATTTGTTTAGTACTTTTATTATTCAGATTAGTGGTATTTATGTTGAATAAAAAAATACGGTACAAAATAAGTTGTATAATAAAATCGTTAACATAAATAACAATTTATTTTATATAAATAATAAAATCGATATCAACAATGATATCTCTCTTTATTTTCCTTAATTTTTTTCAGAGGGGGTAGATGGCGCCATAATTAATGTTGCTCCTACCATCTCAGCTATTTGATGCTATTTACCAGCCTTTTTGTTTTGATTTAAAGTTGTTTGTTTATATTTTTGGCATGTTTGAAAACTAGGTTCTCTTTTATACTGGTACTTGATACCACTATTTTCTGTTTTTTTTTTATTTTTGGTAAAGGAATAATGCCACTAGTTTCCTTTCTTTATTATTAATTTATTATTATTTTGTGTTGGTTCTGGTTTAAGATATGCTTGCTTTAGTAGATCCAGCTGGCAGTTGTTTGTTTAAAGAGATTGGTTTCATTGGTGATGTTTAGCTTGTGAGATAATTAAATAATTAGCTGGTAGCACAGCTTATTAAATTAAATTTTGAGGAAACTTATTAAATTAAATTATTTTTAATTTCATAATAGAACTGGTGAATGCGTTATGTTTTTTTTAAAATGTAAAAATAAAATATTTAAAGATTCAATCTTTTAAAATATTTAGACCTATTTGGCATTATTAAATCAAATTTTGGTAAAGGCATGAAAAAAAAATAGTTTTAACCTCAGCCTTCTCCTTCAATTGTAGCAATAATAACAAGAAATGTTATTGTTACTATCAATATATATATATATATATATATATATATAGTACAAGTATGATGATTACTATATATTTTTTTTTTGAAGTAAGTAGGAATTCCTACTTTAATCTTTTATTAAAAAAAGGAAAAATGAGAGTTACAGGCGAGGGATGATTACTATTATTACTATTATTATTATTATTTACTAATTTTTGTATACATAAAATATCATTGCCAATAAACGGTCTTCATTGCTTAAAAATAATAGCTTTCTTCTATTCAAAAATAAAAAAAAAATAGGAGGAAGTCTAATACAAAGCATTCATAGAGCCTCTTCATGAATGGAAGTAGTCAATTAAAAACTAAAAAAAATAGGAGGATTTATATTCCACTTTAAAATGTTTAAATAACCGAAAGGAAGTAGTCAATTTGAGTGCTCCAGATCAAAATATTTAAAAAAAAAATCAAGTTATAAAAATTTAAAAATTTCATTTACTATTTTATCAATTGAAGAAAAATGACAAAATTAATTAATGGTCAAATATTGATTGAATTTTGTCATTTTTTTTCTTGAACCGATAATGTTGTAAGAAAGATTCAGAAATTATAAACTTGGTTTTCTAAAGAATTTTAATATGATACTAAATTGAACAGTTCGGACAGATCATTTGAGCATTTAAAAGTAAAATACAAAACTATTGGAAGGAGAAGTCCTATACAATACAATACACTATTTTATTTTAACCTTCATAAATATTCAAGAATTTTAAATGTTGACTTTTTAAGCGTATTTTGGTATAAAAAATACATCAGACAGTATATAAAAGCATATTAGCATTTCATTATGCTTTGTTGTGGCCGGTCCAGCTGGTTGTATTGTTTTAATATAAACTTAAAGAGATTTTGAGCATGATTTCAATGCTCAATGAATCATGTTTAAATTAATATTTTCATTTCTCATTACTTCTTGTGACCTAACGTAAAATTGGATGCTAATCTTGAACATACGTTTTGAAATAAAAGGTGAAAAGATTGAAATTTTGATGTTGATCATGTGGTAAGAAAAAAAGATAAAATTTTCATACAACTTCTCTTAATTTGATTTTCAAAAATCATCTTGTACAATATAAAATATGAACGATTATTATTGATTTGATAAAATGGTCAAGCCACGCACAAATCACATCAGTGTCTGGAAGCATTATAATGAGTACAAGATAAGCACCTATTATTTGTACTACTTTATTTAATGCTAAAAAGTGTCTCATGTTGATTGAACAAGTTTAAGTTCAATAGATAAATGAAAATCAATTTTTTTTTTCAGTTTTTAATCTAATGATTAAGGTGATGCCTCTATATAAAAAGTTGGTATGCTTGAAATTTAATTAAATTTTTTTTATAAATATTTAACTAAAAAATTTAACCTTATTTTTTTATCTTAAAAAAATTCATGCAATAATTCGGACACATAACAAAAGAAAAAAAAACCCATAATAATAAAATCAAATCCGAACATATTTTTCTTACATATATAATTTTTTTCTTTGATTTTGTTTTAGTTTCTATAATTCCATCATTTCAAACAAAAGTTCTCTTCTTTTCAAAATTAATGGCCCACAAGGGGTACAAGATAGAAATTTTTTTACCTGGAAAGTAGCAATAATAACACTGATGTCTAACTGATAACTGATGTGTTCACTTTTGTAGCATGGAAACACTGCCGATTCCATCCCAAATCAAATAATTCCATTTCTCTACAATTTATTTTCATTGCAGACCTCAACTTTCACTTTCCCAAATTCCCAATCTAGCTATTATTAATACATGAGACCAGAGTGATAATGTCTTATATCGAATTTCGTTTCGTCTAAAAAATTTGATGAATATGGTCATTGATATTAATTTTATTATTATTATAAAATAAGTTATTATTTATATTGATAATTTTATTATACAGCTTACTTTATACAGTATTTTTACTATTCAACTTGAATATCACTAATCTGAAATAATAACTCATTTAAATTAAATAATAAAAATATTATATAAATAAATTACATAATAAAATTATTAATATAAAATAATAATTTATTTAATCTGTATATAAAAATTAATATTAATAATAATATCAATAAAAATATTTATACTCAATGATTTATTGCAGAATAAACATCTTTCACTTTCCCAACCACGCTATTCATTAATGAGAGCAATAACTGCCTTATACCGAATCCCGTTTCCTCTACAATTATTACTTAACTAACCTTTTCCTTCCCTTCTTCTCTTTTTTCACATAGCATCCGATTGGTGCCCATTAAATGCAAAAAGCGGTCAATAAATTGGCCCCGGTTTCATGAAGCAATTGCTTGGATGGGGTTTTTGTTTTCTTTTCCCTCTTTTGCAATCTCCCCTTCCGTTCCAACCTTCTCTTCTCCTCTGTCTTCCTCTAATTCCCCATGATACAAAAAAGAAGAATATCTCTGTTCCTTTGTTTCCGGGAGTAAGAGCTTAATTTGGAGGCTTCCACATCTCTCTCCTTTCTCTGTCTCTGTCTCTCTCTCTCTCTCCAGCTTCTTTACCACTTGTAATGTCTGGACCTAGTAAACCTAGTTCAAGAGGACAGGCTTGGTTGGTTACTCTTTTGAGTCTCTGTTTTTTTCTTCTTCCAATTTGATTTGATTTGATTTTTGTTAATTTGACTTGAATTTTGTTAAATCTTTCCTCTAGGTTCTGTACAACAGGGCTGCCCAGTGATGTTGTATTTGAAGTTGGAGATATGACCTTCCACCTCCATAAGGTATCTTTTTTTTTCCCCCTTTTCTTTTTTCTTTTGGAAAATTGATAAGGTTACTTTTTATTGCCACTTTCTATCATACTTTTTTTGGTCCCCAGAACCAGTCCCTTTTGTGTTTGTTGAAATTTCCCAATGCTAATCCTCAAGCTTTTCCACCTTGGGCCAGTTTCCTCTCATGTCCAAGTGTGGGAAGATTCACCGGCTCGTGGCGGAGCAAGATTTAAGTCGTAATCTGTCACGGACGAGAAAGAGAACGTCATATACTGATAAAAAGAACGAAACGGTTGGAACAGAGGACGAAATTGAGATAGTAGAAGAATTAGATGAACCGGGGGAAGAGGTCGGGGAAGGGGAGGAGACAGAAAATGGCCAAAAGCAAGTTTATCACATCTCACTGGCCAATTTTCCTGGTGGGCCCGGGACATTTGAGACGGCAGCTAAGTTTTGTTACGGTGTGAAGATTGAGCTAACATCTTGGAATGTAGTGCCGTTGCGCTGTGCAGCCGAGTATCTGGAGATGTCAGAGGATTTAGTTGAGGATAACCTCATATCATTCACCGAAATGTATCTAAACCAGGCTGTTTTACGCCACCTCAGCGAGGCTTCGAAAGCCCTCAAATGTTGCGAAGACCTCCTGCCATTTGCGGAAGATCTTGGCCTAGTGCAGCGCTGTGTTGACTCCATTGCCACTCGTGTTTCAAATTCTGATCCTTTGCTTCTTTTTGGCTGGCCGGTGCATGAAAGCAGTGGCAATATAAGGACTCCATCTAGGCCTGTCTTGTGGAACGGCCTCGACACAGGGATGTATCGTCGGAGCAGGCCCAGATCATTCTCCTCTGCTGATTCCTGGTTGGACGATGTATCATTCCTTGGCTTGTCCATGTACAAGCGCGTAATTGAAACCATGATTGCACGTGGTGCAACGTCAGAGGTCATCGAGGGCTCTCTTGTTGCATATGCAAACCGGTGTATCCCTGGTCTCTCTCGATTATCCCGGCGGCATTCGTCAGCACCTGTGGTGTCAGAGAAGGAGCAGAGAGAGCTCCTTGAAACCGTTATTGGGAATCTACCACCAGATAAATCTTCAGGCATGGCCAGTACTAAATTCCTCTTTGGGCTGTTAAGGACTGCTAGTATCCTCCAGGTGTCAGAAGCTTCTAGAACAACGCTGGAACGAAAGATTGGATCACAGCTTGAGCAAGCAACATTGTATGATCTCTTGATTCCAAACTATTCTCGTGTGGCGGATATGTTGTATGATGTGGAGTGTATAGAGAGGATATTTAAGTACTTTCTGGTACAAACTGAGAGATCCACTGAATTAGTATTAGAGGAAGAGCAACCCGGGACCACCCCGCCTCCTGTCAGGACGCTAACCAGGGTTGGGAAGCTCCTAGATAGCTACTTGGCAGAGGTTGCCTCAGATGCCAACTTGAAGTCAGACAAGTTCTGTGAGCTTGCGCTAGTGCTTCCTGATCATGCTCGTGTCTATGATGACGGCCTTTACCGTGCTGTCGATATTTATCTCAAGGTACTCCATATGCTCTCGTTAGATACCTTAATTGTTTAGTTACTTTTTATCCCCCTTCAAACTGTTGAGATAGGATCAAGTCCTACCCAGAATTTATTTATTTTTTGGAATAACCTACCTATATTTTTCTGAAGTTAGTTATGGAGGTTTAATTTAGGATTTTAATTAATGAGCATGTAGGCGCATGGTAATTTGACGGGGGAAGAGAAGGAAAGAGTTTGCGGGGTGGTTGATTGTAGGAAGCTAACAATGGAGGCGTGCACACACGCTGCTCAAAATGAAAGGCTCCCACTAAGGGCTGTCCTACAGGTGCTCTTTTTTGAACAGCTGCAATTGCGGCAAGCAATTGCGGGCACTCTGGCATTGCCAGATCAGAGACCAAGGCCACATCGAGCGCTGCAGTCGACACATGGGAGGGAGGGGGAAAGCACGTGGCAATCGGCTGTGAGGGAGAACCAGGTACTGAGACTGGATATGGATAGCATGAGGAACCGGGTGCATGAGCTGGAGCGCGAATGCTCTACTATGAAGAAGGCAATACGGCAAATCGATGACCACCCTCACGTCAGAGAAAGAGATAAAGATAAAGACAAAGATAAAGAAACAGATGCAAGCAGTGATACCAGCAGCAGTAGGAAGAGGAAAGGAAAGTATGGATGTAGATTTAGCACACAGGTGTGCGATTCGCATGAACGGAATGTGGTCGAGTCGAGAGCAGCCACGAAAGTCACATTGAGCCCGTAAAAAGCTGCATCTTCTACTAGATCAACAAATTAGTTCTTCAATTCATTGATCACCAATGCTTGTGTTTTGCTTCCATTGGTTTGTTTTGTGGTGGTTTGTAAGTTATTTATTTTTTAGTCATAGTTTCTTCCTTTTTTTCCCTCTCTCTTGGTCAATATAATTTGTGTTTTTGTGGAGAACCAGATGTTTGCATACCGGCACTAATAAAATATTTTATAGCAATAGAGACTATAGATGCAAGCAAATTGAAACATGTGTAGATTTCTGGTGATGAAATTGAAGCATGTGTAGATTTCTGATGGTGAAATTGAAGCATGTGTAGATGATTGGAATGATCAAATATATACATACAGCCACTAGAAATTAGGACTTCTTTTAACAACAATTTGTGCTGTTTAAAAATGAGAGGAAATTAAACTTAGATATTTCACCAGCAGGTCAACACACAGCATATAAATTAGGTTTGTTTTAAAAAAGGGGAACCTCTTTTTAAATTTATTTGGAGGCTTAAGATTTAAAATTGTTGTTCACACAAGTGAAAAGACAAACATACCTTGTTTGGATGCATGTGTAGAAAACAAAACAAGCCCAGGCCCACATTCAGGCCTATCACTCATTTAATCATTATTATTTAACAGCATATGTGAAAACGGAGAAGGGGGGGGGGGGGGGGGGGGGGGGGGGGGGGGGAGTTCTTGAAATCTCATCCATGATACATCCGGTTTAGTAATCCATTTAGCAAAATATACGAAGCTAAGAACTATTACGAGATTTTTACCTAATTACTAAGCAGATCGTTTTTTTTTTACTTTATTTAACTATTGTAGTCTATAAATTAGTTCGGTTGTAACTTTAAATTGAAATAATTTATTTTGTGAGTAATGTCTGTGTTTTTATCCATATTCCTTACTTCCATTCAAATGTTTATATTTTTCTTTAAGAAAATATTTATATTTCATGACCAAATTATTTATACATTACATTTATGTTATTACAAATAAAAACTCTGATATTGGATTTCTTTCAACTCGTTCAACAAAATATATAACTAATTTTTCATTATTGTTCTGGAAAAAGTGGTAAATATTTTTCTTGAGGAAGAAAAAAGTGGTAGATATTTGACTATTAAATAAAACCACTCGTAAACTCAGATACACAGAATGCAAAAATAATTATTTTATTTTATTTAACTTAAAAAATTAAAATTAGACATGCGTTCAACGTTTTTTTCAATTACTAAATTTATATACACTCACACCTTACACACATCTTATGTACCTCCAATTTAGTACCGCTCAAATCTGATCATGGATCCTCAATGTCATACACACATCAATTACAACCATAATCAGCTCGCCAATCCGCACGTTGGATTCACAAATTGTGAAAGAGAGGCGATATACACGTACATAATATGGTTATTAATATCATTGTTAATTTGAATTTTTTTTATATATATTAAATGACTATATTATACAAATTTATTTGGTACAGTTATTATTTAATTTAAATGAATTGTTATACATATTAAATATTATAATATTTAAGTTAAATAATAAAAATATTATATAATATAAAATTACTAATATATATAATAGTTTATTTAATACGTATAATAATATTTTCGTAATATTTTTTTTCAAGTAAAAAGAATTGTCTAGCACGTGGCTGGAGGCGCAGAGTGGATCGCAAGTTTCATGTTGAAAAGGAAAAAAAAAAAAGAAAAAGAACAAAAAGTGAAAACCAAAGTAGCGGCTGAGGATTCTCTACAGGTACGACTTGGCACCTTCCCCCTCGCCTCATCAGCGAAGGAAACAAGAGATTTTTGTACACGCGTGTAAAATAAGAGGCGGAGAATGGACCTACGTTTGGTATAATGCCACGTCATCACGACACGATGTCTTCACCTTTATGTAGGTGTGCTGCTCTGTATTTTTTCTTCCATTCCCCTCCGTTGAATGCTCTCTGTTTACATCTTCGTGCGAAGAATCTACTCGTATCTACCCTTTTCCTTGATATTTCCCTCCTCTTTTGTCCCCTTTTACTTGTCTCCCCTTTTGTTATTTACCTAACGAATTGATTGACCTCGCTGTTTGACAAAGAGCACAATCGACGGTAGATAGATATCTCTGTTTTCCCTTCTTGAGTTCTAACTACTACGGTTGAGGAAGAGAGAAGAATCCCTACATATACATATAGATAGATAGATAGATAGATAGATGCAATAGAAGAGAGAGCGTGAGAGAGACCGAATAAAAGTACAAAATGGTGGGAGTAGTTAACAGAGCGCTCCGAACAAAAGCACCTCTTCCATCGGACCTCCTGACACCATCATCATCATTGTCGTCGTCGTCGTCATCTCCCGGCCATCTCCCGTCTGTAAGATTATTGTCTCGACATGGATTCAGTGGCGGCCTTCTCTCACAAAACCGAGCTGAAACAAGAAGAAGTAACAGAGGCCAGAATTTCAATCTGCGATGTAAAACAGCTGTGCTGATGCCGGTGCATGAGAACGAGTGGCGGCCTTCTCTGGAAAAAATGGCGACCTTTTTCCGGCCATGGAGATATTGTTGGGTTGAAGCTCTTGAAATTCTCATTGAGAAGGTATACCACACATTCACATTTATTGATTGATATATTTTCCATTCTTTTTAAATGATCTGTTAACTAATTTAATTTTACTCTTATCGGTTCGTCGGAAACAAATAAAAAACAGGGCATCATAGGATCCCAATCTTTTGCTCTCATTGCTGTTGCAGGATCTCTTATTGGTTCCATCTTGTGCTTTGTTGAGGTAAAACAATTAAAATTCAAACCCTCATATATACAATTGGATTCTGTTATATAGACAAATTATTGTAGCATAAGCTTGATAAAAATGGAAATGGATTGCTTGTAGGGTTGTTTCCTTGTTCTAAAATCATCAACCAAGTATTTGCGCATTGCATCTTCAAGAATTGATCAAGCCCTTATTGTAAAGCTCCTTGTTGAAGCAATAGGTAAAGTACATCCATTGTCACATAATAACATCTCTAATTAGTATACACATTTCAGTTTCCATCAATTATAATCATGCATGCATCTGTTAATTATGTGATTGTGCTGTCAAATTGAACAGACATGTTTCTGATTGGAACTGCTTTGCTTACCTTCGGAATGGCTTTATACGTCATGTTCGTGGGCTTGAATGAATTGCAATGGAGAGGACCGCACACTTACGAATCCAATTTTGGCTCGTTTAATCTCAAGGTCAAAATTTTGTCAGTACTAGCTTAATTTCGACTAATCTCTACACACCGTCTCGTTTCTAAGTGTCATAACCTTAATTGTCTTACATATTTAACCTGATATTACTTATTACAGAAGCTAAAACAAGGAATGAAGATGCAGTCTGTTGCACAAGCGAAAACAAAAGTTGGTCATGCCGTGCTTTTACTGCTACAAGCAGGGGTGGTGGAGAAATTTACGGATGTGCCTATGGTTAGCTGCACTGACCTGGCTTGTTTCGCCGGTGCAGTACTGGCCTCATCTGCCAGTGTCTTCCTTCTGTCTAGACTCATGATCCCGCAAAACCAGAAATGAACCAGCTTTGCATATATAAGTTTAATCAATTTTTAGTACTGTTATGGTGTTATATAATATTGACATAAGAAATAATTCTGAGTCTTAATTAGGTGAAATAGGTGAAAATGATATATATCTTCCTCAGTTTAGAAGATGATGACATCTTTGTATATATTTTTTGTACTTTTATCCTCACATATAAATTGCCTTGTACTTTTGCATTTAATCTTATGAGCTTGAGTAAGAAGATCTAAAGATTTGCTATTTTGATAGCTTTCAGAATTTTCCTTATTTATTATGTCTGTAGTATATATGGTGCATAAACAGTAAATGTTGAAGACAAGTACCAATGAGGATGATGTTTTATAACTTTCAAAGGATTTATTAAAGGAAAATTAATCATCAGGCTCAATACAATACATCATAAGTTAAGTCCAAAAGTTCTCTTAATGTTTGGAGACACTGGCAGAGTATCAAGGAATGAACTGCCAGAATGATTGAATTTAACATTTCTGACATGTTTTAGCTAAACAAAACACAAAGACCAGTTAACTACATATGGGAACTTGTCTTAAAAGAAGACAGGAAAGAGAACTGAAGGCCTTAGCTGATACTTACGAGGACTTGTCAAATAATTGTTAGCGACTACCGTAGTCATCTTCAACTACAAGGGTTATACCAGGGTTGAATTGCCTGCTAAATAATCCAGAATTTCAACTGGTATCCCTTGGTACCAGTGTCTCCTGGAAACAGAATTTTGCATTATTTTAGAGCCATTTGCCATCTCTCTTGATGATGAACATTAAGTTATATCTCAAAAAGCTTTAATTAATACACAGTTCATTATTGAACAAATGAACGGTGCAAATTAAATTGGTTTAACCTGTCCCAATCTAGACATATCTCTTTTCTAAGGGACCAAAACTACATACTAAATAATGGAAATCCTCAAATAAATTTTCTGAAGGAAAAAAAAACAAAGGAGGGGGAGCTCAGATGGGTTGCTTGAGATTAGCAGCGGTAAATAATGGAGTAGCCTAATGACGACGGCAAAATGTCACATTTCCAAGGAGGCCAGAATTTTCTGCATATCAATTTCTGAAGGTATACTCTCGCTTGGATATATCCTTTGCACCATCTTCACGAAACTGGCATACTTTTCCAAAAATTCTTTCTGCAATTTAGAAGAATATTTTGCCTTAAATAAATATCTTTTTGTTAGTATATTTATCTATACATGTCATCAGGTTCACAATTTTTTTTCTGCTGAATAGAACAGGGGTAATATACCTTGCATTTGTCCCACAATGAAGGAATAAGTTCTTCTACAGTCAAATTCTTTTGCAATTTCTTGTACATGGCGCTTTGGGTCTTGTCAAGCTGCACCAAAAGATGAGAAAAATGAGCGCATTGGTTCTCTTAAGCTGCAAATAATACGTGATTCAAATAATTGTTTTTTACAAATCAATACATACTCCAGATATGGTAGACTTCAAAACTTTGCGTAGCTCTCCTTTGGACATTCCCATTTGAAAAGGTATCTGCAATATTCCATGCATTGAAGCAGTTCAATATATCAGCATATATTAAGGAATGAGTTTTCAGTGCATGAATGCAATTAGTCTTGTTTTCGATATACAGAAATCAGAAGTACCTCCTCAGCTGGCATTTTGCTGATCAATAGTTCTTCAGTTCTTCTCGCAAATTGAAATAATTTCTCAAAGTGCTGCACAGAAACATCAATTAGATATCATCTGATAATCTGGAACAAACAAATACTTGTACCAGTAAAGGAAACTTACGATATAGATGACCATATTGATATGGCGCAAGCAAGCTTGTTCATAAGCTTCACTAGCTTGATGGTAAAACTTTGCAAGTGTGGGGATGCTGTTCGCTAAATCATAGAGGCCATTTTGGAATGCAGCGTAGTTTTCAAGAAGCATAATATCGGCATATTTGGGTTCAACTTGAGCTATCTTCTCCAAGGTCACAAACATTATGCTCACTATTTTGGTGTAAGCCTGATCTATCAGATCCCTTGAACTACCATGTACATATTCCTCCAACCGCATTGCAAGTTGAGCAAACCTTGAAAATCATGGAGGATCCGTCAATTGTTACCGCATGTTAGAAAATATTAACTTCAAAACAGAAGATATAACAGAAAATATGCTCTGAGGTATAATAGATATAAAACATGCAAAACGGACCTTGGAATGTAGGCGAGAACTCCAAATGTTCTTGCATTCCTCTCGTACTTCTCAATTTGAAAACATGAGTCATCAATAAACTGCAACAAGCATAATATGACGCTACCCACATCAGTCACTACAGCTCCTTACAATAACAAGATAACATCCGACACCATATACCAAAAAAAAAAGCAAGTTCAGCCGTACCACACTGAAAAATGAATGAATTCTGCTCTCTAGTTCCCCAAGCAAAACATGCACAAATGCAGCATTCTCTGCCTTATGACCAGATAGATATCGATCAGTGATCCCATACATCGTTATACAACACCATACATCAATACTTGCTACCCAATCAATTATTGCAAAGAAATCGTCCTGCGATATCATATACAAATTATTAGTTGTTTATATTTATTAGATTTGCAATAAGCTAACTTTTTCATTAAAAATAGGAAGAAGGAATGATAAAAAATATAAGATGACTCTCTTTATGATACTAATGGAAAGCTATTATATATATATATATATATACCTCGACACCTTTTAACATATTATTCAGGCAGTCATTTAGCATTGCCATCTCAATTGCATTACTAGCATTACCTACAAAAGACAAAAGAATTACAACTAAATCAATTTAAGCTGCACAAACTTCAATTACATAACATTTCTTTGGGTACGATTATTGGGAAATATAGACTCCTCGCTAGCTAGATTGGGCGCACATTCATTACCCGGAGTACTGGAAGCGGTAGCTGTATGACCAGAAGAGGTGCTTTCAGCATCTGTTGATGATGACTCAGGAGAAGAACTTTCAAAGCACATTAAATGTGAAAAGAAAGAGCTCTACACATAAAGATTCATTACTAAAAAAAATTATGATGTGCAATAGGTACATACAGTATGAGATGTTAATTATATAAAACCGATATCGGCAGAATGAAGAGGGTAAAGTGGAAACTGGACCTCGTCTACGAGGAGAGGAACAAAAACATTGATAATTTTTGCATAGGCTTCAGAAACAGTCTTGCTGTCAGCATAGCTTCCTGCTTGACCCGTTAAGGGCCCTTCTAGTGGTACCCCAGTATTTCTTATAACTTTTATACTAGCACGTAACTCATTTGCAAAACAGCTAACCTAACAAGCACATAAAACAAACAATAGTTCATCTAAATAGTATTTATTTTAGTGGTGGTATATATTATTGAATGGCTACAGAGAATCATGCATTTTATGAAAAACATAAAGAGATACTGTACCTCTTTCCGAAGAAGCTGGTTAAGAGATTGGCAATATGACATTCTCAATGGACCCATGCAATTCTTGTCAAGACTCTGTAACAAAAATGTCTTAACTATATTATCTCTGATCAAGATTTATCACAACTAGAAATTAGGACTATTACCTTAATCTGCTGGAGGAGGCGTGCATAGACTCTGCATTTGTACCTAAGTTCAGCATGGTCTGGCCTTTTTAGCTGTCCTTTCTATAAAAAACCATTAAAATAATTAATTATAGAAGTACATACAGGCATTCTTGCAAGAAAACATGCATGGTTTTGTACTTCAATATAATAAGCAAATCAATTGCTTAACAGATAGCACCTGAGAGAAGTTGCTCTGATCATTTATCATATAGTCGATCAAAGTGGGGAAGTATTGAGTAAGAAATTCTGATGCTCTACGAACAAAAGTGCACCTCAATAGAATAAACTCCGCACGTTTCTCCCTGACCTGTTGATATTTAATATTTAAAAACAACAAAAAATAAAATCCTCATCAACCAAGCATGTTACAGTATGATCAAGAAGTAAAACAGACGGAGGACAAGTTGACAATACTGCTCGCATTTTTGCATAGGAGGGATCCAAGTTGGGCAGTTCAAGGTCTCGAATAGCACTCGTCAACCATTCACATGCTTCAATATTCTTCGACATATTATCCTCATCAAAAGATCCAACAGTAAGAGCTGTTTCATACTGAAATTTAATAACTAATCAATCAGGTGATTCAGAATCAATGGCTTTCTCTTCGACATTAATTAGAAGAAGAAAACAGTGTGTTTTGAATGTAAAAATATAAATAAACAAATAAATAGTTCATGCAACCTCAGGAGGAATTTGCAAGTGCTCAAGAAGTTTATCAAGTTCCAGAATAAGTGCTTTATTATTTTCGGATTGGAACTCAAGCTTGTTGTTACGATATTCTATCTGCAGAAAAAAAATGAAAAAGGCATCTCTAAAATTGCTGACAATATTGATAGCAAATTCTAAAGGACAAATTTTACCCAAATATTTTTCCTGTTACTGTTAAGTAGAACCAAGTCAGTTTTGTCAGTCGGGCTTTTTTCCTTGATTCAAAGATTATCGCCGATAATTAAGTCTCCTTTTAACAGTAACATATAAATTAATGATTATGAAGTATATAAAAAAACAAACGCACAGACTCAATGTCCTCTCTCATATGCCTGAGCTTGACATTGAAAATAGCAAGCCACTCGTCCATGTCTTCCATACAAATGGTAGCTGCCTCTAGACCTCGCAACACCTGCAACTCAAACACTTCATAAACATTGAACTTTTGCATCTTTCTTTTCAATTCTCATGCCAAAGAGTAAAAAGAATGAAAAAGCAATATATGCATAGGACATGTTAGAACCTCATCTACAACAGATTCAGTCTGTAGTATAGCATGAACATTTGCTGATTCCAAGGCCAAAAGTTCACGCTTCATTCTTTCGGAAAATGCTTCGGCTTCACTGACTCCCATAAGATACCTACACAAAAATTTATCCTATCAATAATTCATTGTAGAGCATACAGAGTGTTTTACTTGGTGACCAACATTTTCTGTACCTGTCCAAAATTTTCTTTTGTTTTGTTCACCGTTTCCTAATATATGGCTAAACTTTCCAATCATTGTACACTACAATTTGCAATCTTTACAAAAGAAAAAAAAGGAATAACAATCAAATTTACTGGGGAGTGGGAACTACAACAAAAATCTTACTCAAATATTATAATAAGAGAAACATAAGACAAATATGAACAATGCTTCTGGGTGGGCATAGGTAATCATGAATTATGAAACACTTGGCATAGGCTTATATAAATTAATGTTTGTTTGCATTAGAATGAAATTATTTTCATTAAACCTTGTTTATACTACAGCCTTTTTCATTTGTCATTTCAGATTTAATTCCTCCAACTGCCTATAAATATGCATGGTACTTAAGTTAATGTTCTTAACCAGTCACTTGAGGGTCATTGCTGTTACCGGAGTTGAATTTTTGGTTTCTTAAGTGAGATATCTGTACATTTTTTTTTGTATAAAATGCAGGAACTTGACGTGCATAAACTTGATACTTGTTATGATGACAAATAAGGAACCCATACGAACATAAACAAATAGTAGAAGAGAGAGAGAAAAAAAGCATACGTGCCAAGAAGGGCTTCCATGTCCTCCTCTTCAGCTTGAGAAACGAGGTCACGCTCAACAGTACCTTCTGATTTAATCTCTGTTACAGCAGAAGGCAATTCAACAGGTCCGTCAGGAGTAATTTCTTGAATTGGCTTAACCACTGTGTTTTCCTACAATATATGAACGGCAATATAATGAAAAGTTGTTTATGAATTTAAGACAACTGTTTTTGGATATTTCCAATATTGCTGTATTATATTTTCTTCTTACATTTCTTATATAAAATCTGTCAGACTTCTCACATTTTTTCTTGCACAAAAACAGGTACATGAATACATGCTTACGATACTGGTTCTATTGTTTTTGATGCGGACCAATTCTCTCTCTTAAGCTGTTTTCTTACATTTCTTGTATGAAAGGTGTCCATAGACGAAAATTCCATAAATTTTAATACCAAATACTTTAGAAACAAAATTTACATGCATAATAAAAATACCTTCGCCCAAAGAGCCATCTCGACTATATCCATACCAACGACTTTCGGTATACTCCCTAATACTTCCTTGCACAAGTTTAATAAGCACATAATTATTCGGTTCCTGTAATCAAGAAGTCGAGTCACTAACGGAAAAACTTAAGCACGAATGTGTAAGAAGTATTTTTTCTTTCTAGAGTTACCTGTCATCCTTGTTGCGCATTGTCCACTGCGAAGGTGCGACGCTTTGGCTTCTGAGGTTATCAAATCCCTAAACAAAATCATGTAAATTAGGTATACCCGTACTATATATAATTTTGTAATTAATAATGGAATAAAAGACAACTAAAACAAAGAAATACCAGCATAAATGTGCAGCCACTGGTATCACTTTGAATAACCTCCACTTTTGAGAGATGCTTTAGTTTGTATATTTTTGCAGGCTACATATGGGAAAAAACAAATAATAAAATAAATTTGTACTGTATAAAACAATGTTAATAAGATGCAGTTTGCTGCACCGATCTTTATGCACACAGCATTAACTTCTCTTTCATTACTGCACATTTTAATTTTTCAGGTTATCCTTTAAAAGAGAATTATGCAGTAAATTAAAATGGAAAGAAAAGGAACACTTGCACCATGTGAAAAAGGTGCAGACGGGACCGAAAACTGCCCATGGGATCAAAAGCAGGTCCGAATGGGAATCCGAAACATTCAATTTTGAAGTTTATTTCATACTAAACGGGTTTGATTTGGAAATTGGATGAGTGGGGATTTATCACAGTAAACCAATCGGAAATTTTTCTTTTACTTTGCAAATAAAAAGTTCACATTATGATATCTAGGATGCCATTTTATCGATCACCTGCCCGTTAGTTAAAGAAACTAATTAAGCTGCATATCAGAATTGCAAATTGGGAGTTAATTATACCTCGAGAACACCGCCATGAGAATACTTGAGAACTCGCAAGAAAGCTTTCGTCCTTTGTCCTTTGGATTTGGCTGCACCAAACACACATAATGCATTCATGTTGCATGAATAAACAAATGGTATCATATCATATCATAATATAACATAACATGAGAAAAGAGTTGGATGAATAACTGACTTGAAATGGTGAGGACACGAGGTTTCGCCATGTGTCGTGCCAGCTTGGCAGGTTTGCCCCAGACCGCGCGGCTCTTGGCAACTCGGATACAGAGCACCACCTTCTGCTTGCCACCGCCGGAACCATCAATGGCAGCTTCACACTGCCTCTTTAATTCCATGTCATCAGCACTAGACCTTGCCATTTTGCTAGTAATCCAAGAATTATTCTTTGGCAATTTCCAATTTGCAATTTATCAACTCGAACAAAACCTATGATGCATTAGCGTAAATTGTTAAAAATGAAATAACTTGATCAAAGAAGAATACAGAGAGATGGGAAGGAGGAACGAGGAGGAAGAAGAATCAAAGCAAATTTTGTTTGGAGATGGCCTCAAAATCAAGAGATATGTCGGAAATTCGTTGAGCCTCATCGGCTTGCTAAAAATAGGAGGGCATTTTCGTCACTTGTTTGTACCAGGACTCCCATGGAAAATCGAATAAGAAAATTGTGAATATGGGTAATTAAGTTGGTCTTCTCTTTATATTTATTTAGGCCCAATGGAAATAAGCCCATGTCTTTTCCTTATTACTTCTTGTGGTGTGATCCTTTCAATTTACTCTCTTTGAACTATCAAAAATAGTATCATAATAAATAAAATAAAATAAAATGTCATGGATTTGGCGGGCTTTTTAATTAGCCTTCTTCCCATTCAATAAAGAACCATTTTAGTATATCATTTATTGTTTTCATTGTTTTCTGTTTTCGATGAAGCCCTTTAATATTTAATACGAATTTTTCAACGTGAGGCATCACAACCTGAACTCTTAAGTTCCTAAATGTCAGTACCAATATACTGCAGTTTTCCTTCTGTAGGGGAAGGAAAGGGAGAAGCTATAAGAGTCAAGAGTCATCTCATTGAACTGAATAGCTACTGTACTGGAAAGATTTGGGGATTTTGCATTTTTTTTTGAGATAAAATGAGGGTTAAGTTATTCAAATTTAAATGTCTATCAAAATCTCTCTATTCGGATTTCGAATTTGCGACCGCTCATACGGAGAGCATTATTTTTGTCACTAGACCAAAGACTGGTTCTCAATTTTGCATTTGAATAATCAGCCTACTTTTAGAATTTCAGAAGGTCATATATGATATCCTGTCTAACACAAAATGTCAGTACCAGTTTATAAAGGCTATATGAAATTATGTATGGAGTTAAATTCTCCTGGCCAATTTTGGAGCATTGAGGCTCAGACCTCCAAAAAACCCTTTACATAGTTGACGTTGAGTCTCCTGATTGGCATTGAAGTTTTCTGGCACAGCTGATTCTGTTACATATCCTTCAGTTTATCAGAATATTCATCATGGTGCCTGTTTATCAGTTCTGACTACTTGACCAGTCAAAACCATCTAGATCATGCCAGATGTGATACTTTTTTTTTTGCAGATTTTTTCTGATCTCTTTACCAGGTGGAATGGGCAGCAACACTCTTTGACTTGTAGGAGCACATCTCAGATGTGCATTTTAAAATAAACACAGAACATATAGTGTGGGGGATCAGTTCAACTAATAAATACATTACTTGAGAAGCAAAAATTAAAGTATAATATATCTATCAATTATCATGAGGATACATATATGATTGAATTGACAAGAAGTTACATACAGTTAAACCGAACAGGATTCAAAAATTAATGAGAATCAAAAGGACTCCTTAATTTTTTGGAATGTATAACCATGTTCAATTGCTCTTAGCTAGGTAGATGCAACTTGTTTTGGCAACAAGGTGAATCATGCTTGTGGCCCACGAGGTCGCATGGTCACGATGAATGGGGTGGCCCGATTCAATCTGGCATGCTGCCTGAAGAAAACAAAAATTATGTTTGCTCAATAGGATCCGCCGGTCTTACTTCGGTTCTCAGTTTTTTTTTGTTTTTGAACCGAATTATTTTCATTCAAAAAAGGTCACTCATCAAAACTAGATCATTTTAATCCCTCACATGTCATAGTAGTAAAAAATTACAAATAATAATAAAAAAAGGCTTCTCATTTGATTCTTCCGATCATCCGGGTATGGTGCTTGGATTTCGATCAGGTAACAATCCTATTCTGAGCTTAATTAGGTATTTAGAGTCAGTATCAACTGATTGATGTGCATGTCTCATTAGCACGAGGGAAGCATCTCCAGTAGAGAAAGCAAAAGAACCGGTGCCGCCTACTATTGCCAGTTGCTCTTCTCTTCTTTGTCCTCGCACTGCTTGTCTCACCTCGATGCAAAGACTCCCTGACAATTCCGGCAGGTTGAAAAATGCCAGATGCATGATATTGAACGACGAAAGTTGAGAATCCTTCTGTGGCAAGACAAAACCGGTCAGAACACCGACAACTGGAGAACTACGATCTGGTCCCATTGTCAGACTGTGCTTGAAAAGATACGCCGATACTGATGCACCATGTCGGGTCGTGTTCTGGTTGCTTGGATGCGGTTGTTGTACATAGAAAGAAAGGGAAATCCAATTATAATCAGCTGAGGAGGTTTTGTGTGATCTTTTAGGGAGCGGCGATACAGTTGCGAGGAGGATGACGGCAAGGATTGCGGCCGAGACCGACACAAAGAATATGATCCTGGCAAGCATTGTGTGTTGTCATGAGACTGGGGTATTAATTGTGATTCTGAAATTAATTTCCCATTTGTTGAATCTAATAATTTTGATGTACTTTGTGGGTTTAAGTATACTTGCTCCATCTTGATTTTCGTCTTTTTGTAGCATTAGATCTGTACCATTATCAAAAGGATCTCCAAAAAGGGGATTTGCGTTTGAAAACTTGCTTTGTGTGGAATAAGGAGCAGTTATATTATTTCCATGTGAAGTCAATTTCCACAATTGACTATTAAATATTTTGCTAATTTCTCCTTTCCCCACTGAAATCCTGTTGTCATCCCCACTTTAAGATTGTATATTTTTTTTGGCTTTTGCATCCTTTTATATACCCGTTGACCGTTGTTTAGTATTGTTTCTAGAATATTAATTAGAATCACACTGTGCTTTCTATTTAAAATGACAATTTCAGTACTAAATTACTAATGAACGTTTGAGTCACTGGATTTGTTAAAATTCTAGATAGATAAAATTGGAAAATGTTCAGGAGAAACCATGATTTATATCATCATTGATACCGACTTTATAATTGAAGTTAACCGAGTCATTATTATTACTAGCGATTTTATTTATGTAATTTATATTTTTTTTATTCAACTTAAATATCACTAATCTTAATAATAACTAACTAATTACATAATAAAAATATTATAAAATAATAAATTATATAATAAAATCACTAACATAAATAATAATTTATTTAACATCCTTAATGATATCATCAGTACCTACCTATATATTAGCTCCCAATGAAATTTATATCTAGATGGAATGTCTAAGCTGTGTGCAGCGCCAACAGATTTACTGATCAAGTCCTTTTCCATGATTTTAAATATTTAGTCTTACCATTATACATCAAGTATGACTTGGATAACATATTGGTATAAAATAACACAATAATTCATATAAGACAAAGTATTCTTATGTAAAAGACAAACAAAAATATCATATTTATTATTTAATACAAATAAGAGGAGGGATTCAATACCCATGATCATTGGTGTCATATTAATTACCCATAAAATTAAGTTTCAAATAACCATTTGTTAAACTCTTAAATAACAAAATTGATTAATTGAACATTTTGTATATATCATATTATATAGACACAAAAAATTATATCTTTCAACTTTATTTTGATATGCATCAAGCACTAACAAAAATCGACGGACCAAATTTTGTGATTTAATTCGCTCTCTTGTTGACTACCTAAATAAAATTAAAATTCAATATTTTTTTTATACACATGTTATTGAGATGGATTAAAATATATCTAATGATTTATATATATTAATTAAAATATAAATATTAAAATAGACATCATGGACACCAATGATCATGGGCACTAAGATCCCTCCTCTACAAATAAATAAACATGATATTTATATAATATTATAAAATATAACAAAATTTTATATATTTTAATAAGATCGGTCATTCTATTTTAATAAATACAAATTACTAAGTTGAGTGAAACTATATGAAATATTGCATAAATCCATCTCAACATAAATAATAAAAACTACAAAATATAAGTAATTAATGAATTATTCAAGAGTTATCATCTATGATTTTTTTTTTCAATTATCAATTATAGCTAATATATGTACCATTATTTAATAAACTAATTAATTTTCCTTACCAATACAATAAATTCATAAAAAGCAAAAAACGAAAAAAAAAAAAACTTGCCCATACTCTCTATTCACACTCTTACCCAATAAAAAATTGTCAAATTTATTACTGAAAAACCCTTCCCTTCCCACTGCTCCAATTAATCTCTTTGCTTCTGCTATACATACTACATACCATACCATACCATACCATGATCAATCATTCCAGCTCACCATACAAACAAAAAACAATTCAAATAGAAATAGAAATGGAAATGAACTGAACAGTCCTGACAAATTTAATGTATGGGCTGACAATTAATGCAATTTAATGTTACGTGGTCCTGCCAAATTATCAGTATGCTGAGAGCTGATCATCCTCTTTCAATCATTTCTGTGGGACCGGGGTCCGTGTGGGGCCCACCTCATCGCTCTGAGAAAATCATTATCGTCTCCTCCGTGTTGGATCGCTTTCTTTCTTTCTTTCTTTCTTTCTTTCTTTCTTTCTTTCTTTCTTTCGTCTTCAAAAATTTGTGACTCTTGTTGCATTGTCGTTTCACTCTCAAGAATTTAGTAATCCATTCATATTTAAGAATGCATCCATAAATAATTTAGATTGGGTTTCTAGAACAATTAACTTGACAATGGTTATCTTGTCAATCTTGAAAATTGATTGTGTTTTAAATTTGAAATAAAAAGATCTTAAAAATAAAAAATATTTATTGATGTATTTTTGAATTTATAAATTGATTATGTTTCGAATTTCATGTTATTTAAATATACTTTGATATTCCATTAGGGATTATTGAAATTACATGAAATTTGCATAGGTTATATTTAATTATTTTTTTATGAAATATCAAATGATACTTAAATTACATGAAATTTATAACACGGTCAATTTATGAGTTCAAAAATATGTCTATAAATTTTTTTATATTTTTAAAATATTTTCAGATTAACAAAATGAAACCATTGTCAAGTGATCCCTCCTCTTTTTTTTATCTTTCAAAATGTGAGTTGGAAACTTAAAAAGATAGTTTTTTTTCCTTTTAAAAAGATGCAAAAATAAATTTCTATTATCACTATCACATAAAAATAAAAACCATTATGTTACTCTTCAACTTTATTTTATTATCATAAATTACTAAATACGTTATTTGAGTCAACATTAAACACATAAATTTATTGTGAGTGAAAGTTAAGATGTTATTGAGTAACATCACTACTCTTATTTTATAGTGACCTCAAACATTCCATCAAATTATTTTATTGTTATTAACAAGTTGGACATTGAGAGCCAAGAGAGAGAGAGAGACTAAATACTTAAAAAAAAATCAATGGTCCTTTTTTCTTATCATATTTGCACTCATATAGAAATATATCACTAATAATGTTATCATTTCATTATCATAAAAATCAAGCTGATAGAGACTAGATTTGCTCATCTCGTCACAAGGTATATGAGTTGTTTTTAATAAAATTAATATTCTCATCGAATCTTCCTTAACTGTTCTCAATAGATTTGCTCATTGCAATATTTTTATTTTTATGATATATCGAACACTTATTGTACATATTTTGAGAAATATTGTTCGAATTAAAAAAATAAATTTATAGATGTATTTCTAATTATTTAGATATAATATGTATCAAATTTGAGTTAATTTGAAAGAAATTTTGTCTTCTATTAAATAATTTTTAAATTTTAACGATGATTTTCTAATAAATTTGTGATGAGTGAACAATCAAATTGTAAATTGACTAAAAATTAATACACATTATATGTAAGTAATTAGAAACACATCTATAATTTTATTTTTTACTCGAACAATATTTTTCAAAAAGACATACCGTAAAAGTTAGATTTATTATAAAAATTATATGTACACTGAAATCTATAATACTATAAATCCTTAGAGATTTTTACTGTAGATAAACAATATTAACATTAGTAAATTTAATATAAATGAAATAGTAAATTTACTTGTATATAAATAGTACGATGTAACGGAGTATGTCATTCGCTAATTATCCAATATCTTTTGAGTCCTCATAGTGATTTTTATTTTTATTTTTCACGTGAATATTGAGCAATACCCTTCTGTTGTTTATTGAACGCACATAGGAAAACATTTTGTGTTTTTTTTATGTTGCTTCCTTTATTTTTATTTACATCTTTGTTGTCTCCAATTTATCAGAAAAAATATTTAACGTCTCTCACAGTTATTATATCTGTAATTATCATCAATTGGGTTTGTATCTGTTTGCTAATTAAATTGGTACAATCAGCTGAATTTTTTCTTTCCCAAAAAACAGTGTTTTTCAATTATTAATTTTTAAGTTGTCAAAGATTGTAAAAACAATAATTGTGAACTCTCTTAATGGAAAGCATCTCAAACAATTGCAAATAATTGGAGATGGGTATCGGCGCAGAAGGAAGATACCTCAGCATTAAGCATGGGAGAGTAGGTTGCACGTGGATTCCAATCCAGGTCACGAGATCTAATCATATCGTCATCTGGCATGGAGAGAGTATCAGTACCAGTATCCTGATCACACCTCAAATTATTCGGATTGGAACTAATCCAGAGACTATAATTGATGGAGGGACCCCATCCATCATCCAACAACATCAAGAGCATGAACATATTTTTTGTATCTCCTCCACTCTTTAGTTTTTGGATTTGGGGAATGAAGAACTCAGAAACAGAGGAGGAGAACAGTAAACATTTTAAAATTGTGCTGAGACATGGATGGAACCGGGGACACAGCTCTTGACTTGGGTTTGTTGATTGTTCGGATTTAATTTAAAATTAGTTGTTTGTTTGATTGTTTATGCTGTTATTAGCTGATAAATAATCTGAACTTAGATTCTTGCCTCCTCTCACTGTTGTATTATTTTAATTTGGTTGCTGAGTTTGAGCGCATAACTAAATTTTTCCACTATTCGTATAATGAAAAATAGGAAAACAAACAAAACTAAATGTTATTACAAGGTCAATTTCTCTCCTACACAAACGTTAAAAGAAAAAGCGGAACTTGAGAGTCATTAAAAGAAAGGTGCATCTGCTGAGAAATTTAAATTAGAATGCAAAAATTTCAGAGTATATGTATGTACGACATTTTTATTATTGAAATTAAGTCATTGAATTGGGGTTTGCTCATGTCTATTAATTGTGACATCCAGGACCCCTGCTGGATGCACTTTATGCAATTATCTTCCTCCCCTCCATTTCCACAACAACTGGTAACCATTTCGTGACAGCATATATATATATCCTCTGTTTTTCTGATTTTGAAGATCTCTCTCTACTCTTCAGATCAAAACCTGTTTTCTTCACAATTAGACAACAAGAGATAACTCTCTAAATCGAGCTTTATCAAAAACATACCGATTGATCAAGCAGTCAAAATTATGGACGGAATTTAGCAGAGACCGAAAGGTTACGGTCCCTTCAAAAAATTTTGAAAACTAATTATATATAATAAGAATTTAAGATATTTCATTGTAATTATACTACAATCAATTCTATTAAAAATTTTGAAATATATAATTATACTGAAAATAATATTTAAATCTCTCCGTTAATTTTGATCAAATTCCGCCCCGATAAAAATATATGGTGTCCGTCTCTTCTCCTCTCAGAGATGGAGAGCAAATGTAAGTGACTGGAGAGGATTGTAGCGCATGCGATGCGACTGTGGGGAGAGAGCGTGACGTGTATTGAATCGAAAGTGCGCCACAGGAGGCTTTGTAGTTGTTAAATTTCTGAGATTGATGATGAGAGAAGAAGATGGAGATTACGGAGGAGAATCCAGAAGATGGCGACCCCTCAGCAAACTCCTACTGTTAACTGTTAATGTAAACACAGTGGAAAGTGTCAACTTATAAGATTAATTAGCACTTAGTGTAGTTGTGTAAATTTTTTTAAACCTAGTGTGTGTATATATATGTAAGAATGTGTATATATATGTAAGAAGGTTAAAATACAATGTGTTGTAAGGATAAATTTGTATAACGGTTTTAAATTTCGAATTTAAAAGTAAAAATTATTGATCTGAGTTGTTAAATATAATTTTTATGTCAAAGTCTTGGGAATACTACATTTTACATTTTTTAGATTTTTTTTGTTATTATTTTTTCGGAGGAGAAAAAGATCGTTGTTATTGGACGATCCAAAATCTTCAAATCAATTGTTTTTCTTTCCACTCAAAAAAATAGTAAAAAAATTCTAAAAAATATAAATTTTAATATTATACAAAATTTTAATATGAAGTTTACATTAAGCGATTTGAATTGATTATTTTTAGCTACAAACTTGAAATTTGAAAACTATTATATGAATCTATCCATCCAACGCTTTGCATTTATATATATATAAAGAGAGAGAGTAAAACTAATGTGAGATTAAACTCACTAAACATTTTGGTGAACTTGACTCAAAAATCTATTGAATTGATTTCAAACAACAAATCCGAGTAGCTCAATAAATTCTTCATATCAAAATCTTATAGGATATCGAAATTTTATATTTTTAGGATTTCTAAATTTTTTTTCAGATTTTTTAAGATGACTCTAATAATAATAATAAAATAATGAAATTTTACATATAAAAATAAGGCATTTTAAAAAAAATATGAAACAAATAGGTAAAAAAAAAACTCCAAAAATAGAAAACATTAATACCCTACAAGATTTTAATATAAATAATTTATTGAATTACTCAAATTTATCGTTTCAATATGTTTCGATAGTTTTTTAAATTAAATTCATTAATGATCTTAATGAGATTAAACTTAAGCAAACTTTATTCTATATAATGTATTGCTTTTGAATATGAGAATATATAAATTAACGAGAGGGAAAGGGATCTGAACTTATGTAGATGCTGGTACTAACAACAGCAATCTGATTATAAATCATTGGTGATGTTCATGAATCATGGATGATGGATGGCTAAATGCAACGCATGCACTTGCTGGTTGCTGTCCCCTCAAATAATTCAACTGTAACAGGAGTCGGTTCTTAAATGAAAATATTTAGCCTTCATTTTTTTATTATTATCCACTCACCTATTTATTTTTTATTTATTAATATTAAATATGTATTTAAAGTAATATATTTTATAGATAATGGAACTGATAATTATAATTTTTTATATTTATTATGCATATGATGTATTTAAAGTAACATCATATGCATAATAAAAATAAAAATTATAATTATCGGTTCCGTTATCTATAGAAGAATATAAATTAAAACGTTGCATAAATCAACCTTTTCTCAAATTATACTATAAAATATTATATATAATATAAATCATTCTAGTAACAATAATAACAACACAATAACAGTAAACAGTAATTATAATGATAATATTAATAATGACAGTGATATTAATATTATATAGTTAAATATAAATTAAAAATTATCATATATACTATCATATATATTATTTATTTTATAGAATAACGGGTACGAAATAGTTCTTACTCATACTCTTATCTGATAATTTAACGAAATTTTTTTTATCCATACTCTTACTCATTAAATTAACGGAAAAAAATCCTCATTTATTTCCGTCTTATCGAATATAATATAAATACAATAAACGCATAACAAAATTTCAACCCTAAATTTGGACTGATGTAATGGTCTGAACTGAAAACAATGAAAATGTAACGACATGGAACGCCAAATTGATTGAATCAAACAGTGTGTCTGTTAGAGGTCAATATCCCCCAATTTTACTCCTTTCAATAAAAGACCAAATTCTGAATTCAATTGAAATTTCTTCAAGGAAAGGATGAAATTAGAAAAAAGAAGAAATAATTTGATTGCATGATATATGGTTCGAGTGTATTCAATTCTATGATTTTAAGTTTCTCATTATGCCGCACTTGCAATTCTTATGTACGTGGTTCTGATTTCACATTAAAGAGTTCTGAAAGTCATTTGATTAACTAGCGGGGTCCGGGGTCATAGGCCCTAGAAAGGGGTGGTAGCCTCTTGCGGTATAGACTAGACTCTTCGGACAGTCTATTTTTAGACTGTGCGGTTCACATGTTATTTTCTGCTGTATTGTAGAATTAGGGTTTTTTTCCCGGTCTATAAATATGTCTATTTGATGTACTCTGTAATAACAACTTTTAAGAATAGTGAAATTTATGTTGGTGGCGGCCGTGGGTTTTCTTTCCCTTGAGGGTTTCCCACGTAAAAATCTGTGTGTTTATTGTCTCTCTTTCTCTTTTTTTTCTCTGTGATTGTGTCATTGCTCTCTGTCGAATCCTAACAGTAATCAAGATCATTGTTTCATTTCGTCCTTTTGAAACTGATTTGATAACTTTGATATTAATTAAGCTCAAATATTTTCTTAATTAGTATAAATTTGAGATAAATATTACAATCAAATCACTCAATTAGCATAAAAAATAAATTGAGGAAGGGCTCTTTAGCCCTTTTTTGTGTATCTATGGGATTTGAATTCAGATTTTTTTTTAAAAATCATTCTGATTGGTTACTGTTAATTTTATTAGATCATTTGTAAAATAAAATAATATACTGACATGACAGAAGCTATTAAATATCTATTATATAAATAAAATTTTGTTTTTGAAAAAAAATTGTTTGATTAGGATAATGTAAGGCAGAGTGGTTTATCCCGCATTAATTTCATCAGTTTGAAAAATATTTTTTATCACAAAATAAATGAGAGCAGATGGACTCATTTATTTCTAAATAAAGTAAATATTATTGGAGTACATTTATACAAGCATGGGGCAGATCCAGTTCAAAAAAATAATGGGAGTGAATAATTTTCAGGTTATTATTAGATTATTGTATACAAATATACATGATATTATTTGTGTTATACGAGAGAAGTTATCCTTTTAAGAAATTAAGCTCATATTCGACTCTCATAATAAGTTTCAGAGCATGAACAACATTTTGATTTTTGAATATGAAATGCGTTATTTTTCAATGTGGATATTACATTTCAAATGCGTTATTTTCCTCACAAATATCTTTATTTTAACCACTCTACCAGACCAGATAAGATTATCAGAAAGATCTTTTTAACTAATCAACAAATAATAATTTTGATAAATAGAAACACCTATGGATAATAAGTGATCAAACATGGATATATATAATCATACACTGATCATTAAACTTGGCCAAAACTCATCCATGATGGATGCAGATTTTTTTTTTTTTTTTGGGGGGGGGGGGGGGGTCACAACACCACCTAAATTAAAAAAGGAGCATTTTAGGTTATTATGATTTTTATGAACACCCCAACCTACTTTATTGAATGCAAAATTATTATTATTCAATTTCCTTTTTCATAAATGCATGTTAACTAATAGGGACATGTTTGGGAGATGGGTACTATCATTAATATCATTATCGATACGACTTTAACAAAATCGTTAAAATAAATAATAACTCATTTAATACGAATATCAAAATCGGCATAGATAACATTATCAACGACGACAGACGGCACTTGCATATCAGGTCCCTAACTAATATTATGCTAATGTAGGTACCATCTTGCATAATTCCCCAGCAGAAGACCTTGACTCCAATCCATGGTTTGTAAATAAGGGGAAGTTTGAGGCTAAAATGCATAATGGAGTGTTCCCTATCACTGACCCATTGCAAGCTGTCCGCAACAACCTCCAGGTTGGCATCCTGTCCACGCTGCTACACGACAAAATGCTACTGCCCGTAATGTCTTTCTGCACTCTCGGAGTTTACTTCCGTTTACGGATTTTAGTTTCGCTGTTTGAGCGGCTCTCTCGTGTCTTGTCAGAAAACAACGCTTCAGTAAGAAGGGAAACAAATCGGACCCCACCGCGTATGAGCTTTTGATGGTGTTCGTACAAAGTCGTTGGTTCGTGAAGGATTTCTTCTACGGCTACTTCGTATTCTCTGAAGAAGGCTCTCTGTGGTCCCGGTCCATGCAACGCAAACACCGTCCAGAGATTAAAATCACGGTGTCAATTAAATATTAATCGATCTGTAATAGATATAAACAAATATCTTTTTACTTTGTCAAGTAAAAAATATGAGTAAAAAGTATTGGTTAGTTCATTTGATGAGATGATTTTTTTTAAACAATTAATTGATATATGAAAAAATATATAAGATGATTTTTTTTATTATTTAACTATATAGTTTTTGCAATTATGGTGAACTTAATTTATGCAATGTTGTGCAAAGTATATGTCAAGTAGCATGTTTATTTTTTTTGTTATTTATTTGGGCCAAGAGCCTAAGACTATGAATTTTTATTTTATTCGATAATCGTTTTTGTTACTTAAGTATCACTTGTTAATACTAATTTTGTGATGATAAGTACAAGTAAAGTTAATAGCTAATACCGAGAAAAAGATTAATCAAACTTATGTAATAATCATGAGTCTAATTTGATTAATGCACTATATTGAATTTGGCAGTTAATTGAACATTGGGACATGCTAAATTATAGTGGTAGATCTAAATTACATATGAGGCTAATTTACAATTTTTAAAAGTATATCTCTAAAACTATTAAATATAACAAACTATACAATTTGATTCAGTTTCAAAATAATTATGAAATTATGTTTTATGTTACAAAATTTTTAGTAAATATATCTCAAAAACTACACTTTTAAGAATAAAAAATAAAGGAATATATTTATTTTTTGAAATAATTATGAAATTATGTTCAATCTTAATACAAACAAGTTAGATAGACTCTCTGTTTTTTATAAAGCAAATAAATATCTAGTGATTTTCATTTCTTTTTGGAAATAAGTTAGATACACATAGGTAAACAATGGATTAGGACTATACATATTATCTTTAAACATGTTGGATATGCTTCTTCATAGGGGCAGATGCAGAAATTTTTTAATGGAGGCTAATTGAGAATTATATGTTAATTAATTTAATACTATTTATTATATTTAAGCATGAGGGTCAAAATGAAGAATTCTAATAAGAAAAATATACAATAAAAAAGAAATACACTACCATTTTATGCAAAACAATAACATAATAATTAACTCGAGAGACAAAATAACAATAGAAAATCTATTAATTATACAATTGATGGAATTAATTAATCATAGATTGGGTCTAGCTTCCAAAAATTGACACGTCGCCACTCAGCTATATATATGTTTATATATATAGAGCAACCTAAATCCAAAAACCTAGTCCCCTCCTCTCATACCATACCTTCACCACCATCTCCGAAGTTTCTTAGCAACTCACATTCTCTATAACAAAACCAATCATCCATATAAACATACATCAACATATATGTTTTCCTAATTTCAACCAAGCTCGCATTGCCACATTTGTGTGTGTGTATACATATATACATATACATATATATATATATATATATATATATATATAGCAATGGGGGCATGCAACTCATGCGAGTCGGCGGCGGTGGCAGCCGACACCTCCACCCGATCCTCCTCCAGTACTACTCCTACCGCCAAGGTGGTCCTACCAGACGGGACATTGCAGGAGTTCTCCTGGCCAATCAAGGCATCCCACGTCATCCAAAAGGCCTCCGTCGATCACTCCTCCGCGTGCTTCCTCTCCTGCTCCGACGACCTCGAGCCCGGATGCCACGTGTCATCCATCCGAGCCGACTCGGAGCTTCAGCTCGGCCAGCTGTATTTCTTGCTTCCTGTCTCGATGCTGCGCCGTAGACTCGGTTCTGATGAGATGGCAGCGCTGGCGGTTAGAGCGAGCGCTGCTCTGGTGGGCCATAGCAAGGGTCCCTTGGACTTCCCCAGTTGTGACTGCTCATGGTCTACGGAGGATACTTTGCGCCATGTCCAGGCGAAGAGGAAAGGGAGGTCTAGTAGGGGAAGTAGCAGAGGCAGAGATTTTGAAACAGAGCTTGGTGCCATTCCTGAGTAGAAAATATATACTATTTATTAATTATTATTATTACTATCATTATTATTATTATTTGTAGGTTTAAGCGCGTATAGATCCTGGATATATATGTTTTTTATTTTTTAGCTCATTGAATGGAGAAGGAATGCTTGATTTAATGGAGAAGAGATTGGTTAATTAATTACCATTTTCATAAGCTCAAAGATGTATAATCTATTGCAACTGCCTAATATATACATGCATACTGGCAGAGATATCGTCGTATAATTTTTGTGAGTATATATATAAATATATATATATATATATGATCGAATCTCATCTACTCTGCAATAGTGCACATGCATATATGCACATACTATATATGATGGTGAATATATGGTAGGTGATTATGAGTATATGAAATGATCAGTATGTATTCTTTAATTTAGTCTGATGGTACGCGTAGGTATGAAATATGAATATATATTAGAAGTTTTTTAGTTGGTTCATATTAATTCTTTAAAGTTAATTGTATAACCATGTATTGCACTAACTTTTTGTATTTTTTTTTTCTATAATTTGAGCTACTTTTCTCTCATTTCTTATTAATGAGTTATTACTAACAACTACTGATCTAGCTAGCACCAAACATTTAAAAAAAATAAAATAAAATATCTGAGTTAATGAATATTTTTATTTCAAAAAAATAATTATTACTAACCCTTCTACCAATCATTGTTTAAAAAAAATAAACAAAAGAAATAAAAAAAAAACGATGGAGATCTTCCTTACAACGTAGCTAGATGGCACGAGCGCACACACACACACACACACACACACACACACACACACACACACACACACACACACACACACACACACACACTCCTTGGGGAGTGCAATAAGAAGGAATCTTGACTGCTCTATCACCTCCTCTAATGGCCTGGTTCTCATTTCACCCCTGAATTTTGTACAAATCACCAATGTGCCATTGTAGTAGCTGCCTTGGAGAGTTTTTGTGTGGGACCCGCATAACTGAGAAACTCTCTGAGGCTCTCTGTTCTGTTTCACATATATAAATATAAAAATGAAATTTCATAAATTAATTTATGAAATTTATGTTTATAAAGTTGTTATGGAAATATATAAATATGATTGTTTGACGGTATGATGGAAATAAGTATGAAAATTTTGATTTTTATGAATTATAATGTTTATATTTTTCTGAATATTAATGTAGAGACATGTATAAATACCAATTTCATGTCTAACTGAATGAAAAAAGTACTGATGTAATATGAAATTGTAATGAAAATTTTATTTAAATTCGCAAAAATTATCATTTTCTTATTGACTAAATAATTATTTAATTACACAAAATAATTAAATATGAATGAATTGATAAAAAATGTACATACGACAATGTTTAATTTAGTAAGAAATTGATAAAAGTTGTACATTCAATTAAGTTGGAATATTTTAATTGAAAAAAAAACAAACCACCAAATAATTTAAGATAACACTAATCAATTAAATCTAACTTGATACCAAAACATTCAATTAAGTACAGTAAAATGCTAATTAAAACATATTAAGTAAACAACCATCAAATAATACACTTATAGGATTGATTGTACATTTGTACAAGTCAATCTTTAATGTAAGAATCATTTAAAAACAAATTATAAATCTATGATGCAAGATTCCGTTGATGGAAAAAAAAATTAGGTCTAATCAATACATTTGAATAAATAAAATTATAAGAATTTTTCCCCCACACATTTCAATACATTTGAATGTATGAGATGAAAAATTACACTTGTTCCCAAAAATAAATAAAATACATAACCAACATCATATAAAAACAATCACCCATTTAACAAAAAAACCCATAAATTCCAATAAATCTCATAAATCTGAAAAGCATATGAGAGAGCGTGTACAAAGTCAAAGACAAAAAAAGATGCTGATTACCAAGATAGCAGCAAGCTGTAACCTATTATCCTCTTTTGTTTTTATGTGTAGTCTTTTTTTGAATAAATGTCCATAGAGTAGACCAATTGGATTAGAAACTAATAAAATGGTACATTGTTTCTTGGAGAATAACATAATGATAGAATAAATTTTATAGTTAAAATTTTATTTTATTTTTTTCAAATTTATTTAAAAAATCGTTGTATTTGTCAAAGTTAACTATTATTATCAACAATGGATCTCCATCCTTTAGAACAAAAGCAATACAATTTTGTCAGAAAAAGAACTGTATCATTGATGTATGTGAAGCCAACCGCTGTAATGATGAACCAATGAAGTGAAATGCAAGCTGGTTGGTGGGTCCTTTTATTATTTATTACATACAATAATATAATATATAAAAAAAAAAGGAGGAATGAAACAAGAGGAACCCAACTAAATGGGGATTGAATTGATAGGTGGTGGTGCCAGTAGAATACAATGGAAGCCATAAAGGCGTCTGATCATGTAATAACTGAGACAGATAATAACAATTGGATTGCTAATTAAAACATCATAAAATGGAGCATGTTATTATGTACCAGTATGTAAGGAGCTGGTGATGAAATGGGGTGATCTTGGTCTTACACATACGTACATAGCTATCAATGTAACATTTTATAATGTAATTGAGTTACCAGTATCCTGTGATGGACAGCAAAACAGGTGAGCAGCTGCCAAGTTGGCACCAGATTAGATACATAAATGCTTCTGAGTTTATGACTTTGTATTAGTTATAGCGTTGCTGGCACTCCCAAATTCCAAAGTGTCAGTGTGATGTGTCCCTGATCTATAGTCTATAGAGTCTAGATTTTTAGTAGTATTTCATGTTTTATAATGAATAGTTAAGATTGTATGAAATTTGTATAGTTTATGTTCTTTAGGTTGTGAAAATGTTTTGATGAGATATAAATTTGAAAAAAATAATCAGTATAATCATATAAGTGGCAAACTGCACAGTGTTATGTTAGGAAATTTTGCCAAATTCGGATGTTTATAGGATGAATTTGTTTAACTCCTATTGAGAATTTTGATTCCTCAAATCATTACGGCTAATTTTGATTAGTGCAAACACTTACCGAATAAATTTGATTTTAAGAAAATTTCGAATGGTGAAATGCCGGCGTCATTACAAAAATCGAACTGATTACTAGCGATATACGAAGACAATTTTGCAGATTTTTAACGGACGTAATTATAATGTTTACATTCTAAAATATTTTGTTAAAGAAGTCGTTCAGTTTTGCTCAAACATCATAAAATCATAAAAATTTTAAGTTCATCTCTTGACATTATCATATTATTTTTTTTAATAAAATGTTGAATTATCTGTTATTTAATTAACTTTTTTTTACAGGTTTGGAATAAGCCGAAAATTTTTACTGGAACATAACACAAATTAGTCATAGGGACCCAACCCAAGATAACTTCATTAATTAATATTTAATAATTCTTTATATTTATTTGTGCAATTTAATCTCAAAAAAATATGTAATTGATCTTAATTAGTGACAAATAAAAAATACATACTTCATACTTCAGCTTTATAGAATTTATCATGGAGTTTATTTGAATGATTATCATGAACCGAATTGGTTATCGACAACGATAACAATAAAAGCAGTGCCTAAACATTTCCCATTTGATATAAATGCAATAATCATACAATAAGTTTTTCCTTTTTTTTTTGTTGGTTTTGACAAGCAATCAATATTTTGAAGGAGAAACGAAAGATGCAAAGAACACCAATCAACGATTGCCAAATTTGATACTTAAAATCACGTTTTAATTGAAAGATCCATTAATGATGCCTATGAAGTTGCTACTTAATTATTATGAGTTATGATTGATCTACATTCTATGGTTATTGATAACTTCATTATGTAACTTATTTATACAGTATATTTATTATTCAACTTAAGTGAATAATAATAAAAATACTACACAAAATAAATTGTATAATAAAATCATTAACATAAATAATAACTCAATTTACATAAATAATAAAATCAATATCAATGACGATATCAATAATCATATCTCCCCGACATTTCCCTACCTGAAAAATATCAACCCAATTATCCACCTCTATATATGTCCCAATTAAAAGGAGAGGGGGGGGGGGGTCTTAATTAATTAACTACCTCCATTAATTTAATTTGGTGATGAATGGCACGTTTTTATTTCCTTGAATTTGATGGTTAGCAACTACTAACAGCCTTGCCATGTTGATTTGCTCATGTGTTTGTAGTTTGGTGCCTTGATCATGTGAAGTGTTGATAAGGTTTCCAATTTCTAATCCAAATTTAGGAGACATTGAGTACATAAAATCATGGCAACTTGAGATTAATGCTAGTTTGAACTTAGAATAATTTGACCCATGTGTTTCCTTTCTGACCTACTAGTCTAGTTGGCATGCTTTTTGAGGCAGGAGCCAAACACCTAACAAATTAAGTGGTTTATTACCATTCCAACATTTTTCTATTTTTTTAAAGAAAAATATGACCCGGAAGATATTATTGTTGATATTGTTATTTATATCGATTTTATTACGTAATTTATTTTGTATAATATTTTTATTATTTAACTCAAATATTATTAATTTAAATAATAACTTACTTAAATTGAATAATAAAAGTAATGTACAAATAAGTTATATAATAAAATCACTAATATAAATAATAATTCATTTAATTTGAATAATAAAGTCGATAATAATATCATTAATAATATTTATATGTCAGCTCTTTTTTAATTAATAATAGAGTCAATTCTGGCTAATTGACCACATCTCTTAGTTGGCTTGTAATCAAATTCTGTGACAAAATTGTCTGTATGTTGTTGATAAATAATTTATTTGCTTTGGACATATTTGTATTTTTTTTTGGCATCTTGTCGAGCAAATAGACAAATAAGAATTGTGATTGCATGTTCATTCAAAACACACGAGCCCATTAAAATTGTTTTTTTTAAGGATCGATGAATTTCGTTTATACCTCAGAAAACCTCAAACTTCATGTATAACCTCACAAAATAATGTTGGAAATTATTTGATAGAAGAGGAGAAGTCTATGATAGATTAATAATCATATTTAAATAACTAAAAATTATATGTGTCTGTGAAATATTTAATTTAAATTTAATCAATAAAATTGATACAATAAAAATATAAATGGAAGAATTGAGTTTAGAAATAGCTTGATCAATAGTGTATTGCACACCGAATTAGGAATGTTATCGCCTTTACACGTGTGAAAATTTTTGATCAATAATAATGTTGCATTTAAAAACAGAGATCATTTAAATAATGTCATCTGATGCTCCATTAAAAAACAATAAAATTGTATGATATTTAAAATAAATCATATAAATAACATTTGATGAAATATCAAATGATACTAAAGTTATATGTAATTTGAAATATAATTAATTTATAAAATTGAACAATATGTGTATGAACTTATTTCTATTTTTACTTTTTTTTTTCAAATTTATTTGAGAAATTATGTTCAAAATTATCAAATTAACCATTGTCAATCGATTCCCATTCAATATGTATAATTAGCTGCTTTTGCAATATGAAGTTGATGGCTAAATTTTTAGTAAAAGTTCTCAATCACCTTTTATGATTTGTATGTGATTAAATTAGAAATGACAACAAAATTTAGTACGAATAAAATTAAAAATTTAGATATTGTATATTTTTCAAATATAAATACTTTTTGTCTTTTTATAGAATTAACATTATACTATATTTATAATTCAGCTCGTTATTTTAACTTTTTAGTTCCTTATTTATTTGTACGTTGTTGATTTTAGCATAAATTATCCATGTTATAAGGGAACACGTTTTACGTAAAGAAAATTCTTCACATAAAAAAAAAAATGTTCACATCAGTACACACTTAGTCATTTTAAAATTTGAAAATAAGAAATAACCTCATCAGAAAAGTTGAATTTCTTTTGACTTGAGAGAGCAAGACAAAATTAATTGATCCATCTGCTAAGTGGACAAAGCTTGGTGACTTCATCATCACACAAATAAATAATACGGCCGAGTAAGTGTTTTAATACGTTTTAATGTATTAAATAAAAATGATTTAAGATGAAATAAATTAAAATATTTATAGAAACAGAATAAAGTTAAATCATCAAATTTTATAACTTTTAACATATATTATTCTTATTATTTCATCTACTTATTTCACTATTATCAAATATTAATACTTCAAAATAATGTAATATTTATTTCGTTTTAATTTTACTTCACTCGTCAAACGAAGGGTACATCTCCCGCCTGATGACGCCGGTGTCTACTACGACGAGTATTATTAATTATTAACAGAGGAAGCACAGTGGAGAAGAACAGAGGAGGAGAGGTGAGATACATGAAACCACACAGCCCAATGGGCTGCTGCTGCTGCTGCTACTACTACTCTATTAGCCCGTTTAGAAAAATTAAATACAACTCTCACCTCAACCATCGCACATCTGTCCTTTCCTCTCGTCAAACTAAACTAAAACTCTCTTGCCACCTACTTCCATCAAAATTTTTTTATTTTGCTCTTTTCCCCACTCCATCTCTTCTCTGATTCTAGGGTTTCTTCCGATTCCGACCCATCTCTCTCTCCACAGCCCAAATTTCAAAAGCCCCGCCTCCGTATTTTTCCAAAAATCGAAATCATCTCGAACATTTTCGGAGTAGATCCGGCCGATTTAATCACTCCCGGAGCCCAGATCGCTTGTAAGTACAGCCGATTTCCTTCTCTATTTCCTTGTTTTAAGCTTCTGATTTCAGTTTCGGTCGATTTGGGGCCAGATCTGTCGTCGATTCTTCGTGTGTAGTGAGAATAAAGTTACTATTTGAGAGATTTTACTTGTCCCTTTTGATTGTTTGAGTCATGGGGATGGGGAAGAGAGGATCTGAATCTTCTCTTTGTAGAAAGAGAAGAAAAGTACTGAAGTGTTGGGAGGGGTGGCTTCATTACCTTTCCCCCTTCCTGCTGATGTATTTTCTAGCAAGATAAGTAAGATAAACAGGTCTTCTCCAATCTATTTTATTATTGTACCACTGTTTTTGTTTGGGATTAATTCGGTTGTCAGACTATTTGCAATTAGAGAGTCTTGTTAGGACAAAATGCTTACTACAAGTGGAGTTAGCTTGAGTAATTAATGTCTTGGTCATGGCTTGATATATTTTTTTTTTAGTCAGCTGTTGATGAATTTTCTTTTCATCAAGTAAGTTACTGCAATTGTGTTTATGCTAACAATCTAACATTCTTTTGGGTATTCAACAACACTGGAATTTCGTAAGGTACATCAGTTTCTAATAAAATAAAGGTACCTCATTTTCTTTTCTGTGTGTAAAACAGACATGCATCTAACACAAGGCCTTGAAAATTGCCCTATTAGCTAAGATAGACACCATATCAGTTGTGTAGTATAATTTCCTTTAATACAAAAAAGCCTTGTTGTAAGGTGCAGCTGATCAAATTTCTAAAAAAATGGAGGTAACCAGTGACGCAGAAATACCAAACGAAGAGGAGGCGACCCCACCGCAACCGAGCCGTCGTGGGAGGAAGAAGTCGCCGGTGTGGGACCACTTCACCATCGAAAACGTGTCGGGTGGGTGTGCACGTGCCTGTTGCAAGCTTTGCAAGCAGACCTTTGCATACAGCTCAGGCTCAAAAATTGCTGGGACGAGCCATCTCAAACGTCATATCACCCACGGATCGTGCCCCATGATTAAAAGTGAGAAGAGATCGCGTCTGGCGCTTACTGCCGGTACTGAGTCTGAGCAGGATGGTGGCTCTGCTGAGATGCCGCCACTTAAGAGGCGCTACCGGGTCTCGGGTTACCCAAATGCTCTGTTTGACCCAGAGAAGAGCTTGAATTGTTTGGCGAAAATGATAATACTGCATGATTACCCTCTGCACATTGTGGAACAGCCAGCCTTCGTGGCTTTCGTAGAGAGTCTCAATCCGCGCTTCAAAGTGCTGGATGTTGGGTCCATGGAAGGAGAGATCCTTGCCATTTATCAGAGGGAGAAGGATAATCTTGTGCAGGTATTTTTCTCATGTTCTCTTTGTATTCCCGATATGTATATTGAGGTCTCCCAATAAAAATGAGTTGTTGTTGATTTGTAATCGATAAATTATCAAGGAATTTTGTTGTCTCTAATGCTGTACTTGTAAAAAAAATGATTAGATGTGAAGCATGTTTATAAGAATCTCTCCTATTGTATTTGTTCACTTTTTTTATAATTATCATCAGAAACTTGTTACAAGTTCATTGGTTGAATTTTCATACAAGAAAAAGAGCAGAAGCAGGGCATCATTAAACTTGTTGTGATGTGCAAAATTGAGCAATACAAATTACCATACACTTCACCATACTCACACAATTGTACTAAGAATCTTGCCACAATGTACAGACCTTTGCAAATATACCGGGACGGATAAGCCTGACAATAGGGCTTTGGACCACAAGCCAGACACTAGGTTACATTTCCCTGGCTGGACAGTTCATCGACTCTGACTGGAGGCTGCACAGAAGGATGCTCAACTTCTTGATGGTGTCCTCCCCTCATTCTGAAAACGCACTGAGTGAGGCCATCAGCCTCAGTCTCTCTGACTGGAACATGAAGGACCGCCTCTTCACCATTACCCTCGACAATGACTGCTCATCACATGACATTTACAGTGCCAACCTGCGAGACCACCTATCGAACAAGCACACCCTGATGCTCAAGGGTCAGCTCTTTGTTGTTCGTTGTTATGCCCATATCCTTAATGTGGTCGCACAAGATGTCATTGCTTCAATTCATGGCATCATCTACAACATTCGTGAGAGCATCAAGTTTGTGAAGGCATCTACCTCTCGCGAGGATAAATTTGCTGAGATTTCCTTGCAACTCGAGATCCCCAGCAATAAGACCTTGTCGCTCGATATGGCGACACAGTGGAACTCGACTTACACAATGCTTCAGGCAGCCTTGGAGTACAAGCAGGCATTCACTGTGCTTGAGACGTGTGATGATAACTACAATGAAGCACCTTCGCCTGAGGACTGGCGCAAGGTTGAAGTTGTTTGTGCCTTTTTGAAGCTGCTGTATGACTCTGCCAATGTGGTTGCAGACACTGCTGAGCCCACGTCCAACATATTTTACCATGAGGCATGGAAGATACAGCACGAGTTAATAAATGCCATCAAGAGTGAGGATCCCATGATAAGCAATGTTGCGCAGGAGATGCATGAGAAGTTTGACAAGTACTGGAAAGACTGCAGTTTGGTGCTTGCCATAGCTGTGGTTATGGATCCACGCTTTAAATTGAAACTGGTGGAGTTCAGCTTCTCCAAGATATATGGCGATGATTCCCCAAGGTATCTGAAAGTGGTGAGTGATGGTATCCATGAGCTATACCAGGAATATGTGGCACAGTCCCTGCCTCTAACTCCTGCTTATGTGGAACAAGGGGAGGAGGCTAATCATGCTGGTGCCGCTACTGCAAACCCACCGAGTAATGAGAGTGAGAAGAGTAAGAAAAATGCACCAACAGCTCCAGTTGGGGCCAGTGGTGACAGGCTTGTGGACTTTGATATGTATCTGTCAGAAATTGCAGTAACTCAGCCAGCCCGGCCAGAGATTGAACAGTACTTGGAGGAGGCTCTTGTACCTCGCCACCCTGAGTTTGAAATTCTGAACTGGTGGAAGGTGAACAGTGTCAGGTACCCAACACTCTCAAAGATGGCGCGTGATGTGCTTGGCATTCCTATGTTCATGGCTTCTGAGTCAGGGGGTGGGTCAGCCTCGTCAGTGTTTGGTGTAGGGGCAGGGAGCAGAGTTCTGGATGAGTACAGGAGCTCCTTGCGTCCTGAGTTGGTGGAGGCTCTGTTCTGTGCCAAGGATTGGCTCCAGTATCAACCTGCCCCGGTGGAGGCGCCATCGACATCTACTACCCTTGTCAAGTCGGAAGTCTAGGTGAATTGTAGTAACAGATCTCTCCATCTTACTCATGTATCAATTTCTTCTGGGTTTTGCTTTTCACTTAACCTCTGTACTGTAGGATTCTTGGTTACTAGGATCTGGCTGTCCTTTACAGTTAGTAATGTTATGAGTGATGTTGTAAACTGATTAGTCTCTTGTACCTCTGTGTTGTATGTGTGCCCATTGTGTGTGTTTCTCGAGTAGCTTGTTTTTATTGTACGAGGTATGTTGCATGTATGGGTGGTTGTAATGACTTGATATTGTGCCTTTATTACTGGTTTTTGAACTACTAGAATATCATTAGAACTTTATTAAAGGTGACGGGTGCAAAAAATGATGAACCTGACATTGAGCACTTGGCATTCTCTCTTGATAATTTTTTAAGGATGGTATCTGTTTTTTGTCAAGCGACTCGCAGGAATACTGAAAAATAGCAGTCATAGTTAAAGAGTTAAAATTGATGGTGGGGCATGTAGGCATTGCAATTGTTGTGAAATGCATTTGATATATTGATAATTGATAGAACTCCACATATGCCAATTGAATTGCATTTGGTAGATTGATATTTAATAGAACCATGTAGATCAATGCCAGTGAAAGAAGGATAGAAAATTGATTTTGGATCCGACCTCTCTATGTTTCTTTATTTTTTGGATGATCTGTGTCCAGCAGATGCCAGTCCGGTACTGTGCGATCGGTTACTAGATTAGTGAATTCGATGAAGGGATCAATTGCCCGGTTCTGATTAGAAGAGCATCATATCCGGGGCCACCTAATCAAACTTTGGCTGTTTGCTTCAGCATGAGTGGGACTTGTATGCGATAATATATTTTATGCTAAACAATTAGCAACGGAGCATGTGATGAGATTTATCGCTGCATCTAATAACTTCCCTGCACAGCGTTCAAGCTAGCTTTATTAATTGTTTATTGTGATCCGTACTAAAAATATTAAAATAATCATGGACGGTAGTCAGCACGCCAAAATGTGGAGCTAAACTTATTCACAAGAGTCCATACAAATTTGAAAAATCTTGCATGGTAGACAGATAGTTTTTGTTGAAAAAGATTTCGTGGCAATTCATTCGTCTGATATGAAATTGAACTTACCATCCATTAGGATTCTCCATTACTTAAATAAAATGCGTACAACAAGAGACTCGAAAGGATCATGTTAGGAATATAACTAGGAGATATAATAGAATAAACATTGTGGATTGTGAAGATGATTAAATATATATATAGATATATATAGATAGTAAGTAGATAATTATTAATGTTGTAGTAATTGGAGATATTTAGAATAATACAATAATTATGTCTATAAATAGATTGTATATGTAATGAGACTATGTTAAAATAATACAAAATTATTTACTCTATGTAATGAAGATAGAATAAATAATTTTGTATTATCTTGATGTAGTCTCATTATATATACATAAGTCTATTTATATATATAATTATTGTAAGCATCTCTAATTACTATAATATTAATAATTTTCTACCTATCATCTATACATTTCTAATAATCTCCACAATTTACAATGCGCACTTTATTATATCTTCTAATCACATTCTTAAAAGATCATCATGGAAGTACAAATATTTTTCTTTTGCAAGGACAGGGACATAAATCCTAGCAAATGGGGGCTATTACCAGAAAATTGAAATCTGAGAGGGAAGGGATTTTGTCTTTCCATTGATTTGACAAACTTGAGAAACAAACAGTGAACACAGTTTAGTGCAATGGCAATGGCAATGGCATCTCTCCTCTCTCACTGCCCCTGCTATCTCCTCTTCTTCTTCTACTTCAATCTCCTCGCCACCACCTGTGTCTTACCAGCCACGTCAGCGCGAGCTCAACCCCAAGCCACCATCTCCGATCAATTCCTGACCCCACATAACCAGGCACGTGCCGCCGTCGGAGTGGGCCCTCTCCGCTGGAGCAAAAACCTAACCCTCCTTGCTTCCCAAATCACAATCGCTCAACAAAGAGCTGGTTGCGGATTCGCCAACCTTAATTCAAGCCCGTACGGAGCAAACCAGGCATGGGCCAGCTATCCCATGGGCCCGGCTGAGGCGGTCGGATCCTGGATCAACCAGGGTAAGTACTACAATCATGCAAGCAACACCTGTGCAAAGGGTCAGGAATGTGGGACCTACACACAGGTGGTGTGGCGGAGCTCCGTGGAGATTGGATGTACCCAGGTTACATGCGGCAGTAAAGGCGGGGGCGGGGCCGTAGCTGCCGGTGCGACACTCACACTTTGCCTTTACAATCCTCATGGCAATGTACAAGGCCAGATTCCTTACTGAGATTAATGGTGCTTCAATTTTTCCTTTTCAATGCTAATAGTCGCCATTTTTGGTTTTTTTTTTATTACTCTAGTTATTGATCCTTTTTTTTTTCCTCATGTGTACTTTTGTTTTGGCCATGTATATTGAGATGCTTTGAAATACAAATTTGTTGCTACATTAGAATAATCAGAGGTATCAAGATAAATTCTTTTGAGCGACAAATCAAAGATGAAAAATAATAAAGGCGTTGAATTTTGGATTAAATACCCCTAAATTAATTTAAAATAAAACCAAAAATTAAAATACCACTATTTATTAACTGAACTAACCGCATCATTAAAAGCATTGAACCTTTTTATTGAAATGAATTGCCTCAGTTTAGAAATCTCAACGACTTTTATATGATCAACCATTTTTACTCCATTACCAAATTTAGGAGATGATCCCAAAATATCATTACCAATTTTGCCTTATTGACATATACCGTTTATGAAATTACAAATATTTTTGTCAGTAGCAATAAAAACCATAATCAGAAGGATTTCAGTCAATCTCTGCATTCATTAATATCATCCGAAGATTCTTTTTCTTTCAGTACTGTTGTCAGATTCTTGATTGGATCAAATCAGATGTAGTTGAGGAGGACAAATTGGGAATAATTTTTTCCATTTTTTTTGTAAGGGAAAACAAAAAAAAGTAGGCAGTTCTAATTTTCTTGGGGAATAATATTGAAATCCCCAATCAATTGTCCCCAACCCAAAACTCTCCGTTTCTCCATCTCTCCATCATCTTGACTTTTTATCACTTTCTTTTTTTTAGTACAGAGACACCATCTTTACTTTTTATCATGCTCTCCTCATTCTCCTTTCACAAACTTCGATCCGTGTAAGAGATAAAGCCATAGAGGAAGGGGTTCTGATAGGATTCTCCTATCTTTTCTTTTAATGAAAAACAGTGAGTTATGCAAAAACAGTAAATTTTTTTTTTTTTGATGTTGGTGTCTTTTTCTGTTTTCATTTCGCTGACTTCTTCTCTTTGCATAGATTCTTCTCGTAGGCTTTTTATTTACAGGAATTAATGTACTTGATCAATTGTTTTTTTTTTTTTTGGGTCGACTTTTTGACTCCTGCTCATGAGTTGGGTAATATAAGGTTAATTTGTGGAGATGGTAAGAATCTATACATCAAATTTATGCTATTTGATATTAGATATGATTTTCGATTGCTTTAGATTTTGTCAAATGATCTTTTTCATTTTTATTCTCCATTCATTCATTTTTTTAATATAATCCTCCTACGAGTTTTTTAGTTATTCAAAATTTATTCTTAACAATACTTTTTTTATTATTTTTGATATATTTTTTTTTTGTGTAAGCTTGCACTATCTTTATGTTCATATCTGATATTTGCATAAATTTCAGTCTCTTTTTAGTGGATATGCATCATATGCTCTTGCATTTTGAAATTTAGAAAATTGCAATAATCAATTTTGTGACGGGTTTCTTATTCAACTTTTATGTTAGTACTTATGCTTAAATGATGGATTTCATTTGCATCTCAAACAAAATAAAATTTTTGTTGTGATCATAAAAAGTTTAATTGATTGTGATTTACATCTAAATAATGTCTTAATTGGTTGTTTGATATGAGTGCGTTTGAAACTTCAGTGTTTAATTGTAAAAATAGAAGAAATGTTCCAATTGCGTCATTTTGATATCTAATTTTACAATGAACAAGACCATCATATTAGTTAATAGTAACTAATTTAATTAATATAAATAAAATTATTCGTAATTATAAATCGTTATAAATTAGATAAAACACTTTGACCTAGCCTCTATGCACTTTTAAGTTGTTATTAATAGTAAGTTAAATTTGCACAAATAAAACCGTCCATAATTATAGCGAACTCAAAATAAAATATTCCACATCCGTTTTCTGTTTTAAATGATGTCGTAACAACTATTGACAACGAGTTTATTCGGTGTAAATAAGAACAAAAACAACTATAAATAGCTTAGAATCTTATACGAGCATCATATTTATAATAAGGTTGATGTAGTATATAATAATGATAATTCATTTAATATAAATAAAATAATTTGACAAATATAAATAGATTGAAACTAAGCGTTGCATGACTTCTGAAAAAAAATATTATATAGTAACCATTGATAACTAGAAGAATGAGCATAAATAATTCTTTTAAAAACTATAAATAGCTCAAATTTAGTGTCGTTAAAAATGATTTTGTAGTAATTATTAATAGTTGTATAAATAACTCTAATAATAACTATAAATAACTTTATATGCTCTGAACACAGATCTGAACACTCTTTGTGTCTTTTCGCTATAACGACTTTGACTCTTTGTAATCAACGATCAAAGAATTTTTTGAAACAATTCTTTGAGAACTATTATCATCTCTTTTTTCTTGGTTAACTTGGCTTGACAGCCAACATGACTTGACCCGATTTATGCATGTTGTACCAGGCCGTTTTGTGCTCTCAATATTAAGATCCACATGGTTAAACCGTACCAGATATATAAAGAAAAAAAATGCAAATTCAAAGTATATAAGCGGCACCAAGTGATGTATACAGCTTCTATTCAAGTCGTAATAGGAAAAACTTGCATCTTTTTCTTTTAATTTGCAACAGTTCTGGGCTTGTTGGCTTGGGGCTGTTCAAAGGTCATCTCTGATTAAAGTTGGAGGCACCACAAATTTGTAATTCTCTCATGAAGCATGATGAATTAGAAAAAGATAATTTCTCTTAGACAATCATTACTCATTACAAAAAAGATCTTACATTGCCCATGATACAAGCTGATTTTCATTGTTATGCATAAGGGAAAAAAATTGAACTTTAAAAGCAAAAAAACAGAAAAAAAAGAAATAACTTTAGGAAATGGGTTCCTTTTATTCAAAGCAAATCAAAATTAAACATATCTTGCTCATCAAACTGTGTGACACAATTTTTAGAGGGAAGGATAGGCTCTCATTTCTTCCCTGATTGCTGCAGCCAAGTGGTCAAAGGCTTCTGCCCATGCATTCTTCATTTCTGAGCTCCACATGTAAGGTACTGCCTCTTTGATTGTCTCCAGAAGTGCATACCTAGTCAGCTGGCATGCCAAGAAAAAGAAAATGTTACCCAGTTTTCTAAATCCACTGCAATTAGTTAGTTACTCAATTTCATAATTAGAGGTTAGCTTTGGAAACATGATGCATATGTAAATGGTGTTACCTCAAAGTGTTCAGTCATAACTCCGGCCTTGAAGTGGGTGTTTCCCAGCTTCTGGATTGATGTCTCTTTTACAACGACTTTGCCAACTCTACGTAGTTGCGATGCTGAATCGCAAGTCTGAAACAAAATCATTGTCAGTAAACTAGTATCTAGCTCTATTGAAAGACCATTAAATTTTGTGCAAACAAATTGTGAATATTAGTTACCATAGAAAACACAATCATAGCATGACGCTTCAGTTTAGGATTTTTGTGAAGCGGAACATCAGCATTTCTTAGGAAAGAGAAGAGTCCAACTGTTGATGGTGCAATTTCAAAAATCCTGTGTATAGTAAATGAAAAACAAGTTTATCCATAATTCACTTCCAATTCTGCAGAAAAAAAACCTATGTTATTAGAAGATTTAACGAAGTAGAGAATAGAGACCTCAAGAAGAACTTCAAACCGAGGTTTGGTGAATCTTTCTGCATGGTATTCCATGAGTCATGCACTAGCGCTTCCTTCTCTGCTGTGAAATTTGGCGAGCTCATTTTGTACTTAACAATCCTGGAATCTGCCGGGGTCTTCATCTCTTGTTGGATTGCCTCGGTCAATTTGTCGTATGCTTTTGCCCATGCATTCCTCATCTCAGGGCACCACATGTGAGGCACTGCTTCCTTTATTGTATCCAAAAGTGCATACCTCATCACCTACATTAGTTGGTTGAATTCATATGAGTCAATTTAGCATGACATTGATCTTATTCCATAGTTAATTTATATCATATTAGGAAGTTGCATCATTAATTACCTCAAAGTGTTCCTGGGTAATACCGGCCATTGAATGAACTTGTCCAAGCTTTGATAAAGTTGTGTCCCTAACCATTACTTTACCTAGAGTGTGCAACTGTACAGCTGAGTCACAAGTCTGCAAAGGAAGTTTTATTGCCAGATTAGCAATTTGCAATTCTATTCTCAATTTAGAGAGAGATTGAGAGAGAGAAATACCATAGAAAACACAGTCATTGCGTGTCGTTTGAGCTTTGGGTTTTGGTCAAGAGAAGCTCTTGAACCTCGTATGAAAGAGAACAGGCTGCTTGCTGAAGGTGCAATCTCAAATATCCTGAAAAGAAAAATAATAAAAAGATTATGTTTTTCATTGAGCTTAGACAGACACAGTTCTTTTTAGATAAACAAAAACAAAAACAAAAACAAATAAGCATTTACCTCATGAAGAAGTTGAGGCCGAGAGTGGCGGCATTCTCTTTCATGACATTCCAAGATCCCAATACAAAATCTTCTTCTGCCTCGGTAAATCCTGTTCCCTGAAGAGCTCTTGGGATGGGTTTCATTTCTTCCTTGATAGCACTGACCAGCTTGTCATAAGCCTTAGCCCATGCTCCCCTCAACTTGTCGCTCCACATATGTGGCACTGACTCTTTGATTGTCTCGAGAAGTGCATATTTCATAACCTACATGATAAAACCAATTAGTGTCGGTGGTTTCATATGAAAAGTGAATTTATATCTATACAATCACAGAAATGGAATTAATTTTACCTCGAAGTGTTCGTTTGAAACACCAGCCTTAAGATGTGTGGCACCTAGCTTCCTGACGGTTGTGTCCCTGACAATAACCTTGCCTAACCTTTGTAGTTGCACTGCAGAGTCGCAAGTCTGAAACAAGATAACACAATCAATGATTCATGGAGTAAACAAACAAGGATGAAGAGTTTCGCGGCGGAAATGTTTTATTTTTAGGAGTATATATATACCATTGAAAACACGGTCATGGCATGGCGTTTGAGCTTCGGGTTCTTTTGAAGAGGCACATCCGAGTTGCGTAGAAAAGAGAAGAGGCCACTTGATGATGGTGCAATCTCAAATATCCTGAAAGGAATGAATATATTGTTAGTTGTTCAAATTGCTTGTAAATCCATGAATAGAGGTGGTGATTTCATCAGCACTGAAATTCAACTTGCTAGTTGTAGTTGTGGTTCTACTTGCTTCAGAAACATAGTCTCATGAATCGGAAATCTCTCTTTTCTATGGGAGAAAAATCATACGAAAAACTTAATTACCTCAAGAAGAACTTGAGTCCCAATGCAGCTGCATCTTGCTTGATGATATCCCAAGATTCAACAACAAGGGCCTCTTCTTCCTTGGTGTATCTCGCCTCGGGGGCAAATTCATATCTACTGACGGGCCTCATTTCCTTTTTGATAGCTTCAACAAGCTGGTCGTATGACTCGGCCCATGCATTCCTCATCTTCTGGCTCCACATGTAAGGCACTGCCTCTCTTATCGTTTCCAGAAGTGCATACCTCATTAACTAATTATACCGATTAGTAAGGATTAGTGCCACAATGATCAAAACCATAACCCGTTAAAATGAAATTTCAATCTAAATTACCTCGAAGTGTTCACTGGTGATTCCCGCCTTGGCATGGGTAGCACCGAGATGCTTGATGGTTGTCTCCTTGAGAATAACGCGGCCCAATTTTCTCAGTTGCACTGCAGCCTCGCAAGTCTGAACAAAAAATGGAAGAACAAGTTCAGATCCACATATCCATTTTTGATCAAATTGCGAATATGTATTGAAGATAGTTCCGTTGTCGATCTTACCATAGCAAAAACGGTCATCGCATGACGTTTGAGCTTGGGGTTTCTGTCAAGTGGCACACTGGAGTCGCGTAAAAAGGGGAAGAGTCCACTTGCTGATGGAGTGATCTCAAAGATTCTAAAGTAATTTCATTACAGACAATTTCGAGATTACTTTCAATCATCATATCTTTAACTAAGTAATGAAATGGCAATTAATACGCATAAATATGTATATAAACCTCAGGAAAAACTTCAAGCCAAGCTCTGCAGCATCAGCTTTGATGGCATTCCACGAATCGAGCACAAGAGCCTCCTTCTCAGCGGTGAAAGCCATTGGTAAGTTGGGTGTCTAATTTGAGTACTTGAAGTTTGTTTATGTAGAAAGAGATGAACTCTTGTGTGTATGAGATTTGATGATTTGGAGGGAAGAAGCTGGAAATATAAATAGGGCTCTGTGAAGAAAGCCTGTATTTGAATATAGGGTCAGAGTCTTGATTAATTGATGATAGAAATGTTAGTAAAAGGGAGCTACGTGCATAGCAATTATCCAAAATCATCTGAAACCTAAAACAGTGTACCACTCAAAATATTTGATGGGTTAGATACTTAGATTAAGCAAAACCATGTGCGCAGCTTGGGGTCAATTATAGGGACAAAACATGAAGAAAACATAATATTTTTTGGTGATTAAAACATAAAGTTAAAAATAGGAGATGGTTTGTTTGTTTGAATGAGTAATTATTTTGGATTTCAGATAATCTGTACTCCATTTCTGTTTTAAATATGCTTTGAGGTGTATTGATTCTTAACAATATGAGTTAAATTGACAACTAGAAAAAAAGAAAATCATTTGTAACTTTTTAAATCCGACCTTAAATGTGATGTATGTTAAATTTATACCACAGGAGCACACACAATACAAATTATGAAATTAATGCTAGTTTACTTAATATCTAGTGACTTAAAAATATGATAAAAACATATATGCACATGGAATTAAATAATAAAATAATAAGCAAATTGCTTTCACACAATACATAATGATGTCAATTTTAATGTCTGATTTTTTTTAAAGATCCAAGTTTCTACCTTAATTCCACCATCAATCTAAAATTTTGAGCACTCTGTTTGGAAAAAATAAATATGGTATTAGAATAGAAGTAATAGTTTTTGCACATTTCAACCAATACAGGCATGGAAATGTTGGTTTTGGGGAAATGCATGAATGTACGACTTTCTTAGAATAAAATTGTCTATTAGGATTACTGATGAATAATGCAATTAATTAATTATTAACCAGGAGATGTTGGACAGAGATGATTTTCACAAGGCTCATTTTTCTTTCCCTCATTAAATCGTTTGTGTAAATGATTGTTTATATTCTTATACAAATAATTCTTGTAATTCTTGAATTTATTAATTGTGATATATATACAGAAAGAGATGTTTACGAACTATGAAATTAACCAATGGTTATCAGCAAATGTAGTAATCAATGCATGTAACAAATAAAAAGGGCACAACTGCAATTATCTTAAGTATTTTTCAAAATTGTTTTTGTTCAATAACAGAGTTCTGTACAGTTGTGCTTGCACAGAATTTTTATTGGCTTTAATTTATTTTGTATTGTAGAAGCTGCTGTCTTCCACATGACCCCCACACCCATAATAAGATAAATTACATAAGTGGATGGAAGGTGCATTTACAAGCACAAATTTTTATTGCTGAAAAATAATATTTGGCAACTGAAAATGGAAAATGTGCGAGTCACGATGCATGTGATCAATTATTTTTCTCTTTGAGGTTATTTTTAATACCATATAATTTGAACTTATAGGCCATTTGTAAGACGTCTTTAATTAATTATTATTTAATCTATGCTTTTTAGGCCGTATATACAAAAACTGTATTTATAGGTATTTTTTTCTTTTATAACCAAGAATTGATTATACAATTTTTGTGATATATCTATGCGTATCTTTTACTTTTTTTAGTTCATTTTATATAAAAAATTGAGCCCAAAACTCAAAAGGGCATATGCACTTGATAAGTAATGAAATAATCATTAGATGGTGATTTAAAAAAAAATATTAATGAATACAAAACAGAAACAAAATCTGAGCACACATTTTACCGCTTAAAAATTACTCATTGAGATAAGGGAAAAACAGCTTTTCTAATTGTATACATTAAGTTGAAAAATTAATTTACCATTTAGATTTTTACAGATTGCTTTAACCTTGCCAACTGAATACCCAATTAATTAAATACAAAACAAATTGGGATGGGAAACAAAAATTTAAATTGCAGAATATATTTACTCAACAGATATAATTTGTCTTCCTCTAGATAGTTGGGTTAAAATTTGGGCACAGATGGAATAGGTGAAGTTGGAGGCTTCATGTCTTCATACCTGCTCTCCACAAAAAAAGAAATGGTAAATCAAAATAATTGGCCACTTCAGATAACATACACATATAATTAATCAACTTATAATATATATTGCTTACATTGTGTATGGTGAAAGGGGATATGGCTTTTCTGGTATATCATCTGATACTGTCGCAGCTGCACTGAGACCTGAATTTTCACTTGTAGATGCTGAAATGGATATTGGTCCATTATTAGGTACACTTGGAGATGGTGAGCTTGGAGGTTTCAGATCCTCGTATCTGTTCATGCATGAGCAACATTCAAATCTCACTAAAAGTATGGTAATGGTAATAATATTATAAATTTATATTCCCGTGAAACAGCGAGAAGAAAGAAGAAGTCAAATTAAAATCTCTTACGATGGGTACGGAGAGAGCGACACTGTGCCTCCAACAGAAACTTGAGTATCTGCACTGGCTGAAGCAGCGGACTTGGGTTCTATCTTTGGTTGTGGCGGTGTAGGAGTGGAAGGTGGCTTTAAATCCTCATATCTGCAAAATAATTGTTCTTCAAATGCAATTCCTTTTTCTATTTAATTAGTTACACTTACATGTACAGGAAAAATAGTCAAATACACAAGGAAAAGGAACCTACGCTGTATAAGGAGATAGCGGCCTTGGCTTGGAAGCCTGAGCTGAGTCAGGCTCAGGCTCAGAAACTTGAGTAGGTTCTTTTGTATCCACACTGGATGAATCAGTGGACTTAGGTTCAGTAATTGGTGTTGAAGGTGTAGGAGAGGTAGGTGGCTTTAAATCCTCGTATCTGCAAAAAAAATGTTACTTGAATGTAATTTCGTTTTCTATTTTGTTTACTGCATTAGGAAACGTAGTCAAATACATAAGGAAGGGAACTTACGATGTATAAGGAGATTGTGGCCCTGGTTTGGACACCTGAACTGGTTCAGGCTTAGTTTCAAGTTTGGGTTCAGGCTCAGGCTCAGGCTCACACGGCTATAGCACATAATAATGGAGAAAAAATTAAAGCTGAACATGAATCAAGCTTACAAAGTTAAATCACCATACTCTGATGATAAATTTAGGTATGGAGTCTTATGGCTTAAAATACATGTTCTCAATTTAAAAATTCAGACAAGTAAAGATGTTCATGATACAATCTGTCTTGTACCGGTGAAGACCAGTTTGTTTAACCTTGGTCTGAATACAAGAAATGAGAAGTGAAACAATATTGAAAATGGAAGGATGAACGATTAGCAAACCCGTTGAGAAGGAACAGTAGAGAGAAGCTGTTCTATCGGAAGCAAAGGGGAAGTTGTCTCAGCAATTACTTCCACCACTTTGCAACATGATAACCTCCTATTCTTTGCCATGGATGCCATGAGTTCTGCCACCTGATAAATTTCAAATCTTTTTTTTTTTTTATCTTTCAAATCAACTTGGTTCTGCAATCAGAATAATTCTTCTACTGCTCAATGAGAATGATGATCTACATAGCATGAGAGTATATTGTACACTTGCATGCTATGCATATAATATAAATTGACCTGAAGGTTTGAGACAAGTCCACCAAAGTATGTGTCTTCGTTAGCAAGGACAAGATTGTGTGTTTCCTTGAAAGAATCTGTTGGCCTCTCCATCCCTCCTGGCCTGACTATCTGACCAATATTCAGAATTTGTCAAAAAATTACTGTCATAACCTTGTTAAATGCACCGGTATCAATTTAAAGAGAAGTACTAACAGCTTCAAGTTGGTAAAAGTAAAAATTTGTGCGTCTTCATAGTTGCCAAAATTTTAATTGATGAATTAGACCATTTGGCAAAAATTATAAATTCTTTCTGCAATGATATAATGTGGTAGATGTTTAAAAGAATACTCTGAAGTAATTAACAAGCTCGATTGCTTACTGTGTAAGGAATGCCGCTAGAAATGAGTTCTTCTTCGGCTTTTCGTTTCCAACACAACACTCCCCAAAACAAGCTTTAAGCCCAATTAAAAGGAAACAAAATCATAAGTAGCTAAAGTGAGGCCCATTCACATGATTACTACCAAATCAAAAAGAAAAAAATCAGACAAATTTTAGTGTCTGTTAGAAAAATAACTCACTTCAAAAGAGCAGCAGGAAAACCGATTTGGCCTGTTCCCAAAGATGTCAGCAGAATGAAGTGATCTACTTTTAATTTTGTAGCTGGCAAACAAAAATGCTACTATTTAATGGAATTAAGGAAAAAAATGAGAGAGATTTCTATGTCAACTCAAAAGTGGGTGTTCTTTTAAGTAGTAAATGTTTCTTGAAAGAACAAAATAGCATACAAAAATACTCTGATTGAGATTATTTTACTTCTGTAAAAAGGAAAGAGTAGGGACCGTAAGAAATAACGTAGAATGAAACTAATATTTGGTGGAAAGATTGGACTTTACCTTCTTGGATAAGGTTAGACGTGGCCTTATAGTCAATTCGATATGGCCCAGTTATATCAAACACCTCTTTTTCGCTAGCTCCAATGCAACATATAACAATAGAGGCATTGGCAATCGCAGGACGTATCATATTTTGGTTTTCAAGGTCACATTCCACAATCTCTAGCCTCTCCTCTGCTGGTCTAGAAAAAACAACACACTTCTTTCATACAAAGCTCAAAAAGTTAACACAGAACTGTTTATTTAACATTTGACACAAAAGAGAAAACTGTAAGCCCTGATAAATAGCTGGGTAAGATTAGTAAAAAGTACTTGTATCTTACGTGGAGCTTGAGTCGAGTCAACTGGTTTCATTTGCTTGACACTCTGCAAAACCATAAAATTTGTCATGGAATAAATAACAAATATGATGCATTTTCCTAACTCCTAACCATTCAAGAAATGCACGTATGATCTCGAAAATATAAACTTGATTCAGTTAGAAAGATCATACTTGTACTAGAGCACCAGCTCTCTGGGAGCTCCTTACGCCAGCTCGGACCCGAAATCCAAGCTTAAGAAGCTCTCTGTCAAAAGATGATTTGTAATTAAGGACAATTAATCTTACTCTTAGATTAAACAAATTAAAACACAACAAAATAGATAATATTATTGCTAACCTTACTAGGCGTGAACCCACTTTGCCAGTGGATCCTGCAACGAAGACGACATCTTTCTCCTTGGAAGCCCCTTCTTGTTTGCTAATCCCAGATGCACTGGCAACTGATCCGGTTGCTGATGCTTTCGTCGATGCTACAACAATCAAATAATAATTTAGAAAGGAATTGAATTGGAATTGAGCCGGCATTGACATAATTCATTGATGCTTAATTTGTAGTGTATGGTCAGGATAACTAAACTAATTCAGTTCCTTAATTACAACAAATAGTCCAATGTGTATATATATTTTTTAATGTAATTTGCATTTGATCCTGCAGCAGCATATCAATAAGCAATTGCCACAACCACATTAATCAATCCTTCAGCAACACAATCACAATCAATTGAATACTCAATTTCAGCACAAGACAAAAAGGAGAAAACACAGAGGAATGGATAAGCTCACATGAAGGCATGGTAGGGCACTGGAGGAACCGGAGATTGGTCTCGACTGGAGAGGAAGCACTCTTAGTCGGAAAGGAGAGCGAATCGGTAGTGGATGGCGATCTATGAAATCTAGGTCTCAGCAACCCCATCGCAGCGGGGCGCGAACGCAACACCATCAACTCCATGATCCTTTCCTTTCCTTTCGCTGATCCTCCGAAGCTGTTTGTGTGTTTGCTGTTTAACGGCACTGAAGGAGCTCGTACACTGAGCATTCCTACGTGGCACCTCCTCTTTCTCATCTTGAGATAGCGTGGTCCCCAACTGATCTATCTTTTCTGTTTTCTGTTCCTCCTCAGATTCAGATTCCTGTTGTGGGCTTATGGACCGGGTCTTTTTAGGCCCGGCTTGTTTTGTTTCTTTTAAAGTTGCATCTTAAATTTCTTTTTTGAAAAAAAAGCTTTTTTTTTATATAAAGATTTATGTTAATTTTGATATTTATTTTATTTTACATATTTTTTGAGAGGTTTGAACATACTTCTCTCTATAAAAAATAAAAATGAGATATATTACTATTATACTAGACTTACGGTTCAAGTTGCATCTTCACTTATAGTTAGTTATTTATTTTGGTCCTTTGTTCTTCCTAGATTGTTTAATCAGTCAATAAAAATGGAAAAAAAATGAAAGGGAAAACATCTGTCTTTCTGTCTAAGCGTTTATATTTTCTGCTACTTTAGGATTAATCATTTCTCACTTTCATTGAAAATTGATTAAAAAAGGTAAATAAAAACCAGTTGTGATAATTTTATTGCGTACTGTTATTTGAGTCATGGAATCAGCAGTATGCAATGCTGGGAACTAACTATTACATTACAATAACTGAAATTCCATCAAGTCTGATAATATTCGCATTAATTTACCATCCAAAAGTCAAAACATTACAAAAAGGAGACTAGAAGCTTAGCTACATCACTATATTATATTGTATTACAAATTTACAACTGAATTCCCATTACATGCTATGCCGGGCCAGTTTAAGAAAATGAAAATTAATTTGCTGCAATAATCTGGTTTCATGATATGCAATTTTTCAAAATTATTTTAGGAATTTTTCCTCCTCACGTTGCGGAAATACTTCACTAGGAAGGTCATACAAATATCATCTGATAACCAATTTATGCTAAATTCTACGAGAACTTCATTTCTTTTTTATTTATAAATCCGAATACGTATGTCGATAGTCCATAGCTCAGCACTGTTACAAGAGCCATTCCTGCATAGAAATAACTCAAATAAGTGCTTACTGTTGTATGAAAATAAGAGAAATTTGTACCGGACACTGGATGCAAGGGGTAATATAGGAAATTATGACATATCATTAGATCCTGAAACTTTTAGTTAAACCAAGTAGCCTATGTTTAAACATATTTGGCTGATTTTAGATGATTAAATTTGACACCTAGGTCCAATTAACTCAAGTTTACTGGTACAATTATGGAAATACTGATCCATTCCAATTCGACTCGACATCTTATAGAAGTAGATGTATCTGACAGGTATAAAGCTAAAACGGAACCAGTTCGGTACTGATCAGCTTCTCTTTCGCAGCATAAAACCGGCCAATAATCCCAGAAAAAAGCGGCGGGACGAGTAGTATAATTACTAATTAGTCATCTAATTTATTAATTAAGCAGGTTAAATTATAATAAATAGCTTTATATATAGAGGAATCTAACCGACTTCTGAAATTGCTGATTTTTTATTTCTCTTAGCAAAGTTGGTCTGATCTGGCAACGTCGTAGCAGAACCCCGGAGGTGAAGAAACATAGAGAGTACAACAAGCCCACTTCCAACTTTCTCTCTCACAACCCTCTCTCTCATATCCATCCACCAAAATGCCGATAACCCGCTCGACATCAACACCTCGATTACAACCTTCACAAACAATAGGTTCCCTCCCGCTAGCGTCAGTCGAGCTACCAGGTTTAGTGTCTTTTTCTCAGATGTCATATTTAACTTCAACAGATTTACCAGAAATGCTGAGCTGTACAGTGGAAACCAAAAATACCAATCTGCATAAAAAGAAACACATATAGGAATATCAGATCAGAAAATATCAGTGAGATGGATGATTAATTAATTAAAAAGGGAAATGAAAGAGATTGATTTTGGCATGTTGAAGTGTTTTACCAGGATCATTTAGTTGTACTAAAGCTGAGTAGGCAAAGAGAAGACTCATAAGCAGAGAACAGGAAGAGAAGATTCTTGATTGAGATTGATTTTTCCTCATAGCCATTTGTTGTCTTCTCTCCATTCTCTCTTTCCCCTTTTCTCCCTTGCATGTCAAAGAGCATGATCTCTATGGTCTTCCAAATACCAAACAATTAAAAAAAAAGATAAGAAAATAGCAAACACAATAAAAAAAGTCAACGATTGCAGCCATGATGAGCACTTATTTCTGACCTAACATAAAATTAATGGAGCTAATAAAGAAGGAAAAATATACAAGCAAGTACACAATTGTAGCAAATTTTTCTAAAGTGATGAGGTCATTTGGGGACCGTGCATTGCAAAATTTAGTATGCATTTAATAAAGAGAAAGAAGATTGATTAAGATATATATATATATATATATATATATATATATATATATATTTTCTTTTGTGTAAAGTGTCAACTTTCTTTTTCTTTGACTTAAATTATTTTCCTGTGCATGACGTAGTGCTACCACTAATATAAGCTAATCATGAATATTAACTTTGTCCATGATATATTTCATTTTGGTTCTACAGCATTCACATTAAATATGCACAATAATGGATCCATGTTGTAACAGGTTGTCTGCTGAGTAATAATTATTCAATAAAATATATTTTTTTTTGGAGGAAGTCCCACATCGCATGACAGGGATACAGGTCAGAAAATCAGCAGACTATTTAATGTTTAAGAGAAACTGTTACAACTTACAATTTACTGTTAAAGACTTAAGAGTAAATTAGATAAATGATCTCTAAAATATAAATTTTTTATCATTTTGATATTTAAAGTTTTCAAAATATTAATTTGATTTTTTAAAATATCACTTAGTTATTATTTTGATCCTTAAAATTTTAAAAATAATATTTTAGTCCTTAAAATATTACTAATTTACCATATTAACCCTTAAAAGTATACAACTTTAGTCCTGTCATTATCATTGGTGAAAAAAACTATGACAAAAAATATATGTAATTATTATTTTGATTAATTTATGTTGGGAAAAATGTTAATGTCTTCAATGTCATGAATAATTATATTTATTTTTATATTATTTGTATCATATGATTACATTGTTTGCATTAGCTTCAACACTAAAAGAAAATGCTTGGATAGGTAAAATTAACATTTTTTTTTCAAATAGATGTTAAATGCAGAATTAATTTGATACAAATTAAAAAGTTTAAGAATTTAAATGATACTTTTTAAATTTTAAGGACCAAAATTGTTATCAAGTAATACATTAAGGACCCAATTGATATTTCTAAATTTTAATGACCAAAATGATAAATGTGTAATATTTTAAAGATAATTTGTATAATTTATTCAAGACTTAAAATTGTCCAGGCCTGGTGTTTTTTTTAAGATTTATGAGCCTTTTCTATCCTTAGCCCAAATAAGCCCATATAAAAAAACCTTTTGAATCTAACCACCAATTATATGTCTTAACAGTTTAACAGAGACTGTATGCATGATAGGAAACACTAAAATTAAACCTTAATGATTTATCATTTGGAAAATATTATGGAAATATCATTATTAATACTATCATCAATATAGATATCATTATATATGTAAATGAATAATTATGTATGTTAACAATTTTATTTTGTACAATACTTCTATTATTAAATCTAAATATCACTGATATGCATAACAATTCATTTAAGTTGAATAATAATAGTACTGTATAAAATATGTTTGTATAATAAAATCATTAATATACATAATAATTTATTTAACAAGTATAATAAAGTCCGTATCGACAATGATATCAATAATTGTATCTGTATATCAACTCTCTTGTCATTCATGATAAGATGATAGCCTTGTTCTTGAGAGCAATCGTATTGGCTTAACAATGGAAAATGATTTATAGCAGAAGGTACAATATTTAACAAAACATACCTCCCAAAAGTATATAAAAAAAACCAAAATCAAGCTATGCAATCAACACGCGTTCATTAATTAAATTAGTCTAGAAATTGACCAATTGTACTTGTTGGCATGATTGTAATGAAATTTCAAGGGGCATTGACTTGTCATATAACTTAAATTCTTTGAAATAAAATAAGCAAGTTAATACCTTGATTTGAAATTTTGAATGAGCCAAAATAATTAAATTTTGGGGGCAGAATTAAAACTGTTTATCACCCCCCCCCCCCCCCCCCCCCTCAATTCTGATCCACCACACCTCTTGACATATATGCAACAAGATATATGAAATGAAAGAACAAAGAGAGGATAAATAATAAATTTGCATGCTGCTTGGGAACTTAATTTCTTCCATTGGCTCCTTCCAAATTAATCCTTCAACAACAGTGAGTACTCAAAACTCTTATTCTTATCAGCATCTTGTTTTTTAATTATCAGACTTAGGGATATATATATATAGTCTTTTTTTTTGAATTAATATGTAAAAAACCTTAGAGAGAGAAATATATATATATATATATACAGTCTGATGAGATTATATATCATGAAAGCTACTTGATTTCGGATGAACAAATTAATATTTGATAACAGTTTGATAGTAACAATAAGATATTAAGATGTTATTCGCCTGCTATCTCAAAAAATAAGATATTAAGATGCATGTCCTTGTCATTCCTAGTCATCACCAAATTCATTTTTCTCTTAGCTCCACATCTTTACTTTTTTCTTTTAATGGTAAATTTTGGGGAAGTGCATGCATATAAAACTTGAAATATTTGTTTAGTTAATGCATTTAGCTTAACTTTACATGTGAAATTTAAAAAAATATGTATATACTCTATTTTTTAACTCCTTAATTATTTTCTACACATTCTAACAACTCTTAACATCTAACACATTAATTGTTACAATTAATATATAATTAACTATTAAAGGATTTCATAAAGTAAAGCATTATCCAAGACAGCATCCACAAATTCAGCCTAATATTTCAAATCTTCATTCTTTCACTTTAATTAATTATAAGAAATAGCTGAATTAATTATAAGTTTCTCTCTTTGCTAATTAAATGATTAACTTCATATATTACTTAAAAGCACCACTTGCTATAATGGCAACATAAACTCAACTAAATTTTAGGCCACCATGAATCCTTAAAATAAAAGAGAGGTGCCCATTCACAGTCAAATTCTTCCTCTGTAAAAAGAAGTATTTACCAAAGAGGTTAAATTGCCTTTTGTGTAAGTTGTTTTCACCTAGAAAATATGTTCCAACCTAGGACTCAGCAAAGGAATTAAGGAATTTCTCTTAGCAAACTCAGATGCTAACATATCAACATCAACAAATCAGAAAATGTAGTGGATATTAGTAGACAACTAGAATCTCCTGTCACCTTCAAGCATAGTTCTTAATTATAAAAAAATAGAAGAAAACATTTCAACAAAAACTGGAAAAGAGCAATGAGAAATTCATCATATGTAGAAGGCCCTTTTAGAAGAGTCAAGCCCATAGCCCACTAAAGCCTATTTATTTAGGAGTAAGGATCGCTCGACAATTATTACTTTAATAATTTTGATAATAAATTTTTAAATAATTTTAAAAAAATTTAAAAATAGAAAAAAAATTATAAACATATTCTTTAACTTATAGATTGATTGTGTTTTAAATTTCATATAATTTAAGTATTTTATACTCTCTTAAAGACCATCAAAATTACATAATATTTACAACGGTCCGTATTTAATGGTCTTTGATTGAATATCAAATGACTTTTAAATTATATGAAGTTTAAAACACAATTAATCTATAAGTTAAAAAAATAAATTTGTCAATTTTTTTCTATTTTTGAAAATTTATAAAAAATATTTAAAAATTAATTATTAAATTATTAGAATAATAATTATGAAAGGATCTTCTCTCTTTATTTAGTTCCATTTTTCTTCATAAAAAGAAAGGCTAATTAATAATGATTTGTGTGGGTCACTTCAACTAACACAGAGACAGACAGCTTAACGTGCTAACTGCCTCGTGTACCTTTAATTAGACAGAAAATAGCGCACTTATTTAATTTTAATCACAACTATACAATTAAATTAATTTCCTTGCGTTACTGCAATTAAGTTAGTTAATTAATTAATTAATTAGTGGAGACTTCTCAGTCTTCAATTAATCCCTCCGCTCAATAATTTAGTAATATTAAAACATACCTAATTAAATTAAAATAAATGTACAGACACTAAGATAATTAAATAAATAAATGAAATGGGTGTCGGTCAATTTAGGCCATTGATTTCTCAAAATATTTAATCAAAACCTCCCCCTGAGCTGGTAATTAATTAATTAATAATGGACTTGTCCATTTTGTTTTAAATGGAGAGGATACCGAGATTTTTTTTTTTTAAAAAGCTGGAATCAAATCACCATCACAGACGACCTTCAAGTCTCGTATAAAATATATACCTTGTTTCATTGTTCATCCGATAACAAATTAAATTACCAGACAAGATGATATATAACTATTCCTACGGAAGCCAATTAATGCCACAGAGGATCAAGTGACAGGTGTCAAGGGGCTTTGTACAAGCCATGGCTATGAGTGGTCCACGTCAGCCTGGCATTGATTCCCAAAAAAATGTTGCTACTGGCACTTGAATTATTCAAGTAGGGGTCCTTATCAAGCCTGGCAAATTGTTGCAAGCTCCAAATAAAAAGGTGAATAAAATAAAGAGGAAAAGAAAAGAAAGGTGTAGGCAAAAACTAAAATGGGGTCTACATGTATCAACGATGTAGCTGAGCTAAGCTAGCGATGATTCCCTGCTGGGCCTTAATTTGAATCAATTTGTTTTTCTCCTTCCATCACTTTCTTATCCTTAGTATTCCCTTCATCCATCTCTGTCCATATGTAATTGTGCTGCTTGTGAGAGAGAGAGAGAGAGAGAGAGAGAGAGAGAGAGTGAGTGTGTGTGAAAGAGAGGAGGTGGGGGGGCCATTTGGGAAGAAGAAGACTGACTATATTTAGTAAAGATTAATTGTTTTATGTATATATATATATATGTTGTATTGAATTGAAGTAAGGTGAGTTCTGAGAAGAAAGGGACTAACAAGGGAATATGTTGGCATTTATATCACCTCTCTCTGTTACTCTAATCCCTAGGCCACAGATGCATCTTATATCTATCTATCTATCTATGTATGTATCCTTTTTAATATTATTATTTCTTGGTGTTGGTGGTGTGTATGTATCTAGCTAGCTAGCCACTTTAATCACAATAAAATGATTGGCAATAAATTGTCTCATGTTGTTCACGATGCCTTCTGTTATATTGCGCATGGCCTTTTGCATGCAGAGTATATATATGTATATGTATATATAATCACTTCTTTCATGGTAGCTAATTTATACCAGGGTCCTTGTCTCATTCTCTTGGGAAATTCTTATTTAATTTTTTTTGCAATATTTAATTTTTTTTTATCAGTAGGTCACTTGACTGTATACTAAAATATATACATATACATACATACATACACACATGCATGCATACATACATATATACATAAATACAAATAGAGAGGTAGGTTAACATATTTTGTAAAGCACCAACAAATTGATGCCTTTACTTCAAATCTCAATTATAAATAATGTCGTTGATATGCCACTTCAAGCAGTTTAATGTGATCCATAATTCGCGTTTTGTAGGAAATTATGGATGGCCTAGGATTTTTGAAAATGATAGATTTGTCTTCCTATTAAAATAAATAAATGAAGGCATTATTTTACGTGTACTGTTCAATTTTTTTAAAAATTATATATTCCTTCTTCTAAAATATATAGTATCTATCCTTACAAATTAGAAAAACTCTCATGTTACTCCATTCATCATCATTTTTATTAAAACTCATCTTAAACTCACAAAATTTCATTTTTTTTTCTTGTGAGTAATGAATGAGACTAATAGTAAAACAAGACTTTTTATGTGTTAGTAACAATAGCTACAAGTATTAGTAGGATTCAAAACCAATTTATTTGTTGTGTCATCTTATGCATCTATGATGGTCGTTAATGAAACAGAAAAGACAGGAAGAAACTAACAAGTTTTGTCGTCGTTAATTTTGCTTGATTACAGAATGGAAAGAAATAGAGGTTATCATTTTTAGATTAAACACGATTATTTTGAAATCGATTTGGATATATTTGATATGTCTTGAAATTCAATTAGGTAAATAAGGTACGTAGTATTTCTAATTCAAAAGGGTAAATGTGATATTATGTGTTTATACACAAAATTTAAAAAATCTAAAAGATATACAAAAGTTAATTTCTTAATTATAAGATCTCAATATGTAAATTACCCTGAACCGTAAAATTGACTGTTCGGATTTTGAAAATCAAAATATGCAGTTAAAAAACAGAAAATCTCAGATCAAATTTGTTTTCGATTACGATTAATTTTGAAAGCCTGCCCTGGTTTTGAATTTGAAGCCAAAGCATGCTGGCTGTGTCACTTACAGTTACAAGTTGACTTTGACAATCAGCCATGGTCACAACTAATTAATGTGGCCACTACTTTGCACGCACCTTATATATACAAATATATAGTCACTACATTACACAGAAATATATCCTCAGAATGCAATGTTTGAATATGTTTCATGAATAACTACTACTACATATTCATGAACAAAATCCCTATACAATTTTCTGTCAATTTATAATGCAAAATATATAGGTTTTTATTTCACATTTATAGTAGGCTATATATATTAACAGTCTTGTGAGAAAATGTATATGAAAGTACTTAGTAGGAACTGAACTTAATTAGACTCAGTGTGTAACTAACTAAATAGATCAACATTTTGCAAGAATCCAATTGTTTTCTTATATTCTTAGTGCATTTAAATATATATATAGTTGCTAGTTCTTGAAGGATACAAATTAATTTCCAATAATAGACAAGCAGGGCTGATTTCAATCAAAGTCAATAACTATTATTTAATAAAGAACAAAATTTTCATATAAATAAAAAGATGGTAGAATTCTTAAAAAAAAAGTATTGCATGTCTCTCAATTTTTAGTCTATGAAATAAAAAAAAAATTCAAAACAGTTAAACAAAAAAAATGTTACATTGTATGAGTTCTCCATTCCAAAATTCCATATTTTATTAATATCAATTATTTGATCATATTTTACTTGGTTACCTTATCAAAAATTTCTTCTCAATATAATTACAGACACATTATTATGGAACTTGTTGTCAATCCTATTTCTCAACTTGATTTTTGTTATATTTTAAATAGAAAATTTTACTGTACTTGTAGCAATTGATATGCGCAAGAATATGATAATATTGTAAAGGGAAATTTAATTTGTTATGCTTCATTTAGCATGTAAAAGTCTTATCTAATGCTCTGGGTACAATTCAATCCTATTTTTTTTTTTGGAAACTTCACAATATGAAAATTATAGTTTTTTAGAATAGAATAAAATTTAATGGGAAGGGATCCCTTGACAACTAATATTTTAACAGTCTTGACAATCATTTTTTAAATAATTTCAAAATAAATCTTAAAAATTCTTAAAAATAGAAAAAGAATCTACAAACATATTTTGTAACTTATATATTGATTGTGTTTCAAATTTCATATAATTTAAGGATAATTTGATGCTCCATCAAAATTACATAAAAATTTTAACTGTTTAAAATTTAATATAAATGATGAAATATCAAATGACTCTTAAATTGTATAAAATTTTAAATACAATCAATTTATAAGTTACAAAATATGTTTGTATTTTTTCTATTTTTAAGAATTTTTAAGATTTATTTTGAAATTATTTAAAAAATGATTGACAAGGTTGTTAAAATATTAGTTGTCAAGGATCCCACCCCAAATTTAATAGACCAACTTCACCATCTCAAACCAAAAAAAGGAAAAATTTTGCATATGAGACAAAGGATGATTGATTGCACCATTTGTTATTTTCTCACCGTTTACGTTTTAGAAATTAAATATATTATTTACATAATAGCCATCCAATTTTTATATTTGAAGATTAATGTGTGTGTGTGTGTGGTGTGGGGGGGGGGGGGGGGGGATCAATTATGGTACCACTATATTTAATATAGCAATATTTTTCCCAAATCAGGGGGGGCCATGCCCCGTTATCCTGCTTCCCTCCGTCACTGATAATAGATACAAACATATTATTTTTCATATAAGAAAATTATATCATATAATCTTTAATCTTCAAATCTGTATATTTAATACAATTAATTAAACTATTTCTATCCATCTATTAACAAACTAATTAAACTGATAAAAGTATATTAAGATATGATGAATATAATTTTTTTTTGGTGTGCATTAGGTTTTCTAATTTGGATATTAATTTTGAGATATCAGATAATTGTGTGCTATAAAAAATGAATACATATACTATATAGGTATACAAATTAATGATGTAATTATTACGAAGTAAACCCTCAGCTGGTTGCTCTGCTTCAACATATATACCCGCCACACGCCACACAGGAAAAATAAAACAAATCAGTTAAAAAAAAAAGAAGGAAAATGGAGACAAAAATAAACAGAAAAAATTAAACATGAGAAAAAGCAAAAGTAGACGCTGGGCTATTTGGTGTGCCATTAATTACCTGACAATTATATCCTTGTGTCTTTTTGGTCCCATCAGACAACCACCATTTCTGGCATTAATACCTCAATCATACATGCATGCTCTGTCAATCTTTTCAGATGAAGAAGAAGACGTTACCTAGTTACGTTAAGTTACAACTTAATTTAATTGCCTTTCAATATATATATATGGGTTTTCATAAAGAAAATGAGTTGAAACCCTAAATAATTCGGTACAAATTAAACACAATGAAAGCTATAATTAAGCTTAGCTATAACTAACAGATATAGATTTCATATTTATTAAATAGAAAAATATATAGACATTATTAGAAAAAAAAATATTATCGGTTTAAGCAACCCATCTCCTAATTAATAGTCTTGGACATATATATGAAATTATGAACAAATATATGCAAGTTATATATGTAGGCTAGCACAAATGGATATTTAATAAAGAATAATAACACCATTAGTGTGCTAGTCAATCTTCTATAACCATTCCCCCCAATAACAATATGTATTTTCTTAAGTTTACAGACAACAAAAAGGTAGTCAAATAAAATGGAAAAAGAAAAATTTTAAAGCAAGAAAGAGATTTTGCTAAATGTGCTAAGAACTTCCTAACTAGCTATTTAATTATATATATGGAACAATGCTATGTTTCTATTCTATTTATATATTTCATTTCATTCTCCCCCACGATTTTCTAACAAAAGGAAACTTATTAATTAAAACACTTTAATTCTGAAAAAAAGATAATTCATCTTTATCAGTTGTGCTTCTCTCTTCAATGCATGAATTCCCTTCTGTTTCACCAATCAATTTTGAAGTTTTCTCTTCTAGAAACTACTATCATTAGCATCCTCCAAAGTCTCTAACTGGAAGCCGGTTACTATCTTGTGGAGCATTTGCTCCAGCATGGCGGAGCCCTAGTGTCAGTGACACATCACCCCCTGCACCATAGCGTATTCTTGCGCCAGGTCCCATTCCCAAAGCAGGCCCATAGCGGTATATCTCATCAGCAGTTCCCACATGCGGGTCGGATCCTAGCAATTCAACAGGATCTATGCCTCCTATTAGCACTGAGTCATCATTGGCTGCATGTGTGGCGGTGACCGACGTTTGGAGCGGGGATGGATCAGGTTTAGGTGCCCCACTTGAAGATGCATCTGGTCTTTGGCTCTGTGGACCCCCTTGTGCTGCATGTGATTGAGTAGGGGAGAGAGACGGTTGGTGTGTACCGTCAGTGGGGCCGCCAGACGGGTCGGAATCATCCTTGAATTCTTGCTGGTACATTTCTTCTATCATTGGCTTCCATAATCTTACTCTTGCATTGATGAACCAGTTTGACACCTGCCCAATGCATTATTATGGTACCACACAATTAGCAGCCGTGCATAATAGTTGCTAACTCAATTATATATAGAAGTACATGGTGATTCAAACTAGAGGACAAGATAACAGAAACTTGGTATTCTCAACCGTGTAAGAATAATTTACAATCAGCATAACACACATATAAGCTTAATTATTAGACAATTCCTTGAATGCAGCCTATATATATAGAGGTTAGTTTTGATCTGTTTTACTTTCATATTTTGGACAATACCGAGGACAAGCACTTATTAGAACAAAACGGTGGCATATTTGCAAACAGATAGTGACAAAAAAAAAAAAAAACAAGTGAGTACATACAAATACTAAATACTGGTAAAATAGTATTAGGAAAGAACAGTAATCGCAAGTAGAGTGGCCCCCTTCTTAAATGAATGTATCCAATGCTTTTAATATCAACGGACTTGTGTTTGCTGGTGCAACTTGCGTAATGCAGACCCACCCTAGTTATATTTGAACGACACCCATTTCTCTCCATTTCTTAGAAATAAATGGACCTCTCCAGTTAAACCCCATAAAATTTTAAGGTTGAATTGAGAAGGGATTTGTCCTGGTAATTAAAATGACTGGTGAGAAGATTGAACATACTCCTGGACAGTATGATACTGACATACTGTCAACGTCTGTGGCTCTGTGCAATGAATTCTGAGGGAGAAATTATATAAGACAAAACTATTGGTGAAATACAGACAATTTGAAGCAGCCTAGCTAGGACTTTAAACTGCTCTCTATCACAGACAGAATATTGTGATGAGTTAGAATTTAAAAACTATCAAATCATACAAAAATTGTGCTGTTTATATAGAGTAAAACAATGGGTTTTCAAGAGTAGGTTTTTTTTTGGTGGGGGGGGGGGGGGGGGGGGGTTTGAGAGAGAGAGAGAGAGAGAGAGAAACCTGGTTTCTGGAGAGACCTGTCTGCCGCGCCAACAAATGCTTATCTGCATCACTTGGGTACCTGACAAACATGGACACAAACAAAGGTGTGAGAGAGAGAGAGAAAGAGAGAGATTAATTTAAGAGCAGAGAGCACAGATTATGACTCAGAGATTCTGTAGCAAAAAAAAAATGTACAGTAAACATGCAGCCAGCAGTACTATTTACAACAACTCAGTACACAACAGACTCCCCTAACCACTTAAATCTTGCATGTAGATAGACAGATAGAGAGACAGAGCTTTTTCACAAGAAAAGAGATCAGCAAAATTCAAAAGATTACATTATCTACAGGAGATGTTTTAAATGCGCTTTCATGGCATGCCATCCCCATCCCCATGTATAAAGTTTGTTGCAGTAAAGAGGGATAAAATTTTAGAAAAAAGTAAACCTTGTGCTCCTTCAATGACCAGCTTTTCTTTTTTAATTTGGGCCAAAAGTTGATAACTGCAATATATACAACCCACCTCATGTCTAGGTCTTATTTGTATAGAGGTAGACTTAAGTACCAGAAACATATATATATATATACACATACATATATATATACATATATATATACATATATATATATAACATAAGAAGTAATTAATGCATTGTTTGATAGATGAGTTATTAGCAATTGAATGTGAAATATAATTTCCATAACGAGAAACTCGATCGGGAAAGAGTCACATATTGTCCAAGAATTCTCCAACCAAATTATTTATTGAACATATCGATCAGTAACTAATTGAAATCAAGGTAGGACTGGGACACACAATAAAGCACATTACAGTCTGATAAATCTTTTTCTTTATCCTCAAGAGGGCATGCCAAGGGAGTAAAACAGAATGAACATGCAACTGGCAATAAAGATTAGTAGAAAGTTTATGCTGATAAATTTATTAACAGTACAGACAAAGCAGCTTAAATCACGTTGTTAATGCTTTAATACCTGATGAGTCAGTGTACCTTGAGAGAGAAAGAAAGATAGAGAGAGAGAGAGAGAGAGACGAGGAGAGGGGGGGACACGAAGCACGGACAGGGAAAGGACAGTGCTGCTCTCTGTTAAGAGAGAGTAACTAGCATCGGCATATATGCTTGAGTGATCCCAAAAATATAACGAAAAAATTCATTCAGTAAAAAGTAAAATTTATATGTATATGCAAAGCACGAAAAAAATTAAAGTAGTAATGGGGGCATGCAGCAGAAAGAAAGGGGAATGAATGAATGAATTACTGCTCCGCTCGCCTTTGCCTCAGCGTAGATCTCAATAAAATATTCTTTCAACGGGAAAAGGACACTGCTACCAAGAAAGAATATATGTTTTAACATCATGCATGGCCTTCTCAAACAAAATTGTAATAATTGTAAATATTTATTCGAACGAACCAACAGATTCACTATAGTGTTCTGAAACTGTTAGATCGATGCATATATGACTTATATATGGTTCCAAGAACTGGAGTTTACTTCAGATTTGGTAGGATCAACATTGTTTATCCGTATACTGAGAATTGCTTTGAACTTGAGGAATCTTGGAATATGAAAAGAGCTAGCCTGATATAGGTTGATGAAAACCTTAGAACATAACTTATTTCCAACCTATCAATCTTGTGGCCCTTATAGGGGGTAACAAATTTTAATTAGCTTATGAGCATAATATGCTACAATACGAAAACATACAACATTGAAGGTCGACAGGATTTATATAAGATATTTTTAGCATGTATTTTACCTTTATGGTACATGCAATTCTTACAGAGTATATTTTTAGAAATATCATTTAAATTAAAAAAAATAAAATTGTAAATATGTTATGAATTATTTGAATATAACATATATCAAATTTGGATTAGTTTGAAAAAACATTAATCTTCCATCAAACGTAAAATTTTAATGGTACGATTTTAGTGGCTTCTTGATAAATGATTAATCAAATTCTAAATTGACTCAATTTGATACACGTCTTATTTAAATAATTAAAAATATATCTATAATTTTAATTTTTATATTTGAATGATGTTTCTCAAAAATATATATCATAAGAGTTGAATGTATCATAAAAGTGAAATATATGCTAGAAACATCCATATATAAGGCAAAATTTGGAAGAAAATAAAATGGATGATCAAATGAACAATTTTTAGCACAACTCTTAAATTAGAGCTATCTATTATCACTCATTGTATCCATTAGTCATAGGAAACATTTTTAATGTCATCTTATTTTACGATTGGAAATTAATTAAAATTGATGAATTCCAAAGAGCAGGAATTTCACTGCCCCTAATTAGTTAAAAAGAGTGAAAGCAGAAGGGAATAGAAAATATTGTGATACATTCTAAGGAACAAAGATAGGAAGAACATGAACATATTACAAGTCAACTAATTTGGTACTACAAAAAGAATTTAGTAGACTAAGTGATATCAAGCATGGCAAGAAGCTCATAAGGTTAAGCACATATATGCGCAGTGGATAGAAAGTGATATGATGCCTCCGATTTTTTGTAAGACGAAAAAAAATGCAAAGAAAGAAGTTTAAACAAATGAAAGAAATCAACCACCATATTTCAAATATATTTATGAACTAATAAAAATCTTCTTAAGAGATTGACTTTGTACACGTGGACACATATATAATAAGGTTGGTGGAGCATGAAAAGAACATGCATGATGTGTAAAATCTCGAAAGATACAAAAATGAATGTAGTTGTAATAAGATTTGAGATACATACGGGTGAAGGAAATGCTCGAAGAGCCAAGCTCTCAGTATGTTGACAGATCGTTCAGGCAGGCCGCGTTGGGGCCGCCAGGCTTCTTGCTCCATCATACCCATATGGTGGAATGCACGCTGTTGCCTCAAGCCTTGATCAATTAGACGTAGTCGCGGTGTCTCTCCCTTGGTTATTCCCGAGCCAGTGCCGGCATCCTTCTCCCCTAGGAGCTCGCATGTCTGCTTCAATTGTGCCACGATTGCATCCTTCAAGCAACGGAAATGGCGTGACATGGCCTTCTGAGCAAGGGCAGTGTACGGTGTAGCTGCTCCGAATCCCATTACCGAGTCAAAGAAATTTACCACCATTTGCATCTGGTCACAGTAATGGTTGTATCTTCTGTCCACCTGCATATGAAATATATGCATGCTACGTGAAGTTTCGATTATTGTTACATTAAACATTAATTTGCACCTCAGAGACTAATACTTAGGGAACAACTGAGATTCATTTAACATTAGATGCAAGGTTTTGTCAAGAAAAAAGAAAAAAAAAAGACAGCATTAGATGTAAGAAATAGCACTTCAATTTGGTAATTACTAATGAGAACTGAAGAAAAAAGGGTCCACAAATCATGATATGTGACTTGGGTATGTGGATGAGGGCCATGCACATATATATATTGGGATGTCCTTTTTATAGGTTGGTTATTATTCATGTGACTTGATTATGTTATTACTATTACTGCTGCATCTTTAACGGTCGCTGAGCTGCCATGCATACTACAAGGAGAAAGACAGAAAAGAGAGAGAGAAATGAATGAGAGTGCCAACGCCGCCAAACCACAGTTAGATAGTGGTAGGTGTGTATGAGAAACATATATATAATTATATTTATATGTGTATGTGGGGTGAGCAAGGAGAAAAAGGCATTTCATGGCATGGCGGTTACACCAGAGATAGTAACCAATCATTTAGTGGGCATGGATGCCACCAATCACCAATTATTTCCTCCTAATAATAACTCAATATTTACATCCCCTTCCCTTTCTTTTTCTTTAGTGCGAGTTCAAGGAGAGAGAGAGAAGGCGGGAGGGAGATGAAAAGGGGTCAATAATTTAAAAAAAAAAATTTGAAGGATGGTTCTGCAACTAACTCCTAGGACAGCTATCTAGTTGGTCAATTCACAACACAAAAGAAATAAGATCGATATGGAAAATTATGAATTTGTTTATTTTACTATGAATGAAGATGCTGTATCTCTTGGAGTTTGTGACGAACTCTCTATTGTTGCATGCAATCGGACATGACCAATATATATATATATATAATAACAATATACGTCCCAAATTCAATTAAAAAGAACCACTAGAAAAAAATTATAATATAAGAGATCAAGTACAACAAATACTATTTGGCTAATATCACTGAATTACCAAATGGGGGCGGAGGCTCTTAGAGAGAACTACGTACCTACCCAACCACCGAACGTTTCACCTAAACAGTATCAACTGTGTACGCGTACATGTTGCTGTGTGTGTGTGTGTGTGTGTGTGTGTGTGTGTGTGTGTGTGTGTTTGTGTGTGAAAGAGAGAGAGAGACAGAGAGAGAGAGAGTATTTGTATAATTAAGACGTGCCTCATCAAGCATGGAGACGAGCTTAGCCTTCTTTCTTTGATGCTCAAATCTATCTGCCGGAGACAATTGAGGAAGTTCCTTTGACGGGGATGAAGATGCGCCAGCGGCTGAACTAGATGCACCACCGGCCCCACTCGACTTAGTGTTAGGATTCGCTGACCCGTCACGCAATCGCCCTCCTCTTGAACCTTTAATTTGACCACGGCCAACGCTACAGAACTCCTCTAACAGCTCTTGTGCCGCACGTGCATATTTTGAGCTACGTAGCACACTTGCAACGCCTGGCCCGACTGTGCCATAACCCATATGTATCGCTTGCTGTTGCTGGAGCTGTAAGGTGTTTTGCGGTGGTTGGTGCAGCTGCGGCTGATGAGTTTGTGTTTGATTATTAAAATACAACATGTTTTCTCTAACCCTCAACTCGTCTGCCTTCGCCATGTCAAACTGATGAAGAGATGTTGACAAAGACAAGGATAACCCTTGTCCCTCTACGACTGCACCGCCTCCGCCTCCAAAACTAGAACTCGCATTGGCCGTATTACTAAATGCTTGAAAAGCTTGCTGATGATGTAGACTTGATGGATCAGCTTGAGACGGAGATGGTGACGGGGATCTCCCTTGTTGTTGGTGATGTTGCTGCTGTTGATGTGGATTCATTAAGAACATGTGCATGGCTGAAGCGGTAGCAGATGTTGTTCCAGACGGCTCGCCACCTAATATAACACCTTGTCGGTTCCCCATGTACCAATCGCTGCTTGATGATAAAATAGGATTTGGACGGACTCCAAGTTGGCGGTGGTAACCTGCCGCCGACATCTGATTGGCTAGCAGCTCAGTCGCACTAGGACCACCAGGCATATTGGCTCCTGGAAAATTGAACATCTCCGATAGCATATTTGCAGCTGCTCCTGGGGCAGCCGGGTCGTACATGTTTGGTTCATCTCCTCCTCCTCCATCATGGTCTCCAGGAGCAATTAACGGGTGCGGCCCACCCGATGAGGAATCAAAGCCGTGCACCCGGAGCTTGTCACGGCGGCTCTGCTGTGCGATGTGGGATGATTGCTGCTGGTGGTGGGATGCCTCGTCAGAAAAGGAGAACAGCCCTTGGTGGAACCCCTGGGACATAGAAGAATAATTTGTAGAATGATTCAATCGGGCGGCAGTCTTCAGTAGCTGAGCTGGCGAAACTGCTATTCCCATGCCGCCTTCATCGCTTGCGTTTAGGAACAGAAAATTCTCTCCAACACAACTCTAGCTGAAATTTAGAATAGAAAGAACAAAACAAGGTTAGAGAATTAATACATACGTTAGGTTAGGTTCGTTTGAAAGAGTGCATATTAATGAATTGCAAAAAAGAAAAATATGGGGCTAGCTGTAGTGGATAATCGAGATCAGCGGATTAATTTGCTTATGATCTGGAATAAAAATTGAACTGAAGTACTACTAGTTTCTAAAGATGGAAATAAAGGATCAAAAGGGAGGAAAAACAAGGAATTCAAGGTTTGAAAAATACCAAGAGAACACTAAGAGAGGTGAGTGTGTAGGGTGAAGAGGGAGCTAGAACAAGAACACATCGTTGTTGAAGGTAGACTCCATCTCTGTCTCTCTTTGTCTCCCTCTTTCTTTTTTTTTGGTGCTCTCTTTCACTTTCCTCTTAATTTTTTTTCCCTATTTCTTCTCCACTTAGAGCGCTTCTACAATCGCCTTCTGAAAGGGAAGAGCAAAGGGGAAGGTTTGGAAAAAATAATAATTGTAGGATGGAGGCTAATATTGGACAAAACCAAGAAAGAGAAAGAGAAAGGAAAAGGTCGCTGTTGCTCTCACCTCCTGCTTAGGTACACTTATAATAATCTCCCTTTTTTTCTTTCTTCTACAAAAATAATTAATATACTATTTCTAAAGTAAATGACAGCAATAAGAGAAGGAGAGAGAAAGAGAGAGGAAAAAGTAATAAAACAAAAAGATAGAGATAGAGAAATTGACTAGCACTGCAATTGGTAAATTGACCTATAGGGACACCCTTTCATACTCATTAGCAAACGACTTCTTTTGATCTTCTGTGGCCATTGCATTGCTGAAGTTTATGTTGTCGGTAATTTTATCTTCTTAAACACAACAATACACACATGTCCAGCTCAAAATAATACTAATAATAATACACGCATGTAATTGACTTGGGTGCAAAGCTCATATTTATTGTTAAATAAGGTAGCAGGAAATAGACTGAAGTGTTAGAAATTATCCAGGTATCCTAGACCTTAACTTATTTGCGTCGATTTATTTTTATATATACTTAATGTGCATCAATTGGGTTCTCCATACATTTTCCTTTATTAAAACAATGGTGGGTGGTTCTTCCTTTTCTTTAATGGAGCACACAAACCATTTTTATATCACAAAAACTTTGTATAATAATACTACCCAAAAGATGGAGCCCTATAGCCAAGCATTTTTTTTTTTCCTTTTTCTTTTCTTTTATTGCCTTTGTCTATGTTGACTTGAGAGGGTCTTGAATTGTTAATGCCTATACTCTCAGTGGCAGGTGAGCCCAGAAGAGGGGAATGAAGGGGGTGTTCATGTCATTTCACAACCTACCTCCGAGGCCCAGCTTAAAAGAGAAGATAAGGTTTGTGTGAGCCCCCAAACTAACACCATGAGAAGGATTCCATGGCCTTTTTGGGCCCGGAAAGATAATCTAATCTTTGATCGTCAAAAGACGGCCGTCGGATCGAGATCAGGCTGCCGAGAGAGGAGTGGTCCAGTGCACAAACAACCTCCCTTGCGAAACCCTGTCGGCCAGCCTTAACGGGTGTCGACCCATTACCGTCATGATCAATAATTGAACCGTTGTGATTTAGACCTTGCACCAACTCAATCTCTAGTCTCATAACACACACTGATCATGTTATGTATCCTGTGGTCCCTCTTCAAAAGGTGTTCTATACTAATCACTTGATTGAGTCTTCTAACACCTCCATTTAAAGGTTAATTAACTTTCCTGTGCACTTTTTATGTTTACTTTATTTCCTCCTGGCCAAATGCTCCTTACCACTGCTGACCTAAATTCCATATATAATTTAACTTATTCTTTTGTAGCTTTTTTCCTGGTCCCAAAATTCAGACATCAGTTGATAATTAATTTGTAGCCATGATACAACGTAAGTGACAAATAAATATATTCATTCGAATCTTTACTTCAATAGCTAAATATGTAATTAACATTGATTTTTCATAGTTATGATGAGCATAGTAGTATTATCAGTTTTGAGTTTTGACCATCAATTAAGTATTAGAAACCTAAGAAAACATAATTATGACAGACAATGATGCTGTACTATTAACACCGCAACGACAAGAATCGGACTGGAAACAGTCCTGGGTAGCTAGCTAGCACAAGCCAAGGAAAATTAGTAGTTGATAATATATATATATATATAGATAGTGACTTCTCCTGCTAACACTATCACAATAAAAATCAGAGGAAAAAAAAGGTGGGGATTAACGCTAATCAAACCGAATAGCTGCCATGGCATATATACATGGCCATAGATACTGGCACGTGAGAGGGAAGACAGGTTGGCACGTGAGAAAGGAAGGCATGCAATCACCTAGATGTTTACATATAACTGCCCAAAGGTCTCATTTAGGTTTTCTTCAAGAAATGACCAAAAGCAGAAGGTTGCATCTCTGGGGTTCCCCTACAATTGATAGCTTAATTTCTGGTGATGATCTTAAGTTTAGTGGCTTCTGTTTCATGGGTTTATAACCCTTTTTGCAAGTTATCACAAGGAAAGAGAGGAGAGACATTTTCGGATCTGCTGTTATCAGGACTGTGTTGTTCCACATGCATATATGAAACACCAACTAATTAATATATTAATAATATATATGATCTGTCTTAGGTGAGGTTCATTATTACGTACTCAAATTCATTTTATCATATTATAATTATTTTGAACTTCATTTGTAAGTCTTTCACCAACCATGCATCCTTGGAGAAAAGAAAAATTAAAAGAGCTTTACTGAAAAGTGAGATTAATAATCTTATAATCAATAATAGAAATATTCTAGCTGGGTAATTATTTGATCTCTATATATACACTGGCACCACATAAGAACTCAATTGTTTTTTTTGTTTTATATTTGAATAAAGTGGAAGATCAGCATGATTTGGTTTTGTGGATATTAACTGCAGAAAAAGAAAGAGCATTCATTACTGTTTGCATGAAAGAAAGAAAAGAAAGAAAAGAAAGAAAGAAAGAAAGAAAGAAAGGAAGGAAGAAAGGAAGATAGATAGGCCAATTCCTAAACGGTTTTGATAGATGACAGCGCAACTTTTCCGCACCACCCTTTTTTTCTTCCTATAAATCTGCTTCCATCCATGTGGCGGGTCACTTTCTCCCACTGCCTCCATTGTCAGGTACTTGCTTCATGGGTCACGGTACATATATGCTGCCGCAAAAGCGACGAGGTTTGGTGATATATTATTACCTCTCCAGCGCTTTTGAGATGATGGAATGTATGCCTCAGCATATTTTAACACCACCTCATGATTCATGACTCATGAGTACTTTGATCTTCTGTTAATTTATCTTTTTTTTAAACAAAAATAAGAGTTTAAATTATTAATTTAAAATATTTATAAAAAAATTTATTTAATTTTGAATTTACAACGTCTCATATAAAAAATATATTATTTTTATTATTAGATTAAAAATTAATTCTCCATTAATACAACTTGAACTTCTATGTATGGAAGGAAACGGATTTGATTTGATCTTCAATAATTAATGCTTCTATATTGCTCTTGTATGCACCGACAAAATGACCTTTCTAAAATATTTGACCGCATGCGACTCGCACGCAATGATAATAACATAATGATAATAGATGAAATAAGGAGATGAGACAAGTCAATATACTTTTTAATTTAAGTCTAAATTATTTTGATTTATTATTTTAGCAAATTAACAAAAGGCCAACAACATGTCAATGAATTTTTTTTTTATTTTTCAAATCCTTTTATTTTCATGTATTTTCTTTAAAAAATTTATTTCGTTATCAGAGTAATAATGTCCCTTGAATATTAATCATATTAACATGTAATAGTTGATACATATCGTAAAATCAATATTTCATTTGCGTTGTTCTGTTCTTTTGATAAAAGAAGCTCTATTAATTAAGTTCTAATATATATATTACAATTTTAAGGAAAACGAAATTGGACACAAAAAGGCAAAAGTAGCCTTTAGCAAATGAGAACTTAAATCCATTAATTGAGTCGTTGTTGATAGAGAGAGGATCAACCTTTGTTTTGTTCACTACTAGCTAGAACTAGAAGCACACTATTTGGTGGGACCACACCAAGTCACCAACCTCATGTATGTATATATATATAGCTGTATTTATAGCCCTACGTATTATATATTACATTTTTTTATAAATAAATTATTTTTATGTCTTATATTTTGTACTATTTGTCTGCACATAAAAAATATTTATATTGAATGAATAATTTATTTATATCTGAATTTATAAATGTTTATAGTAAGTATAAAAAATATTTATCGTTTCTTTTTTTGGATGATTATATAAAAATTAAAGTTAAAAATTTTGTTGCGCAAGTATAAATATAATTTGTATAATTTTTTTAATTCTAATAATATATAATATAAATACTTTATCATTAGATATAAATATTTTTAAAAGAAATATAAATATATTTAGATATAAATAAAGAATATAATTAAGAAGATGTAATTATTACTTTATATACTAGAGGGAAATATCAGATATTCAGATTTTACAACGAGTCGCTTTTAGCAATTAACGATTAGCATCGCTCCTATCACGTGCCCTGCGTGGTCAAACACGTGCCCCTCGTCCCCTCTCTCGGAGCCTATAATAAATGTAAAAAAAATAAAACTAAATTAATAAAAGATAAATATAAAAGGATTTTATGCATAACGAAATTAGTACCATTCTATGTGTGGCATAAGAGAGCATGCTTGCCATGGAATGTCTTATAACTTTCTTTTTTAATATTTATAAAGAATTTTCATTTGAGTTTTAAATTTATGATTAAAATATAATTTGTATATTTTAATTAAATCAATATTATGTTTTGCACCAAGTGGCCATCTATATATATATTATGTTCTCTTCTAATTAAGAAATATCCCTTTACAATTTTTACTTTAGTACTTAATGTATTGTATTATAGAAAAATCTTTTTTTTTCTTCGACTTCCTATGAGTTTTAATTTTATAATTTTTGTGGATAAACTATTAATAAAGCCTATAGAAGCTTAAATATAGATATTATCAATTTAAATGTGATTTTTTATAGTTTAGTAAAAGAGGGTCCCATATGTGGTCCGAAGGGAGTTGTTCGGAGAAAATGGCGGTCCTACTTTTTGCGTGTATATAGTCGGCACACGTCTTTATCTCTGCCTCGTCCGCTCGGATGTCGACACATTTTACGGTCATAAAAAAATTTCATGATCTTTTATGGCACATTATATAGTGAGTAGATGTTGAATTTGAAAATTAGTAATTTTTGTTCATTCGCTACATAGATTATTATAGAGATGGCTTTGGGGATACATTTTAAATTGCAACTAGGAACCTCTTAAACTAAGAAATCACATAACTTTCTTATATAAATATGCATAAAAGACCCTATAAAGTTATGTAATCACGGAAACTTCGCGGTAAAATGCATTTTTAATCTTGTGGACTTTGTATTAATTATGTATGAATTAGGGTCCCTTAAAAATAATGCTTACATCAAACTTTTACGAGGAATTGTAAATTATAGAATAGTAAACAAAATTGTTTATCCATAAATATTGAACCAAAAAAAAAACTTTAAGTTTTCAATATTATAGGGAGGTTGCTGGGTAATTTAAAACCACATTGAGAGAAACTTTTATGAATATTTAAAATTAAGAGACTTGATCCGTATTTTTATCTCAATTCTTTTTTTTTTATGTTATAGATACAATTGCTTTCTGAAATCAATTTATTAAAAGGGTACATTTACATGGTCCCCCCCCCCCCCCCTAGCAAATATGGAGTAAGAAAAATTTTGAATCTAAAAATAAAGAAAAATATCTTATTTTTTATATTCATCACATTATTAAAAATTAAAGGCAGAATTTCATATATATCCTTCCAAAATATAAAATTATGTAAATATGATATTATGAATTTTAGAGGGAGAAATATAATATTCTGAATTTTGGATATATTTGATATATGATAAAATTTCATTGGTTAAATATGAGAGTTTTGATTGTTTGGAAGGGTAAATATGACATTATGAATTTTAGAGGGAAAAATATGTAATTTCAAACTTTTAGAGGGGTATATATGAAATTCTTCCAAAATTAAAAGTGTACAAGATTTTGTTTCTTTACTTTTGATGATGAAAATTTTATTTATTACTTATGTTGATCAAATATGAGGAAAAATAATGTGTGCTCCCTTTTTTTCAATGAATTTTACAGTAATCATAATTCATAATCATATACATAAAATCATCCAGGTAAAGTACTATACATTTCGTTGGAAGAAATTACTGTGGAATCCAAAAGAACTTTTTTAGGAAAAAAAATTAGAGGAGTGATAATTGCAATCCTTAACTATACTTTTTATTTGCATTTTATATATATTTATGCTTCTTCAAAAAAATTTAATAATAAAAGTATTTATATCTTATATTATTAAGGATTAAAAGTTATATAAGTTATATTTTTACTTGTACAACAAACTTTTTAACTTAAGTTTTTCTATAATCATCTAGAAAAAAAAGCGATAAATATTTTATATACTAATTATAAATATTTATAACTCCAGATATAAATAAAATATTTATTTAATATAAATATTTTTTATATGCAGATAAACAATAAAAAAAGATACAAAAATAATTTCTTAAAAAATTATTAAATCTTGACATTATTTTTTTAAAATATTTTTTATTAAATTTAAATCTGTATTTTAGAAAAAAAAAAAACTTATCATCGTATCAAATCAGCGGGATTGAAAAAAAATGTTTTCTTGAATTGAACAACCTCCTAGACCAACCAAACTTCACCAAGTCTTATTAAAATATATTATAACATCGACTTTTATGTAAACTTTTGTGATTGAAGTTTAATGAGTCACCAGGTTACGTATTGCACCTTACTAGTTATTAAAAAAAAGAAAAGAAAAAAAGAATGCGGATTTGACAAGCTTTTGGACTCGTCTCATTTTGGGTCCTTAGATTTTGACACAGTATTAAATTAAATTAACTATAAATAAATTAGTTCATTGACTTTTCAAACCCCCCCCCCCACACGTGTGATAGTCGCTGTGACACGTGTGATTATCCTTTGAGTGCGACTGTCTTACTTGGCTCCGCATTTGATACATTTTATTTTTATTTTTATCTTTCGTCTTCTCCCATTGCTTTCTTGCATTCATATCATGTTACCAACATTTATTATTTGTGAAAATAATATCAAGATATTCCTTTCAATTTCCTTTTCACTGTCTCACGACGTTTATATTTTGTTCACGTTGTATATATGGCCATAATTAATGATACTTATTTATAATAACGTAGTTTGAACTCAAAATAAAATAAAAGGAGATTATTTTAATTAAGAAAAAAAATTAAGATGTAAAATTGATTAGATTAGTTATTTCGGGACTCAAATAGCAACTGATTCAGAAAATATATTAATTATGTATAAAGTTTTGGATAAAAAGGGCGATCATAACTCACTCTGACCAACACTAACCTCAAATTCTAGATATGAATTTACATACAAGTCTTATAAATTTTTAATAGATCCACATATGGATCATACTAGATCCAATCCGAATCCGATCCATTGACAGCCCTACCTTCGCCCTTGTTTGTTCATGAATCACACTCTGATGTACGAATGGTTACATGACATTGGTACAGAGAATCTTTTTCTACCAATAAGCTGCTGATAATTACAAGTAGAAATGTCGTCGTCAAGACCAAGTGTACCTAAATGCATCAATGAGATGTGAATCGAATAATTTTGTTTCTTTCCATATGATCTATATACTTGGTTCTCAATCTCTTAATCACGAATTAATTCTTTGTGGACAATTGCATCTTTTTAAAAAGATTTTGAGTTACTAATTGTCATATATAGAGAATCGATCTTCCATTTGATAGCAAATAAAATATTCTTAATACGGAAGAACGTAAATTCGAAATTTATATAATAAATTTTTTGAATATTTAAAATGAAATACTTGACTTTCATATTTACTCAAAAAAAAATATCATAAATAATGACATATTTAAATAATAGTAAAAGTATGATTAGAATGAACATATTTTGCCAAAGCAAAATTTATCTTTTCCTTAGAAATGGTAGTTAAACTATGGGCAATTTTACAATTTATGCATAATTGAATAATATCAAATAAAAATTTCTTAATCTCGAAGTTATTTCATAACTCAAGAGCTTATTCAGCCAGACTCTTTTCACTGAAAATTAGCACCCAAGGGTGCAAATTTTTCTGATATCATTTCGTGAGTTTTCATCCTAGAGACAACTTCGTGGGAAAAAATAATCGAGTCCGACAAAAAAAAATTCCCACGATTTTGTGAAGAAATGGGAAAATTAATGGAAACAATAATCCATCTCATGAATCTCATAAAATGCAACCGAACACATCATAAAATTTTTACTTTCCACTGGATGAAAAATCTCATGATTTTCCATGCAACGGGAAATATCCGAACAAAGCCTAAAAGTTTAGCATTAACCAAGATTTCTTCGCGCCTAGATTTTTGCAGCTATATTCAAAAATTGAAAATGCAAACAAAAGAATCTTAATCTAAAATAAAAAAAAGACTCAAATTTCAAAATACCGAGTTTAATTTGGAACCCAATACTTAAAAATTCTAAAAAAAAAATTTGTTTAAATCCAAATTCGCTTCCTAAAATCCTATTTTTTTTTAACAATTCTTCATATAAAAAAAAACTTACTCCTTTTGCAAAATCTTGCGTTTCATAAAATTATATAATATTAAATAGAAAAAGGGTACGAATACACTCAACAAACACACAAAATTGCAAGTGCCAAGTAATTCTACCTCGACCCCTATATAAAACGCTGTCAGTCCCAGCTTGACACAAAAGCAACGGGAATCTCGGTCACATAAGATCACTCAAAAATAAAAAAAAATAAAAAAAAAGAAAAGAGAGAGAGAGAGAGAGAGAGAGAGAGAGAGGGGCATATAATCATATAGTGGGCCCCACACGGGCTGCCCGTCGCCCTCAGGATATGAAATGGACCGCATGTCGGTCCGACTGTTGCTGCCCCATCTCGATGCCGCTTGCCGCCTCCTTACGGCAACACACAGGACCCGCACTATTCCTCTCCATTTCTATTTTCATCATCCTTTCTCCTTTCAGTTACCTTTTTCTTTCTTTCTTTCTTTCTTTCTTTCTTTCTTTCTTTCTTTTCCCCTCTGGTGCATTATTTATCCTCATGCTAGAAATAGACCCCATCTCTTTGTGTCCGTTTGGAGTCCGTGGGACCACTTCCGCAAAATTATTCCCACTTCCATTGTATTAGTTCCTTTTCTTTCTTTCTTTCTTTCTCTCTTTCTTTCTTTCTTTCTTTCTTTCTTTCTTTCTTTCTCTTTTCCCTCATCTCTCCGTTCTTTTTGACGTTTTTGAAAAATCAAAATGCTCTTTCACTCACTTGCAAGCAGTTGATTTCCTAAAAGGGTTTTGTCGAATGGAATTCGATCTCTAATGTTATTATATGTAAATGTAAATGTAAATGTATGGTTTTTCTGGCAAGGATTTTTCTCAGATAAAACACACATTTGTTTTTATTTGAGAAAAAGATAGAGGTCTAGCCTCAATTTTATTTTAAAATAACAAAAGAATTTACAAGAAACATAAAGGAACAAGAATTATATTTTTTTTACTTGCTCAATAACTTTTATGATGTATTGTTCAACTGAATAGTTAGAAGAAAATATGATATATTATAGATTTGATTTCTTAAAAAAATATCTAAAAAGAAATAATAACAAATTCTCTCTTTATTTTTTTAGAGATTTATTCACTTCCAAATTGGAGAGTTAAAAACTTAGCCCCCCTCCCTTCTTCTTTTTTTCTTTCCATTCCATTCCTTTCCTTTTTCGTCAAATTCAAGCGCACAACTTAAGATAAATTCAAAAAAATCATTGTATAAGTCTATTGTTGATCGAGGTAATTGTTATAGTGACATTCTTAATTGTCAAAGAAAGTTAGGTGAAAGAGAAGTGCCAAAAACTTATGATTTTCAGATAGAAATGAAGTCAAATCATGTACTTTTAAATATTTATAAAATAAATTTATCCGAATTATTAATTTATAATTTTATATATGAAAAATATTATTTTTATTACTAAAAATTCATTATTGATTGAAATAGAATCTCAAAAAGTACAAAAATTGAGATAAGGACATGTTTAGAAAAATCAACTTCACCTATCTAAATTTTGTTAACACATCAAGTGTCATTTTTTTTATTTATCGTTTTGCTCATCACTACTCTATTAGTTTTTCATAAAAGTGTACATAAAATAATTTTGAGTACACTAAAATTTGATTAAAATATATCTAATTTTATTTTAGCTAGATTTGAATTTTACATCGATAGCTCTAGATTAATCTTGAATAGTCTTAAGCTTCTGCACATTTATTTTAATGATAAGTTTTGTTATAAAACATAATTTATATTATAAATAAAGAGAACATACATAAATTAATGATTATAATTCATTCAAAATATAATAACTATTAAAAATTTTATTCTATAACACAATATGACATCTATTTTAATTGATCATATTTTCTTCTTGATTGTCGACTGAAGTCGAATCGATAGAACTTCAACTTATCAACATCATCACATAAAAAATCACAAAAAGAAGGTAACTTGGCTGATATTTGTATATAACCTCAAAAAAAAATATAAATTACACGAATAAGCCTATCGACATGAAATTTAGAAAAAAGAAATAAGAGTCGTGTTAATCGGGTTTATTAGACTGACTATTTCGATTGGGACAAAATTTTGCCAGATCTAATCTTAAATTTGTCTAGATTGAAAAATATAAATAGTTTTCTATTTAAGAATGAAACTGTGCTAGAACAGTTGGTTGTTGAATTGATTAGAGTTTTAATCATTTGATAGCGCCTCATTTTGTGCTTTCATGAAGGTTTTTTATTTGAATGAGAATCCATAAACAATGATAAATTTGACAATTCTGATAATAGTCTTATAAATAAATTTGAAAAGATTTTAGAAAAAGAAAAAATTATAGACATATTCTGAAATTTATATAATAATCTTTAAATACATTTGAAAAGAGTTTAAAAATAAAAAAATTGGAATTATAGTTTAGTAACGATTCAAATTTCATGTAATTTAAGTATTATATAATATTTCATAGAAGACAATTCAAATTTCACACAATTGTCTAAAAAAATATTTAAAATAAAATGCCCTGTAATGTATTATTATTTTTATTTTATTATGTATTTTTTGGCAATGGTGTTTGTTTGGTTAAAGCTGCCACAGAGGCCTATTCTCATTTTATCTTTCAATATTGAAAGATTAATACATACTCTAATTTTTCAAAAAATAATTTAAAGTAAACAAAATTAAGAACAGTTTAGCATATATTGATTTACTTTTTAAAATAGATCTAAAAAGAATTTGATCTTAAAAAAACGAATTTTTAGTCAAATTGGATTTAATTAATGCCATTGCCTCAAATTGATTAGTCGTCTGATTGATAAAAGAGTCAATGGACAAATCACCATGTATAATGTATTTAGAGGATATTTTGTTGTTTTGAACAATTAGTCAGTTGTCAAATTCCATTAATTAGATAACTCTTTTTTCATACTATACAATATTATTTATTTGGTTCATATCTTCTTCATAGAGGGATGACAAAATTTGATCCGATCTAAAGGATTTATCTAATCCGATTTGATTTGATTTTTTTTGAATGGCAAATTGATCTGAATTCAATTCAAGATGACTCAAGACCTAAACATAACTAAAATTGAATAATTCAAAATCCAATCCAATCCGTGACCCTATAATTATTTAAAGTCAAACTGATCTGACCTGACTTGATCTGATCCAAACATATCTCGAATCCATTTGATACCATTTAAAAATAATAAAATCTAGCTTTGGAAAGGACCAAAGGACCCCGCCCCCCAACCTGTCCAAAATCCAAACGTGATTCAAAGCAGGATAACCTGAAACACAATCCGACTTGTGATCCGATAATTCTCTAAAATCAAATTATCCTGATCTGATCTGAATCCAACCCAACTTGTGCTATTGCCATCTCTACTTCATCATCTGAACTTCAAATTGATGATCTCATACTCAACTAGACATTAATAAAATTTTCACTTATTTGTTAAATATGATTGATTGTGTACATTGTAACTACTTCATAAATGCAAATTATGAAGACCTTCAGATTGATTGGATATCTAGATTTGAAAGTTTTGGTTTTTTTATATTTATTGCTAATGATCTTTCTCAAAGTGTAAGTTTTTAATTGGATGTCTAGAGAATTTTTCTAATTTATTGAAAGTGATTGATTTTTTTTTTACTTTGTAAATGTTTCACAAGTGTAAACCACGGAGAGTTGTTATTATGTTATTTTTATATTTCTCATCGAATATGATTTTAAAACCTATCAACAAATTATTAAGAATAAAAAAAATAATAAGTAGTTGCATATCCATTTTTTAAGATATCTAAAAATGTTTCTATTTTATTTTCTTTTTCTAAGAAAAAAAAGACATATTCCATTCTCAAATATATAAATAACTTATGTTTGATTTGAGAATTTCTATATATTAAAAATATGGATGTCAAGTTATCAGAAAAAAATCTGACTATCAAATGCATAATGATTAATAGTTTGTCGATATCCTATATGTCAATTAAATACACGCATAATATTTTTACTACACTGATTGCATCTTTCCATATTATCCGTCCATCAAACACACATCAATTCCTACAACACCGATTACATCTTTTCCATACGGAATCGACACATCAACTCCTACAACACTGATTACATCTTTTCCATACGGAATCGTCGCATCATCTTTTACAACATTGAGAACATCTTTCGATACAAAATCGCCACATCATTCTCTACGACACTGATTGCATCTTTCCATACAATATCGCCACAAGAGATCAAGAAGAGATCGAGAGAAGAGATCGAGAGAGAAGAGATCGAGAGAGAGAGAGAGATCGAGAGTGTGTGTGTAATAGAGGCATCTCGAGGTGCATGCAAATGTAGTTGTCATGGCCCTTCACATTGTACGAGATGCAAGAATGCAATTGGAAGTTTAGAATGGAGTTCGTACCCCATGTACACTTTTGGCGCCCAATAATTGGTCCGGTCCTTACCGCTCAGTAACATGCGTGTCAGTATGTTTTGCCTGTAAAGACAATCCCATGTAACTTCTTTCCTTTATCATGTAGGAATCATCACAAATTCCCCCTTCATTTTGCTACTTTTGGAGGACCCCCTTCTCTGAACGCTGCAGAAGAACAGAGTTTCAGTTTTTTTTTTCTTTGACTATCTTTCAAATGTGGCATGGCACTGAATTTTATTTGGCGCTGGATTTTGCATAAGGTGGATGTTTCAAAACTATGAATGCCTAGTTTATGCTTAAGGGGTCCATTAATTTGGATATTCATGCAACTATAGTATTGTAACCACTTTATTGATTGCTTTCACTTGCAAAAATTTTTTTTTTTGTTTTTTTTTTTTGGGGGATGAAGGTATGGTGTGCGGGTGCTATTTAGAGGTGTCAATTTTTGACCTGGTTCGATCTGATACGAAATGACTGAGAGAAAATAGGTTGGGTATGGGTCAAAATTTTTTGACCCATCTTGGATCAAGTTGGGCCGTTAATTATGTTTTTTTAGATTAATTTTGAAATTTTGTATTAATTAAGATTTATTTATATACTAATTAAGATTACATTATATAAGTATATAAAAAATAACTATTAAATATTTAATCAATCTACTTGAATCGACTTGTGACTTGTTCGGGTCAGATACAGATTAAAGAATTTTGACCCGAATTAAATTGAGTTGGATCGAGTCAGATCAGGTCAGATAAAGAATAATAATAAAATAATACCGACTCAACCCGACCCGTTAACACCCTAGTGCTGCTTTAGGCAGCCGCTATTCCTCACCAACACTCCTAATATTTCTAATGACAAATTCACCCCCTTCTCTAAATTCTTTGAAATTTCTTTTTTAGGTTCATGTACTAAAACTTTATATATATTTCACAAATGAAATATTTTTTTGATAATTTCAAAAATTATAAATTAAAAGAATGACTACATATGGTAAATAAATGAGTTCAAATAATATTATGAAATATAATTAAAATAAGATAAAATTTTATATATACCCTTCTAAAATCTCAAAATACATATTTCTCCTTCTAAAATCTCATAATATCATATTTACTCTTTAAAAAAAATAATAACTCTCATATTTATCCAATCCATTATTTATTCCATGAAAAGTGAATATCCATTTCACACTCATGATGAGCACAGTAAATCCATTTTAACTCTCATATTTGCTGTATTTTGTTCATATTTATTTGTCTCTCTCATATTCCTCCGATCTGCTTAATTATTGTCAAATGATTTTAACACTTCTTCTACTAGTAAAAGGCAAGTACATACTATTTTAGTTGGTTATAATCGATAAACAAACACAATTAATTATAAAAAATATGAAAATTCTAGTAATTTATATTTATATGATGCTCAATTTAGTTTTCTTTTCTTTATTTTTTTTTATGAAAGATGCTCAAATTTTGTTACTTAATTTGTTGAGAGGAAGGGCTATAATGGTCTATAATTTGTTGATTAATATTATAATCTAAAGTTTTAGAGATTTAACCATGAGTAAATTGCATATTTAAGTATATTTGATATATCTTACAATTATATCGGACAAATATGAGAGTTTTTATATTCTTGAAGAATAAATATGATATTATGAATTTTAGAGAAAGAAATATGTAATTTCATGATTATAAACAAATGTACGTCAAATTATGTCTTAAAATAAGTTTTGACACATCAAAAAATTAGTAATAAATTTCATGTTTAATGCTTAACCTGTTATGCTCTCTCAAAATGAAATGAAAGCAAAAAAGAATCATGCTTGTTTGGAATAAGCCAAGAATATATACATTTTCATGAAGAGAGCCATTCTCCAAAAAGAGATATTAAACATTATTTAATTATTATTATCGGTAAAGTAATTAAGTTCAAGTCTAATATCTTTAGAAAGCAAGGGTAAATCCTTCATTTGAAATTTGAAGAAGTATTTAAAGAGAAATTATCATTGTTTAAAATAGCATCCATAGTATTTTGTGAAGATTAATTGAAATAAGTGTCACTGATGTAGTTATCCACTTTTGACCTAAAATATTTGATAAAAATATATTGTCAATTTCAAGATAATTATGAAATTAATTACATCTCATCTAGTTAACATTTTGACATAACCCTCTGAATGTAGTTGTGCAAAAAGGGAATTTCCTATATATATCACCATCCAATTAAAGTATATACATCTTGACATTTTCAACCAAATAATACAAGTTATATATAGGAAGAAATTTATCAATTTTCCCAGAAATACATTGTCATGCTCATCTAAAAACTAACATTGATGTTGGTAGGGGCTAAAAAAAAGAAAAAGGGTTAAAAATTGATACAATAAGTATCAACATAATTAATGTGAAAAGGTGATGTATGGGTCCAATCTACCAATTTTCATATAGTAGTAGCATATATTAAAAAAAAAGAGATCACTCAAAGGGGCCCACATATCTCAACTTCTTGTTTGCTTCTGAATAAAATTATCTTTTCTTTTAGTATCACCACAAATAATAAACAAGTAAATATCTCACACCTAATTTGTCCGGATTTTCTGTTGACACAACTTTGTATATTGTTATCTAGGAGCTCAGTTTGAGTTGAATTTTAATAATTAAAAAAGAAAATGTCAATAACTCTTTCATTTTAAAAAAAAAACAAATATAAAAAATTGAGCATTGTTTTATTGCACATGAATAATTTTTTTTATTAGTTGTATCAAAGTTATGCTGCTCATCTGTGAAAATGAATTATTTACTTAGAATATATTTTTAGAAATTCATGTAATATATACATATTAAAAAAAATCTATATATCAACTGAAACCAAAACAACAATGTACACGAGTGAACGCAACACTGATTTATTTTTTTGAGATAAAAATAAGGGTCAATCCACTCAAATTTAAATGTCATAAAAGACTTCTATCCGGATTTTGAACCTACAGCTTCTCACACGGAGAGCATTATTTTTTACCACTAGATCAAAGACTGGATCTCAGATTTTTTTTTTCTAAAAATTCCTTGTTAATTATTAATAAAAAAATATTATTATTATTTTGCAAACCGTATTAATTAAGTATAATATATGTATTTTATAGGTGTTGTTACATAGTCTTTGTCAAGGAAAGATCAAGAAGGGGAAGCTCATTGTACTTTGTCTCAATCAAAAGTTATCTTGGAGTTTTTCTCTGATTCCACGCGTCACCATTATTATTAAAAACAAAGCCAACTTGCCACAAATATTTTACTTCCTCAATTTCAAGTCTCGTGACTGATCCTTCACACCAAACCTTTTTTGTTTTTCTTTTTTTAATCGGTGAGATCTAAATTATTTTTAAGATAGATATAAGGGTTAAATTATTTAAATTTAAATTAATAAAAAAATTATGTGAATTTTGAATTTAGGATCTCTCATATTAAAAATGTAATTTTTGTCACGTATTAAATTAAAAATTGATTCTCATAAAATATAAAATTATTAATGATCAATTGAATTTTCGACTTACAACTTAATTTTTATATTTTAGTAATCTGGTAATTGTTCAAATTTTATTTTTAAAGTTAAAAACTTTATTTGATAATAAAGTTGGACGACTCGATTTCATCTTTATCTGAAATATTTTTTGTTGGTTGTATTTTTACAAACAATCTCTTATATATGCAAATAATTTGAGGGACTATACTGCAAGATTTGCACTTTGAATAAATATCCATCCTGACTAGTCAATGGTCATTCATGCATTGATTTAAAAATAAGCAAACGACCAGTCATGCTTTAAATAATGGCCTCTAATTGGCCCTTAATTAAATGATATTAGTTGGAATTTTTTTTCAAATTATATATGAAAATTGAAGAAAAATGATAGAAGAAGCAAAATGCAACATCTCATATTATAGCTAATGGAACGAATAACTAATGAGAAATGTAAAGAATAACGATGATTATCACTTATATTAAATATTTATCAAGGACTATAATGCAAAATTGGCACCTTGATTACGACTGCCCATGTGTCGATTTATAATGAAAAAACGCCATGCATGCATTAAATTGCATGTAAATGTAATTAAATCAATTTATTTGGAATAATTATCAAATTATTTATGATAATTGAAAAAACAATAATGTTATGGAAGATCTTCAAACTTCTGATTTGTGACAAATTAGCCCATGAACTTTTATTTTTTATAATACCCCCCAGCTAATTTACTAGAGAATTTTAATTTTAAGTATGAAATAACAAAATACCCTTGATAATGTAGTTGAATCTGTAAGTGTAATTGACCTCGGCATTTATTTCGTAATTGGATATGTGTTTTTTTTATTGTTATTCAAAATAGTTTTGTCATATATATTAGTTTATCTTTATATTTCTGTCAAAATATTCTCTACTTCTACCTTCATACTTACAAGATAAAAAGTGTTATTAAATTTCAACTACACAATCACAATTAGAAAAGAGGAGGGATTAAGTGACGATGGTTATTTTGACAATTTTGATAATGATTTTTCAAATAAATTAAAAAATAAAAAATATTTTTTTTTGTATATGTATTCTTGTATTTACATAATGATTTTGTATATTCACATTTCATATAGCGTCATTTGATATTTCATCAAAGATCATTAAATATGGATCATTGTAAATATCATGCAATTTTAATGATCTTTGATGAAATAACAAATGATACATAAATTTAATGAAATTTGAAACACAATCAATATATACGTCCATAATTTTTTTTTCTATTTTTAAATTCTTTTTGAGAATTTATTTGAAAATCCATTACCAAAATAACCATTGTTTAAGTGATCCCTCTCCATTAGAAACTAGTTAAACTATATTAGAAGAAGTTTTTGCTCCCCTTCCAAAAATTAATTGTCCATTTGTGACAAGCAACTTCCCTCATTAAATTAACTTAATAATACTGACTTTATCAATAAATGAGGAATTTTTACATTTGTTGAATTTTTCAATTTTAATTTGAAATTAGGAACAAAAATATTCATTAAAGACTAAATGTTAATCATATTCTGCACTTCTTGCTACATTTCTTTCCTAAAAAAGTTGTCTATATTTTGGCTCTAACTTGTAAAAATATAAAATTATTACTAAATTAGTATTATGTTAAAAAATCATTTGATTATTTATCACCACAAAACTTACCGTGGTAAAAAATATTGATGATCCAAGAATAATTATCAAAACTAAAATTTCCAAATTTTTTTTTTTGATGTAGAATTTCAAAAGTTTTTTTCAAGCATGAGATCAAATCATGTTCAATACAGATAATTGAATTTCAAATCTATATATTACCTCTTCTTTGTAAAGCTAATTGTCACAAAACAAAAATTCAGAAAGGTTTGTTATCAAGACCTCTCTAATTTCTTCCCAAATTGTGACACATCTCAAATCCGACAGGTCAAAATTCAATTAAAGGGACAAACAAGAGATGACACTTTGGACTTTTCAAAGCGAGGTATATATGCATGCATCTTAATCAAATTAGATATAAGTCAACTTAATTTTACAATGTTTTCTAAGTAGTTGTCTTATCCAGACATGTTTCTACTGGTATGAAACGACAGGGGGGAATACAAAATTACCACCCAAATTACGTACCAAATTAAAAAAAATATATAGTATGTTTTATGAAAAATAATAATGTACATTATTGTTCCTATTCTAGTTATGGAAAATTCACATATGCTGCCATAATTTTTTATGATAATTTGTTGTCATTAAGTCAATGACAAATGAAATCTACAAATTAATTATTAAAAAAATCTCTCCTATAAATTAAAATCTGAATCGTTGTGATGAAAATAAACCGTTATGATTTTATAACAGCAAACCGCCATAGTCACGTAATGGTAGCAGATACGGACTCTAATGTACTAAGAATTTGTACAATAATTGATGGCTTTAAAAGAAGTACTCATTGCATTACTATGCTTAGAAGAGAAAATTAAGAGCATGACGTACTAACCTGGGGCTTCTCAGGACCCAAATAATTGATTGGCCTTGTCTTACTAGAAATTCAGATATATCAGATTTAGTTTTAAGTGAGCATTACTTTTCTAGATTCATAAATTCAAAATGGTAAGAGAAGTCAGTCAGAATGGGTAATTTGTTTTAGAGATTTTCTCAGTGAAAGCTGCGCAGTAAAACAGTATTTTTCTTTTTCTGGACAATTGTTAGAATATATACATACATAAAATAGATTACATATGATGATTGATATGCAGCAGTACAAAATTACCATGAGGAATATGTTGATTTGGAATTCTGGACAAATTCTGGTATATCCGTACAAGTAGACCGCAACAGCAGCTGCCTGCAACTGCAGCTTGGCAGTAAGTAAGTAACTGCAAGAACAACTGCTGCAATTACATGACGTGCAGTGCAATAGTGCACATATACCTGAATAAAGCAAAGCAAATCCAAAAATATATTTTGTGTATATGTAATACATATGGTTGCTTGGAATATTAATACTGCACGGTGGTCCAGTGATCTCATCACGGGCCTTAGTTTATACCCTTTTTTTTCTTCTTATCTGTATAACGACAATAATATTATTACAACTGTTGCATATATGGTTGGTTAATATATTATTCCTCCAACTTGATCCTGTCCTGTGGGCTAGCTAGCTGTGGTTATTCCCTTATTGCCTCCCTGTTAGATAAGTCAACATCTCTGCTTGTTAGTCATTTTCCTTCTTTGTACACCTTTCTATCATCAGTTCTTTCTTAGTTTTTTGTTTATTGGATGAATTCTATAGTTAACATTCCCTTTTATGACATGGTCTGGCCCCTACTGGTTTCAGGTTTCACTCTGCCGCATCATTATTTCATGATCTGCAGAGGAGGGGTGGGGGTAGGAGGGAAGGGGGGAGAGAGAGAGAGAGAGAGATGGTGAAATTCCAAGATAAGAAAGTGACATGGAATAGCTGCAAATTGTGCATGTAGACCCCATATGTACCTTTGGAGTTAGGATCTTCCTCCTATTTTTGATCTCATGCCATTAATAATTGGACTAAACCCTATTTTTCGGAAATTAATGTGAGGTCGACGTGGACCCGTCAGTGGACGCAACCAACAAACAAGGAATCGACACCTGGCGAGGTGGTCCCCGCATTGACGCTACAAACAAATGATGGACTGTGTCAACAATCGGCGCGTTTACGGGTGGACAGAACCTGGTAGGTTTGTTATGACTTGTGAGAGAATTTTTCTGAGGAAGGTGTTGTGGTGGTGGTGGCTCAAAGCATGGGGCCCCATGAGGCCAGAAGTGGGGCGCGGGGGGGGGGGGGGGGGGGGGGGAGTTTTAAATGAGTTAGAGTGCATGGGGCCAGCAGCCTTTGTCTAATTGTAAAGGCACCATTAAACAATTTGCACATTGAGCTGTCCATCTCTGATGTTTTAAATCAGTGGCACCCCACATGCTCCTATTTGGACTTATAATAAGGCTTTAATGGGCTGTGGGCTTGCTATCATTGGCTGTCATGACTTTCTTTCCAGGCCTCACTCTCACAAAAGCTTTTGCAAGTACGCTTTTGCACCTGCTTTTTGGTGCCATGTATGTTTCAAAAGTATTCAAGTCTTGCTGTTGCATGACACAAACAATGAGTATCAGTAGACTGTGCATGTTGTTTTATAGGAGCATTTTTGGTTGTCAGTCAGAACTTGCAGAAATACATGAAATATGAAACTATGTTTTCAAGATTATTAGTTGGATGCACTGGATTTTACAGAGGTGAAAACAAAGTATATTTGACAATATAATTATAATGTCATATCAAACAACCAGCAAGCAAAGGAGCATCCAAGCCCCTCTATGTGCCCATATATTTAGAGGCTCAAAATTAATAATAAGAAATATCAAGGTTAAAGATTACATATTACTGTTAGGCTTTTATAGGCTGATTTACAAACTTAAATTTACCATGTCCATGTGTATATTTTGATTAATAGGCTTGGAGCCCATTATGGGTAGTAATAGGTTAAGCGCAAAACCAGCACAAGGCTAATTTACACTATTTATACCTAACCTAGCTCACAATTATATTGGGCTTTAAGAATTGTATTTTTCTCAAAATAATGCTTTTACAACTAGAATGATGGTTATATTTATATGTTCCATTATTGATTATTGGACAGGAACTGCCAAGTAACCAGGCTTATTGCTCAAATTCTGAAGGCCTCAGGAGTTGGATTTGATTTTAATTCAGGTGATGGATTAGCAACTGCAGCAAGCTGAGGATCTACAACAGTTTAGACTTGATAAAAAAATGGTTGGGGATATTTTGATAATTATTAATTGTTAATATTGACAATGAATTTTCACATAATTTCAAAAAAAAATTAAAAATAAAAAAATTATGTTCATATTTTTAAACTTATAGATTGATTGTGTTTAAAATATCATATAATTATTATAAGTGCCGTTTGATATTCCATCAAAAATTATCAAAATCACAAGACATTTACAACGGTCTATATTTAATGATTTTTGATGAAATATTAATTGACATATAAATTGTATGAAATTTAAAAGACAATTAATCCATAAGTCTAAGAATATGCCTGTATACTCTTCTATACTTATGAATTTTCAAAAATTATTTCGAAATTATTTGAAAATTATTGTTAAAATTATCAAATTAATATTTATCAAGGGATCTCTACCCATAAAAAATAGAATTCCTCATATGTGTTGATAGTCTACAGAAATGTTGTTTTGAAATGTTGTTTTGAATTTTGGGGAGCGGTTTAAGTGTTTTCAAATTAGCTAGATCCTTGCCATTGAGTCTAGCTAATTGATTTTGTGTTGGTTTTTGTTTGTAATTTTCTAGTTGACTATTTCATTTACAATGAAACAGGAGCTCTGCACCTTTTTTTTTCCAAAAAGAAAAATACACATATATATTGCATATTGAGCTTTAAGACTACATCATTACTACGGACAAATTAAATGGTAGTATAATGATGATTTCCAATTGTTAATTGAACTGTTCAAAGGCACCTAATTAGTCAAAACCAGCATGTGCAAAGTGCAATTTTAAACTAATTCAACGGCGTAAATAGCATGCAGTTTAAAGTTCAAATATGCTACATCTGTCTGTATATCCTATATGTATTTTGTTTGACTTCAAATCTTCAATTCAAGTGACTTCTTGGTTGGTACAAAAAAGTCTAGCAAAAATATCTATGAAGATTCAACAATGAAATTTAAATTTTTTATATTTAATAGACATGATAACGAATTATATCTGATGAAACAATTCAAAATAAAAGTAAATATTTTCCAAGTTAATTCGGATTAAACAATATATGGTATGAAGAATGTATAGGAGGTTGTAAAAACTTGGCCAGAGATTTTGTTATGAATATTTAAAGTTGAAAAATTTGAACTCCATTTTTATCTTAAAAAAATAAGATGAGTGATAGTTTCACTCTTTATTTGCACCTCAGATAAATTTATATTTCTTTCAAAAAATATTTATATCTAACAATAAAAGTATTTATATCTTGTATTATTAAGATCAAAAGTTATGCAAGTTATATTTATACAGTGTAAATATAATCATCTAGAAAAAAAAGTGATAAACATTTCTATATTAATTATAAATACTTATATATAAATTCAGATATAAATAAATCATTTATTTAGTATAAATATTTTTTATGTGCAGATAACGGATATAAAATATAAGATGTAAAAATAATTTCTCAAAAAATAAATTACAAAATGATGTTACCCAAAGATGATTTAAATCATCTAGATTTTTGGGTTGGCTCAAATTTATAACCATACACCCGCAATTTTGAACTTTTAATCTTAAAAAAAATTAAGAGCACTAATATGTATGAGGTATTTATATTACTAGGTGGGGCCTATCAAAATGTCAATGGTCTTTTGTTCTCTTTTACTCACCCCCACAAATATTGACCTCGTTTGTATTTTGATTTTCCAATTTTTGAGAGCAAGAGAACTAACAAATGTCATCCTCTCAAAAACACTTCACACTTGGAAGGTGGAAAATGTGGATGTTGACTATCACATTTTCCAGAGAAAAATTATATTGGCGAGTACAAGTACTGAGGAGCAGAATTACTAAATAGAAAAAGGCACTTTTGTTAATATACCCTTTTAAAACATTACATTTGTATAGATACAAGTAAAAAAAATTACATCACTAATTAAATGAGAATGCCTTCAACTAATTACTTATATTCAACCACAATAATTATCTTTAACCACAATAATTATCTTTATAGACATGGAATCCCATGAAAAATGTGATAAAACGGCGGTTTTGTTGAAATTGTTGAAAATTTTTGCTCAAATGTCATGGAAAAAATATATTTCCGATACTTTCAAAAATACTTCTCGAATAATATTAAAAAATAAACATGTTGCACGGTGTTTAGAAACTAATTATGATTGAACTGAAATTCTCATATATTTCAATGAAAAGGAACATACCAAACATGCCTTAAATTTAGAAAACAAATTTAATTTAATGATATAAACAAATAATTTTAGTTTTGAGTATCATTGTGTTTAGTAGGAGGGATAGAAGAAAGAAAAATAAAATTTTATAAACTAATGTTGTTTAGTTCGATATCTAATATAAATTAAAATTATGATAAAGAAATAGGAGCCAAAATTTATAGAGATTATTATGTTAATTTATTGAAAACTTCATGGGAATTAATAAATAAATCTATATAGACATGTATATATAAAGGCAACATACGAACAAATAAATTTTTCTAGATTGGCAAAAAAAAGAGTTTAAAAATTCTGACATTGTTTTACATACTTTAAAATAATTTATTTATTAATTAATTATTTTGTAGTTGATCCGAACAGATGAGCGAATTTTTGAATGGTACATATTTTCTAAACAATAAAAATAATCTATAAATTAGGAATTCATTAATTTTTTGTCAAAAAAATTTGAATAGAATAGAGGGTCTGATGTGCAAAATGCAAGTGGCGGAAACGACCAAACAAATGCGATGTGGACGGATAGATAAATAATAGCAACCTTAAAACTAGACGCCGGAGACGCTCTCTCTCCATTTCCATTAACCCCTTTTCTACCCATCTCTGTTCTCTCTCTTTCTCTCACGCAAACACAAACACAAGCGCGCGCAAAAGAACACGCAGAGACATGGCGATGTCAGCTCAATTCGGATTGGGTAGTTTCACCTCTGGTCTTCTGGCTCCACCAGCGACTGGAGTGCGCTCCGCTGGATTCCGACCACCGATGAGCGTCCGGTGCGCCGCGGCGGGCGAAGAGTCATCCTCCTCCACCGCGTCTTTGCCCTTGGACTCGGCGGAGTTTGATAAGAAGCAATTTAGACATAATTTGACAAGGAGCGATAATTACAATAGAAAGGGGTTTGGATATAAGAAGGAGACGCTTGCGCTCATGGACCGTGAATATACCAGTTAGTCTCTTTTGAATTTATTTGTTTATTTATGTTTTCTCTTTTTTGCTTATTTGAGTAACTGGTAGAATCTGCAATTTGTGATGCACTCTGTTGAATTGAAACCAGGATCGTTGCTAGCTCACCAATCTGCAAGTAAATAAGCTAAGAAATTCTCTGATTAGTGTGTGAGATACTTGATGCACGATCTGTACTCGATGAGCTTGTTTTCCTGTGCAGGCTGCACAATCTAGGGATGATTTAATTACTTAGATATTCCATACGCTTACTGATAATGAATAATCTAATCGGGATGATAAGGTAAAATGATAACCCTTGAGTGAATCCCTTTTTGTCTGAAAGATACTTGCACTAAATGCACAGGTCCGGATATGAGAAAGATTCCCTATTAAAAAAGATACTCAATTTGATAATATTATTGAAAAACGAGTTTTCTGCTCTTTGAAATTAATGGGCTATTATTCAGGATGTATGCTAAGGTAGGTTATACTTTATGAATTGTATGTTAGAATCACCCTAATTAATTTATCCTGTTCGAAGAATTTTTCTTGATGATAATTAACAATAGATCATGAGTTATATCTTGTGAACTTATTCAAGTTCTGGACATTACATCTTTTATGGCCCTGAAAAACTTTTATTTGATAATTGTAGGCGATGTGATAAAGACATTAAAGGAGAACGAGAACGTGTACACATGGGGCAATGTGACGGTGAAGCTAGCAGAGGCTTATGGTTTCTGTTGGGGAGTCGAACGAGCAGTACAGATAGCATATGAGGCCAGAAAGCAGTTTCCTGAAGAAAGGATGTGGATCACTAATGAGATCATCCACAACCCAACGGTGAACAAGGTTGATTGATTTCTAAATAACAATTTGGTCCTTGAATTTCATGTTCCGATTAGGAATGTCGGCAAAGATACATGGCAAATTATGATGCATGGAAATAAACCCAGCATTTCTTACTTTTGTGACTCAGCGAATGCTCCTTACTATCCTAATTCTTTTTTACTTAATCCCAAATCAGACTCTAATCAAGTTGAGCTTGATGTATATTTTGGTAAACTCTAGATATAGAGGAACTTTTTAAATACCAGGGGAGCAGCTTTAAAAGTATCTGGAGGCTACATTTATTAAAATTTAAACTAATGTGTTATATATGTATTGGGTGGCAGAGGATGGAGGAGATGGAAGTGAAGAACATTCCAGTAGAAGAAGGTAAAAAAGATTTTCAAGTTGTCGACAATGGTGATGTTGTCATTTTACCTGCTTTTGGAGCTGCTGTTGATGAAATGTACACTTTAAGCCAGAAACAAGTTCAAATTGTCGATACCACATGCCCTTGGGTTTCTAAGGTAAAATTTCTTCCCTGGTAGTTCAAATGCATATTAAACTGAAGTAGCATTGAGTTTATTTGGTTATAATCCATATTACAGGTGTGGAACATGGTAGAAAAACACAAGAAGGGTGATTATACTTCAATTATTCATGGTAAATATTCACATGAAGAGACTGTTGCCACTGCCTCATTTGCTGGAAAGTACATTATTGTCAAGAACATGGCTGAGGTACCATTTTCAGTTGTTTAATTGTTATATGAAATGCTTCATTAATGGAAGAACTATTTTACTGACATGATCAATTACAGGCCACATACGTATGTGATTACATTCTTGGAGGTAAACTGGATGGTTCCAGTTCTACAAAAGAGAAGTTCCTTGAGGTACCAAATAACCTCCAATTATCATTTGCCTCAATGTACTGGTATAATATTTAAGATGATTTGCATGTACTCAATTTAAATAGTGTATCACTTTAATGTGGAGTTTATTGCAGAAATTCAAGAATGCTATTTCTCCTGGATTTGACCCTGATGTCGATTTGGTCAAAGTTGGAATTGCAAATCAAACTACTATGTTGAAAGGAGAAACTGAAGAAATAGGTATGTGTTTGCTGGTATACTCAAGTAGTATATAATCAATGTATCACTAGGTGACTTTGCTAAATTTTTCTTTTGCGTGTACATTTGTTATGGAAATCAGGAAAGTTGGCGGAGAGGACAATGATGCAAAAGTATGGAGTGGAGAATGTAAACAACCACTTCATTAGCTTTAATACAATCTGCGATGCTACTCAGGTATGTCCATTTTCATAGAGATGTAATTTGGTGTCTAAGTAACACTTAAATTTCATATGGTTGTGTTTTATCAGAGGTAGATGATACATGGAAACCATCTTTCATGATACTTTTTAATAAATTACAAATCAACAGAAAATATGCTTATTACTTATTAGTGATGTTGGTATGAGCAGGAGAGGCAAGATGCCATGTACAACCTTGTAAAGGAGAAAGTGGACCTGATACTAGTAGTTGGAGGATGGAACTCTAGCAACACATCCCATCTCCAAGAGATTGGTGAGCTCAGCGGCATCCCAACTTATTGGATCGATAGTGAAGTTAGGATTGGACCCGGCAACAAGATCAGCTATAAGCTTAGTGTATGCTTTTTTACTTTATTGTTATTTTTTGGGTCATTTACATTAGTGTCATACCATCGCCTTAAAAAATTGACAGTTCCAACCATCTGTTGCTATTTTATTTTTCTGATTTTGTTTGTGAAATATCTTACTATATGGGCTACAATTGCCCACTATATCTCATATTATAGATAAACAGATATTTCTGTTTGGAAAATTTGCGAGTAACACTTTATTGTTGAAGTACAAGTTTGGCCTCAGATTTACTAAATAACCAATTTTTTTGGACAGCTGTACTAAAACGTTTAACAATTTGTCAAATTCATACAGGCATCCAAATTTAGTTGATTTGAGTTGAGGGTTGGCTAAAAAAGCAAAATTTAATTGATCTGTGCACAAAATCTCAAGTGTTAATGGCACTTGCCTACTCTATCACACAATCTAATCTTTTATGAACAAATATTTTAAATATTGTTTGGTTCTGTTGCAATCATGAGAACAAAGGGTGGTCATTTGAACATATGGTCACATTAAATGTTATTTGCAAAATGCCCACTTCTTTTGTTGAAAAAAGTGTGAACTGTTATCCAATTCACAGCATGGGGAGCTTGTCGAGAAGGATGATTGGCTACCTGCTGGTCCCATCACAATTGGTGTAACTTCAGGTGCTTCCACTCCTGATAAGGTCAGTTGTTTATGAAAATCAAAATCTAAGCTGTAATTTTTTTATAATTCTGTGAATCTTTTTCTAGTATAAGGCATTAGTATCTTTACCAATGTGCTTGTCTCTTTTGATAAAATAGGCAGTGGAGGAGGCTCTTAACAGAGTACTTGACATCAAGAGCGCAGAATCCTTTCAGCTTGTGTAAACATTGCTAGAAATGCATGTAGTTTTGTGGTATAGTAATTAGACCAATAACCTGATTCTGTAAAATGCCAAACTTCCGAGATTTGTATAAACTTGCGTAATCAGTATTGTGCTGTATCTGCCAGATGATAATGTAATCAAGTCTTCTTATAAGTAATTAATAAGTTTCCATGTGACATCCTTGGCAGACTGTCAAGTTTTTGAAAAAAGTTGCCATGTGACGGTAACATGACATGATTTTACTGTATCTTCACAAAAAAAAAAGGGTCAGAAAAACAATATTTGAAAACATGCAGTTTTGGTACGGTTAAGAAATCAAGATTAGATCTCTTAACTATTTTTTTACTGGCTTAATCAAAGAATGGTAACTTGTTAACTTCTGTAATAATGATTGAATTGCCACATCCCTAGTCTTTTATCATAACATCTGTCAAGTCATGAACGCCACCTAAATATGAATTTTGCATTCCTCTGGGTTTTGCAACTTCCTCGGTTCCAACTTGAGTACAGTATGAGAATGTATCCGGAAATATTATGGATATAAAAAAGAGAAAAAAAAAGCCGAAATTTAAGAGCCAAGAATTAATGTGGATATGTTTCAAGGGTTGAAGAACTAATATGAATAAAAACCGAGTTTTAGCACGAGAATGTACAAAAAAAAGCCCAATTTTCCCTTGCCGGGCAACTACTGATGGATTAATGTGGATTAAAACCGAGGCCAGATACATTGGGCCCCCCAGGATTCGATTACATAAAATCCAGCCTAGTGGATTAACATATCATTGTTAATAACACATAAGAAACGTGGCTCTTAATAATTTGTCCGACTAATTCTTGCTTAAGCACCCTTCCTGTCATTTCGACCCTCCGCTCCACTATTCTAAAAAATTAAAATGTCGTGAAAAAATACAGTATTTTTTTTATCGTATGATATATCGTGATATAATTAAAAAAAAATTGCACATGATATATCAAAAATAATAGAAAAAAAATATGTCACGTCTATAATATGACACACATATGATATGTTATGTTTAGGACATAATATGTCAATATATGACATGACAACGTGGCATGTCAATGATAGATCACGTGCAGTCACATTTGAACACATTTAGTTAAGATTAGTCACATTTAATCATATTAAGTCACGATTTTTTTTCCAAATTTTATCTTCTTATTTGAAAAAGAATATAAAAAATATTTTAATTTGTGAAAAAAAATTATAAAATTTATTATAAAATGAAGAAAAACGTTGAAAAAATCTTTTCATGGTAAAAAGTACAGTTCAAATTTATATTCAGATTCAAAAACTTCAAAATAATGTTTGTGTGATTATACATGACTATGTAACATTTTGTGACGTGTCATGTATTATTTCATAATATGTCCAAACTGTTTCATTTAACGTATCAATTTTAGTTAAAAAAAAATATATCATAAAAAATGACACGTCACGCAACAAATGAGATACATCATCTAATAAACACGTATATCGTGGCGTGCTCATAATGTACATTTTTAAAACTCTACTCCTCTTTTTCTGCCTCTCCCACTCTTCTTAAATCTCAAGCCGTAAGCACAGCACAACAAATGTCCCCAAATTCTAAAACCTCTGGCCTAAACCTAGACAATCTCTGTCGTTCCCTAATCCTTAATTAAGTGCTTCACGTCCGTACAATCGATAAACCTTAGCATCTCCGATTGTCTCCTCTCCGTCGTGCTATGCGGCTTGCGCCTCCAATCAAGGGCGGAGTTTAGCTCTAGTCAGAATCGGCCATGACTTTTTTTCATTCAAAATTTTATACAGAGTCAATATATTTTCTATATCAGTTGTTATTTAGCCATGAAATGATTCCCCCTCCTTTTAATTAATTTTACATCATAATTTTTTATTCTTAGTTAAATTAATCCTTGTTATTTTGAGCTCAACTTCCGCTACTGCCTCCAATCCCACCATACAATTCTTTTTTGGTATGAAGATATCTCGTGGACTATGAGGTATCTCTCTTATCATAGAGATGGCAATGATAACCATGTATCTTCTGATATAATGAGCCAAAACAGAGGTTAATTAAATTTGATTCCGGGTGCAACAACAAAAAAGAAAAGAAAAGAGACAACATAGTTTACTGTCCTAAATGCACTTCATAATTATTTTTCTAAGTCAAGTGTGTATCTATTTGAATGCATGAGTTCAGTTAATATAATTATACTATATAATCTTGATTTATTACATATATACATATAGCTGTCAATAATTGATGTTGGATGTTCAAACAATTTAAGTGCCGAACACAATTGGACACTGACCATTATTCAAATTGAATTTTCTGGTGGTTGATATATAGTTGAACAAATCTACTTTTTACTTTCTTGATATTCTCTGGCGTTAGCTAGTTAAAGAGGATAAATTAATTGTTCCTCATGACTATTTAAATTTTCATGACTAGTCATGAAAATGACTTAGTTCCTCTATTTTCTCAAGAGGATAAATTCTTGTACATTCATTTAGTTTGAAACTGAATTCTTGTTAAAATAGTCATAATTAGAGCTACTCTGCTGAGTTTGTTTATTATTCGAACAAGAGTATGTTCCAAGAGTGTTTTAAGTAATGTAATATCTGCACAACTGTTAATTTGTTGGATTTCTATATTTGTGACTCAAGATTTAATTTATTCTTTTCTATAATTTTAATTGCATGAAGTAATGCAAATAAGAAATTTATAAAGACCTTTTATATGCAATGAGTATAATTAATAGAGAGGAGCTTAATTTTACCATGTACTAAAAGAATAAGGACAGTTTATGTCCTAATCAATAGCTAGAAGGTTGGAACCATTCTTCAATTTCTAAAAGAGTAAAATCGTTTCATAGCAACATAATGCATTTATATCAATAGCTAGAAGGTTGGAACCATTCTTCAATTATTTATTTTTTCAAATTTCTTAGAAAATTCATTGTCAATGGATTCCCACTCTTACTTGAATACCTCTTCTTAGCTGCCTCATGTCATATACAAAAAGTACTTTTTTCATATGTAAATTAAACTTTCAGCATATGGATAGAAACGTTGATCCTTTAAGCTGCTTCAAATTATTAATTAATTAACATAAATAGTTAGACATGAAATTTTTGGTATATATAGTTGTATTCAGTTATTGACAAGGACTACTTCATTATTATGGAAAAATTAAAATGGTAGTATAAGGATGATTAATTGCACTGTTTGAAGGAAACCAATTAGTCAAAGAAATAGCATGTTTTTGTAAAAATTACTTCAACTTTATTATCTGCTCAAAATTACTTCAACTTCTTTACAATTATTTTTGTTCGTGACACACTCTTTTTCTCTTACGAATACACAAGCACATGCAAAAGTACACATCATGGACATGGTGATTTCAGCTCAATTTGGATTGGGTCGTATCAGCTCTGGCCTTCTGGCCCCATCAGCTACCGTGGTACGGTCAGTCACTGCTGAAGTCCGACCATCAATGAGCGTCCGATGCGCCACTGCTGGAGAGTCATCCTTCGTGCCATTGGACTCGGCTGAGTTTGATAAGAAGCAATTCAGGCATAATTTGACAAGGAGCAACAATTACAACAAAAGGGGGTTTGGACATAAGGAGGAGGCGATTGCACTCATGAACCATGACTTTATGTTTAGTTTTTTTCTAATTTTAATTAACTTCAAATCTGAGATTAATTTGTGATGCATTATGTGAAAACCAGGGTAGTTGCTAGCTCACTAGGTGCAGGTAACTAAGCTAAGAAATTCTGTGGTTAGTGTATAAGCTACTTGATGCACAATCTGTACTCAATAAGCTTTTTATAATTTTATCACATACACACAAGCACAATCTAATGATGATCAAATTTGGTTATTCCATTCACTAACTGATGGTGAATATATATCTAGTGATTTTAATGTGCATTCAAGTTTGAAGGTAAATCTGATGGTTAAAAACTTAAAATTCTAAACTTGAATGACACAACAGTTTTGCCTTTTTATCCAAAATTAAGGTATTTGCTCACAAAACTGGAGATGGAAAAGATTTCTTTTTATACTTAAATACATAATAATATTATTGAAAATGAGTTTTTGCTCTTTAAAGAAATCAATTGCTATTATTCAGAATGAATGATAAGGTAGGATGTACTTTGATAATAATATTACTGAAAAGGTAGTATCAGCATGTTAGAATTATCCATATCTATTTATCCTGTTCAAAATTGTTTTTCTTAATGATAATTAACAAAAGATCATATTTTTCTGAGCATGAACATTACATTTCACTCTTATGGCCCTGAAAAATTTTTAATTTGTTAATGGTAGGCGATCTGATAAGTACATTAAAGGAGAACAACAATGTGTACAGATGGGGCAATGTAACAGTAAGCTGGCAAAGACCTATGGCTTCTGTCGTGATGTCGGAAAATCGATCCAGATCGCTTATGAGGCCAGAAAGCAGTTTCCTGAAGAAAGGATCTGGATCACTAATGAGATCCTCCACAGCCCGGCTGTGAACAAGGTTAACTCATTAATAATTAACACTTTGGTCCTTGAATTTCATGTTTTAAGTAGGAATTGTGGCAAAGAGGTAGATTGTTAAAATATAAATTATGTGTGCGTTGGATTTGAATTGGATGGTCCCTATCATGTGCTATAAAATTCCGACCATCACAATTATGGCAGCAGATTTGGACTCTTGAAATATCTTGAGCTCCATTTGTTCAAATATAAATTAATTTATACGTATGTATTCGGGAGCAGAGGTTGGAGGAGATGGGAGTGAAGAACATTCCAGTAGAAGAAGGTAAGAAAGATTTTGATGTCGTCGGCAAGGGCGATGTTGGTGCTCCTGTTGATGAAATGTACACTTTAAGCCAGAAGCAAGTTCAAATCGTCGACAGCACATGCCCTTGGGTTTCTAAGGTAAAATCTCTTCCCCTATAGTTCAAATTTGTATTGAACTGAAGTAGCATTTAGTTTATTTGGTTATAATACTTACAGGTGTGGGACATGGTAGAAAAACACAAGAAGGGTGGTTATACTTCAGTTATTCATGGTAAATATGCACATGAAGAGTCGTTGCCACTGCCTCATTTGCTGACAAGTACATTGTTGTCAAGAACAGTGCTGAGGTACTATTTTCAGTTGCTAAATTGTTATATGAAACACTTTATTAATGGAAGAGCTATTTACTGATGGCTTAATCAATTACAGGCAACATATGTATGTGATTACATTCTTGGAGGTACACTGGATGGTTCCAGTTCTACAAAAGAGAAGTTTCTTGAGGTACCAAATAACACCCTGATTATCATTTGTCACGATGTACCGGTATAATATAATAATAATTTCTTTCACTCAATTTAAATATATAAAGTATTACTTTAATGTGGATCTGATGGCAGAAATTCAAGAATGCTATTTCTACTGGATTTGATCCTGATGTCGATTTGATCAAAGTTGGAATGGCAAATCAAACTACAATGCTGAAAAGAGAGAGTGAAGAAATAGGTATGTCTTTACTGGTACACTAAGTAGTATATGTAATCATTTTATCACTATATACTATTTTTAGAATCGTAGTTCTAACACAGATGACATTAAACCTCTTCTTTTTATTGAGAGACGTAGATTCACATCATGTAAGAGACATTTAAAAATAAATAAATATTAGAATCCATGAGAGTCTTTATATTACAAAAAAGTTAAAAAGAACTAGGTATAACTTCCTTAAAATTTTCTTTTGCATATACATTTGTCATTGGTTATCAGGAAAGTTGGTGGAGAGGATAATGATGCAAAATTATGGAGGGAAGAATATAAACAACCACTTCATTAGCTTCAATACATTTTATGATGCTACCCAGGTATGTCAATTTTCATCCAGACACAATTAATTTAATGTCTGAATAATACTTAAATTCACTCATATATATTATATATGGTGTTATTGCACATATATATGTTCTTGTTGTCTTTGCTTTTGGTCAATCATTTTATGAAAAATCATTGTTGCACTTCAAATTTTGCACTTCTTATCTACACCCAATATTAAATATAAATACTTTTTAAAAATATATGTTTCAAAATTTAAATTAGAAATTATGTTAAATAGTTTAAAAAAACTAGAGTGCAAATAAAAGATGCAGATAAGATATGCAATTATCATTCCTCTTAAATTATTTACTATCAATAAGAAACAAAGAAAAAAGAATTGAAAACACAAGAAGTTAAAAGAAAATTAAAAAAAAAAGAACACACTTCATGTACTCGGGTTTTTATTTTATTATTTAAGAATGGTGAGTTCTAACCAAAATAATGATCAACAAAAAAGTTCAGAAAGCAAGAGAACTAGTTTTTGATCTAACAATAAAAACAATGTCCTTTTTGTGGGAGGTCGTACGTTTTGAAACTCAGATGAAGGTTTTTTATAAATATTTATATTTGAGAGCTTAACATTCATTTTTATCTCTAAAAACAAAAAAGTTCAGGAAGCAAATGCTTGGAACCTTTGGGACCAAAATCAGAGGGAAGTGATATTTAGGAATCATCTTTCATGATAAATTTTAAATAAAAGGCGAATCAACAAAAAATATGCTTATTAGTGCTGTTGATATGAGCAGGAGAGGCAAGATGCCATGTATGACCTTGTAAAGGAGAAAGGGGATTTGATACTAATAGTTGGAGGATGGAAGTCTAGCAACACAACCCAGCTTCAAGAGATCGGTGAGCGGAGCGGCATCCCATCTTATTGGATCGATACTGAAGTCGGCATTGGACCCCGCAACAAGATTCGCTACAAGCTTAGTGTATGCTCTTTGCTTTGATGTTATATATCTTCTTTGTGTACTCTGTTGGAACTTTTTCGAAAAATAAAGGAAAATACAGAAGACAACAATTGATTTTTCTCACAACTTAATTAACCCTTAACAAAAATAAACATACAACTAAACCACAACTTCTAGAAACTGCATCTCTTATGCACTTTGCTGTTGACTTGGATTATTTTCAACACTCCCCCTTAATCCAAAGTCATCTACATCCATCGTTCTTCGACACCAAATAAACTTCTCTCTTGCAAGAGACTTGGTCATGATATCTGCAACTTGTTCATTAGTATTAACATACCGTAATTCGATTTCCTTTTGCTCAACCAACTCTCGGATGAAGTGTTGCTTTGTATCAATATGCTTAGTACGACTATGAAATACTGGATTTTTGCTCATTGCTATCATTGATTGGTTGTCGCATAATATTATGGTTGCTCCTTTTTGCTTGCAATTTAACTCTTCTAGCATGCGCCTAAGCCAGACCCCTTGACGTGCAGCTGAAGTCACAGCATTGTACTCCGCTTCAGCTGTGGAAAGTGCAACAGTTGATTGCTTCTTTGAATTTCAACAGATTGCATTGTCCCCATAGAAGAACACTTGCCCGGATGTGCTCCTTCTATCATCTAGGCTCCCTGCCCAATCGCTATCACTATACCCAATTAAACTTGGATTCTCCACAGATTTGTACCACAGGCCATAGCTCGTTGTGCCTGCAACATACCTTAATATCCTTTTTGCTGCACCCATGTGTTGTTTGGTCGGTGTTTGCATGAACCTTGAAATGACCCCAACTGAGTGTGAGATGTCGGGCCGTGTGTGTGTTAAATACATCAAGCCTCCAACCAAACTTCGGAATCGTGTTGCATCAATATGTTCTGTGTCATCCTCTGCTGTGAGCTTTTCGTTGACATTAGATGGTGTTTGCACGAGATTGCATCCTTTCATTCCGAACTTCTCAACTAGATCTTTGGCATACTTCCTCTGAGAAATAAACATATTACCTTCTTCTTGCTCAATCTCTAGCCCTAGAAAGTAATGCATCTCACCCAAGTCTGTCATCTTGAACATATGCATCATTTGTTCTTTAAATGTTTGAACCATCCCTTGATCTGTACCGAAGTAGATCATATCATCAACATATAAACAAACGACCAGCAAACCTATGTTATGTTTGATGTAGAGATTCGGCTCGTTCTTGCTTCTCGTGAACCCCAAGGTCTGAAAGCATGCATCTACCTTACTATACCACGCTCGTGGGGCTTGTTTCAAGCCATAAAGTGCTTTATAGAGCCGATACACCCAGTTTTCTTTGCCTTCGATTTTGAATCCTTCAGGTTGCTCGACATACACCTCTTCCATTAGTTCTCCATTCAAGAAGGCAGACTTAACATCGAGTTGAAAGATCGGTTGCTTTAATTGGACAGCTAGTGCTAGCAAGAGTCGAACGGTTTCAAACCTCGCAACAGGGGAGAACGTCTCATTGTAATCAATTCCCTGCCTTTGTGCATATCCTTTCATAACTAATCTTGCCTTATATTTAAGCACCTTCCCATCAGGACCGAGCTTGGTCTTGTAGACCCATTTGACCCCTATTTCCTTGTGATCCTTTGGCAGTTCTACTAAATCCCACGTGTTATTTTCCTCAATTGCTCGCATTTCTTCTTTCATAGCTGTAACCCATTCTTCCTTTCCAGGGGCTTCTTCAAAACACTCGGGATCAGCCACCAAAAGCGCTTGTGTTGTTGCATATAATTCTTGCAAGGTTTTGGTCTTTTGTTGTGGCGGTAGGTTGCTTCTTCTTGTATAAACTCGTGTTGGTGTTGGTATGTCTTCGTTTAGGTTTGTTTCGAATTGAGGCTGCTCGCTGTCCTCATCCTCCTCATATTGTAAAGTAGTCGGTACTTCAACACCTTCCGAATTCCATCTCCAACTCGTATTCTCATCGAACATCACATTGCGGCTGACAATTGTCTTCTTTGTTTCAAGGTTGTAGAGTCGATATCCTTTCGATTGAATACAGTACCCTATGAATATGCACTTTTCAGATTTGGCATCCAACTTTCGGTTGTGCGAGTTGATAAGAGTGTATGCAACGCATCCAAAGACTCGTAAGTGACTCACGGTTGGTTTCCTTCTGAACCACGCCTCATATGGAGTTTTGTTCATGACTGCCTTTGTCGGTGAAAGGTTGAGGATGTAGACTGCTGTGGCTACGACTTCTGCCCAAAAGGAATTCGGTATGCCTCTTGATTTCAACATGCTTCTTGCCAACTCAACAACGGTTCGGTTCTTTCGCTCGGCTACACCGTTTTGCTCAGGGGTGTAGGGTGTGGTTAGTTGCTGCAAGATGCCTTCTTGTTCACAAAATTTCTTGAATTCAGTTGATTGATGCTCACCACCCCGATCTGATCTTAATGCTTTCAGTTTCATGCTGGTTTGCATTTCCGTCATGGCTTTGAACTTCTTGAACATCTTAAATGCTTCGCTCTTATAGGTAATGAAGAATACCCATGTCATTCTACTAAAATCATCAATGAACAACATGAAATATTTACTCCCACCCATTGAAGTCGTTTCCATGGGCCCACATAGGTCGGTATGCACCACTTCAAGTGCTCGGGTTGCACGGAGAGATTGATCCTTCGGAAATGGCAATTTTGATTGTTTGTCAAGTACACGTCCTTCGCATAACCCGACTACCTCTATCTTTGGTAGTCCTATCACCATATTTTTCTGGTTTAGTAATTTCAGACCATTAATATTTAAATGCCCGTACCTTAGATGCCATAATCTGCTTTGATTAGGTTCCATAATTGCAAGTACACTATCATCAACCTCTGTTATTTCCAATGGAAACAAGTTATTTTGTGTCTTCCGAATGGTTGCCATCACATGCTTTGTTGATGATTCCTCAATTTTACAAGTGTTGCCTTCAAATTTGATCTCATACCCGCTGTCCATCATTTGCCCGATGCTTAGGAGATTTTGTGAAAGTTGCGGGATGTAGTATACATTGTGTAGATACCTTGTATTTTTTGCAGTTTGGACAGCCACCTTGCCGATACCTTCAACTTGTATTTGTTTGTCATTGCCGAGTTTCACAGGCTTCTTGTATGACTCGTCCAATTCTTCGAAGAGATATTTGTAACCGGACATGTGGTTAGAACATCCGCTGTCCAAGAACCAAACTTGACTCACGTCTGATTTCTCGTCAGTTTTTGTCATGAAGAGCATGGTTTCGGTGCCTTTCTCATTGCCTTTCTCCTCTGCAACATTGGCTTGCTCTTCTTCACGCTTCTTCTTGAAGCAATCAACCTGCACATGGCCGATTCTGTGACAATAGTGGCATTCAACGCCTTGCTTGCCTTGTCCGTCTTCCCTCTTCTTCTTGTAGCAATCTGCCTTGACATGACCGAACTTGTGACAATAATAGCACTCGATATCCTTCTTTGTTGTTTGTTGATGTTGACGGTTGTCTCCACTGCTCGTGCCTCTTCCGCGACCTCTACCGCTGCGACCTCTTCCTCTACTTGAGTTGCCTCTGGTGAGGAAAGCCTTAGAATCGTCCTTCTCTTCAGATCTGAGAAGTCGTACTTCATGGACTTGCAGCGAACCCATCAACTCGTCGAAAGAGTATGTGGACAGGTCCTTGGACTCTTCGATTGCTGCCACGACATGGTCGAATTTTGAGGTAAGGCTGCGGAGCACCTTCATAACCACGGTCTTATCAGCAAGATCTTCGCCACAACTCTTGATTTGGTTGACGGTGGATGTGACTCTTGTGAGAAATGCTTGAACAGATTCACCTTGATTCATGTTCAACGTCTCAAAATCTCTTCTCAAGCCTTGTAGCCTTATCTCGAGAACTTTCGAATTTCCCTGGAATGCGGTTTTCAGGGTTGTCCATGCCTCCCTTGCCGATGCTGCTGCTGCAATTTTTGTGAACACCGTGTCAACAACGGCTTGTTGAATTAAGAACAACGCCTTCGCATCTCGCTTTGTTGTTTCTGTTGGTGTGGGATCTGTGGTCGGTGCTCCGTTCTCCACCAATTCCCATAGACCTTGCGACTTGAGCAAAGTTCGTATCTTGATGCTCCAGAACTCGTAGTTGTCTCCCTTGATCAGCGGAATCGATGGATTCGACATGCTCATGTTCTTTGCCATGGTCGGATCTGCCCTGATCTCTCACCTTCGGATCTGCCCTGATCTCTCACCTTCGGCTCTGATACCAATTTTGTTGGAACTTTTTCGGAAAATAAAGGAAAATACAGAAGACAACAATTGATTTTTCTCACAACTTAATTAACTCTTAACAAAAATAAACCTACAACTAAACCACAATTTCTAGAAACTGCATCTCTTATGCACTTTGCTGCTGACTTGGATTATTTTCAACATACTCTACATGAGTGTCATACTATCACCTAAAAAAATTGAAAGTACCAACAATCTTTTGCTTGTTTTATGTTTCTGATTTTGTTCATGAAATGTGTTACTATATATGCTACAATTGCCTAATATATCTCAGGTAATTAATAAACAGTAACTTTTGGGAATTTTGTGAGTAACGCCTTACTGTTAAAATAATTTAAACTCGGCCTCACATTGAATAAATCACTTCTTTTTCCTAACAGATGTTGCAAAGCATGTCACAGTTTGTCAAATTAATACCAGCATGCAAATTTGGTTGATTTGAGTCAGTGTTTGGCTAAGAAAGTAGAATTTAATAGATGTAGGGTAATTAAAATCCCAAGTTTTAATAGTACATGCCTTTCCTATCACACAATCTAATATTTTATAAAAAAATATTTCAAATATTGTTTGGTTCTAGTTGCAAACATGAGAAAAATGTGTGGTCTTCTGAAGATATGGTCACATCTAATGTAATTTGCAAAATGCCCACTTTTATTTATTGAAAATATGAATCTGTTATACAATTTACAGTATGGGGAGCTTGTTGAGAAGGAGAATTGGCTACCTGTTGGTCCCATCACAATTGGTGCAACTGCTGGTGCTTCCACTCCTGATAAGGTCAGATTTTTTATTAAAATAAAAAATCTAGACCTTAATTTTTATAATCTTGTGAATCATTTTGCTAATATAGAGCATAATCCTTATAAATATAGGCAGTTGAGGAGGCTCTGAACAGAGTATTCGACATCAAGAGTGCAGAATCCTTATAGCCTGTGTAAAAATTTGCTACCAATATATGTGTGTGGTTTTGTGGTATAGTAATCAGACCAATAACCTGATTACGTACAATAACAAACTTCAAGATTAGTATGAGCGTGTGATGTGTTAATATTTACTAATATTGTGTTGTATGTCTGTATCTGTCAGATGATGATGTACTGAAGTCTTCTTATAAGTAATCAATAAGTGGCAGAAGTGACAGTAAAATGAGTTTTACTGTATTTTTTTTTCCTTTGAAAAAAGCAGCAGCAAAAGGAAAAAATATATTTCAAAACATACATTTTTGGCACAAAATAAGGTAAACTCTCTCATGATGTCGTCTTTCGAACTTTGGTTTTTCTTATCTATTGTTTTGTTAGCTTAACAAAGGATGCAAGGATGGTGTAATAATATCTGAATTGTCATGCCATAACCCATTATGGCATTAACCATCCAAAAGTTGTACTTCAAGCCAGAAAGCTTGCTCTTTTGTTAAGGCTAAAGATCAAAAAGACATTGAAGGCCACCTAAAGCTTCCTCTCAGTACTACGCATCCGGAGATGCATATGCCTCTAAAAGGGTTCTAGGCAATCAATTCTGCATCCCTCTTGATTTTCCTTTCCTAGAGTTGAGATATAAATACGATTTTTAATATTATTATTAATAAAGATTTTATTATATACGTTAAATAAATTATTATATAAATTTATTTTATACATTATTATCATTATTGAATTCACTACTAGAAATTTTAATATAATCGTGGATAACAGAAACAAATTCGAGGGTATGGAAGCACTCTCGAAATTAAAATTTTGTACCAATAATACTAAATTAAATACGTGGGTATGCTTACGTATTAACCGACGTACGAACATAACCACTGTTTGCAAGTCTTATGCTTACTTCTATTTCCCTCCCTTCCCCCCCGCCCTTCCTAAAATTTCAGCGAAAATTTTACGAGTTTCAGTTCCCTCTCTTTTCTTCTTTCTCTCAAAATTCGTAATCTAACCCTAGCTCAACTCAGACCCCCCCAAATCTGTCAAACCCCCTCTCCTCCTCCTCCTCCGTACAATCTCTCTTCTCCAAATCACAACTCTCTCTCATTCTCTCCAATTAACTCACTGCCTCTCTTTCACCCTTGTGCCGCCCTCTTTTCCTCTTTTCCAAGTGTTCAAAGAAGATGGCCTTACGGCCGTGTGTGTCGCTCGTCTCTCGACTCTCTCTCATCAGCGGCTCCTGTAGATCGGTATACTTATACATTTTCTTGCTTTGAGCTTTTCTTGCTCTCTCTTTCTAATTCTATTTTCCTTTCTCCTTTTCTCACTCTTGCAGATCCACGTTCATGCTGTTATTATAAACATATATCTGACTTTTGAGCACTTAACATATTAAAATAAAATATTTTCTAGATAGCTTGTTCATGGGTACACCAGATGTACTAAAGATTGAGTTAAGTGAGTTCAATATACCTTGTGCTGCTAGTACCAATAGGATGTTTGTTGGTGAACTGGTATGAGTTGTGTAGAGAAATCAATCGAAATAGAGACTCGAATCTTAGTATTATGTTGTTCAGGAACATGCCAATACAATGCCAGCGGTATAATTAAAACCCAAATGTGCATTAATTTCAACACCAATAGAGACTTAATTTATTTTTTTTCTAATGAACAGATATTCTTTACAGAAGCATAGCAAACCATAACAATGCAATTATAATTATTACTGGTTAAGCCTCCTCTGTGTGATTTAGTTTGCATTATATAATTTATGTGATAGGATTTTCAACTAGAATGATAGTTATGGTGATTGTGCAGGTTGTAGCATTTAAATTTGGTGCATCAAGACACATTTCTGTTGATGAATCTGAATTTTGAAAAATTTGAGGTACCATTGACTACTCTAGATGTGCTTCTAATGGATAAGATTAGAAGAATGCCACTCTTACTGGTATAACCATTCCAGTAAATTGTAATTCAATGAAATAAGTGATAATTGTGGCACTTTTTATGACAAGCTTTCGTTGGAATGAACCTTAGTTACTGATTTGGTTGTAGCATCATCCCTACCAAACAATGAACTCCGAATTATGACAGAAATTTCACTTTTTTTTCTTTTTCCTTCTAGGTGGAGCCAACGAGGTGACAATTACCAAACTATTTTGAAACCACTCAAGTAGAAATAATGGCTGATATAAGAGTGTTCCTGATAGATTAGTTAGTTGATGTGACCGATAGATACTTTTGGTTGTCATAGCTGTGCCTAGAAGGTATTTGATATAATTCCTTCTAGAGTTATGTAATGATTTCTATTGCTAAATAGGATATTTTGTGTACCGGTAATGATAGATTAGTTTGATGTATAGGTCCACTTTTGGATGTTATTTTTCTGATTTGAATTGGTACAGAATAGGTTTGTTGTCCAGCTGAAGCAAACCAGATTTGGTTTGATAAATTGGGACCTAACACTTATCAAGATGCTGCCTTATTTTCAATATTTTATTAGGTTATTACTATTCTGTTATTCAGCTGAAGCAAATCTGAAGTAAATCTTCTTAAGGCCTGTATTTTTCCTTGATCAAGTATTCAAACATGTTTTCATCAAACTAAGATGCTGTCCAGGAAGGTGTGTTTTCTGATCTCTCTCTCTATGTCTCTGTCTCTCTCTCTCTCTTTCTCTCTCTCTCGTTCTTTCTTCCCTTACACTTTCTCGCTAATGAATCACATGAAACTGTAGGTGGTGAATGAGGTTCACTTGAAATAAAATTTCTGGTGAGGTTCTAGATCTAGAGCCTTGTTGATTTCATAGAGAATAAAAGTTTGTCTCAACTATTTGCATGTTATGATTTTGTCATTTTTGCTTCGTTATTTATTATCTTTATCCAATTTTAGTTATTTTGTTGTTAATTCATGCATATTAATGTGCATAAACCAACAGTTTCAATGCATGATGGTGATTGATTTATCAATTCCTTTTTTATTTTAGATTGTTCAAGAAAAAGATCGATTACACTAAATTTGTATTGGACAGAATCGCTTGGGGGGTCAAAGAATTTCATCAATTTTATGGAAAATTGAATCATATTGTTAATCTAATTTTATATCTTATTTTATGGGTAATTGACCACTATAGCCTATTAGAAGCTCTGCTTCTGTTGGTCCAAGTGAGGGAACTTTAGATGTCATATTAGTAAATTTTCTATGTTCAACTTATACTTATAAGAGATTAATAAATGACTTTTGCCAGTTTAGAACATAGGGATAACTTTCAATTTGCTACAACCACAAGGCAGCACACAAGAAGGTCAAGACCATGAGGTAAATGAAAACAACTATGCAAACATCTAGCTAGACCTCACACAATGATTTACTAGTACCGACTACGATTTCAATATTATATTTTGAAAGTGGTACATAGCTACTTTTCTTTCATGAGGAATAGATGATAAAATTGAATAAAACTTGCATTTTTTTATTATTATTTTTTGTTTAGAGGATAATTTTGGGAAATCAAAGTTAGGAGGATACTTTTTGTGAATTGGTATGTGATATTTTGGTTATTATTTCGATCTCTTAGTAGGGACTAATTTGTTTTAATTTAATATATAATGTAAATGACTTAATTATGAATTTGATATTTTACTTTAATATGTATGTGATATACTGCTTTCTAATTTTTTGTTGGTCGTTAATTGTGGAATTTACTTCTTCTGGATGTGGAGACATATGGGTATAGAGTTGATTAATGATGATTGTGGACGATGCAAAATAAAATAATGATCCTATTTTTAAAAATAAAGCAAAATTATCGGTCTACACATGTAAATACTAATGCAGTAAAAATACAATCACGAGATGAAATGGCTTACGAAATAATATACACGAAAGTATTTCCTCTTTACCCATGAAAATTATGCTAGAATTTGCTGACTAGGACAACAATTAAACATAAAAAAGTCCACGAACCTAATGTGAGATCACGCACAAAGTATACTATATCCGTCGGCCCCACGAATATAAAGGGTATTTTCGTGGAGACCTACTTCGTCGATGCTGAAGCGTGGGTACGCCCACGTATATGTCTATATACGTCGACTTACCCTCGTTTTTGACCTTTTTTTTACCCTCGAATTAAATTATTTTTTTAGTAGTGATTTAAATGAGTTAGTATGTATATTAGTGATGTTTAAGTTAAATAAAATTATTAATATATATAATAATTTATTTAACATATACGTATATAATAAAATCCGTAACATTAATATATATAATACTCCATTCCGCAAAATCCACCTTAGTGATCAACATCACATGATTAAAACACACAAGAAATATACTAATGCATCGCATGTGAAACGTGGCTCTCAATGATTTGTCAGACTAATTCATGCTCAAGTTAACAAATTTTTTGTTTGTCTAACCCTAAAAAAAATATGATTTACAAAAATATCCCTGGTAACATAAGATTGACGGAATTATGTCTAGAATATGAATGATGGCGTTCACAACTCGAACTAAACTCTCGCGTTCAAAGAAATGGGATGTAGCAAATTTCCCATGTAAACGTCATGTCTAAACGTTGCGTCTAGACGCTAATAATTTGTGTTCAAACGCTGGCATTCAGAATTATAAACACTAGGTCTAAACGCCAACATTCACAACATTAAATTAATAGCTGAGCATCTTAAATGCTCAGGTCCGAACTTTTTCTCTCTTTCTTTCTCCCTTCTTTCTTCTTTCACTCCCCGCCTCCAAAAACCATCTCGTCACTCTCTTCTCCACCTCAACCAAATCTACATTATCAGTGGTATTTTTCTAAATAAAAATACCAAATTCATCAAAATCAGTTGGAGAGCTTTGATCTTCCTTCAAAAAAGGTGAAAAAAAAATTGTTATAATTTTTACTGGGTAATTACTATTAATACACGTAATTTTTTTTTTTGTAAAAACTTTAGAGAAGAAATGAGATTTAAATCTTCATTTGGAGTAGAACTTAGAAGTTTAGTTGATATATCATGAAAAATTCGAAATATTTTGAATTTAGATTAAGTCCAAAAATTTACAAAGAATTGTTTTTAACTTTGATAATTATTATATCATTTCAGACAATGAGTTATGATTATAGTTTCATTTGTTTGTACTAAGGGGAACATTAATTCAAGATTCGAACAGATATAATTATGATGATCAAAGACTATATGTTATCCATACAAATCCAAAAATAAGATTTCATGAACTTAAACGGAAATTTTATTCAGTTATCAAATGGTCAGAGATTATGTATGACTTAGAAATTAATATTAGATGGCAAGCCGATCAAGGAGATAATGTTTATTTTGTAATTGTGTCCATTATTGATGATGAATTACTTAAAAGTGTGATTCGCAATATCCAAACAATTAAAATAGATTGGTCTCTTATAGTGGTACATTGAGAAAATATCAAAAAAAACAAGATGTAGTGGTACAGCTGAGGAGAGGGGTGAACATAATAGCTCCCAATCTAGATGCTAAGTTTCTTAATAGGTCAATTAATAATGTACAATTGGATGATGATATACCAAATGAACTTCAAGATGGAACGGTAGGAGAAGTCGGTAGAATTGTGATCGATAAAATAAATACTTTTGATAAAATCCGTTAGAGAGAAAGAGAGAGACGCAATAGGGCTAATATAATTCGGATAGTATATGAGTCCGAATTAAAACCCGTTAGGCGAACGTTGCGTTTAGACGTTACATTTAGACGCTAACAAATCTGCGTTCAGGAATGCTAGCGTCTAGAATGAATTGTGACATAGATTTGTCAATCTTATGTTACCAGGGATATTTTTGTAAATCATATTTTTTTTAAGGGTTAGACCAAGAAAAAGTTCCAAGTTAACCCCTCCTGCCATTTCGCACCTCCCCTCCGCCTCTCCCGCTCTTCTCAAATCTCAAGCCGTAAGCAGTGACAAACACATGCCCCCAAATCCTAAGATCTCCGTCCTAAACCTAGACACTCTCTGTCGTCTCCTAACCCTTGAGCGCTTCTCCGCCATTCAATCTCTCAATCTTCGCATCTCCGACCATCTCCTCTCCGCCGTGCTCAGTCGCCTCCGTTTTCACCCCCTCCCTTCTCTTCACTTCTTCCGAATCTCCCTCTCTGACTCCGAACCCACCTCCTCCTTTACACCCAGCCCTAGGTCCTACTGCCAGATCATCCATATCCTCTCTCATGGCCGCCAATTCATCCAAGCAAGACACTATTTGAAGGACCTCGTATCAACTTGTGAATCATCTTCTTCGGTTTTCAATGAGTTACTTAAGGTTTATAGAGATTTCTCCTTTGCTCCTGTGGTGTTTGATATGCTTCTCAAGGCATATGTGGAGAGTAAATTGTTCAGAGATGCTCTCTTTGTGCTTGATAATATGGGCAAATGTGGGTGTAAACCCAGCTTGAGATCTTGTAATAGTTTATTAAGTGGTTTGGTTAAGGTTGGAGAGGTTGATACTGCAATCCAGGTTTATGGCCAGATCAAGAGAATTGGTATTTTTCCGGATGTGTTCATGATTTCTATCTTAGTCAATGCTTACGGAAAGACCGGAGATATGGAGAAGGCTAGAGGTTTTGTTTATGAGATGGAAAGATACGGCACTGAGTTGAATCTGGTTGTTTATCATGGTTTGCTTGATGGATACTGTAGTTTGGGGCAGATGGATAATGCCCTCAAGGTGTTCGATGAAATCCATCAGAAGCGTTTTCATCCCAATGTCTTTAGTTATACCTTGTTGATCAAAGGCTATTGCAAGTCCGGTATGGTAGATAAAGCAGAGCTGGTTTTAAGGGACATGAAACTGGTTAATGGGTTACACCTGGATGAGGTCTCGTATGGAGCAGTCATAAATGCATATTGCCAAATGGACCGGATAGAAGATGCATACCGAGTCAGAACTGAAATGGTCAATTCAGGGTTGAAAGAGAATGCATTTGTTTACAATACCTTGATTAATGGGTATTGCAAGAGTGGGCAGATAGAAGAGGCTGAGAAGTTGGTTAAAGAAATGGAATATAATGGTGTAAAACCTGATTTATATAGCTATAATACCTTACTAGATGGTTACTGCAAACACGGGTCTATGAAGAAAGCCTTTGTTACATGCAACTTGATGCTAGCCAAGGGAATAAGGGTTACAGTGGTAAGTTATAATGCTCTTCTGAAAGGGTTTTGTGCAATTGGGTGTATAGATGATGCTCTAGGATTGTGGTTTTTGATGCTTAAGAGGGGTGTCACACCGAATGAGATTAGTTGTAGTACTCTATTGGATGGTCTTTTTAAAACACGTAGGTTTGAACGGGGTCTAAAGCTTTGGAATCAAATGTTGGTCAGAGGTCTAGCAAAAAATGTGGTGACTTTCAATACAGTAATAAATGGTTTCTGTAAGATGGGACGGATGGAAGAAGCAGAGGGTGTTTTTGCAAAAATGCAAGAATGGGGTTTGGCCCCTGATAAATTAACCTACAGAACTCTAATCGATGGCTATTGTAAATTAGGTGATTTAGACCGAGCCAATGAGATCCAAGCTGAGATGGTAAAATTGAGATTTTCTCCTTCTGTTGAAATGTTCAATTCTTTTATAACAGGTTATTTTAAATCTAAGAGACCTGACAAGGTAATAGATACTTCCATTGAAATCGGAAAGCATAATTTGGAGCCAAGTGTTGTGACTTATGGAGCATTAATTGCAGGATGGTGTAGAGAAAGGAGAATGGATAAAGCCTTTGATTTGTTTTTTGAAATGAAAGGTAAAGGGCTATCTCCTAATATATTTATATGCAGCGCATTGGTTAGTGGTCTATATAGAGAAGGAAAATTTGATGAGGCCAATTTGGTGCTTCAGAAGCTGGTTGATATTAACATGCTTGAAAAATATGGGATCACTAATATGATAGCTTGTGGTCATAATGTTGATATAGACCTAGATGGAGGTCTTGTTCCGACAAATATTATGTGGCATGTGATACTTTGTGGGCTTTGTAAGACTAGAAAGATTGAAGATGCTAAAAATTTGTTCGACAATATGGTGAGAGATGGGTTTGTTCCCGACATTTTCACTTATGCAACACTTATACATGGTTATTCTGCTTCGGGCTACATAAATGAAGCATTTGAATTTAAGGATGAGATGCTAAGAGCTGGTTTAAACCCCAACATAGTAATCTACAATTCCCTGATCCATGGTTTGTGCAAGTCCGGTAACTTTCAACGGGCACTAAATCTTTTCAACAAGTTGCATTCAAAGGGCTTAGAGCCAAATTATGTGACCTACAATACATTGATCCATGGATATTCCAAACTGGGTAAAATCACTGAAGCATTCAAGCTGAAACAGAGGATGGTAGCAGAAGGGGTTAACCCGACCATAATTACTTACACCACATTGATACGCGGTTTGTGTACTGAAGGAGAGATGGAAGAGGCAATTGCTTTGCTAGACGAATTGATACAGAGTGGCTTAAACCCAAATTATGTGACATATTGGACTTTGGTACAGGGTTACATTAGGCGTGGTGAGATGAAAGAGGTCGAGAAGCTTTACGAGGAGATGCATTTGCGTGAGCTATACACAAGAGGGGCCATTTCTAACAGGAATATGGAAAAACAAATTTACTTTAGGTTAGAAAAAGAAGAAGAGTTTATTGCAACTAATCACTGTAAATTAATTGTTTGACAGTAAAACTGGAATTAGTTGAAGATGCTTTGTTAATTTCAATACTTGGTGCCTGTAGAAACGCGTTGAGATGATAGAAAAGGACCAACTTGCCTAAGAGCATATCCAAGGGGAACTAGCATTCCTTCATACGAACGCAACCAAATTACACGAGAGATTTCTAGGCGAAATGTGAAGAGATTTCTAGGGATGATGTTGTTTCATCGCCTACCGTTGTGTGTCCTTTTATTTCATCTTTATCAAACTTTCAAGTGTTTAACACAACCAACTTGATTTTGAAAAATACGACAATATTATTTATTCACTGGCAAGTGTTTGATAGTTCTAACCGAACTCACATGTTGAAATAGCTGAAAGAATATCCAAAAAAAAAGAAGTATTTTAAACACAAAAAAGTCGTTTGGCACCTCTATTCCGGAATGAAATCGCAAAAAAAGTTGTTATCCTAAATGAAAATATGTGTCAAACTTCAAATAGAAAAATAAAATAACAACCGGAAGAGGTTAATCCAATATTCATATTCATTGATCAAATAGCGGAATAATGTCCATTTTTAACATGTGAAATAACGGAAAATTCCTTATTAAATCATCCAACCCATTTTGGACTATATTAAATAATGCATAAATTTTAGTATTGTGTTTTAATGCTTTAATATTACGACAAATTTGAACAAATAAAGAAATAGTACTTCATACAACATAACATATAAAACAAGATTAAATACAAAATACAAAATATTTGTATCAACTATCTAGATTCACTTGTAAAACAGACCACATTTAAATGCATTAAGAATAGTGAAACTATAACATTATTTTTTTTTTATATTATTTGAATAGCACTCTTCTATCACTATTATATTTTTACTGTTCTAATTGGCTATCTTTTTATTTGCCAAACGGACCAAAGAAGCAAGCTTTTTGTTCAGCCATGGGTGTAATAGTGTCATGTAGTAATGGGTTGTCAAAGGTTGTTCCTTAGCAGTATTTTTCTCTTTCTAAGGGTACAAGGTATATTCAGACAATTAAGGATGGTTGTTGGTGTTTGCTTGGAACACAAAATGCTCTAGTGTAGGGTATTTCGTTTATGATGAATGAAATAGGCGATACATTCTACCAATTTTTCCCAAAGAAGTAAGCTCAACTCATCTCTTTCTGAGCTTAGAAAAAAAATTTCAACATTTTTCTAGCTATCCGAAAGCGTGAATAAATCTCATATAACTTTTGAATGCATAAGTCTAGGAAAACACGTCTAAGAAAACAGACATGCGCCTAAGAAAACAGACAATTTTTTTTTTTTGATAAAAAAAATGAGGATCAAACCCTCAAATTTTATAAGAAAACAGACATAGTTGTCAAGTATTTTAATATATGGATATTGATGTGATGTCAAACAATTAAAATATCGTGATAGATAAAAAAGAACTCTCTTTATACTCATACTACGTTAGAAAAAAGACACAGAGCGGAGTTGTCATAACAAGCACCCTGAAAAGGCTTTTTAAGCTAATTCATCAGAAGTGCCTGTTTGTCATAAGTTGGTGTTCAAGTGCAAGTTAGACCAGGAATTTCTTGCTTGAGACTTTAAACAAGTAGCAGCAGAAAAACATTACAGATAGTAAATGCTGAGATGAAGATTACCAGTCTCTTTGCGAACAGGCATCATTATTTGCCATACTCCAAACGTAGGAGAAATAAATCCAATTGAGAGGAACTCGGTGTATAACCTAAATCTGTTTTCATTTTCTGCCCGTGATAAAGATTCTCTTACATATTCTCACCTTCAATCTTTTCTTTTTTACAAACTTAAACATATGAGAGCTGGCAACAACAAAATCAATAGGAAGGGGGATTACAAATTACCCAAAAAAGGAGGCTGACTGGTATCCTTACATTTTCTAGAAATTGATATAAAATTATATCATGCAACCCCCGGGCAACCTTCTTTGGATGCCAGGGGTTTTCTCAAATTAGACTCTACTAAACCTTTACTTTCTTCTCACCAACATCCTACTCCTAACCTACCCTAAAAATTGTGAGAAAACAAAAAAAGAAGGGAAGGAAAAAAGAAGATACTTTACAAGGTGTATAGGCCAGGTTTGCCAAGGCCATAAAACCAGTGGGAAGGCCAAATGTGTGTCATCTATTGGGAGTATAGAGTTCTGAAGCGCCTAAACCACCAGGGTTTAATGTCACCGTAACCAGTGCACTGTCCATCTCCTTCCTCTTCACTGCTAAACAGTGTCTGGTCAGAGCAATCCAGCCCAGCTCCACATGCTGCATTGTATGACTGGCATGCAGAGTAGCAAACTCTTAGCCTGTTGTCGCCATCTCTGTCACATCTTTGTATCGATATCTGAAAATTGTCCCCAAGATTATGCAATGTTAGGGAGAACATGCACAGAGAGAGAGGGGGGGGGGGTTAAATTGGCAGCCACTGCCAAAATTTCAAAAAAAGAGAGGAGAGAGAGAGAGAGAGAGCAGGGAGGGCTGTCAAGACTTACCCAGCAAGCTAGCCGCTTCGCGGCTGCCGCACAGTAGCCACTATCAAGAATACTGAAAAGGGTCCTTCCACCAGGCATTAATCGATTGTAGTTGGGCACCACCACCACTGACTCCAACTGTTGCAATATGCAGGGCTCACTGGGTGCACAGTGCTGACCAACATCTCCCATCACGTCCCCAGGAGAAGACGAGGCGAGAACATCAGCGCAGATGGAGAGAGAAGGGATGAGAGATGATGTGTTCTGACAGGTGTAACCAGCATAGTCAGAGCATCTAAATTCGCACACCCCATTGTCGCACACCCCTCCATGCAAACTACATTGCTCATCGCAAACCGCTGCATGTCCAACGAGGAATTCAGTAACAATGTCAATTGTTCGACTCTACTGCTACTTCAGTACATGCGTATGCAGGGTACTGCTTCTATAGAGTTAATTTTTCTTGTACTTCTGTTGTTTATTTGAGGGTAAATATTTGATTTCATTCAATTGCCTCTACGTGTTGGTAAAACTCAAACTTAGAATGCACCCGAGTACTGGGATTCATAGTCCAAATGCAGAATCCTTTTCAAGTTCATTTCCTCCCATTTATCCAAGGCTAACAACTACATGCAAATATGCAATCAATTCTATTTTTTTCCATTTAAAAACCAAGTATAAGTACCTGTAGAACAGTCAATCCCCGTCCATCCATTTTTGCACTCACAAATCCCATTCTGTTGGCATGTGCCATGCCCACTGCATCCAGCAGGGCATGATCCTGCCATAACAAGTATCCAATTAAAGCAGTAGTACTGAAAATATAGTGACTTGGGAGTCTCAAAATACATTGTCAAAAATTAGAAAAGGAAAGATAAACACATAAAGGAAAGTCTGCTTTTCACCCCCCCCCCCCCCTCCCTTCACTCTTGTACTTAATTTAAACTGGTCCTTCAAGAGGAGGATGTGCACCACATCATCATTGATCTGATTACATTGTCACTGCCACATTTTGTACCTGGCATGCCCCATATGTACATAACTAAATGCTAATGGAAGCAGAAGTTTTGATTGAACCAGGTCCAAGAGTTCAGCAGGCTAATTCAACTGAAGAAAAGGTACAAGGAGCCAAGTAGAACACAAGTGACGCTCCAAAGGCTAAATGCAGTAATTTCACTTAAAACAGAAAAGAAAAAATAAGGGTTCGGAAAAATAGCAGTAAGACTAAAGAAAAGGGCTAACTTTTGCTGCAGTCATGGCCATGAAAACCAAGGAAGCAGCGGCACCTTCCATCGACACAGTCTCCATTATATCTACACGACCGAGGACACTGTCCAATTACTGCTACTGCTCTACTACTCCCACATAACTCGTGATATGCTGGGCATATCAGTTCCCCTTCACGTCATGCCACATAAAAAGGCAAAACTTAGATTGTTCTCTTAGAAATAAATACTAAAAAAATTATAAACATGAAATTATTTTACCATTGAATCCTGGAAATTGAATTGGACCACCAGCCACAGGACATGCTTTCCACAACCCATCAACTGCGACCTATGTACAAAGCTCAGTGTGAATCAATACAAGTACAAGAGAGAAGAGGTTCGAAAAATGAGATGATATCTCCAGTGTTGTTTATGCAAGTATAAGAGAGACGCGGGTCGAAAACTGAGATGATACCTGCAGAGTATTGTTAATGCAGCGATGTTGATAGCAACCATTTCCTTGAGTGGTAGAACCCCTCACAAATCCAGTTCGTACCAATGTTGATGCCATGCACCTACCCATATGATGTTTCGTATGACATTAGAAAACGGGAACCAACACAATTCTAGATTTATATCTGAGCAAAAAAATAGTAGTTGAAGGTGTGTGCTAACCTAGAACTGCTTCCTCTGACTTCTCCGAGCATTCGGTCAGGCGAACGTGCGCTGTTTGTGTCAGTGCATGATCCATCTGAATATGCCACAAAATAAGTGCAATAATCTGCCAATGAAGATTGCCCGCCTGCATTATGCAAGCACCATTAATCTTGTTTTCTTTACACTAAAACTGATGCCCATCACGCTATTTAAATTTTGCTCTTGCCTTTGTTGGGCTGAGGAAAATACTGGGCCCACTTGGGTAGATCCCCGCTGTAGCTGACTATAGGGCAGTATCCTTCGGCCTCTCTGTTATATGTACAACCAGACAGCTGTGTTGAATTACAGCGGTAGGCTCCATGCCAAAGGCTGCATGGGGAAGTAACAAACTCTGTACCCTGATTGCAGCCCCATTCTAATCCTTCAGCCATGCTATAGTTTGCCTGGTACCAACCGCTATCCTCCAGCAAAGCCAATGTCATTTTTGATACAACTGATCTTGTGTCGACTGAACCAGTCATTATCTCATTCATTAATAATCTCTTCTCCCAGTGTGACCCTGTATTTAAAGTTACATTTATTCAGATATCCAATAGATTGTTGCTGGATAACGAAAATAATAAGATGTTCATGAATTAGTTACCTGAGGTACCCCTGCCTCCTCCATCTTCCAATTCTAGACCAGTGAAGTTCTCAGAATATGCCTGAAAAATAAATATGAAGGTAGAATAAATTTCTGCTAGTAACCAATACACTATTTGGACGGCAAAAAGGAGTTGGATTTTTTGTACTAACCGGCTAGCTCCTATCAATTGTCCTAAATCAACAATTGAAGATAATTCCCAAGCTGATGCATAAAAGTTTCCTGGTTTTTTATTTATAAGTGAAAATGTACCGACAAACCCACAGTAGAACTCACCCCATAATGATGCCTAGAATGCATTATAACACGGGGAAGAACCACACGAGTGACCATCCTTCCTAGCTTATCATCCATGGATTGCACAGTTACCTTCAATGGCACCAAAGTTTACCAATTACATGAAACTGTGGTTATTTGGTTATTTCAAGGCAAAAGAGAAAAAAGAGAAGGAAAGATAAAGAAGGAAGAAACTGTACCTGACTACGCCTCCTTTTTCTTTCATCACGAAAGTGAGCAAAGGCATGGGGATCAAAACCCAAAACATGCATCACCTCATGTATTAAAGTAGCTGAAAGAAGGGTTTCAGCTTCTGCTGTCAAATGTCGGGGTGCCACATTAACATGTCCTGCAACACAGATAATAGATGTTAAGGACATAAGTGAATCTAAACATAAAAGGTCCCTCGTATACATTTAAAAAAAAAAAGTAAGGACTTCAGATGTACCTCTACATCCTCAAACTATGGTGTCCCAAGAAAAAGAAATATAAAGGATAGCATCTCAATCCTACCTGAGCCAACCCTTATTTTCTCTGTCTTGTCTAGAGGAAATTTTTTTTTTTTTTTTTTTTTGGGGGGGGTATAAATGACACTTTTGTTTTGTTGCTTTCAGGGGATACACAATCACACAAGATATTGTTTACAATGCTTTGAAGGGTATTCCTAATTTACATACATGATCGTTTGGTGTTTTTCAAGGAAGCCCATGATGTCGCTCGAGACAAATTGTAACAATAACGAAAAAGAAATGAAGGAAACCTGCAATAGCACGGCCCCATTGGTCCCGTTCACAAGCCACAGCCCATGCAAGGGTGTTGCCAGTCGTGGGCCTAGTCGTTACTAAAAGTACTAGATCCGCATCCCTTACCCCTTCTGCATTTGTTGATGAGACAATTTCTATATTAGATTGCGACCTTAGTAAGGTAAATGGACATTCGAGTTATTTCCGCATCATGAGAAAAATTACCTTCAACATACTCATGGGGAAGTTGAACCCCACCATCCTGACCACATGCAGAATACCCACTTAATCTTAAGTTACCCTTGACAGGTTCGACTGCAAGTGCTTTCTTGAACCACTGTACAGTGTGCCCAAGTGCCTAGAAGTTTCAAAATTAGTTTTTTTTAATGTAGAAAAATAACACATCTTTCTTTTTAAAAATAACAATTGTAAATAAGATTGTACCTTGCGAAGCCGTTGCTTTTTGTCCTCACCAGCGATATCATCACTAGTACAGTTATACCAACAATCTCCAACCACTGCAGGGTAGGCATGTGGATTGCAAAATGGAATTCCAGGGATCATACTTATTGGTGGTTCCCCGAGCTATAACAAACAAAATGCATAGGCAGTGATATCTCTACTTAGGTATGCATTACAGACACTTGGAATGAAATGAAATTGCAAAAAAAAAAGGCTAATCGGAGTTTGGAAGTTCAGTGTGATTTTAGTACAGAAACAATCAACAAGTACCTTAACAATGTCACCAACTTTCTTACAATCTCTATCAGGTGAGTGCCCCACCGCATCATAATTCAAATAAATTCTAATCGGCTGCCTATCACTGGACTGGGTCTGAACCTCCTCTGACACACCAAGCAAGGTCCTTCCCTTGCGGTGGTCTTCTGATGAGGTGGAGCCCACATACACCTGGGGTGTGACAGAGTATTCCTTCCTGCCACTTCGCCGCCTCTGGTGTAGTATTTCATCATGTATGCAGGAATGCGTGAGATATATATTATTGGTATCTACGGATTCAGGACCTTCATAGAATAATGGCTTGGCTTCTTCTTTAGTGTCAGCAAAGGTTCCTTGTATACAAACTAGAATTAACACAATCTGTGAATCAAAAATTAAAAAAAAAACAAAAAAAAGAGCAGATTAGGGATGTCTTCAATGATTGAAAAAATAACTATAATTTTGTTCCTTCATTAATGCTGACCCTTGACAGAATAAAAAGTGCGAAAAGCTAAATTCAACTAACAACAAATTGGTATATATAATTGGCAGTTATAAAGACAAGATATTCATAGCATGTCCTCTCTCTCTCTCTCTCTCTCTCTCTCTCCTACTTTTTAAGGGGGAGGAGGCTAATGAAGTAGTTCATGGCTTGCTGTCTACGGTTGTGCATCGCAGTTTAACATAAATAGATAAAGCCCCAATTGAAAGTGAGAACATTAGCCGAATGGGGCGGCGTTACATTGATTAAATTGACAAAAATTTCTTCACAATTGTAATGGTTTTGTGAGATCATAGAAATATATCACAAACTAATAAAGTGGATTGCAGCTCGTTATCATATATCACTGTTTGACAAAATTAGGAAAACAAAATTACAAGTCCTAATCTTTAAATACAAACCCTAAACAGGTTTTGCGTTTGATTAGATTAAAAATTGACCTTCGCTTCGCATTTGTCTCACTTATTTCAAATCCAAAAATAGCTCTCACGAATTAAGCAAAAACACACACAGACACACACAGAAATATAGCGCACAAGTGAGACATGCGAACCTCGATTAGAAATAATAATCTAATGCGAAACAAACTCCTCAGTGCCGAACCGGATCCGAAACTGCACTCAAGCAAGGGCCTTTCCTCCATAAATTAAACCCTAGATGCGCGGGTTCCATTCAACACATCCCTCCCTTTCTCAGTGGAGACTCGCCATTTCCTGAAGAAGCTCAAAAAACCCCCCTTTCAAATCCTTTCAATTAGAGGAAGGGGAGGGGGGCTTTAAGGATCCAATGGAAGAACAAAACCGCGACAATGGCGGTCTGGAGGGAGAGGAGATTGAAACCAAAAGGGGAGAGATTTTTTAGAAGGAAACAAAAAAAGAGGAGAAAGAAAGAAAGAGGAATGAATGGGTTGAGAAATCTATAGAGAGAGAAATTACAGAGACTGGGTGTGTGTGTGTGTGTGTGGAGAAGGTAAAGTGGCCTACTTCAGATTGTCTATGTTCTTTTCTTGTAACAATTGGTAGGTGCATCCGATCATAAATTCCTAATGGAGACTCATTAGAGAGAGTTGTTTGGTACTAGCTAGTTCACGAAAAGGACACACGGAGAGAGGCGCAGAATATCAGTGAGAAGTGAGTGCGGAGATTTTGTTCTGAATGAATAATTATTGTGTTTTTTTTTTTTTAACACGGAGAGAGAGAGAGAGAGAGAGAAGGGAAATTTGTCCGGATGAGTAGTATGTAATAATGTAAGCGTATAATAGAGGAAACAATGAAGAAAATGAGAATCCCCTTGGTTGGAGTTAATTTAGGAGCGTGCCGACTTTATTAGCTACCCACGGTAACACGGGGTTTCATTGCTTTTACTGGCTGCACCTGGCGCATGCATTTATTGTTCAGTGCTGTACCTAGGAAGGTGCACGTGATAATGTGAAAGGCTAAACCGAATGTTACTCTCTATCTTGCCAAAGATATCTAACATATTATGTATTTATATTTTTAATATTATTTACTTTTATTATTAATTATTTTTTTTATTTTATTTTGGCATGTACAGGAAAGGAAAGTGCATTGGTTGCATACATAATTATTTTCACCTAATTGTGAAGTGGTAGTTAAATATAGAATTTTGTTGTATTGTTACATGTAGATTTTTGCAGTAGCAATTCAATTGTGTCATAAGTTATAAATTGCAACGATTTCTTTTTGTTATATGAAAATATTATTTAATATATTTAAATCTATGAAAAAATTACAAACAAAAATAGATCCTTATTTAATTTCAATATCATTTTTTTTAAACATTAAGAAATCGAACTTATGTCTCTCTATAATGATAAAACAAATTACATTGCTCGACCTTCAACTTTATATAATCGATCAAATCTCCAATATACATATTTGAAAGTTGTAGCATATGAAACAATGATAAAACAAAATCATTTTTGTGCTTTAATTAAATCTATTGTAATTATAAAATAAAATTATCAGAATTTAGTTTTGTCTATATTGCAAATAGTTACTTTTCTATCCTATTAAATGTTGCATTCTTTTCACTCGCATGGTTTATAACATACGGCAAATGCCTTGTTTAAACACATTTGGTGTCTCCAGTTGTTGGAGCTACTATTCCTACAAATATCTTTGCGCCAAGAATTCTGGGTTTCTGGGATTAAATTCAAAAAGAGTTGGTTTGATTTGGTGGAATTCAAAAAGACACCAATTTTAATCGAGTTTAATGGTTGTAGGTCACGGTTGTTCATCTTCCCAATCTCTTCAATTCAATCACAACATTATTGAGGTAAAATTTTAGAGGAGTGTTAACTATATATTAAAGAAAATTTCTCAAAATTATCCTCGATTATTTTTATTATAAATGATAAATAGTTAGTTTATATATCAAAAATGAAAAAAAAAATGTTCAAAATCCTCTTAATATTGAGGTATTTATATTTTATCATATAAGTATTTATATCTGACTATATGATGTATTTATATGTTATCACAAATGTGTTAATATTATTGATCAAAAGGTATTTAAACCTGATTATGAGGTGTGTTAATATTTAATTAAGAGGATATTTATATTTAGTCGAGGGGGTATTTATACCAGTCATGTGAGGTGTTTATATCTGATAAGTATTTATATTTGATTATTAAAGCCATATTGTTACAAGCTACTGTGGGTTGTAGCACTAAGTGTCATGGCCGAATGTGAAATGTCCTCAGTGTTTATATTAATACACATTAGTATTTATATCTGATCATATAAAGTATTTATATCTAGTTATTGGAGTGTTTATATCTAATAATGAAATGTGAAAATTTGCCAAAAATAAAAATATAGCTGAAAAATAAAAGTGTTCGGATGGAATAGTTGGGAGATGATTTGGGGGATGGATTTTGGGAGAACAAAAGATTTTCTCAAAATTTTAAAAGTTAGAAAATATTTCCGCTTAATGATATAAGAAATATTTCTAGTAGTTTGCCTCTCTCTGGGAAATAGAAAGTTAATCACGTGGTTATAATCACATCATATTGTTAGAGAAATTATTTTTACGTCTCAAGTTTTGTATCATTTTATCTGTATACAATGTTTAAAAATACATATTTTAAAATTTAAATTAGAAACTGTGTTGAAAATAGTAATAACTATCCAGGGTGCAAACAAGAGATGCAGTTATCACTCCTCATCTTAATTTATGATGTAAATTTCAAATTTCCCCAATTGAGAATCTAAAATATAAATTTCTCCAAAATTAATTAAAGTTAAAATTGAAAAAGAAGAAAAGTTTGAATCTCTGTTTTCATGGGGTAGGAGTATGGTGGGAGGAAATGATGCTTTAATGATAGGGATTGTTTTCATGGTGCAAATATTCAATTCAAGTCACCTTGTGGATTAGCTTTGGATTAATTAGCCTATTAATTATGGCTAACTAATTTTTTGGGACTTGTCTCCATCTTAAATTATAAATTATCTTCTCTCCAGTTTGTACAAAACTGGAACCTTCGGGTCAGAGGTAGAGCTCAGTGGAGATCGAGAGAGGCTACAATCTCTTCTAAAAGAATTTAAAAACTAGTTATATTTATTAAGAATTTAAGATATTTTACTGTAATTATAGTGCAGTCAGCCTCCTCAAAAAAAATTTGAAATATGATTTTAAGATGACTGTAAATCTGTAATTCTTTTATAAAATAGAAGATAATATTTTAATTTTCTCATTAATTTTGATCAAACTCTGCCACTGTTTCTAACCTCCTTAAATGTCTCTAGACATGTTTTTAAATCCAATGCTAACAAATGAGAAAATTATCCATCATAATTATATATTACCCTTTACAAATTTTATTCCCTGATTTTTTTTTATTTTAACTTATGGTTTCTTTTAAACTTTCTTAAAAAAAAATAGTCACTCTTTTTTACTTTAATTAATCTTACTGATCAGAGCGCATAGAATAATCTTAAATCTGAGATCAGATTTCACTGGTAAAATATTTACACTGCCACATGTTAAAGTTGACCTTAGTACATATTAAAAGGGTTAATCAATATTAAATACTAACTTATGTGGTTTTAATTAAAATAGTAAATAAATTGAGCTGCCAACTTTTGTAAAAAAAAATAAAAAAAAAGAAAGAAAGAAAACAATATATACTTAGGTTAATTAATTTTCTTTTCAACATTTAATCTCCCTTTGTTAATTAACTTCTAATGGCATCCAACAACATAAGCACCTTTAATATTTATTTATGTATTTATTATTTAAATCCCAACGCATTAATTAATGATGATTAGCTACCTAAGCTACAACTACAAGCACTCATCTCCTTCTCATACAAATAATTGCTCCATAATAATTTAATTACATTATCTATTTATCTATTCCATCCATAATTCCATATATACTCAGTCCAAAGACATTAAATGTGTAAAAATTGCATCAGAAGTATCTTAACTACGTTTTATTCTGGTTGATTTATTCCAAGTGTCTATAGTTTATCTAGTGTATAAAGTTGTATGTATTAAAAATTATAATGAGATATATTATTCGTAATTGCTAATGTCGGACCTTACACGAGTTATGATTTTATTTTTTTTCTCGCTTAAAAAAAAGGGTGAATGAGCAGCAATATATCATTATAAGAGCCTCATGATATACTAGAAAAATAATGCCTTCTTATTTTATTTTTCAGCATAGTCTTAGTGTAGATTCCATCAGCACGCAGTGACAGTACGGCCTCTACTGTCATATTTTTTTTTATTAATTCAAATGTTGTATACTCGGAACAAGTGGTCGTGAAAAATACGCCAAAAAAATAATAAAATAACTATCATAGTCTCATAGATAAACCCAACACGTTGTAGTGAGCAACAATATTATTATTATTTAATCTAGTTAGGCAATTTGTTTGACTTTTTGGGTAGCATGGCATCTTTTCTCAATTCTTCGTAGAATATTAGTCAAGCAGTCGCCTGGAAGTGGTGCATAAGTAGACTAAAAGACCGCAGTATCCTCTCAAAAAGAAGCGCTTATTTTAGTTCTACTTGGTGCGTGGAAATATATGCAAGACCAGGTGTATATAAGTTTTCCGGGATTGAAGGGGTAATTCATGATAAATGCGAAGCTGCATCAGCGCGATTGATTGGAGGAGAACCGTGTTCCCTGCAATGTGGGGCACACCGCATCCTGGTGTGACCGTTGAAAATCCACGCAGCGCGGTTTTTGATGAGGTCCAACGGTTGTATTCTTGCGAGTATATATATATATATGTATATATGGCACAAAATTTGAACATTAATTTAGTTAGTTGTTAGAGTAAATTAAATATTTTTTAAATATCGTTCATTTACTAATTTGACTGTTAATATTTAAAAATGTTATTTTAGTCCTTGTATTTTTGTGATGAGTACCAAATTAATTTTATTTTTAATATCTATTAAAAAATAAAGACATAATGGAGACAAAAATGAAGATTTTTGAACTCTCATAATATATTAATCTATCATTCAATTTTTTTAATATTGTAACAATCACTGATATAATTACACCAACAATACAAAAAATATGAAAAGTAATATTACCAACCCATTGACTGATTAAAATGTCAGGATTAATTTGTTATAAATTGAAAATTAAAAGAATAGAATGACATTTAAAAATTTCAAGAATTAAAATAACAAACAAATAATATTTTAAAAAAATGTGTAATGATTATTTTCCCCTCTTCCCTTTTTTCTTTATGGGAGATCAGATAAAAATAATGCCCCTAATTTCAGATCATAATTATTAAAGTAGCAGTTGAAATATTACTACTTAAGTGGTTAGCATCACAAAAGCACAACATAAATACAAAGTCAATTCATAATAAAATAATAGTATGGGTCTAGGCTAGCCAGTACCAAAATCATGAGTTATTATATTACTCCAATTAAAGATGTTGTCAAGAGTAAGAAATATCCATTAGTAGGTGCAACAAACGTGTTGATTTTCTGTTATGTAACACTGCATTGTATAATAAATAGATATGATTTTCTGTTATATAACACTGCATTGTATAACAAATAGATAGATGGATTACAAAATTAATTTATTCGAACCTCGACGTGATTGGACAGACAATATGTTGCGTTTTCCGGTACAACGTAATAATCAAGCTTGATCTTTTGCAACCCACCGTATATAGCAATTCGTGTAGCGGGTTACATGAATTAGTTGGTACTTGGTACTTTCAAATGCAAGAAAATATAGAGGAAAAAGAAAAGGAAGTGTATATTAAAAAGTAATAATAAGGCTAGGTAGTCTCTATCAAGAAAGTCCCTTTCTTGCTTTGCTTTCCTTTGCTTGATCTTGTTATGTTATGTTATGTTACCTTACACATCATGCTTTCATGCTTTGTTTTCTTTTTAGGTTTTTTTTTTTTGGCTTCTTATGTATGTGATGGCAATGTGCATTGACAAGGAGAAGAATGAAGTAAAACGCTAGGTAATTATTGTTTGTGTAAATGTCTCGCCAATCAATTAATCAATTTTTTAAATGTCATTATTTTATGGTTTGCTAATAAAAAATATTTTGATGTTAAAATGTCAAAATAAAATTGTTAAATGTAATCTATATCGTATTTTCTTTATGTATATAAAAATTACAGACACTTCGACTATCATTTTTTATGAATCAATAAGTTAACAAAAATTATTCACATTAATGTAATTTTTATAAATCCTCAATGTCAAATAAAATAATATTAAAATGTCATAATTTTCTATATATATATATATAGAGAGAGAGAGAAAAAAAAAAATATATATATATATATATATATATATCACAACTAACGGCTTTATTTTGACATTTTAATTTTAAACTAGAGTTATTAAAAAATAAAAAAAATAAAAAAAATAAAAACATAATGAAAACATAAAAAATAAAGACATTTAAACCCTCAATCTTCATCAAGCAAACAAACCTTATTATTACTATGATTTCTTTATCTCAAGGATGTATTAAAACGATTTTCCTAATCAACACGGTTGGTGGTTTTATTAGCAACATTGTTGAACAAACATGCCATGATTTGAGCTACTTAATTTGCTCTTTTTGTCACTTTTTTGAGGTCAAAAGTTATGTTTATTGTTGAAAATCGACATCCTTCCACCAAATTAACAACTTATTAGTTGTATTATTGACAAATCATCCCAAAATTTAAGTATCATGACATAGCCTTTCTCATTTATGGATAAATAGCATGTGTGTTTGTACCAGATCCTTCAAGCAACATGTTGATTGTATTATTTTAGGAAAAGATATGGATATTAATTGGTCCTTAATTTTTCCATGAAAATTAAACTAATTGATATCATGATTAATTTGAGATGCAGTCAGAAAAGAAAACTGATACTGGAAAATTTCTTATAAAAAAAATAAAAAAAAAGAAAACTAATTACGTTGTTTTTAATTGTACATAATAATATATTTTTTTGATAAAAATATTTGTTTGTTTTTAAGTTCGTTGCATGTAAATTTATGATTAAAAATTATTTTTTATAAATCTATTTTTCCTTTAATAAATATTTTTCGAGACAAAACTCGAAAAATAGCCATAACTTTTTATGAGGAACACAAATTTTTTTGCACTGTTTAGTGTTGGCAACTAACATCACTATAATTTTCTGACGTGAATTCATTAGTTTGCATTTTTGCAATTCAGATTATAAATTCAACATTCTATAATTGCACTGAATTATTGAACCACTGAATATAGTATAAATTCATTGTTTTATTTGATATTCGTGTAGCACAAATTGGTATTCAATATTTTTATTGTGAACTAACAACCAACAAAATACTACAAATGGTAGGTTGTTGAGAATAAAGTTAATTATATTTAATTTAGAATTTAGACTATTTTTAGTAAGTTATTTTTTACTATTTTTGATAAGTTACCGTTGGTAGGTAATTATAGTATGAACAGTATAAAATATTCAAATACTTTTGTAACAGTATAGAAATATACAGAAAGAATACCATATAATTCAATAAAAATATTCATAGGTCAATTACAAATTCTTTCTCATTAATTTATTAGTGTTTTTTTTTTGCTTGGTTCAAACGAGTTGTGATAGAATTCATCTTGTTTATCTTGAAAAAAATGGAAGGAATATTTATTTTAATGTCAAAAATATTTGATTTGTTTATAGTTTCTCTATGGCTTCTCTTGCATTACCAGACTGAGCAACATTTGAAATTGTCTTTTTAGTTATCTTTAAAATTAAATTTTAAAAGCTCCTATAATACATCATTAATTTATTATAAAATTGCTAACCAATTTATTGGATGCAAACTATTTTTTTTGCATTTGATCTTACAGAACATGAATATAGTACTTGACATGTTAATAGACCATTATATAATAAATGTTAATAATCAATTACAATTTACATGTTGAAATAATATAAAAACTAAGAAAATACAAAATCTAAAACTTTTGTATAATTTGAGCTAAACTCTAAAATAAGATAAAAAGAAAATTAAGTTTACTCAAAATTCAAATAAATTAGAGTTAGAATTTGTCTAATCAAGTTTCGACTTGCACGTAAGGATGAAACTAGCATCATAACATAAAAGGCGCACGAGTTAATTTTTAATTTTATTGATTTTCTCTGGAATCTCATTATAAAATTGAAAAATACATTCAAAATAATGAATATAATTATTAAAGATATGTTTATCAAAATTTTCATTAGAAAGTTCATTTGCTGAAATCTCTTCTTATATATACAAATTCTAGTTAGTATCTATCATTCACATAGTTCTGAAAAAAACTTGAAATAAAAAATCAAGCAAAATGTGCATGGCATATCATACAAAACTTCCTTGCAGACATGTAAAATTTATGTAATATTAATTTTTAATTAAGACATGTAAAATATCTCTTGATGTCAAAGTCTAAAAGCGCACATACTATAAAGAAGTAAAAAGAAATTCATTTTTAACAACACTAAAATAATGAAGAATTTAACGACTCCACTCTTTTAAAATAAGTTTATTATAACATATAAATTTATTTTTGGAATATTTTTTAATTTTTCCTATGAAAATTAATTCACACTCCATGCAAACCCCCATCATGTATAATTAAAGGCATAGCAAAAAAAAAAAGAATTAACGTTAGGGGTCAAATATTGAAGAATTTGCACCTTTTTCTAATTTCTACCTTGCAATATAAAACCTTCTTATTTTCTTAAATATTGATAATCACTTAATTTGTGTGAACACATTATATATATGATGCATTTGCTGGAGAGAAAAATTCAGAGACCTTTTTTATACAAGTATAAACACATTTGTTTTTATAAATGACAGGATTAAACATAAAATAGTCAAACTTTTTTAATTCGTTCGTCGAGCTCATCGTTAAACTATTTTTAATCAATAATCAATTCAAAATATATACATGTTAGCAGTGTTTTAGAACACAAATACATGTTAGGATCAATTTAAGCTAAGTATAAAAATAACCTAAATTAACTAGGCTACTTGGCTAACACTTAGGTTGGTTAATGGAACCCTAGCTAGTTATCTCTAACATTGATTAACATTTTTACTCTTGGAACTTACCACTGTCAAATTCATGGTGCATCAAACCATCATATTTCATAATCAAATCTAAACCACTAGTCACTAGATCACAGTTTTTAAGCTTGTTTAAACCCATTTTAACGAAAGTGCAAATTCACTTGTAGTCTAACAACTGATCACTACAAATATTCTATCTAGATCAATTTATTTTTTTCAAGGTAAAATCTATTAAAAAAGAAATCCAATTTGTGTTTGTAATATTAAACAAGATTAACAATTTACTTTTGTGAGTTGAAAAGAACCAGGGGTTTAGTCATGAAAAAGAAATTATGGTCATTCTCAGTGTTCTTGAATTTTAGGTTTTTGATATTATAATATATCTGATAGTTATTTTTCTTGTGCCTTTTCTTTTGTTGTTTTTTTATATAAGTTGTTTTTTTCGTTGTTGTTTTTGAAAGTCAATAATTTGTTAAAGCTATGTTTTTGTTAAAAAAAATGATTAAAATTTCTAGCAATTAGTCATTAATTTCTACATGATATCTTTTTCTTTAATACGAATTTTGAACCACACTGAACTTGTTTTTAAAAAGAATATTTGCAAATAAATAATAGTCTTGTCCCCGCTGGCCGTCCATAAATCCGCCTAAATGCTGCCTGACTTGTCATGTTGACAATTGACATGTTGACATGTTTAAAAATAGCAAAAGTATATTGGTCATTGACTCATTATGATAGCGTTCGAGCTATGAATTTCACAAGGACACGCACACGTTCAACGGATAAATCACAACTGGAGGATACTCTCAACTCACAGCAGGAAAAAAGAGGAGATAAACTCAACTCAAGATAAATTTTTCATAATCATTCAATAATTGAGTTTTACATTCAGATTAGGCTTAATATAGCCATACAATTCTAGAAACTTCCTAATTAATTAATATCCTCTTAACTATTTTTGCAAATATCAAAACATATTAAAAACACTTTTAACTACTGCTGCTGCTAATACCAAAATATATTAAAAGCAAATAGAAATTCAAAAGACAAGTTTCAAGAAACTAAATGTGCTGGCTGGCTGACTCTTCAAGGACCACTTTCAGTTAGCACGCATTTATCACCCAGAAGCATCCAGAATCTGAAAAAACTCAAAACATATCAAAGATGACCCATTTCATTAGCAAACCATAGAGCTTTGAATCATCCAATTCGAAGCCTAAATGAGAGAGTTATGCCCAAAATACTGGCCCAGTACGAATCTGTTCAGAGAGCTGTTTCGGAAATTGATTGCAATTCTAACTTGGACCTGAATCTTCAAACTGAGAAGAAAGCTTTATATCATATTCGCCTAATTTTCTAGTTTCTACTACGTCTACATGATTGATTCTGATTCATAACTGCAACAAAAGGACAAGAAAATGGCGACTAAAATATGCAATAAAAAGTATAAAACCCTGCCTTTATTTTCTTCCATGGAGAATAAATGTCAATGCAACATTAATTTGCGTCGTGGTTTGACGTGTCAGAGAGACCCACAACTTGCTACCTTACCAACATCCTCTAAAATTGTATATAAGATTGATATGTTTCATGGCAAAGTTATATGTGGTCTATTTGAGTAATTGACTGCTCCATGCATTGTATTATTAAATTAAGACATTAACCATTGAAGGAGTCAGAAAAAAAAGTAGGAAAATTGAAACACTTTCACTGGTTTCAATCTCTCTCTCTTTTATTATTATTATTATTTATGAATTGAAGCAATTAAATTATGAGAGAGAAATGAGGCTTAAAACTATAAATAGGAGGATGAAATATACATTGACAATTAAACAGTAATTTCAGTTCATGTATTCCTCTAGTAGTTGATTTCTAAGTACTAAATTTTGTTGCAATTGAAAACCAACCCAATTAAATGGTTAATTTTGTAGCTTGCTTGATGAAAAAGCAAATTAATTTTTAAGGAAAATTTTTGGGAGATACCGTCATTGATATCATAATCGATACCGACTTTATTATTCGTATAAAAATCAGTTATTATTCATATTAACAGCTTTATTATGCTACTTATTTTTGACAGTATTTTTATTATTCAACTCAAATGCTATCAATATGAATAATAACGCATTTAAATTGAACAACAAAAGTACTATACAAAAATCATTAATATAGATAATAACTCATTTAATATGATTTGAAATCCAATCAAGTTGAATGATTTGATTGATGCTTGTTAAGCTTACTTATCTGGGCCTCTTTGGGCCAGATTTAAGTCAACGTATCCGCCCAATTACTGAGCTTCAGAAGTTTGATTGCTTTGCTTCGTTGTCTTTGGGGAGGCGCATACTGGCATTACACATGATGCAAGTATAAAAAAACCCAGACAAGATACAAAAAAAAGTAATAATAACAAAAGAAAGATGTCTGAGCCCGGGTTCGAACCGGGGACCTCTAGTGTGTGAGACTAGCGTGATAACCAACTACACCACCCAGACGTCTTTGGAAATTTCCTTTCGAGATTATATTATTAGTGTAATCGGCATCTTTCTATAAATTAAGCAATCTCATGAATCATTGCTTCCATTAATCGGAAAAACAAAAGAACAAAGTGGCATGTTGAAAGGAATTGTTTCTATCTCCTTTCAAACATATATCAACTGAAGAACTCTCCAATCTTTTTTGCATCATCAGTACTTCAGTATTCAGGTGATTAATTAATAAATTGGAGTCAGTCATTGATCTTTGTTTTTCTGAAGCCACTCAAGTATCCCCTTCTCAGATTCTGTGAGTTGATCTTTATCCTTGTCTTTAACTGAGCCTTCTATGAATCCAAAGTAGTCTTTATAGTTCCTCTTGTAGTAGCTATCAAGCCTCTTTAATCAACAATATATGGAGACAATAAGAAAAAAGAAAATTAGGAATGAAATACAAAGATTAGAATATTGACAGTGGATTTCTTTAATAAACTTGAAATCATTTTTTTAGATGAGCAATGGTGACAGAAATACAGACACATTTCACATTTGCACCATTACTTCTCTACATTTTAAAAATGAATGTTATATAAAAAAAAACTAATATATTAAGTCATGCATTCCCTTGCCACATCAACATCACTGCTATGCCACCAAAAATGTATTCATATAGCATCAATTTCAGTCCGTTTGTCAAGTCATCAAGATCTCAATTATCATGTGATCATACAATTATGACATATTTTACTGCCATATTTCTTTTTATGTGACATAGCAATTGGAGGTGATAAAGTGATAGTATTTCCAGCCAAATTAGCAAAAATGAACAAAAAGAAGGGAGTCCTTTAACTCTTTAACGAGTTTAGGATGGATTTCTTGAAAACAGTTAACTTGATAATCTTAATAACGAATTTTTAAATAAATTCAAAAGAATTTTAAAATAGAAATGAGTTTATAAACACATTCTTAAATTTATAAATTTATAGATAGAAGTTAGAAATTTCATACAATTTAAATATTATTTTATATTTCATGATCATCAAAAACAATACTAATTGTATGTCTAAATGTTTGATAGAATATCAAATGATATTTAAATTACATGAAATTTGAAACACAACCTATAGGTTCAAAAATACGTCTATAAATTTTTTCTGTTTTCAAAAATCGTTTTGGATTTATTGACAAGGTTATCAAGGGGTCCTTGCCCATAAGTTTAAGGGTATAATTTGTTCATTAAAAAAATTGCTGGGAGTATTTGAAGACTTGCTCAGTTGGTCCCAATGTAGGGGCTGTTTGAGTTCTCTTTAACTCATTCAAAGAAAACTTTTAAAAAATGTTTATAAGTTGTTTTATTGTACAAGTAGATAATTTATCATCACATTTTCTGTTATTTGAGATGGTTTAAGAATAACTGAAGAATCATTCAAATCAAATGGTTGAAAGTTTAAAATTGCATAATCAATAAATGATAAATAATTCATTGTCTCATCATTATATATGTGACATATATAATGATGAGACGATATTATGTATAAGATAATGGTTGTTAAATTTAAATTTTATTTAAGATGATTATGCAATTCAACAAAATAAATGATTAGCAATGTGCAAGGATACTAGTTCATATAAACAAAATAAGTGATTGACTGCATCAACACGATTACTTAATTATAATTTTCATTTGAAATTTTTTGATCTTTTTTGAAACTAAGATTGATATGCAAATATGCTAGTTCATCTAAATTGTGGAGAAAATCCCAAGGATGCATATATTACTGACCTCTTTGTCATATTTGGCCTTGTTCTCCTTAGACCTCTTCAAATACTCTGATAAATAAATTGCAAATAAGACAGCGTATGAGACCTTTCCAATTATCTTATCCATAACAAAATTATCTGAAAATTAATATGTAATTAAGGTTTACCTTGAAAAAAAGCTCTCTGAGATTCACTGGTATCTGGAACCGAAGCGACCGAGATTAACAAGGGAAGTATAATCCTTCTACTAAACTCAACTCTTTGATTTGAATTTATGCTTGATTTGGTGTTTGCAAGATGAGAAGATGCATGAGATGAGACCATCTTGTTAGTAGTTTGATTAAGAGGAGAATGAGGGAACATTATTGGAGCAGCACTATATTATCTCCACTATTCTCACAATTAAGTATTACATGGTGTGGGAAATAAAGACCACAAGCATTTGGTTCGGATAGGGAGAGAGATTTGCCAGATTGGCTCTTTTCGGATAGTATCCTTATTTGCGTTTGTTTCTTTCTGAAATGACCCTGGAACTTAAATTAATTAAGCGGAGCTGATATATCCATACTCTTACTGTTATTATCTTTTGAAGTTAATAAAGTTATGATTCAATTAAATAACTTAACGGTTCATTTAATTTAGATAGCTTTTGATCCAGTATTAAAGTGAGAAATTCTGATGATATTTCAATCAGAAATGAGGCCGAATTGTTTAAAAATGTGTATAAACATGTTAAAAAACATTTTAAATGTATTTTTATGCAATTTGAGGTGAAATATAGGTCATAACTCATCAATTCAGCTCTAAAAATACATATAAACAATATGACATATCCACCATCTTATGTGTAAATTTTAATGATAGTTCAAAGAGATATGAGGCCAAATTGTTTAAAAACATATATAAATATGTTCAAAAGCATTTTAAAAGCATTTTAATGCAATTGATGTGAAAACTCATCAAATTAGCTCCAAAACACATATAACACAACAAATAAACACATCCAGCAGCCTATTTGTGTTTCCGTTGATATTTCAATAAAAAGGAGGCTAAATTGTTTAAAAACGTATATAAACATATTTAAAAGTGTTTTAACTGCGTATAATGCAATTAAGAGGAAATATTGGTCATAAGTCATCAATTTAGCTCCAAAAACACATATACACAACAAAAAAGCATATCCTGCAGCTTATTTGTGTGTTTTTTTATGCTATTTCAATCAGAAATGAGGCAAAAAAAATTCAAAAGCCTGTATAAAGATGTCCAAAAGCATTTCAATGCATTTTGATGCTATTTGAGGTGAAATATAGTTCATAACTAATCAATTTAGCTCCAAAAACACATATAAACCATAAAAGGATATATCCAGCAGCTTATGTGGGAATTTTGATGATATTTAAATCAGAAATGGGGCCAAATTGGTTAAGAACATGTATAAACATGTTCAAAAACGTTTTACATGCATTTTAATGCAATTTGTGGAGAAATATAACTCATAATTAATCAATTTATATCTAAAGATATTTCAAACAACAAAAAGAAATATCCAGCAGCTTATGTGTGAATTTTGATGATATTTCAATCAGAAATGAGACCAAATTGGTTAAAAATGTTTATAAACATGTCGAAAGGACATATCCAGCAGCGTATGCATGAATTTTGATGATATTTCAATCAGAAATGAGGCAAATTGATTAAAAACATATATAAACATATTCAAAAAAGTTTTAAATGCATTTGAATGCAATTTTAGGCGAAATATAGGCCATAACTAACCAATTTAGTCCCAAAAACACATGTATAGCATAAAAAGACATATCCAGCCGTGTTTCAGCTAATTTTGATGACATTTCGATCAGAAACGAAATTAGATTGATTAAAAATCTGTATAAACAAGCTCAAAAGCATTGTAAATGCATTTCAATGCAATTTGAGATGAAATATAACTCATAACTTATCAATTTAGCTCTAACAATACATATAAACAATAAATGGATATATCCATCAGTTTATGTGGAAATTTTAATGATATTTCGGTCAGAAAATGATGCTAATTGGTTAAAAAAGTGTGTTTCAATGTATTTCAATGCATTTGAGATGAAATATAGGTCACAACTAATCAATTTTGCTTCAAAAATACACGTAAACAATAAAAGGACATATCCAGCGGCTTACGTGTGAATTTTGATGGTATTTCAACCAGAAATGAGGTCAAATTGGTTAAAAACATATATAGACATGTCAAAATATTTTTTAAATGCATTTCGATGCGATTTGTGGTGAAATACATATCATAACTAATCAGTTTAACTCTCAAAAAGCATATAAAGAATAAAAGAACATATCCAACTGCTTATGTCTGAATTTTGATAATATTTCAATTAGAAATGAGGCCAAATTAGTTAAAAACATGTATAAACATGCTCAAACGAGTTTTAAAAGCATTTAAATGCAAGTTGTGGTGAAATATTGGTTATACTTATCATTTTAGCTCCAAAAATACATATAATCAATAAAGGACATATCCTGCGGCATATGCGTAAATTTTGATGATATTTCAATCAAAATTGTGGCCAAATTGCATAAAAACGTATATAAACATGTTTAAAAGAGTTTTGAATTCATTCGAATGTAACTTAGGGTGAAATATAAATAATAACTAATCAATTCAGCTCCAAAAACACATATAAATCATAAAAGGACATATCCAACAGCATATGAGTGAATTTTAATGATATTTCAATTAGAAATGAGACCAAATTTATTAAAAACTTGGATAAAACATGCTCAAAAGCGTTTTTAATTGTATTTGAATACACTTTTAGGTGAAATACAAATCATAACTAATGGATTTAGCTCCAAAAACACATCTAAACCACAAAAGGACATATCGAGCATTATATGCGTGAATTTTGAAAATATTTCAATTAGAAATGATGCCAAATTGATTAAAAATGTGTATAAACATGCTCAATAGCGTTTTAAATGCATTTCAATGCAATTTGTGGTGAAATATAACTCATAACTAATCAATTTAGCTCTAAAAACATATATAAACAATTAAAGGACATATCCGGCAGTTTATGCGTAAATTTTAATGATATTTCAATCAGAAATGAGGCCAATTTGATTAAAAACTTACATAAATATGTTCAAAAGCGTTTTAATTGAGGTGAAAATATAGGTTGTAACTCGTCAATTTAGCTTCAAAAACACATTAAACAATAAAACGACATATCCGGTACTTTATGTGTAAATTTTCAGGATATTTCGATTAGAAATGAGATCAATTTGGTTAAAATCGTGTATAAACATGGCCAAAGGTGTTTTAAATGAATTTCAATGCGATTTCAGGTGAAATACAGATCAACTAATCAATTTAGCTGCAAAAACGCATTAAACAATAAAAGGACATATCCGGTAGTTTATTGTAAATTTTCAAGATATTTCGATTATAAATGAAGCCAATTTAGTTAAAAGCGTGTATAAACATGTCCAAAGGTGTTTTAAATGAATTTCAATGCGATTTCAGGTGAAATACAAATCATAACTAATCAATTTAGCTTCAAAAACGCATATAAATAATAAAAGGACATATCCAGTGGGTTATGTTTGAATTTTGATGATATTTCAGTTAGAAATGAGGCCAAATTGGTAAAAAAAAAACGTGTCTAAATAAATTCAAAAGTGCTTTAAATGCATTTCAATGTAATTTGTGGTGAAATAAGTTATAACTAATGAATTTTGCTTCAAAACACATATAAACAATAGAATGACACACATCCAACAGCTTATGCGTGAATTTTTATGATATTTCAATCAGAAATGAGGCCAAATGGGTTAGAAATATGTATAAGCATACTCAAAAGCGTTTTAAATGTATTTCAATGTGATTTGAGATGAAATACAGAATATAAGTAATCAATTTAACTTCAAAAACACATATAAACAATAAAAGGACATATCCAGCAGGTTATGTGTGTATTTTGATGATATTGTTTGCCCTAAAAAAAAATTTACTAGAAAATACACACAAATTTAATTACATGAAATTAACAATGTGATTTCATGTGATTTTTATACCAAATATTTGAAGTTATGAAATTACACCCAATTTCATAATTCAATATATGTGAAAATTATTTCTTGAAATTAAAGAAATAATTTCATGAAATAACCATGTCAAATGTTAAGTCATGAAATTATGTTCAATCTCATGATTTATTAAATCTCAAAATTATTTCTTGAGATTAAAAATAATTTCATGAAATAATTATGCCAAAAACCCCTTAAAAAAAAATGTGTGCAAAATATATGCACAAAACCCTAATTATATGAAATGAAGAAACAATCTCATATAATTTATCAAATCCAAAATCATGAATTTTATTCATGAAAAATGTCCCAAATATTATTCCTTGGAATTAAGAAATAATTCTTTGGAATAATAATGCCAAACATTAATTGTATAGGATTAATATGCCTAATCATATGCAATTAATTAATTAAGTGAAATTACAAAAATACCAAACCTAAAAATAATAAAATCATAGAATATATTTTCTGTGATTTTCAGTAATTTTTCATGGATTTTTACATGAAAAATAAAATAAAAAAGAAAAGGAATAAAGAAAATACAAAAAATCAGAGCTAGAGATAATTCTGTGTGCAATTTGGGAGATGCACAACATTCTGGATGTAAATTGGGGGTCTAAAACTATTAAATAAACCTATGGACCCACCTGTCATATACACAAGACACTAAAGGAATCTTGAATGCATATGTACCAAGCCACTAACAATGTGCTTTGCTCATGAGCTCACCCTCAGTTTTTCGCTGAGGGATGAGTCTCATTGAAGCTGACAACCGGGCCCCTCTTCTTCAGTCTCACTGCCAAGGAGGCCCAAAGCTCAAGAACTGTTGCTCCAGCGCAAAAAAGAAAAGAAAGGAAGAGGTGGGACACGGTGCAAGCCCTCCCTCTCACTGACAAGTTTGAAATTAAGGAATGGTGTGCAAGCACCGAGCTCAACACAGGCAAGACCTTGGGGTTTAAACTCTCTCTACCTCTCTTCTTCCTCCCTGAGCTCCGGAGCTCGGCCAAGGTTTTGAAAATGGAGTATGGGTGTACAATGCGAATTAACTTAAACCCTTTTAGGGACTTAATCTACACCCTAAGGAGAGTTCAATGTCACAAAAAACATTGAAAATAGTAAATTGAACAAAGAGAAAATCGAAGGAGGAAATAACCAATCAATTTAGCTCCAAAAAAATATTAGCAATAAAAGGACATATCCAGTGGTTTATATATGAATTTTGATGATATTTCAACTAGAAATGAGGCCAAATTCTTTAAAAACGTGTATAAATGTGTCCAAGAGTGTTTTGAATGCATTTCAATGCAATTTGAGATGAAATACATGTCATAACTAATAAATTTAGCTCCAAAAACACATATAAACAATAAAGGACATATCCAGCAAATTATATGTGAATGGCCAAATTTGGTTAAAAACGTATATAAACTTGTCCAAAAGCGTTAAATGCGATGCTATTTCCTCCGCTTAATCGATAACATTTTGCTACCAATGTATTTAAATGCAATTTGAGTTGAAATATTAATCATAAATCATAAGAGAATTTGGATGATATTTCAATCAAAAATTAGGTCAAATTGAGTAAAAACATATATAAAAATTATTCAATAGCATTTTAACTGCATTTCGATGTAATTTGAAGTGAAATATTGGTCATAACTAACCGATTTAACTCCAAAAATATATATAAATAATAAAGGACATATCCTGCAGCATATGCATAAATTTTGATGATATTTCAATCATAATTGAGGCCAAATTGCATAAAAATGTATATACACATGTTTAAAAGAGTCTTGAATTCATTTGAATGCAATTTGGGGTGAAATATATGTAATAACTAATCAATTCAGCTCCAAAAATACATATAAACCATAAAAGGACATATTCAGCACCGTATGCACGAATTTTGATGATATTTCAATCAGAAATGAGATCAGATTGATGAAAAACATGTATAAACATGCTCAAAAAAACTTTTTAAATGCATTTAAATACAATTGGATGTGAAATATAACTCATAAATAATCACTTTAGCTCTGAAAATACATATAAATAATAAAAGGATATATCCGACAGCGTATGAGCGAATTTTGATGATATTTCAATCAGAAATGAGGCAAATTGCTTAAAAACGTGTATAAAGATGTTAAAAAGAGTTTTAAATGCATTTAAATATAATTTGAAGTGAAATATAGGTCATAACTAATGAATTTAGCTCCAAAAATATATATAAATCATGAAAGGACATATTGAGTAGGGTATGCACGAATTTTGAAAATATTTCAATCATAAACGAGGTCAAATTGATTAAAAACGTTTATAAACATGCTCAATAGCGTTAAATGCATTTCAATACAATTTTGGGGTGATATATAACTCATCAGTAATCAATTTTAGCTTTAAAAATACATATAAACAATAAAAATATATATCCAGCAATTTTCATGATATTTCGATCAGAAATTAGTCCTATTTGGTTAAAAACATGTATATGCATGTTCAAAATCATTTTAAATACATTTCAATGCATTTTGAGGTGAAATAAGTCATAACTAATCAATTTAGCTCCGAAAAATGCATAAACAATAAAAGGACATATCCAGTGGCATATGTGTGAATTTTAATGACATTTCAATCAGAAATGAGGTCAAATTGGTTAAAAACATATATAAACATGTCCAAAGGTGTTTAAATGAATTTCAATGCCATTTCAGGTGAAATACAGGTCACTAATCAATTTAGCTCCAAAAATACATATAAACAATAAAAGGACATATCCGGTGTGTGCGGCCCTTTTTCGCGGCCCACGCGCGAGGCATCGGCGTCCTCGCTCACGGGGGAAGAAGGTGCAGGTACATCCCTACGCGTGTTTGTGCGCTCAAGGACTTATTATTTAGGTGATTGTGGGAACTTTTATTTTCCGACGGGCGCAAGCCCCCGCCGTTAATTACCCCGGCTCTCGCCTCGGGAACCTCTGATTAATGGGCTAAACTGATTAAAATATATGGATCAGATTTATGGCTTTATTTCTTCCTTCCTTTTTTATGTAATACATGTTTAAAATAACCAAAAGATATAAATAAGATTAAAGACGTATGATCTAAAGTTAGAGAAACGTATAATTTCTCATAAATCAGAGATCTAGGACGTATAATCCTGCTGATCTCACGGAGTTCGAATATGAAGCGCACTGCCAACTCGATACTCAAGGAACCAGAGATGTTTAATCTCTATAGAGGCTCATGTCAAAGACAAGGGCGTATCGTCCTAAACAGTCTATTGACCTTTCAAATCCCGAATCTGAAGCGCTATGCCAATTCGAAACTTGAGAAATTTGGAGAATCGGGAACGTATAATTCTTTATCGATTTCCAAAATGAGGTACGTTAAACCTGAAGCGCACTGCCAGTTTAACGTTCTCGAAACATGATTTGATATGATTTGATATGTTGGTATGTTTTTTTTACCAAGTTTTGGACTTATTTGCATATTTGGCATGTTTGGCCAAAGATTTGGACATATTTGCATATTTGACATAGTTGGTCAAAGATTTAGACATATTTGCATATTTGACATATTTGGTCAATAGTTTGGGCATATTTGCATAGTTGACATGTTTGGTCAGAAGTTTGGGTATATTTGCATATTTGACATGTTTGATCAAAGATTGGGGTATATTTGCATATTTGACATGTTTGGTCAAAGATTGGGGCATATTTGTGTTTTTTGACATATTTCGTCAAATATTTGGGTATATTTGCATATTTGATATGTTTGGTCAGATATTTGGACATATTTGTATTTTTGACATATTTGGTCAAATATTTGAGTATATTTGCATATTTGACATGTTTTGGTCAAGTATTGGACATATTTGACATATTTAAATATTTTGATTTGTTTTATCAAAGTTTAGTTATTTTGAACATTTTGATTTGTTTTCTGACATAATTCAATCATTCTTGAATATTTTGATTATTTTGAATATTTCAATTTATTTTATTAAAATATAATGTAATTTGATTATTTTTAATATTTTGATTTGTTTTATCATAATATAACATAATTTGGGCATTTTGAATATTTTGATTTGTTTTATCAAAATATAACATAATTGGGTCATTTTTTTTGAATATTTTGATTTGTTTTATCAAAATATAACATAATTCGATCATTTTTGAATATTTTGATTTGCTTTATCAAAACATAATTCAATCATTTTTGAATATTTTGATTTGCTTTATCAAAAATATAACGTAATTCAATCATTTTTGAATATTTTGATTTGTTTTATCAAAATATAACATAAATTGATCATTTTGAATACTTTGATTTGTTTTATCAAAATATAACATAAATTGATCATTTTGAATACTTTGATTTGTTTTATCAAAAACATGACATAACTTAATTATTTTGAATATTTTGATTTGTTTTATAAAAATATAACATAATTTGATTATTTTGCAAATTTTGATTTGTTTTATCAACATATAACATATTTTGATCATTTTAATGTTTTGATTTGTTTTATCAAAGTTTAACATATTTAATCATTTTTTAATATTTTGATTTGTTTTATCAAAATATAACATAATTTAATTATTTTTAATGTTTGGATTTGTTTTATCAAAGTTTAACATATTTAATCATTTTTGAATATTTTGATTTGTTTTATCAAAACATAATATATTTTAATTATTTTTGAATATTTTAATTTGTTTTATCAAAATATAACATGTCATAACATAATTTGGTTATTTTGAATATTTTGACTTGTTTTATCATAATTTGATTATTTTGAATATTTTGATTTGTTTTATCAAAATATAGCATGATTTGATTATTTAAAATATTTTTGATTTGTTTATGACATATTTTAATTATCTTTGAATATTTTGAAAAATATACATGATTTGATTATTTTGAAAATTGTTGATTTGTTTTATCATAATTTTCACTTATTTTTAAATATCCTATTTGGTATTTTGAATTTATTTTATACATGTATCATATATCTTGAATTTTCTTTTATTTATAATATAAAAAGAAAATAAAATCAAAATTGACATTTTATAGTCTTAAAAATATTCATAAATGAAATCATGATTTTTGATGTATTTTTCATAATTTTTGGGCTTGAGAAATCATTTTTATTTGGTGTTTAAAATTTATTTTCAAAAACAGATTAACATGGGCCGTTGGATCTGGGCCCATGCATCAAGATCTGAACTTAAGTTCAGTTTTTAAAGCATCTTTTAAACTGGGCCGCTGGATCTCTGGCGCGTATCAAGTTTTTACTGGGCTGTTTGAATTTCATCAAGATTGGAACTTTGAGATGCATCAATATTCGTGCTCATCCTCCCCGACACTGATCGAGGCCCTGTCGGCGTCGGATCTCCGATCATGAGGCATGGCTGGCATCGCCGGAGCGTGGGGAGTCCATCGGTGGTGGTCTCGGCGGCGGCGGCGGCCTGGATCGCCGGAGATGGGGGTAGCCATTTGGTTTCTGTTGAGAAATTGGCTGAGATGAAATTTTGAGGAATTTGAGCTGATTTTTGACAAATTAACTCGATTTCTTTATCATATGGCATCGCCAGAGCATGTTTAACGAGTTTTTGAGATTCAATTTGAGTTTAATCCATCAATTTTGCAGCTTTGGCCATTTGGTACCAAACTGGTTTCGGGGCATTGGTACCAAATGGTATTTCATGGCTTTTCCTTGCAATTTTCTTACAATTAACCCTCCAAACAGTGTCGTTTAACATGTTTGGACATGTTTGGATGATCAATTTCATCAATTTAGAGGTGCATTGTCCTTTATGCATATTGGGTCATTTCTGGTTTTATTTTCAATTTATTTTCTTTTGATTTCATCACATTATTCTCAAATTGCATGTTTAAGTATGTTTATTTGGGTCAATTGCATGTTTTAGAAAGGTTTTATACTAGATTTGCATGTGGATTTCATTTATATTTAAGTTAATTTCATTTTTTCCTTTTCTGGCATTTATTCCAGAATTAACTCAATTCTGATTTTTACAGATCCAATTTCATAAATTCATAGAAAATCACAGAAAACACCAAAAATGGTAAAATTTAGTGAATGAATGCATTAAGACTTATTTTATATGCCTATGAGATTTCAAGATAATTGAATAATCAGAAGGCATGTTTTTTGTATTTTTACCAGACTGGACAGAAATGCCCTTTCAGATTTATTAAAAATCAAATTTGGCTTAACCTATGGATTAAAGCCTGGTTTAATTATTCTAAACCCTTTAAAACATCACATGATGTGTCATAAAGGTGAATTAATCAAGAAATTCTGGATTTTTGAATCAAAAGAAGAATGAACTTCTCAGTTTGACCCAAAGTTGACTTTTTTGGAGTTTTTGACAGATGAGATTGTAAAATTCATAACAATTCATAGAAAATTCTAAAAATTATAAAATTTATGTGGTAAGTTAGTATAAACCTAATCTACATGACTGTGAAATTTCATAAGAAATTAACAACTAGGCTGAGAGATATGGATTGATCTCTCAACTGGACAGAAATTGGAATACACTGGATTCAAACCGGTATTGATGTATATTGCTTTTCCATTGCTCAATTATGATTTTGAGCTATCAAGCACATCAGAGAACGTGAAAGAAGGAACTAAAGAGGGAAATAAAACCAATTTGCACCAAAATATCATATATTATAACAGATTGAAATACAATACACATAGAAAACATGAAATTTTGTTTCTCCATGGAATTTTGACAGCATAACAGCTTGTATAAAGCCATTAATGAGCTTTATATAGCCACTGCACATGTGCACAGGGCTTGAGAGAGAAAGGGGATGAACATGTGCCCATCCCCATGGAACCAGATTGGCATGTGCCAATTGGTTGGAGTATACTGTCAAGATCCATGGTGAACTCACCATGTGAGCTCCTGAGACTCAAGCTCAGCCACCAATTGAGCTCTGGAAGGAGGGAGGCACATGTGCACCTCCCCAGCCATGGGGCTAGCCATCTCACCCAGTAAGGTGAGACTGGCTCCTTGAGCTCAATTGGGACTGAGCCAAGCTCAAGGCTTGAGTCCTATGTCCCTTACCTAGCTATTCAAGACTTGGTTTCTTCTCAGCTGGCTTTCTTTTTTTGTGGAAATTAGTGGAGTTGAGATTTTGGCAGAGTTTTGGCTATGTTGCTCTCTCCCTTTTTTTTTCTTCTTCACTGGGGGTCTATTTATAGCCCAGAGGGCATGGTTTAAGCCTCAGGGCTGAGCTGGCATCATCTCAGCCCTTGGTTTGATCAAATGGCCAGAATTGAGCCAGCCAGGCCTGTCCTTGGAAGATTCCTCCAGCTAACTGGCGCTCAGAGCTCTCCATTGAGGGGCCTACACGTGTCCATGTGCACAGGCCTGGAGAGAGAGAAGGAATCTGCTGATTTTGTCTTCTTCTTGGGCTGAAGCATCATGCCTTTCAAGTGAGGGTATATCCAGAACCTTCCTTGACCTTGCTGGCGCTTGACATATCACCAAGGTGCCACTGAGTGTGCCCAACGTGTCAATTTAGCTGCTTGAGTGCTGAGTTGTGCCAACTGACCACATCCAGATCAGACCGAGGTGCCAAGTGGTGCACCTGCCAATTGAGTGCTTTTCACCCCAAATTGGCACTTCAGGCAGCGTCGTGGAGGTGTCTTGAAGCTTCTCCAGGTGTTGACTTGGCCTCTCGAGCTCCCAATTGCTTTGTCACCTTCAAAGTCGAGGTACTTTCTCCTTCGATTTTCTCTTTATTTACTTTACTATTTTCAATGCTGTTTGTGGCATTAAACTCCCCTTAGGATTTAGATTAAGTCCCTAGAATGGTTTAAGCCAAATCGAACCATACACCCGAACTCCATTTTCGAAGCTCCAGTTGAGCTCTGGAGCTCGAGGAGGAAGAAAGGAGGGAGAGAGAGAGAAATTCAAAGGGTTTCCCTCGCTTGGGTTGGGTGCACGTGAACCGTGCTTTGATTTCAAACCTGTCAGAGGAAGAGAGCGCTTGCACCGCGCTCATCTCTTTTTTCCTTCTTTTCTTTCGCTAGCTGAAGCGTCGCTTGGGTGCTGGGGCCCATTGGCAACGAAACTAAGGGAGTGGGGTCTGCTTGTCGGATTTAATGAGACTCATCCCTCAGCGAAAAACTGAGGGTGAGTTTATGAGCGCGGTTCACGTGAGCCAAAGCACAAGGTCAGTGAGTTGGTTCATGTGTGCTGTGCCCATTCAAGCCCCAACGGATACTTTGTGTGTATGACAAGTGGGTCCAGAGGCTTGTTTAATTGTCTGAAACCCCCAACTTGTACCCAGAGTGTTGTGTTTTCCCCCAAATTGTACCCAGAACTGTCTCCAGTTCTGATTTTGTTATTTTCTTTATTTCTTTTTCCATTTTATTTTATTTTTCATGCAAAAATCCATGAAAAATTACTGAAAAATCACAGAAAATATATTCCATGATTCTGTTATTTTAGGTAATATTTTTGGTATTTTTGGGTGTGAAATTAGGCATTAATTTCACTTAAATCATTAATTGTATATGATTAGGCATATTAATCTTATACAATTAATATTTTGGCATGATTATTCCAAAGAATCATTTTTTAATTCCAAGGGATAATATTTGGGGCATTCTTCATGAATGAAATTCATGATTTTTGGATTTGACATGTTTAATTATATGAAATTGTTTCTTGATTTCATATAATTAGGGTTTGGTGCATAGATTTTTTTTTTGCATACATGTGTATATATTTTTTGAAGGGGGTTTGGTATGATTATTTCATGAAATTATTTTTTAATTTCAAGAAATAATTTTGGGATTTAATAAATAATGAGATTGGACATAATTTCATGATTTAATATTTGACATGGCTATTTCATGAAATTGTTTCTTTAATTTCAAGAAATAATTTTATGAAATTGAACATAATTTCATAATTTCAAATCTTTGGTATGAAAATCACATGAAATTATATCATTAATTTCATGCAATTTAATTTGTGTATTTTTCTGGCAACTTTTAAACAGCAAACAAAGAGCCACCCACCAGAACTGGTCATGAGGCTTTGCTGGCCGAGAGGCCTATTCTGGTGCCAATGTTTTTCCTTTTTTTTTAAGAGCCTTGAGGAAACAAGGGTGTGTCCCTGTTCTTCAAGTTAGGGATTGGTGCACATGTGCCTCCCTGTCTCTCGTTTTATTGGCTTGTTATTTTGCTTTTTTTTTTTGAAGAAATGAGATTGGGCACATGTCCTTTTTCTTATTAAAGCACTGGGCACATGCCTCGTTGCTCCTTTGAAAAATCAGGATTGCCCCCGGTACAGGGGAGATGCTGCCGGATTTTCCTCTTTTCCTTTTGCAAAGATTTATATTACTTCATGGGCTTATCATCCTTTGTTTTGTGTTTTTTTTTGCAGGATATTATGGCTTCCTTTCAAGGTCCTATGCCTTTATATTCGCCGGGTCATTTTCCACCTCTCATGAAAGACCCAGCAGATTGGACACCCCAAGGCCCTGATCACACTGGCACATACAACATGATAGGGAACAACCTTGTCATGAGGGAGTATATTCCGTGTACAGTGAGGGTGTTGAGCCCAAGTGTCGGGACGACCAGCCCGCCTCCTTTGCACCTTCTGGGCACAGAGATGACATCATATCGGGCGTGTCCTTGGGACGACAAGCGCGTGCTCCGCGGAGTTTTGGAAAGGCGCCCCCGACAAGTAGAGTGGGTTCAGTTCACCTTGCTTACAGAGGAAAGCATGCTCAAGCAAGCGGGGATTTATGAGGCGGTGTACCTCTCGCTTTTTGGATATACCCAGGACATATCCTTGTTCCGGGCATTTGCTGAGCGCTGGAGCTATGTCACGAACACCTTATTCACGGAGGATCGTGAGATGACTTTGAGTCTATGGGACCTCTCCCAGTTATCAGGGTTGCCGATCTATGGCCTTCCGTATGATGAGCATTGCCTCAGTGGAGTGGATCTCCTTAGCCTGAGGCCAGACGGGACTCCGATGTACCCGGCGTCTCTTCGTCAGGTATATAAGATTTATCATGAGATTTTAAGGGACCGAGAGGGTGTATCCTTGGGCCAGTGGGTTTCTTATTTCGCCGATGCTCCGACACATCCCCGTACCTCCTTTGCCGATCCTTGCGATCCTTTGGGAGTAGGATTATCGACTGGTATTGTGCATAGGGGGTCCAAGCCAGGCTTGGGGTCCATTACTACCATTACTAATCAATTTAGCTTTGAAATATCTATAAACAATAAAATGACATATCCAACTGTTTATATTTTAATTTTGATGATATTTTCAGTAGAATTGAAGTCAAATTAGTTAAAAACATTTGATAATATCTAAGTACCACAAACATTCATACACGTTTTATTTCTGAATATATCTTGGCACACAAATAACACTTCTAATGGATAAAAGAAAACATGATAGTTTAATTTATAAATTTTACTATCTTCGTGAGTGATAGAATAAGGACTCTTAGAAAATGAATTTAGAGGGTTATATTTAGAATCAATTCAAATAAATTTCAAGACTTGCACCTATATTTGTTTTGTAATGGGATTGTACTTATACGGTTGTACGTACTATTGTTTCATTTTAGGCTTTGAATTTTGAAGAGATGACATTTTACACTTTAAAGCATTGTAAGTGATTGTCCTCAAAATTGTATTGATTAAAAAAATTTAATAAAATATCTTAATAATTAACAATAAATAAGTTTTCTTGTATCACTTAGTTCCGATTTTTTTTATTTAAGAAAATCAATATTTAAAATTAAATAAATAAGAAAATTGGATGAGAGATCACAAATGTAGAAAAGACTAATTTTGAAAATCCGCCCCAAATGTGTTTTTACCCTTTCTTTATAAAAAATAATATTTTAATGTAGGACAATGTTTTAAAATCCATCCCCCGATAATTTTTTTTAATTGAGGGACAGATTTTAAAACGAGTTTTTTGAATTGGTATTAAACGTTTTCTACGAACTTTCCTATCAAAAGTTATACTTATTTGAAACTCGATAAACGATTTAGCATTTTTTTATAAATTTTTTTTACTAGAGGACGGATTTTTAAAATATGCCTCTCAATAAAAAAATATTAAAAGTTAGTTTGAGGACGGATTTTCAAAATCCGTCTATCCTATTTTTGTAAATTTCTATCCCAGTTTTTTATTTATTTAATTTTTAATATTATATTTTTTAAATAAAAAAATCGGCACTTAGTTTGCTTGAAAATTGTCTACAAAATTATTAAAAATTATTCGATTAATTCTTTGCTTTTTGACAGATAAAATGTCATTTAACAAAGACAAAAACACAATAAATGAAAAATGACAATATAAATAAATTTATCTAAAAATTTAAATAAGCGTGTCCCAAAAAAAGTTGAGATCTTGTGATAATTATTATTATGATAACCTTGACAATATATTTTTAAATAATTTAAAAAAACTTAAAAATAGAAAATAATTTAAACATATTATTTCACTTATACATGAATTGTGTTTCACTAAATATTATTTGATACTCTATCAAAAATCGTTAAAATTATATGATATTTATAATGATATATATTTCATTGTTTTTGATGAAATTTTAAATGATCCTTAAATTATAAAAAAATTGAAATAAAACCAATGAGTTAAAAAATATATTTATCAATTTTTTTATTTTTAAAATTATTTAGAAATTAATAATTAAAATTATTAAGATAATAATAATAATAAGATTCTCCCAAAACGATCTTGTTGTACTAAAGCCATATAAGTGGGTCAAATATAATTTTTTTACTCATCTCGAAACGCCTAAAACCCGAGAGAGAACTGGATAGACCCAGACTAAAGTATCGCATGTCCCACCTGTCAGTCAAACAGTATTCGCACGTCCCGATCTAGAATTCTAGATGTAATAAGTAGCCCAAGTCATACCAGATGCACCAGGACCACGGAATTAGGGAGCTAAAGTGATAAGTGGGTCCCAGTTACCAGTGAACCGTGCTATCTTGTACGGGACGATCCAGATGCAAGCGAACCTTGGTCCAGACGCCATTTACTCCGGCGCTCTTTCGCCCCGATCCGCGCGAGCCCTTTTCTCTTCACTTTCTCTCTGATCAGTTAAAGAAGAAGAGCCTCTCCCTCTTTCCTTCCTTCCCTCTCTCTCTCCATCAATGGATAACGCCTATGCCAAATCCGTCTTTGAGGTAAAATCGCTCCTCTCTCCATCTGTCATAGCTTGACCAATTGATTGACAAAATAGGAGAAGCTGTTTTGTAATGGAATCTGGTGTGGTTGCGTAGGTACTGACGGCATTTGGCGTTGATCCAACTAAGGGACTTTCAGATTCTCAGGTCACTTATTTTACTTGCTCAGTTCGTTCTTCTCTTTTGACTCATTATGTGGATGAACTAATGACTGTGTTTAAGCTGACGAAAGAATTATTCATTTCATATATTACTTTTTTTGTAATTATGGATCTTAGGTTGCTGATCATGCTAGGGTTTTTGGGAGAAACGGTACTTCTTTATATTGATCAATTCTATAGCATTCAGCTACGCGCGCTGAATCCCTTGTATACTGACTAGTGTTTGTTTCTTTGCATGTACTTGAAATTTGCAGTTCTACCTCAAGAACAAAGTAAGTCGAGACAATGGTGACTGCAATATGGCCTGATCTTTCACTGACAATGCCTTTATTAGCTACCTTAAGTTGCTTGCTTCTTCAAAAAAAGCAACATGAAATGCGGCATTCCAATAATGAATTGTGAAGGTACTTATTTGCAGATTTGTGGTTCTCAAAGCTAATGATCTTTTATGGAAAATGATGGATGCAGGTACTCCATTCTGGAAATTAGTTTTGAAGCAGTTCGATGATTTGCTTGTGAAAATATTAATAGCGGCAGCTATTATATCATTTATTCTGGCAAAAATGAATGGAGAGACCGGTCTTAGTGCAATTATTGAACCATCTGTAAGTCCTTTGTTTTTTATTATAAAAGGTGACAGTCTTTATGTGAAATTTGGCTTAGATTTATTGGTATGTTGGTGCTAGATCTTTCTGGGATTGACCATTACACACCAGAACCTTAGTTTTTTGGAATGTGTCCTTTTAATTTTATTGGAACTGGAATCTGATACTTAAAGTAAATGAAGAAGTGTAATTTAAGATGATGCTCATTTTATTCATCTACAATAATTTATGAATTTAACTATATATAGGTGATATTCATGATACTGGCTGCAAATGCGGCTGTAGGGGTAATAACCGAGACAAATGCGGAAAAAGCACTCGAGGTAATTTTAGTTTACTGATTTATATCTTTTCACATTGTAACTTCATGGTGACAAATCTTGTACATGATTAGACATCATCTGCTTTTATTTTTGAATAATTGTTAAATTTGTAGGAGTTGAAGGCATACCAAGCGGATGTTGCCACTGTTCTACGAAATGGTACATATGCTCTCTTGCAGACTTTGCATTTAGTTAAGATTCCTTGAATTTGGTTAGACAGTGTTTATTTCAAATAGATATGTGAGAGATATTAAAGAAAAGTTATATGTATTAGTAACTTGAATAAACCCTGCTAAAGATATTATAAGAATTACTGATTGTCTGCTCACTTTAAATTATTAATTATGTTTTAGGCTATTGCTATGTTATTTAATTATTAGATATTTCAATTAATAGGTTGCTTTTCCATACTTCGGGCAACAGAGCTCGTTCCTGGAGATATTGTAGAAGTTGGAGGTACTTCTTTTGTTAATCTTTTTTGGATCATATACTGAGTAATATGGTACTGATTGAGCTTGCTTGCATGGTTGCAAAATAGTTTTTTTCAACTAGAAAATTCATTTTTTAAACTGCAAAAATCATTTTTCCAACTAGACATTCATTTTCTCAACAAGAAAATTGATGTTCAACTCATGGTTTTGGTGTGCAATGTAGTTGGCTGCAAGGTCCCTGCTGACTTGAGAATGGTTGAAATTTTAAGCAATCAACTGCGTGTTGACCAGGCCATCCTTACTGGTAATCTCCATCTAGAGTTTATAATATTGTTGCTTGCATAATTCCTGAATTGACCAATAATCCTTATTGCTTGTGCCTCCATGAAAAGGTGAGAGCTGCTCAGTGGCAAAAGAACTGGAATGCTCAGTAGCTACAAATGCGGTGTACCAAGATAAAACCAATATCCTCTTCTCTGTATGTATATCTCAGCTTTAGTTTTCTCAAAGTTGTTTTGGAGATATTGTAAACTAAAAGAAATAATTAATTGATTTGCATAGGGAACGGTGGTAGTTGCTGGAAGGGCAAGAGCTATTGTAGTTGGTGTAGGTTCTAACACTGCCATGGGTAGCATCCGTGATGCCATGTTACATACTGATGATGTATGTGTTCTTTTACTTTGTTTTGTTCTATTTTCTCTTTTTGTACTCTGTGTATTGTTGTAATCTTATTGCTTGAATTTTGCTACAATTAAAATGTACTTTAAGAACAACCACAATTGATAAACTGATAGCAAAAATGTACTCACGAAGAACCATGGATATATTTTAGTTTGTTATGCATTTATTGTTTCGAAAATTTTGTTTCAATGATTATTCTAAAAATAATAACAGGTAAGCTGTTATAATAACAGGAAATGACACCGCTAAAGAAGAAACTTGATGAATTTGGCACATTTCTAGCGAAGGTATTGACTTTCATGATACTGAGAGATGCACGGGACATTATTTAATGTTATATATTTACAAAAATTTAAAGAATAATTTAATCTCATCCTTGCTTGAACTTCTTATCAAAAAAAAAAAAAAATTCCAGGTCATTGCTGCGATATGTGTGCTTGTTTGGGTGGTAAATATTGGTCATTTTCACGATCCTCAACATGGTGGCATTTTACGTGGTGCTATTCATTATTTCAAGGTAATTTGATTTAGCTTTTCCGATTTTCTTTCATTTCATTCATGCATACAACATTATTATTACATGTGCACTATAGACCATTATCTTGTTGACGAAAGTGCTATCCTTTTGTTGTAGGTAGCCGTAGCTTTAGCTGTTGCTGCAATTCCTGAAGGTCTACCTGCTGTTGTCACAACGTACTAGTTTGTTAACCTGTTCTCATGCAACCTTTTTTTTGAACCAAAGCTAGTTAATGCATAATCATACAAAATTTTAGGTGCTTGGCACTGGGAACAAAGAGGATGGCTCGGCTAAATGCAATAGTGCGGTCCCTCCCTTCCGTGGAGACCTTAGGCTGCACTACTGTCATTTGTACTGATAAGACTGGCACACTCACGACGAACATGATGTCCGTCTCCAAGGTCACTTTCTTTCTTTTCTCCTCGTGATTAATTAATTTTCTTATGCAAGTGATGTGGTGCTATCTGAGCAAAATACTCTAAATTTTGTGTAGGTTTGTTTCATGAAATCCCTATATCATCAACCAATGATGGATGAATACGCTGTTAGTGGAACAACATATGCCCCTGAGGGCCTTATTTATGATAATGAAGGAGTACAGGTACCATCCTTTCTCTAATGTTGTAAAGGTTTTACCTTGATTATATTTTTACAAGCCATAAAAGGATTTAATCACTTCTGTGTTACTAAAACTTTTAATCAGCTCGAGTTTCCTGCAAAATTGCCATGCCTTCTTCACATAGCCATCTGCTCGGCCCTCTGTAATGAATCGATACTACAGTACAATCCTGACAAAAGAATGTATGAAAAAATAGGGGAGTCGACTGAGGTTGCTTTACGTACACTTGTGGAAAAGGTTAGCTTCTTACATTAGAACTGTTGAAAACAGAAAATGATTATATAAGCTCGTGAGAGTAAGATTATATTTTTTGGTTGCATCTAATGTGCCTATCTGAAATATTGTCGTAGAAAAGTTACTCTTTAGACCTAATTTTAAAACTTGATTATTCAGGTTGGTCTTCCAGGATTTGATTCAATGCCTACGGCACTAAATATGTTGACAAAGCTAGAACGAGCCTCATACTGTAACAAATACTGGGAACACCAATTTAGAAAGGTACTCCCATTTGAATTTTGCCCCTTTGTTATCTTCTTTCTTACAATCAGTCAAGGTTTATTTTGTCAATCTTGTATGTCTTTAAAAGAGTGGTCTATGTATTTATTTATTTATTTGTACTATTTGCTTCTGAATTGTTTTGTTGGTCTATAACAGATAAGCACTCTGGAGTTCTCACGGGACCGCAAGATGATGAGTGTGCTATGTGGTGGAAAGGATCAAGACATAATGTTCTCAAAGGGTGCACCAGAGAGCATTTTTGCTCGGTGTACCCATATATTGTGCAACAGTGATGGTTCTTCAATTCCCTTAACTCCCGATATCCGCAGTGAGCTTAACTCCAGATTTCACAGGTATCTGCCCCCTATATTTTTTCTTTCTTTCTTTGTAGCAAGGATTTTGGCAATGTAATTTGCTGATCTAGGCTGTCTTCTATAATTTTCAATATTTTAATTGGTGCACACTATTTTTACCTTAGTTGAGAATAGCACCCAATTTGCCCCCTTTTTTTTTTGCAATAAACACTCAAAATTCTTTGAGGCTTTCAGCAAATTATACTAATCATCAGTTTACGTGACGGAAATGAATATCCTGTTAAATATTCAGAACTTTGGCCCTGTGTCCAGTATTTATTTCTATAATTTCAGTTGAATCTATTCAAACCATGCAGATAACACAGATTTATGTATAGGGCTCCGAGTTTACATGAGATAGTTATGAAGAGACAGTTGTGTTAAGATATATTTTGGATTTAAGCCCTATATTGACAATGGGCTGCTATTTGCAATGACCCTTAAATGTTAGCTGTTAAATGGAAACATAAGAAATTTGGATGTCCTTTGCAGCCATGTAATTTGCGAAAAGCAGTATTATTTATTTTACCTTTGCTTCTTATTTTTATTTATTTACCTTTATGTATTTATTCGTGTTATGCTAATATAATTGAATGTAACTGACAGTTTTGCAGGAATGGATTCTCTAAGGTGTCTAGCACTGGCAGTGAAAAGAATGCCACCTGGCCTACAAGCTCTTTCCTATGATGATGAGACAGACCTCACTTTTATTGGCCTGGTATTAGTTTTTGTAATTGCCTTCTGTTATGAATTAATTACATATAAAATACTAGTTAAATCGGGTTAATACGGTGTTAGGTGGGAATGCTGGACCCACCAAGGGAAGAAGTACGTGAGGCTATCCAGTCATGCATGAATGCTGGGATCCGTGTTATTGTTGTCACTGGAGATAACAAGGTTAGCTATTTCACCTTCAAATAACAATCTCTAGCAGAGAAAATAGTGATTTAACTTACATCAGTTGTATGTTTAAATATTGTCTATTAGGCTACCGCAGAATCCTTGTGCCGACAAATTAGGGCCTTTGATAATTTGGGTGATTTGAGTGGCTTTTCCTACACTGCTGCTGAGTTTGACAGTTTACCTTCTCTCCTTAAAATGGCTGCCTTACAAAGAATGGTGCTTTTCACTAGGTTACCTCCAGCTTCTCTTCTCTCACTCCATTTCTATCCTGGTTTATGTTTCTTTGAGAAACTCATGTGCTGTGTTCTTATTTGATACTTTGAAGGGTTGAGCCTTCGCATAAGAAGATGCTTGTTGAAGCGCTGAAAAATCAGAACGAAGTGGTAGGTTCCATCCCCCCCCCCCCCCCCCCCCCCCCCCCCCATTATTTATGGCTAAGTCTTTTTGGAATGTTGTTAAGAAGTTCTTTTCTGTTTAATAAGAGCACTGAGTAGTTCGCTGTTGGCTGAGCCTGTAGTTTTACCATGTTATTACATAATGCACTAGGTGGCAATGACAGGCGATGGTGTAAATGATGCACCTGCACTAAAGAAAGCTGACATTGGTATTGCTATGGGATCAGGCACTGCTGTTGCGAAGGTCTATTTTGTTCAACCTATAAACAACAGTGACATCTTTCATAAATGATATTTGAAAGAATTTTTTTTTTTATCTTTACATCAAGTAACATTTCGACTTTTGATAAAAAAAATTCAGAGTGCTTCTGATATGGTCCTGGCAGATGATAACTTTGCTTCCATTGTAGCTGTAAGTTTCCTTCAACTTCCAGTATATAAAAAAGCCTTGTCAGTACAAAGGCTTAATTTAACATGCTAATCATTGTTTATTGCAATATATAGGCAGTAGCAGAAGGAAGAGCAATATACAATAACACAAAGCAGTTTATCCGATACATGATATCTTCTAACATTGGAGAAGTTGTATGTATTTTCGTAGCTGCTGTGCTTGGCATGCCTGACACGCTCGTCCCAGTAATTTCTTGTCTTTGTCTACCTTCTGGTTTTGCTGTTTTGAAAAAGAATCCAATTACTATAACATTAATTTCTGTGGGCGGTTGTTCTTGATATATGCAGGTCCAGCTTCTGTGGGTAAATCTCGTGACGGATGGCTTGCCGGCTACTGCAATTGGTTTCAATAAACCAGACACTGATGTCATGACTGCCAAGCCCCGCAAGGTACTACATCCAACAGACTGCTATTTTCCCTTGTGCTCCAGTGACTTTGAATTTTGCATATATGCGCTCGCCAAAGCTTGCATGCTCTGACTTCTATATTTCAGGTTAATGAAGCAGTAGTCAGCGGGTGGCTTTTCTTCCGCTATTTGGTAATCGGAGGTATTATAACAAAAAATTCAAAATGTGACATTTGCATGAAACTGTAAAAAGCAAAGATGCGGAATATACAAAACTTGTATTCCTATATGTTTCACCATGTATATGCTTATATATAAAACTGTCACACACAAAAAAAAAAAAAGAAAGATGGAAGGGACACAAGTTTTACTACGTGCAAAACTTATATGCTTGTGATTCTAAGAAATGAATATTTAACTACCGATTTTCAGCTTATGTTGGACTTGCAACTGTTGCTGGATTTGTCTGGTGGTTTGTTTATTCTGACAATGGCCCCCATGTGCCATATTCTGAACTGGTATCTACGATCTTTTGTCTGGCACACTTACCTATTCCTTGTGATCATGAAAGAAAAATTATTTTAACATGGTTATATAAATTTGTTTCAGGTGAACTTTGATTCCTGTGCCATGAGGCAGACCTCATTCCCATGCAGTGTATATGAAGACAAGCATCCTTCAACCATCTCAATGACTGTGCTAGTTGTTGTTGAGATGTTCAATGCCTTGAATAACCTTAGTGAAAATCAGTCTCTCTTGTAAGTATGTAGTTCATGTAAAACCCTTGGAAGAAACCATAGTCGTACCTGTATTAAATTGTTGATTGTTAATCTGCTAATGTTATGGGGCAGAAAAATTCCGCCATGGAGTAACCCATGGCTTTTGGGGTCCATTGTTCTGACGATGCTTCTTCATGTATCCATACTCTATATCAAGCCACTTTCTGTGCTTTTCTCGGTGTGCATCCTTTTCTCTATTACCTCTGACTTGTCCTGATTCATTTTTTATACACTTCTCTAAACCTTCAGTTTAGAATATTCTGATAAATCACTGCTGTGGTTATAATCTTTTAGGTGACTCCATTGTCATGGTCTGACTGGAAGACTGTGATCTACCTCTCATTTCCTGTAAGTACTATACCTACTGTTCTCTTTCTTTTTTTTTTTTTGCCCCAAGTTAATGCTTATATAAGCGACTGTTTCTTAGACTTGCCTGTCTGTCTTTCAGACTTCATTTTGTAAAATCTGTCCCAACCTGAAGGACCTAATTGAATACTGACCCATGAGTCCAATCAATCCGCATCTTGAACCCCACTAGACCTGAACATGAATTTATGAGGACCGAGCTGACCCATTTCTGAACCCTAATCTGACTTGCCAGATAGAAAAACCCTGAACTGCTCTATCCAACTCATGACCTGGTTTACCCAGAAAAATACTCAAGTGCTGCTCCAGATTATTTTTTTTGTTGCCAATTTGAAATAACTGGAGTCTTGAACCTTGTTGTCTTGATACCCAAATGGTTAAACCCGTGCAAGTCGAAAGCTGAATGTTGCTGACCGGGAACAGCCTGAAACCGAAGCAGCTTGAGATCCAAGACAACCAAAATCTGAAAGACCCGTGACCCAAAATGACTCAAACCTGGGACAATGTGAACCCATACTATAGCGAGATCCAAGACCAGGAAGGACAAAACCAGACTGAACAGGCTTTAGATGATCCAACCTATAGATACCTTTATTTCAGAGAAAGGTGACAAACTGACCCAGAATGACTCAAACCTGGAACAATCCGAACCCATGCACAAATGATCCTAGACCAGGAAGGACAAAACTGAACTGATCGGGACCTGATCCAAGTGGCAACCTTATTGCTCCCCTATTTCAGACAGATATGACCTAGGTTGTCAGTTGGTGGTGTCTGTTATCTCTTAGTAATAAAATGTAATCTGGGTGGATTACCCCTACCAGGAGCTGACGTGTTAGCCCATTGGGCCGGGGTCAAATTTTTAGCACTAATTTGAGCAATTTTTTTATTGTCATGCTTCTGATTCCAATAGGTGGTGATTATTGATGAAGTACTGAAGTTCTTCTCAAGAAAACCCAGAGGTACAGCATTTTCTTCAAGACCTTTTTTCAGACCTCTGTTTTGTTTGTCATGCCTACAGGAGGATTATTATGATCTTGAGTTGCTGACATAAACATAGCGTGATTACATAAATGAAGTATCCCTGTTGTTAAATTACCTAAATTGTTACTTATTGTTTCTTTTTTGTCGCAGGTATGAGGTTTTGGTTGCGATTCTGGAGGCGTGATCTACTCCCCAAAGGAGCACGTGACAAGTAAATGTGAAGATTCATGATTTTGAAATGGTTACCCAGAGCACATAATGACACGACATATAGATGAGTGGGCACAGTTTTGACTTAAATGCTTCTACTAATTTAATTCTTGCCTCGACAACAACAGGTGTTCAAAACAGAGAAATATAGTCAGTTTTGTCACATCAGATAGACTGTTTGGTTGCAACAATCTGATGTAGCTTTGAGTTTTACCCTTTAATTTCTTTCTTTTCCCCCCTTTGACTAGGAGAATCAGTGGGCATAGATTAAATCAGAGATTCTTTGTTACATTCATATCTTAGGCTGTTGAGCATGTGTATAACCATAATTCCACTAGAAATCATAGAAAGTTTGAGCTTCCATTTAATTATGCCACCCTTGGAGTTTGTTTGCATGAAGGGAATATATGCTTAAGGCATATGTATCGTAAGTTCATGAAGATCAGGGATCTACACTTATTTTAAGTTCATGAAGATCAGATATGCACTCTTATTAAGTTATTATAAAGGTTTCTGAGGGAACCACCGGCGTAGAATGGTCACGCATTCCTTAGGTTTGTACTCTGGGGCTGCATGCCTGGCACCCTGCTTCAAGTGTACATCTTCTTTATTTCATTCTTTCTTTTAATTTCTATGGGGAGCATTTGAAAAATTGGATCATAAATATTACCTTTACTGTTGCATAGGTCATATTGTTGGAATGTTATTGTAAATCTGCAAAATCACCAGAGCAAGAAAATCATATCCAAGTTAATGTAGACCAATATAGGGAAGAAATGAAAAATTCTGTTTAAACCTATAAAAATAAGTGAATTTCATGGAGATGGTTGGCATTATATATCTGGAGGGAGAAAAACAATTGGGCTAGAATGGTTCCTACCCTGCAGCTTGGCCTCCAACATGCCATGCTCTCCAGTCTTCTACAATGGAGAAATTGAGAGATCGTACCCATGCTTGTGTGCTCAGAAAAGGTACAACTCTGTCATGGTCTCCACTACAAATTAGATTAAAAAAAAAATATTAACATTAAGATCTGTTATATATGTTTTCTCACATTGCAAGGATAGAAGATAGCATTTGATTTTCTTTTATGGTTTTACCTATACACAAGGGCACTGTAACCCTTTTTGGTTAAGTTACGGTGAAATTGAATGGTGCCGCGGATATCATTTGTATAACCGAGATCTGGATTGCATTGTTTCCATTCTTCTACTGTTCGCTGTTCATAATTTGATTCAGTTAATTAAGAGGACTGGAACTGCTTTTAATTATCTCTTGTTATACTTTTTTTCCAATTCTTTGTTTTACTCCTTTTTGTATAGAGGGGGGGGGGGGGGGGGGGGGGGGGGGAAGTGGTTTCACCTTTTTGATATGAAGATCATCTCTGCTTAGATTATCATTTGCCCAGTAATATTGTAGAGTATAAGCCTCTGTCTGCCTTTTCAAAACCAATTTAAGATGCAAATCAGTGTGTTCTTTTTATGCATTTGAACCGACCTTAATAGAATATTAACAATGCAAATTTGAATACAATTTCTGATCTTTGTAATTTCTTTCTTTATGTCTTTCAAATTATAATATCATATTATTGCATCTAAGTTTTCTTTAATATCACATAAGGAAAATAAATTGATATTCGGTATATATAGGACAGTTCACTTTTGGCATAAGATTCATTTATAATTCTCAAATTTACTCTTTTAAGTATAATGAATCATGAGAAAGCCTTGTTAGACAGGAAAGAAAAAGAAAAATAAATCAAGATCCTAATGATGTGTAACTAGACTAGATTACACTATGAGATTATAATCATATCAGCCTAATAAAGGAACAACTTTTTTTTTTTCAAAAGGGAATATATATCTCTCCGATTAAAAAATGCAAAATGTTGGTGAAACAAGTTTAATTCTATAAGCATGATGTTTCAGTTGATAACTATGATCAATAAGTAGACTAACCCTGCATTGAAAAGAATTAACCTCTGATGGTTGAAGCAAACCTGTTTTGTCTTCTTCAGTAGATATCTTTTACAACCATCTACATATCTAGAATTCTTTGCTCTGTTATCGCATTTCGGCTCTAATACATGAAATTCATTGGTTTCCAGGGGTGACTGCATGCAAGAAAGTAAAACTGAATTTAATTTAATACAGAGGCTAGAAGGTGAAACTAATATGAAAAATTTAGAAATCAAGTTTGCAGAGATACTACCAGAATCTTTTTTTTACATTGTTAACCGCAGCTAGTATTTCCGAACAAATTTTATTGGGACTACTGTTGTATTCTCCGTTGCAGTTTTGTTGAGCTGACTGAACAGTAGAGAAAAAAAGATGTTAACAACAGTTGTATCTCATAACTAGACGTATATCTAAATTTTGAATTAATTTGTACAACATAGAAAACCTGATACAGCTGATCGGATATAATACCCATGCCATGAGCAAACTGGATGAGAAAACCTGAATCATTCCATCGGCCTGTGCCGGGATTGCCTATCACATATCCTTGGGAAGAAGAACCATGAGCATAATCAAATAAAAAATATAAAGAAACATAATTTCTTGGAGAAAACTCTGTGATCATCTCAGGATCTGAAGCTATCTTGATATATATTAGACCAAACAAATCATTTCAGAGAATATATCTTGAAATTAAGAAGTGGCTTCTGACCAGCTTCAATTCCTAGAAACAACCCAAAAATGAAGAACAATCGGAAAAAAAAAACAAGTTAGCAACACCAACTTTTGTTGAATAGAAAATTTTCCTTTCGTAAAAATCAAATGCAGGATAAAATAAGAAAATAACAATCCTCTGTAATTAATTCCGCAATATATGGTGTCATCTTCCCGGTATATGAATGCCCCCCTACATACAGAGGATTTGAGAGGTACTGAGGATGCTCCATGAGCCATTGAGTAAAAGTCAGATAAACATTTAAACTTTATAACCCGGCTCAGGATTGGTTATTCAAGGTGCCAAAAAAAAAATGAAACATACTCTACCTTTCTGATAAATTTTGCAACTTGCATACCAGCAGTTAAGTCATCGATGTTGTATCCTTTTGGGTTCGACGAATATGAGAAGCTGGCACCAATCGGAGAATCGGGAAATATTACGTTTGCAACCTAATCAGGAATTGACAGTTTATGCAAGGATCCAAAGGTAATGATTGTTCAAATTGGGGCTAGAAAAATAAAATCTTGCCTTCGCATAGGAGTATTGCTGATATACCAGTTGTGGTAGGCTACCATTATAAGGCTTTTTTATAAACTGAATTGGACCTGTACAACAATTGTTGTTATTGCAATCTAAAATTTTGTATATTACTTGGCAAAAGTTTCAAGGTGGTGATCCACTGAAAATACTTGACAATCTTGTTAATGATTTTTCAAATAAATTTGAAAAAAGAATTATAGACATATTTGTGAACTTATATATTGATTGTGTTTCAAATTTTATACAATTTAAATATTTGTAATTGTTCATACTTAATGATCTTTAATGAAATATCAAATAATATTTAAATTACATGAAATTTGAAACACAATAAATCTATAAGTTCAAAAATTTATCTATAAATTTTGATTATTTTTAAAACTTTATTCCAATTCATTTAAAAAATAATTGTTAAGATTGTCAAATTAGCCATTATCAATGCATCCTCACTCAAAATTTTATTGCATCTTTCCAGAAAATGAAGTTGGAAAAAAGAAAGTTTTTTACCTGTTTGAAAGGAAAGAGGATGCAAACCAGAGCATCTTCTCCCCCCCGCACGCGCCCATGCATGCCCTCGTGGTACAGTGTTGCGGGTGCATCGGCCTGTGGGCTCCCCATCCGACCCGTCTTGAAACACGGACCAAGGAGTCTGACATGCGTGCGAGTCGACGGGTGCCGAAACCCGGGAGGCGCAAGGAAGCTGACGAGTGGGTAATCACGGCTGGCCGACCCTGATCTTCTGTGAAGGGTTCGAGTTGGAGCATGCCTGTTGGGACCTCATTTGGATTCCCTTCAGAATCTACGAAGTAGTAAAACATCTCTGCACCATTATCCTCATCTACTGTCACATACTTACATTTAGTTTTCAGAATTATATCAACACCATCATATCGATGAAAAAGCCTTCTTTCCTATGTTAATCAATTGTATGGAATTCATCGGACTATCTTAGACAGATCTGGACCATCTATTTTCCGAAACCATACAAATTTAACAGTATATATGTAATTTAGTGTTAGCTGAAGATACCCTGTCTCCAGAGAGAAAGGAAGAGGGCCATTGAAACCAGGAAGACTAGTGACGGTAGAGCCCGTTGTAGCCTGAGAAAGACGGCGCAGTATGCAAAAGAGGATCACCATTAGACCACTCGGTAGCCATGAAATAGCCATTGATAATTTATGTTAATTATTGGATATCTAATAAATGCTGCCCCTTCTCTGATATATCAATGTTCCGTGTTTCAAATTCTTTCTTTTTCTATTTCTGTATAACAAATCTCTCCTTATATATCATCAAAACATGCTTCAAGCAGGCTTTTGGGAGAGGAGTGCATTTACGGCTGATTGGTATACGATTTAGTGAAGAGAAAGTGACACAAAGTGAATTCGGAAAGCGAATGGAAAATGTCATGCCACGTAATACTGGAAACTATCTCATAAATGTTTAAATTAACTAATCTTTTGGAGTCTTTTTCATGAATTGAACGATGGCAATTCTGTTGTGCACCTAATAACACATCTTGTATTCTTGTTGGTGTTGTTTTATATAATTATATTTTATTTATTTTAAGCATGGGCTCGAGAATATATATATGTATATATATAGCCCAACACAGTAGAGGAGTTTTCCTTTTCAATTTTATTGGAATAACTTTTACTACTCTAAAAAAAAATTATATGAAAAATCTCGCAAATTAAATCCCTAATCCATGATTTGTGTTAACGAAAACACGTCCAGGATTCCATAGAAAATATTTCAAGTACCACTACTTGAAAAGTCTGTGTCAACAGGTGAATTAATTATTATAGATAATATATAATTAGTTTTGGACCTTCTTCAACTAGGCAACATTATAGATAATAATTAGTTTATGTTAGAAAATCAAGTCTAAATTAAATAGATAAAATGAAATGGCGTTTAGTAAGATCAAACATTGATTTAAAGAATCTTGTTGATTGCGTCTTGTTGCCCAATTCTTTAAGTTTTCGCTTCAAATTGTTGTCGAAAATCATCCATTGTAAAAAATAAAAGCATACTTTATTATAAGATACAAATATTATTTTCACAGAAGTATTTGTCTCATATAATACAAAGATTTGTGATGATCTCCTTATAAGATATTTCAATCCATGTCGCTTCGACTCTTCTCTAATGATTAAATATTTGCACAATTCTTTTAAGTTTGTCCCCTTTGAGGAGCGAATATTTATTTGATTGCAATAATAGTTTAAAGAAATTAAAACAAATTTGGTGCATAATTATGCAAGAATTTTATAAAAAATCACTATTACTTTTCTATTTTCTCTTTGTTAATTTTAGGGTACAATGATAATAAAAGCTCCTTACTGCATGCTCATTATATGATTAAATTAATAGTATAAGAGGATTACTCCAGCAATAAGATTAGATAGACCATATCAAGAAAAGTTAATAACGGCAGTGCGGTCCAAACTTTAATTGACAAAGAAATTCCATAATAAACATATTATATTATATAATATAGTGTAAGTACAATAGTAATAACTAATAGTTAATTCATTTGCTGTATAATATTCATATACGGAAGTATGAAAGTAATAATGTAATTCATTTGCTGTATAATCATTAAAATATTAAGTATTAGATTTATACTTAGCAATAAAACATGCATGGTGATTCATAATTATTAAAAGGTGGCTAGGCTTTTAATTCTCAAATAAATCATCAATTTACAATTTCATTATGAAATAAATTTTACCAATAAAATATGCTCATATTTAAAATCTCAAAAGAAATAGATTTAATATATCATCATGTTTATTAAAATTTATACATTTTATAGTTCACTTGTAGCTTAAACGGAGTAGGAAGTTGCTTCATTTACTTCAAGGTGCCATATATACATTCTATACATTATTGATGTTTATAAATTTATAATAGTCATGATATAAAAATTGAGTAAAGCTCCTAGAGCTAAAGCTCACCAAGAAGTTCTTCAGTTTAACCACAAAAATTCTGATCGTCTCAAAGGATTTTACATTTGAACCGTTCATGATTTTGATATACATGACAAGACAAGCACTCAAGTTTCAAATTTTTAAATTTTGAGTTCATTTTGTATAAACAAAATGTTGAAAATATTTTGGTGATACAAAATTAACTCAAAAAAAAAATTAAAAACTTGGAACGTAATAAACACTGGAGTTGTCAAGTATATATATCAATATCAACTGCATGCTGCTCCTCAATTTGAAACCGATTTGATATATTTTGTGGTTAAACTCACAAATTCTTTAGTGAGCTCAAGCTCATATGATAGTTTTAGTCTTTAAAGAGGTTGATTTGAAATCCACCGTCCAAACATGGCCATGCATTCTTTTGGTTGGTATTCAGGAGCAGTGTGTCCACCTCCCTATTTGATATAACCAAACAGAATTATAAATTAATTACACATAATTTAATTATATAGGCTTATTTTTAGATGGAAAAGATTCATAAATCAATACCCTTATAGTAGCAAAGGTCAAGTTGTTAGAATAAGTTTCTGTAAATCTGCAAATGAAAGAAAATTAAAAATAAACTAATTAATGTACCAGTAAATATGTTGTAAATGGAAAGTAATTACATGTATAAAAAAGAAGTGCATTAAATATTTAAATAGTGAGCACTGAATACAATTCATGGTCAGTAACAGTTTAGAACAAAAGTAAGTTAATGGATTGTTTAACACACCACTTCCAGACTTCAAGTTTAAAATTTTATACTTTGAAGCTTTTTCAAAGAGAAATAAATCAAAACACTAGAAAATGGGAAGCGGAATGCCCATCAGATCAATTTTGTGTTCGATGGGCTGAATAACTGTTCGATAGTGTCAAGGTTCGCATAAAAATTCATTTCCATGCTTTAATAATTGTGCAGGAATATCATATTTGATAACCCAATGGTTATTCTGTTCATCGAACCTAAATTTGGTCCAATGGCATTGGATCCCTTGAAAATGACATGGCAGTAATGCAAAAAAGGAAAATGACATGGCAGTGACATAAAATTAAGATGGTTGAAAAAATATATCTTACCCCCCAGTCTGGCCATCAACATGCCATGCTCTCCATGCGTCCACTACTGAGAAATTCAGGGATCTTACCCATGCTTGAGTACCCAAAAATGGTACCAACAGATCATGATCTCCACTGACAGATTTGATCAGACGAATTAATATCGAGTAATTTGCTCGGAAACATTGTATTATGTTTATTCATTGGATTTAGAGGTAAACAAACCTGTAAACCAGCGCACGGTAACCTCTGGAAGTCAAGTTAAGGTGGTACTTTATACTGCTCTTTAAGTCGCTTTCATAAGGTAAAGCATGGCACCTCAGCCATTCATTGACAGTTCCCTGTGTTTTCGGTTTGTGCATCACATATATATCTTCTTTGTGTTTAAGCAAAATCATGCATCATGAGCATGCGTTCGTGATCTTAAATTGTATAGATGTGTTAAGAATTGAATTATGTACCGCTTTAATTCCGAGAGCTTCTCGTGTAGAGTTATCATTTGCCCAGTAATACGACAAGTAGTAACCGTATGACTGCAACAGGAAGAATGTACAAGTTTCACATATCACTGATGTTTTTGCTGGTATTATTACTGGTGGTTCTATTTCATGTTCCTTTTTTTTTCAATAGCTTAACTAAACAGTTCAATAATTGGCCTAAAAAAAAACAGTTTATTTGAGTGGGGAGAAAAATAAGCTCAATTTCACATAAACCAGGCTGATTCAATCTAAGTTTGACTGAAATGATTAGCATTAATCCTATAGTTGAGGGAACTGATACCATAGGGGCTGGTTGTGCAGTAATATACTGATAAGTACTGAACGAGACGTATATACCCTGCAATAGAAAGGAGGTTCCTCTGGTTTGGAAAACCAAACAGAATCATCTCTTAGAAACCTCCGATTTCCGGTCGTACTTGTATGGGGAGAAACAAGAATGCATAATGGTTCCAATATATGTGCCCCTCCTTCTTCCGAAGTTAACTGCAGAAATTTTGATCTCTATCACATCTTTTTGCAAATTGCAATATTATTGTTTAATAAAATTTTAAGATTCAATGACATATATATCAATAAGTGTTACTTCTGTAAAAACATCCAGCGCTTCAGCACATAAGACATTGTACGGGCTTGTATAATCTTCTCCGACGCAACTTCTCTGTATCAACTGATGTAGAGAAAATAAAAGGAGGGGGGGGGGGGTGAGTAACACAGAATTGCCAACTACTTCAAAAAAAAAAAAATGCAACACTGAAATTTAATAACAGAAATAAGTAAACCACCTCAAATATTTGGTCAGATATGATTCCAACACCATGAGCATAGGGGACTTGATAATTTACATCATAAAAATTTTCACCTGTACCAGGATTCCCAACCAAGTAACCCTAGCCAAAAAAAAAAAAATTGCTCATAAATAATGCTATCTGACATCATCAAGAGAGAAAAAAACAATAATAATATCAATTTTTCTTCCCTTCTTAAAAGAATAACCTGTGATACTCTTTCCACTGTATATTAGGCACACAAAAAATTTCCATTGATCATGAAAGTTGGTATATTAAGGGTTTACTGACAATTGAAAGAAAAGGTAACCTTGAGATTAAGCAGAGGCCGTCGTCCTGCTTCATTACCTACCATTATATCAACATCGAAAGCAATTAATTAATTTCAATTTCTCGAAACTAATCGCATATTTTGTTGTATGTTCAGACTGTGAAAAGTAATGTTTCACAAAATGTCCTGAACTGACAGGTCCATATACTGTCGAGGTGACACTTTGAAAGGTATAAATTTATTTAAATAAGACACCATGAATTTCTTCAAATTGAAATAAGTCTACATAAACAATTGAAGATTCATACCTTCTGAAATCAATTGCGCAATAAAGGGAGTAGTTTTTCCAGCGTAGGAATCACCACCAATGTACAGAGAATTGGATAGGTACTGTGGATGATCTTCCAACCACTACCCCAATATACAGTAAATAATAATCAGCACTTTCGAAGAAGAATAGGGAAAGAAAATTAATATGAATTAATTTGTGGGTCAACCTGAATGAGAAATTTATGAATTTGCATGGAGGTAGTGATGTCACCAACTTCATAGCCTTTGGGGTTAAGTGAATAGGAGAACCCGGCACCTAACGGAGCATCTAAGAATATAATATTTGCATGCTGAAAAAATATATATGGTTAATAAACTAAATAATAGTACATTTCAAGGGGGGAACTGGGGAAAAATAACATCAAACGGTTGATGTTTTACCTTAGTATAACCATACGGATGATACTCTAGTTGAGGAATGCTGCCATTATATAGAGTTTTCACAAATCTAATAGGACCTGTTTATGAATATTAGTTTTAGATGGAAATTTCTGGCATTAGTTATCAGAAAAAAATAAACTTGTGCGGATTATTTGTACAATTCACCAATCTCATACACAAGGCCACTAAAAGCCGAGCACCGTTCGCCACCAGTTAGCCATAAAAGTAGAGGGTCTTCAGCTGGATTTCCTTCTGATTTCACAAAATAGTAGAATAATTCACCCCCATTCACCTCATCCACCAACACATACCTACATTTGTTTTGTTTCGCAGAAATCAATTTGGAGATACTATAAAGGTGCAAGTACCTTGTTAATCACTTATGTTGATTTGAATATGTCTCAAGTTCTACTTGTTCAATTTGATTTTTTCAAAAATATTTGATTTGATTAATTGAAGCCCAATTTGAACATTTGGACCATGTAATTGTTGATAGAGCAAATTATGCTCAATTTTATAAATCTAAAAGATAACTATTCGTTTTCATTTAGTTAAAATTAATACAAAAAATGAAAAGAGAAAAAGATTACCCAGTCTCCAAGTAGAAAGGGAGAGGTCCATTGAATCCTGGTAGATGCTTCACTACAGTCACTGAAGCTACTCTATGGTTGCATATGCAGAGCAGTAGGAGAAGAAAGCCATGAAGAAATCTGAAATCGGCCATCGGAGCCGGAGCCGGAGCAGAAGCAGACGATGATCTGATTCTAACCTGAGTGCAGAGGTGGAGATCAGAGAGAAGAAGAGAAAAATAGTGAGAAGAAGACAAAAGAGATGGTTCTATTATATACATGTATGATCAAAACAGATGACTCTGCCGGGTTGACCCGGAATAGAACAGATTGGAGAGAGTAGTTGGGGGATTGAATCTCCTGCGCACCTGTGGGCAGGAAATTCCTGCTCCTCAAAGGATCTGCCAATCAGTCAATGACACGTGGCATTTATCTTTGAACTAATTGAGATGTTAAATTATATTACTTTTTTTCAGTTGTTAGCAGTGATAACAATTTACAGCTTTCTATTAAAGACTAAATAGATATTAATTTTTCAAGAAAGGAGAATTCATTTTCTATCGTGTGTCGCTTGACTAATTTTTTTTATTGACGGAGATTTTCAAATAAAAAAATACATAACATATGTATAAAATTTGTAGAAAAAGGGAAAGAAAAAAAATTAATAGGTTATTTTAAAAATTCTATATTTTTCGTGTTAAAAACATATTTTTTCTATTAAAATAGAGTATAACATGTTGGCGCATTATATTATAATTTTTCAAGTCACTTCACCATAGACTTACAGTAATAATATAAAAATAAGAAAATAAAAAACATAATAATATAAATAAAAAATAAGAAAATAAAGAAACATTGTTGACAATGAAGAACAACTAAAAAAATAAGAAAAGAAAAATATGCTCCCTTCCTTCTGACAAGCTTTCAATGAAATTATCACAAAGCTTTTTAAATATTTTATAAGGTGCTAAATTAAGTATTTTAGAAAAGAAGAAGATTTTAAGAGTCTATTTATTTATTATAATGGTTCATAATTTGAGTGCAAAAATTGAGAAAGAAATAAGTTCAACATGTGCATATGTATTAGTTTATTTAATTAACTGTGAAATGAAAATCAAGAGATGCATGAAAAAGTGATTGTGATATCAATATGTAATTAGCTGATTTAGTAAATGAATATTCCTAATGTAATTGGTAATTGTGACTTACATGCATTGCTAACAATTGAGGGGAAAAAACAGTTAAGCATGTTAATTAACTTGCCACGTGTCGTTTATTGATTGGTCTAACTCTATGATGAGCAGGAAATGCTTGCCAACACGTGAGCAGAGGATTCGGTTCCCGGTGAGTCAAATATATAATGCTTTCTTGCTGACAAGTATATTTTTAATTGTCTGTACAACATACTAAATTAAGTTGTTTTGCTGATTACAAATATTTCTAATTAATCTTGTATCTAAACATGTTTTGAACCTCAAACTGTCAAAATGTTACTACACGATGATTTTAATAAATTTAATGCATGACAGTAAGTATTAAACCGTATTTTTTATAAGACATTTTTTCAATATGCTTATGGTTTCGAATTTGAATTTTATGCTCACAAATATATCAATAAGTTCCAAAATGAAATTTTAAAGAAAAGAGTTTGTTTTTGATGCCTGAACTATCGCATTTGATTCAAATGAGTCCCTGAATTTTTTTTTTGGGTTCAAATTGCCCCCTCAACTATTCAATTTGGTTCAATTAAGTCTTTACCTTGCTCAAGCATCAATTAAAATCTATTTAATAAGCTAACATATCCCTTGATTTTTTGTAAAATCTCCTTGCCTTTTTCACAGAGTTCCCATAACATTATCCAATTCTCACACCTACTTCGTGCTCCAATGAAAATTTGGGCTCATTGCAGCTATTAAAATGATAATTTAGTTGCATAACTTTTGAAGTTTTTAATCCTCTGATCTGTATCAAGGCTTTATCATATGATTCTATTCTATATGTCCGATTCTCTTTAGCAAGAAAGCATGTTCAATGGAGAATAGTATAATAATAGATTGAAAGTTAGAAAGATGAAAAGGAAAGAGACTAAGAGCAGGAGAAACAGAACAATAGGTTTCTGTTTCTTACATGATTTTCTTTTCAAAGAGATGAAGAAAGATTAAGGGATGTGTCAGCATATTAAATAGAACTAGCGTGATACCCGTCCATGGACGGGCATTGTTGATCCAATTATCAAACATATTTTACGTTTATAAAAATGATTGATGATCGGGAGCAAAATTATAATGGACAATTTAACAGATAAACGTAACATTATGACAGTCATAACTTATAATTATATTGCTACCATCAGCATAATATATTTAGCATTCTGTTATATTTCCCTTTCCAATTGGATTCAACGATGAAATGTATAAAACTGTAGATCTCATAGTCCTTACAATGTATTACTGAATGACTATCATGTCTTTTTCTTTAATACTTGTGATCTATCCTTCAAATTTTTTTTAAAATTTTTTTTAGTGATTGGGCTAATCCCAATTTTTATTTTTCTGCAGCATCAAATAATTATTTCATTAGTTCCAATTCTTGTTTAAGCCTTTGCAGCTTTCTAGTAATGCATAACTGATAATTTCATAATATTTGAATATAAGTACAGTATATTGTCTATACGATTTCTTAGTGGGAATAAATTTTAAATACAAAGCGCAGCATGCAATGTCAAGTAATTAAGTTTCTAAGATAAAATAAATTGTAAAGTACATATTATACATTAGGAATGATTCCGTCGAGAATAAACTTCAAAATTTCCATTTCTCTTTTTGATACACAAAAAAAAAAAAATTGGGAGGAAGAACAGGTATTTATATTCTGCAGATAACACCAAATATTAGAATAATGCCACATTGCCACTAACACACATCATTTATGATAATGTAATATTTATAAAATATTTCTCATCTTAAAAGCACAATGAGATGTCAGTCTCAAGTCTTCTCCGTTTGAATAATTTTCAATGTATTGTCATCCAGAAATGCATTTCTACCAGATTTCATTGCAAAACTGTGTATTAAATCGAGGGCTCTGTAATTTTCTTCATATTATTTGTTTTGACTTTGGAACAACTAATATATAGTAAAAAGAAGCTGAAGTTTATAATATTTCAAGCACCTCTTTGAAATTTAATATATTCTAATTGACGAAGTTCTCAAGTGTTGAACCTTTTTTTATTGACCACATTGTTTCTTCTACCCCACCATACGATAGCTGTTAAAAGAAAAGAAAAATCAAGCACAAATATTAATTAGAACAATAATTCATTGTGCAATCATACTAACATGAACCTGAAAAAAAAGTAAGCAAATCACGAAAAAAGTTAGCATAAATATCCTCAAATATCTCAGAAACGATATTACACTTTATATCACCAAAGATTCAATCCCCAAAAACAAAAATATGCTGTCAAGCTAAATCTTCTTGAAATTTTGATACTACCTTATCAATAAATAAGGGAAAGTTTAAATCTCCTAAATTTTCAAAATTCAAATTGATTTGTACAGGAAAACAATTAACATCAAAGTTAGGGGAAAATCAAAATGTGCACAAATTTAATACAACTTTTGTAGAATTTATAGAGTAATTATTAAGGATCAAAATTTAAAGGATATCTAAATTAGATGAAAGAAAGAAATGACCTAAATCATTTCCATTTTGTATCAGACACACCCATTTTGCAATAAATACAAATGAATTAGTTTCTATCGCTTGATAAATTTTTCTGTGATTGTATTATTGCAGTAATGTGGTCTAAATATTATTATTATTATTATTATTATTATTATTATCTATAGTAGTATACAAATTTTTATTTAATTACAGTAACATGTAATAGACAATCATTTTGTTTTACAGACTTGTACAAAACTAAAAAACAAAGATATTTAATAACTAACAAACTGCTTGCTAATATTGTTTTCCTTGCTTATGTGAATGGATTTCCTCTTAACTCGCTCCTTCGTTGACCAAAAACAGAATGTGGTTATATCGACCTCTTCTTCTTGCTTCTTGGTTCCGATGAAAAACAAACAGATAATCAAAAGTTCATAATGTAACCATCTAATGCACAAAAATTGCTCTTTACTATGGCTAACAAAATTGCATAATACTATATACAAAATATAAATTTAAAATTTTAGGAAAAATATTACCTTAAAAAAAATTAGGAAAAATAAGCAGAATTACTATTATACTTGCATTTTGTTATAAATTTTGTCTTTATTTTTACTTTTGTTCTATTAATTTTTATCCATATTTTTTTCCCTGATTGATCGTAGATTATTATGTAATTAACTGACTGCCCTTTTTTTTTGTGAACTCTATTGACTAAGACACATTTTAAAGTCAAAAATACACATTCGTGTGGATACGAAAAAACTAATAAGAGTTGATCATAACATGATATCGCATCTGATTGACATAGTATTAGTCATAGGAACTATCATGTTTGAATAAAGAAAGAAATTATTAAGCAAATTTGTAATAAGAGATCAAGGTTGGTAAACGGACCTCAAAAAGTAAAGTACCGGTAATGCCTTCAATTTGCCTGTTCTATGAGATTTCATGCATTCTACGCAAAAAAAGCGTACCGCATCTCACAACGAAGTTCATAGTTTCTCCTTCATATCATCTTCAGTCAAGTTTTCACCTTATTGCATTCTCAACCCTGTTCCTTTAGCTTCCTTAACTAAGGAATGCAATCATTCATATTTATGAAAAAAAAATTAGTGTTCGGAGAAGTATAGTAATGTCCAATCACAAACATAAATATTGTTGCCCTTCAAATTTTGATTTTCACTCAAGAAAATTTCAGAAAATCATCTAAACATATTCAACCTACTAATTGAGTCAAAACCTTGAAAAAATTGGTATTAGGAAAAGAAAGCAAAGGATATACATGCAATTTTGTAAATTAAGTATATTATGATTATTAAGAAATCCAAAAACAATTCTATTCACAAAAAAAAGGGTTACATATAGCATAAATGATGTCCATAACGTCAGATTCCCTTTGCTTAATCTATACATGATATTGTACCTTCTAAGAACCATATTTCAGAGAAATGTTAGACTAATTAAAAAAAATATGTGAAAAAGGAAATAGTTGTTTTTCTTTCAAACTGTGAATTATAATTAAAGGTTTTATGTAAATAAACTTGCTTCAACCAAAGAAATTAATAAAATCATCTTAATTTAGTCCTTTCAGTGTGTGAAAGAATGGAAGAGGTGAGTGCGGACAGTGGCACTCTTTCTTACTGACAAATTCATAGCAGGAAATTAATATCTCTAATAAATAAAAAAAGCAACAAAATAATTTCATACTCATAATACACAATACCTAGAACACATTAGCACCAAGATATTACCCGTACCAATATGTAAAGCAACATGTATGTCCTGCTGCATCTTGTACTCAATCTTGTAAACTACTTCATCTTATTCTTAATATTGAATTGGACCTGAAGAAGAGCATTTTCTGTCAGTTCTATCTCCCAATTTCGTTCTAATTTCCTCTAACACTTGTATCTATTAACAGTATTAAAACCTTAGATCAATACCCAGGTCCCGCTAAAAGTTATAGTTAAAGAGACAGAAAACGAAGGGAGATCAATACCTTGATGCCTGATTCATGTCGATTTCATCAGTCTTGATCTCCTACCCACGCACTTCACACATCAATCAATTGAATAGGGCGAGATATAAGTAGCGATCCGTTCAAAGATGGAGAAAGAGAATAGGCGCAAGGAATTGGAAAGGAGAGAGGGGATATCGGTGATGGCTGAGGATTAATTGAGGAGTTAATTCTTTTTGCATGGAGAGGGCTCTTGATTACTGGAGTAATGGAGTGAGAACTGAGAAGGTGTGACCAAGAGAAGCGAACAACAGTCCACGTTTAATCTAAATCGTATAACAATTCTATTGGACGGCTTAAAGAATAAGAAACGGTGTAGAAGAAATGGGAAGATCTGATAAATTGAAAGTAAAGCATCGTCAGATCGGAGACAAAAAAAGAATGATACCATAAAGGTGCCAAGAATCGAGTTTGAAGGAATGCTTTACTCTGGATCTTTACATCGCAACCGAGATGTAGAGGAGGAGTTGGAAAAGTGTGAGGAAGAGAAAGGACATCTTCTGATTTAGGTTGCAGAGAAGAACAGAGGCGGCTTTTGATATTTACGCTGGATAGTGGGGTCCTTTCGTTTTTTTTTAAATATAGAGATATAGAGATTGCGCTGTTGAGAAAGGGCATCTAACTATCCAATCGGAACCATCCAAACATTAAATCAAACGGCTCTTTTTAAAAGATGATGTGGCTGCATAATATTGTTTGTTTTATCAAGCGTTTTTGTATACTACTATAGATGTAATTAATGGTTGAATGAGATAAGGACTTGATTGAATCAAATTGAATAGTTGAGGGGGCAATTTGAAAAAAAAAATTCAGGGACTCATTTGAACCCAAAATGATAGTTTAAAGACTAAAAACAGACTTCGCTCAATTTTAAATAAGCCAAAGTAACACGAGGGTTAGGATCTAGCTATTCAATAATATATTTTATAATTTTATTAATTTATAATTTAATTGTCTCTTGTCTAAAGAAATGAAAAAAACATGTATGTTATTCAAATCTTATTATAAAAAATAGTTCAATGCATATAAATATTTTATGTATAAAAAAATAAAAATACAATATGTACTCCATAAAAATTGTTAGATTTCAAGACTTCTTAATCATATCACATCATTATTTTTCTCTCTTTATTTAAAAGTATATTTATTGTGTCCAGGATATTAGATAATTTTTTTTAAAATGATACAAGCTTTTTATATTCCTATAGGAAAATTTTTTTATAACTATTTGTATTATTATTAATTATACAAATTATTTTTCAAAAGAGAAATTATTCTTACACTCCAAATTCTACACCCCTTATTTACATCCAATGTTAAGTATAAATATTTTTAAAAATACATGTATCAAAATTTAAATTCTGCACTCCTTAACTTCAAATATTTAGGATGCAGATAAAAAATGCAGTTATCATTTCTCTTTTCAAAATATATTTATTTGTTTTTCAATTTGTTGCATATAAATTTGTTATTAAAAATTATATTATTTTGAATAATTTTTCTTTAGTAAATATTTTTCGAAGCAAAATCCGAAAAACAACCTAGTATTATTAAATAAATAAAGGCGAAGTAACACAAGACTTCATACCTAATTTCTATATAAGAAACATCTTAAAAAACATAAATAAAATAAGCGGAAATTAAAGGGAGCCCCTTTTTTCAAAAAAAAAAAAGAAAAAGAAAAGAAAAAAAACAGAGGTGAAAGAAGTGAGGCGCTAGAAAAGCCTATATATAAAGTCTAAAATAACCTAGAAAAATGAGAAATGAACTGAAGGAGACGCCCAAAAGAACAGCAAGCGAATCAGGCAATTAGCAATGGAAAAATCAAGCTGATATTAAAATTTATCAGAAACCCAGAATGAGCTCAAGCGCACTGTACCAATATTAAAACTATGACATCGCTCAAAACATGATCAAAATCCACTGCCATCTCTTATTGAAATGTATACATGATATAGATTAAATATATGACATGGACCTTATGTACGACGGATTTCTCAGACACTGCATTAACTGGACTGAACTCCGTGCACCTGTCGATTGAGCAGGAATGATGAATGGTTGAAAGGCACTGTTTCACTTTAACATTATTTCACTGCATTAAAAAAATTTTAAGTTGAATATATAAAGATATGATTGAATAAATTCGATATTTGGTGACCCATAAACAATACTCCTAGAGAGGTTGGTACGAAATCCATCTTTCGAACATTGCCAAGCATTCGACAGGCCGGTATTCCGGGGCTGTGTGTCCACCATTCTGAATTCAGAGCAAAAGGTGTATTACGTTAGATCAGCTTTTAGTAAGCTCTTAACAGATATTTTCTTCAAAAAAAGGAAAAGGATATATCGGAAAAGAGCACTTACCCTTATTGTAGCGAAGGTCAAATTATTGGAAAATGTTTCCATGAATCTGAACAATATAACAGAAAGACATAAAATATATCATGAATGTATCTAACAAGTTTTATCTGGTAGTTGAAAGTACTAAATCCAATCAACTTCAAAAAAGTAAGTACAAAAATCCGAAGGCTGGCTCATAATGACCTTAAATTAAGGTAAAATAAGAAAATTTGTAATATGTCATACTATTATTAAAAAATAAAAATGGTCCAAGAAGCAAGAAAATGGAGAAAATTATACATTTAAGCCCAATATTATATATGCAAAACCAGATCATTCGCCCCGGTTTACTTAAAGATGACTAAAAAATAGTGCAAAAGAAAAAAAGAATTGCAAGTTTTGATGCACTTACCCGCTAGTTTGACCATCAACATACCATGCTCTCCATGCATCCACAACAGGGAAATTCAGGGACCGAACCCATGCTTGTGTACCCAAAAATGGAACCACCAAATCATGATCACCACTATAAATCATCAAAATTTTATTTTTATCAGATAATAAGAATGAATAGCGACTTATCTAGTTAATGATCATTCACACACACAAAAAAAAAAAACAACTGTACCTGTAGACTAATGCACGGTAACCTCTTGAAGTTAGGTTATGGTGGTACTTTATGCTACTACTTATGTCCCTTTCATATGGCAAATCAAGGCACCTCTCCCACTCTTTCTTAGTCCCCTGCTCCAAAATGCTATCTATAACTTAATTTCACATCTCAAGGAAAATAATATCAATAATTAAATAATGAAAAAATTGACTTTATTTAATTTGCTGGTGGCACCATAACACGTTTTATGATCGTGATTTTCTGTGACATAACTTTACCTTCTTAATTCCAAGAGCTTCTCGTGCGGCATCATCGTTAGCCCAAAAGTAGGATAAGTAGTAACTGTAGGACTGTAATCAAAGTGAAAAAAAAAATCACTTATTAAGTAATAATTAACTGAGTTGTGCCAATAAGAAAAGACACAAGAAAACAAGATTTCAAAATCCTGGGAATAGAAAAAACAACTTCATTGGTCTCATAATTATATCAAAGCAAGATAACTTATGGATTTCAGGTATTGGTGTTCACCGGTAAAGAGAAAAAAAAAGGCCCTGTACTACCGTACGAATGTTACATCCTCTGAGTGGATTAACATTTTTTTTTTGAGATAAAGAGTGGATTAACAAGTTGGTTTGGTAATTTAATTATTTTTATTGGCAATGGTAGCAACAGAAAATAGATTAGTTTATCAGATGTACTCTGCAATAGAAAGGAGGCGTCGCTGGTTTAGACAATTGAATAGAAGAATCGTCTTTAAGAAATCTCCGATTTTGAATAGCATCTTCAGTGGTAGGAGAAACAAGAATGCAGTGTGGTTCCAATATATGCGCCCTGCTTACTTGGAATGTTAGCTGCATAGTTTAAAGAAGAAAAATTTAATCATAATTCTCAGTCCAAAGATACAGAATATGCACACTAAAAGGAAGTCTAAATTATTTGATCTTACATCTTCAACAACATGCAAAACTTCTGCACAGCCAACAGTGCTAGGATTCCCATAGTCTTCTCCTACACAGCTTTTCTGTGCAAGCTGAGAGAAACAAAAACAGAAGAATCAAATAAATGAAAGGGACAGTGTAACAATATCTTTTACATAGCCTGTACAAAATTTTTCTTTGTTTTAATATAAAATTAAAGTAGGAACTTTCCTACTTACTTCAAAAACAATATATTTTACATAGAGTTTTTCGGCATGTATTACTGAAGGCGGTGCTAGTTTATATTTTGATCTTTTTATCACTATCCTCAGAAAATTGTATTAATTAATTAAAAATAGTGATGCTAGTATACAAGTTTGGGCTTTCCAAGGAGATTTGTAAGCTTAATATCAGAACATATCTGACCAATTTTGAAAACTATAATTTAAGTCTGGAAACTGTAATTATTGTAGTTCATTTAATACAAGATCAACAGGACACAAGTTATTCATTTTTCAACCCTTATTCATGGACAAAACGAACAAAAAAGATATCAATTTTAGAATTTAGCACATGACTCGTCAACAAGTAAAGATCAATAATTCAAATTCGTCATTCAAAGTCGATTCAACAGTTTTTATATTAAGCTCATGGACTTTTTTGGTAATTAGCTTAAGCTCCTACAATTTTTGTTGAGTTAATAACTAAATTTACAGTTATGTATATCATCAATCATTTCAATATGATATATGTTATTTTTAGTTCCAATTGCAATAGTCATTTATTGAAAACATCATTAAAACTAAACAATAGAAAATTTCAGTTTATTTTGTTGAATTTAACCAACTTCCGGATTTGACTAATATTGATACATGTGCGTATCTATACGATAGGAAAAAAAACATTGGCAATTTCAAAAGTACCAAATTGATGTGCAAAAAAAAATGTATAGTAGAATAAACCTTTAATAAAATAGGACTCACCTCAAACAGTTGGTCGGATATGATTCCTACACCATGAGCATATGGAACTCGTGAGTTGTCATCAATCTTTTCACCTGTGCTAGGATTTCCAATCAAGTATCCCTAACGGAGAAAGAGAAAAATAAATAGATGAGCATGTACATATATACATACAGAGTAAAACTAAAGTGAGGATAACTCAAAAAATGATCAAAACGGCTTTAAACGATAAATCTGAGTAGTTCAATAAATTATTCATATTAAAATCTCGTAGGATATCAAAATTTTCTATTTTTAGAGTTTTCTAACTATTTTTTCGGATTTTTAAAAATAAATCTAAAATAATAATAAAAAAATTAATGTTTTTATATGAGAATATGTCATTTTCAAAAAAAATTTAAAAATAGTTAGAAAATTTTAAAAATAGAAAATTTCAGTATTCTATAAGATTTTGATATGAAGAATTTATTGAGTAACTTGGATTTGAAAATTTAAATCGATTTGATAGATTTTTGAGTTAAACTCATCAAAAATATTGATGAGCTTAATCTCACGCTAGCTTTACTCTATACATATATTCTCAAAATAAATAAATAAAATATATAACTGAACATAGGACTTCAGTATGGTGCATTCTAAAACATTGCATCTTTGGAGCTTAGACTCTAAACCTTAATTCTAGAGATGCTAGAAATGCAATATAAATGATCGAAGACAATCAATGCAAATAAGCTTCAAAATAAAATAAAAAAAACCTTTAAATTCATACAAGAGATAATAGTTCTGCAAATTTTAAAAACAGTTATCGCCTCCATTGAGTTATCACAAAAACAATAAAAATGACTGTTATGACACATAATATTGCAAATTAAAACATAGAACTTCTGTAAGAGTGATTGAGCTAACATGATTATTGATAGAAAAAAATACAGATGCATTTTGAAATGATGTAGTGTCACTCTATGCAAAATGTTGATAAATCTAGACCAACGCTTGTCCAATAGCAATGTTACCTTTTCTCACATCCAAGAAAATTGAATGAAGTCTAAAAATACAGTACTTGGTTTGTGAACATTGTTTTTGCTTGAACAACACTAAACAGCTCAAATATTATTCATCCAAATTCTCAAAAATGAGATTTGAGATGAAGTAAAATTGGTATATGCTTTGCAAACATCATAGCCAACTTTATAGACAGACAGAGACAAGCACTCCAAAACTCTTCTGTCCTTATTTCCTTGTTGAAAATTTTTAGTTTCAAGTGGAAGCATAATTTTTACCTTGAGGTTCAGCAGCGGTTGCTGTCCTGCTTCAATACCTACAATAATGTTGATACAATAAAAAACAAAATTGTGTGTTAGCATTAAAGAAAATGTCAAAACCTTGTCAATAAATAGCATCTGTATTGCAACTACAGCCACAAAACTAAAATTTGGGAAGAGAACCCATGGAATCCAAATCTAATGGTGAGAAGAATTGACTACTGACTACTAATTTAATGGAGAGGAGATGTACTGAAGAATTGCTTTTGACTGTAAATCTACAGTCAGCCGTGCAAAAATTTTTACCTTCAGAAACTAATTGTGCAACAACAGGAACAATTTTTCCGGCGTAGGAATCCCCGGCGACATAGAAAGGATGTGCTAGGTAATGGGGATGATCCACAAACCACTGTCAAGTTTTTCATAAATTTATCAGCAGATCTTACAATGATCAATTATAGGACCTGAAATTCTGTCCTCAAAAAAAGAAGTGGCAATTACTCCAACCAATTATTGTGCCACAGCCTCTTTTGACATTATAATTTCAAAGTATGGTAATTAATTTTGATAAATAAAATTTAGTGGATTAATGTTATTAGCATCTTAATCTTGTACAATACAAACTAAATAATTTATCTATATATATATATATATATATAGATAAATTCTACCAAAATTCAATAGACAAGTCAATAGAAAAATTTACAAGTTTTTAATGAAAGCATGCCTGTGGGAAAGATCAAGGTCAACAATTATGATTTGTCGTTTCATATTAAAAATCTGAAATATTGATGTGAAAGTGATGCTTGTAATAACTTACAAAATACAAATTAAGTTATGATACGGAACCCATCCCTGTGAACAAGTTGTTAAAATGCAGCTCATAAAAAGAAAGAAAGAGAAAGATATGGAACTCCAAAAATGTAATTTCCCTTAGCACATCAACTGTTGAAGTTCAATTATTTGTGTAATGGTCAATTCAAATAATTTACACAAAAAAGGTTGAATTTGAAACCGACCTGCATGAGGAACTTGTGGATTTGCAAACATGCGATTGTGTCACCAACCTCATATCCTTTTGGATTTGATGAGTATGAGAACCCAGCACCGAGCGGAGAATCTAAAAAAATTATATTTGCATTCTGAACATAGAGAGAAGTAAAGGTTAATAATATGATATAATACTTTTGATATAATACTTTTAACAAATTAACCAGCAACATAAATCACAATGAAAAATTAAACAATTCCACCTTTGTCCAAGCATACGGATGGTATTCTAATTCCGGTATGCTCCCGTTGTATGGCGCTTTTACAATTTTCAAAGGACCTATATGTAAAATTGTAAGAAATAAGTTAAAATAAAAGGGGAACAAAGAAGCCTTGTTAATTTAATTGATCCTTGAACTGCAGGTAGTGAACTATAAAGGTGCCGTGCCGTGTCTATATGTATCAGGTACGTATATGTCAGTCAAACGTGTCGTATTGTGCAAGCATGTATAAAAATTAATACGTGCCGCATCGTATTTTTTTACAATAGTATTAAGAACGACACGACATGTTTTGATACGTCCTGCCTATACGTGCTTATCCGTATTTTGACGTATTTTAACTTTTTAATTAAATTTCTATTTTTAATTGTTAAAAAACATTTAAAAATTCGGGAAAAAATTCAAAAAAAATCAGAAAAAAATAGGAAAAATTTTGTAGAATGAAGAAATTTTTTTATAATAATATATTTTTAAAATATGCTTATAACAACTATTAAAAATATATTATAACAATTATTTTTTAAAATTTTATACACGTGTCCAGAGGTGCTACGTGCTAGTTAGGCACTTGAATATGTCGTGCCGTATCCAATGAGGTTATCGTCTAACACGGCACGTGACACGTCTAAGCACGCATACCGTGTTTTGTCCATGGCCGGACACGTGCCATCCGTACCGTGCTCACGTGCCACGTGTTTTTGTTAATATACTAACTACAGGCCTAATACGATGATGATAGGTCTCGTCTCTATACGGAGAGACATAAATTTAAGTCCCGCAAGTGATATTTGAAAAAAAATAAATATCAGAATCATCAGGAGTCCTTATATCAAGAAAAAAAAATTAATTGATCCTTATTCAACTTCCTCAGTTTTGTGCAAACACACCCAAGAAGTTAGAAAATGCATTAAACATCAACTGTTCATACATCCAAGATGCTTGAAATGGTACCTATTTCAAAAAGGAGGCCACTGAGAGCAGAGCACCGGTTGCCTCCAGTTAGCCAAAGAACAAGAGGATCTTCGGATGGATTCCCTTCTGATTCTATGAAATAGTAGAACAACTCACCTCCATTCACCTCATCTACCATCACATACCTAGAAAACATTTGGGGTTACTTCGAAATAGAAAAAATCGAGAGGAAAAAGAGAAAAAGGTTTGCGATAATTGCAAGAACATTGAGGAAAGAGGAGAGAGTACCCAGTTTCCAAGGAGAAGGGTAGAGCTCCGGTATACCCTGGTACATGCTTCACAATTTTTCTAGATTGAACAATACAAGCACAACAACACAAAAGAAGAAATACTGAAACGGCTCTGAAAACACCCATTTACATTGAGTGGCAAGGCAAAAGGAGAGAGGGGAGATTGGAAGAGGGGGGGGGGGGGGGGGGGGGGGGGGGTGTTACATAAATGAGTTGAGTTTCCAAAACTAAGGTGGGCCAAGACCAAGAGTACAGATGTCTATTTCTTTTTCCTATTTTGTTGATTGTCAAATCACAACAAAATTATTATTTTCTGTTTATTTTATGTTGTGATATATGATATATTTATTTGATTGCGTTGAGATTTATATAATATAAATTAAAAAAAAAGTTTCGTATAATATATCCGTTCGATTGTTATGTAATATAAAAAAATTAAGAATCTAATTACAGAGAAGGAATTGAGGAAACAAGCAAAATAAAAGATAAGCTGATGCAGATTTGGAGATTTTCTCTAAGGACTACGTGGTACAAATCAGACAAATAGGCAGGTTTGTATGGTTTATGTTTAAAGAGGTTTGTTTAATTATTTTTTATATGACATGTTATATTATATAAAATAAATATTTTATTTTATTATTTTTTATACGTTATATTTTGATTATATCACGTTACATCAGGAGATCAATATATATCGTATTTTTTTTTTGAAGATGTATCACGATTATAATTGTTATAATTGCAAATTGATATTTTTATCTTATTTTTTACATAAAGAGAAGAACTATCTCAGAAAATTTAGTACTAAAAGTATATATTTAGATAATTAATTTAAAATTTTGAAAGACTGTTAGAAGAATGATACTCAAAATATAACATTTTTATTTGATGATATTTTGATTAGAATAATAATGATTGCAGAAGATAACAGTCGTTAATCTAGTAATAAAGATAATATTTTTTATATGAAAAATTATATGAATATTTAAATTTGAGTAACTTAAATTTTAATTTTTATCTAAAAAAAATAATGGTTGCAGAAATTTTCTTTTTGCTTTCTTTGATATCTCGTCTTTTGCTTTCACTAAATTATTTTTTAGTAGTGCAAAATATTTCTTTCTGCGTGCTATTTTATTTTTTTTCAAACTCATTTAACAATGCTCTTTCCGAGATAATATGTTTTATAATATATCTCATTATTTCGTTCTTGGAAGTGTTACTGAAATATCTTCAAACAAAAGAAAAGAAAGATACAAATAAATACACATATCAAATAGTATATATACTAATAGTATATATACATATATCAATAATTAGCTTACTTTGTACATGGAAGTAATTTTTGTGACCGCTCTTCTCGGCTTCCTATTAGATGCCACGTAACAAATTCGGACGACACGTGGACTCAGATATAAGGTACAAGACATAATTATATTTTATTGGAAAATATTTCAGAGGTAGCATCATTTATATTAAATTAAAAAAATTATTATATATTATTTTATTATTCAATTTATATATCATTAATTTGATTAATAATTGTCTTAAGTTAAATAATAAAAGTAATTAACAAATAAATTATATAATAGAACTAAGCTCTTTATTATTTTCTTATATTTGATTATGGAAGGCCCACAAGGTCTCAGCAATTCTCCTTTCTTACAAACATGGAACCCCCCCCCCCCACCCCACACACACACACACACAATTATTGACATTTAGAAAAACAATTTACATACTATTTGATTTTGACAAAATATAACCGTTCAATATATATATATATATATATATATATATATATATATATATATATATAAATAGATAGATAGATAGGCCAAAATGCACCGTATTGCGCGGATGAATCCATACAATGATTCTAAATCTCCAATTTGGAAATAAAATAATCAATATGAACCGTTCAGTATAATCTCCATATCAAAATTTTGTAGAATATCAAATTTTATATTTTTTAAAATTTTTTTGCCATTTTTTCTGATGAAAAGAAAATCAATTAATTTGAGGATTTTGAAGTATTCAATAAGAACGATTTTCTCCCTCATCTAAAAAAATAGCAAAAAATTCTAAAAAAAATATAAAATTTGGTATTCTATAAGATTTTGATATGGAGATTACATTGAATGGTTCGAATTGATCATTTGTATTTCGAAATTGAAGATTTTGAGTTGTTGTATTGGTCCATCCATGAAACACGTTGTATATTAATCTTCCTCTCTCTCTATATATATAGAGTAAAATTAGCGTGAGCTTAACTCAAAAACCTAATGAATCGACCTAAATTTTTAAATCCAAATTGCTCAATAAATTATTCATATTAAAATCTACCGAAATTTTCTATTTTTAAAATTTCCTAACTATTTTTCAGATTTTTTCAAAAATAGTATATTCTCATATAAAAACATTCATTATTTTATTATTATTTTAGAATTATTTTCAAAATACCGGGCTAAAATACAACATGTTGTATAGATGGACTCATACAACAACTTCAAATTTCACATTTGGAGCAAGAAATGACCGATCTGAACTGCTCAATATAATCTATATATTAAAATGTTGTAGGATACTAAATTTTATATTTTTCATTTGCTATTTTTTTCAGATGGGGAGAAAATTATTCTTTCTGGAAGGTCCAAAATCCTTAAATCAATTGATTTTCTTTCCATCCAAAAAAATAGCAAAAAAATCTAAAAAATGTAAAACTTGATATTTTATAAAATTTTGGTATAGATATTATAGTGAATGGTTCGGATCGATAATTTTTATTTCTAAATTGAAAATTTTGACCCGTTATATAAATCCATCCATATAACACACACATATATCTATATATATATATATATATATATATATATATATATATATATATATATATATATATATATATATATATATATATATATATATATATATTTATTTATTTTTAAAAGGACTAGCACCTAAAGTAAAATTTAGTATTTTTAGGGGCTTATCCATAAGAAATTCGGTGTTTTTGTTGCACCAACTTTACTTGTTTTACATGAAATCCACCTCTCTCTTTTTTTTTTTTCTTGTGATAACATAGGCGATGTCGCTGTTGAAGTGAACCGTTCGGATTTCAATTTGAATTTTGAGCCAATTGTGACACGTGACATACTCCCTATTTTAATGGCAACGTACAGAGATGCCAATCAGACCACGCAACTAATCCGGATCGTGTCAGATTTTATTTTTATTTTAGTCTAGCGTGACTCACGTTATTTTTTTAACTTCACATCATTGGAGTTGAACTTAATTTTTTTTTAAGATAAAGAGAGATATCAAGTTACTCAATTTTAAATAATTATATTTTAAACTTATAATTTTTCATATTTTTTTTATAATTTTTCATATGAAGAATATTATTTTTTAAATAAAACGGATTTTTAACTGTTTTATTGACATTAAGATCGTTTAGTTGTTAAAAAACTATTAAATTTATTTTCCCCCAAAAACTTAACTGTTTTATTGGCATTAAGATTGTTTAGTTGTTAATTTTAATTTTCAATCATAAATATTATATCAGATTATTTTGAGCCTTTAAATTGCTCAAATACATAAAATAAACAGCTTAAAATTTCAGCTGGGAATTTTATGTATTTTGAGCAATTTAAAGGCCCAAAATAAACCGATATAATGTTTATGATTGAAAATTAAAATTAATTTTACCATGTTTAACTCTCTAGAACTTTTTGTTTATATTTAATGTTTTGTGATGTGATATTATTATAGTATTAAAAAAATAATTACTTAACTAGTGTTATAAAAAATGCATTGCTTGATCTTTGTAAATGCGGAAAAAATATCTTACAAAAATATATGTATTAAAATTTAACATCATTTAATCTCGTTTAAATGTTAAACCATTAAATGATCACCTCACTGTTAAGAGCCATTACACATTTTTTTAAAAGCTTTAATTATTTCTTGAACTTGAATCTACAAAGAGTTCTAAATAAAAAAGTTTGTCTGATAATAAACCATTTTGCTAAGATATAAAAAAAAAATAGACATGTCCAACATCTTTTCTATTAAGGAAAATTTCCATAATAATATATTTTTTCAGAGGGTTCCAACCACAAACTAACTTTTTCATTTTATATGTTGATTGTTGAACCAAATCATTAATTTTATTCATTTTTATGAACTATCAATTTTTAGAGTTCATTTTATGCTAGTTTAAGTGATTGAACAACTAATTTTTATTAAAACTAATTAATCATATTTAATTTATAAAATTTGTCTTTAGAATTATACCTTTAACATAAAAATTTATAAAAATATATTTAATTTACTTCATTTTCAAATAATAATTATAAAATTATGTTCTATTCTGAAATTTTATCATACCTTAAATCCGACTTTGGCTCCATCATAATCGATTAAATATGACAATTAATTGATTTCAAGCATTGAAATTGAGAGAATTAAATCGCCACTATATTTAATTTGCATTCCCACTAGCATATATATTCTATTTCTTCATTATCTCCGATTTTTTCTTCGATTTTTTTTCTCTAATTCCTTCAAACTTTTTCGAGGATTCTTTTAATTTGTCACTTTACTACAGACTAGTAGATAGAAATTAAAATATGCACTGATCAAATGATTTGTCTCGCTTTGAAATCTCAACCGACATAATTTATTAGAGATATGACGACACGCCCCCTCCAAATTGTGACACGTGAAAAGTAACATAGGAATCTTTTTTTGTTCTGAAAACCTTAGTATAGAAACGTATCAGCGGACACATCAGATCTTTGAAGCAGACACCGCATGTTTTTTTTTTTATATTCTGTGCCAATTATTCTTTTCTAGAATATCGTTTCTTCTACTCTATTCTACAATAAGATATGATATCAAACATCACCTTATCATAGTTTCTTTTCTTAGTTTGTTCTAAATCTTCTGTTCTAAGTTTATATCACGAAATTTAGATGAAATAGATACATGCAAAGGAGAGAAATTAAACCCATTTAAATTAGTCTTATATATATATATATAGCCCATACTTGTTTTGAGAATCTTAGTTTAAGGACTTCATAACAGAAAAAGTCATATAGAGGAAGATTTTTTTTTTTTTTTTACAATATCAAGATAGTCCAAACATTTTCTCCTTCAAAACAAAAAAAAAAGGCAAAAGGAAAGGGATAGACAAAAATTAAAACAATATATATATAATTTTGCAGGATCAACATAGGTCCATATCAAAGTCAAATTAAATTTACCTCCTCAACAACAAAAGAACCCTTTCTTCAGAAAGGTAAAAAAATTTAACATGACCAACTTAATCCAAGCACATGCCCTTTCAGAAAAGACACAGAAAGAAGCAAAAATGTGAAAGGAAAAAAAGAAAAGAAAAGAAAAGGTGAGGTTTCATTTTCAGAGCAATATTTCCTTACAACATCCTCAAACAAGAATTGAACATTGGGCTAGCAGGTCCATTTTCTCTCTGACAAGACCTATTAGGCAAATACTTTGATGAGAAAATTATCAATTTATTATGCTTGCCAATAATGCATGGGGCATTGTATAGTTTCTCAGTTTCCAGATTAGAAGATTCTAAGGCCAAACAATATATGCACAATGTTACAATGGAGAAATGTGGTTTTAAATTAGTCTAATATCATATTCAGATCTATACAACAAAATTGTCGATCATGTGATATATCACATCGGCCCCAGATGAATTTAGCAAATAGGTTTTGACCTGCAGAGAAAGAATGGTAAATAACACAACAGTTACTAAATCGAGAAACAAATGGTAAAAGCTCTGATATTTGGACCATAATAAAGCTACAAACAAATAAAAAAGAGGGATTTTGTTTGTACATATATTTAAAAAGTAGGAATTAGCCTACAGATCTTGTCCCAGATATGTTTCAGTTGGGTACTTGCAGAGTTTCTTTTTACATTGTTGAATTTCAGCAATTTCAGAGCTTAATAATTAAGGGAACTAACAGAAATAAAAAAATAAATACAAATAAAAAGAAAAACCTGAATAGTAGAATGAGCAAATATCTTTTGCACCGTCTTTCTGAAGCTAACATCTACCCTTTCCCATAAAATTCTATTCAGACCTTTTATCATTACCTCTGCAATGAAATATTATAATTAAATAAGTACCTTAGTACTGTTATAATTATAAATTATTCAGACCTTCTAGAGTCCGATAATCGTACCCACTTCAAATTTGGACTCCCAAGCGTAAGCCAATTGGTCTAAGACTTATATTATCGTTAATACTCACTACCCAGTAAACAAGGATCCATTTATCCATTTTCAGTCTTTTTGGGTTATGATTAGTCTTAAGCCCAGATAAACCTTTAGTATAACACTATTAAATATTACAAATCAAGAGACCATGTCTTGTAATACTATAATAACCTTAGATTATGTGCTTGCGTAACTCAGAAAAGGATATGGACTAAATCTAAATGTAACCAGGCTTTGCCAAGAATAGTATTGATTTTCATCTCTTGAGAGGCAAATGCATAGATTTAAATTATGCTCGAACCTTCCATTTCATCTGTAGTTTTTGCTTGATAAATCATCTCTTCTGAGAAGCCATCCTCTGCAACATCTGGTTTCTCTACATACACAATATGTGGATACTTACTATTGTTCACAAAATTCCGGCTCTGCAAGTGTGATTAAGAAAAATAACAAATGAGTTAAAAAATGAAAAGAGTACAAAAGAAATCGGTTTCCTTCTTTTGGTGAAAAGAGTTACAAGCACCAAATTTAAAGAGAGTATATTTTCTAAAACTCAAAGCTACTTTCCTTGGTGGACCATTACTATGCAAACCAGGTACATCTTGCATGATATCATATAGCAAAACATTAATTATGGAAGCTATACTAACCTTCGGAACCTCATGTTTGCGTCTTATAGAAGATGTCTTCCGGCCAACAATGACTGAATTGGTAGTTTAAAAAAACACTTTATTTAAACAAGGAAAGATGCACTTCTCACAAGGTGACCAGAAAAGATTGAAGTGCCATTGGGCACCTGAATTTGAACTGTTGGGTTATACAAAAAAGGCAGCTTATTGTGCAAATTTTACTTTCCACCGCAATAAACCATTCAAAACCTTGAAGTGCTTGTTAACTTTTTTTTTTTTTTGAAAAAGGATACAATCAAAACAATAATTAGAGTATGCAACATGTCGCTTGAAAGATCTCAAGGCAGACCTACATAATAAATGCAAGAAGCAATATTAGCAACAATTAAGATGATTGAAATATCAGATTTACTGGGGTATAAATGGCAAATAAGGAAACTAGAGGGAAGCATAATTGCATAAACAAAAATACAGAAGCTTTTTTTTTTTTTTGAAGAGATTTACATGAAAGGGAGGTCGTCAAAATCAGTAACCATTTGGAGAAGTAGAGGTGGTTTCCCCTCTTCCTTGTCTTTTAAAAATAGATGCTTCCCGCTTCTGCCAGCTATCCATGAGAGGCTATATGCCATCTTCTCTAGTGCACGAACTCCACGCAGAATGGGAATCTGAAAATATATCATTTTTGCTGCTGAATACTGATGAACAAGTGAAATTCAATGTATAGATTGTTCACAATTGAAACATAGATCAATAAACTAAACAGTGTAATCATGATAAATTTGCTGGAAATCTTTGAAATGAGGCTATTAACTGTAGAATGACAAAAATGCCCTCAGAAAGATAGGTTGAGATTTTGTTCAGACAACTATTCATTAAAGTACCGTACCCAAATTTACTCCGCAGTCTTGTCTTAACAAAATCGCTTCATATAATTTAATCAGGGGCACTTTTGATATTCTTGAATTTTAAATAAGGGCATTTTTGGATTTTTGTTGAAATTTTAATTGTAAAGAAGAAAGATAAAAGAAAAATGATAGTTGGTGGAACTGACCTGTCTGTGGGACCGGGAACCAAGGTGAGGTGTGGCAAAAGTGATAAAATTAACAGGTTCTAACCCAGCTACTTTCCCTTCATTTACTGCTTCCTCTTTATTACTACCGTCGTTAGAATATAATAACGCAATTGCATATCTTGCAACCAACCCACCTAGTGAATGTGCTACTATTGATATCTTCTGCAGCCAGTGTCTGCATTCTACAAATTTCCTTATCTAAAAAGAACATAATTTTAATAACTTTGAAATACTTTGAGATGAGATAGTTAAAGAGGATTGAAGCAGTAGTTTACCTCATCAGCCAATCTCTTTCCCATTAGATCAACTCCATGGAGAGTTTTGATTGCACCATTACATCTGCTACCTATCAAAATTGATCGTCAAAGACATATTAAAAGAAAATTTGAAGAAAATGACACCAGAATCATGCTAAATTAGATATTTATCCCACTGTTTCTTTTCTTTCACATTTATTCAAGCTATATGCTAAGAGATAAGAAAATTAGTCAATTATCCTAATGTAAGATTGCTTGGTTAGTTCCCTTCTTTCAGGTTTTGATGAGTTGAGGTTTACATAAACACTGTTTTCTGGTATGGGAAGCCTCTAATGCTACTTTCAGGAACCAGTATTCAGACAGTAATTAGTAAAAAAAATTAATAATTCAGTCCAAGATTAAGTTTAATTACTCACGTAGAACAACCACATCTTCTGGATATCTTTTGATGAACTGTTTTGCTGCATATGCCCAGTTGTCAGCACTGAAAAATACAAGACAGAAAATTCAGGAGAGGAGAGATAGTTTAATTTCCTAAATTTTAAAGGTTTGAATTGCAAAGAAGCCACATTCGAGTGCTACTACTCGACCGATCAGAGAAATATTGAATTGTATGTGTGATCCGATGGCCATAAGAGAGCATTAGGCGTTTCTTAACTGGAAATTAGGGACAAAAGAGGAAATATCGCATAAAAAGAAAAGGGAGAAAGAACGCACCTTCCTACTAGACCGTTGACCGTGACGACCAAGTGGGTAGGGATCCTCTTCTCCGCTCCATCGCCTCCTCCTCCGGCGATAATCGGAGGATCCTGTTCTGCTGAGACCATCACGCAACTAGATCGAAGTAGAGACAGCTTTCGCCTCCTTACAGATACCCCTCCCTTCCTCTTCTTCTTCTTCTTCTTCTTCTCAAGGTCCTTGATGTCAACGCCGTTCGATTGTGGTTGCGCCATTGCTGAGTACCTTGGTTTGTTATGGAAAAGGTGAAGAAAGAGTCCGGGTACGCATTTTTATAATTCAACTTTCTGTGCCTTTCTCTTGATTCCTGACCTGAGTCTATATATCTCACATGCCATAAACTACTTTTGGATGATTTTATGTGAACCGTTCTGAAGAACCTTTATGATGCGAGTGACAGGTTTGTGATCCTTATTCCTTCGACGTACGTTATAATCTGACACTGAGATTGCCATTAAAGAAGTCGATTAACCTGGAAATAAAATTGTCAGTGGTTAGCAACATATCGGTTTACAGATTATTGGCCCCCGACAAAATTTCAATGCGTATTGTAGTCTCGCGCGTAGACTTCCAACGTTCCGGACCTTCCGGTCCGACATTTTCTTTTTTCTTGTTTTCTATTGTTTTCGTTTCTTTTCAGTCTTTTCTTATAATAATATGACTTGTTCTTTTTCTTTTCCTTTTTCCCTTTCTATAATTTTAAAATTTCTCCTCTTTCTTTGCGATTACGTGCTTTACATTAATCAGCTTTTTAAAGTGAGCTTTAATCAACCCTTTTCCTTTATCCTGATTTCTATAACCCGCTTAATATAAAGCGGATAATGTGAAAAGGCTTAATGCCAGCCAATACATATTATCTCCTCTTTTTTTTTTATTTTTTTAAAGATAGTGCAAAACAAATCCCTTCCAAAAGAATATTTTATGTTGATAACATGTTTATTTGATGGAGCATTAAATGATAATATTTTAATAATTATCTTTTAAATAATTTTAAAATAAATCTTAAAAATTCTTAAAAATTCTTAAAAATTTTTAAAAATAGAAAAAAAACTTACAAACATATTTTATAACTTATAGATTGATTGTGTTTCAAATTTCATACGATATAATAGTCATTTGATAGAGCATCAAATGACTCTTAAATTATATGAAATTTGAAACATAATCAATTTATAAGTTATAAAATATGTTTGTAAACTTTTTTCTATTTTTAAAATTTTTTAAAATTTATTTGGAAATTATTTAAAAAATAATTATTAAGATTATCAAAAATATTAGCGGTCAATAAATCTCTCCTCTTAATAATTAATCGGTTGCATGTCATTGTAGTTAGGAGGTAACAACCCCATTATTCCCTTTTGGTAATAATTTAGAGAGAGTAAACGCCAATTAACGTTAATGAATATCATCAGTGAAGTCAACATTTTGATAAATTTAAGCACGCTATAACGATTAATCATACCGGTCAATGTGGGTTGCTGCCAAACATACTTGGTGCAGTACCTATTCTTCTAGAAGTGCTGTACCTGTACCTATTTTCTAGAAGCATGAAGAGGTTTCTCAATTCTCATCCTGTGTTCATCTAGAATAATACGGAGGTAGAATGATCAATGATGAGGGGATTCTTATTTCTTAATAATTTTAACTCCAACATATGGACTGATTCTCTGTTACATTTTGCTGACATGCCATACGTGCAGCTCCGCGCTGACAAGTAGAATAGAACTGAAGCGAAAAGCGGATTTTGGATCGTATTGAAATTCCTTGTACAGTTGTACTACGATCCGTACTTCAATCAAAACACGGGCCCTTTCGTTCGAAGGCAGATCTGGACCGGGTGATCCCATCCGTCCGATTGAAATATTGAAATCTGATCTTCCCTTCCTCCAGTACATCTCCGTTTGTTGAAAAAACTGGAGATGATCTCGGATACGGAACTAACTGGAAGGGAAGAAAGCGTGGAAGTGAACTAACTGGAAGGGAAGAAAGCGTGGAAGTAGAACCCCGGGAAGACGAAACGAATCGTAGAGGTTTCCCCTCTCCTGACTCCAGGCGACAACTTTTTCCTCACCTACTTATTACCTATTGACATTCAACCAGCTGTTTGACAAAATGCGTATGTGCTTCCTCCTCTCTCAGATCTCTATCTACCTCCACAACAACCACGCATGAAGAGATGGCTAGCAGCTCTCTGTCACAGAAGGCCCAGCCGCTCGTCCGTAGCTGACAGGACACGTGGCGAGACTGCATTCACGGATAATCCTTCGGTAGCTATTTCTTTTTTGATTTTTCAAATTTTGGATTAGTTTATCGGGTATGACGCTGAGATACTTAGTATTGCTTTTAATCCGTCAATGATCGTGGTGGATCAACGATGGTTTATGGAGGGTTTCATGAGCTAGTAACCAAATCAAAAGGGTTTACACGCGCACGCAACTGTGTAGTGTTTAGAGGGTATTTCCAGAAAATGATTCCTTGATTGGTGGTAAAGGATCTCAAGCAACCTCATTACAGTGCAGAACTTTGCTAGTTATACCCGACAAATGGAATATTGGTCAAAAGAATCTGGTGCATTTTTCACTATTTTAGTGGATAAAATGATAACAGTTAGCCTCAGCTATTCTGTCTAATTTAAGGACCCTCCAGTTACACTGATAACAAGTTTCTTGCATGTCGTTGTATGTTTGATTCTTTTAGGATTTGTTCTCTTATTTAATACTTTGTTGCATTACTGATAGAACCGGTTTCTTTTTTAAACAGAAAACAGATACAGAAATCGAAGCAGGAAACCCAACAATGGAGAATGTTGTTTCAAATTTTGATTTCTCTGAGGGTTTAGCTTCATGGTCTCCAAATTCGTGCCATGCATTTGTGGCCCTTGATGAATCAGGCTACATAAATGGAATAAGACCAAATTCAGGAAGTGCATATGCAATTGTAACAGAAAGGACCCAAAACTGGCAAGGATTGGAGCAGGATATTACCAACAAAATTGCACCTGATATGAAATACATTGTCTCAGCCTATGTCAGGGTTTCTGGTGAAGTTCATGACCCAATTATTGTATCAGCCACACTGAAATTGGAAAATCATGACAATTCTAATAACTTTCTCTCTGTTGGAAGGTATGCTACATCTCACCGGTTTAGATTTATTTTCTTTCCTTCTACTATGATAGTCTTTGTACTTTGTGCAATTTACATACATGATTCAAGTTAGTACATTGTACTGTTCACAAAATTTTTGCCAAATCAAATCTTTATAAAATTACTTTTGTGATATAGGGTTTCAGTCTGCAAAGATAATTGGGTGAAACTAGAAGGTTCATTTTCACTGCAAAATGTACCAAAACGTGTAGTGTTTTATCTTGAAGGACCACCAGGTGGCATAGACCTACTAATTAATTCTGTCACAATTTCATATAAGGTAATCTTTTTTCTTATTACACATTCGCAGCATTACCATTTATCAAAATATAAAACCAACCATATAACTTTTTTTTTGGCACATACCTCCAATTATACTTATTCAACTAACTTAGTTTTAATTATAAATTGTTACTATATTGGTTTTCTTCAGAGAGAACCAGGGGCGATTAGGGCGATAAACTTGAGTACTGCAAGCATGGATAATATATTGTTGAACCATGACTTCTCAGATGGGATCAAACCATGGAGACCGAACTGGTGCCATGCATATGTGGCCTCTGATTGGTCAGGTTTTATTGATAAAATTAAGGGGCATTTTGGGGATAACTATGCTTTTGTCACCAAACGAACTCAGCAGTGGCAAGGATTAGAGCAGGACATCACTGAAAAGGTCAAAATTGGGGTGAGATATCTCCTGTTTGCCCATGTAAGGGTTTATGGAGAGATTAAAGGGCCCGTTGAGGTGAGAGCCACAATTCGGTTGGAGAACTTTGATTCAACTACAAACTATTTATTTGTGGAAAGGTACTAAGCATGAACTTATTATGTGATATACGCATACACTTCTGAACTGAGTTGGTGGATATTAGTTTACATTTTTTATTAAAGAGAAGTGCTTGGTGCCACAACTTTTGGGTATCACATTCTCTCTTTATTATTAATAATTCAACATTCAAAATTCAAATCATCAATCTCATTCTTCTTCATGAGCTATGCACAAGTGTTTTTCCCTAACTTTTGACCATATGAGTTGAGAATAAATGTTGTTTTTCCCCAACTTTTGACAAGTTGAGTTGAGAATGAATGTTGTTTTTCCCTAACTTTTCACAATATCAGTTGAGAATAAATGTTGCCACAACTTTAAAAGAAACAGTTGCAATTTTCCTTTATTAGAGTTTTGGCTGGGAAAGACAAATGGGAGAAGCTTGAAGGTTCATTTACTTTAAGTACTGCACCAAAATGTGCTATTTTCTACTTGGAGGGGCCGCCACCTGGCGTGGACTTGCTGATTGATTGTGTCAAAATTTCCTGTGCGGGTCCAAGTCAATTGCCTGTAAGTTCTCTTTTTTCAATTTAAATATCATTCGAATTCCTATTTAGTTGTTCTTTACTGCACAACTTCCATCTAATTTTTTTTCGTTGATTAAAAGGTGGAAAATCCAATAGTTCAAGGCACTGAACATGAATCCATCACCCTTAACCCTCAATTCAAGCATGGCTTAAATAATTGGGCTGGGAGAGGATGCATGATCCTGAGAAATGACAACTTTGGCCCTGCAAGTAGCATTCATCCTTTAAAAGGAAAACATTTCGCTGTGGTGACCCAACGACGTGACACTTGGAATGGTATTGAGCAAGATATAACATCAAGAGTGCAGAGAAAAGCTGTCTATACAGTTACCGCGATTGTACGTATAGGAGGTAGTAACAAGTCTGAAATACGTATCACTATATGGTATAAAGAGAAGAATGGTCGTGAAGAGTTCAGAGGCATTGCAAAGTAAGTTATTAGTTTAGCATATTTTACAAATATGCTCCCAAAGTCAATTGTAAACAAATATTAATATGTATATCATATATATTATTTTATATATATCTTGTCAATATGTTTATTCTGTTGAATTTTGGAATAAGGGGCCAGGTGTCAGACAAGGAGTGGGTGCATTTGCAAGGAAAACTTCTCCTTTTTGGCAATATTCAGAAAGCTATAGTTTTCCTAGAAGGCCCGCCTGCTGGAACTGATATTCTTGTAAATAGTTTTACAGTTGCTGTTGCAAAAAAATTCTTATCTTCACCTCCACATAGTCTTCAGGTGGGTTTAAAACTACTACACACATTTCTGGGCATTTTGTTATGTTGACCCAGTCATGTTTTATGGATTTATCAAATGGGAGAGACATCTCTCACAAAGATTGCAAAGGTAGCTGCAGTGCCCTTTAAAAATGTAGCTTCCAAGTTGGAATCCTCCAAGTTCCTTCAGAGTAATGTAACTTGTGAGTTGGCATCCCCCAAATTCCCTCAAAGTAAATGTGTTGTAGTTTGTTGGTTAGATTGATCATCCTTTGTTGTCTTTTTCTTTTTTTTCCAATGATTTGAATTCTGTATACTCATTTAATACCCAAATTTTTATGAGCCTTTTTTCTTATGAGTGAGTGTCTAGCTTTCAAAGAATTAACTTTTCTATTGCAGAATATAGAGCATGCGGTAAATATAATACACAACACTGACTTGACCCACGGTTTATCTGGGTGGGCACCACTTGGCTCGTGCTCACTAAAAGTCTGCACTGAATCACCCCACATGCTACCTCTTATGCATCCAAACCACCTAATCTCAAACCAGCAACCACTGAGCGGCAAGTACATCCTCTGTACTAGACGTACAGAGACGTGGATGGGCCCCTCTCAAGTCATAACAGATAAACTGAGACTCCACCTGACATACCAAGTGTCGGCATGGGTCCGTGTGGGGCCTGGTGGGGTCGGTTTTCAAAAGGTTAACGTAGCATTAAGTGTAGATGAACAGTGGATGAATGGGGGTACAACTGATGCAGGCCCTGATGGATGGTACGAGGTCAGAGGCTCATTTCGGCTGGAGAAGAAACCAACCAAGGTTACTGTGTATGTACAAGGCCCTGCACCGGGTGTAGATTTGTGTGTCATAGGTTTAAAAATATTACCCAATAATAGAAAGGCACGGTTTGAGTTTCTCAAACAGAAGACTGACAAGGTAATGTTCTCTTTTTATCATTTATTTTTTTTTTCAAACCAGTTGACATGCAGATCTCTTATGTAAACAGCCAGATCTTCAATTTTGGCCTGAATATTAAATTTGACTGGCTCTGTACACATGCCTGATTGGTAGTGTTTGTTATTTTGGTAAGGTCTATGCCAATTAAGTCTCATCAGAGGACAATTAAGCACACTTGAGATATTTTTCCTAATTAACACTATTATGAAATTCAGCACTTTATGCCTCAATCCTCTGCTGAACACTTTATGCCTTTATATATTTAGACTAATCAAGAGGCTTTTCTATAATTTTCCTGTCAGAACCATCTGTAAAGACTCGATTACTTTTTTCAGGTGAGAAAACGAGATGTAATCCTTAGGTTCCATAGATCAAATCATATCAATCTTACAGGAGCATTGGTAAAAATCAATCAAACATATAACAGCTTCCCTTTTGGCACATGCATAGGCCGGTACAACATAGACCATGAAGATCTGGCCGATTTTTTCATAAAAAATTTCAACTGGGCTGTGTTTGAAAATGAACTCAAATGGTACTGGACTGAGGCCGAGAGAGGGAAAATCAATTACCATGACTCAGATTATCTCATTGAATTTTGTAAGAAGCACAACAAGCAGTTACGGGGTCACTGTATCTTTTGGGAGGTTGATGACTCAGTACAACCATGGATCAAATCTCTAAACAACCATGACCTCAAGGCATGCATAGATAACCGGCTAAAAAGCCTCTTAAGTAGGTATAGAGGGAAATTTAGGCACCATGATGTCAACAATGAGATGCTTCATGGATCATTTTTCAAAGATAGGCTAGGTGCTGATATCTGGGCCTACATGTTTCGTGAGGCCCACAAACTTGATCCGTCAGCTGTTCTTTTTGTAAATGATTACAATGTAGAAGATGGATGTGACCCAAAATCCACGCCAGAAAAGTACATTGAACAAATTTTGGAACTCCAAGAAAGAGGTGCGAAGGTTGGAGGGATAGGGGTTCAAGGCCATATCACAAATCCAATTGGAGAGATAATATGTGATTCGTTTGATAAGTTGAGCATTTTGGGAATCCCAATTTGGATTACAGAACTAGATGTTACTGCCGATAATGAGTATGTTAGGGCTGATGATTTGGAGGTGGTCCTGCGAGAGGCCTTTGCACACCCAAGTGTAGAAGGGATTGTATTCTGGGGCTTTTGGGAACTTTTCATGTGGAGAGAGAATGCACATTTGGTGGATGCCGACGGCAGGATTAACGAGGCGGGAAGGAGGTTTCTTGAGTTGAAGAAAGAGTGGCTTTCGAACTGTGATGGAAGGATTGATGAGACGGGTGGTTTTGCTTTTAGAGGATACCATGGAGGTTACGATGTGGAGGTGACGTTACCGTCAGGGGAGAGAGTGTCTCGATCTTTTGATGTGGGGAAGGGGGAATCTCCTCTTGTGGTGAGTATAAACTTGTAAATGGTGTTTGATTGAAGAGTGTTTGTTGCTTGTAGTATATATCACTGCAACATGCAGTGCATTACATCTTTGCAATTTACGGATCCTCCGCTGTGCTGTATGTTGCAGTGCTGCTGGGGACTCTGCCTTTAGATTAGTATATAGGTGTGATGGAGAATGTAACTTTTGTTGTTGTTTTTATTGAAAGAGTGCATTATTGCTTTTATTGATATTTTCTTTTTTTTCAAATTATTGCTCTCTCCAAAGCATTAAATTCCAGCAAGGGCTCCTATCCTATCCATTGAAACACTTCTATTTACATTTTTCTTTTTGGTTTTTTGAACAAAGCAGCCCATAAAGTCACCTGGGCCAGTTGGCCCAAAAGCCCAAGAAAGACCAAAGAAGAAGATAAATCTAGTCTAGAAATCTCATCATGCATCATATATTCTCGACTCGTTATTCATTTACTCGTACATTTTGATACCATGATAAAGCTTTCTAGCATTCGTGTCATTTCTGTTCCTTTCATGGAGATAAATTGCAAGATAAAGATTTGAGCGAGACAAGCATTTAATGTTTCAAGTTTAAAAAGTAATTAAATTATGTTAAGATGCACATGGACAGATGATTTTAATGCCGATTTAGCTTATCAATCTACTAATTTTAGCGAGGGTTGCCTCACCTTGTTAGCATTTAGTTTGCATCAGATCTCCGAGAAAGAGATTGGATGTATACACATCAAACTTAACTCTAACAAATGACTAAAATAGCAAGCATTATGATGTGAGAACAAAATGAAGGATATGCTATTTTCAATACTGCATTTCTAATATTGAGAGAAATTAGAAAATTTTATTTGACTATACCAAGATTGTTATCTCCGTATGAGATGTAAGAAAACATAGAATGCGTCTACTCTCTGAAATTTAATTTTAAAAAAAATGTGTAATTATATGGTGATTGAACTTTGTACTTCTCCTTTTGATTTGAGTGGACTTTGTCTAACTTTTCATATGTTTTTTTTTGTTTAAATTTTTCCTTAAGAATTATTAAGGCATTTAGTTTTTTTTTTTTCTCAAGAAGTCTAGAGATGATAAAAGCCATCTAAAACAACATTATAGCTGCCTCAAGGAGAAAAAAAACTTGAGCAAATAATAATACGAAAAAGTCATGTGGATAGGAGTCGTGTAAATTCATAAATTTTTTTATGAAGAGTTTTTGCTAATGTGCATCCATTGTATTTCAACTGAAATACTAAATGGTTTAAATTTTAATATTTCATATTCAAAACATTAATTCAAGTAGGTTAATAAAAAAAATTGAATATCAATTTTTTATCATTTTTAATTTTTTTATTATTTTTAATGATTTTTGAAAGATAATCTTATTTGTATACAAATATTGATATTTTTTGTATTATTTTAGGATTATCTTTCAAAAATCATTTAAAATAGTAAAAAAAATTATAAAATCGGTAAACAATTTATACAAGATATTGATATAAACATTTTATCGAGCTACTCGGATTAACATTTCGAATGTGAAGAATTAAAATTTGAACCGTTAACATTTTGAGCTGAAATAGAAATAAAATGAAAGCATATTAACAGAACTATATATATAAATATTAAAAGTCTCTTGCTGTTATTTTAAGTGCATTAAAAAAGTGGAACTGCCGATGACAAAAATATCTCTTGTGATGTCCATTTCTTTTCTTCTATTCTTTATTATTGTTAATTAATCCAACTCATATATATATATATATATATATTCAGGCTTTGATTATAAGATTCTCCGGTGCAAGATCAAGGGCGGAATAATCGACCAGATCCGTGTCATCAAATTTTGTATCCAAGTAACAATGACTACTAATTCTGGAAATTCCTTGAGAAAGCGCCGCTATATATAGAAGGAACAAGGAAACATAGATGGAATGATTATAAACTAGAAAGTATTATTAAGGGGTAGAATTGGTATAGTTGCCAATGGAGCATCCAAAATTAAGCGCTCGGAAAATGAAATGCCGAAATGGAAATCCCTGATATAGCCAAGCGAGCTACTTAATTAAGCCGACGTTCCATTTTCTACATTGCCTAAAATCATGATCTTTATGAAACTTATATATATCAATAGATGAGAACAAACTCAAAACCATTCTACCTTATAGCAAATATCATCTTAACTTTAATCTCCTTTTCCTTTGATTGTATCCTACTAGATCGTAACATCTCCTTTAGCGTGCAATGGGTTTTTTCAATTCCCTGATGTCCTATCTTCGCTCCTTCCGCTTGTCCGAGCTGATCATGTACTTTGGTGTTCAGTCATGGCCCTCAGATCCAACCAATGAGTACCTCTCTGATGTGTCAACAGATCAAATTCAGCAGGCAATGGACGTCGACCCAACTGATAAAACAAGCAACTCACTTCAGTCATCTACATACTTCGATGCTCTATCGTGCCCCGCAGAAGTTACCGACAAGTGCATCTGTGATGTCTTACCAGAACAGATTCAGCGTGCAATGAATTGGAACCCCACCGAAGAAACAACCAACCAACCAAGGATCTCCTGTGCCAACTCTCTTCCCTCCTCCCTTGAATTGGACGAGTTCGTGTTTGTTGATGCTCATGTTGAGAAAATTGAAAAAACTAAACTAAACTCATCAAATTCTGCTGTGTTGAAGCCGATTAATGCCACAATTTAGAAGGCCAAATGTGGTCCATTGATGAAGAGTAACAAATGGATTTAAAGTTCTTGCAGTCTAATTTAAAATTCAGTTTCATTGGAATTTGTTGCAGAAAGTTATATATAGATGTTTTAGCAGAGGTTTTTTAGAGTTAATGTTCTATTTTTAATGTTATTTTTCAGTTTATTTTCTTTAATTATGTTTAGAATATATGTATAATCAATTATATTTTGCTATCATGAACTAGAGTATTAAGAGAATAATAAAAATCAAATTTATTAGTCATTTTTCTCTTCTTTCTTTCTCGTATTTGTTGAAATTACCATTATTATTGTACCGCCATATCTTCCAACAATTCAATTCTGCCTTTTAAATCATACCAATAAGTGCATCTGTGATGTGTTATCAAAACCAATTCACCTAGAGACAAATTACCAACCATTGCCAAGTTATGGCGGCCGGGAGGAAGAACTCAACTGGAATCAACCTCGGCGATATGATAAATGATGAATTTGGACCAACAATTGGGCAGGAAGCACCTGTTAACAGGGAAGAGTTTCCCAGCTGGAACCAATATTTAATTAATGCCGCCAGTTCTGGGAACACAAGGTGAAACCCACAGGGAAGCAATCCAAAGGCATCCGACAGATTTCTATTTTTGGAAGAACAAGTGTTTCGACTTAATGCATGAATGCTGTAATCTAAATTAAATTGTAAGTCCGCATGCTTGAAAATTATATTAATGGATCTTCAGGTCTAGTAGCTTCTTGTATTCAATAGGACAATATGAATTGAGATACTTTTTGTTAAAGCTTTTGGAGGGTGTCGTGTCATGAGGATTTCAATGGTACTGGCTAATATGGCAAGTTAATTTTAGTAGGTAACATTAGCGGGTACGCCATTTGGCTTCCATGAGGTTCTTTTGTATCTGATAATTGGTTGCTGAGATGAAATATCCAAAGCCGTTTTAAAATTTAAACATATCCTTCTTTTCCTCTTTCTCAAATTCTCTTTTTTTTCCGTAAAGTGCACTAAAATCTAATCCCTACTGAGGTTTCAATGGAAATTCATGCATTTCGCTGATAAAAATGAATGCATGTTGTGTTATAATAAATCAGCAGTGTGTAACTTGCGACTTAATTGCACAGAAGTATTGTGAAGTAACAACAACTGAAATATTGTGGTGTAATAATTGATGCATTTTGAAGATGTTCATGATTGAGTCGGATTCTTAGTAGGACAGTACATATAACTTGAGAATATCAAAAACCTAGTAGTCAATGTACCAAGTGCAAAATGAAACATTTCCATGATAAACAACAATAGAACAACTCCACAAGGAAGATGTTTTAAAATAAGTTCTTGATCAACATACAATCAAGCACACAACAAACAAGCATTAAAATATTCATACAACATGTTTTAGGACAAGGTCTTCAAATAAACCTTACATATATTTCAAGGAGCAAGGTGGCAAATGCCCATCACTCAAGAAGTGACCATCCATGTAGAAACCAGAAGCTGGATTTGGGGGATGGTATGCATCCATCATGACAAACTGCATCTCATCTGACGGCTTCCAATGGCGCTTCCTTTGATTTATAAACCAGTTGTTTATTTGCTTCAGATCTAGACCTGTAGACTCTGCCAATGCCATCTTCTGGGTTTCCTGCATATACAAACGATAAGAGATGAGGCTAATAGGTTTAGCAATTTGCATTAGTTAACATTTAGGTTATCACTCTCCCAACACAAGTGATTGCCTACACGACAAGTGCACATAGAATAGTTTCATTCAAAAAGTACACATAGAATAGTATCTGCTGATGAAGACAGTAGTAATAACAACAATAACTAATTTTAAAACATCATGTTAACAACCTAATTATTTTTAGCTTTTTATGAGTTCCCAAGCATAAAACTAGCAAGCACATTTAACTTATTGCGTAGCTGTGAATGTTCTTTATCTTTTGACATTATATTTCTAGCTAGCAAATCCTAATTCATAAACCTCAGCATTAGTTTTTCTTCCAACAGCTTTTAAATTTAGTCTATAAATATTTTTGGGCACCAGGGTTGGAAGGTTTTTAATAAAGTGGAGATGATGGATACTTTGGATAATGTTAACTACTATCAGTATTTATGTGCAATCATAGGCATGCAGAATCACTGCCAAAAAAAAATACAAAGAAATATGCATAGCTTGTCTCAAATATATCCAGCAGGACAGGGGGCTAATTACCCCCACATTTCCCACGCCCCCACACCCAATTGGAATCTACCCAAGCATTTGATTGTACCTGATAATGACATTTCAATATAAATGAGTGCAAATCAACAAAACTTAATGTTTATCCCTGATTGTTTATGCATGAGAAGCCACATAATGTGGGAAACATCTACCCGTCACAGATTGACTGATGGTGCATACATGCAAATATATACAAAAAATACTGCCATCAATTGGCTGTATGCTGGGTGCAATGTCCCAAAAATATGATGATGCAAGTTACGTGAAACATTGATTAGAAGTTACGAAGGATTGGATGCAACAACGAAAATTAGGAGAGAGCTATTTGGAACTAAATAAAATGCAACATACAATATGAACAGATTTGGGGTTAGGATAATGTGAAACATAAAATTTTAACTATTTTGAACCCTAAACCCAAGGTTGATATCATAGACTTTTCTACACACTATCAACTAAATTGTACAAGTTTCTAAAGAAATAGATATGAGATGCAAGACCTAAATCAACAGAAGTATAAGGGGAAAAAAAGCGTGAAGTCAAACCTAGGTGTCTGCATAATTTGGTTCATCTATTGATGGGCCTTTAGGACTAGAAACGGAGACTAGTTCGACAGTCCTTGGTTGTCAATTTCAAAAACCCAACAGATATTTCCATCTTATTTCATTTTAGATTTTTTATTTGTAATTTCATCTTTTTCAAGTGTCCCTGAGCAAAGAGACAGCATACAACTCATTTGTATGCCCTATTCGCCCGTATTAAATAAAGCACATTTGAGTAGAAACCACGCACTGAGGGGTAAGGCCACTTGTAGTGCATCTCCCACCAATTCAGCAGCTGCTGGCGTGCATCCTTGGGCAGTTTGCCTTTCTTTTTCTTCTTTGATAGCTCCTGCTTGAGCGAGCTCAAGTAGCCACTGTACTTCTTCAAAAGATGATGCTTGAGTTCCTGATCCACACCATGTGCATCTATCTCTGGCAGCTCCGTCTCTCCACCACTGCCCTCTTGATCCTCCTCTGATGAACCTGCACATCAGTTGGTTTTGTTTAAACAAACAATCATGATAATTCATATCCAGACAACATCCAATAAACAATATATTTTTACGTAAAAATATACTCACTCAAACTAAATATGAACAATATTAGCATGAAAAGACGATGAGTGTTTTAATTTTGTTTATGAGATGAAAAAAAGAGCTCAGCATGTAATGCTGTGCATGTACATGGGACATATATATTTAATTAAGCTTTCATAAAATGAGCTTTGGTTTATAGTAAGTACATATTATTCTCCTCAAAATACATAAAGGAAAGCTGCATCAACGTCCAGAAACTCAATAAGTAGTCAGACCAGTAATGTAGTTTTTCTGACAACTAGTAAAAGGATAAGCTTTGAGACTTTGACCAAAGATCATCAAAGACTTGCATAACAGACTCTAAAGAATCAAAAACTAAAACAAGACAAGATACTTCTAACAAAAAGATAAATGAAACAAGATATTAAAGTACGTAACAACCAGGATGGATGGATACAAACAAAAGAAAAAAAGAAAAATAAGGAGGAAAAAGAAACGAGGGTTTAATGGCTGTAAAGTTCACGATTGGATTGATTAGACAGGCATCCAATGTTATTTCACCCCTTACCCTGTTGTTTATTTATTTAACATATATACTCCCATCCTTCTCACCCTATCAGAAGCATCACCAAGAAAACTCTAAGATAAAAATAAATTAAGGTGTGAAGGGTACAAAAGAAATTTTCTTTTCAGATGATTATTCTCGAGGCAAAGGCATTTTCTTGCTTTGGAACCCCAAACAAAAAGACCCTGTCAGGTTTTTAAATAAAAAAAAGTTTCCAACAGAGCCTAGTTTTCAGAAATAGACACAGTCTACACTGTTTTTTCTTGATTTCCACTCATACCAGGATTTTAAATCCGAAACACAGTTAAACAAAAGAACAATTATACCTTCACTAGCATTTATTGCACAGACTGATACAGACAGATCAGAAAATTAGATATAGTCTTCCATGAACATCTAATATTTACATATTCTACACAATAAAACCTTATTTAATAAGAAGCACATCCAAAAGCCATAACTTTCTTGGAAAAAAACTCGAGAGAGAGATTTACTAACTTCCAGTACTTTATCGAGAGAAGAACAAAAGAACACTATTTCCTTTATCACATTTTCTTAAATTAGCAATTACTACAGAAAACATACTATGCAGATAACTGAAGAAAAGTAGAGTAAGGACTGTAGTACTGTAGACTCGTGACAGACTACGAAAGAACTAATAGAAATGACCTCTCTCTCTCTCTCTCTCTCCCATCTCAAACTTAAGTCATGAAATTATTAAACTATTAAAATAAAGCAAAGATCAAGAATTAAACAGCAGTCCAACAGAGAAAGCCAAGAGAGAGAGTTTTTAGTTTGGCACTTGCGTGACAGCAGCGGGTGCTTATGTTCGTCCCCTCTCTCTCTCTCTCCCCTCCCATTTTTTTAGTATATTTCTCGTCTCGTGAAAACGCATGTTCTTAGGTTACTGACATACGGCAGTGGTACTCCTCGGCTATTGCTCTCCTTCTATCATTTTAGACCAAGGAATAGAGAGAGAGAGAGAGAGAGCACCAAACCCTAAATTTACTATATTTCTTTCCCACTTGAGAAAGGTTAATGTATTTTAAGATCTTCAACAGAAAAGAAATGTAACAACTACAGATCTATTGATCTTCTCACAATACTTCCCTTTGAAGAAAACTTTTATGTGTCACAATAGAAGCCAGAAGAATCCCCGATACAACAAAATCCTAAATCTGCTTCTTGAAATAATGAACAAGATTCCTCAGAGGTTCAAGAAAAGAAAGGATTTTCAAATTAACTGACAAAAGCTTATCAAAAATAGAATAATTTCTCAAAACCCTAAAAATGCAGCTAAACATGCCTTTTCAATAAAAGGATCAAAACAATCAAGAAATCTAAATAAGAAAAATGGCTTTGTATTATTAATAATCCAACTTGATTTTCTGGTTATAACAGCGTGATAAGAAAAACAATCAGTTCAAGAACAGGACAAACAATTACTAGATAAATGATATTTTTTTCAAGCAATTACCAGTTGAGAGGATCCGTAGCGATCGATTAGAGAGTGAAAGAGAATTGAGCTGAGTCTCGACGCGGCGAAGAAACTCCATGGCTTCTTGCAATGGCCTGGTTAGCTCTTCTCTATATTTCACTAGCATTTCATGATACGCCTCCTATATATGTAGACAAAAACCAAGATCAAATAAACCTAGCAAAAGAAGCTCAACAAAAAATTAGTTGTGCAAAAACAATAAAAAGAACGGTATAACTGTAAGCTTCAGCAAGCTACCTACAATTGATCATACATTTTTGAGGTAAGAATAATAGATAATAATTACATGAATAATTAGTAATAAGTTATTAGCTTTCAGTTGTAATTTGATCATTTATATCAATTATAAAGGCACATTTATTTCCTGTACTTATCATAAAATAAGATATATTTAATGTGATGAATTACCATGAATTGGTCTAGTTCTGGCTCAATTGGCGCATCAAGTCGATTGAACGAGGTACGCTGTCTCACCTCCAACTCTTGTGCAACTGCTGATAGCCGTGCAGCCACCTCTGGAGGAGCTCCTACCTATCATTAGAGAAGATTGCATAACAGCCTTTCTTTAAATTAAACAAAACAATTAAGAAATTGCAATGAGGCAAAAGTGGTGCAATATATATTCTATTATTGCACAAAAAAATCAATAATTATTCTCCCTTAGGGATGAATTGCAACTTTTTTTTAATATGAAGGAATCAAGAAGTTTGATCTTATATAATTTTGTTTTTGACCAATTCGACCATAGATTTCATTTATTTAGCTTTTACTAAATCATCTGAAGCATATATAAAAACAAATAACTTTTCAGTACAATACTAGTGATATGATTGTAACGAGTATAGATATCAAAGACCAAAAAAAAATATTAATAAGTACAAACATCTTAACCCTGAAAGAATCCCAACAAAATTAAAAAAGATCCGGGGGAATCAACAATGCTGAAAACAGATCGTAAAAAGTTCAGATATGTTATGAAGATCAAGTTCATTCAACTGTTAGAAAAATCGAAGTAATCCCTCAATAGAGTAATGATTAATATTTCGAGGCAAACCAGGTGTACAGTGAAACGACGATCATTTGTCTTTTAATTGAAACTATATATGCTAACACAGATAAAAAGAATACCAACAATTTAACATAAAACAAAACGTCTATTTTTTGGTTTTTAATGAAATGAAGTTCCAACATATATAAAAATAGCATTGATGTTAGAACATTTTTGCATCAATAAAAAACTGTTACCTTGAACTCTTTGCCAAAAGAATATGTCTTTCCAAGTTTCTGAAAGAATAAACTATATCGTATTGTACTAGCGTGATTAAAGTTGATATAATCTTAGTTAAATCAGCACATGTCGATGGATCAAGTACAACTTATGTATCAAAGATAAGAAGCTATGCCTTTTGGCAATCTAAGTAGGCAGCGAGGAGAGAAGAATAGTGCGGATGTGATATGATCTTAGCCTTGATGGCTTCAACCTCACTAGGCACGAGCTGAAAGGGGGAAGAAGAAGAAGAGGCCTCTTTACTGGCAGGTGCAGCTACATGAGTAGAACTGTTCAATGCAAGTGGTATTGCAGTGCTCAAGGGAGTAGGAGATGCAACTACTGCAGGTGGATTTGCTGCGTTAGGGTTGCTGGTTTGAGTGGTGTGAGGAGAGGTGAAGGAGTACATGAGAGAGCCCCATGGATTAGTGTTGGTGGCTCCAAACTGGTGGGAGATCTCTTCCATTGGTGTCTCTCTCTCTCTCTCTCTCTCTCTCTCTCTCTCTCTCTCTCTGTTCCTCTTGCTGGGAAGAGAGAAGAGAACAAGGTTAGGTTTTGGGGGGAGAGAAAGGATAAAGGAGAAAGGTTGGAGATGAGGTGTGTTTTTTGCTCTGCCTAAAGGAGAAAGGGTTTAAGCTATGATTGGAAGGAGAGGAGGGGGGGGAGAGAGAGAGATGGGGTCATGGGGAAAAGGAAAGGGGCTGCAACCCAAAGACAACCTTGAGAGACAGAAAGAGAAACTGAGAGAGAGAGAGAGAGAGAGTGTGTGTGTGTGTGTGTGTGTTTGTGTGTGTGTGTGGTGGTGGCTTTCTTTTCCAGGTCAAATCAAGAGAGGAGTGGCCTTGAAGTGGCGGTGCTGCTGAGATATTAAACAAAAACTAAATATACTAAAATAAAGATCACAATTACAAAGAACTCCCTGCATGGAAATTAATTTATTTACTCTCCTTTAGCCTGAAACACCAGCAAAATTTTTAGCCATCTTGAGTATACAGCACACACTGTACTTTCTATATGTAACATTCATGATATCTAGTAAGAATTTCGATATGACTCTTATCTTTCTGGTATCAGCATTCGATTTTTTTTATGTTCTATTTTTTTATACCATCAAAAAGGTTATCGTACCAGCTTGAATATTATCCGTGTCACCTGAAATATTTAAAATATTTTAATTTCTTCGAGAAAACTAATTACTTTCATTAATTTGATAAAAATAGCTCTGCATATTAATGCACTCTGAATTAAATTAGCGACTAATAGTGCTGATGAATTCAAATAAATATATAACTTCTTTGTTATAATAAAATCAAATACTAGAATAAATGTTTTAGTGTACATAATCTAAATTGTACTACTTACTTAAACTATAAGGTCTAATAAAATATGTGTCATCTGCCCGTCTACACTAAAATTATTTTTATTAAATCTCTATTAATTTGGTAGCTAAACACGTTTAATGTTTTAACTATTTTTTTATTTCTTCAATGAAATATCTGCATAAATATTACTGATAAATCTTTCCTAAATAAGTAATTTGTTTGACTATAAAAGAGATGTCAACTGTGGATTTTCAATTTAGGATATCATTCGTGGTTTTTTATTGGAAAATTGTAATATTGTTGTTGAATGCGATAAAACTAGATGATGAAAAGAGTAATCTTCGTTAGCAGTTGAATTGGTTGGTATTTAGAAAAAAGAAGACAGGTTCAAAACCTAAAAGACCAAATAAGCTATCAATATGGTCTATGTATTATGTGATCTTTAAGGGGTTATCTAGTTATATGATTTATCATTTTTGGCAAGTACTAATTTTTCAGTTTGTTCATATTAAAATATTGTTGCGTCTCTGTCAGAAATACTTTTAGCACAAAATTATGACTACCAAACATAATAATGATAAAAATTTACTAATTAAAATAATATTTTTTGTATGAAGAGCTTTGGTTTGAAATTTAATTTAAGATTAAAATTGAACATTCAAGTCGAAGGACTCATTCCATCTCTACAAAAAAAAATAAAGATGATAAAAATTTAATGATAAAAAAATTATGATATAAAAAGAATGAGATTTGATGTACACCTTATTGTTAATCAAACACTTTACTTTAAAATAGTAAAAAAAATTAGCATCTTTGATATATCCTTAAAATAATACTCAAATTATATGAAACTTAATTGTTGAACGATTTGCAGATTTAAATATTCAACAATACATTTATAAACTTTATGTGATGCCACAAATTAATTAGATCACGTCTAGAATTTGTGAAATTGATGGATTATATGTAGAATTCAATGACAGTTTAATGAAATTGATGGTACTTTGAGATAAATTGGGCTCAGTAGTTATTCTATTCCTACTCCAAAAAACAACAATTAATATTAATATCAAAAACATAATAAAAAAGTATTTCATAAAAAAATACCAATATTTTGATGACCAAAAAAGTGATTAGGGTTAACATTTTTACAAAACATAATGTCAAATTGGGGCCTGCATTAATTGTGTTTTCTATTGAACTACATGCCAGAGCAACAATATGTCAATATGTTATTTCTCTTAACGGTGCGTTAGAATGAAATAGTGAATTAGTAGGATTAGTAACTATTTCAATGATTTGGAGTAGTAACTAATCAATTTTTGATTGGAATAAGAAACTACCAAGATTAGCTCGCTAATTCAATAATTTGAAATAGCCATCTACCTATTCAAATATAAAATCATAATTTGAAATAATTATTAAATCCGAATTAGTACTATTTTCATCCTATCCAAACGCACTCTTAAGAGAGAAAATGACGTGCTAGTCTTATTTGGAAGATAAAATAAAGGTGAACTCCTTAATTCACTCTAAATCTCTCAAATTATAACAGATTAAAACGGAATAAGTTATTAAATATATATTTTGCTTCACCAAATTTGCTTCACATCAGTACGTGAAATAAAGTTACTCTATTTATTTAGAACAAAAATGCCCTCTTTTGATCTTCAATTACTATCGTCATCATCATTACTCCTATTTTCATTAATACTCTTATTATAATAAAAATATCATTATTATCATAATTATCATCGTCGTCGTTATTATTGTTAACATACATTATTAAAAATATTGCACAAAGAAAGTATGTATTGAAAATATATGTAAACTTTTATAATAGCATCAAATATCTCATGTATGAATTGAAATAGTTTTTTAATACACACTAATAGTGGTGTTATGATAATCAATTACTATATCTTTTATATCTTACTCTGTTTCATTATCAGATACTAATGAATTAAAAGTAAAATAAACCAATTAATTATTATTTTATTTTTAATCTACTTCGCTTGTCAAAACAAAAATAAATTAATTTTTCCTTAACGACAATCTCACAACATTCTTTTATGTTGGGAAAAAAATCATCAAAATTATAAAATCATAAAGAAATTGATAAAAATTGTAAAATAAGAAAAATTAGATTGGGAGAAAACGACCTTCAAAAATCATATGTTGAAACTAGATTTCAAAAACTTGATCCGCAGAGGCCGGATTTTTTATTTTTTTGAAAAAAAAGTCTTCAGTTAACAATTTTCCTAAAAAATCGACTTTCAGAGGCTGTTTTTCTGAAAAATAGCCTTCTAGTGAGCAAATTTTCAGAAATTTCTAGATACTGACTTTCAAAGACCGAACTCTCAGAAACCAACATTCTAAAATTATTGTATGGGAATTCAATTTTTTTTTTGTTTTGTAATTTCAACTAATTTATATCAAATTTTATAATTTCAAAAATTTTCTTCAGCACAAAAAAAATTCCAGTCTGACTCTTTCAGCACACACACTTCTTCTAATATGACGCAACTCCCATCAAATATGAGCACTTTATATCGTGCCACAAAACTATAGACCATAGTGCACATAATATAACATAAAAGATCTTGCTGAAAGCAAAACATAGACAACTAATTTCACCATCATCATTAAAGTTATGTGTGAAAATGATACAAGCCAACCCCCTTGCGATCATCATCAATGGCACATAAATAAAGACCATGGAACGAGTTCGAAACAAAATTGATACCTTTCAATTTAGTACGAAAAGAAACATCTTTTCGATAGTCAAATCCTTTAAGTGAATTATCTCAAGGCCATTTTTTACTCAAAACGTTCGGTTTGGATTTTGACCCCCTATCTTTTAATTGCCTCCCTCATATATTAATCTGCATATTTTATATATATATATTTTTCACAGTTGGATCCAATCATTTCTTTTTTGACTTTTCATCATTCGACTTCACCATCTCTTTTTATCATTTTCTCACGGTGAGATTGCAACACCTTTTTGACTCCGTGTAACTGTAATTGTTTGTTTCCTTATATAGAATATATAATATAGAAGAAATTACACAAATAATTTTTAAAGTTTTAATATTTTATTATTTTAATATTTAAAATTTTAAAAACATCAATTTAATTTTTAAATATCACTTCGTTTATTATTTTAATCCTTAATATTTTAAATGTATTATTTTAGTCCTTAAGATATCATTAATTTATCATTTTAATCTATAAAATTTTCAGTTTGTAACAAATTAATTAGTCACACAATTATTATTGATTAAAAATAAAAATAAAAAAAATATGTACACACTCATATCACAATAATATATATATTATGATACTTATGATAATATATAAATTAATTGAAAATCATATATATATATATATATATATATATATATAGAGTAAAATTAACGTGAGTTTAAACCCACTAAGCTCTTGATATCAAAAACCTATTGAATCGTCTTCAAACGACAAATCTGAGTTGCTCAATAAATTCTTTATATCAAAATCTCGTAGGATACCAAAATTTTTTATTTTTAGGATTTCTAACTATTTTTTTAGGAGTTCTAATAATAATAATAATAATAATAAAATAATAAAATAATAAAATTTTGCATATAAAGTAGGGCGTTTAAAAAAATGATATAAATAGTTAAAAAGCTCCAAAAATAGAAAAAAAATAGTATCCTATAAGATTTTAATATGAAAAATTTATTAAACTACTCAGATTTGTCATTTGAAGCTGTTTTGATAGTTTTTTTGAGTTAAATTCACCAACGGCCTTAATGAGTTTTAGCTCACACTAGCTTTACTATCTCTCTCTCTCTCTCTCTCTCTCTCTCTATATATATATATATATATATATATATATATATATATGTGATTTTTAATTAATCTATAATTGTTCATGATTAAAGCTATTGATAATATAAATAATATTTCATGATATGAATAATTATATTTATTTTTGTAAAATTAAAGTTGTTGTTTGCACAAAATAATGTCATGCCTTGATATTTTTTCAATGAATTTAAAATATAAGACTAATTTATACATTAAAAAGTTTAAGAAAAGTTTAAGGGATAAAATAATACCTTTCAAATTTAAAGACCAATATGATATTAAAGTGATTCTTTTGAAATTTTAAAAATCAAAATGATAAAAGAATGATATTTTAATGATCATTCGTGTAATTTACTTTTATAATATATTTTATAAAATGACATACTTCTTAAATCTGCATTCTATCTTCATTTCTTTGTTTTTCCATCCATTCTCCTTTTGTTCCCTGCGCATCATTTCTCATGTCGTCTTCTTTGGAATTCTTATATGATCACAATTTTTGTGGTACAATTGGAAAATTTTGTATAGCCACTAATTTTATAAATTGCATGGTGGTTATTCGATTAAATCTTTAATTTAAATAAAAGAATAGTAAAATCTCATTGAGAGACACTAAAGTTCAAAAGAAAATTTTTGTTCTTGTACAAATTCATTTACGCCTTTGAATATTGATCGGGTTATCGGGTCGAAGAATATTTCAAATATGAAATTTGTATTCTTGGATAATTCCATTTACACGTTTGAAAATTGATCGGGTTGCCATGTGGAAGAATATTCCAAATATGATTTTCCATTTGTATTTATATTTTTTGTACCTTTTTCCTGATATAAATTCGAAATTAGCAAAAATCAAACATAAAGTTAAAACAAGAATAGGTTTTTTGTTTAATATGACTAAAGCAAGGATCTTTGCATAAAAGTACATCACATATTTCAAACTTGATTGGAATCTTTTATAGATATTTAACGTTAAAAGACTTAATCTTATCTTTCATCTAAAAAAATTAATTTAAAAGTTAAATTCGAGTTGCTATTTGACGACCCATTTGGATTTGTAACAAAAATTCTAGTCTGGTTCTCTCAAAGGGTCTCTGTTCTCGAAGTGATCAAGGAGAATTAACATTCCTCCTTGGTCAAAAAATCAACCTCTGTCACAGAATGCGCGAACCAGCCGTCAGCCTTTGACTAAAATGAAGGAGAAGTAATATGTTTTCGAACCTAGTGCACTAGTAGACAAAAGGAACTAATTTGAACAAATTAGAAAGCTGAGTGCAATGAACCCAAGATGCACGAATAATTATACACCTGTCCGGACCTGTCTCGTATGAATAATTGCACAACCACCGCCTTCCAAGATGCATGAATCACACAGGGAAGATGTATTAATCGATAAAATAACAACGTTGACAGGATATAAGTGTAAAGTTCCCTTCTTTAATTTCGTAGTAGAGAGAGAGAGAGCTCTGAGAGAGAGAGAGAGAGAGAGAGAGAGAGAGAGGTGCAGTCTACCAGACAGACACCAAAGAATAATAAGGGGAACAGAATATACGGCGGAGAGAAAAAGGCAGCTGGAGCTGGGTTTTAAACAAGCAAGTGTTGTGACATGTGAAGGGGATGGAGGAGTTCTGCTCTCCAGCGCTTCCCTATAGTGCCATCGCACGAACTGTCTGCCACTAATTCATTCTTGCAATTGCAATTCATTATCTCAATCCAAATCCAGTGTTAAGGGCTAGGAGATAAGAAACGGAGGAGTCCCAATATTCATAGAATTAGATTTTAGTGTGATGAATAAAGTAACTTTTTGATTTCATGATATTAAAATTTGTATGACATATGATTAACAGGTGTTTAATAGGTGTAATAGTACTTACTGTATTCAACTGTAAGTTTAATAGGTGTAATAGTGAACACTTCATATGATTAGTTTAATTCTATGAGTTATTTTCGAGTACAACATATTTTATGATAATTTGTTTTGACCATCTGATTAAAAAAAGTACACAGGGAATGTTTTGTTTGCCTCACAACGTGTCAAAGTTTCTCTGTCTCCTAACCGATCGGCCAACTATATACATAGGTATTCATACTTACATTATTAAAGATTTATGTCTATGTATCATGCGTTTATATCTATATTACAACCTATTTAATCAAATATCAATATTTAGGTATTTATATTTGTAGAAAATTAAGTGTTTATAGTTTATATAGATCGGTGTTTATATTTAAACAATAGTGTTTATAATTAAATAAATTACATCTAGACTTGCACAAGCATGTACATGTCTATATTGATATAATGGTTTTCGTACTTGGACAAATTGATGTTGATATTTCTACGCTCATGTTTATATTTATACATGTTAGTATTTATATTTGCACAAACTGAAAATTATATTGACACACATACAAATATTTATACTTACATGTATAAGTCTGTATGTGCACAATTAGTTGTGAAAAGAAGAAAGAAGTTAGGAAAATACGTCAAAATAGAAATAAATGAAAATTGTCAAGAGAGAAAAAATAAAAATGTTCTATAAATAAATAAAAAAAAGCTGGATAGAGAGAATGAAAAAATATTTTGTCAGAAAATGAAAAGAGTGGAAGAGCATCATACTAAAAAGAAAAAGATAAAGCGGGGGACAAATTTGAGAGATAAATCTACGAGGATCAAAACATTTCTCTACATTATATTCAAAAAAGATTAAAAGACAATCGTCATAAATATGTGAGACTGACATTAAAAACTAACCTGATATTTTTTTAAGAAATTAAAGAACATATATATTGTTCTATAACCGATGAACAAAAAAATGACATGTCCCAGTTTGACAAGCACCAAAAATTTGCCATTTTGGTAGGCCGGTCCAAATAGTGTATAGAAACCCTGTCTAGCATAGAAATCAGAAACTGAAGGAGGCAAACACCAAACACAGGAGGCGGGTGTGGTGTGGTGGGGTGGTGTTAGGTCCCACATTGGCAATTGATTTAGTAATATATCATACTCCCACTGTTGTGTCACTGTTTAATTTATTGGGTTTTATTATATATTCTGGTTGCATCACTGATCAAACGGAATCCCGGGTTTTCAGAGGGGAAGACAGAGAGACATTATGTGCGCTCCGCTCTCTCTCTCTCACTCTGACAATTCGCAAAGGGCTTCCTGGCTGTCTTTCCACTCTTTTCTCATTTTCTTTATTTTTTCTTTATTTTTTTTCATTTTCTTGAAATTTGGCAGTCGCTGGAGCTGTTGCCGCTGCTTTGCTTGTGGAAACGGGAAAGAATCGAGGAACCGAATCCGAACGTCTGTGCCATCAGACCATCAGCAAAATAAATCTTGTTTGCTTTTAGATGTCGTAAAAATAAAATCGCGGGGGCTCGTTTTGTCCCAGCGGAATCTCTTTTCTCTGCCTAGTTCTATATTATCATGCAAAGGTGCAAACAACGGATAGTGAATTCATAGAGGTCTAGCATTTTTTTTATAATGAATATTGGAGAATGACATTATTACGGACGCTATCGGTTAAAATCATATGTGAATGTTTTGATTGTTTTTCAAGTTAGAAAGTAAAAATATTCGACGAACAATGCTAAAAGTTAGAATAATAAGTTGTATCATTATTCAAATTGTTTGATAATTATGACAACTGACTCAATGATTATCAATAATAAAAAAATAAAAGTCTTCGTGATTTGGATTAATTATGTATAAAATTTAGTTGAATTTAAAAATATAGTTTATCCGTTAATAACAACTTCATCATAATTTACTCAAAAACAACTTCATCATAATAGGACCGAGTAAGTTGAAAGAAATAAATAATCACATACATATATAGTTAATATACTCATCAAGAGTAAAGTTATGTAAGTTGCACGAGATTTTATAGTGTAAGAGCGGTATGAAAATTTCAAAAATTCTCTAATACATTGAAAAGTCTATTTATACAGTCAGAATCAAACTAAATTCATAATATAAATAAATTTACATCTTTGTTTCGCTGAAGATAGCGCTTAACGCTGATGTGATTTCCTGTCAATACCGTCATGCTCCAACATAGAAGTTCTTAATCAGTGTCCATCAGAGAGCTCACTAGGCGCTGGTAGCGCTTAACCTCTCGTAACTACATCAGACGGTGGAGCGGTAGAGCTTCAACGTGGAAAGAACTGATATCTGATACTCTGGGTGAGCGCCCCTTTTTATATGGCGCTGGGAGAGGGGCTGTCATTCCTCACCCCACTTAGAACGCGGGTAAGCGTGGGCGTGGGCCGGTTCTTGCGATTGGAACTTGCCACCCGCATCACTGTCATTGCGCACCGCAACGATGCCTTATGTCATCCCGTGACAGTTGCATGCGTTACAACCGGCAGCACCTGCGACCCGTAATAGTTTTGTTTAATGTTTAATTCAAATAATGATATTTATCCAATAATCATTAAATTAAATTTATCATCTCATTATATTGATCAAGTATTATATGTTTGATTTAGCTCATTTTTTTTTATATAATATATATCATTTGATAATAATGTAAAAATCATTCCAATATCATGAGTAGATTCAATCCACACCCAATCGAATTTAATAGGAGTCTTCTTGAGCCAATATATATTTTATATTTTTATATAGAGATCTATTTTTTTTTATGTTTTGTGTTAATCGTCAGAGAGCACGGACCAAGGTTTTTATAACCTATTTTGGTCCCACGAATTAATTGCTACAGAATATTAATTTGATTCATACGTTACTATATGGAATTCAATCCTCTATTCAAATATAACTTATTTGATATTATTAAACTTTAATCTCATTAACATATTTGAAAGATCTATTAAGAAACTACGTTATTAAATATAAAGTTTTTAAAACCTAATTTATAAAAGAATTAACAATCCCCACCGAGTTTTAAAAACTTTAAAAGCCCTCTCTTTAATATGTCTATTGTAATCGGCTCTCTTCTATGCATCGTTATGAATACTTTTCAGTTTGGATTCATACTTAACAAGATTACATTTGGCCGAGATCACATATAACCATGCACAGTAGTGAGAATCTTTAGGTGTTTTAAAGGGTATACGGCGTGGAAATATCCCTATATTACTATTATTATTATTATTATTATTATTATTTTTTCCATTGTTTATCGATAATCTTTTTTAGGTATACGTATTTTATTATCTCAGAACACATTAAGGCATTAGTGTCAAAATTGTGCTCTTTGGCGTTATATCAGTAACTTGGTTCCCCCCTTGAACCTAGGATCAGCACTGCTGCTCAACTAGGTAGGGATCAGAATTTATGTCATCATCATCATCATCATTTATTTATTCATAATTTGTTCCGATATCAATTAGTTTTTAATTTTTCCTACCGTACGGATCATATTTTATCTGAAGTTATATTAGTTTTGCATTGGCAAATGTCTAAACATATTACTCCTTAGCAAGATTTCACAATGTTTTGTAATTGGAGTTTAGCTAATTTTATTATTTCTGAGGACTATCTTTCCTCTCTTTTTTTAATATTTATTTATGTCTCTCACATATAGTTAGCTGATTAGAGCTTAATAAATTCCATGTAGCTTTTTTTTTTTTTGCTTTGACAGCGTTAAGCTATGAAAGATATTTGTCAGATATCTCAATTTTAAGGACTATCTTTCCTCTCCTTTTTTTTATTTTAGAAATTGAAGGATAACCAATATTGCAAAACAAACTTCATTAATTCATTGTATGGGAACATAACAAAGCATCTAATCAGAAAATTAAACATTGGCTCCAAGAACCTTTAGTTTAACCAACATAAATAAAACACTAAATAAAATAATAAATTTGGTTATAACCTTGACAAGTTAGGGACATTTTATAATAATTTTTATATTTTATTATAAAGTTTCATAATTTAGATTCTCACCCCAAAATATTGATAAATAAAGATAACTTAAGAAATAAAATGAACATATACATTATATATATATAAATCATTCATATTATATGAACTAAATATATTTGATTTTTAGATCACTACACTAACAATTTATGTGATGCATTCATATGCTAAACTTTTGAATTTTGAAGTGTAGAATCAAGTGATCAAAATTATCAAGAAATGAATGTATAAAAATAACTCATGAACCTTCGATTCTTTGACCATTGACTTTATATTAAACTAATTTGAACATTTATAAATTTGTAATATATATGTATCACTAATGATATAGCTTTGTTTCAACGGTTTGAATTTATTATTTAAAATCAATTAAATAGATTTTTGAGTTAAAATCATTAAAAGTCTTGATGAGCTCCAGAATACACTAGTCGCTAGGTTTACTCTTATCAAATATAACTATGTGAGTAATATTTCATTTTGAAATCTGAAAAATATTTGTATTTATCAAATATAACTAGATAATAAAATTGTTTATGTAACTCCTTTCTGTCGATCGGTCTAAACAGAAAAATCTAAAGGCAACGTGATTTTGGTGAGAACTAGTATTATTTAATACAGATTCCACATATATAGTGAGTTATATTCGCCAATTTTATTTGTTTTGAATTTAAAATCTTTAAAGAAATCAATATTTACCCACATCGTGTTGTGGTTGTAATTACGAAACAAGCATTGTAAGGCTATATACGATTGAAACAAATATATCGAACTAATATGATACGATCTCTTTATTTGTCAATTTCCAAAATAATAGTACAGGGGCAATTAAAATTTGGTCACAACATTTTACTCACTTCTTCCGGTTCTCGAAAATCTATACTTCATAAAAATTATTGAGTTTCAAAGCTTCCACTTCATTATTCTCTCTCTTCATTTATTAAAACTGTGTGTTGTGTTTAAGGGTTTAGGCCTTTAGGGTTTTAAGGCATTTTATAATTTTTTTTAAAATGATACATTTTTTTTGTATTTTTATATGAAAATATTTATGTAACTAATTTTATTGTTGTTAATTATTTGTAGCATTATTTTTTTTAAAAAAATATATATCATTTATTTTATCACATATAAATTTGCGATTAAAAATTATTTAATTTAAAAAATTTTTCTTTAATAAATATTTTTTGGGATGAAGTCTCAAAAATTACCCTAGCTAAAGAAAAAGAAAAAAGATTGTAAACCTCTTCTACTATACGATCCCTTCTTTAAATTGTGTGAATTTTAATTGACGAATATATACAGACAACGCGAGCGAATTTACCTTCAATGCATGATATTGGTTACGTTTGGAAAGCTTCTGCGCAATTTTAAAATGTTAATAAGTACATAACACTCGTTATTTTCACATGCTAATTAATTTGCTCTTCGTTGAAATTCATGATCACCTGAGAGAAAAAAGTAAAAAAAGATGCATTTAGAGTTAGCATTAGCTGGCGTATCTATGTCATATGGCGACAAGAGAGATCAGATATGACATGATTAGCTCCGACAAATATAATAATTTTGCTTGTGCAGTTATATATGTAATCGTGAGATGATTTGAATTCATCACAGAACCACAGTACATAGTAATTAATTAATGAGCGGAAAATATAAGGTTTGAGCAATAGTCAAATCGTGATTAGTTAACGTCAAATCTCAGGATACAGTCATGTGACCAATTACACAAATCATTATATTTCGTACGACACATCACCAAACTAATTAAATGCTTATTATATATATTATCTCTTATCTTCATTGTAAATTTCTAAACTAAAGGACCTTCCTCTCGTATTTATTCTATGCTATTATGCTAGTGCTATACCCCTACATATATATATATATATATTATTTTTTGAAACAATTAGCCTATATATATAGCTACATCATAGTTTGATTTTGTTTCTAGGAGTTAATTATTGATAGGCTAGCATCTGGAATCTTTTGTGATATGATTAATTTAGGCAAGTAGATATATAGGCTTAGGTATTAGGAGCCATGGATCTTTTAGGCCAAATCCCAATAAACAACAGTCGCCTATTATTATTATTATTATTAATAAATAGGGACTTACCTGAGATAACGACGTATATGTTATATAGATATATAATTATTTTATAGGGTTAATTCGATATAATTACACATTTTTATTACTAAACAGGGACTCGCCTATTTTATAGGATGAATTAATTATATATCGCCAATTAATCCAATTAATTATAGGCTTTAAAATTTATTTATCAAAGTACAGTCGTGGCCTTATTTTTCACATCCATGCAGCAGTGCCTGTGTGTGTTTGTAATTAATTAATCTCGGAGCATCATGTTCGTATATAACAATGAATTTGGTTAAGTGGACTTCACATTTACATTGATAACAGAATTAGGCAAAAGTTAATACAGTTGTATAAAGTATTTCAATGCTCATCCATTCCACGTGTCTTGGTCCCACATGCGAGATTCACTTTGGAAAAACTCCACACCTAGCTAGTGGCTACATCGATCGTATTCTTTTAGGAGCTAAACATATATATAGGTCCTCGCAAGCCAATTTATAGTTTTAGAAAAATGTTATTAAATGAATCATATTTTAAAATATCAGAATTCTAAATTCCAGCTAGTTAATGATATTTTTCAGTTAAAAAATACATTTAAAGAAATCATTGTTACACATCGTACTTTGCATTTCTTATTGATGCTGAAAAAATATTTATACTAAATAAATAATTTATTTATATCTGAATTTATAAATATTTATACTCAATATAAATAATATTTATTATTTTTTGAGATGATTATAAAACAAATTTAAGTTGAAAATTTTATTGTACAAATAAAAATATAATTTATATAGAGATGTATTTAAGAGTTACAATTATCACTCATCATAAATTTAAGCGTCGTTTTTTGAAATTCCAAACTATCCGAAATGTCCCTATTTGAAACTAGGATTATATTTTAGGACGAAAATATATATGCGGGGAAAAAAACTAATTATTAAATTCATGATTGAATGCAATATCATGATATGCGTAAAAGTTTCATAAAGACTGATATACATAATATAATAATTCAATTCATGATTAATTTAGATGGATCTCATACAATAATAATGAAGAAATCCATGCAAGCATTAATTATAACAGTTTTGTAATAAAAATATGTGAATATTAGATTGTACAAATCATATATTAGAGAAAAAGATAATCAAATGGACAAAATCACATATCATGTTGCATAATCAAAGAGATATATATGAAATCCAATCATCTTCATAGATAATTTTTTCCTCTCTTTTTATGACTTTGTATTATTTTGTGGCCCGTCTTCTATATGGTGATTTTGATTTGGGGTTCCTGAATATATGGAGTTAGCTTGTTAACTAAAATCATTAAATCAATGGAGATATGTTGAAAGGAAGTCGCAGATGCATTCAAACAAAACATTATAATTAAATCTTTTTTTGAGGAAGAAGTAGGCAAAATGCCAACTATATTCTTCAGGAGAAGATTTGCCTATTAATTGTTGTATTATATATATCAGCTCCATATGTATCCCAGATCCAAATTAATTAACGAACCCTCCGGATTGTAATGTGTGGTGCTTTTGTTGCCTAGAGATGGGATTCTTTTTTTGACATGTATCATGTAAGTTAAATCGTGGGCCTGATCCCTGACCCCTGAGGAGCCACATACACGTTGTTATGTTGACCACGATTCCTTCTTCCTTGGACTTCCATGCATGTGTTATAGCTGGCCAGGTGGAGATGTGGATGTGCTGATTGCAATCTAGCATCAAATTAAACCTTTTCTCTCTCTCTTCTTCTTATTCTCAGCAAGCGACCAAGGTATCCACTCAAACCACTTTGCCCTTTAATTTCCAAATAAACCAGTCAGTATCTTTTTCTAAATCAGCTGAATAAAGTCTTTGTTTTCAGGTTCAACAACGTGGTTTTGAATTGGAGCAGTACTGGTTGTGGGTTATTTCAAACGAGCTTTTAATTACAGTTGTGAACCTCAAAACAAATTAATAGATAACATACATGTAAAATTATACATTCTGTTGCTGCTTGTGATCATGTGTTGAAAAGTAAAATATCCATCCATCCATCCATCCATCCATCCATATTAATATATTATGTATATATGTGAATATAAGAATTGGATGCGAATCCCAGAATTCGGATTTGGATGGTTTGGAATAGTATAATTTACCAGCTAGGAAGAAATTAATTAACGGGGAACAATAATAAGAAATATATAAGAAAAAATATATATAGTATAGTTTGAAGGGACAGGGAATAAAGGTGCATGGCCTCAGGACAGGTCATGATATGAAGTTAGGGGGAGGTAAAGATTAAAGAATCAACATGCATTTTTTTAATCTGAGATGGATATGACCGTTTGTCTACATGCAGTAAGTCTTTTTAGCACCATCTCAAGTTCTCTGTCAACATGCACTGACCAAACAAAGGTTTTCTTTCCTATTGCAATTTGCAACCAACATACATGTCACATGCATGTGCCATTTCATGCATCACACGCCTCTCTGCTTTTATATATATATATATATATATATATGCGTAACATGCAAGACATCTTCTCTCTTCTCACCTCAATTTTTCATTTATCATGGTTTTGACCGGAAAACTGGCCAAAAAGATGACACGGAATCCTTATTTATAAAGCATATGTAAGGATATTAGAGTTAAAATTCGTCTAAAATTATGATGTGGATTTAATATATACTGATATAATTTTAATATAACTCGGTTTTTTTTTCATGTCAGTTAACATACATATTAAACTTCTAAAGTTTTAATAAAAATATAAATTATATGAAAATTTGAAAATAATTTTAAATTCCGTTTAATTTGTTTAATTATGGGGATGGAAGCTTCATGTCTAGTTAATGCAAGCAACTGGATCAGTTGAGTTTCTTTTCCTGAAAAATTGTAAATTTATGCTTGTGGTCCAACAAAAATTGAAAAATTATGTTCCCTTCTAATATTTTGTCCCACCTAGTCCATATTTCGGCTCGATTCAGATCAACTTGGTTGCATGATCACCTAGTCCATATTTTTAAATGTTGAAATTATAGACTAAAGATTCAATATGGATCAAGATGGATATAAGGTTGAGTTGCTGATGTTGGATATATATGTCGGATCAAGATGGATATAAGGTTGAGTTGCTGATGTTGGATATATATGTCGGATCAAGATGGATATGAATATGATCGGGCTTGGTTAAGAATTCATATCAAAATTAGATTAATATTGGGTTAATTAATTGTTTCAGGTTGGCCATTAATTTTCGGGTCATAGGTCGCCTTGAATTTTTATGATCATCCGTTGTGCAATATGCTTGTTATATGACGTACAAACAGATAAATTTATATTATTCAAATTTTGAAACAATTGAACGGTCCAGAATCATTGCAGCAAGAGGCTTCGAAATCAATTACCATGTAATATTCCTGGCATCTCAAATTCTGATCACTCCTAGATCATGTTTACACATTAAACATTTTGATAGCAATTTGTTCTCATTATTATGAATAAATAATAAATATTGAACCGTTTCCCCAGAATAACGTGTACTTATTTCTTCAGTTTCTTATTTCACAATAGTAGTGTTGGACTTTTTTAATTCTTATTAACTTCCTCATTCAGCATTGATTTAATCGGTGAGCAATTTAATTAAAAGTTTATGGTCATTGCATTATCATTCCACTTGTACAAAGCTAATAAACTGATACTATACGAAACACATAGAAAATGAATTAAAAAAAGATGATATTGGATTCTTGCAAAAAAATCATGTTAAAAGTTGCAAAAAATTATTTAACTTCAATGTTTTAAGCTATTAATAAAATCAAATTTGAATTTGCTCCTTTCAGACACACTGTTATAAAAGAGACATGAGTCGAAATATTTTAAATTAGATTATTACGAGTCCGCTATATTTGGAGATCATGCTCACGATCTCATAAACTGTTTCATTGTATTAATTACAATGATTCAATATCATATGATAATCATTGTAATTAATATTCTGGAAGCGAGAATAGCCTCTCTCTGATTAGATAAAGACACAAGTTGAAAGCTTCTACAACCTTCTACTTTTTTGTATTCTTAATGGTTCTTTTTGGTTTTTTCTAAACTTGTTCTGATTTCTTGCTTTGTTTTGTGTTGTTGTTGAACCAGCTTATGTTCTGCATTTATTTAGACCGACTAAGTAGCTTAGTTCTATCTAAGTTTGTATTTGAGCATAAAATGTGTTTGATATCAGCTGTTCGGTACACTCACATTTGTATCTTTTATGTTGTTTCAATGAAACAGGTGAATTTATCCCCTTTTTCCAAAAAAAAAATTACATTGATTCAATTTCAACAGTAATATTAAGTAATACTAATAAGATTTCACAAATCAGTCTTTGAGATTTGTGGGCTGGGCTAATTAATTAATAAGATGATCTTGCCACCCGTACGTATATATAATGGACATGAAATCCAACACTATACCTAATTCATGCAAACTTATCTATTAATAGTATGATATACTTCTTCTGAATTTGCTCTCAAATATCATCAGAGGGAGTCATATATATTTGAGTTCATATCTGCATGCTGCTATTGGTAATTAATTAATTGACATCATTGAGTCTTTGCCAGATGGATGCAGCGCAATATACTCTCCATGGTTATTAATTATCTCAGCTAATTATTCTATGACTCACGTATCTATACAATATATGAAACCAGACATCTTAGCTTAACTTATCATAACAATTAATAAATTTCCTCAATATGTCGAGGAGGATTCTATAATTAATCACAACACAATACACGCACTACATCTTACATCTTCAATTGCAACCTGCAGGGTGTCATGGTCAGAGTCGGCAATCCATGGCTGTTGAAACATCCACCCACCGACCCACACACACACAGAGATGTGCCGCATCGGTCAGTGTGCATCATCTCATGCAAGTTGCGTCCCATTTGATGGTTTTCAGTCTCTTCCTCTGATTGATGACTCAGTCGAATGTTGATCATCAAGTCCGTCGATCCGTTTGTGCTAATGCGACGTTCGAACTCTATCTCTATCTCCTCCTCTATCTCTATGTCCTCTGTTAACTCAACTTCATCATATTGCAAATACAGCATTGCTTCGTCTTATATATTTTTTCCTAATTTTGACCATGATTGTAATAGAGACAGCCTCTATAATATTACTTCTCTTTTAAATAGCTAGGTCCCTATACTGTACATAAAATTCTGAATGTTTTTATCTGTAGGAAAAAAAACATACAGGGTGTACCTAGGTTCCATGACAAGGACCTATATATTTCATTGATATAAAAACATTGAGAATTTTATGTACAGTTGGCCCCGCACTACAAAAGTAGCAATTTAATTTAAAAAATCTCAACACTTGTAAGCAAACTTAAAAACAAAGCACGTTGCAGATTCCATACTTTTTGAACCTTTCTCAAACTTGTGTGACCCACCCCATATATAGCCTGGTGACGTGTTCTTCCTATGAAATTCATAAACAGTGCATTGCATGGATTAGAGTTTGATAAGGTTCATGTAGGGTTACCATATCATACAATTATAAAGCTAGAAAATGAAGAAGGGAATCTGTGTTAACGATTTTTTTAGAAAAAGAGATAAATACTATTCCTATCCTGCAAAGGTACATCCACCCGTGGATATGACACAGACATGCACCTGAACATTTTTGGCACAAAATTTGTAGATTGATAGCAATTTTGCAATTGTAATGTTAATTTTTACTTATTAAATCAGAAACAAAGATTTACTGCTAATTGTTGGATGGTGGAAACCTTTCTCTATATATAAGAAAGATTAAACAAGCAGCAAATATTTAGGGCTGATAGAAGAAGATGGTGATATTTCTTAGATCATTATAATGTTTGCAAATTGGAATTAATCTGCTGTGATCACATAGATAGCAATTTAACGAGAGGATAATACATATGAATATCATATTAAATCAATAACTATTAAACATAGAAATTTTAAATTTTAAAAATCTACGACATGATCAAATGAGGAACTAATGCATGGGTGTACCGTGTACCTGATAAGAACCAATTGTACGATTCAGCAGTGAGAGAAATTAGATGCAAATGTGCTTTTTTTGTATGAGCTCTGTTTCCTCTCTCTTGAGCTCTTCGTTGCACTGCAGCGTCATCTTTTGGTGTACCTCAATTGTAAGACAGCATGGCAACTCCATGCATTGATTAAGAAACTTTGAGAGCCCTGCCATAAGTTTTTCTAAAAAGAAATTAATGTGTCCCTTCATAGAAATTAATTAGTCTTCAACAGGGAAGAAACCGAAACAAATTAACAATGAACATTTTCCTACAAACCAAGAAAGAAAAGAAAGAAGCAAACAAAGAACTAATGAAAGAAAGGCGAAGATTGATTCCCAAAGGAAGAAAGATAATGATGAAAGATAGAAAAAGCAACTAAGGAAACTAAAAAAACAGGAAGGATGAAGCAAAGAAAAAGTAGTAGTAGAAATGTAGAATAGATTAAAAAAGTGAAAGTCTCCAAAAAAAAAAAAGGAGAAGAAAAGAAAGAAGTGATAGAAAGGATGGCATGGAAAATATTACATGTCTTTAGGCAATCCAAGAAAGCGGAAATGAAATTAGTATATTTGGGGTTGAATATACAATTATGGTCTTGTGAGGGGATCAAATTGAAGGAAGAGTCTTTTGTGTTTCATAGTTGCATGTAGCTGATGTGCAACAGGAGGATCATCTTCCATTTCGGTTTGTTCTTGTTTTCTCTGACTAAAAAGGTTAATTTGTGTCTGTCTGAATTTGTCAGAGTTAAGTGGTGTTGCTGGAATTCGTTTGAGAAAAGGAGGCAAATTTGCAGAGAGAGAGAGAGAGAGAGAGAGAGCACAGAGTGCATGCATTGAAGAAATTATTCGTCTGTCACTTGACTGGAGAGAGAGCAGGAGAGGGGGGGGGAGAGAGAGAGAGAGAGAGATGAATATTAATTGTCGGATAGTAGAAATACAGAATAAGTTCGAGAGAGAGAGAGAATGTGTGGTTGTTGTCTATCTTTTCAGATGTCAATCAATTCCGATTAAAATAAAACAAATCAAATCAAATTGACGATTGTACAATTTTTCTGACATTAACACTCAACACTGCCCAGTGGGTCTTTCTAGTTTCGACATAAAAAAGCGTACGTACGCAAGTAAGATCTTGTTATGTACTGGACACCTGCAGTTCCTTTAGACTGGAGAAGCGTGGTTTAATTAAACTGTCAAGCGGGACCCACGCATGATGAGCTAAAGAGATCTGACTGATCAAGCTGCAGCAAATCTGAAATCTGAAATCCTCCACTTGTTCTGTCGGCTTAGAACCCGCGCGTTTCGCCTTTCTATTGTTGTTTTCAGGAATAAAATATCTTCTGGACCTGTCTACAATAACTTTTCTTCTGCGGGTATATTAGCAAACATATAATAGATTTAAAGCCCAAAACCTCCGAGAACGGGGAACTCATTGTGGGCTTTTTGGCCCATTTTTATATTTTCTATTTTTTAAGGTTCAAAAATGGAAACTAAAGTAAAAGAGGGGATGGATGATACAAGCCACTCAGAAGTCGGATCAAATCCTCGTTTCTCTTCGCTGCTCACAATCAAAACACACAAAAAAAAATGCTGGTAATAAATCAATCGCCGACGGGAGTTCTCTCCGGCCGGAGACTACCTCCGTCGGCCCCTTCTCTCTTCTCCGGGTCGAGATCCAGATCCAAATCCGCTTTCAGGAGAACTCGCTATAATAACACCTCTAGACCGCCTCTGCTGTCACTCTCCAGTTCTGACACTGTGGGCCCCACCACCTCTGGTCGCACCCCGCCACCGTGTCCTGCGCCTCCATCGACAACTAGTGTAGCTTCCCCCGAGCAGACTGTCTCGCTCACTGAAGAAGGGGTCCCGGTCGAGGGGGTCATTCGCTTTGAAAAGCCTGGGGAAGAAAACATTTACAAAAAGATTCAATCTTGGGGGTAAATTTTCTTCCTTTGATCGATTTGATTTAACATATTGTGTCATTAGCTTAAGGCTTGAAAGTGTGTCAGGAATCAGGATACCTTTTAAGTTAATTTGGTTGTTCCTATAGGACTTGAATTTGAGCTCTTCTGAGTTGTGGCCTGTGTAATTGAGCAAATTAGAGCTATTTAAACTTTTATATGAGCTAGTCCTAAAAGAAAAAGATAGCATAAGAAGAAAATGTTGTTGTAAAATAAATATTGGAGTTTTAAACACTAGATTCATCTCTTGTAAATTATATTGTTATTATTTCCGCTTATTACAATCATGAAGTTTGCTTGTTAGAATCATGAATTTCAGGAACAAGAGTTATATAAGAAAGGTTATATCTCATATGCCAGCTGGCAAGGGTGGGAAATCATATATTACTGCAGCAAAACTGACAAATAATGCATCACGCTAGTTATAGTACTTGATGCCCAGCAAAACATAAATGTATCTCCTCTTTTATGTTTACTTGAGGACGATAGTCACCAAGAATATTCCGTGTTATCTTCACTTGCATAATTGAGAAAATGTCTAGAAATTTGGCATTTTAAACTATTACATGAGTTGAGAATTTTGTGACATTTCCTATGTTTTAGAGGGTCATACGAGATATTTCTTGTTTGCAGATGTGTACAACATATGATTATGATTTTGGGAGGCATATGAAACTATTCATATGCTGAAAATGAGAGCAACTTTTGTGTAACGTCTTCTTAGACTTCTTTTAATTTAGACTCCTTAATTATATTTATCAGACAAATAGGGGTGCTGGCTGGCGGGGATGTGTTATGCATTCTTATGTTCTCAGCCATGGGAAGATTCAGCCACGGCCTCCCCTTTCTTGATTTGGAGACTTTGAAAACTGCGGATCCTTTTATTGCTGGTTTGTAGTTATCTTCGATTTTATTTTGGTTTGACATCATATTATCCTTCGTATGAAGTGTTGATTTTGAAAGTTTGTTCGACATTTCCGTTTACCTTTTTGGATGTGTAGGATGGATACTAAGTGCATATTTTCTTGGAGCTTATGGTGATGATGGAAAAGGAAAGAATGGTAGTTCCAGTGCTATTTTTGCTGCAGCTAAATCATGGGCTGTTGGAATCCCAGTAAACTTTCTATTTTAGGTTCAAATATTTTTCCAAGTATGTGTCCAATGTTATTCTGATATTTCTTCTGCTGTATATGCTTGCTAAATTTAGCAGATATGTTGTTAAATGCAGCCTTTAAGTGACTTTTCTTGAAAATGTTTTGTCTTGAGAAAGTAATCATTGAAATTCTCAAGTGGATGCTTATTTTTGGAAATCATTTTTCTTTAAACCAAATTTCAGTTGGGAATCGGCATAAGGGCAGCAAAACTGGGGCATATACCTCCCACTCCATTTATACTGGTAACTATGGGCAGTACTGGCATATTGCTTGTTTTATGGAGATTCATTGCTTCAAAAATCCTCTCCAGTGGTCAGGAGCAGAAAAATGACGATTACAGACGCGGCAACCCTTTTGAACTCTTTGAGGTTAGCATTAAAATTTGATAGAAACTTCTGTGTGATGTTTAGATAAAAGGTATTTCATTAAAATATAATAGTAACTGAGAATCGAACTAGGTATAGACTATAATGTGGATAGCACGAGACCTTATGAAAGGAAATGTAGTTCAGTATAGCATAAATAGGCATGGTTTACCTATATGTTTATAGTTATAAAACAATAGTATGTTAAAAGGACAAATAGGATTTTAAAAGTTGGTAACTTGGACATGCCTTTTAATTAAGAGAGGCTTTTTTTTTTCTTTCAGCTGCTAACATCTTTGGTGCGGAGATGGTGATCTGTGGCGCCACTTCCATGCACTCAGCAGTTATTGAAGTAATGAGCTGTTAAAACGTAGTTATAATCCTTGAAGAAGCTTCCAATTTTGTCCTTTTGATGCGATTTAAACATAAATGTGAGATGATCGCCTGGTAATTGATAAGTAGTGAAATTGATTTCTTAATTGGAAAAAAAAATGAAAAACAAAGTACAGATTATAATCATTGAGATATCCTCGTGTAAAGTTTTGTACTTCTGCGAGAAGAAAACATATCTTCTTTGGTAGTTACCGATTATGTGTTGTGGTAAACTGACATGTGGGACGCAACTGAAGAAAACATGTAATTCACCAATTGCACCACTCTTTATGATTCTAATTAGGAAAAGATATCATGTTTAGGGTTATTTGCCATCAAGATCCAACTATTGGAATGAGATAAGTTAACAGCGTGACTAAATTTCATCTGTCTCATCTTTGATTCGGCCAGAGGCACTTTGTTAACCAGAACAGGCGTGCTAAAAAAAGCCATGTGATGATGTAAACTGTGTTTTATTTGGTAGCGTGGAAAAAGTAGTACTAGCTGAGAGTGGCAACAACACATAATGAAAATTTCTCTCCCTATCACATTAGTAAGATCCTCTGATATATTTTTCTTTTTCAAGTATGTCGAAAATTTAGTGTGGTAATTGTCATTAAGAAACTGAGCAACCCGGGAATCGGTGACATTTAGGTTATCATAAGTTGTGGATACTAGAGAATATTATCCATATAAATGCATGCAGATATCGAATTTATTTGTCACGTTATCGAGCTAATAATTTTGAGGTATTTAATTTCAGAATGTATTCTTCCTTATTATTTCTAATTTGTTGATATGACAACTTTAAGAGATGCTCATACCACTTTGTTAAGAAATTCTGAATCCGTGCTCAAATCTTCAATTGCAACCCAAAAAACTGAGGGATAGAAATCTCAGCCCCCTTTAAACATTGCATACAAAATCAAGCCCAATAAGGCCCTTTATGAAAAGGGAAACAGGATATGCACTCTGTTTCTTTCACATTTTGCCTCTTCTTCAGTGATCTCCCTCTCCGCTCATTCTCTCCCCTCTCGAACCTTCTCAACATTTCCAGACTCGAATTTCACTTTCATTTTCTCATCTATTTTCTTTCTCGCTTCTTCTTCTTATAAAAATGAAGTTGGCGCTGGAAGGACAATCTCAACTATCCTGCTCTCGCAAAGTTTCCATTCTACTGTATAGCTTCTCCCCTACTACCATTAATGGCGTCTCCAGTTGTACATTCTCCCCTTTCCTCTCTCTCTTCAAACAGGAACCCATTAAAACGACAATGCTCTCTGACGCCCAAGATTCAATCTTTGACCCAACAAAGGCCTCACAGTCTCTCTTTGAGAAAACGAACCTACACAGCTGTTCTCTTCTCCTCTCTTCAAGACCCACAACAAGAGGAGAGGAGCTCTTCACCTCCTCCTGCTTCTATAGTTGTTGGTCCAGCTGATAAAGCAGAAACAGGTTCACACCATGAGTCCAAAAGCTCTGATTCAGATGAGGCACGAAAGAAGGAGCAACAGCAAGAGGTGGATTGGAAAGAAGATGAAGAGTTCAAGAAATTTATGGGTAACCCGTCGATCGAGGCTGCTGTGGAACTGGAGAAGAAAAGGATTTATAGAAGACTAAAAGAAATGGAGAAGGGGACTGATGGTGGTAACCCAGTGTCGAAGCTATGGAATAATTTGGTGAGGGGTAGATTGGAAGGAGAGAAGGAGATGCTGGAGAAAGCAAAAGATACTTTCAAAGCCTTAGACCTTAACAAGGTATTCTCTTTTCCCTTCACAATTTGTTAATTTCTTAATTTGGTAAAGAAATGTAATTACCTGTCTAGTTTGATTAGTGAGTAGTCACAACAATTCCACAGTTGTCCTGCTTAAGTTCAAAAGTTATGTTAGACAAAGTATTCCAAAAATGAAAAGAAATGGATAAAAGTGCAGATCCAATTGTCCTCTGTTTTCCTCTACAAACACATGAACTAGGAGCACACCCAATTAAGGTTTAAAACATTTGAAAGGGCAGACAAAAAAGGAGTTTCTGTAAGTTGTTACTGTCAGTTTTTTTCAATTTTCAAATAATACACATTGCATTCATCTGTCCTTTTCTTTCCACATTTGGTGGCATCAGACAACACTCTAAACCCTACTGTTAGGAGAAGGGTTATATTTTGCAGTTTCACTTTACGCACTAGCCCTATTAATTCAAAGAAGGTTTTAGCCAATAGAAGAATGATAACAAAATTCTTGATAGTTTCCTTATATTAAGTTCATAGTCTCACAAAAGGAAGCTAGAAGTTTCTGTCAGGTCTAGCTAATTTGAAAACACAATTTGTTTATCCATAGTTATTAGTGCATTGATTATTAATTTATCTGTTTATCTCTTGGTATTAGTTTGTGCAGATATTTAGAATCATACATTTATCAGGACGGGTGAAACTGTCAAAAAATGATGAACAGATTTTTCTTTCCTATCAAGCTAATAGAATTTTGTAGACTAGGATGCAGTTACAAGGAATGCATATGATATGCAAATTTACTGTATTATTGGGTAGTATAAAAGTTTGGTAAATATTGAAAAAAAGGATCGAGTTGTTTTGGTTGGAACTTTACTGTGCAGTTGAAGAGTTGTTTTGGTTTTGATACATTTTTCGCGGTTGACGTGAGGAGATTTGGAGACGGAGGTATATTTATAGGTAATTTAAGAAAACCGATAGAGGAGGTATTGCCTAAACTAGAGAAGAAGCTGTCAGAGGCTGCTGGGAGAGAGGTCGAGCTTTGGTTCATGGAAGAAAGAAATAATGATATTACAAAACAGGTTAGCTGCTGTAACTTTGTTGGTTTATTTAATTGTTATAATTTTTTTTTTTTGCCTTTATTGAAAGCAACTTTTTTATTATGTAAATGGAGAAGGAAGATAATGGGTTTGGTCTTCGATGTAATCTGGTTCAATGTAGGTATTGTACCACCTTGATCGTACATACTGAGACTGTACTGATCAGGATAAGTAATTTTATTGTACATTCACCGGCAGGACAATATGGCAAAAGCTCCATCAGACTGAAGTCTAAATTACGCAGTCTTGGGGGCATAATTGAAATCAAGTTAAATGATGAGATATCAACAAAAATAATAATTCATGTAGGTGTGCATGGTGCAACCAAAGGCTGAAATAGATCTCCAGTTGGAGGCCACAAAATTGAGCACACCTTTGGGTTATGCTGGTGCCGTAGCTCTGGGTGTTGCAACTTTTGGGACAATAGCTCTCATGAGTGGCTTTTTTCTGAAACCAGGTGCAAGTTTTGATGATTACATATCAGACGTGGTACCACTTTTTGGTGGCTTCCTCTCCATTTTGGGTGTTTCTGAGGTAAAGTGTTATCGTAGTTCATATTCTTGCACAGTTAAATGATTGCTTGGTACCCACTATCCTCTAAGAGTTTCTTTATTGCTCTATAATGGGACTTTTACAAGTTAGACCTTTCATTTTTTTGGATTTTCAACTGAACATGAGATTTTTCTTATAGAGACCAAGTTGGTTCTTAGTTGATATTGGAGAAGCATTGATCTTTCTCTTGCAAGTTAAAAAGAAAATGTTGTGTGTTATATGCAAAGGATGAAGTTGGTTACCCACTAATTGTTTGACTTGTAACAGATTGCAACACGTTTGACCGCTGACCATTATGGTGTGAAGCTTAGCCCATCATTTCTTGTACCATCCAACTGGACAGGGTGTCTGGGTGTCATGAACGACTATGAGTCACTCTTACCAAACAAAAAGGCCCTTTTTGACATACCAGTTGCCCGAACTGCTAGTGCATATCTGACATCGCTAATTCTAGCTGTTTCAGCTTTTGTGGTTGATGGTAGTTTCAATGGAGGAGATAATGCCTTGTAAGTTCTGTTGAACTTCATTAATCAAGAGTATCTTTTTTCTCTTCTTGCATTGTATTTGGGGAATACTACACTAGCTTGTATGCAAACGATGGTTATGTACTGCTTATTTTTGTCATTTTTGCATTGGATTTTTGGTTTTGATGATGACCAAATGATCAAGATTTGAAGGATATTGATTACACTGATTTATTTCCTGTCGATCCCTTTCAGGTTTATACGGCCACAATTTTTCTATAACAACCCCCTTCTGTCTTTTGTACAATTAGTGATTGGTCCCTATGCTGATGAGTTGGGAAATGTGCTACCAAATGCTGTTGAAGGAGTTGGAGTTCCTGTCGATCCACTTGCTTTTGCTGGTCTTTTAGGTTACCCCCCTCCACCAAAAATCCTCTCTCTTGGTGTTCTTTTACAAACCTATACTATATATTTACTGACATTCTAAGAATGGCTCCGCAGGTATGGTGGTCACATCACTGAATCTACTACCAATTGGTCAGCTTGAGGGAGGTCGTATTGCGCAAGCCCTTTTTGGTAGAAGCACCGCGGCACTACTCTCCTTCGGTACATCTTTGCTTCTAGGCATAGGCGCCCTTAGCGGGAGTGTTCTTTGCTTGGCCTGGGGTCTATTTGCTACTGTTTTTAGAGGTGGTGAGGAGATACCAGCGAAGGACGAGATTACCCCGTTGGGTAATGATCGGTATGCGTGGGGATTCATTTTGGCTATTACTTGCTTCCTTACTTTATTCCCGAACGGAGGTGGCACTTTCTCTGGTTCTTTTCTAGACCCACCTTTCTTTCGGGGCGGTCTCTGAAGCAACCTGCTATGATCTTTTTGTTTTTATCTTTCTTTGTGTATAGATGTCTCAACTGTTTTTGTCAGGTGCGATGTAGTATTTAAGTCTGTATATAGCAAATCGTATCCTGCGCTAACCAGTATGTATTGTATTTAAATTAGAGAAGCTTATAATTTTTGTTTTCAACATAATAAAAAGCTAAATTTTCGATAATTGCTCATTTTACCGGATGGCTGACAGGTTGCTAAGTAAGAGATTAAATTATACCCGTTTCATTATCAGATTTGTACCATTTAAATCTGTTGTTCTCTAAGCACCTGATTCTATATATGGAGTATAAAATTTTCTTTTATCAGTCATCGTTCTAGAGGCAATATTTATCAAAATCAATAAAAATATGAGGTATGAAGTTGGCGTTGCTTCTGGTGTACTTGTAGCTTAACATTTTCATCTGTTTCATCTATTTGTAATAGAATTGTTAATATGATAACGCAAAAAATCTACTCAATTTAATAAAAAAAAGAACTTTTCAAAAGGAAGAGCGTAATTAGAGCTACATGAATTGATGGAGACCAAAGGCTAAACAATTATAACTTGGATATATAAAATGAAATCAAATCTAGAAACCGTTGCAGCTTCTATTTCCCAGACAAAAACAAAAGAATTATAAAAAGACGCCCAATTATCATAATTTACATGCACGAAAATGATTATGATGTTTGTAATACGCATGCATATCAACATACGGTTGTAATTATATACACATGCTATACTGTTGTTGCTAATTAATCAATCAATTAATTAATTAGCTATCCTATTTGTTTCTTTAGTAGGTAAACCAATGATGTCATTTCCTTTTCTTTTGCCATGCATATGCATATGCTTATGCTTTACAAAACCCAAAATTGTACACATCATTTGATAATTTTATATTATTTCGATGCATGTAGCTGTAGCAATATATGTAGAGTCCTTGATTAATGGTGAAATGTAACCGCTCAACTTGTAGTTGTACTTGAGATTGAGAAAAGGTTGGTTCAATGATAGTTGTAGAAGATCGTTTAATCCGAGATGAGAGCTCATCATGCAGCCTCTGCATTTCATTACAACAACACATCCAAGCCATCATTTTGCTTTTGATAAATTATTTTCACACCAGAAATTTTATATTTTTTTATATATATATTCAGTATTAAATATAAATATTTCTTTAAATATATATTTCAAAATTTTAATTAAAAATATGTTAAATAACTTCAGATATCCCATAAAAAAAATGTAAATAAAGGGTGCAGTTATCACTCCTCTTAATTTATTTTTATAGATAAATATTTTTATAAACATAACTTTTATAAATCAATTTATATAAAAGCATATGAGTGCTGAAAAAATCTTGAGAAAAAAAAAGATTCAAGTGAATTATTTTATCAAAGAGTAACTTTTGTGAAAATTGAATCCGTCTATGATATTAACGTTAACACCGAGTTATTGTATTAATGTTTTTTGTATCATCTGATTTGCATCAGGATTCATGCGTGATTAAATCTGCTTTTCATTATACAAAGAGAAACCGACTCTCGTCATCGTATGTATATTTTTTTTATCTTACAGCTACATTTTTAGTTCACCAAAACAAAATCTATATCTTTTGGATGAATCGTGATGCAAATTGAAACGATACAAAAAAATATTACTACCAAGAGCTTGGTGTTATCGTTAAAACACAAAATCTCAATAAAATAAAGAAAAACACGCAAACACACACCTCATCTTCAAAATATTATACATTGTCTCGCATACAACCCTCTCAATTCATCCATTATTATTAACTGTGAGCCCCCTCACATCAATAAACCCCATCTACATAGATCGTGTGTGTGTGTATATATATATATATAACATCCTCTAAAGTATTTTACCCGGTAAAATATTTGCCTTATAAAATTTGCTCCCTTCAAAATATTATGTATAGATCTCAATGCTGTCGCTACAGTAGACACTATAGTAACGGCTCGTTTTTTCTGTCCACTCAGAGGATATGGACCCCCCCCCCCCCCCACATCAGATAATGAACATCTCAAGACAGATTCAACGTACGCATCCTCTTATATATGGCATCAAAACGGTTGCCATATTTACTCCATGATAACAAAATGTCATTGAGTTTAAATAACTCAAATTAGTTTAAACGGCTCAAGTTTAGATTGTAGAGGATTTTTTTATTTTGTTGGATCCTTTTTACCATAGAGAAAATGACAATAAACTGTCATTGTCAACTATGATAGAGAATATGAATTCACATTAAAACAAAACATGGAACACCACAAGCACAAATTACATCACAATATTTTCACAAATTAAATTAAATTGTTAAACTTATAAAAATATTTGATGAATGGTAAGAAAAAAAAAGTTAATAGGGTCAAATTTGGTGCAGGTTTACTTATCAATGGAGAACAAATTTATGGTTTTTACTATTAACGAAGTAGTCAAGTACATCAAATTAATGTATGCACAATAAAAATTAAAGTAGTTGCAATTTTCTAAACATGATATTCAAAAAGTCCTAAAGACGAGAATTAAATTTTATGTCCCTTCTCCATTTTATTGAAAAATTATTTAACAAGAGCAGACTAATAATTAATTTTGGTGAGTTTGTGTTTTGATTTGGGAGATAAATGTGTCACTAATATTTGTGTTCTTTCTTTACCTCCACCTTGAAAGACTTTATCTTTTAAAAAAGGAATTTAATTGACTGAGGAATATCATGTGTTTAAGTTTCTTTCATGAAAACACAAATTTTAATTTGCGATTATCCACAAGCATGGTAAGCCTGAGTTATGGCTACTTTTTTCTCAAAAAACGAAAAAGAAATAAGATAAATAATGCATGTAAATTTGTAAGTTATCAATGGCAGGATGTCTTGGTGCAGTGTTTTTTTTGACCATTATCCCAGAATCCAGCTGATGCTGCTCTATGTTGTAAAGGACAAGAAGGTAAACACATTAGATTCGCCTTGTTTTTGAGAGAGAGAGAGAGAGAGAGAGGGGCTGTTTCCTGTTTATGGGTTGGCAAGAGAAAAAGATGACTGTACATTTAGTTGGCAAATGTGTCAGTAAAAATAAAAAGGTTCTCATTCAAAGCTTGGTGTTCAAGAGAAGCACCTTCTTTCATGGTAAAAGGAAAAAAAAATTAGCAGCAAGGATTGGAACCACCCAAGTTGCACACCGAGATGACAAGATGTCTCTTTTCAGATGGGTTATATGTATGTTCCTAAGTGCATTTTCTTAGTTTATATTAAACTACGATGGGATTTTGTTATGATGAAAAACTTTATATTGTTATGCAAGTATAAATTTATGTATGTGGAATGTTTAGAAGAAAATGATAAAACTACATAAGATAAAAGAAATATTTGATATTGTTCATGTTAATAAAATATGACATAATGATTTAACAAAAGCTCCAAAGAATCATTATCATTTGTTTTTCTTCTACAGATCTAATTGGATATCTATAACTACAAATACATCAAAACAATCTAAAATTTGGAATCAAAATAAATTGGAAATAACTAGAGGATAAAGTTATCCCCTGTGAGAGATATATCATTTATTATCTCTCTTTCAAACAAAGGCATATGAAATAATTTGATTAGAAATAATTAAAATAAATATGATCAATAGTTTTGTAGAGAAATGACTCGTATTATTATTATTATTATGAATATAACTTGTTCATCAGAAAATCTCACTAGATGTCTATTTTCTGTAATTGATTTAATTTTTTTCAACCAATTTAGTATAATATATATATATATATATATGTATGTATGTATGTATGTATGTATGTATGTATGTATATATAACCACCAACAAAATCTACCTCTTTCATATTAACTAAAAATTAAATTTTAAAATTTGTAGATTTATTTTATTTATTAAAAAATTGGTACGTACACTCATAATTGTTTACTTCACAATATTTTTCACTACTAATTCTCATAATTATAAAAATAATGTATAACTTACCTACTATATATTGTATCAGAGTACATAGAGACACACTAATGTTGACACAATAAAATATTTTTTTGCATCCACACTTGTTCACACCTATTTAAATTTTAGAATCACATGTATAAATATCATTCTATTCTTTGGATGAAATATTTATTATGTTTTTCAATAATCAAATCTTGAGTCATACAATAAGTAAAATCTAGTTAATAACTTTTTTTTTTAATTCACAAGTTATTTTGGTACCATACGACGTCCACGAAGTGCAAACAGAGGTGCAAGTTGGAGAAAACTAACAGCATGAAGAAAAGCTATGGCTAACTCCAAAGAAATAATATTTTTTCTTGGGAGACGCACAATGGAATAATAAGAGCTCAAGTCACTTTTATATCCATCCATAGTATATCACAGGATTGAATATATCATATATGTGATTGATTGGTGGCTAGCAAAACTCTAGGACCAGCATCCCCCCTTTCTCTGGAAATCATTTGAGAGAAGAAGAAGAATTGGCTGAGAGAGAGAGAGAGAGAGAGAGAGCTTAATTAGTACTGAAGAAGAAATAAATAAGGCCCCATTCCATTTCCTCTCCTATTTTGAAGGTACTGGTACATACATGCAAATATTTGTTTATGTTATATAGCAGTTATTAAAGCATGCATCTTCCTTAAATGCTTTGTGTTTGGAAGAGCTTATATCTCTCAACTAGCTATGTTTTAGATTTCTTGGGTCCACCAGGTCGGATATATATGTTAGATTGGTTTTTTTTTTCTTTTACCACCATATATTGTTATATATATACTTCTATGCTTGCAATCAGTTTGAGCTAGTATATAACTTGACTAGGGATTGTAGTCAAGTTTTAAATGGAGTAGGTACCTTTTGTAATGTTTGCATATTAAGTCTTTCATGGTTTTATTTTGGAAAGTAATATTTTCTTCTAATCATCTTAATCTAAATAATACATTATTTTTTTTCAGAATAAAATTACTATCCACAAAGATTTATCTCTCGATATTTAGAACTTGCTGTTTTTGACATCAGCCTTTTGTCTAAGATAATTCGGAGGCTCACAGCTTCAAGCAATAACCCAATATAATTGAAATAATAGATATACTATTTGGAAATTAATATAATGATAGTAGTATAATGATAATTATTATTATAGAAAGGATATTTCTAATTGCATCAGACTTTGATGATACATTTAATATCACTATATATATTTTGTGAAATATCATTCAAATTAAAAAAAAATTAAAATTCTAGATGTGTTTTCAATTATTCGATAAAATATGTATCAAATTTGAATTAGTTTAAAAATATTTAATTTTTTATCAAACATTCTAAAATTTTTAATGGTGGAATCTTAATGGACTTTTTAATGAATGATTAATTAAATTTTTTGATTTAAAATACACATAAATATGTATGAAACATCAAAAGTTTTGAAAATAAATGAGGGTCAGTTGAGATCATCATAACAATATACATCCGCCTCTACCGGAAATACACTAGTCACGGTATATCCCAGAGGATACGCATTTTCTCAGGATTCTTATCTTCTGTTGTGTTGTAACGGGATGAATAATACTTGATAGAGATTTATTTTTTGAAATTTATAGTGTACTAATTTTAATACGATTGATTAAACGGATAATACGTTAGAGCACGGATTCACTTTTTTCAAGGGAGCCTGCATCTAGTTTTTCCTAATTTCTACCAACGGTACAAAAAAAGAAGGTGATAATAGCGTGGTCCCTCTAATGATAGAAGTTACTTCTTGGCTCTTGTGTATCTTTTCTCTCCAGCTCCACCTTTAATTCCCTTTCTTATTTTATATCCTATTTTGTAAGTTAATTAAACATTTCAATTTCTTTTTGTTTGTGGTCCTGCTTTGGTATCTACAAACTAGCCCCTATATAGAAAAAGTTTAACGTTGGAGAACCCCCAATTAGTCCCTTGATAATACGACGCTTGGATTTGTTTCTTTCTGAAAAAAAATTTATTGGACTTCCCAACACATCCTTTTCTGATTATCCTATATTTATTTATCCCTGGTTTTGTCTTACTATTTTAATAGAGAGCTGAATAGATGCAGAACTTTTACTCTTTAGTCTTTACTCAACTAATGGTTTAATTTGGCAGCTGTTCAAAAAATATATTTTGGTTTCTTCTTTTGAAACTGTACAGCTCATTCAATCTAGAATTATGTTATTTCAAACTCCAAACAGCAACCTCCAAATATAAGCAAAGATAAGTATTATTTGTTGAATTATTGTATTCTAAAAATTAGAACGACAGATAAAAGTATTTAACTTTGTTTGGAAAAAGAAAGAAAAAATCTGTGTGGCTGTATAACTTTCAAATTTTCAAAGTTTTGTACAAGTGAACTTGATGTAAATTTTCAAGATTGCATATCAATTTTTTTTTTGCATGTAGATGATATTGATAAGATTTGACCAACTCATTCTTTAGGTGCCGTGTAAAAAAGAAGTTGTTTTATTACATGAGCCTACAAAAAAAAGAAACTGTAATATTCTTGAGCCCTAAACCAAAATTTAATTTTTATTGGAGGTACAATTGTAAAAGAGTCAACCTTTTTTTTACTTTTTATCTGCTAGTATTCTTTTCTCGTGTAAGGAACCGCTTTTACTTTTTACCCCCTTGGGTGTAAAGCTACAAGTTTCAACTTTCCTATTCACCATTAAAATCAAAATTTCTCATGTAATTAATCGCTCTAATTTTGTTTTCAATTAGAGAGGTGCTTCGTTGCTTGATCGCTGAGAATTGGTACTTGTCATTTTTCTTTCCTTTTTCAAGTTTGGTTCAATTAAATGCATTTTCTGACTCAACTTGATTAGACTAAACTCGAATATGTTTCGATTTTATTTCTGAACATTTGCAGAAAAAAAACAGATGAAAAGATCCGAATTTTCAGCTGATTTTTGCGAAGAATATTCTGACAAAGACTGGAATTCTCCTGCTTCTATGGTACCAGAGATGGGATTTAATGCCCCAACCAGTTTCCCTTTTTCTAAGTTCGAAATGGCGCAAAGAGATGACATATACTGCTCTTCTTCTAGTAAGTTTTCTCTTTTTCTTCATATTATTCAAAATTTGGAATCTACAATTTCCATTTTTTGAGCTTTCTCAAGGTGCATATTTGCTTATGAAATTATTTTGAGACTTGTAAATTCTGACACAAAAGAACTAAACTTTTGTTACTTACGTAACACATAGGCAAAGTATAATTTACCAGACAATGTTTTTATTTCAGATTCTCTTCAGAGAGAGATAATTGTGACTGACGAGAACCAAAACATGGGCAAAAATGTCAAGGAGAATAATAAAAGAATAAAAGCAGGGGGTGCTTGCGCAGTTCAAGCTAATGCTTATACAAATAGACCCGGGGTATGTGGTCTGAAGTTTTGATTTTATTTTTTCTGGGTATTTTTTTTCTTCTGATTTTACATCGATTATATAATAGCGTTCACGATGGTACAATTTCAGGAGGTTTCAACCAATTCTTTCAAAAATTCAATTGAAAAGGATGAGAATATACCTAATGACATTAAAGAAGAAATTGTTCATGTACGTGCAAAGCGGGGACAAGCGACAAACAGCCATAGCCTTGCGGAGAGAGTAAGATTATTTTCTATAATTTAACATTTTTGTCATTTTTTTTTGGCACATGCACTGTGATGAGGTTATTATCTCACATTTAAAACCTCCAATTTTTATATTATTTTCTAGGTGAGAAGGAAGAAAATAAGTGAGAGAATGCGGCTGCTTCAAGACCTCGTTCCTGGTTGTAGTAAGGTAACATAATCATTATTATCAGTGTATTTTTACAGAATATATCACGGTCTAAAGTTCTATCTGATATTTGCTTTTATATTTAACCGACATAGATAACTGCTAAGGCTGTGATGCTTGATGAGATTATCAACTATGTTCAATCTTTACAAAGACAAGTTGAGGTATTGAAATTTTTTTATTTCAATCCTTTTTTTGTTTCGACTATTAATTTAAGCAATTTTTTTACGATCATTGCAGTTTTTATCAATGAAGCTGGCCACTGTAAATCCTGATGTCTCCATAGACCTAGAGCACATATTATCCAAAGAGGTAATGAATTTCTCTACCCACATTCAAAATTTTACATTATCGTTTTCTCATTAGGAAATTTTTTTTAACAAATATTGGTGATTTTGCTTTTGTACTTTCGTAGCTTCTACTGTCACAAGAGAGGCAACTAGCACATTTTACATCTGACCAGGGAACAAGTAACGTGTCTGGTTTACCGGGATTTATGCAACCTGAAATGTGGTGCGGTGCGATTCCTCACATATCCACTCTTCCTCAAGTATGTAATTTTTTTTCCATCTTGTTACCTATATGTTTGGCATGATATTTGCCAGCATAGACCTAATTCAATCAAGTCAAAAAATGCTGGTTAGTACCAACTATCAGCAGTCTAGTACAAGTATGAATTGAGGTTTTTCCAAATAACTAATTTTGGTTAAATAGGTACCTCCTGTTTGGTCTGACGAAATCCAAAATGCTGCAATGCATACGGGCTTCATCTCTGGTGCCACTTCACATACAATTGATGAATAAGTATGGTATGAATATTTTCCAATTTTTTGTGCATTCTTCGCTACAGACAATTAAAGTGTCTTACTTTTGTAACAAATCCCAACATTTTGGAGCATTTGCAACTAGCAACCGAAGGTACATTTTGTTAAATAATTGTCAATTTTGCTCCACTGCTAAGCTTTTCCACCCAAATTGACAATTTCCGCAGTTGTTGCTTGATTAACACCAGTTCATATTTAGGTGTTATTTGCAAATAATTCAAAATAATATGCAAGTAAACATATATTTCACGCAATTCGCAACACTATTTTTCTTTCATCCATCTACTCCAGGCTCATGCATGCTTTTTTGTCTCCTTTTCTCATACAGGTTCATAGATTCGATAACAATATTTCAAGGAACTCAGAAAGAATGCTTCAAAAAGTAGAATTTGTACAGTTTGGGGCTTACATACCATGCGCTCAGATTTCGCTCCGGTTTGATTTTAGATTGTGAATAGGTGAAGTTTAGACCCTTTATCAGGTTGTGAGATGGATGTGTCCGTTGTAGTGTTTTGTGCCGAAAAATATGGGAGATTCGGAGAGCAGTTTTAGAGTTGAAAATTTACGCTTTTGTTTTTGTTTTTGTGGCTAGTTATAGTTTTCATTTCCAAATAGAAACTTGTGTGTTAACTACTTGTAACTTTTACTTCTTATTATGTAATGGAATTGGAACTAATACTTTTTGTTCCGATTTGGTACCAGTACTAATACTATACACTATTTTAGAATTAACTTGGTTTGCCTCAAATAATTATTTAATACATGCTCATTATATATGTCAAAATAGTTAGCCAGATAATTGGATTATTCTGTTCAGGCACTGGCAATTATTTATAACTTATATAATTTGGGTCTCAAACTTCCAGTGATATTATTGTTCAAAATGAGGCCAACTTTCAGACCCAAAAATAGAAGGCCTGGAGATAATTGGGCTAAATTCTCTGGAAAAATAATTGGGGAAATGTGATTGGAATTTGCTCTAATAAAGATCTCAAATTAAACCAAATTATTCCTGCACTACTAGGATCCATTCAAGCTACAGTACACATTCAACTGTGCAAGTGTGCTGAAAATGATTTGCTTGAATAAACTGATATGCAATCCTAATTGTATTATTTTTTTTATTTTTTTTAGATCCATATTTTGATTATTATCGAACACCGGATACTAATGGTGAGATTTTGATGGAATTGTTAAAATAAATAATACATCAAGTAAGATGCAAATGCATCCAGAACTAGCTTTTAATTTAGTGTCCGACGTGATATTTTTTTCGTATGAAAAAATTTCTTATTATTGTTACAATCCTAAGGTTTGCTTCATCTTTATTAAAAAAAAAATGCAAGTGCACTGAATCAAACAGATTAGTGATTAGTTAATTAGCTGGATTAGGAAAGAACAGTTTTCATATTTGAAAAACTGCTCACCTCTATCATTTAGTCAACTATTATTTCATTTTTCATATTAGATAAGATAAGCACCTAATGTCTAAAGTTTGGTACTTTGACATTATCATGAGAGAATAGTCTAACTTTATTATTATTCTTTTTCCTTCTCATTTAATAAAATTGAATTTGGTCCGATCTTTCAGGAGGTTTAATTTGTACACATCATAATTATAGGAATGATATTTTGTTTATTAAAAAAAAAGAGAGAGATAAATAGGAGAAAAGAAATAAAAAAAAATAAATGGCTATGATTGATTCTTATGTATTTCGGGTGTTGTCTAATTAACTTCTATAATTAATTTGTATTTAGACTGAAATTTTGCTTTAATATATACGCCATGTTTTAATAGGAAATTATTATTGTTTATTCTAGTTGATTTTCTAATACAATTACGGAAAAAAGATAAACATTCAATTTTAAATTTGGTAACAAAATAAATAGTGATAATTTAGAAACTAGACAGTAGACACTCATTGGATCTGCCGTTTTATTTAAAAGTTCCTACAGATTTAATTTTAAAATTAGTTATTCGTCTCAATAAATGTATGCATCGGTATCCAATATTAATTTATACAAAACTCCACAGAAATACATAAATTCAAATTTCACAAAAAAACATCAAAAATAAATAAATATCAAAATTAATAAGAGTATTTTATTTTTTATTTTTATTTTTATTTTTTATTTTTAGTGTTAAATTGCAAGGACTAATTAATCAGAGAGAATAATAATAATGGAAATGATAGGTGTAGTTTGACAACAAAGATGGAGGTACACAAAAACGGTACAGAAAGAAAGAAAGCCAGTGAAGCGGATTCAGACATCACATGTATAAAGCCTGACATGTTATAGTGACAGCTACTCCTTACCAGTATTACTCTAACAGCATTTCTTCTTGTTTTTTTCTTTATCCTGGTACTGAAAAAATTATATAAAACTATGCAAGTTTAGGAAAAGAAATATCTCAACAGGGGGGTCTTAGATGCGCTTTACTCTGTAACTTTATGAAATGTATTATATGTATTATAAATAATTTAATTTCTCCTTTCTTTTGATAAAACATCAATATTGATGATAACTTTATTTTAAAATCCAGATCCCTTGACGCCAAATTTTATGTTTTGAGGGGGTAGCTAAGCATATATAAATAGAGTACCTTTTTGTGTAGATAGATAGAGTGGCAATAATAACGAACCCTACCACATCAATGTATTATTTGTTCTCTTACTTCTTTTATGGAACGTTGAGACTGTACGGATGTTTCCATCACAAATATTTATTTATTTTTTTATAGGAGAGGTGATTTTATTATTTAGATTAAATGGGTTGTTGTTTATGTTAGTAATTTTTTTTATAGAATTTTTATTATTTAATTTAAATGAATTATTATTTATATTAGGGATATTTGAGGTGAATAATAAAGTTTGTATAAAATAAGTTGTATAATAAAATCGTTAATATGAATAATAATTTATTTTATATGAATAATAAAATCGGTATCAATAATGATATCTCCCAAATATTTTCCTTTTTATAAATGGCTTGGACTCACAAAATTTACACTAATGTCATTACAGCTAAATTATTTTTTTTACATATGGTTTATAAAAAAAATACTCTTTACATTTTTTAAAATCATTAGGAAATATAATTTTTAATATATTTGTAGAAAAAAGGGAAACAAACATACCAACAAAGGACATAATTACTAGTTGTGCCCTTGTTTGTTTTTCACTTTTTTCATAAAAAAAATAAAATACTGTCAAAGAGAGCGATGATTAGTTGCATCCTTAATCTCTTTTTTTTGTTCTAATTTTTACAGACAAATTATAAGTGAGTAGTAGGGAGAAGGTAAAACTTAAACTTAAACTTAAACTAGAGCTGTAATTGTGCTAATCCAGGTACTAATAATAAGCCGAAATGCAGTGACCAGACCACAGCTAATCCGAGCTTTGAAAATCCTGAAAAATCGACGCAAATCAGCACACCACCTTCTGAGTGTCGCACTTTCCCCTCTCTTCCAAATGCCACCTCTCCTCCTCCTCTCTCTCCTTCTCCACCTCCTCTCTTCCTCTCTCATGGCCGATCCCGACGACCACCACTGCCTCGCCGGTCTCTACCACTCCTTCTCCGACCCCACTGGCGCCTTGCAAAACTGGTCCTCTCCCGCCGTCCTCTCCTCCCCTTGCAACGGCTTCAGCTCCGTCCTCCCCGGCGTCACCTGCAACAACGGCAGAGTCTACAAGCTCTCTCTCTCAGGCCACTCGCTCTCCGGCCAGATCTCCCCTTCCCTCTCCAATTGCACCAATTTGCAATCGCTCGACCTCTCCTCCAACGAACTCACCGGGCCGATACCCGTCTCCCTCTCGTCTCTGTTGAACCTCGCCGTGCTCAATCTCTCCGCCAACCGTCTCTCCGGTGAAATCCCTCCCTCTCTTTCCCTCTGCGCTTATCTCAATGTGATCGATTTGCACTCCAACGAGCTGACGGGTCAGATTCCCGATCAAATCGGGCTGTTGGTGCGGTTGTCGGCTTTCGATGTGTCCAACAACAAGTTGTCGGGTCCTATACCGTATCTCCTGGCGAATAAGAGCAACGGATTGGGGCCGAGGTTCAATGCCAGCTCTTTCACAGGCAATAAAGAGCTTTACGGGTACCCGCTGCCGGCCATGAAGAACAAAGGTTTATCGGTTCTTGCGATTGTTTTTATCGGGTTGGGAAGTGGGTTGGTTAGCTTGATTCTGAGTTTCACAGCAGTTTGTATTTGGTTGAGAGTTACTGATCAAGAGTCGTCAAATCCCGGCGAAGAAGGCAAGATCTCTCATCTCATGCCGGATTATTGATCTTTTAAGAGTAATTTTTGCAAAAAAGGAGAATTGAACGGAGCAATTGTTTCAAGCTAAAGGTTACTGATCAAGAGATCAATCTGGAGGATAAAAGCTGATTTCTAATTGAATATCTGATTATAAATTAGGTGAGGTTCTGCTCGAAATTCAGCTCTTTTGAGATGGAATTTCTCAACTAAAACCCTTCAAACGGAATTGAAATGAAATTTTATTGATTCCCAGATTTGTTAGATATTAGAGATAGTTTCTGAGTTGATCTTTACCTTTTCCTTTTTTTCCTTTTTTTCCCTTCTAATTTTGAAAAGCTTTTTTTTTTCTTTTTGTGGTATTTAGAGGGATTATACTGGTAACTGGTTGGTCTAATTGTAACGTGATGTAGATGAATTCTCTCTTATTTTCTTCTATCATTCTCTATGAATTAAATAGAATCTTGTTAACTGATTTCAATAATTCGATATGATATAATCTTGTTTCCTTTTGCGTTCTTCAACAATTATTAAAGAGGAAAAATATTATGGATAGTCTAAATTGAACAAAAATGTCTAAAAAACTTCCAACTAGCAAACTATATACTATTGAGATATTAATGAACTTGGTATTTAAAGTTGCTTCATGTAATTATTGGCATTTAACTTTCCCCCATGACTTGTCCTTGTTCGTTCACGTCTCTTTTACTTTTGTTTTCTCGTTTTTCTTAATCTATTACATTGGTTTGATCAAATATTTATGGTATGGCTAGATTGTTTCCTAAATCTAATAAATTATTTAACAATCAACTAGACAATCCTTGGCATTGAATCTATTACAACATCTGGCACACACCACAGATGTTACAAAAGATCTGTTCCTTGGCATTGAGTTGCATTTGGTTGTGTTAGTTAATTACAAGGTAAGGTTCCATCAACTTTCTCTTCACCACCTGACTAATTGAAAACTAAGCAAGATAACCTCAACAGCACCTGGGTTTGGGTTTGCTCATAGTTCATGTCAGATGTGTCAGCAAAAGCAAACAAATATTTTCTACTGTGAGTGTATATATATATACATAGATAGAATTATAAATGGTGCGGAGGATTTTCTTTATTTGTTTCTCTTTGGATCCGTCCCATGAAATTTTGATACCAAATTACTATGGAGACTCACATCAACCTAAGGCATGCTGATGTTGTGGCTTAATTGGTATTTGTTAGAATGCACATTATTATTATAATGAGTGGAATTCAATAAAATAAAATGTATAAACTAAAGTTGGTTATTTTAAATTAAATTGGACTGTTTGAAATTAATGGTAACAAGCTGTTATAGTGCTGTTATGACAGCAGATGTTGATCCTATACTGTTGTTAACTATTCACTAAATTTGAAATAATTTTGATCTTAGTCTCCTTTTGAGTCAAATTGTGTAACGTCATTAGAGCAATTTATAATATGTGTTTTAGACAAGTGAAGTAGTGAGAAGTGATTTATGGTCAAGCTGAAACTTTTGTATAGTGTAGTAAAATTAAAGCATCAACTGTCCTAAATTTTTAAATTTTCATTTTGCTGTTTCGCTTCATGATTTAATAATTAATACTAATTTAATACATAAAGATATTTTAGATAGCGACATAACAACAAAAAATTGTAATAAGACGAGACAAAATTTTAAGGTGTGGCATAATTTTATTATTTTGAAGAACAAACATATTTTTATAATTTCTTTTAGAAAAAAAATATAGTAACAAAAGCCTATTTTTTTTTTTAAATTTCTCCATCCCGATTTTGATTCTTTTTTTATCAATATTATTTCTTATACTCACTTTACTACAAAAAAATCATATTCGTCACTAACTGAGATCTCAATTTCTCATAATCCGAATGAGGGCTATAATAAATAGACCATGGACCTGCACAACTGCATGAGTCCTTCGAGGGGTGTAAATGGATTGAATAGCTACGGATAATAGTTATATCATATTCTTTTTGTTTTCTATTTTTCGGATACAGATAGTCTCAGATACAGATACAGATCGGATATTAAATGAATATAAATACAACTACGGATATATTTCGGATATTAAATAATAATATCACACGTATCATTAAAAAATAATTGCATAATATTTTTCATGATAGGATAACTAGTTAGATAAGTTAAAATATTAATTACAAAAATTAATTATTAATTATTGTTATATTATTAGTTAAAATGTATTAAGAAATTATAAAAAATGAAACATGAGTCCAAATTAGATTTAAAATTAATTGGATTTGAAATCTACACCAAAAGCTGAATTGAAAAACATATAATGAGCCTTTAAATCGGATATCCAAAATAAAAGGATTGTGTGTTTTGAAAGTTATTGAATTTCATATATTTTGTTTATGAGTTTGTAATGTTATATATTATAGTTCATTGAGTTTAATATATTATATCTTATGAAGTATTCAAAAAGATATTTTTAATCTTGGATTATAGAACTTATAAGATTATAACATATAGTTCTAAATACATTCACAATCAAAGTGATTATAGGGAACACTAATCACCAAGTTGAGATCGTCATATTATTAAAAGGATATTAAAATTTTATAAGTGTTGGATAAAAATTATTATTTAATAATATGAATATGTAAAAATAAATTTTTATATATTGAACAATGGATATAATGAGACATTATATGGATTGTATTTTTGTGTCATTAATATCTTATTATGTCTTATAGTTCAAGATATGAGATATATGGATTTCTCACATGATAATTATATATTGTGATTATCATTTTAAACTATTAATTTAGTGAATAGGTGGTAGTTCATGTATATTACTTATGCGGGAGAAATTCATATGTCAATAATATCATTGTCTTTTGAAAACATTATAATATTACTGGGCCCTTTGGTAAAATGAGATTATATGATATACAATATAACTGATGTAGTTATATATATAATTTATTTGAGATATCAAAAAACGAATATAATGTAAAAATGACACGATCATATTTCACATAATATTTATAATATTATGAAACAAAGATTGACGCAAATATAGTTGATCAAACAAAGTCATGACTATTGTCTCTTGATGACTATAATGTAGTGATAAAATCTGTTACACTCTATAGTATGCAAATATTATAAGAAGCTAAAATGATGTGGATCCTTTAAAAGATCACACCGACCAAACGAAAAAAATAATAAGTATTTTGTATTTTATATGATGCATTTAATGTTATAAAGTATGTCATAAAGATGCATGAGATAAAATATCAAAATAAAAATGTCATAAAATATGACATGCTTAGACACAAATAAAATAAAATATTAATTTATGATGGTTTGTGAATTATATTATTTGATATAATCAATGCTTATAGTAATATGGTTCGGACCGATCCGTAATTGTTATAATTATAAGAATAATATTATAAAAAAGAATAATGATATGATAAATATTATTATTAAGTCATGAATTGATTAAAATCTTTATTTTGATAATAAAATAAGAAAGAGAGATCATTATGGAAATATCATATTTCATCGACCAAAAGATGAAATGGTGCATGTGATTGAACTTCTCTCTTTCTCTCTTATGCCGGCCACAGAGAACGAAAAAGATTTTCTTTTCTTTTCTTCTTCTTCTCAAATAAAGCCACTAAAATAAGAAAATTGTAGCCTTGATAGAAGAATCTAAAAGTGGTTATCTAAACTTTAAACTTTGCACTCATCTATCTAAGTAGTGTTTAGTTTATTATTTAGGTTCAAAGTAAATCAAGAGAAGGACGTGAAGAAGACGATTCTTGCAACACTATCAACGAGAGAGCAAGGCCTTTATAAAGAGATTTGATAATCTCTAGATATGTAATATTTGTTGAATATTATAGACAAGTGTATTCATAGAGATTTGATAATCTATAACTATTAGTTAGTATAATATTTGTTGAATATTATAGACAAGTGTATTCATAGATTCATGTTTATCATAAGAATATGATCTTCGTGTTAATGAATTTTCTTTTTTAAAAATGTACCTTCCGCCCCAACATGTAAAACCCTTCACCAAATTCCAAAAAAAATCCAAATCCAGATAATTATTCGAATCTATATCCATATCTGATTTCAAATTGAAAATAGTATCCGCATCCATATCTGCTAAAAAATTATCCAAATCCGGATCCATATCTGACAGCTATCTAAATCTCATCGAACATCCAAATACATATCCGGATAAAAACGGAAAATATCTGATGCTTTTACAACCCTAATTCCTTCTCTTTCTCTTGAAGTTTATATTTGTATGTAATATTAAAATTTTGAAAATTGATAAAAGAGTAATGTTTCAATGTCACGAATTTCTTGTATCTTAAAATATCGCAATTTTACTTCTTCATTTATATTTCAAAAATTTTAATCCCAAATATTGAATCCAAGTTGTTGATATTCTTTATTTTCACAATAGACGTTATTCACGCAAAATTTTATTGCTTTTATAGTTCATTTTTTTACTGATTAAGATGTAAAAAATAAATAAACTCATTAAAAATTAATATATCATAGTTAACTAGATTTGTTCATTCATTTTTTTTTACCACTTGTGTTAGTATAAAATAAACTTTAGAAATTCCAAATTTTCATATAAATTTTTTTGTTAAAATGAAAACAATTAATGGTTTAGATTTAAGTTATAAATTTTAAAATTTTAAATTAAAATAAAAGAAATAAGGTTATAGTATTTTGTGATACTAACAGTTTGTGAGGTTGGAACTGTCCTCTGGATAAAATCAAATCTTTTGCTTCATGGTGCACAACCATAATCTAACAAATTAAATAATGACACATAAAAAATCTATAGACATCCTTGTAAATATTATTATGTACGCAAATATTATTTTAATAAAACTTCGGCAATACTGACCTATCAATAATTATTTTTTAAAAAAATATTTCAAATCCTTCAAATTAAAAAAAAATATTACAGACTGAGAATTTTTTTTTCATCACATAAGACCAAAAACCAAATGAAACCAATAAATTTTTAATATTTTAAAATACAAAATGCATTTTTTTCTAGCATATTTTTTTAATAGACCATTTTTTTACCATCTGAAATGGGGGGGGGGGGGGGGGGGGCTAATATTAATTACTATTAACAGTACAAGCTTTTTGCACATCTCAAATATTGAAGGGTATTTTCACACTAACTAAATTGATAATGGGTGTAAATGCAAATTTTTGGAGAAATGGAAACATGCTGGTAGGAGACTGACACTGAAGAGGACATCAAGGACCATCCCACACATGGAATTTCAAATTTTGGTGCTTAGCCTTTTTTGACCAAAATATTTCCCCTTCCATAATTGATAGTGACACAAATTTAGTACAAATGATGATAGATTTTATCTCTTTACGAAGAAATGTATATTTGAATTTTGCAAAAATATATTTGAAAAAAATAAATTTCAAAACTAATAAGAACTTTTATTTAAAAAAAAGGGGCAACTTCTATCAATAATATTTTTTTTTCTGAAAATAAAAAAACTTATTTTGATAAAACAATAGATATACAAAATCAAAAGCCATCAACACAATAACATTGAAGAAATAATATTACAATTTTTTTAGCGGTTCCAATAATGAAATTTACTTTAGTTTTGTTGTTTCAAGTGAAGCATTCAATATCGCATGAGACAAACTACATAATAAAAGTACTTATTTTTTTATCAAATTAATAACTCAAGTGGTGAGTTATTAGCTCACAAGGCTTTGACTCAAGTCTTAGACTTGTGAGGTTTCTTCACCACTCAAAAAAAAAAATAAATATGCATTTGCATTTTTTTTTCTGAATTAAAGATGAATGAGATTCAAATGCTTCACTTTGAACATCTTTCCTCTGACTCTATTTCTAAATTTTAGTAGCTAAAAATATAGCTTCAAATATTAAAAATATAATCAACACATATGATCTTTGTAAATCCTTTTATGCACATATAAAAAAATCATAATACTTTGACATTGATTTGCATCAGAAGTCTGAAAACAATTAGTTAATGTAAATAATTTCTGAACGTTGATTTCTTGAATTATTGATTCACATTAATACAAATCAAAATGATACATTTTTTTATTGTATGTGTAGAGAAAGCAACATATATGATATATCCATCCAACAATTCTAACTTAAATATTTTGAGTTATAGATTTTTTTCTTATAAAAGATTTAAAAAGTAAAGAAATGAAATTCAGATAATTGAACTTCTGGATTTATCCCTCAATACAAAATGGGTGCCATACTGCCATGAGAAAGCATCACATTGCTTGAAGGAAGAGAGAATGGGGACCAAGAGTGCTCTCTTGACGCCATTATTGCACCTCCAGAGAAGCATTTCCATTTTCCATGTAATTGAAAGAAAAGAAAAAAAAGCAGGGGACCATTTCATTTCTTCTCAAATTTCAAATGTGGGAACAGTTTTTTTTTTTTTTTTTTTTTGGGTTTCTCTACTCCTTTTAAGAAGATGAGATATTATGATACACATACATTGATTTGTACCCTTGAAGTCTATATTGTACGGATACGTGTGCGAGTATCGTATTAGATACAATACAAATACGGTGATAAGTTCCTTTTTTTTTGACATTTTTATAATTTATTGTATATTTAATTCTTTTTTGTATATGTTATAGTTAATGTTATTAAAGGTGAATATAAATTGAAAGTTTATAATCATTTCAAAAAATAGGTATATATTAAAGTACAATTTCACATTGATTGAAGCCTTGAAGGCTCGGAGTAAAGCTAATTAAAATGCTTATATCTGCTACAGTGATAATTCCATCAATTATTTCATATAAAAACAATTAGAAAACACATTTACTATATCGCTATCACATGAAAAATATTTATTAACATTTTTGTTCCAAAAATTCAATGAGAAAACTCAGTTATCCTGATAGTGGGTCTAAGTAGACGCATCGATGAATTATTGGGTGCATTATCCAAGTGAGTATAGCATATTCATCAAAGAAATTAGGCATGGAGGCCCTCCTTTCTGTGTTAATTATTAAATCAATAACAATTGAAAAGAAAACATGACATGACATGACATTCATTCTTTCATTCTTTGACGAATGCCTTTTATATAACAGATTTTTTTTTTATTTTTTTATCATGGAGTGTTCAAATGTTAGTTATTTTTTAAGAGAGTTTCTAATAGCATGCATACAAAATTTTTTTATCTCATACTTTAAATAAATCTATCTTCATTAAGGTAAGATGTATTCGAAATGGTTATGTTCAAATATCTTTGTTTTTATTATTGTAAATTTAGTCCATTTCAAGTTCGGATTTATTCTTTCATCTATGCATATTCTTTCTTTTCAACATAATTTTTTACATACTTTTATCTCATATTTTTTACGAGAGTTTATGTGACTTATGTCTGCGCTCAGCAACTCCAGGGCTGCATTTTTTTTTTCATTCTCACCTAAAATTACAATTGTGTTTTTTCTTTTTAATTTGGGGCTGAATTATTCTGGCTGAAAACATTGGCTGGGAAAAAAAATTTAACTAAGTCAATACAAACCTTAAAAACATCAACCAAATAAACAACTAATTCTAAATTAATAAACAATGAAGATAGATTAGGTGCGAATCAAGAAAAAAAATTCTTATTCTTATTCTTATTATTACTATTACTATTACTATTATTATAATTATAAAATGAGAGACAAAGTTAATCATTATTATTATCGTCGTCATTATTGCCGTTATTTTATATCGCCGTATACTTTTATCATTACAATTGCTACTGTTATTATTGTTGTTACCTTCATCTTTTATCATCCCAAATTGCAAGTCGAATCCAATTCCAGATTGAATCAGGAAGACATGAGCATAACAAAGTGGTTAATTGGACAGAGAATAATTAAATTTTGGAATAGTAGAAAGAGGGACTTGGACCGTTCTTTTTGCACCTAAGCATACATATATAAACAGTTAAACAACCACCATTAGCAAAGATGCCAATATCCCACTATTGTCATTAGTGGCTTTTTCTTTAGCGATTACTTGTCTTGTACGCCTGTTCTTCATTGTAGACGAAACATTCGTGAATGTAAACCATCCATCCAATTAATGAAGCCAGAATCCAAAAGCTATAGCTAGTGCCGTGTATAGCACTCACCCAGAGTACCTATGACTCGGAAATGTGATCATCACCAATCTATGCATGCCTTTTAGTTCTTTTAAGTATCCCAAGTGTTAAAACCAGACAGCTACAATGCCTGGTTAGTGGTCACTGAGCCTTTCAGCCAGTATATATTATGCAACATGCATGTGCTGTATTTGGATTCATATCCGCCGTCATACTTTTTTTTTTTTTTTTACGGTATAAGTATAACATATAACTTTTTTGAGTTTATGATATATAGAACCCACTAAAATATAAAAAAAATAAAACACCTATAGTTAAATATGAACTGTTTAAATTAAATTGGACTGTTTATAATCTATTAGCAAAGAATATATCATAGATTTCAACGACAACGGATATGTACCTCTTGTATCTGATTCAAGTATCCCAAGTGTTAGTTTGCAGTTTAGTGTTCCAAACCAACACATTAAGCATTGTAAGGGAAAAAAAGAACATGTTATTGTCATTTTAAGTATCAATCTTAGCTATTTTAATTAAGTAATAATTTAAACAATTGAAGTACGACCTAGGTAAATGGATTTTAATCTTATACCTTTCAAATGTTTAGTTAGATATAATCAACTGTCCACTAAAATTAATTAAACTGATATCTTAATAGTCAAATAAACTTGAAACAAAAAGTGGAACGAAGGACTTTTTCAAATAGAAATGTAGGATTTTATTATTTCAATTTGAAATGTTTTATTGAAACAAACAATTCGGACCTATCTGATTCAGAATGCGAGGAACCTTTTTAAATTAATCTGATCCGTTTGTTTTAATCCAACAATTCAAATTGAAATAGAATAGAAATCTATTTTTCTGTGAAAAAGTTGGTGATACCAATCCGTTCTCTTATTGATGGGTGAGTCATGGTAAACTCTTTAGCGTGCCAACTGCCAAGACTCTCAGATTATTTTGGGTCGGGTCATGTTTTAATCAACCCGAATGCAATCAACATAGATACAGGATCTGTAGTAGGCTTTCTCAACTGTGTGGGCCCACACGGTCAGTTAGCCAATGAAATCGTCTACGAGCAGTTATCAGCAGGATAGGGGACAAGCGTGCAATAATAATGGACCCAATTACGAAATGCTTTTGATCATATCTACAAAAGTCATCCCTGCTTGATGACTTCTCTTTCTATATTGTTAAATATAATTTAGAGAAGTTTAAAATAAAGTTAGCTGACAGACTCTGCCAAAACTGCGGTTATGATATCATACAAGAAAATTATGTTAAAAAAATTTGAGATATCTGAACATAATTTCCTTCGAACAGAAACAAATCTAATACAAGCACAAACCTAGAGATAAAGAGTTTAAAGAACTGATGGAGAAGTAAATAAGAAAAAAAATAACTAATTGATTTATCTAGATTACAGAGTCAAAAACCATTAGTTTTTAAGGCAATAATTGACTAGACTACAAAATTGAGGCGGCCTATAAGCACACTACAAGTACTAACCCTTCGGTTTAAATCTCACAGTATGTCCTATAAAATACGGAGGATAAAGAAAACAAAAACAATTTAATAAGAAAATATTATAGAAGGTAATCCAATCTTACTTTCAGTTGGTTTGTTTGCGCAGCCTCCTCTTGCGCTGACTTTCACCTCCGTCGCCTTCACTTCGCCTCTTTCCACCTCTTCTGGACTTTCCACTCTGAAATTAAATAAAATCAGATTCTAAACCTCTGAAAAATCATAATCAAACTCATACTCATGGGGGACTTGCTATTATCAGATCTGTTCTGCATAAACAGTATATGCTACTTTGTTACCTACTTAAAATTACATGCATAAATTGAGCACTGACTGTGCACATCACATCTCAAACTCGTAAAACTTTGCTATGCAAAATTGCAAGTTACCAAAATGGGACAATACCTCTGCTGAGAAGGTCCGAAGGGGATCAGTGGTTTTGCCAGATCCTTTTCTAAAACCTGGTCGGTGTTTCCTCTTGGGGCCATTATCTATCCCCATTGCGGCCCGAGTAAACTTTACAATCTGGCTTGCCTCCTTCGTAGTAGGATCCACCAGGTACTCTGGTATTTCTTTTAGGTGTGGAGGTATCACCTTGTTGGTCAGTATCTTGTCATGCTTTAACAAATCTATTTGACAAAATCAAAGGAGTTAGGAAGAGCCCTAAGAAATACACACTGCACTTTTTATAAATTCCAAAAGGTTAATAGTTAAAACATAGATTTGATACACTGGCACTTTCCATACACTGCACATGTAGTATTATAGCCTATTAAATTTATGGTGTGCAGTAACAATTAGCCATGCCATATGTATAATTCTTCAAAACATAAATATTTAGTCAATGTATACCTAAATCTCTTGGGTTTTCCACAAAATGAGCCTTCAACCTACATGAGTAAATAACAGTGGTAAGTTGCAACTTGAAGCATAGCCAATACTGAATCAAGTAGAGTCAGCTTAACAAAATCAGAAATGAAAGAAAGCATTTCTTTTTTCTTTTTCCCTGTATTGCTTTGTAATATAATCAGGACAATGGTAATTCAACATACAAAAGTTAACAAATTTGCATTACCTGCTCTCTCAAGGAATTTAAAGAGCTATAGATACGAGAAACAAGTAAAAGAAATAAAGCTAGAACAACTTCTCCAAGATCAATCACTTAAATAAAGATATACATGTTCATATGCAACAAAACATTTATTCAATGTTTTAGTTCCATATTTGGCATTTCTTAATGAAGAAAATAAGACTATTAAACTTACTTCTCAGAGTTGAGAATCTCATTCTTCAAATCTTGCCGCCGAGCATCTTGTACATCACGACTTGTCACACTTCTAGCTACATCCTGTAGTATTAACCGAAGAAAAAAAAGGAGAAAGGTGGCTAAATTTCTCATAAATTTTCTTAAATATTCACAAATGTATCCTGTGAAGCTTGATTATTAATAAAAATTAAAAAGAGAAAAGATATGTTTACCTGAGCTCGATAACGTAATGACTCAACAGCATTTTTATTAAGTAAAGGAAAAGGTGCGATAATTTCAGCCAATTCCTTTTTATCAGCCTCTAACACACTCTTTATTTCTTCAAATATCTCCTCCTCCTCTGGAGAAATCTATTATAATGACAAATAAGTATAACGGCATTGTGCTTTTTTAAATTTTAAGAGAACACACACTGAGCTACTTACAAGGGAGACAGAGGTACCAGTGTTGTGGGCCCTGCCGGTACGCCCAATCCTATGTACATAACCAGCAGTAGTTTGGGGCATGTCAAAATTAACTACCTGAAAGATTTATAAAAGAAACTTGTAGCACTAGAAAATGCAATTCTGCAGAAGTTTCTACTTCATACAAGTATCAAAATTGAAATTTTCTCTCAGAAAGAGATTAACACGAACCGTATAGACGTTTTTGAAATCAATTCCCCTGACAACCCCGAATTCTGAATCCAAATTTCGCTTGAGGCGCCTTTTGGAATTCTTTGACTGTGACTGACTTTCTTTATTTATCTGCCCCTTGTCCTTCGAGTGACTGTCATCAGTGGCTATTAAATAATCAAACAATCCTGCATTGAATTCCTGAACACAAGGAAAAACAAATCGTAAGCAAAAAATAAAAATAAAAAAAAACAAAAAATTGGATAAGTATGAATAAAATGTGGAGAAGACTTACCTCAAGAATGTGAATTCGTGAATTCTGTGGTAATTCAGCATTCAGAACTGCAGATTTTATCCCAAACTGTTCAAACAAGCCAACAATTACAATGAAACAAACTGAGATTGCAAATATCAAGGATGTATTAAGTGATGAAATAAAAAAAAATCATAAAGTTGCAACGCTGTGGAATACATTTTCTTCTTTCTTCCTTCTTCAAGGGGTGAGATACATGCAAAGTGTAGAATATAATACCTTCTCCAAGAGAAGCCTTATTCGAAATGCCATGTCAATAGTGTTGACGAATATCAGAATTTTTTTTTGAAGAAGTTCGAGCTTCAACAGAGCAAGCATATAGAGTTGCTTATCTTGAGCACCACATGATATCTGTTTATAATAAGAATAATAAGAAAGAGTTGTAAATTAATACTATGGAAAACTTCAAGTCATAGAATAAAAACTAAAATTTTCCTGCTTTCATCAGCACAGATAATTTACCCAAAATTGCTGGACACTGCTGGGAACAATTTCATCTTTGGAGGGGCCCGCTTCAGACAAAGTCAGAGTAACTGGATTGTGCAACAGAAGTTTCTTCAATGTCTCCACATCAGAACTGCACATTTTCATCGACAAAACAAGTTTATTAATCTCTAGCTTTTCCCTGTCAGATACTTGTACATTTCATGTTCAACTCCAAATTTAAGAATCCACCAGGCTCAAAATGAAATAAAGCAAGCGAGAGAAAAAATCAAAACCTAGAAGTGGCAGACATGAGAATACACTGACAGCTCCTAGGGATATGAGGTGTTAATGCTTTCAAGTCATTCTCATATCCATATGATAATAGTAGATCAGCCTGCAAAATTATATAAAATCAATATTCGCCAAGCATAAGCACCAAAGAGAAATTTAGAAAAAGTCTGAGCAGTCAGCATTAAAAGCCTTGCCTCATCAAGGATTAGCATGGAAAGGGAATCCTTAATCGAAGAAGCTTTGAGTATTCCTTTAGAGATGCATGTCGAAATACAAGCTGGTGTTGTGACAACTATATTTGGGGGTCCCGCCAAGGATATTCTCTACATGTTAAATATTTGTCAATAGGGCCAAGGCAATAGACTAAAAGATTACACCTGTTTTTGAAGATTAGATCTTTTTATATGTACCATACTCAAGAACTCCCAATTCCACACCGAAGGTTGTTCGTTAAAAATAAATTTCATTAAAATATTATAGTTACCCCAAAATAGCCCCCCATTGTTTTGGCCAACTTTCCATAAAGGAAAAAACCCAATAAGCAAGTTTTCATTTTGTGCCATTGTAAGGTGGTTAAGTCCATGACTTGGAAAAACTTTGAGTATTCATTTTGGTTAAAAAGAGCACTTTGGGAGGTTCAGGTAATGAGTCTAGGAGTCAAGACAAGCTTGACAGCTGCCATGCATTTTTACTGAAATAAGAAGTGCACATTCTAATGTGGATGGGAAACCATGTGGTCTGCATTTGAGGTGGGGGGTAAGTTACTGTGGGAGGAGACAATTTTATGGTCTGATTTCATTTACGAGAGATAGACAGATAGAAAGCAAACCATTTCACGTGGCAGCATGCTAGCAGTCAGTTGCACAAGCTTTAATTTTTCTGTACAGAACTCCAGAAGTGACGATGCTTCTTGATGTACCTATTACATGCCAATTCATTAATTAGTAAATATATTAAAAAAAAGATTATGGCAACTACTCAATTCATGTCCTTCTAATTTCCACATTTTCTCCAATTTAAATGAGTTACATCTGAATTCTAAATTCAACTACTGAAATTAGAAAAAGTCGCGAAAACCCTAATTATAAACACTTCATTAAATAAGAACCTCGCAATAACAGAGATATTGTGAGAAAATACTGTAAGAGGGCAAACCCTATTTCATAGGCTGTCTATCTTAAAATCGGAGTTTCTGCTACTAAATTCGTAGGTGTTTTCACAACAAACCATAACAGAAGGTTATTACTAACCTGTTGGCACAGCTCACGAGTGGGCACCAGAATGAACACATTCGGTGATGCTTTTGTGGCACGCTTCTCAGAGCACAACTTCAAAAGAGCATGAAACATGGGGAGTAGGTAAGCCAATGTCTTGCCGGAGCCTGTCTTGGCCCGTGCAACCACATCCTTCCCTTCCTAAATTCAGAGATTTCATAAGCACCCATTAGCAAATAAACTAAATCAGGTTTCATCAGCAAAATTGTCTAAAATTTTCAATTAAAAGTTGGGACCACGATCCACCAATGAATTTTCCACATCCAATACAAAATATTCACATCACAACTCACTGAAGGCAGCAAAATAAGCTGACAATGTATTTATCCAGATCATCATCAATGGAAATCCAAACGATACGAAACCTAGAATAGTAGAGAGATCTACGAACCAGAATCAGCGGGATTGCCTCGCGTTGAATCGGAGTTGCTACCGTGATACCTTTCTTCCTGAGAGCTCGAGTTAACTGCTCGTCTAGGCCGAGGGTATCAAAGCTGGCATCTCGCTCCTCCTCCAATCCGTCTCCTTCCTTCCTCTGCTCTTCTCCTTGCGCGGTTAGTTTCCCCTCAGCCTCAGGTAAGCCTCCCATGGCGCGCGCGTTTGCAGAGATGCTTGCTAGTGCTAGGGTTTAAGGGGCTGGGACGAGGAGAGAATGGAGAATAGAGAATAGAGACTCGAGAGAAATCGCATCAAAGATTCAAAGTCTTGGGCTCAAATTGGGCTTAGTACTTTTCTACAATGGGCTTAAAATTAATTTCACATGAGCTCAAATTGGGCTTAGTACTTTTCTACAATGGGCTTAAAATTAATTTCACATGAGCTCAAATTGGGCTTAATACTTTTCTACAATGGGCTTAAAATTAATTTCACATGAGCTCAAATTGGGCTTAATACAATATGGGCCTAGAACTTGGTCTAATTTTGGTCTGGTAACGCTCAAACATTCTAGTTGAATTATACAGCTTGGAACAGTATTTGATACATTGATTTAAAAAAGAAGAAGAAAAAAAACATGTTCCCACTGTAGCTCAATAAATTTTTAATTGATAAATACTTCTAAAGTTGTATGATATTAAAGAATTCCTTTGGAAATTGTCTGATTTTTGTAAGATTAGATCCGTTAAGGTAAGGAAATTTATTCCCTGTTCAGGGAAAAAAAAGTAGGTGCATTAAAATATGCAAGGTAAATAAATAAAAACATGGTCATATCAAGGTCAAGAATAAATTTCATTAGATAATAAATCTTGATGTCTTTTATGATTTACTTCTACAAACACACCCCCAAAGACATCATAAACCCTCCTTTGGGCGAGCTTATAATGCTTAGATCATGCTTAATGGTGATGTTATTCAGAACATCACCAAATTTTTTTTTGGGCGAATTCACGATACGTTAAATTAAGATCATGTTTACAAATTTACTCGATGAACTAGTCATTTGTATTTTGACAATTCAATGCCATTTCTTTGAGTATATTACATATCATGCTTTCATATGAGATCTTATTATTGCACTCTACCTAAAGTATGAATATAGTTTGGATTCTTTTCTTTTGTTGCGTTGTATGATGTAGCACAATGCATGACGTCTTTATATTTATAGGGGGTCCCTTTTGGTGCAGATCTCAACAACTCAGCACAAATTTTAATAAAATCTGATCTACAAATCTCTACATTGTAGGGTGCAAAGTAACAAAGAATTTGAATACATATAATTGGATACCTTTGAATAGTACATATCAAGGAACACGTTCAAAATTTCATCTTATCAACACACAAACAAACTTGACCATTATCACCCGTTCGGGCCATTCCTCTGTTATCATTTCACATCTGATCAACCACACTTGATGAAGCAACAGCCACCGCCATTCGAAGCACCACAGGGACCAGTGCAACCTGAATAGGATGCTGCAAATCTCTTAACAGATGTCAGCACGTTTGTAGGCACTTCTACCACATCGTCTTATCAATTCTTCGTATTACACCCATCTTTCTCGGTTTCTACCATGTCCCAAACAAAAACATATGCCTTCCTCAGTATATTCATACAGAACCTCATTTCACCAACCCGCATCTTAATCTGGCATATCTTAATTCTGAAGCATTAAGCACTTACTCGATACTTGAGTCTCATGATGGTCAGGTGCTGCTCCACAAGATGGTTCATCGACCCAACCATTATTTTGTAGTCGCTACGGCTAACCTCTTTGAACAATCTTGTCTCAATAGAAATTGCCTTCCCTGCTGTACAATGTTAGAACCCATCGCCTTGTTGTGTGCGCGTATGTCCCATGGACCCCACAATTGAATGAAAAATATTAGATTGTTGTAGATTTCTCTGATGAGGAGTCTGGTGCTCAGTTTACTGTCATGGGCTTCTCATCTTTAACCCATAGTTGGATATGAGAATGCCGATTACATTTTAGCCATCAATCCAAGCACAATGCTGCTCTCGAAGATTGACCTTCCAGTGAGTGATCATGGCTTACTATGTTACGGTAACCACTGCCTTGGCAGAACTGAAGACGATAAATTGTGCTTCTTCATGCTGAGAAAGATTGACCTTTTTATGTGGGTTTACCGAGTTAATAACAAAATTGGTCAATGGTTTTTACCTGAGATTGTAGATGTAAATGGGTGATGGATCCACATGTACTGGGAGAGGTTGCTGATATGAGGTTGTCAGCAAAGATGGAAGATCAAATGAGGGGCTCTATGTGAATTTAAATGGGTTCGGAGAAAGAATTGGTGTTTTGATCTTAGTCATGTCAGATTGGGTTATTTCTTACCAGATCAAATCCAAGAGGTTGGAGAGGTTGTGGTACAACCGTGATCGGTACACCCATCTGCAGGATATCTACGCATATGAGATGAATTTGCCTTTAGCCCTGCTACTGTTTAAGTGTCGGAGTGTGTTTTTATATATTATGTGACTCTTTATTATTTCCAGCTTGTGTTTTAGATTGTATATTGTACCACTTAAATATGTGTGCTTAGCTACTGTATTTCTATAATGTTTTTTTATTGCGGTTTTAGACGTTGTACTTGTATGATATAATTGAAGAATATGTATGCGCGTTACATTTTAATGCTTGTAATTTAGTTTTGTTCCTCTTCTATTCAGTAATTTATCAGCTTTTTTATTCTTGTTAAGCTATAATTTCTGTCTTGATTGTATGTTCTTCTTGCATGTCTTTCTGCGTTTAAGAATTCATATCTGTAAATCTGTAGGTACAACTTCTAATTGGATGCATCTCCAATATAAAATAACAGTACAATTTATTGCCAAAAGGAAAATAAGCTCACAAATTAGGCTCGTCGAGCAGTATATTGAGGCGTGGAACAACGTTCATCCCATTAATTGTACTTTCCTCAATATTACTCTTGATGATCTACTGCTAATTGAGGCTTGATGGGGTGGAAGGATTTTTTTTCTTTTTTTCTTATTTTTGATTGGGGGTTAGGGTGGAGAGCAATAGGCTATGGTTGCTGCAGCTTGACATTAGAGCCAAAACAGTTCCCAAGAGGTTCCTTGAAAGATCTGTCCATGAAACGCAAGTATTGACGTGGATCAGTAGTAGGCTCATGGCACCTTGTTTTGTAGAGGCTGTGGTGTGACACCCCTTGAATAGGCATCTTCCTGTCAACATAGAACACGGAAATTTTGAATTCTGCATAAAATCAGCATTCTCTTCCCAGTGTGACCCACCAAGCAAACAGTAAGGCCCTGTTCGGAAGGACCATTTTCAATGGGAATTGCTACGCATGGGCATGGTTCCTCTGTTATCAATTTGTCAGTTCCCAGGAGCAGGCGATGGTTATGTGGGAAAAAAAAATCGAGTCCGAGTGAATTATTTTTTCCCACCAATTTCAGTACTCATCATCGGTTTGAGTGGGTAAATGAACCCAAACCCATCTGAGAAAAAGAGCTGCTGAACACTGTATGGGCAAAAAAAAAAAACCCAAGTAAAAAATCCCAGATGTTCCCACTGAAACCCATAGAGCCTAAGGGAAAAATTTTGAACTGATGAATACCTTACTGATGTGTGGATGTTTCACTGTATGATGGTCTCCACTTCCTATCAAAAGGCCCGTAACTCCTTTGCACAACATTTCTTTGTTCTCCCAGCTTTTGGTCAATCAGTTGCAACAGCTCCTGCAACCCTACTCCCATCACAGCTGATGTCTTCACATGGCATCTTGGGGGCATTTCTGTCATTTGACAAATATTGAGAGCCCCGTTTTGTGCACTGCATGCTATATCATCGTATTCTTCTTCATCACACTCTGCTTTATCCCCATCATGATGATTACTCTTGTCATTATCATCATCCAAGAGTTCTGATGATGACACATCCGATGCCAATTCATTCTCTTGTTCATCTTCATTGTATTGTTCAGACTCTTCTTCTTTGTAATCCTTATCTCCATCAGTAAGGTACTCTTCATCATCTGCCTTTTGGGATCCCATGTCTCCTACATTCTCTTCTAACAGATCTATCTGTTGTGGAATTTCAAAGGGCTTATTGTTTATCCTTTTGTTTTTAAACAAAACATAAGTTCAGATAAAAGACAGCTTCCAATCTTAAAAATATGCACACCTTGTTCCAAACTTCAATCATATTCTGAATCTTATCCTCCGAGACGCCAATCTGCTGCAATACATGAAGCACAGTTGAGCGATGCTCCTCCAAATCAGGTGCACTCGAGTCCAGTACATGCTGCAGGTGTATTTTAGAAAAACTTCTGTGATAACATGCAAGAATAAACTGTGGCATGCATCTCAGATGCTTCTGTACTGAAAATTGATTGTTCTGAATTTTATTACGAAAGGCCACATACCACTAACAAGTCTGCTTCAACAACTTCTTCCAAAGTAGCATGAAACGCCTCTACCAGCTGGTTAAAAATATGTGTATAATATAACAACAATAACAATCATATAGATAAAAACCAAAATAACTTTTTTTTTTCTTGAGAGAGACATCATTACCTGAACAGGTAAATCAGAGATGAAGCCAACCGTGTCGCTAAGAAGTGCTTTATTCCTAAAAAGAAGCAACTCAATAATAAGTTCATTTATTTAAAATTGTTGGTTTGCCAGGCATAGAAGAAAATTACTTACATTAGAAGGCAATTAGCAGCCAGTCCAATATTTGTAAAAGAAAAGGATTATGGTTTGGGCTAATGAATAAACCGCCATTAATGGTTATGGAGATAACATGAGAACTCCATTTGGGATGGTGGAAGCAGTTAATTGCTAATAAAATAATAAGTACGAAAAATAGAATGAAAATTTCACATTTCTTGATACAAGTCATGGATTTGAAGATAATTTGAGGTTGGTCTTGATTACATAATTGCAATGGCCCAAAAAGATGATTCTGGATCAAGTAATTTATTAGGGGGGCACTTTTTCCACCCTGTATCTAGACATCTAAGCTTGGTTGTAAATCCTGACATTAGTGTAGCTACAGTGATGAATCAGGATTTGTGGTTACAATTTAGGAGACAAACTACTAGTACTTTATGTGCCAAGTTATATGAGTTTTTTTCCTACAAGTGCCAGCTTACCGGTAGGAGTGACTATTTACTTCGGAGATAACAAAACCATGGTAAATTTACTGTGAAATCAATGTATGATTGGTGGAGGTTAAAGGTGTTAGGAGTCCAATTAGTACTTGGAGAGTGCCCATTTCCTCTGAAAATCAAGGCCTTCATTTGGATATTGAGCAAAAGGAAGACTTTAACCATAAGAATTCTTTCAACTTTGCAGTATGGCAGCTATCAGTAGGAGTAACTATTTAGTTTGGAAATGGCAAAACCATGATAAATTTACTGTGATATCAATGTATGATTGGTTAACCTTCAGAGGAGTTTGGAGTCCCAATTAATACTTGAAGAGTGCCCATTTCCTCTAAAGATCAAGGCCTTTATTTGTATATTGACCAAAACAAAAAAAGATGTTACGACAAAAAATCCTTGGGACTTAAAGAGGATGGAATTGTCCCAATTCTTGTGTTTTGCCAAGGGCAAATCGAAACTGCAGATTATTTGATGTTTAGTTGTAGTTTCTCAAGACCTATTTAGAGATGGTTCTTAAATTAGAATAATGTTAATAGGTCAACAGTCCATGTCCATAAGAGAGGATTTGGAGTATTATATTAGTCGAATCTGTTGGAGTACTCAGAAAAATGAGAACTTGATTTATGTTTCCAAAATGAACAGATTAAAACATTAAAGCATAGTGAGACCCACGACGTGTGTGGTTAAATGTGTTCTCTCTCTTTTTTTTTCTTTGTAATTCACCTTGAGATATAGAGGTAATAGCACAAACTTTTAGGTCTATGAAGGGAGACCAGGGTTTTAATTTTATGTTGGATGTAAAAACTTCAAAGTGTATTATTTTTCTGTTTTTGGACACCTCCGCTATTTGTGGTGATTATTTAAAAAATAAAAATACCGATAGATTGTTGGGAGCACACTTCTTTCAATGATAAAATTACAGAGAATTACCCTGATGGAAGAATCACACTTCTTAATCGTGGATCTACAGTGGCAAATAATCTGTAACAAACAATCAACAAATTACATAAAAAATGAACGGTGCTAGTTTAGATTACTCCATCATATAATATATAAACCTAAAAAGTTACATAATAAGAATAAATCCTTCAGATATTAATCTATGTATGTACAACTTGCTTGAATAAATTGAGAAGGGAGACAAATTACCTATTGTCACTGTATAAATCGGTATCTGAGAGTGCACTAACTAGTGTAGATTTTCCCTGCATATAGTAACAATATTCTAAAAATCAAATTTAGCTGCAATGAACTTCAGTTTACTTTGATGATTTATTTTACTGAAAGATGGATAGCCTATTGACAACCTTTTAAAAGCTCATCTAGAGACACAACCCAATAGGATATTTCAATCTAATAGGGGCAAAAATGCAAATATGTGCGACCATAGGGCGTAATTTAAAAAAGATCAACTACTGCATTTGTATATCCAACAATAGGACTGCACAAATGCAAATATGTGCAACCACAAGGCATAATTCAGAAAAGATCAACTACCGCATTTGTATATCCAACAATAGCAACAGTTGCAAGCCCTTGACCTGATGAACACCCATGTCTTTTTCGGGATGCCCGCTGGAGTGCTCTGGTACGGCGCACTTCTTCAATTTGCACCAATAAACGATTTCGCCTTTCTTGAATCCTATTCAAACAAATATACCATGAAAAAAATGAGTAAAAGGAAAGAAAGTTATTTATGTCTCACATACAAAATGCCAATGTAATCATGCAAAGGAGCACCTCCTGCGCTGAAGCTGCAGTTCAGTCTCTCCTGCACCACTAATGAATCCTTGGCCTCCACTTCCTCTCCTGAATTTCATGAGTTATTGGATTCCATCAGGTAAAATATCAGTTCTGCTTTGTACAAAATCTTTTGCTTTACACAAAGAATTAGAATTATACTTGGAAATATGTATTTTCCTGATTTATAGTAAACATAGAGATTATCTTACCCTCGAGCACTGACAACTTCAGCTTCTCCACTTTGTCCAAATGTTAAACGGCCACCTGCGCCACGCACTCGCACTAGCCTTGTCTTCTTATACATAAGCGCTGCCAACTCTGACTGTATGTAAAAAATTGACAAAGGGGAACTTCACCATAGATAAAGGAGTTGCATCTTAATAAAACGAACTTTTTTTTTTCTTCTTGCTTGAAAAAAAAGAACAATATCTAGAAAAAGAAGCTAACCTGCAGCTTTGCTTCTTTAGTCTCAGCATGTGCATTGAATATCTCTATTATAAGTCCAACACGATCTAGCACCGGTTTTCCCCATGCAACCTATATTCAACAACCCAAAATTAAAAAACAAATCAAACCTAGGATAGCTTGTCAAACTAAAAGAGATCGATCAAAACAGTCTTGCCTCCAAATTTCGTAGCTGAATTCCAGAAAGAATGGCATTCACAAAAACTGCATCAATTCCACTCTGTCAAATATTAATTGTCAGTCAGCTTAAACATAAGAGCTACTTTTTTTGAAATTTTAGTATCCACATTAGTTTAAAACCCAGAGCCGTCTTCCAAAGATTGTGTTTCATATGGCTTTGAAAAACACACCTCATATTTCCAAAATTTACAGCTCATACCTAACTTTTATGAGATTGTTGAAATAGGACCCTATCTTAAGACAAACATACATAAGGAAAAAAAATGTATGTCAAAAAGGTTCTGATACAATAAAACAAAATGGGATTTGCACTTTGGACTCTGATTTGTTTGTTTTTGGTCAAATATGACTCAGCAGTGCCAAGCAGAAAAAGTCAGGCACATTGAACCCTTTTTCATATAATAAACTTCTGCTTTAGGCTGATAAAATTCATATGCCACCCTGTGAAACCTCAAAATATCACAAGCATCGACAATATGTGAAAATCATGGCTACCTTAACAAAACTATCAAGATATCACAGGTACCACAATAAAACAAGTACCATCAGTAGCCCTACTATCTAGCACAAATCAAATATCAAAATCACTTTGCATCAATTGACTACAAGAGTTAAATTACCAAAAAAGCGGCTTATATTTAAAAAAATCAACCAAATATTGATAGTGCTGGAGGCAAATCTGCAATCTATCGGTAGTTCTACGAGTATACCTCCGGGGCGTACTTGGTTTTGCAGTGCTACTCAGGGAACTATACCTCTGTCTTATGCTTTATTTAAAATAACACAAAAAAGTTTGCATTCTCGATAATTATGGTGAATGTTCTGTACATTTTGCTAATACAGAAAATGTGTCTATAGTTTCAAAATATATATCTTCAATCTTACAAAATAACAATAGCAACGAACTGCTGTTACAGAAGATGGTACGTAAAAGTGTTATACCTCAGTCTCAAGAGCCTTGAGATGGCATTTGATATTATCTACAGTCCCTGGTCCAAAGTAAGTATCTGACAAAAATCATGATAGTAAAATCCAAATTAGAATTTAGTCTAGACATATATCAAACCATGACGACTTTTACATAATGCCCCTATTGTAGCCATATGATGATATTATTGGTTTGAGTTATAATAGGCACAGTCCTGTGCATCTTGACAGAGTATCCACATCAAATCTTAAATTAAACAAGGAACCAATCCAATTGCTATAGAAAAAAGGCAAATGTCAGTCAGTTTAATCTTTAACAAAACTTTTGCACCTTCAGCCCTGTCAGAAGCATGCTGTAATTAGAGAATTTTTCATGGGGTTTGCCCTGACTAACTGAGAATTCACATCAGAGATTCCTATCTGGAAACCTGACTCCATCCCAGCATAATATAATCGGATCCCAGTATGATATCAACCTACTTAGCTACTAAAGACTGAGAGTAGGATTCAGAGAAAACAAACCAGCATGCGCGCGGGTTGATCGAACGGCCGGATTCTGCACAACCAGGTGAGGAGGCAATCCCTTGGACTCGAACTCCTCTTCGTAGAACCCATCTCTCGGCTGTTCCAGTGAATTAGCCAAATTAAGCGCCTCTTCCAGCTTCGACTGTAGCACGAGTTCGGGTCTGAGTCTAGGCTGAACCACAAACAGCTTAGGCACTCGACTCGGGTCCCGCCCTAAGAGAAACAGACCCACTCCATTACGATCGTCGGAATCGGAATCGGAGTCGCCTTTGCCTTTCTTTCGACGAGATGTGGTGGAGAACAAGGAGAGGAAAATAGGAGAATTGCGAGTTCCGATTTGATAATGATACGAGAGTAGTTTGCGGATGTGGGAAGAAGACCTTAGCAGCATTTCGGATGGAACTGTCTTCGAAGTTGCCCGATCAAGTGTCGCCGATTGTGGACTGCGTAGAAGAAGTCGGAGCGTGAGCGGCGGGAGTATCGACGCGCGAGCAAAAGACAAAAGGAAATAACAATCACAGAGATTTGAGTGGTTGGACCCAGCATACATGAACTCGTGATAACAAGACCGTTGGATGTATATCAGACGGTAGATTCTTATTACATTGTGTACGTAGGTCTCCGCTTGATAAATGAGGCAAGGGTCTCAGGATGGCAGGATATGACGGAAGCAAGGATCCGATCCGTGCTTCAGCCGTTCGATTAACTGATTTTGAGTATTTAGTTTAGGAGTGTGCATCTATTAAACTCATTAATCGAAGAAGTTCTAGAATACCAATTAAAAATTCGATATTTTATTTAATTTTTTCCGTCGCATTTTTCATCCAACCTATTCATGTTAAAATTACTAATAAATGTTTATCTTCTAGCAAGAGAGGAGGCTTAAGCAAAATATAGACAGAATTTTTCGTATACTTTTCTAAAAACTTAAAATTATATATTTTTTATTTAAAAATTCATAATATCATATTTATTCTTTTAAGTAATTAAAACTCTCATATTTACACAATAATAATTTATGATATATCAAATATATCAAAAAAACTTAAATTAATTTTAATTAAATATTCTAAAACTCAAATTAATATCATAATTAATATTTTTATGACTATTATATCACTGTCTTCTCTCCTTTAATTGTACAAATAAGAATTTTATTAAACATTAAATCATATTATATCTTCTGACTTTTTATTTTCTCACTTCCTATTTTTTCTCTTATAACCTCGTAAACTTTTAAGATCTTAACATTATTTTTCGAATAAAAAATAAAAGTAGATACAATAATCTAAGATAATAACACATGACTGAATCTTTCTCAATTGAGTGAGAATTTAGAATTTTTAACGATTGATATTTATGTTTGATAGTTGTATTTGTAACTTATTTATTGAGAATTGGATTAAAAGAATCATATTTTTTATTTATAATAAGAGTAAATGAGTAATTTATAAGTGTGGTGTTGATTTTAGTTAAAAAGATTATAGATTGAATAAATATGAGAGTTTTAATAATTTGAGAAGGTTAATATGACATTATAAAATTATATAATTTAGAGGGGGGAATATGTTATTTTGATGGTTTCAAAGGACACGAAATTCTGCCCCAAATATAGAGTACCGGGTTAATTTGGTCAAACCGACTCGAAGTGAGTCCGACTATCCGACGCACCCGATCGGCGTCTCTGCCACGCAGACAGACAGGAGCGCTCGTCGGGCCGACATCGCTAAACTAACCCCAATCTGCATCGGAGCCTCTGCCTCTGCTACCATTTGCTCGTCGTCTCAATTCCCTCATCAAGGAGAGGTGCGGTTCAGTTCAACCTGTTTCTATATTCTCTCCTCTCTTCCGACTTCCGAGAGAGAGAGAACTGAGAAAGGTCTTGACCATTGCGTGTGTCGAATTGAAGCATGAGCTTCTCGGTCTCAGACCTTCGAGCAGGAGCTACGATTCGGAGATAAAGAAAGGAAGAGAAATGAGTGATACACCAGAGGAGAAATCGTGGAAGGAGAACGAGAGGGCACAGAAGGCATGGGGGGCTCTCCTCTTTGGTTTAATCGGCGCCACCGCTACAACTTTCGCGGTATATGCTCAACTCAATCGAAGCATTTCTCCCATTTATAGGAATTGTGTGGTATTTGATGATTACTAAGGTCTATTGTGCCAAGTTCGTCGTTCAGCTTAGTTGGGGTCTTGAATTCTTATCGAGTTACTAAACCTGAGCTTCTTAGTTAGTGTTAATTTGATAACCTTGTTTAAGTTAGCCTCCTTTCGTGCGCTTGATCAAAAAATTCCCATGAATGTGAACATGATTTTCATCATAGGGCTCATAATTTTGTCATTGTTGTGCTATATTTCCTTGATAAGATCCGACTTGACATACAATAGTAGCCTCAGTTATGCGGATTCCCGATACACATGCCTTCCCTTTTGCTTGGAGATTAGGAGGTAGTGGGAATGATGATGATAGTGGTGAAACCGCCACCAAATAGCAGTTGGTTTTCATGGTGTAGCACTGTGGTCCCATTGAGGTGAAAGGAGGGTAAAAACAAAGGGAGGAAAAGACTGCTCTTAGCATTACTGCCCAGTTAGAACTTTAGAGATGCATGGAGGGGTAATTTCTGGAATATTTTCTGAAGTTCAGTTCATTCCAATTTTCAATATAGCTGGCTCCCTTCCCCCAATTCTCTTATTAGAGTTTTCATGTTTATTTCTCTGAGATGTCATTATATCTCTTATACACTCATTACCCCTGAGATACAAACAGACCTGTAAATATTGAAGCTATCTAATGCACCCATCTCTTTTCTTAATTTACTTTCCAACGATGCATGGAGTACACTGCGTCCTTGCTCTTGATGTCTTGAAGAGGAGTAATCAAGTGTTTCTATTATTAAATATCTGGATTCTAAAGCTAATTTCTGTACGTGCTTTTCTTAATATTTTTGAGGGAATATAGAAAATACTATCATTTTTCTGGGTAATTGCTGATATTCTGATATTTAGTAGGGTCACATGTGAATTTTTTTCTTGTGGTTTTGTACTTTTGTGGTTTAAGTTAATACTTCCTTTTCTTCTCAATCCTTTCAATTAATGTATAAAAAATAATTGTTTAATTGTTGGCATCTGAAATGTGCAGATTTGTCAATTGCGCCGAAGTGTGGATTGGATTAACTCCCAGGTGCTCTCTTATTCCTATTATCTGTTAATTATGTATTTTACCTTCCCCCTTTTGTCTTACGACTATAGTTCTAGTTGTATGAACCATGTAGAAAGGTTTTGTTGTCCTTAAGAGATCTGGCAATTTTCAAGATTGGCCGTCTAATTATTCTTCGATTTCAGCCATATCCATTTTACATTTTAGTGCAGATTTTGCCATTTTGCAACAAATCTCAAGGAATTTCCCTTTCTTCTCATAGGTGTAGCTCTAGTTGTTATATGAACCATGTGGAAAAGTTCTGGTGTTCTAAAGAGATTTGGCAATTCTCAGTGACTAGAATGCCTGTCTAACTATTCATCCACTTGAGCTATGTCCTTTTTACATTTTTACTCCTCTAATATTCCTGTTATTGCATCTTCTTTTGTTAATTTAAAGTTTAGTAGGATGCAGTCAAGTGCATCGTGGAGAAGTAGTACGAGTAGCAGCAACTCGAGTCGACAGGGTTTCAGTGAAGATGCGTGGAAGAGGTACAACCGTCGTATCCAAGAGGAGTATGAAGATGAGATGGAGAGAATTGTGAGTTTTCTTTCTTCTCTTTCTTTTATTATATCATATAAGGGAATGGCCTGCATTTCTGATATTTGCAAGCTAGCACCTGACATTTTTTTTTTGTTTTTGTTTTTAGCACCTAACTTATTACCAAGGATGACTTGAGTGAAAGAATAGCCAATTGTCCCTAACAGAAAATGATGATTTTTTGTACAACTCTTTTACCGAAACCTGGTGTCTAGCAACAAATATGTCTAATGGAATTAACTTTTGCAGCACATAAGCCCAATGGTTTTGTCTTAATTGAAAATATGTGATATGTTGGATTTAGGTTTGCTAAATACTTGAAACAAAAAAGCCTTATTTCATTTTTATATTTTATTTTGCTGACTTGTTAAATTTTGTATGTGCCATTAAAGCAAAGGATAAGGCGCATGCAGAGTGTGTTCAACAGGGAAAGAAACAAATACAAAAGAGGGTATGAGAGTTGGAGGGAGAGCAATGGTTCTGATGGATACCATTATGTACCAAGAGATGATTGGTACTGGAAAACGGATACTTCTCATTCTTACCAGAGGGCTAGGTCCACAGCTGCCCCTCATACCAGGAGATATCCCATGTCTCATCATTACGGCATTCTGGGTCTTGATAGGTAACCCGAACCTATTTACTATTGTTATTGTCAATTTTGTTCAAGGTAAATTTCACAGGAGGTTAGTGAACTAACCCAAATTCTGGTCACTCAACTTCCGTTTTGTCCAGATCAGGTAATTTCTGTCTTTTTTCAGTCAAATAAACAAAATGAAATGCACTTTCCACATTATTGCTTGGCAGTTGTTATCTCCTACCTCTTTGAACTCCCACTTCTCCATCCACCCCCACTGCTTGATTTGCTGTCTCCAATCTCATTGCTCTGCAGTTGAGTATAAAAAAAGGAGATGGAGTGGACTGAAGAGGTGAGAAGAGATGAAGGGATAGGAAGAGAGAAAGTTTCATTTCATTTGGTTATTTGATGAAATGAGACTCAGTGAATTGATTTGGATGACATGGATGTCGAGTGACCTGGGATGAAACCATTGTTCCTGTACAACAACTTTTCCCTTCATGACAATTTTGAATTTCTGGGTTGTAATCGTTGGTAGAAGTTATGCTAGTAGTCAGGATTCTTCTTGTTATGCAATTTGCTTTTTACTTTTTTGTGGGTGTAGGTCCAGGTCAGCGCCATACACAGATGCTGAGATAAAGGTACTGTCCACTATACAATACTTAAGTAATCATTTTTTCCTTGTGCTCATAATGATGCTTGTTCTTAGGATCCACAAACTTCTCAAAAGATTTCATTTAAAAAAATGTAATGTTTTCAGTTTCAACTAATAGAAGAAAGAATCTATATTTTGAGATCACCATGGATAAGTTTCAAACATCTGTGGAACTGGGTGTCAGATAATGTGATGATTTCATGGCTCCTTGTTTTCTGCCATTCTGTTGATGGACTAACATTGTTGTGTTGGTATATAATATACTATAAATATTTCAGAAAGTTTGAGGAACTATAGTACAGAGCAGTTGCTTTTAAAAGTAAAAACATTAAATTATAGTTTCCATTATTCCATATATCATTATAACAATTTTCTTGCCTTAATTTATGCAGACTGCCTTTAGAACAAAAGCAATGGAATGCCATCCTGATCAAAACCAAGATAATAAAGGTCTATTACTGGTCCATTACTAACCCAAACCTTGGTACCACATATTTCTCTTATTTATCAAGTATCTACATTTATTTCATTCTAAGAGTGGATTATTTTATTTTGATGCAGAGGCTGCCGAAGAGAAATTTAAAGAAGTGATGAAGTCCTATGAAGCCATAAAGCAAGAGAGGAAAAATGGCATGAATTAATTGAAAACAAAAATGATGTTGGAAATGTTCCGTTTAATTAGGCTTGAAGAGGAAAAATTGCATGTATTGATTGAAATACATTTGGAAGAAGTTTTGTATAAGTACGGCTCATGGTTGTCTCTAGCAATAAGAAAAGAAATAAATTGTAAGGAAGAAAAAGGGTTACGATTAGTTAGCTGCTTTAATTTGGTATATAAATTCAAGAAAAGGCGCTAGTATAGAATTACCGAGTCTGTAGTTATGTTGTGATGGCAATCTACATGTTTGTGTGTCATCAAGAGATTGATATTACATTATAGAATTTACCATACTTTTTCTTCCTTTTACGCAGTTTTTTTTTTTAAGATCCCTGAGACTGTGTCATCTATCAATTTAATTCTACTTGTCAAACAGGAGTTAGTTTGTTGCAGATGAGAAGAGAAACAAAGGGCCTAAGGCTGAATAAAGGAATGAAGGGAATTGTATAACATGGGCTTCATTGGAATTTTTGGATATCTTTGTGAGTATGGCTGCGTGGTTTATTCAAACTTCAAAAATAACAGAAAGAAAAATACTACAAGATTACAGTAATATCAGCATCCTCCTGTCAGACTTGCGTGTTCGATTCGAGCATAGCTAAGAGCCTCAGACAAAATATATCATCAGACTTGCGTGTTTTCCCATCCAAAGTTTTCACAACGCAAGCCGTGTGGTGTTCGATGCGGCGTACGACTTGCAACGTAAACGGATTAAAAATATGGCTTCCGTAGAAAAAAGGATCACTTTCTGGCATTAACCCACAATCCCACATGGTGGACCTACCAATTTATACGCGGTGTAGTGCGACGCCGTGCGTGTTGCGAGTTGGGTGTTGATGACATTAGGCAGCAAATTCATGGCTGCAATTGTAGTTTTTTTGCCTAAAAAATTATGACATGTGATTTGGAATATTCATAAAAATTTTTGCATGAAACTTGAAATTTTTTTTTTGAAAAGCTAAATCAAGTTGTATGCGTTTGATCTATGTTGCATGGTCAAAATCGTGTGTCATAAAATTCATATTATTGTTTCAATGATAGTGAATATGGACTCACCAGGCCACCAAATTTGCTACCAAAGGAATGTTATGGATGCCGTTTGATTCTCACACACATTTTCTATTTTTTCTTTTTTTGCAGTTTTCAGATTTTGAAATATAGAATTATTTTTTTACTAAAGACTTTTAAAATTAATTGAACATCACAAAAAAAAAATATAATTTTGTTTGTACTTTTGTGTTGGTTGAACAATTAAAAAAGAAAAAGTATAAGGAACTCAATTCTCAAAAACATCCTCTTCACATTTAAACTAAACAAGCACTCCCTTATATTTTCTAAATAGTTAAAAATACCCCTTCCCTTTAATGTATTCAATAAAAAAACTTTCCCCCCCTTTTTTTTTATTGAGAAACTTAAATATAATCCTTCTTTTATTCAAAATTTTATACAGACTCTCTATTTTTTTTAAAAAAATATTATCATACATCAATTACAGGGACAAAAATTAGTGTCAAACATGGAAAACTGACAACTTTTAATTTGTATTGTACCATCCCGACATATCAAGTAAATATATCTAACTGTTATTCATTTTAATCAAAATTTTTAGTTATTTAATGTTTTTTTAATAAGTAAAACTAATACATAAAAAACTCAATAATTTTAAGAATGTAAGACTATATGTATTGAAGAAGTAGCATGGTGCCTTAATCAAGCAGCTACAGCTCTAATAATGTTATGAACAAAATAATTGATTTATATGATGCTAATAATTGATTTATGTGGCGAACTGCAATTAATAATAGCTTTATTCTTAATGTAAGAGCTAAATATTATTCATTTATGTTAGTTAAACACTAAAATACTAGTAGTAGAGACTATTTTCGAATAAAAAAAATGATTAAGTTTGAAATTTCATAAAAATGAAGGGGTATGTTTATATTTTTTAAAATTTTAATGAAAAAAAATGAACGAAAGTAGATATTTATAACTATTAAGGAAATACAAGGGTTTATTTGTGTAGTTTAAAATGCATGGAGGTATTTCAGACTCGGATGCAAATATAGGGGGGTAATTGTACTTTTTCCTAAAAAAAATATAATCTAAATGTGAATTTTCAATTTCTCAGTTTGCAGTTCCTAAGATATTAAAAAACTACGATTTACGGAATAATTAAAAGAATATTTATAAATTTTTCACTTTGCAGGTTCTTAAAATATTTATAAATTTCATTGACTAATTATTAGAATACCTATTTGATGTCTTCAATGACAAAATATACAATCACAAAATAATTAAAGAATTAAGATAAATGTAGTCAGGTGTGGACCTATGTACGGATAAGCCCAAGCGAATAATCACCATTAATTTTCAAAATCAATAATAATTATATACATTTTCTTTAAAATTTAATAAATTAAGTACAAAATATTAAACACACCTGTACTTAAATAATTAAAAAATCCCCATTATTAAATTTGTATCTAAATTTATCAGACTCTCTCAGCCCGTCCCACTAGACTAGATGCATGCGATCACGTACACCTAATAAACCGTTGACACGTATGTTTGGTATTTCCTCCTCGGGCACATCTTCTTGGCGGTTCTTTGTGGTCGGCGCCCGGCATGGAGAGCGAGCTAGGTGAGCGTCACGCCCTTCAGATTGACGGCATCATTAATTCTCATTCTCAGTTAACAACCATCCATGAAGTTCAGAACTCAGCATTGCTTCCATTGTTGTTGGACTTGGGACCATTTGATTCAACGGCTAGGAAAAATACACCGTACACAGATATTGGTTAGCAGTAGGTGCGGAGTATGGGGGAGGGATTGCCGTTAGCCCTTTCAGAGTCAAAACTACAGCTGCAAAAAGTGTGGCGTGGTGGGTACGCTTCGCAAAGGCTATGGTCATGGTCATGGTCATGGTCACGGTCACGGTCACGTGATGGAGTTATGGATCTCAGTGTCTCTTGTTGGTTCGGACCTTTTACGCGCGTTCTCGTTGCCACGCGGCTTATAGGGTTGTGCCACGTAATAACTGAATTTATTTTATTTTATGCTATCATAAATTTAATATATTTTTTTATGTATTAATTTTAAAATATTTTTGTTATGTAATTACTAATTTAGGGTCCAAGGCCATAACAGTTGCAGTTCAACTGCCGCAATGGAGAAAGTGACTAATTATTATAGAGAACTAACTAAAGACAATAGATATTTTGAAGTGATAAATAAATAATTGACAGAAGGAACTGTATAGTCGAATTACTATTTATGTATACATGCACTTGTTCTTCCGAAACCCAAATCATTTTCAGGGTTGACTCCCGGATACAAGTTTAATTAAGCCGACTAGTAAATTAAACAAAAATGTCATTTTTCTTTTTGATGTAAATTTTTAAAAAAATGTCAAATGGATTAAGGCAATTAAAGGCTGCTTGGAAATCATGTTGAGGAGGAGGTACTGGTGGGCTCAATTATTTGGCATGTATTTGTCTTATTGCAGTAATGGTAAGTAATCGACGTTTCAACTGTAGTCATTTATTTCCGGAAGGATGTACACATCTCATTAATACAAGGACTTATTGGCTTAGTCCCAATCTTTTTTCTTCATGTTTTCTACCACAAAATGATCAAGTATATATAAAAAAGAGATAATATACATATATCATTGATATTATAATCAATATCGACTTTATTATTCAGATTAAATAAATTATTATTCATATTAATAACTTTATTATGTAACTTATTTGTATAGTATTTTTGTTATTCAATATAAGTGAGTTTTTTTTTTATTTATTTTAGTGATATCTAAGTTGAATAATATAAGTATTATAAAAATAAATTGTATAATAACTTATTTTATATAAATAATAAAGTCGGTATCGATTATAGTATCAATGATGGTATCTCCCAAACATTTTCCTATATAAAAATAGAGAAATTGTTAATTAATTCTTGCATCTTTTATATCCAAAAGTGTGGATACTCAGCATTTAAGTTATTCATATCTAAAGTCATAAATATTTATATAACACCCCAACATGCAAAGTGTGTAAATGTTTATACCAATATACAAAGTATTTGTTAGTTTTTATTTTCTTGGTAATCATAAGGAATTTGAAGATATATGTTTTTTTTTTAATAAGTACAAACACAATGCTTAGAATTTAATTTCCTATAGTATAAGGTATGAACGCTTTAAGTAACAAGTATGAACATTTTTATCAACAAATCTATCGTAAAATCTTTAGTGAAATAAAAAAAAAACATTTATCACCCGTCCAAAAGTATATAAGTTGGAAAAGAAATATTCACTTTACTAAATTAATGTTTGTCTCATAACATTTATGTTGTTGGAGACTCTCTCTTTTTATTTTACCACAAGTTCATATAAATATACATTGCACTCACACACAATCCTTCAAAAATTCAAACTAAATCCTCAACACAACAACGGCTCCCTCTCTCTGAGTTTGAAAGTAAACATTAATTATTCTAGGTATCAAAAGTGATAATTCTTCATTTCAGGTGTAAATTAAGTAACCTGATTGATTGCACCTATGAGAACAATTTGGTTCGAAAATCACAATTTTAGATTTTGACGAGACGAGTATGAATTTCATCTATGGTGGATAGCTTAACAAAATAAATTTTATTGCACGATCAAATTCCGTCATCAATGCACGATAAAATTATGTAGTGTGTGTGTATATATATATATTGAGAAGTTGTCGAACCATTGTCAAGTGATCCCTCCTCATAATTAAATACAATAAATTACAAATTCATGGATCAAAAGAGTACTTAAATTGACTAATACTACGAGATTTTAGAGTAAAAGTAAAACTTAACAATTTGAAACTACAGACATTTTAAAACCCATAATCATCAAAAATATGTCCAATCTGATTTTTTCAAAAAACTTAATCATTCAAATCCTCTATGATACAATTTTTTTTTTCCAGAATTCAAACGCCAATGGTCTAAAAATCATTTAGTCAGTTTAGCCGCCAATAAATCACTTTTTCCGAAAGCTAAATGTAATTAGAATGAGCAGAAGTAAATAAAAATTATAATATAGCTGAACTAACAATAACATAGAACATAACCAAAATTTATAATTTTTCCGAGTTTTGCTATTGTGCTTTTATTTATATTTCGGTTGAAATATTAGCTAACTGTTCAAATTTTACTTTTTAAGCTTGAAATATCAATCCAAATAACTCAATAAAATATTTATATCAAAATCTTATAGAGTATCAATTTTTACCATTTTTAGAATCTTTTTACTATTTCTAATGATTTGTAAAATATGACTCTCTATTTGACATACAAATAATAATATTTTTAATATTATTTGAGAGTGATCTTTCAAAAATCATTAAAAATAGTTAAAAATTCTAAAATCTTATAAAATTTTGATACAAATATTTTATTGAGCTACTTGTATTGAAATTCTGAACATAAAAAATTAAAATTAAAATCGTTTTTATTTCGGTCCGAAATACAAATGAAAACACAGTAGCAACGCTCGATTTTTGGCATCTCGGTCAAATTGACCAGTAATTGAGTCACACTTGCACCTAATTTGATTACTACACATTGACCCGGGCAGAAATTTCAGGTTACTATCACATAAAATCATCAGCTATATATACAATTTAGCCAGAAACAGAAATAGATAACAGTACCGATGAAGTCTGAAGATGATGTTATTGTTAATTAGCACTTAATAGTCGCCGCAGAAGCAAAACAATTATTATACAAATTGGGTTATAAATAAAATCCAGGTTGGAGACGAGAGAGACACCGACTCCTCTCCGCACCCGCTCTTTGACCACTTTTGGTGCTGGTGCTGTGTCAACTCTTTTGCTGATGTAAAATGCAGTGGTGTGGAGTCCCATTTAATTTTTCATGTCGGTTCACCTAAGCATTCCACTTCTTTAAGAGAGAGGTATCATAACACTTCTAATTTAATAATAAAAATAATAATCTACTATAAATTTGAAATTTAAATGCATTTTTTTATAAATATTTAAAATTAAGTAGTTTAAACTTTTACTTTTGTCTTAAAAGAGAGAGAGAGAGAGAGATAATAACATAGAAGCTTTTCTTTTCTTTTTGAGATTTCAGAATAGTTATTACTTATTAGTTAATTAGCACATAACAGAAGTTTATTATGATGACGACTGTAGTTGGATCTCATTAAATACAAATATCAGGTTAATGAAAAGATGCGCAATTTGTTGGTACAGAAATAGTAAAACTCAAAGGTAATTTTTAATTTTTATCAAATTGGACCTAGATTTGAAATTCATTGAAAAAAATGATATTTTTATCATGGCATTACTTTTTAGTGCTGAAACCAGTGAAGATGCATGTAGGGATAAAGCAATACACATAATTTGAAAATAAATATAATTTTCATGTCATCAAATATTAATTAAAATTAATATTATCATTAATATTGTGCCATTATAATTTAGTTAAAAATAGTATCTACATCTATTTCATTTTTTTGACATAGATATCATAAGATTTATAATTATGATATTGGATGCAAACACGAAAATGCATTTATATTTTTGATCGGAGATAATGATACGATCAATTTGTTAGTGATATTTTATGGACTAAATCGATATATTTAAAACTTTAAAGAGTAAAATGATAACGAAATGATGCTTTGAGAATCAAATTGATATTTTTGAAACTTTAAATATCAAAACGATGAATAAGTGATACTTGAAGTTATAATTTTACTTTCCAACCTGTTAAAATCCAGATACATGATTTTCACTTATGTTGAAGTTCCTATTTTGGTTTAGGATAGAAAAAGTTGTGTTGTCTTGACATTGTTTTGCAATAAGCAATGATGAGTCTTTATGTTATGACCTATTCATTTAACCAAATACCTAATCGCATTCTGACATAAATGCATAAAGTATCCGAATATTTGTAGCGCACACGGTGTCCCCCAAGAAAATAAATTGAGGTCAATTCATGGACGCAAACAAGGAACATGTTGCCTCTCATTAAAATTTCTTTTGTTGGATTTCATGTCATGATCCTATGGAAACATTAAGATGAATAAAATAAACCAAGATGATATTATTTTAAAACAACTTTATCTAATAGAACTAATCATTTTCCCAATTATGAGAATAGCGACAAAAAATCTTAATTTAAAAGTCAATATTTTAGAATCAAATAACTATTGGACATTTTTATTGTATGACTATCAAGTTGCATATAGTTTCAATAGATTTAAAAAAAAAATACATCGATAGTCTTAAATTTATAACGGTAATTAAAAGTTAAATTCATTCAATGTATGATTAATTATCCATTAGATTTTTATTTTTATTTTATATGCACAATACACATACACACATATATATAGAGACATACTAATATACAAATGTTTATATATTAACTGAAATACAAATGGCTGAATAAATATATTTTATCATGTCTGAAATTTAAATTCAAATCTTTCAATAAATTCTACATATCAAAATTTTGTAGAGTACCAACTTTTACTTTTTTAAGATTTTTTAATATTGAGCCAAAAATCAAAAGAAAAATGAAATATTTGTATAACAATTTAAGTATCATTTAATGTTCCATACAAATTCATTGAAGTTACATAAATTTTGCAAAATCCCTAATTAATGATTTTTTGATGTAATATCAAATGACAATAATATTACATAAAATTTAAAACACAATCAATATATAAATTTATGAATAAGTTTGTAAATGTTTCCTATTTTTAAACTTTTTTTATTTATTTAGAAATTAATTGTCTTGACAAAATAACCCATTGTCATGTAATTCCCCGTATAGAAATTAATTGCTCAATAAAGTATTAACCGACTTGATAAAATTGATCTATTTAGAAATTTTCTATTATTTAATGGTTTGGATTTATTGTTTGAAAATCAATTCATTAGATTTTTGAATTATGTTTACCAAACAATTGTTAGAGTATTGACTATGATCATCTAGTGAATCTTTGATTTAAATTAAAATTATCTTGATTCATATTGTTGGTCTTTTGGAGAAATACAACCTCCTTGATCACCGGATTTCTTAAGGCTTCGCAATGATCTTTCTCTTATCCGATGGAGAGATGAAGAGAATCGACACCGATGATTTTGTTCTCTTTTTAGAAAATCCGAATATTGAGAGAGAGGATATCTGTTGGTTTCTTCTTTTAGAAGATAATCGAGAAAGATGGTTTTGAAATATATAATGGGTGCCAATAACCGAAAGGTTGACAAACCAATAGTTATGTCTTAGCGGATTCATACTAGATCCAATTTCTCTCTTAACGGGTTCACTTTCATAATCATAAAACTGTCTATTAGTTGTATTTTCCAAGAATTAATAACATAATTATATTATTACCAAACTTTATATAATTTAGACCATCATTAAATAATGAAGTTATTAATACAGATTCTCTACATTAAAGGCCTCACTTCTCATGACACATATTAAAATCCGATAAATAATACTTAATTTGATCACTTCATAATAGGTTTAATTAGATATTCGACAGTCTATTATTCAATATATATTTATATTACATATAAGCCCATATATTTTATAATTAATAGAAATTAATTCTAACAATCTCTCACTTGGACTATATGCATATCCAAATAATATATATATTGATAAAACCGAATTGCCTACTCTAATTGTACTATCATAGCCTTTTGTTTCATCAACCAATTTTCTCTGTTAATTATATTCACAAGGACTTAAGTAGTATTCGTCTAATAAAGCGAAACTAAATCAACATAACTGAATGTGTAAACATAACTGAATGATATGAGTCATGAAGGGAATGTATAGTTTGAAAAATTACATGTAATGTAATTCATATGCCTATCTTCAATTTGGTAACCTTATAATAATTTTGATATCAATCACAAATTCAGAATGCAAACTGAAAAATTGAATATCTGAAAACTTTATTACTAAAAACTGCATGATATATACAAAAAGATATCATATAAAACATCAAGCACATACAATCTTTCACTAAACTGTGCGGCCCTTTTTCGCGGCCCACACGCGAGAAATCGGCGTCCTCGCTCACGGGGGAAGAAGGTGCAGGTACATCCCTGCGCGTGTTTGTGCGCTCAAGGACTTATTATTTTAGGTGATTGTTGGAACTTTTATTTTCCGACGGGCGCAAGCCCTCGCCGTTAATTACCCCGGCTCTCGCCTCGGGAACCTCTGATTAATGGGCTAAACTAATTAAAATATATGGATCAGATTTGTGGTTTTATTTTTTCCTTCCAATTTATTATAATACATGCTTAAAATAACCCAAAGTTATAACTTTAGATAATAAGACTAAAGACGTATTATCTAAAGTCAGAGAAACGTATAATTTCTCATAAATCATAGATCGAGGACGTATAATCCTATTGATCTCACGGAGTTCGAATATGAAGCGCACTGCCAAACTCAATACTCAAAGAACCAGAGATGTTTGATCTCTAAAAAGGTTCATGTCAAAGACAAGGACATATAGTCTTAAACAGTCTATTGACCTTCCAAATCCCGAATTTGAAGCGCTATGCCAATTTGAAACCTAGGAAAATTGAAGAATCGGGAACGTATAATTCTTTATTGATTTCCAAAATGAGATACGTTAAACCTGAAGCGCACTGTCAGTTTAACGTTCTCGAAACATGATTTGATATGATTTGATATGTTGGTATGTTTTACCGAGTTTTGGACTTATCTGCATATTTGACATATTTGGCCAGAGATTTGGACATATTTGCATATTTGACATATTTGGTCGGAAATTTGGGCATATTTGTATATTTGACATGTTTGGTCAAATGTTTGTGCATATTTATATATTTGACATGTTTGGTCAGAAATTTGGGCATATTTATATATTTGACATGTTTGGTCAACTGTTTGGGCATATTTGTATATTTGACAAGTTTGGCCAAATATCTGAATATATTTACATATTTGACATGTTTGGTCAAAAGTTTGGTCATATTTGCATACTTGACATGTTTGGTCAATTATTTGGGTATATTTGTATATTTGACATGTTTGGTCAATTATTTGGGTATATTTGTATTTTTGACATATTTGGTCAAATATTTGGGTATATTTGCAAATTTGACATGTTTGGTCAATTATTTGGGTATATTTGTATATTTGACATGTTTGGTCAATTATTTGGGTATATTTGTATTTTTGACATATTTGGTCAAATATTTGGGTATATTTGCATATTTGACATGTTTGGTCAAATGTTTGGTTTTATCAAAATATAACAAATTTTAGTTATTTTAGACATTTTGATTTGTTTTATAACATGATTCAATCATTTTTAGATATTTTGACTTGTTTTTATCAAAATATAACATAATTTAATTGTTTTGAATATTTTTGATTTGTTTTATCAAAGATATTTAATTATTTTGGATGTTTTATTTGTTTTATCAACATATGACATATTTTTAATTATTTTTGAATATTTTGATTTGTTTTATCAAAATATAATTTAATTCAATTATTTTTGAATATTCTGATTTATTTTATCAAAATATAACATAATTTGATCATTTTGAGTATTTTGATTTGTTTTATAAAAAATACAACATAATTTAATTATTTTGAGTATTTTGATTTGTTTTATCAAAAATATGACATAATTTGATTATTTTGAGTATTTTGATTTATTTCATAAGAAATATAATATTTATTCAATTATTTTGAATAGTTTGATTTGTTTTATCAAAAATATAACATAATTTAATTATCTTTGAATAATTTGATTTGTTTTATCAAAATATAATATGTTTCGATTATTTTGAATATTTTGATTATTTATCAACATATAACATGTTTTAATCATTTTTTTTTGAATATTTTTATCAAAAATATTTTATTTAATTATTTTTGAATATTTTGATTTGTTTTATCAAAAATAGAGTTCAATTATTTTTGAGTATTTTCATATGACATAATTTCCATCTATTTTAAATGTTCTATTTGATATTTTGAATTTATTTTATACATATATCATTTGTCTTGAATTTTCTTTATTAATAATAAAAAGAAAATAAAATCGAAATTGGCATTTTTTGGCCTTAAAAAATATTCATAGATAAAGTCATGATTTTTGATATATTTTTCGTAATTTTTGGGCTTGAGAAATCATTTTTATTTGATGTTTAAAGTTTATTTTCAAAACAGATTAATATGGGCCGTTGGATCTCTAGCGCGCATAAAGCCTCCAATGGACTGTTTGAATTTCATCAAGATTCGCACTTTGAGATGCATCAATATTCGTGTTCATTCTCTCCGATAATGATCGAGGCCCTGCCAGCATCGGATCTTTGATCAGAGGGCATGGCTGGCATCGCCGGAGCGTGGGGAGTCCATCGGTGGTGGTCTGGGCGACGGCTGCGGCCTAGATCACCGAAGATGGGGGTAGCCACTTGGTTTCGATTGGGAAGTTGTCTGAGATGAAATTTTGAGGAATTTGAGCTGATTTTTGACAAATTAACTCGAGTCTTTTGTCATATGGCATCGTCAGAACATGTTTAACGAGTTTTTGAGGTTTAATTTGGGTTTAATCCATCAATTTTGCAACTTTAGCCATTTGGTACCAAACTGGTTTCGGGGCCTTGGTACCAAATGGTATTTCATGGCTTTTCTTTACAATTTTCTTTCAATTAAACTCTCAAACAGTGTCGTTTAGTATGTTTGAACATGTTTGGATGATCAATTTCATCAATTTAGATGTGCATTGTCCTTTATGCATATTGGGTCATTTCTGGTTTTATTTTCAGTTTGATTTTCATTTGATTTTATCACATTTTTATCAAATTGCATGTTAGAACATGTTTATCTGGGTCAATTACATGTTTTAGAAATGTTTTATATCAGTTTTGCACATGGATTTCATCTGTACATAGTTAATTTCGTTTTTCTTCTTTTCTGGCATTTATTCCAGAATTGACTCAATTCTGATTTTTATAGATCAAATTTCAGAAATTCATAGAAAATCACAGAAAATACAAAAAATGGAAACAAAGCCAATTTGCACCAAAAAATCATGTATTATAACAAATTAAAATACAATACACATAGAAAACATTGAATTTTGTTTCTCCATGGAATTTTGACAGCATTACAGTTTGCATAAAGCCATTAGTAAGCTTTACATAGCCACTGCACATGTGCACCAGGCTTGAGAGAGAAAGGGGATGAACATGTGCCCATTCCCATGAAACCAGATTGGCATGTACCAATTGGTTGAAGTATACTGTCAAATTCCATGGTGGACTCACCATGTGAGCTCCTGAGACTCATGCTCAGCCACCAATTGAGCTCTGGAAGGAGGGAGGCACATGTGCACCTCCCCAGCCATGGGCTAGCCATCTCACCCAGCAAGGTGAGACTGGCTCCTTGAGCTCAATTGGGACTGAGCCAAGCTCAAGGCTTGGCTCCTCTATCCCTTACCTAGTTATTCAGAGCTTGATCTCTTCTCAGCTAAGCTTTCTTTTTATGGAATTTCAGTGGAGTTGTGATTTTGGCAGGGTTTCAGCTATGTTGCTCTCTCCTTCTGTTTTTTCTTCTTCACTGGGTGTCTATTTATAGCCCAGAGGGCATGGTTTGAGCCTCAGGGCTGAGTCGGCATCATCCCAGCCCTTGGTTTGATCAAATGGCCAGAATTGAGCCAGCCAGGCTTGTGCTGGCCTGTGGCCTGTCCTTGGAAGATTCCTCCAGCTAACTGGTGCTCAGAGCTCTCCATTGAGGTGCCTACACGTGTCCCTGACGCAAGCCTGGGGAGAGAGGAGCCGTTGGCTTTGTCTTCTTCCTTGGGCAAGTGTGTCATGCCTTTCAGGTGTGAGCATATCCCGAATATTCTTTGGCCTTGCTGGCGCTTGACATGTCACCCAAGTGTCACTGAGTGTGTCCAACGTGTCAATTTGGTCGCTTGAGTGTTGAGTTGTGCCTATTGATCACACTCAGATCAGACCCAGGTGCCAAGTGGTGCACCTATCAATTGAGCATTTTTCACCCCAAATTGACATTTCAGGCGGCGTCGTGGAGGTGTCCTGAGGCTTCTCTAGGTGTTGGCTTGGCTTCTCGAGCTCCCAATTGCTCAGTCACCTTCAAGGTCGAGGTACTTTCTCCTTTGATTTTCTCCTTGTTTACTTTACTATTTTCAATGCTGTTTGTGGCATTGAACTCCCCTTAGGGTGTAGATTAAGTCTCTAAAATGGTTTAACACAACTCGAACCATACACCCGAACTCCATTTTCGAAGCTTCAGTTAAGCTCTGGAGCTCGAGGAGGAAGAAAGGAGGAAGAGAGAGAGAAATTCAAAGATTTTCCCTCGCTTGGGTTGGGTGCACGTGAAACGTGCTTTGATCTCAATCCTGTTAGAGGGAGAGAGCGTTTGCACCGCGCTCATCTCTCTTTTCCTTCTTTTCTTTCGCTGGCTGAAGCGTCGCCTGGGCGCTGGGGCCCATTGGCAGCGAAACAAAGGGAGTGGGGCCCGCTTGTCGGATTTAATGAGACTCATCCCTCAGCGAAAAACTGAGGGTGAGTGCATGGTCGCGGTTCACGTGAGCCAAAGCACAAGGTCAGTGAATTGGTTCACGTGTGCTGTGCTCATTCAAACCCCAACAGATACCTTGTGTGTATGACAGGTGGGTCTAGAGGCTTGTTTAATTGTTTGAGACTCCCAACTTGTATCCAGAGTGTTGTGTTTCCTCCAAATTGCACCCAGAACTATCTCTAGTTCTGATTTTGGTATTTTCTTTATTTCTTTTTCCATTTTATTTTATTTTTCATGCAAAAATCCACGAAAAATTTCTGAAAAATCACATAAAATATATTCTATGATTCTGTTATTTTGGGTAATATTTTTGATATTTTTGGGTGTGAAATTAGGCATTAATTTCACTTAAATCATTAATTGTATATGATTAGGCATATTAATCTTATACAATTAATATTTTGACATGATTATTCCAAAGAATCATTTTTTTAATCCAAGGGATAATATTTGGAGCATTTTTCATGAATGAAATTCATGATTTTTTGAATTTGGCATGTTTAATTATATGAAATTGTTTTTTGATTTCATATAATTAGGGTTTTGTGCATAGATTTTTTTTGCACACATGTATATATTTTTTCTTTGAGGGGGGTGTTTGGCATAATTATTTCATGAAATTATTTTTTAATTTCAAGAAATTATTTTGAGATTTAATAAATCATGAGATTGAACATAATGTCATGATTTAATATTTGACATGGCTATTTCATGAAATTGTTTCTTTAATTTCAAAAAATAATTTTCACATATAGTAAATTATGAAATTGAACACAATTTCATAGTTTCAAATCTTTGGTATAAAGATCACATGAAATTATATCATTAATCTCATGCAATTTAATTTGTATATTTTTCTGACAACTTTTAAACAGCAAACATAAACCTGTAAATCCTCTGCTATACAGATACCCATATAAGCAACATGCTCATGAAATTACTTGGTTACTAAACCCTTAGTCTGTGGATCTGCAATCATGAAAGCTGTTTCAATAGGTTTGATACTGATTAGTCCATTCTGAACTTTTTCATTCACAACAAGAAACTTTATATCGATGTGATTTGACTTCGATAAGCTATTGTTGTTGTTTGAATATAGTACTATAGAATTATTGTCACAATATAATTTTAGTAGTACTTGACAGTATCCACTATGTGCAGCCTCGTGATAAAATTTCGCAGCCATATTCCATGATTCGATGCCTCAAAACATGCAATAAACTTTGCTACCATGGTGGATGGGGCAATAAGTGTCGGCTTTGTAATTCTCCAAGATATAGCTCCACCAACTAACATGAAAATATAATCGGATGTAGATTTCATGCTATCTTGACAGCTCGTAAAATCGAATCAATATACCCAATGATCTCAAGCTTGTCTGATCTCTAATAGATGAGCATATGATTCTTCATTTTTTGTAAGTATCGTAGTACCCTTTTGGCTGCTCTTCAATGATCCAGTCTAGGATTATTCAAATATCGGCCCAACATACCCGTAATGTACGCAATATCCGAACGCGTACAGACCTGAGCATACATCAAACTCCCAACTGCAGAAGCATATGAAACTTGCTGCATTTTTTACTTTTCAAGTTCTGCCTTTGGGCATTATTTGAGACTAAATTTGTCTCCTTTTGCAACCGGGGTATTACATGTTTTACAATAATCCATGTCATATCACTTAAGAACTTTGTCAATATATACATATTATGAACGATCTAAAGTATCCTTAATACGATCTCTATGTATTTTTAGACCTAACACATATGATACTTCTTTAAAATCTTTCATTTGAAAATTCTTGAAAAAATTTTCTTAGTAACACGCAATATATTTATATCGTCCGTGGCAAGCAATATGTCATCAATATACAATACTAGAAATATGAATTTACCTCCACTGAATTTGTGATATATACATTCATTCATCAAATTAGCCTCAAAACCAAATGAGATAATCACTTGATGAAATTTAAAGTACCACCGTCTAGACGATTGTTTGAGCCCATAGATGGATTTCTTTAATTTGCAAATCATCTTCTTTGGGTCATCCAACTCAAAATACGGTGGCTGCACCATATAAATTGTTTCGTCAATATCACCATTAAGAAAAGCTATTTTTACATCTATCTAATGTAACTCAAGATCATAATATGCCACTAAAGCCCTAATAACTCTAAAATAATCTTTCATCGATACAGGCGAGAAAGTTTCTGTAAAGTCAATGCCTCCTTTTTGTGTAAAGCCTTTAGCAACAAGTCGTACTTTGTGTCTTTCAATATTAACTTTTGAATCTCGTTTGATTTTAAATATCCAATTGCAACCAACATGTTTCGCACCTTCAGATAATGAGTCGATATCACATACTTTGTTGTCATGCATTGACTTAATTTCATCATTCATAACTTCAATCCATTTCTGTGAATTTTCACTTTTAAATGCTTGACAGGATCATCTTTCATAATGCCAATGTCAAATTCACTTTTTTGAAGATATGCAACATAATTATTAGATATTGCGCTTCTTCTCTCTCTTGTGGATCACCTTAAAGGCACTTATTTTTGAAATTCTTGAGGTGATATAAGTTTCTCTTCAACATCAATATTATCTTGTATTGGATTCTCTTCCATTTCTGGAGGTTCATTCACAGTAGATTTATTTAGTATAGGATCTTGAACCAATGAGTCTCCAGATACTTTTATTACAATTGGTATTGTTGTCGGTGTCCCTTGTATAGTTTAATCATGTTTTTCTTTAAAGACAATTTGATTTGCATTTCCCCCTTAAACCATAACATCCTCAAAAAACTTAACTGTATTTGTCTCGAAAATTGTTCTATTACTGAGATCATAAAATTTATACCCCCGAAACCTATCCGCATATCCGACAAAATATTTCATCCATCTTTTCTCTTATGGTCTGTAAGGCCGAGCTTCAGCCAGATAATCCCATATTTTAAAATATTGGAGACTAGGCTTCCGCCCAGTCCACAACTTATATGGAGTTTTGTTTGTACCTTAGTCATTACCCGATTCAGAATGTATGCTGTTGACTTAAGTGCTTCTCCCCAGAGGTTTAATGGAAGCGAGATATGAGAAATCATACTCTGCACCATCTCCATTAATGTTCGATTACGTTTTTCAGCCACACCGTTCATTACGGGCGAACCCGACATTGTATATTGTGGCACAATTCCACTTTCCTCTATAAAAGGCCTTAGACATTATTCTCTTGAGCCGTCATATCAACCGTAATATTCACCACCATAATCCGATCTAACGCTTTTAATCCTTTTGTTGAGTTGTAACTCAACTTTAGTTTTAAATGATTTAAATATGACCAAAGCTTGAGTCTTTTCTTTAATTAAAAATATATAGTCATATCTAGAATAATCGTCAATAAAACTGATAAAATATACATGTTCGTTCCTATTAGCTGTAGGGAATGGCCCATATACATCCGTATGTATCAGCTGAAGGACGTCTGTCATACGATTAGCCGTATATTTGTGCATGCTTGTTTGTTTACCCTTTAAACACTCAATGCACGGACCAAGATCTGACATGTTTAAGGGTCATAGAATTTCACTAGAATAAGACGTGTAATGCTCTCTTGAGAAATATGACATAAACGCCTGTGTCAAAGTGCAGCTGAATCATGATATGTTAATTTTTGTCTAACACTTCGAGTTTTATTGTTCAAGGTCTAATTATAGGAAGTAATGGTATCTAAATCATACAGATTATCCAAAAGAGATAGAAAACTAAAAACAATCAAATTGGAATTTTGATACAACCAAACTTTCTATATCCAAGTGAACAAGCAAAATCTAATTTGTCTAGTGCACAAATATAAATTAAGTTCCGCTTAAAAGACAATACAACAAAAATACCAAACAAAACAAGATACGAACTAGTTTTCAAAAGTAATATAAATTGCCCTACATCTTCAACTTCTGCCTTGTTGCCATTGCCCATATAGATGTATCTTTCACCATCACTTAGCTTCTAGTAACTTCGGCAACCATACATAGACACAAATATGTGAGTAGTTGCACCCGAACCTATCTACCATGTGTCTATTCAAACTGAAATTGCATTAATTTCTCATAAACAAAAGAAAAATTAATACCTTTCTTAGCATGCCATGCATAATAGTTGATACAATTCTTCTTCACATGCCCTTCAGATCCACAAAAGAAATGATTCTTCTTCTTTTCCTTATTCGACTCCAAGCTGATAATGGATTTTTATCATTAAAGGGCTTTTTTTGCGAACTTCTAGTTGCATCATCTGAATTGGCTTTACGTTTCTGTTTCTCTTTTCCCATAGATGTAAAAGCAATATTTGCTCTTTTCTTCTTGTCCGATTTCAATCTCTCTTCAACCTGAACACAGTGTGAGATGAGTTCATTAACCGTCCATGATTTCTTCTGACAGTTGTAACTTACATTGAACTGTCCAAATGAGGCAGGAAGAGAGTTAAGGGCCAAATAGACTAGTATATCATCCGATATATCTAGCTTATGTCCTTTCAATTTTGAAGCGGTATGCATCATTTCAAGAATGTGCTCCCTAACATAGCTCTTACCATTATACTTAATTGTGCAGAGTTTGTTTAATTGAATACATATTTCAGCCTTCTCATTCTTAACAAATCTCCGTTTAAGTTCCTTAAGATAATCTTTAGCAAGAGTAGAATCAGAAATCGATCTCCTAAAACTTTCAGGAATGGTCTTCTGAATGACACAGAGACACAAGCGATTTGACCTCCTCCATCGTCCATGTGCATTTTGTTCTTTTTCATAACTATTTCATTAGGCACAGGTGATTTGACCTCCTGTAATACTATGTCCAAATCAAGACACCCGAAGATAATCTCTAGATTATCTTTCCAATCCTTGTAATTAGAACCCATCATCATTGAAATGTTATTGATACCGGCAGTAAGATCAGTAATTTTTGCTAAAAAATATTTGTAAAAGAACGAATTAAAAGTCTGAATTATAATAAAAAAATCAAAATAAGGCATATTCCATCAACTAAATATTCTCAAACAATAAGTACTCTTTGGAGTCAATTATTATTCTAAGATAAATAGGTATAGCAATAGAATATAACAGTCCATTTGATATCAATAAGTCAATCTTTCTTTGGGCTGATTAACTAATTACATGAAAAACATAATGACTATTACCTATTCATCACTACAAGTATACACATACAATATTTGATTATTGTCTTTCCTTTGAGCTAACCCAATGACCAAACATCACATGTATATCTTCTATGTATAAATTGACAAATGATCGACATAAGTATGAGAGCTTACTTTGGTAAGATGATATCTTTATCAAAATTTTTTTCAAAATATATCGTATTTGAAGCCTTCATAATGATTCAATATTATCCGAATAAAAATTATATCAAAATTTGACTTAACCGATTTAACCATAATGGACTAATGAAAGACAGAAAATAATACAAAACAATAAATAACATGAGCCCAAATCATAAGTGAGTTAGTATAACCCAAAGCACGATAGTCTCTATTGTAAGAATCCACTCGATAACGGCCTTCATGCATCTTCTATAATATTTTTCATTCTAACTAAATTACTACTCTAATAGTAATAAATGAAAAATTACATTAAAGTCCTAATGATAACGGCTCGCAGACCGCATAAATGATACACATAAGTGATATGCAAATCACCTTTAATTATAAAATTAATTAATTCAACGGGACATCTTAGGCCGCATTTACACACGTCATTTATGAATTCATTATAATTTTTCACACAAAACAACGAGGTCATACTATCTCATATTTCATATCTGTAAAATAAAGTTAGGCGTGCAATACAAAATAGGCTTCCCAACAGCACCCTTGAAAATTTTGTCAACTTAATTTGTGCGGTTACGGATAAAAAAATTCTGAACAATTTTGGTTCGGAAATAACCACATCGAAATACATGTCAGAAATTTATACCTTTGACTTGATCCCGAAATTTTCATAACTGATTAAAAATAGTTCAGAAATTAGTTTGTTAGCCAATTAATTTCTTAAATTTAACATAATTTTCAAATTTGATTGTCAATTTTGAAACGCAGAATTTAAACCCTAACTTAATAATAAACAAAGAATTAATTCCCAAATTGAATAACCAATTAATTGTCAAACTTGATTTTCGAAACCAATTTGCAAAACTTTATTTTGATTTCTGAAACCAAAATTCTAATTAACAAATCTACTAATTTTCGAACTATTTGAAAAACCAGATTTGATTAAATAATTTGAAACCAACAAAACTTTATTTTGATTTCTGAAACCAAAATTCTAATTAACAAATCTACTAATTTCCGAACTATTTGAAAAACCAGATTTTATTAAATAATTTGAAACCAACAAATCAAATTAAAAAACAGATCTTAAAAGCACAAATGTTTGACAAATTTCAGAACCAAAATCAGAATTTAATAGTTCAACTAGAGTTAGCTCTGATACCATTTGTTAGAATATTGAAATTACCTTGATCCATGTTGTCGGTCTTCTAGAGAGACAAACATCGTTGATAACCGGATTCCTTAAGCATTTGCGGTGATCTTTCTCTTATCCGATGGAGAAATGAAGAGAATCAACACCGGCGATTTTTTTCTCTTTTCAGAAAACTCGAATATTGAGAGAGATGATATGTGTTGATTTTTTCATTTAGAAGATAATCGAGAGAGACAGTTCTGAAATATATAATGGATGTCAATAACTGAAAGGTTAGCAAACCAACGGTTATGTCTTAGCGGATCCATACTAGATGCAATTTCTCTCTTAACGGGTTCACTTTCATAATAAAAAAACTGCCTATTAGTTGTATTCTCCAGGGACCAATAATATAATTGTATTATTACCAAACTTTATATAATTTAAATCATCACTAAATCATAAAGTTATTAATACATATTCTACACATTAAATACCTCATTTCTCATTACACATATTAAAACTAAATAAATAATACTTAATTTGATCACTTCATAATGAGTTTAATTAGATATTCGACAGTCTATTATTCAATATATATTTATATTATATATAAGTCCATATATTTTATAATTAATAGAAATTAATTCCAACAACAACTTGATAAACTTAAGTATATAGTAACTTTCCTCTAAAACAAAGTATGCTTAAATAAAAATAAGTCCCATTATTTGGAAATTAAGAATTTTAATTACTATTTCCACAATATTATGCGAAGTGTTGTATTAAATCAATATCGCTTCAATTGAACATTATATAAGTGTTATATATAAATTTTTATTTTCAAGAAGGGAGCTAATATACAGATACGGTTGTTGATACCGTCATCAATATAGACATAATTATACACATTAAATGAGTTATTATGTATGTTACTGATTTTATTATACAAACTTATTTTGTATAGTATTATTATTATACAATTGAATGAGTTACTATGCATATTAATAACTTTATTATGCAAATTTATTTCATACTGTACTGTCATTATACAAGTTAAATGATTTATTATATATATTAATAATATTTAAGTTAAATAATAGAAATATTATACATAATAAAGTCATTGACATTGATATTATTCATTTAATATATATAATAAAATTTGTATCGATGGTGATATCAATAATAGTATCTCCATAATAGTTTTCTTTCAATAAATACCTATAGTGTAATTGATCTGAATCTGTCCCGTTAAATAAGCAAAGAAAATCTTTCTTCCTTATCTGTTCCCTAATCCAATATAGGAGGGCTTCAATTACATAAGATTTTCATGTCATAAAATATTATAATTTTTTCAGTTTATGTTCCAAAAATTTAAATCTAATTATTTTATCTAAATCATTGTTTTTTTATTTTTATAAAAATATGTCAATTTAAAATTTTTAATTTTGGAGTTGATCGTATATTATGTCAAGAGGTAAAAAGGCACACAGCTTGTTAAAGCACGCAAATTTGTTAAATAAAAGAAAATTTTTGTTAGAGAGAGAAGGCACAAAAGTGAAAAAAATAATACACAACTTTCATTGGGCTCGAAAGCACGTTGAAAATCGGATTGCACAATCGGGAAATAGAAAAGAAAACATGTTGGTTATTATTAATATTAATAATAAATATGTAACGATAATCAAAATAAAAATACAATAATAACAATAATGTAATAACATTAATAATAATAGAGGGTATAGATGTCTCCATTTTTTGTGCCTCCATCATGCTTTCACTTTTTAATTTGCTAATAATAAAAACTTTGAAACTAAAATGTTAAAATAAACCCGTTTTATTTTATACAAATCAATAAGTTAAAAAATCAACGTCCAAAAATTATTCACATTAGTACAGTTTTTGTAAGCTCTTGATGTCAAATAAAATAATGCTGAAATGTCATAACTTTTTTCATGTACATAGAGAAAATCATATAGATAACAACTAATGGTTTTTATTTTGACATTTTAATTAGAAATTTAAAAAACAACTAATAGTTTTATTTTGACATTTTAATTAGAAATTTAAAAAATAGAGGCACAAAAAATCAAAGACATTGAAACCCTCCTCGTAATAATAATAATAATAATAATAATAATAATAATAATAATAATAATAATAATAATAATAATAATAATAATAATAATAATAATAATAATAATAATAATAATAATAATAATAATAATAATAATAATAATAATAATAATAATAATAATAATAATAATAATAATAATAATAATAATAATAATAATAATAATAATAATAATAATAATAATAATAATAATAATAATAATAATAATAATAATAATAATAATAATAATAATCCTTTGGGAAGGAAGACTAGACTTTAATAAGGTCAGGGATGGTGGCTCGCTATATCCACACAAACATAGCACTTGTCTACATAATCAACAAGACAATTTCCCACGCACAAATTACTTTCAGGAAAAAGATCTTACAAATTGTATTGCCAAGTTGCCAAGTGTCCGATAGAGACATCACTATAACAAATTAAATGACTCCATTTTCCTGCTTTTTTTTTATTTTTGAAGGAAAATAAAAAGGGAAAGGATCACTTCTCATAATGGATTTTCATATAAATTTGAAAAAAATTTAAACGGAAAATTTTTGTAGAGATATTCTTGAACTTATAGATTGATTGTGTTTCAAATTTCATACAATTTGAATTTCATTTGATAGTTCGTTAAAGATCATTAACGTTTATGTAATTTGTAACGGTTTATATTTAACGGTCTTTATGAAATATGAAATATAACTTAAATCGTATTAAATTTGGAATGCGATTAACTTATAAATTTGAAGAATATGTCTACAATGTTTTTTCTATTTTTAAATTTTTTTTCGAATTTATATGAACTTTCATTATCAAAATTGTTAAAATTGTCGAGTGATCCCTCCCCCAAAGAAAAAAAGCCTAAGAATAAAAAGCTACATAAATATTATTCTAAGTATTTGCAAAAAAATGAAAATGTGTTATTTCACTTCGTTTTGACAAATAACAAGAACAGAAAAAAAAATGCACGAGATGTGCTTATATGAATCAGCTTTTATAAATGTCAGTGGCTTTATTTATGCCCACGAAAATGAAATCAAAATTGAAATAATCTCATACATTATACTAATAAAGTGGTAAAAATTACATACATGATTGTATTGACGGAGTTTGACTAAAATTAATATGAGACTATAAATTTATAATCTTCTTAAAATTATGTTTCAAATTTTTTAAATAGACTAATTACAATATAATTATAGTAAAATATATTAAATCTTTAATATATGTATAATTAATTTTAAAAATTTTAGAGGATTGCAGTCCTTCCCGATCTATACTAAACTCTACCCAATATGATTGATTCTAATTTGTAGTATAAGTAATACAATACTTCATTATTCTAGTCCTCCATTTTTGAACAAAATAAATTAATGTCCCACTTAAATGTGCTCGCAATAATATTCCAAAAATTGAAGAAATTGTGAAATGCCATAATTTATGAAAACTAAGGGTATTTGAACTCTGCACACTACTTCTTCATGCTTTAATTTTTAGATCAAAACGCAGGTTAGATTGGTGCATGCACCTAACTAATTAAGAATGACAATTTTCTTTATGAAATTTAAAAACAGAGGATTTCGGTGTGTCATGATTAATTTTTAACAAGTTGTCATAAATCCTTTTCCATTGGTATTTCAAAACATAAAATTTAAATATCAAGTATATATTAATAATTGAATTTGCTCTTCTTTATAAATAATGCATTGACATAATTAAGAACTTACAAATTTTTTAGGTCACTTGTCATTTTAATTCCTTCGTTCTTCAGTCTCTCTATTTTGCAACATTTATCTTAAAACTTGAAGAATTCTATGTGCACATATTTGCTTGTAAAAAATAACAAAATTATTATTCAGGATTCATTTTTTGACCGGATTAATTAAATCTTACTGACATAACAATCGGCAACATTAGATATCTGGATTAAAATTCATCCTTTAATCTTCTTTTATCCGAATTTAAGTTGCCTCTATTTTTGAATTAAGCATCATTAGTCTTCACTTGCGAATTAAGATAATCGAACATAAATTTGTTAGTCCGGATTAAAATTTAATCTTAATTGTGATGCCAAAACGACACCATAAAAATTAGGAATGTCAATTATTTATCTGGCCCAACCGATCAATCCGTATTCAATACAAAATGATACTAAATAAATTGGTCAATTCGATACAAAATGATACTAAATAAATTGGTCAATTCGATACAAAATGATACTAAATAAATTGGTCAATTCGATACAAAATGATACTAAATAAATTGGTCAGATATGGATCTGAAATTTTTGACTCAACAAAGATCAAGTTGGATCATCGGTTGGCAAGACATACATGTTTGATTCTTGTATAATTGTTTGAATTATTTAAGGAATTATTTTAAAATTATTTAAATGTACTTTTTGGGTTGGAAAGCAAAATATTGTGTTATTAGAGCTTGAACTTGAGATTTTATGCGTTAAAGTTACAATTTTAATTACTAGGCCAAGCTATTTATTTGTTGAAAGAAGAACAATTATTATATTTATTATAGTTCAAAACCTAATCGGATCTTGACCCGTATCGAATCGGGTCTGATTTGAAACACTATAATGATATTAATTCCATCCGATACATGATCCAATCCATTAATACTAGAATTAGGAATGCATAAAAACGGAAACATTTTCAGAGTATGGTGGAAATTTATATATTTTTTATATATTATTTGGGTTGGTGTTCGCTCCAAATTCCACCAAAGTTCAATTGCCATCTAATCTTTTTTTTTCTTGCTCGAATTGAATTATTTTTCATTGCTTTTGTTATTTGTAGTAATTATCCTTACAATACATCCAAATAGTTTTCCAATACTTTTCACATATTTATGTGTATTTATAAATTTAAAAATTGTTCATGTTCTTTTTATTCGCATTCTTTATGTGTATTTTAAAATTCACATTTTTGTCATTTTTTCTTTCAAAAATTCTTTTTTCTTTTTCTTTCTTTCAACAAGACCTCTTCAATTCATCTCAAATTCCTTCATCATTTTTTATCAGAGTTTCACTAAAATAATATTCTTTTTTTTATATATATAACCTCATATGGAAAATGAAAATGAAAATGAAAATGAAAATGGCTGAAATCAACTTGTCATATGAAGACAAACCTATCAACATTCCACAATGGAATGAAAGCACCACCCATATATATCATATTGTGATATCAACATTCCACATACACCTCTTTGCAAAAAAGAAACAAATATTCCTACCAAATTATTTTCTTTTTTAAAAGAACAAAATCTTGAAAAGCAAATTATTTCTTTTGTTAGAGACGGAGCTTCATAGAGACAGAGGAAGATTGCGACCTCTAAAAATTGTAAAATTTAATATATATTTTAGGATCTTTTAACAATTATACTATAGTTTTTGTAAGATTATCATTTCAGCCCCTCCCCCTCCAAAAAATTTAAAAAATGATCAATATCATTTATTGTGATTATCATAAAGAGAATATGTGACTCTGCAAGAACACATTATTTCAGGTATTTCGATAATTTTACTTAATTGATACAATTTGTGATTTAGAGGAAACATATAATTTTTGTACTAGTATTAAGGAGAACAAAGTAGATGCCAATGAGACAAAGCAAGTCGGATTTTGATATGATCAGCTCGTATTTGGATTTATACTTCAAACCACTATAAGGTCATTGAGCGTCTTGAATCAGATCGAATTTTAGGTTATTTGATTTTAGACCATCTCGGATCGAATCGGATGTGGATCAATTTGATCTCAATTTTACTATTCTCGAAACGGATCGGGTCTAGATCAAATTGAATCGGATCAATCAGATCATATTTAGTTTGGCTAGCTTTCTGTCATCGTGTTAATTGAGTTGTCTGATTTTGTGTTATCTTGAGTATTAGGCTGTCACGAATCACATCAGATAATTGGATTCTTGTCTGAATCAGATTAGGTTGTGAAGCTTCTTCGAATCAGATCAAAAATTGTCATCTCATTGAGCCTTTGAATTTGAAAGTCCAAACTCGGAAGAACAGATACATTCACTGTGGTTACAGCCTCTGATTTTCTGTAACACTTAATAGCCCCCGTTGCCACATATAATTCTGTGCATATAGAGGTTAATCCAATCTATTCAGAATTTTGAATTTGTTCTTTCATATTTGCTAAAAACTTGTTTATTTTATAATCAGATCCAACGCATGCTTGGAATTGCAAACCAGCACGCCACATATAAATGTGTTCTTTGTCGGCGCTAATGAATCCTCTCCTCTCCAGTACTAATCTAACAATGGAGATTATATATATACATATATCCAACGACGGAGATCATACTTGTTGTAGTCGATTCATCTCGGCTCTTTGTTTATCATCATCCGATACATAAGCATGGTCACTGAAGAAAAAAACACAAAAAAGATGAAAACAAATTACAAAGACCGTACAATCTTCCATTCTATATAAACCTTGGTTCGAGTCATGGAATCAATACCTAACAAAAGCTTTCATCACCATATCAAAAGCAGCTAGAAAGGAAGAGCTAGCTATTCTCTTTCTCTCTATATATCTCCCTTATATATTTCTCTGCACCTCCTCCTCCCACCTCCTTCTCTCTCTCTCTGTCTCTCTCTCTCTCTCTTCTCACACACACAAGAACAGAGACACACACAACTATAACTTGCATATATAAAAAAGAAGCAAGGAAAATGATGTCAACCAAGGCAGCGCGCAACTCACATGGCCAGGATTCCTCTTACTTTTTAGGATGGCAAGAGTATGAGAAGAACCCCTACCATCCCAACACCAACCCACGTGGCATCATCCAAATGGGCCTTGCTGAAAATCAGGTATTGTTTTTTTCTAAATTCCTTAACATACATACTTTACTATGGTGAACCACCACGAGCAACATGCATGGTGGTCTCACTTGTTATTTATTCTTTTTCATGTCAATTGGTTAGTACAGTCATTCCTGAAAACAAAAATTGTGCTGCATAGTTGAACATATTTCTAAATTTTATTTGTTTTTGGCTGCATGAAGCTATCATTTGATCTGATCGAGTCATGGCTCACGTCTAACCCTGATGTGCTTGGGCTCAAACAAGATGGCACCTCGGTATTTCGTGAGTTAGCTCTGTTCCAAGACTACCATGGCTTGCCAGCTTTCAAAAATGTAACTTTCTGCATCTTATTGTTTTCCTAAAAGACAAATTTCTTATTTCTATTAGTTAATCAATGTGCGCCCTTTGTAAGTCAAATTGCATCGATCCGTAACGAGTTCTGTGCATATATGCATGCAGGCACTTGCTGAGTTCATGGCAGAGCTAAGGGGAAGCAAAGTCCAGTTTGATCCGAGTAATATTGTACTAACTGCTGGTGCAACTTCCGCTAACGAGATCCTTATGTTCTGTTTAGCAAATCCTGGTGATGCTTTTCTTGTTCCGACTCCATATTATCCAGGGTAATTAAGCTACTCTTATATATATATGTGATAACATAAGTGCACACACATACACACATGACCGTAGTTTCATATATTCGATCTTGCATATATGTAAAGTAACCAAGGTACATATGTCCATTCCAAATTGCAGGTTCGACAGAGACCTGAAATGGCGAACAGGAGCAGAGATTGTTCCAATCCATTGCTCAAGCAGAGACAATTTTCAGATAACTAAAGGTGCACTAGAAGAGGCATGCTTAAGGGCCCAGAAGAAGAAATTGCGGGTGAAAGGAGTCTTAGTCACGAACCCATCAAACCCGTTAGGCACCACTTTGACACGTCACGAGCTTGAAATCCTTACGAACTTCATTTGTGCTAAGCGCATTCATCTTATCAGCGACGAGATATACTCTGGGACCAGCTTTGGGACCCCAGAGTTCATTAGCATTGCAGAAGTTATCAGTGGCCGTAAAGATGATGTGGCGGACCGGGTTCATATAGTCTATAGCCTCTCCAAGGACCTCGGTCTGCCAGGTTTCCGTGTTGGCACAATTTATTCATCTAATAAGGCAGTCGTAGCAGCTGCAACAAAGATGTCTAGCTTTGGCCTAATCTCCTCTCAAACACAGTACCTCCTTGCCATGTTGCTTTCAGATAAAGACTTCACTGCAAATTACGTAAAAGAAAATAAGAGAAGGATCAGGATTCGCCATAACCAACTCGTTGATAGGTTAGCAGGTATCGGGATACGTTGCCTGGAGAGCAATGCAGGACTCTTTTGTTGGGTAGACATGAGACATCTCTTAAAACACAACACTTTCCAAGGTGAAATGGAGCTATGGAAGAAGATAGTCTACCATGTCGGCCTAAATGTGTCTCCTGGTTCTTCCTGCCATTGCACGGAGCCCGGATGGTTCCGTGTTTGTTTTGCGAACATATCAACCGACACATTGGATTTGGCAATGCAGAGACTAGCGAGCTTTGTGGAGTCAAACGATCAGGGAGAGGGCCCAAAAAAGAGCAGGGGCCACAAACGGTTGATGAATTGGGTTCGACGGTCATTGCTGGCCGACCATCAAAGCGAAAGATAGAGCCGAGCCGAGCCGAGCAATGACTTTGGCGCCTAGCTCGTGTGAATATATTCTTGCATGGGACTTGTTATTTTCTTCTTTTGTTGCTTTCTGCTGTTTTGGTTTTTACTTGGGAGTACACAGTCCAAGTTATCACAATTTTCACGGTGGAAAATAAATTTAATTAAGTCAGATATCTTTTTTGACAGCGGACTCGAGGAGTCTGTTGTTGATGGAGAAGTGTTACTATATGCTCAAGGTCCTGTTCCAAGTCAACACTACAATTGTGTGCTGTATCTGTAATGCATGTTTAATTACTTTTGTTTGTTTATATATATATCAATTTTAGACTTCTTTATCTTTTTTATTTAGTTGACTAAGATACATTAATTAGCTAATTAATGGTTATACTTAATTAATTCATTATATATGGCAAGCGCTGTAATTCTTCAACATCGACTTCTATAATATTTAATATCGATCTACCAAATTCTGTCGTCCGAATAGATTCTCTATCTGTCGGAGTATATATATCATATTCTATATATGAAACTTCTCAACAAATTTGTTTAATCTCAAGTAAGACAAGGGTTGATATCTAATTAACAAGTTGTTTGACTTCTATTTTTTTTTAATGGTAACAAGTTGTTTGACTTCATATATTGCATCTATACTTAATTGAGTGGAAATAGTTTCCACGATTCAATTTGTTTGATTTCATATTAATTATTAATTATCTTAAACATTGATATATAAAGTAAGTAGGGTCTGTTCATTTTAAGGTGAAAATGGCATCGGATACGATTTTCTCAAAGACAAAATATTACAGTTTACATAATGGTAATTGCTATTTTACCAGGCCAAGAAATGATTTTCTCAAAGACAGATTAATGTTGAAATCAAGTTTTTTAATTTGTGTAATAAAGATTTACACAAGGAAACAGGCATTTAATTGTTGAGTGTATATATAGAAGAAATATTTCCTACGAATTAATTTATATTTTCCATGCTATTTCAATGATCCCAGTAAAATTAATGTGATTAAGCCCTACAAATTTAATCACCCTCCAAACATAACCCCACAAAATATAAAATCATGTGACTTATATATAATTATTAATTAATTAGTTGTGATTTTGTATTATCAAGGAAGTACTTTTGGACTTGGCCCACAAGGTACTATATGCTTCCATTTTTTTAATTATGGCCTAAGAAATTTCTCGCCATCCCCATTTTGTCCCTAGTCTCAACTTGGCATGCACCAATATTTAATAAGCAAATTGGATGTACACATGTAGTTGACCCAATTGAAGAGAAATGGATACATCCATAGATGTATGCATCATTTGTTTGTTCATATATACATCGTTGAACCGTTCGATTAACAGGATAATTGGAATCAACACCAATTAATGCGAGAAAAATACAGTGCAATGATTAAGGAGCTGCACCGAGAAAATTAGAACCCTTCAATAGTGTAATTAAGGTTGGTGGGTCCGGAGGTACACAGTTATTTTTTATACATTTGTTGTTGAGAATTTCGGATTTTTATGTGGTCACCGTTAGTCATGGCTCATATATAAGTGGATAATATTTCTTTCTTTATTCTATTATCTCTTAATAAAAAAGATAAAAAGGAAATGTTGAAATTTTCAAATAATTTTGAAAAGTTGAATGTTTGAAAATGCTAATATATTTACACACATGAACTTAATGTATTACACGATAAAAACTATTGACTCGAGATGTGGTATTAAGAATTTAGAAACCATACGAAACATCTTTACTTATCATTATATAGTACTCCATAATTAATTAATTATGAGGAGGATTTTAATGCGCCTATTTTTAGCATCTACAAATATCACAAAATCTAAATTGAGTTGTTATTTAAGTTAAACAATAAAGTACCACACAAAATTAGTTGAATAATAAAAATGTTACCTAAATAATAACTCATTAATTAAACTAAATAATAATTATAATATTAATGATGATATTCTCCTAATTTTTTTTAGTCAAAATCCTTTAATAATAGTCTCCACATAAGGCGTCTCAATATGTAACTCATTGGTAGTGAATACTTGATTAGCTAGATCAATTTTAAAATTACTAGGAGTATTTTCATCTCACTTACAAAAATATTGTGAACGTTAATGTAATATTTACAATTTCAATTTCAAATATATATAATTTTTTTTATTTCGCAATCTAATATCGTCATTTTTAACTTTAGCTGACCATAAAAGTTCTTACACATTTACAATTTCACAATTTTCCAGATTGGACACAAATTGAATCAAAGATTTTTTGTCATTTCAAGAATCTGTTTTGACCAATTAATGTTGTCAAAATGGAACCATACATCAAGTCAGTAAAACTTCAAGTTGGTGGTTCAATTAATCAAATTGTTGGCTCAACTGTTGTTGAAATATTTCACCTATAGCTAATAATATCCTAAATTTATCTAACTTGGTTGCAAACGTGCAATCTTGTCAAGTAGTAATTGGGGTATCGAATTCACAAGAACAAACTCGTTAAATACTGATTCTTACTAATTCACTAAGCTAGACGAATTAATCTTTGTTAGTTTTTTAAATTAAACCGGATGAAAAGAAAACAAATAATAAAATCCTGTGATTTAATTCAATAACAAAAATCCTAGGGGCTTTAGCTTACTTTCCACTAGATTTTAATTCACTTAGTTCGCGTCTTATAATTTCTAAATATATGCGGGTTAATTTATAGGTTTTGGTTCTATTAATTAGTTGCAATTCACCGTTAAATACATCTCATAAGCAATTCGACATAACAAAAAATATTCATCTAGATCTTTGGTTTCACCGTTAGATAGCTCACCTCTAGCCTAATTTTGTTTTCTTAATCCGAATTCAAACAAGTGATTGATTAGTCATTTACTTAAAATCCTAAGTATACGTATTGCTAAAGTTGGTTAAACAAAGCAATTCATGCATTTAACAATTCGCAAAAAAACAAATCACAATAATCAATTAAAATCAACAAACTAAGTAAAATTAAAGCACTAATTTCGAGTTTTACATGTCATCGCCTCTAGAGAGGGAACTAGCCTATCATAAGGGTACACATCATCTCAAAAGAGTATCTAGAACGATAGATGAGAATTTAAAGGAGAAAGAATAAAAAGATAAAATAAATCAAGAGTAGTCTTTTTTTTTCTTCTTCTCCAAGTCACATATTAAATCTTTTTAAGCAACCTCAAAATCTTTCGAATCTTTATTCAAAATCAGTTCCTAGGTGCGAGACATGAAGGATAATTCTGATATCTAACAATTTGTGTATATTTTTTTTAAGGTGCATCCAATGATTCAAATCACCTTATAATAAATAAAATCTTATTTTATTTTTGTCTTATATCTTTATTAAATAGGGGTATATAGGATACCTGAAAAACTTACAAAAATAGAAAAAAAATTTAGTGTAGAGAAGAATCCAGATCTGAGAAGAAAATGTAATTAATGCGGGCCCACTTAGAGCTAATCACTGGAAATTGATTATAGAAAAGGAAACTCAAGAAATTATATATAATATAGATCATTGATGTCGTGGTGATATTAATGTCCCAATATTATTTTCTTCTCTTCTAATATGCACAAATTATAAATGAAAATTGTTCATGACAATTTCTTGTGCATGAAGCGTTTCCTTTTAAAAATTCATAAAATATGAAAAATTAATTTTCATTGCACATTTATTTTTTTCTAAAAACCTATAAGTTATTTTAATAACATTATGCGTGCATCAGTTATTCTTACAATTTCATGACTACTTCTGAAGGAATCTCTTATTATTCCAAATTCCTGATTCGGATTATTTGAAATAACTTATATATATATATATATATATATATATATATATATAGTGAAGATTTAGATAATCATGTTGATTACCCACTGGATAGAAGTCCATGTCCTTTATTCACAAAATTTTACGTGCTTTATGTAGTACTTGATGTAAAACTCAATCTTACTAAAACAGAATAGACTTGTTGTATATTAGATATACTTCATATTTGTTAAAAATAAGCTTGAGTATGACAAGCACTAATCAGGTCCGTTGTATCAAATATAAGCACTGCGATCTTTTTCCTGTTGTAATTAAGAGGAAATAATATAATTAACTACAAGAGCACAAGCATATGCTAATGGATATCTTGTGGTCAAACTGCTCGTAAAGAAAATAGTAAAACACACATAAATGTATAACAATTAAAATATCCAAATTTATAGTATCTAGGAGTGCAGTGCTTCTTTGTCAAGGTGTTCTTATACTAGTTAAAAAAGAAAGGGGTAAAATCATATACACACTTCAATTCTTCTTTGATTTCATATTTATTGATTTTATATTCACCCATCAACTCTTTAATATATCGTATATTCCTCTTATACTTTTCAAAATTTATCATATTTACCCACAACTTTTTAATATATCTCCTTAAACTCTTCAAAATCTATCATATTTACCCACAACTCTTTAATATATCTTTATCCCCTTAAACTCTTCAAAATATATCATATTTACCCATCTAATTTCTAGACTCAAATTAGAATTCATCAAGTTTATACTTAAATATGAAATATGACCAAGATATATTTTTTAAGTACTTTCTTTGAAATAATTTTCTTTTAGTTTCTCCTTGCAAAAAAAATTCTCTTTCCCAATTAATTCTCATTTCCTACAAAAAAAAATTCTTTTTAAATTGAATCATTTTTCAACAATACTCTTGCTTTGCACATTTTGTTATAAAAAAAATTCTTGAAGCAAAATGTACAAAGCAATAGTACAATTTAATTCTCATTCCCTATTAAAAAAAATTTTCTTTTTGAATTGAATCATTTTCCAATTGCTTATTCTATGGTAAAAAAAAAATTCATCAAGGAAAATGTACAAAATAAGAGTGCAATTTAATTCTCATTCCCTACAATTTTTTTTTTTGAATTGAATCATTTTTCAACTGCATTCTTGCTTTACACATTGTGCTGTAAAAAAAATTTCATGAAGCAAAATGTACAAAGCAATAGTATAATTAGGTGAGAACAATATTTTTTTTTTGCAGGAAGAAACTAAAAAAAAAGAATAACTAAAAAAATATTTCGGTCAAATTTCATATTTAAGTATAAACTTGTTGAATTCTAACTTGAATTTAGGAATTAGATGAGTAAATATGATAGATTAAAGAGTTGTGGGTAAATATAATAAATTTTGAAGAGTATAAGAAGATATATGATATATTAAAGAGTTGTGGGTAAATATAATAAATTTTGAAGAGTATAAGAAGATATATGATATATTAAAGAGTTGACGGGTAAATATAAAATCAAATAAGAGTTGAATGATATATATGATATATATGATATATATGATATTACCTCAAAATGAAAATAGTAAAATACACATCCACAAAACATAATTGAATGTAATTAATATGCAACAGTTTTTATTTTCTTAAAGAATATAAAATAACAAATTTAATTTGTAGCATGCAAATGACTTTAGTTTTCTTGAAAAATCAAAGACCCATAACAAAGATCTATCATAAAGTGTGAGTAAGACAAGCACCAATCAGGTCCGTTGTATCAAATATAAGCACTAAATTTGTTTTCCTGTTACAAGAGGAAAACACGTAATTAACTATGAGAGCACGAGCTAGAGAAACTGCTCATAAAGAAAATAGTAAAACACACGTAAAATAAATAAAATATCCAAATTTATGGTATCTAGGAGTTTAAAGCTTCTTTCTCATGGTGTTGTTACACAGTGCCTGAACCAAAAAATCGAAAGAAAAAAGATCTGAATTAGAAATATAGTATAATTTCAATTTTAAGAAGGGGCTAGAGAGTATAATTTTAATTTAATGGGTGTGGGCCCGGGGAGCTGGGGCCCTCTGCCTCTCGTTAATTCACACTACTGTTCTTACAGTAGTTTAAAAAGAAAACAATGAAACCCACGTCGACAAACACAATTGAATATAATTAATATGTAACAGTTTTTACTTTGTTAAAGAATATAACCTACCGAATTTAGTTTGTACTATGCAAATTACTTCAGTTTTCTTATAAAACCAATGACTAATATCAAAGATGTACCATAAAGTTACATATACACTAATTGTTGGATTTACATCAAAATCACTCTTATGAGAAGAAAATAAAAAAATTATTTTCGTACTTTAAATTTTAAATCTTTCGTCTGCATCTAATATTAAATACAAATATTTTGAAAATATATATTATAAAATTGAAGTTAAAAAATTATGTTAAATAATTTTAAATATCTGAAATATAAATAAGACATACAAATAATAATTATAATTATCACTCCTTAAAAGATAAATTAATTTAATTTTATCGTTTAATAAAATAAACGAACTTTCAAATCTTCTTGATACTAAGCATTGTAAGAGTGGGGCTCGCAATGTTGATGGCTACTGTTTCACTTGTTGTCGTCGTCGTCGTCGTTGTTCTTGTTTATTGTTTTTATGGAAAAAAGATGTGTCAAGCCCATAAGCCATTCTTAACTACTTATTAGTTGGAAACTTCTTAGAAACTTCTATATGATTTTTGCTATTCTACTAACTACCATTGAAGGGTTTTGCTAAGCTGAGTTTATAAATATTTTATTATCTTATTTTTATTTATATATTCAAAATTTTTATATTAAACGGATGATTTATTTATATTTAGTTTATAAATATTTATAATTAGTGTAAAAATATATTTATTATTTTTTTTCTAAGTAATCATAAAAAATTTTAATTAAAAATTTTATTGGATAAGTAAAAATATCAAATAATTTATATGGCATCCGCTTTTGGGATATTATAAACTAATCTATCGAATTTCATGACATGGATTGCTTGTGCAATATCATGTTTTACTTATTTAATTTTCATTACTATTTTTTTATGTTTATTTTGGTGGTTAACAACTTGACAAGACAGCCATGAAGATATTGGACACTCTCAACATGTATTTTAGTGCAAGTGATGCTATTTCCACCAAACGTGTATGATTCTTTTCTTTTCTTTTCTAATCTTTTTTTCTTCATTAATCCACCAAACATGATTATATTCTGCATATTAGACTTGATACAATCCTATTTAGATCCGGAACCATCCGATTTAGCATTGGCGAATATCTTTATCAGAAATGTACTACCTCCTTTGATTGGCTAAAAATTAGGTTTGCATAATTATAGCACCACCGTCCCATTACAATATTGAATCAGCAATTTAGAGATGGAGCTAATGATTTTATGAGAATATTCAATAAATTCTTATGATATATTTAAATCACATATTCATTTTTGTAAAATTACATTAGTAAATTTTAAAATATAATACATGTACGTTATATTTTTCAAATATTTGAAAATTGTCATATTATGACGTATATATCCGGAGGCTGAGAGACATATAACCATGGTTGTTAGTCCAATTTTTTTTTTCAAAATTATACCCTTATTTATATTTTTTTAGAAAAATTATAAATATATATATAAAAGTCAAAATAATTATGAAGTTATATCCCCATCCTACTATATATTCTAGCTTTGTCCCTGTATATATGTTTAGAAAACATCAAACATCATGGATACTTACAAACAACTAAAATTTAAAGAAAGATAGTGAGTTTTCTTTGACCCATATCCATTAAATTTTCTTCTCAAGCATATGGAAGCAGTCACTGTTTTTCAACTGGCCCGTGAAGAAATATAGAAAGGGTGAGAACTTAAATTTAGAAGGAATTTGATCCCTTAATTTTTTATACTGCGTTAAATGAGGATTAATTATACCGTAATATTATACTGTGCAGTGTATTTCAGGATTCATCTCTTCCTCAAGATTTGCAAATGAAATCTTCCTTATTGATGTTCGTGATTGTGTGTTGTTGCACGGCAGAAAATTAAGATCCATTTTAAAAGGACCGGATGAAAGCCGAGTTTCATTTTCTTTTTTAAAATTCGACTACTGATTTTTTATGTCGATTGATTAGATAAAATAATATTGAAAATAACTTAAAGAAAAAAAAATAGATGGACCAAATTGTCCTATTGTAATATAAATACAAATATAAATGTCTAACGTGATATGACATGACACTTTAAGATAATATATTTTTATAAAAAATTACATATACGACGTCTCTACTTTAGACACATCAATTAATAGCTTGACTTAATAATTTTCTCATGTATATATACCTCTATATACGGATGCTGATATAGTGTTTCCGATCTTATCCCTCCACTTCCCTCACTTTTAATGTACACAAACTCCATACAATCAAGCTTATAGAAAGTTGCTTTTATCAATAATTATGAAAACAGTTGAAGAACATTAACATGGCTCTGTGCAGTCCATGTACGAATGGGTTTATAAAAAAGAAAAATTAATAGAGTTACAAATCTTAGAGTAACAAAAAATTATGCCTACCTAGTCCATCAAAAGCCTTGTTTTGTGTATGTGTTTGATAGGAATCGCCTCATTAAAATTTAAAAGCAATGCTTTCAAGAGCTTATAAATTTGAAATCCGAATAATTTTTTTTATAAATATTTAAAATTAAATTATTTTAATCCCCATTTTTATCTATAAAAAACAATACTTACATATATGTGGCAGTAAAAATGAAAATATACTTCATAATTAAAGTGATGTTATAATGGAGACATCAAAAATAGAGATATTTAAATCAACGAGCATACTTTATAATTATTTTAAAAACAAAATATCTCATATTTATTGTCATTATGATTTTCCTAGTATACTTTACAATTATTTTGGATCAAGGAAGTGCACATGCCTCCATCACTTCATCCTATCATGATATTTTTTTTAAAATATTCATAAAAAATCATTCAATATAATTTGAAACCTACAATCTTCAATTTCACAAGGAAATTATTATTCTTGTCATCATCCTATCACAACTTGATCCACTCTTGCTTTTGTACTTATGTCATGCCTTATTTTTTTATATAAATTAAGAAATAAACAAATTTTAATGTTACATCAAATTTAAGGCGTTAGATACCATTTAAATTAAACCAAATATCTGCATGCATTTAAGGTATTGAGATATTTTTATTTCATTTTCATGAGCTTCAACGATTTTGCACATTGATTGATATCCGTCAATATTGTAGATGCAAGATGCTCTTATATTTTCGTGTACATTAATTAGAAATTATACAAATCACAATATTTTTTTAAAAAAATCCTTTAATTACTGTTCTACTTAATTTGTCATTTGATTTAAATTTTCTATATTATTATATCTCTAAAATGTGAAGAACTTCAAGGGTTAAAAATTTTCGAGATATTGAACAATAATCAACTTAAATTATTGTTTCAACATAATTAACGATGCACTATCATTAAAATTAATAAATTAAATTTATGACCTCATAATTGTGGTTCATACAATATGCACTAATAGCTAAATGACAAGTGGAGAGTAATGTCGAATGAATGATAAATACGTCAAATGTCTGCTTCTATTTTCATAGCCTTAGAACGACGTCAAGAAAATAACATTAATGGTGCATCCACTAAATATTAAATTGCGCCAAAATCTCACAATTTAGACCAGATATATAATTTGTTTCCACCTAGCTATAAACAAGGCATTCCTGAGTGCTACATCTGAGGGGGACAAAAGATAAGCAGCCATGTATTTCATCTCAATGCTTGTCGAATGTCATGTTCCATTTTAATTAAGATTTGATTTTGAGCTTGTACAGGAGCTAGCTTTCATTTTTTGTTTTGTTTTGTTAAGACTTCGACAATATATATAGAAGCACAAATCTCAAATCAAGTGAGATAATTCAGAAATGATTGATTGTGTTATCTATATGCACCGTTTGTCAAGTAATCTCTGGATAGAATTGAAGCATGGGACCATCCTTGCCTCTGATTACTACCACCATGTCATTATTAAGCCGATAAGCTTCATATGCATTTATACATACATACATACATATATACATACATACATACATACATACATACATACATACATACATACATACATACATATAGACAAAGAATAAAGCTAATGTGAACTTAAACTCACAAAATATTTTGATGAACTTAACTCAAAAAATGATAGAAACTGCTTCAAATAATAAATTCAAGTAGCTCAACAAATTTTTCATATTAAAATCTTCTAGGATACTGAAATTTTCTATTTTTAGAGTTTTCTAACTATTTTTTCAGAATTTTTGAAAATGATTTAAAAATAATAATAAAATAATGAATGTTTTTACATATGAATAAGTCATTTTCAAAAAAATTTAAAATAAATAGTTAAAAAGACTCTAAAAATAGAAAAAAAAAATAATATCCTATAAGATTTTGAAATGAATAATTTATTAAACAAATTGGATTTGTTGTTTGAAGTCATTTCGATAGTTTTTTTAAGTTAACCTTACTAACGATCTTGGTGAAGTTAAACTCACGCTAATTTTAATATATATATATATATACACATAGTGGGGCACTGTCATAATCTCTTGTTGACTGGTCGCCGTATTCTGGGCCCTACCTGTCCATCGAAACCCTACACACCGCCAAACATTTCAGGACACAAAGTGAGATATTTTGTGCCCAAACAACCGCCAGAAATTTTAATTTAAACAAGAGAACTGTTAAACGAGTTAAAACATTAATTAATTCAAAGATCTTTTAAAGCATAATGTGCAATAGCAGAAATTAATCGACGACATGAAGAAAAAATTATCTGTTTGGAAGGTTCGATTATTATCTTTAGGGAGGAGACTAGCGGTATTGAAATTAATTTTGTGGTTTACCAGCTAGTAAACCACTTTTTTTTTAGTTGCTAATAGTATTCCTTATGAAATCCCCCATAAAAGTTCTTTAACTAATTTTTTATCTTTGGTTAAAAAATGATCTTGCCTGCTTAATAATATATATATATAAGAGACGTTTTGCAGTATTGAATTGACACCCTCATTTTGTCTGCACGTAATCCACGTGTGATCGCAGGCTTAAAAGTCTAATGAGTCCATTTCTCCCGAACAAAGCCTTTCAGAGTCAACCAGATATTTACATTTTACACTCAGATATTTATATGAGTAAATATATATTATATATTTATATCTCACACATATGTATTTATATATTTGAATTGAAATAGATGTTTATATTTTTATATTTTATATTGTTTATATTTTATATTCAATTGTTTATATAAATAAATCACTTATATAACGATACTATTTTTTATTGTGAGATATCACTAGGCTGCTTTTATCTGGGTGGTCTAGAGTGAAACAAATGTATACATTTTTTTCAGTTGGTGTATGGTTGTGTTGCGAATACACTATTGTTTTTAGTATTAAATTTGTTTACGTTATGGAGAGATGTCTCAAGTCACTTAAAATATCTGTGTAAATTTGATGTAACATATATCTAAGATGAGGTCAGAATTGCCGTGGATGAGGATGAAAGATTAATAGTACTTTGTTTTATGATTTGTTAATTGTAATATTTTATACTAAACTAAGCTATGGGACCCTAGCTAGGGGATATTAGTATCGTTATGAGGAAATGAACTTTGTAATTTGGCAACGAAATAGCTCATAAATATGCATAGTCAAATCTCACTACAATAGAAAGGGGATTTGGCAAGACCTTCAACTTTTACATAAAATTTATATAAATCTAGCTAAATTTCTTATCATGATTCTCTCAACTCTTGCTATATCTAATGTAGTAAGGTGCTATAACAAGATCAATATCTTCTCTTGATAAAGACTTAAGTTGTTCTTGAAAATTAGAAAGACATTTTTTGTTTATCTACTCCAAAACCAAGTGTTTTTGCTATTCTACCATACATAAAGTAGATCAAATGGTAAAAAAAATATTTACCTATTAATGTGATAATGATCTTGCAACATCTAATGACTTCACTAGCAGCATCACCATTGTTTTGCAATCCGGTTAATTTTCATATTAGCACAAAAATAAAAATATACAAAATTGATAATTATATTTAAATTAATTTAAAACTAATTTAATTATACCATTCAAACGTTTTACAAAATATCCCTAAATTATATTTAACAAAAGAGACAATGCAATACATATTTTTCATCTATACTATATAGTACTCATAAACTATTATTTATTCGGAAGCTTCTATGTTGATGCGTCTCTTCATCTTCAACAAATGCATCTTCGATGTCCAATCTAATTCAATTTTGACGCTAATTCAAGCTTTCTACGTTATCTTCTAACAAGACTGCATGGTACAACTCAACTTCAACATCTTCTAACACATCTCCATCACCCATATCGTAAATATCTGAAGTTATTTTATCTAATAAAGAAACATAAATAAATAAAGCTGAACAAACAATATTACTCCTAGATCAAACAAAATTATTGCTATAGATCCAGTTTGTATGAGGCAAGAACTCATATTTGAAAATGGTTATAGAACGTCTACTAATAACATAATTTTTTTAAATGGTTTTTGCTTCCTTGGCAGTATTTTGGGAGAGAGAGGGGAGGACGGCGTACGGTGGCTAAAGAAAGGAAAAAGGGGGTGAAAACTAGGGTTGTGTTAAGCAGACCAAATTGGATGGTCTTGATGAAGTGACGTCTCAAGAATACTAGATCCAACGGTTCAGTTTCAACCATGTGGATGTATAAATATATATTATACATTTTTTCTATACTAATCATAAGATGATACTTTAACTTTGGATAAACATAAATGTATCCATTTATTTAAAAGGGTTACTTGCTATCTCTAAATTAAATATAACTTGCTAACATTTTTTTTATAAATTAATTGATTTTTTATTGAGAACCAACTTCTTTTTCTTAGCTCATATTTTAGAAATAAATAATTGCATTATTTTGTATGAAATAAATTATTATACATAGTATTTTGGCTGTTTTTCTAATGCAACATGTACATGAATTAATAAACATAATTTAGAATTTAAAGTGATTACATATTATTTGGATAGAGAAACCGGCTGGCTTGAGAAATAAATAGTTTCATTTGTTTACATGAAAAAAAATTATATATATATATATATATATATATATATATAGTGTCATTAGTGGACCAAAAAACTCATTACGGAAATTTTATTTTAATTCAAATAATCAGTTTAGAAATATATAAACATACTCAATGAACAATTAAAAGATGAGCAATTAAAACTGTAATTTTAATTTGTCCATGATATCATATAATTATACATTTTAATGCAAAATATCCGAAAAAACATTTGTCCAAAAAAGTATTATTAGAGAAACAATTGTGAATTAAAAGGAAAGAAGGGCTCTTCTACTTTTCAACTTAGCCAAATCTTATTATTATAAAAAAAAAAGGTGGGAGGAGAGATCACTTGACAATGGTTATTTTGATAATCTTGATAATGAGATTTAAAAAAATTCAAATAAAATTTAAAAAATAGAAAAAATTTATAGACACAATCAATTTATAAGTTCAAAAATATATTTATAATTTTTTTTAATTTTTTTCGAACTTTTTTGAAAATTTCAAAATAACTATTTTCAAGTAATTATGTCCCTAAAAAAGTAGTTTATACGTATTTACATCATCAAATGTGATGTGATATTTTGTGTATTTTCTTTCTCGATCGATGTAAACAATCAAATAATTGTTTCAGAAGTCATCTTCCAATTTATTACTTATCCTAGACTTTGACAAATTAAATAATTATCCAATTTAACTTAAAACATTAAAAAAATTATTAACAAAATATTATTAAATAACTATGTATATAGATTACTTATGAAAAAAAATATATATATACAGAAAGTTAAGAAAAATTGAGCTATGTAAACCTTGTTAACATGCTCATGGAAAATAACTACAACAAGAATACATTTAATTAAGTGAAATAATGAATGATGACTCAAATAAAACAATATATGATATTATAAATTTAATAAATAGCAAATAGAATAATGTCAAATAAATGGGGGGATTTTTTATTAATAATTAAAAAAATGAGAAACTGCTAGGAAACATTAATTATTTGTAATTTTTATCAGTCCAGACAAAATAATAACAGTTAGCATATAGTTTATCATTTTAATTAGATCAATTTATATTTGTAGATACAATCAATGGGAGAACGCTCATTATAAAAACAATTGGATTAAGGTACCAATACCCACAACTTTTCAAAAGGTAAATTGTAGTGCATTATTTGAGCCGTATTTTTTTTAACTAAGAAAATAATTATTTAAAATTAAATATATAGGAAAATAGGAAGGTAATTTAGAGATTTGGGAAGGACGGGGTAGAAATAACCGTCCGATAGCGTTGAGTGGATGGGTGGACGGGCCTCAAATCAACGGCCTTGGGACGAGCCTCAAAGCCACGGCCCAGTGCTTTGGCAGATTCCTCGCGTCCCTGGGCCAAGCTCCAATGTTGCGTCCTTGGGCCGAGCTCCAAAAGCTCGTCCTTGGGCCGAGCTCCAAAAGCCCGTCCCTGGGCCAAGGTCCAAAAGCGCGTCCCAAGCGCAGTTTCGGCCATCCCCGCGATTTGGGCCGCGATTTGCCGGCCCGTCCGATGCAGCTGATTTACAGGCCCAACTCGTCCCAGGTTCGGATTTTTTCGTCCCAAAATAATTAAGCTCAGGGACGTGTTACTGTTAACCGTCCCCCCTTCAGATTACGAAACCGAATTCCGACCCGAGTTTAATTATTTCGGACGAATTTTCTCAGTCCGCCCCTACTTTTCAGAACCAATATAAATACCCAAAGAGACGCAGCGACCTATACACAAAAATTCTGGGGTGACATTAAAAAATTCTATTGTAGCATTATCGGAAATGAGCTGAATCTGTTGGTAAACAAGATCTTATTAATTGGTTAGTTTTTTTTTGTATTTTAATTATTTGCCTTATATTTTCATTTTGAAAATGTATTTTATATATAATATATACTTTTATACATACAGAAAAAATAATTTGTGTAAAAATTTGCAGATAAATTAAAAATGCCACCTGTAAGTGTTTATTTTGGGGGTGAGATATTTTATGGCCGATTTGGAGCCGAGTACACCATCGCTCCCCGATTAACATTCTCTGTGAATGAATCTACTACCTTTGAAAATATATTGAATGAAATATATACCGGATTACGGGTATCGAAGAGGCAGTACTCTCTCGAGATTTATGATAAAGTAAATAGCGGAGCAAGTGGATGTTGGTGGTTCACCATACTATCAGTTAATGATGAGATATCATGGAAAACCTTTTATGAATTAGTAACTTCCCAAATGGCATTGATTGAACTGTACATAAATCTGAAATCTGTGTTGAACTTTTGGAATGAGGAACCATTTTCGAATAATTTACCTGTTAGTAGCTCCTTCGATCATGCCGGACCTTCATCCACCATAACGAATGTTAATTCGTCTATAGAGCTCGAGGAAGAAGAAGAAGACGAAAAAGATTCTGATGATGATTCCGATTATCAGATTGGGTCCGATGTGCGTGAAGAGTCTGATTCTGATGATAAGGATGACGATGACGATGAGGAGGAGGTACGTGCGGATATGTATTTATTACAACGTAGAAAAAAAAATAACCCATTTATTAATAGAGGTATAGAACATCCAATTAGTATGGTAAATGATGTGTCAGGTTTTGCACGTGCCGATGTTGATTTCATCGGTGCACGTGCATGATTGGAAGGTCCCCTCGTGGAGAAAAAAATATTTCTCTCAAAACAACACCTTATCCTTGCAGTCCAAAGATTTCATATTGAAAAAAATAGGGAAATAGTCGTAACCGATAGTAGCACGAAAAAATATAAAGTGAAATGTAAAGATTCAAATTGTAACTGGAGTTTATATGCAACACCAACAAAAGTGGGTGATGCATGGGCTATTAAAACATGTCAATTTTTACACTCCTGTACCACCACAGCAGCTAGAGTTGACCATGCTCAGCTCACATCTCGGATGATAGCTGACATTATTAAAGACGAATTAAAAGATGATTTAGGAATGTCAGTTAAAACTGTCCGTGGATTGGTGAGAAAAGTATTCCCAGGAATCAATCCCAAGTATAACAAGTTGTGGCGAGGAAGAGAGCTCGCGATGGCACAGTTATTCGGGTCATGGAATGGCTCGTACGCACTTTTACCTCGATTATTTAATGCTATACGTACGTCTAATCCGGGTACGAAAACAGAGTTACAATCTAATCCCACGGCAGATCCTGCTGTGCGTCAATTCACACGATGTGCTTGGGCATTTGGCCCGTGTATTGAAGCATTTCGATTCTTACGTCCTGTTATAAGTATAGATGTTTCTTTTCTACACGGACAGTACAGTGGGAGGTTACTGGTAGTTGTCGCTTATGATGCTGAAAATCATCTGTTCCCACTTGCATTCGGACTCGTTGAAAAAGAAAATGGTGACAATTGGGGATGGTTTATGAGATGGTTGCGACGTGAGGTTGTCGGAGATAGACGACTATGTGTTATTTCTGATCGTCATGCAGGCATTAAACATGTATTTCATAATCCTCAATTTGGGTGGCACGAAGAGCAAAACCAAGTCGTCCATCGTTTATGTGCACAACATATCGCTGAAAATTTATTAAAAGTATGTAGAAATCAAAATGCAACCGATAATTTTAAAGCAACATGCAGGAAGCACAGTCTGCGTGAGTTCAAACAAGGCATGAATGAGATAAAAAATTGGAGTCAGGGGGCGGAGGAATATTTAAAACATGTCGGTAAACTAGATGAAACAGACAAAGAAACAGAATGGTGCCCTCAAAAATGGTCTCAATGCTATGATGGAGGATATCGTTGGGGCATAATGACAAGTAACGGTGCAGAGTCACTTAATCGGATGTTCAAAGTATGTCGGGGCCTTCCGGTGTGTGTTATTGTCGAAACGACCTACTATAAGTGCGTTGCTTGGTTTGCTAAAAGAAGAATAGAAGTAGTAGAGTTGGCGCGTAAAGGTCAGTTATTCTCTAATATGGTTACTGCCAAACTTGAGGAAGGAGTGATACAAACACAAAATCTTGAAGTCACCAAATTCGATGTGGTCAGAGGTCAATATGAGATTATCGCTAAAGGCGAACGAATCACGCCAAATGGTAGGGAAGACAGAAGCTACAGAGTTGATCTAGTGGAAGGAAGGAAACCCAAATGTAAGTGTCGTAAACCGGATAATACATTCATTGCATGTTATCACATCTTGAAAGTATGTGCGGTGCGTGGTTATAATCCGAATGAGTACACTCATCGGTTTTATAGCACCGAAGCGCTGGTGAACACATGGCAAGGTCAGTTCGAAATTTTTGGGAAGGAAGAAGACTGGCCAGAATATGACGGCGAGACAATTATTCCTAATAAAAAGTTAGTGCAGAGAGGTAGAAGGAAACACACACGTATTCCCATGATGATGGATCGCATGGAAGGTAGGAGAGATCCTCCGCCTTGCGAGAGTTGTGGCTCGATCAACCATGGAACAACTCACTGTACACAACGAAACACACAACCAGGTTTTTATTCAATTTGTTAGTTAAATTTTATAACAATTTTTATACAATACATACTAATATGGATCAAAATGTTATATTTTTGTAGGTTCGAACGTGGATGGTACCTCACGATTGCGAAGGTTACTGGCTCGTGCTCGGAGGAGTATTTCTTAAGCATTTGATGATGTATTTATTAAAATAATTCAAATTTTAAATTATGATTACGTATTTGTTAATGTTTTATTATGTATTTTTTAATTTATGTACTTGCTACGGTTGTACTTTTGTACTTGATTTATTAGGTATTTATAAAGTGCCATAAAATATAAAGGTAAGCCATAATCGAAAGTGCTCAAAATAAATAAAAGTACAAAATATTTAAGAGCTGGTAAGTAACGTCATCTAATACAACACAAAATAAATCTAAGAGCTGCTTGGTGTATATTTCGATGCTGCCCGCTTTCTTCGAAGTCCTCGCCCCATCGGAATTGTATCTTCTTGATCCCCAGATGATCGCGACACATCATCTTCGGCTGGGACATTCTGCAAATTAAAAAATATATTTATTAAATGGTAATAATATAATATTATTGATTCCAAAATATATGCACATAAAAATACCAACGAATGTGACGGAACTTCAGCCGTGCATGCATATGAGCTACCAGGGGGAACCTGCGGTGCAGCCGTAGGAGGCTCTGATGTCGGATCTGCAAGAAGGCTCTGGAATCCAAACCATGTTTGCGGCGCCTCTGTCATAGGAGGTGCTTGTGCCTGTGTCTGCGGGATCTGTGACACGGGCGGCACCTGCCACGTCGGATATGCCTGTGATATCTGTGGCTGTGTCGACGGCATTTGTGGCATGTGGGGGATATGCTGCCACGTTGGAGGTGCTTGCACCAAGGGGACCGGCGGCACCTGCCATGTCGGATATGCTTGTGATGGAGGAACAGGATGTGTAGGACCCCAGCCGTATGTCTGTGACTGCGGAAACCCATAACAAGGCTGTGTCGATAGTCCCGAAGATGGATATGGATAATACGGCAACCCCTGAGGTGGATGTGGATACGGATACGAATATGGATAATGCATCGACCCCTGAGGTGATCATGATGCCTGTGTGGTCTCTGGCTGTAGTTGTCTTAAGATATCATCAATTCCGAACTGTATCGGAGTATCCGAGACTTCATGTGCAACAGCAGAAGGTCCAGCGTTTGAAGGCTCGTCATCCTCATCTGGAATAGCATCAATATTGGTAGGAAGACCGGCCTCTGATAACACACGATCCATCTCATGCGCCTGATCGGCATCCTGTAGCATACAGTGTAAGCTCTTTTAAAGAACTTTACTGATGGCTTTTGTGCCGCGCTTATACAGTTTCTTAATAACATGTTCAGCTTGTTGTAACGCTCTGATGCCCTAAAAAACAATAAAAATATACAAATTAAGGTGATCCAAGTTAATTTAAATAAAATATGTTAACTTTAAATAATTTAAACATACCATGCGGCGCAATCTCGGTCCACTAGGAACATAGCCGAGGACCTCTACAGAATCTCGTGGTGGAGGTAAAGGCCTGTCCAGTCCAGCCTCCAAATGACCTCTAATATAGATCGAATACATCCCATGTTGCTGATACCACTGACGATACTCCATCAGACGTGACAAATCATATGGCCGCGTCTCATCAATGAAATGTATCCGAGACCACATACTCACATACTGTCGATGGTGATGAGCCCAATCCGATGAAGTACGCGATGTATGGGCAACTCGATCTAGATCTCGAAGATCAGTCCAATGATGTGGGTCAGCTGGTGGTATGGTCTGATATAATCCAAACTGACGCATGACTCTCTCCGGATAATGCCACGAAACAACCCAAAAATGTATCAACGGTATCCGAGCTAACCAGTACTGCCGCTCTCGGTGCACACGATCGGGAAGCAGATCAAAATACCGTTTATACGGCTCCCAATTGACATGCTCATCAACTAAACTCTCGAACTGATTGCGATAATATGTCAGTGAGGCTCGGGCCGGACAAAAGGCATAAGTATGTGGAGTGACCCACCGCACCGCGTAGCATGGTCTCAACTCGGGATCCTCGCCGCCGAAGGGAGGATCTGTACCTCGACAACGGGGTCGCGCAATATTGAAATACGTCCAAGACCACTGCTGGAGCAGTAAAACTGGCCCACCGATTGTTTTCGTCCGCGATAACGAGGCTGTACAAAGATGTCGGTACATAACAGCTAGTACACCTACACAGTAATAATTTTATTTAATAATTACAAAAAAGAACTACAAAAAAAATTATTAATGTTCATATAAGTACATATTCAAATACCTGCACCCCAATTGTAGGTCAGTGGATTCTGCAAATCGGTCAGAAACTGCAAATACATCACCGGTACACTATCCCCAGACGAGTCGGGAAAAAATGTCGATCCGAATAAATCAAGTAAAAATGCTCGAGTGTACCTATCCACCTGCTCCTGGGTTGGGTTATCAGGCATCTAACCAAATGTCTCCCTTAGCCATCTCAAGTTAATTTGATATTTCGAGTAAGATACAGTCCCCTCTTCATCGTCTCCGCTCTTTCTCTTCTTTTTCTTCCATGCTTGTAACGGGACATGTCCGAGACAGTCATCCACCAACTGCATGTTCCCCAGTTCACTATGTCCAATCAGAGGGAGAGACCGCATATCGGCAACCCCCATAAGCAACTGACATCTTGTAGTGTAATGGTAACTTCACCGACCGGTAAGTGAAAAGTGTGCGTCTCTGGGCGCCACCGCTCTGCAAGTGCGGTGACTAATCTCGGATCAACCTGCATCTGAAACAACTGGGTAATCTGATACATCCCTAACTTCCTAAGTGCCGGCTCACAACGCTCATGATAAAGAATGTGAGGACGGTGTGCACGTGAGTTTAAAACTGCTTCGGGCTAAAAATAAATTAAATAAAAGTTAAACTATAAAACAACAATTATATCACTCAACTATGGTATTTTATCGAATAAAAACATATGATATATTTTCGACTCACCTCCTCGTGTATGTCAAATATTCTATGATTGCACATAGGCATGGCCAGTAAGGCAGTGAGAGGTCGTCTAAGGGCCTCATCAGCTTCGCTAGTATCAACCTCCCGCTGAGATCGGGCACTGCTGCTACTACCGACTTCTTGTATGTTCGCCATTATTTTAATTTTCTAAATAATTTAAAATTCGACATTACTTATCTATTTTAGTTACAAACTTACACAAGACATACAGAAAATTCAGATAAAGTATACAAAATTTTATAATCTCTACAAAAATATACAGCAAATGAAATTTATAAAATTCTAACTAATTAATCTTTATATAAATAATTACGGTCATCTCTTTCAAGCAAAAGTATAAGAAGTAATAATTGATATATTAAAACAGTTAATGAAAATTAAACTCACATATACGCCAAAATAAGTATATATCATAAAAATAATTCACAATTTATCCAAAGTGCCGATATCACAAAATAATACTAATAGTAATGGTATATATTCTTAATTTCTAAAATTTAAAAATGATATGTTTTCCGATTTTAAAAAGTTTCATTTTTGTATATTTCATTATGACATAATAAGCATGCATAATTTATAAAGACATTGAAAATATTCCTAAATGTCCAATATGTTCATACATTAAACAAATTGTAAATGTAAATTGTAAACAACCCAAAAAATCTATCGTACAATTATATAATATTAATAATTGATACCAATAATTCCGATTCGTTCATCATTGAAACAAATATACAATGTGAATATATTTTTAGTTCATCATTAAATTGCAATATAAATATTTTTTCCCCGAACTACATAAAAAAAATTGAATAGATTTGTCATTCTATCTATATTTTGAAATTTTCAGAAATTAATAATAATATATATTATTAATTTCTAAACTTTGAAAATTCTATTTTTCCAATATTAAGAACTTTCATTATTTTATATTTTACGAATATTTATTAAGCATGCATAATTTTCTAAATATTCTTAAATGTGCAACATAAACTAAATAAAAATATTATTGCTACTAATTTTTTAACTAAATATTATTGCTAATTGTTTATGCAAAAAAAAAATTTAATTTGTACTAAATCACAAATTCTATAAATCATACTTTAATTATTTCTACTAAATTATAATTTACCTGGTAATGTCAGAGGGAAGACGGAGAGGTGGCCGAGAGTGATCGACGGCGGCTCGACGGGGTGCCGACAGTGTTGCCACCTTGGAGGCAGAAGGCAGGAGGATGGTTGGTGGAGGAAGAAGGGTGGGCTGTGGGGGAGGGAATGTGGGGGAGGAGTGACTGGGCTTCAGGGTGGGGGGAGAAATAGGCCCAGGGGACGGGGTATCCCCCACCGCCCCAAGTCACGGGTCTGCTGGGACGGACTTCCCAACACCGCCCCCACTCACGGGTCTTGGCTTGGCCTGGCCTGCACTGATTCCGTGGCCTGCACGGATTTCGACGCGTCACGGGCGTAGTCACGGGCTGGGACGGTTCGGCCCAGTTCGGACGCGACTCCTTTCCGCGGCCCAAGCTCTGGGACGAGCTTCACAGCCTCGTCCACTGGCATTTGCATCCGTTGGGCCTTCTCCAAGGACGTGGCTTTGAGGCCCGTCCAGCCCACAATTGGACGGTTATTTCTACCCCGTCCTTCCCAAATATCAAAATTACATTTTTATTTTCCTATATATTTAATTTTTAATAATGAATTTCTTAGTTAAAAAAAATTTGGTTATTTGAGAGCAACCGAGGAGGTGGTAGACTTGTCTCTTGGGATAAAAGATGGACTTAGTTGAGAAATTACTGAATAGTCTTCAGACTTAATATGGTATGTTTACTTAAACAAGGATACAATAGTAATTTAATTTAGTGCTGTTAAATTTTTGCAAAAACAAAAGAGGACAACCAAAATGTTATGGAAAAATATGGAGGAAAAAATGTGCCATTGAGCAAAATTTTTGGAGAGAATATTAGAGTGTCCTTTATTCATGCTACACACAAGTTGGTCTTGCAATTTAGTCTTGCAAGCTAACTTTAAGTGAAAATAGAAGATAAATTTTAGAAGTTGTATCATTCTTGCTATATGAGAGTTGGTCTTGTACAGTTGTATTGCAAAGATATAGAAATAGCAAGATCAAATAGAATCTCCAGCAGAGTTTCTTTTGCTATAATTCTGTTTTGTTTTAGTGTTTTTATATAATTTTTTAAATTTGGAGGAATTAGATGTCAACTGAAGTTTAGCGTGGCCTCTTAAGATTTATCTTAAATATAAATTATTTTTATGGATCTTTTAAAATAATAAAATTTTGATTAAAGACATATTTGAGGAAAAAGGGATGGCAGGGGCCGAGGTCATGTTGTGTATTTTGTGGTTTACCATTTAAAAATAGTAATCATTTTTTTTTTTGGAAGGCTGATATTATAGTGTTCCATGTGAAATTTCCCACAAAATTCTTCTAACTTTTTATTTTTGACAAAAAAAAAATTATCATGACTGTTTAGAATGGATAAGAGATGTTCGACAATATTGAATTGACGCCCGTGTTCTGCCAATGCACAACCCATGTGTGCCCACGTACTCAAAGAGTCCAATTCTCCTCCAACAAAACATTCTAGAGTCAATCAGATGTTTATATTTTATACTCGGGTGTTTATATAAATAAATTAAGTGTTTATATCTCACACATAGATATTTATATATTTGAATTGAAACGTATGTTTATAGAAATGAATCAGGTGTTTATATATTAGATTCAAATGTTTATACTGCCAAGAAGAAAATTAACAAAAAGGAAAGTGACACGACAGCAAAATGAATATGAAGAGAGAAACTGTTAAGAAGGAAAATGACAAAAAAAAAGTGATAAGAGAGCAAAATTAATCTGGAGAGAGATTAACTATCAAGAAAAAAAAAGTGATAAAAATTTAATAAAGTCACATGGACTAAATACAGAAATTAGATTAAAAATCTAGGGGATAAATTAAAGAAGCCTCAGAAAAATAGATACTTTTTATTTATTTTTTTCATTGCACCTTCATTTATTTTCTTGTGGGGACCTATTGGTAATACTAAGGACTTGGTGGCACTAAACTCATATTTTCAGAGACTTTAGGAATATTGTAATCATCAAACTAACGATATTAGACCTTGTTGTGAGACATTATTGGGTTATTTTCTGGAGTCAAAGAAACATACGCATTTTTTTTAGTTGGTATATGGTTGTGTGTTGCAAAATACATGATTTGTTTCAATATTGAATTTGTTTAAATTATGAGCAGATGTCTTAAGTCACTTAGAATATCTGTCTAAATCTGATGTAACACATATTTAAGATGAGGTTAGGAGTGCCGTGGATGAAGACGAAAGATTAATAGTGTTTTGTTTTATGATTTGTTAATTATAATATTTTATATTAAACTAAGCTATGGATATTTTGTGGAAATGGAACAAAACACTTTATTAGTGGTGTTTGATGTTTGTTTCTTGTACTGTTGACTCTGGATGTTACTTTCTTAAAATAATGAAACCTAATTCTCCTGAGCTTTTTATTGAAAAAACAAAACTTTAAAATTAAGGAGCTTTTTATTGAAAAAACAAAACGTTAAACTTAAGTACTACTTTATTTTTCTATATTGATTTGGGTATCAGCCGGTTCAAAGACCATACAAATATATATACAGAATATTTTATAGGGAAATATTAAGCAATCAGTCTTATTCCTATCTAGTATTAATATTTTTTTTATCAATCAACATGTGATTTTGATTGAATACAACATTTATATAGGATACCTATCATCTTGATTCCGTGAGTCATTTGTGCTTTTCATACGATATCTTTGATCGATATCTCCGGATTATAATTTAACAAATAAATTTATCCTTATATACGTATATTAATTCTACCTTTTCAATTATTGGCACGGAAGATTATATGTTGATATATATAACCTGTAGCAGTTACATAGAACCACAAACATAAATCTATGCTTCGACAATCGATCGACTGGCAAAATTCTGTACAATTTATTTTTAATTTAAGGATAATTTTAGCATACATACCATTATTATGATATGTTTGATTCTTCTGATATATATATTTAGAAGATGAGGGATAATTATATCTCTTATTTATATCCTAGATATACTTATATTTATTTCAAAACGTATTTATATGATAAATGTGCTTATATCTTGTATTATTAGAATTAAAAATTATGCAAGTTATATTTATATTTGTGTAATAAAATTTTTTGAACTTCAATTTTTCTATAATCATCTAGAACAGAAAAAATAATAAACCCTTTTTATACTAATTATAAATACTTATAAATTTAGATATAAATAAATTATCTATTTAATATAAATACTTTCGCTGTACAAATAAGAGATGCAAAATATGGGATGTAAAGATAATTTCTTTATTTAGAAATATATATATTAAAATATAAAATTTAAAGTTGTACATGTATTATTGATTATTTATACAACGTGCATTAATCAAATTTAGATCAATTTGAAAGACATTCAGTTTTTTATCAAACAATTTCAATTTTCTTTTTTTTTAGTTAAAAATGAAAATCTAAACGACCGAACTTTAAATATTCATAAAGGATCCTCATCCAAATTTTGAACCTATAACATCTCAAATGAAAAATATTATTTTTTATTATTAGATAACGGTTAGTTCTTATAATTTCAATTTTCTAAAGTGGAGTTCAAATTGGATTGGTTCTGCTAGAGATACCATATAGATAGTCAAATTTAATTTTTGGTGGATCTGCAAATAAAAAAAGTGCTTGGTCCATTTTCAAATTTTTATTTGACCCAAGTTTTTGTCAAGACCTTAATGTATCAACTTCTATTTAGTATCTCCATGTGTCATGTCGGCCGCCGGACTTTATAACAGTTTACTTTTGGGGGACAAAAAATCGTTATGAGCTTTCAAAATAAAACAAATAATTAATTGCATTCTATCTGTTCAGAGTTTGTACAAACATATCGATAGATAAGATATAATGCATGACAAAATCATGTGACAATGTGAGAAGGAAACAAGGCAACAAGGCAACACTACTTAAGTACCAATATAAAGTGATAAACAACGAAATGTGTTCCCATGTGGGTGCTAACAGTACTTAAATTTGTCACCTGTTGAGAGAGGAGTACTATATACGAGAGATACATGGTCGGTGCATTCCACAACGAAACGGGCCCATGGAAGGAGGTGTTGCATAAACTTTGTATAATAACGGTGTGATATATACTTGCTGGTTCATGTCTGTCCCAAACAAAGCCATTGCACCTGTCGCTCGTTCCTTCCTTTCTTTAATGCTAGTTATCTATGTGGAGAAGAGAGAGAGGTATAGAAAACACCTAGCGTGGACAAAAACAAACCAACCTTCCTCTACTTTTGAGGGTTTGACAGAAGAAGACATTCCACCTGAGTGTGGAACCAAAGATTGAAACTTTGGTCGGGATACTGTCAGATTAATTGACCGAGAGAGAGAGAGAGAGAGATTGATGGAAGGAAGCTCTAGCATGGAAACTAGGAACAATAAAGAGTCGTATAAGCCCACGTTGTTGTAGTACACTTTACACGTCAGCTGTAAACCTGGACTAGACCAATACCAAACCAACTGTACTGTACCTGGACTTGATTTTTGTCTCTTGAATGATAGAAAGAGAATTCCGACTTTTCGTTGAGAAATCAAGAACTAGTGCAATTAATTCCGCTGCTACATGTAGTGAAAGTCCTTTGTAAAAGTACTAATTAAAGACCGATCGTCAAACTAAATCTTATAGAACGACTGATAGTAATATGTAATATGTCAGAAAATTTTCAACACGTTTGTAAATCGCATTTTGTATTTACGGATATTCAAACTTTTTTTTAACTTGTGTCTATGTATTTCTACGTAAAAAACGAAATTTATCATTATTATATTAAATTCAGAGACGTGGGGCCGCAAGACTAACTGATTTAGTCCCTTTATTTGTTGCTAAGATTTGTGCTATAACTCGAACTCGAAGCCTCTAATGGTTGACTTCATATTAACATAATAACACTACATGTACTATTTCGTATGTCGGCTTTTCAATATAACATTTATCGATATATAAGAGACAATACATGTTGGTGGATGCGGGTGTTGATCCTAGTTTTTTTTTTAGGAAAAATAAGGGTCCGGTCCCTATTTATATATATTGAATAAAATGTTTACAAAAAGTACAGGTTTTAGAAGATTTTTAAAAACTGATGAAGGTGGGAGCCAAAAAAAATAAGGAAAAGAAATGATCTCAGGAGTGCTGAGCCCTAAAAATCTGAAAGGAAATTTTAAAGCAACTAGCAAATGGAGAAACAAAATTAAGAAAGGAGAAAATGACAAAAATTAAGATTTTTAAAACATGGTGTTGATCCTAGTTGTTATGATTTTCTTGAAAAATTAAGGCATATCTTTTCTTTCTTTTTTTTCTTTCTTTCTTTCTTTCTTTCTTTCTTTCTTTCTTTCTTTCTTTCTTTCTTTCTTTCTTTCTTTCTTTCTTTCTTTCTTTTCTTCATTTTTTCAATCTCTCTCATAATAAGTTCATTTGGGTTTGTATGTATACTTCAATCCTTACCAATATGATTATTCCTACCTCTTCAAGTTGGAGAAGAGTTGGGAAAAGAAAGATATCCATGAAATGGATCTGAAGTTAGCACTGTTTTTCTTTTTTTTTTTCCAAAATTGATGAATAAACCAATTGGGGAATTGATATTATGTTTTTTTCATTTTAATTTTATTGTCTATGAATGAGTTATGCATCTCATGTGTACTACAATTTTTTGTTTCTGTTAAGTTTCATATTCCAGAAGTTTAGTAAATAAAAAATTAAAATTAAAAAAATAGAAACCATAAGTTATGATATATGTTAATTTTCCACATCCAAATATAAAATGGAGACTTCAATTAATTTATAGTCCTGTTAAATTAATAACAAGTTAAGACTTCAACACTGACAAATGGACTTACAAAAAAAGTAGTTAAATATTAAAACTGATATTAAAATTAAGGATAATATTTAGGAGATATCATCATCGATACCAATTTTATTATTCATATGAAATGAGTTATTATTAATGTTAATGACTTTATTATGCAACTTATTTTATACAGTGTTTTTATTTTTCCACTCAAATATCACTAATTTAAATAATAACTCACTTAAGTTAAATAATAAAAGTATTGTACAAATAAGTTACATGATAAAATCATTAACATAAACGATAACTCATTTAATATAAACAAGAAGATCGATATTGACGACGATATCAACAACGATATATGTATATCAGCTCTCTTAAATTAAAGATTGTTATTAGTTTAGTTTTGATGTCAGGTGTTTTATCAGACTGTTTAAGCCCGTCGAACTTTTATATGGGCTAAGCACCTGCTAATTATATAGCAAGTTAGTTTCATCATATTTAAGATATAGACCCATTACACTAAATGGGCTTTGTTAACTGTACCTAAAATGTGCCTTTTTTTTTATCAAACTGTTTCGGCTCTCTGATTTTATTGCCCATCCCTCATTGGTCCCAAATGAAATGAAGTGGGAGCCTGCGTTGCTCTGACAATATTTGATTGATTATTTTTATTTTTATATATTGTTTAGAAAATATTTGAATATATTTTAAATTTGTATGATAATATGTTAGTAAGAGATGATAAAATTATTTAAAAAAGATGAGCAATATATATAGTTATTTTATTTTGAATGAAAAATATATTTAGTTTTTTAATATAATTTCTAAAGGAAATATTTTTGCGTATTTTTTATATTTTTTATATTTTTTTATTATTAAAATAAATTTATTTTGATAAATAGAATAAAACAGTAAGATTTATTGTATATTGTTGTTTGCGCCATGGAAGATGAGTGAAATATACAATATTTATTTAATAGTAGAGTTAAATGGAGTTTTAAGTTGGTTCAAATATTTACACTCATTACATGCACGTAAGAAATCTTTTATTATTTTGAAATTAAATTAATTATCAATAAGAGAGCTCACTTCGGTGAGATGTTGTTTAAATTAATATAGGCTTTTAATGATTTTTTAATCACATTGTCATAATTTAATCCCTAAAAAGGGCTTGTTCTCAAAATAAATCTTGACGAGAATTAAGTGAGAACAAACTATTTATTTTATTAACTCATCAATGGATTTATAAATTAGTCCATCAATGCATTAATGAACGATTAAAATAAGCTTGTATATCATAATATAAATCTATTTAGGCAACACTATTGATGGTACATATTACAAGGAAAAAGTACTTATTGTCTCAACAATTGAGAATTCTTTTTATTCCACAATCTATATTTTTGAGAAAAAAATATACACCTATAATTTTAACAAATCTTGTTGTGTTAAGGAAGAAAATTCTATATATTAAAAATCATTAATTAAATTATATTTGTAGGATCTATATTGAATAATGAGCAACATATATATACCGTTCTCATATTAAGTTTAGCATAATTCTATATTATATTTGAATTTGAAAAAGTAAATGTCTATCAAAATGGTTGAAAAACATATTCAATATTGAACTCATTTTCTTCATAAAAATGAAAAGAGCATTCTAAATAAAAAATAAAAACTCAAACTAATATACACTTAGAAAGTTATACACATTTGAAATATGAAAATACTACTTTGATTAAATATATTATAATTTATAAAATTTTAGAGGCCTTTTTTGAAAAGGTGCGCCCTATAATTAAAAATGTTAAGACAATTTTGATACAATATGAATGCAACTACACAATAAGTGATGTTATAAACTTGTCCAACAATTAATTGGTTTTTGGTTCATAGCCCTTGAAATAAGTTAAGCTGTTGCTCATAGCCCTTGAAATAAGTTAAGCTGTTGTATGGTAACAAGCACAAATCCTAAGAATTTTAAGAACCCTAATCTCATACCACTTGTGTGCTCTCATTCTCTTATTTTTAGTATCAACATAACTAAATTGGTTTTTGGTTCATAACTTAAAACCCCCATTCCCTCCTAAAGAATCAAGCTTCACATGTAGCTGATGTGCCAAAAAAAAATACCAGTTAAAAACAACCCAACCGTAGCCAGGTGTCTTCTTCGTGACCTTTTACTTCTTATTTGTCATAATCTTGGGTTTAACTCAACTTCCTAAATAAATAATAGACAATGATGCAGAATTATCACATTTTGGAATCCCAACAGTCGTCAGTTGGAATTATCTTTGTTTTCCGATTTGATAGAAACCAGATGCGTAGTTACTGCTCCGCAGCAACTTTCTTTTTGTTGTTTTTTAGTTGTATTTTAGTTCAAACATAATGTAATATACAGTTAAAACTCTGAGCTAATTTGAATCATTAAATCCAACTAAAGGATCTTAAAGTTCTTTGCAGCATTTTCTTCAATAATGTCATGGAAATCACATTCATATTCAAGATTTTTTTCATCAATGTTTCTTTGCTGGCTGCACAATGTTAGAATTCTAACCATGATCATTTAATGAATTTTTTATTTAAATTAAAATTATTTTAATCTATGTTGTCAGTCTTCTGAAGAGATAGAACTCCGTTGATCACTGGATTCCTTAAGCCTTCATGGTAATTTTTCTCTTATCCAATAGAGAGATGAAGAGAATCAGCACCAACAGTTTTCTTCTTTTTTTTCAGAAAACCCGAACATTGAGAGAAAGGATTTATGTTGGTTTCTTTCTTTTTTGTGAAACTAATGGAGAGAGACGGTTCTGAAATATATATTGGGTGTCAATAATCAAAATATTGGCAAACCAACGGTTATGCCTTAGCAGATTCATACCAGATCCAATTTCTCTCTTAACATGTTTACTTTCATAATCAGAAAAACTGACTATTAGCTGTATTCTCTAGGGACCAATAACATAATTATATTATTATCAAACTTTATATAATTTAAACCATCACTAAATCATAAAGTTATTAATACACATTCTACACATTAAATGTGTCACTTCTCATGATACATATTAAAATCCGAGAAATAATACTTAATTTGATCACTTCATAACGGATTTAATTAAATATTCGACAGTTTATTATTCAATATATATTTATATTACATATAAACCCATATAAATAAAGAATAATTCGATTAAAGAAAAGTTACAAAAACAAACATTATACACATCTTTGGATAGGAACAATAAGAAATGAAATGAACCTGAAATTTGAAAACAAAAGCACTGAATTAATACTTCCATTTAATTGTAAAAGCATGTAAAGTTTACCTATGGAGAACAAAAAAACCACCTTGTTCCTTGTTAACTATGGAGAACAAAAAAACCAATTCATATCTCAGCCCTCATTTCACTGGCAAGTGGCAGCCAATCACTGAAAATACCAAGAACAATATTGCAACTTATGAAAAATCACCGGTGCAAATCTAGAAGGTACAATTAACAATATAAGCTATCAGACCTACAAATGAATCAACCTATACATCTAATCCGAGCCAAAATAGACTCTGGTACAATGATGCATTGATCAGATATAAGTATACAACACACTTTTTTTTCGAAATCACTGTTCAGCAAAAAATTGTAATAAAATATGAATATTTGACATAATCAAAACTGAAAAGATGATAGGAATGCGCTTCTTAATAACAACAAAAACAAACAATAGAGATTAAAAGAAATTAAATTCATGACCTCAAACTCTAGGACAATTGATTTAAGAATGAGTGTCATATAACCTTAACATTCTTGCAAATTAAAACATAAGAAAGATGTTAGAGCTCCAGCTAAAGATACTTATCCATCAATAAAGTTAAATACACAAACACATTTTTTTCCGAATAAGACGCAATTACATATATATTAAACTTATGAGTTTGAATCAAAGAACTCTTGGCATACATGGAAGGAGCAACCGACTCGTCACATTTGATTGGAATCAGCACCACCTTCGTGTTAGTGTTAGTGTTTTAGACTTAAATCATATTTATGATATATTTAGTTTATTAATGAATGATTTTATCATTTTATATCTTGAGTATTCATGTTAGTCGATCATTTGTGTTAATGATTTAAATTATAAAACTTCACAACGAATAAATTTATTTACTCTTAAATGTTCCTTATATTGACAAATAACAAGATATACTAGTTAATTATATAAAATAAGTGTATATAAAATAAGTGTAGTGATTAAATAATGACATATTTTATAGGTTACATAATATGAGTTACCGATCTAATCACATATGTGTATATATAGAGATGTATGACACTAAATAAATCCAAAAATGAAATGTCATATAAATTGTGTTCTGAGTCATTGATATTTTATTATATTTAAATCTCTTTGATTGAGATATTTATTTTCCTTACATAAAAAAATATATATTATTGATATTACCCAACGCTTTCTTTTTATATAAACAGTTACTACAGTGTATACGACTTATGCGGCTTGTCTTGCTAGGAGTTCCGATGGCAGGCGAAATGAAATGAAGCAAGCAGAAGATAGTTGAAACGAGTGTCAAAAGATCGAGCAGAGAATATAAGTTCTTGCGACTTCAATTTTACTGCATACTGTCGGAGATTGACAGAAAAGTATGATCACGAAAATACGTGGAGAGATAGAGAGAGAGAGAGAGAGGAAAAGAGGGGTTTTCGGAATGAGAGAGAGAGAGAGAGGGGGGGGGGGGGGGGGGGGGGGGGGGGGGGGGGGCCTTTTATGGCTGGAAAAGAAAACGAGGAACTCATCCGCGTATAATTTCTGTACAACAAACGTGTACATATCTGATTACGAACTTCAACAGACAAGTTATAAAAGAAACGCCACAAAAAATCTTTAGAGATATTTTCTGCAATCTCTCTGCCTATTTGGTCTATGAAGCGAGTTATGAAACCCTTGTGGACATGCATTTTCTCCTTTCACACGATTTGACCACAAAGTTGCTACAATACACAATCCGGACCAAACAAAAAAATGCGTCAATATTCGTGTAAAATCGCAGAAAAAACGAAAAGTCTCCGAGGGGTAGTACAGATTATATACAGGGACAATTAGAGGGAGCAGCCATTATCAAATCCGATGGGATGAATATGAGCCGTCGATGGGCAAATCAACAGTAATCCATCAAACACTGGTAATCCTCTGGAAAATAAATAAATAAATTCGGCGAAATATAACGAAGAGGCGCATGTTATTTCTTCTTTTCTTTTTTCCCCCATTGTTTTCTCCCTCATGTTAATCTTTCAGAAACCAAACCAAACAAACAAATAAAATCAATAACAAAGAGGAGAAATGAACTCATTGTGGGTGCTGATGAGATGATCCATTTGGATTAGATTCGCGTCACCTATTATATTTTTATTGGAGCACCTTCGGATCAGAATTAATTGTCAAGACGATCGTGCTGTGATTGCATATAATTATAATCTCCTCTTAGTATCGATCATTCTTTGTTAAGGTAATTAAATTTCTCTATAACCTAACGTTTTTTTATTTATATACCATTATTGGATTGATTTGCCATTTTTTGTGAATGTATAAAACTTATTATTTTAAGATGTGTTTTGGAATCTATACACTGTAATTAGAGGAACTCATTACAAAATACATAATTTATAATCTTTAACTAAATTTTTATGTTGTGTGCTTAAATTTTTAGTGATTGCATTTGGTGTTCTGAGTTATAATAAGTTTATGCGTATTATTAATTTAAAAAAGATTATATTTGGTGAACCTGATCCTCTTGTGGGAAAAATTTACTTAGAAATTGCAAACACATTTAATCACTTATGGATTATGGTTAATTTGTATTATCATATAAATTGGATTGAAGCTCTAGTCCATGTTACACATAACAGAATTTCTTTTATGAAAGAAATGGGCATTTGAAGCCTGAAAGGTTACTTCAATAATCAAATTATGCATTTAATTCGTTTTGTAAAGCTTTGTTATAAAAAAAGAGCATCATTAAATAATCATTTACTAAGTAATTAGCTGATTATATATTTTTGTTTCGATGAAGCAACTATGTGAAGAGTATTATTATATAATCATACTTCAGAGTTTACCAGCATTGATCTCTGTTCTCTGTCTCTTCCTCTCTTTTTGCATTTACTTGAGTAATAATAGTAAAAATTTCAAAAAAGAAAAATAAATCAAAGGCTTCGAATCAAAATCGCCATACTATAAGATCCAAATACGTGAATTTTGCAATTCATTATTTTTCTATTTGTGGAATCACCAGGTCTAAGAACATTACTGTTATCTGTACTGAAGTTTCTTCTTTTCAATTTAATTTTCGCTCTTTTTATTTGAAAAGACTTTGGATTTTGAACCATCTTTAGTTTTTTACTGTTCATTATTATTCGTTTAGATTTATTCAAGAATTTTGTGTTTTCTGTCTCAAAAATCAGTTTGATTAAATCACGCAGATTTTTTTTTTTTTTTGAAGTACATGGTTAGGAAATTTTCAAAGCATATGTCATTGCACATACCACATTACACTAGCTAGTTAGGACTAAAAATATTTTGTTTGACCTACATTAGCAGAATGACCCAACAATTTAACAAATAGTTGACAGAAATGGTGCCAATATTACATGGTTTTTTTTTGTACCATTACATCTTTGTATTTATGCAGTTCTTTACTTTTTTGGAAAATCACATGATAATACTTCCATTAATTTCCTAATTCCCACTTACCTAGGACAAAATAACTGATACACAACATGGTTTTGCAGAAGCATTACGTACTCGGCTTCTCTCCATGATTGTGTTCTTCATTATCTGTGCAATTAGGTAGAAAGCAAAGAAATAAGAGATGGATTTCTCGGCCTTGATGACATCGGCAGGGATTAACATAGCACTTTGCGCAATCTTTCTCTCTCTCTACTCAATTCTGAGAAAGCAACCTACAAATATTTATGTGTATTTTGGTAGGAGAATAGCACAAGAGCATACTCAGGAAGCAGAATGCTTTACGCTGGATAGATTAATGCCTTCGCCTAGTTGGATTTTTAAAGCATGGGAAAATACCGAAACTGATATTTTACAATGCGGGGGTCTTGATTCTGTGGTCTTTCTGAGATTTCTTGTCTTCAGGTTTGTTTAGTCGTGTTCTTTTTTGCTTTTCACTCAACATGTCAAATGCATTGTTCTTTATCATATATTGTAGGGGGTGAAGTTGAACTCAATTGTTTTTTAATTTTTTCAGCATACGAATATTTTCGATAGCAGCAATAGTTTGCTTGTTTGGAGTGCTACCAGCAAATTATTTTGGGAGAGATATGCTTCACAAACAGATCCCATTAGAGTCACTGGAAGTATTTACTATTGCAAATGTTATAGAAGGCTCTAGATGGTATGAAAACAGGTTTTTTTTTTAAGTATATATTAATTATGTATGCTTAATACATGGCATATCTTAACATCACAATGGCACTAAAGAAATTTTTTGCCCTTCTTGTTTGTAGGCTTTGGGTACACTGCCTAGCATTGTATATCATTACTTTCTCATCATGTGTTCTTCTTTATCATGTATGACAATTTTTCTCCTTTTTGTCTGTTATTACTCGAAAAATCTCTTGATGTAAACTGATTTATGATTTATCTGTTTATTTCAGGAGTATAAAAGCATATCAAGAATGAGGTTAGCATACATAAGAAAGTCTCCACATAACCTGAGCCATTTTACAGTGCTTCTTCGGTCAATTCCCAGTTCACGGGGGCAGATGTTACGAGACACCATCAGAAATTTCTTTGGAAATTACCATGGCTCTAGCTACCTCTCTCATCAGCTGATCTACCGAACAGGCAAAGTTCAAAAACTTATGGTGCGATTTCCATTCATTTCGTAGCTTCCGATAGAGTTCACAAAGATGTTTACACCTCTCAAGTATTAGACAGAACATTTTCACAACAATTGCCTGTAGAATCCAAAATTTATATTTCTTCTGTAAGTAATAGACAGCTTCACAATCTGTAAACAAGATTAAATTCCAAATTTCTAATAATTGGTTTATGTTTTGGTCGTCCAAATTGCACTGGTTAAAAAAAATGGCTGTGGACAAGAAACAGTGGGCAGTTTTATCATTTTTTTTAATTACTATGCTGGTTAAGTATTTGAGAAAACCCAAAATGGTGGTGTTAATTTAATTTAAATATGCGATATTCATATTTATATGCAAACAAACTCAAAATATACCACTTATTGTAATCTCTTTGGTACAGTCTAGTGCAGAGAAGGTGTATAGAAAGTTTGTACAACTAAGGCTGGCTTCATGTGGCCTTAACACAAGACAGAGGCTATATAGATGTGGCCTATGTGGAGGTGACAAATCTACTCCATTTCACTTCCATCAAGACGAAGATGATCTCAATGAGAGAAACACCGACATTAACACAGCCAACATTTTCCAAGAGCAAAAGGTTCAGGATCCTAATTTCCCCAAGCTCAGTTCAGTACCCGTTTCTTTACAGTTTCTCAATTAGCTTCATTTTATTTTAATTTTTCTCTTTTTCCTGATTAATTAGGACTGTCTAGCCGCATTTGTTTTCTTCAAGACACGTTTTGCAGCTGCGATCGTGTCACAGTTGATGCAATCACCCAACCCAACACTGTGGGTGACGGACCAGGCACCAGAGCCGCATGATGTCTACTGGTCAAACCTCTCAATTGCATACAATTGGCTCTGGTTCCGTCGTGTCCTTATGCTTATTACCAGCTTCGTGTTCATGTTTGTGTTTATCCTTCCGGTCACGTTTGTGCAGAGCTTGACCCAGCTGACACAGATGAAGAAAATGTTTCCTTTTTTCAGAGATATACTCAAAATGTAAGTCCTGGATTACACAACACTGCCTTCAATTATTTGATGTTTTTTCAGTCATATTTGAAAGATCTCATTTGGTTCCTGAACATTCCAATTGTGCTATTTTGGTTGGTACAATTATTTTTCTGGATGCACAGACGAAAAACACTCAATATGGGTGATCTGTTTTGGTGGGTTATCCCTCAGTAAAACAATCGGCTACATATCGCATTGACACCAATGTGGCAAATAATTGTATTTCTTGTCAGAAGCATGATGAAGTGAGGACCAAAATTATATTAATTGGAATGTTTGAGGTCAAAATGGAAAATTAAAACTCTAATAAATGAGGAAACGATACCTTTTAAAGTTGTTCATCACCTACATAAAAATATTTTCAAAATTAATTTGCTTGTTTCTAGATGATCCACCATCCATTATCTCCCACCACAATAATGTTGCAAATGACTTGCACTGGAATCCTTCATTGTACTTTTCTTGCATGATTCAATTGTTTGCTATTGTCATTTCTCTAGATTTGTTGTGGCAAGAAGTTTTGTCTTGTCGGAGAACCAAAGCAAACACTTCTGATGCTTTGGTCTTCAACAATTAATAGTACCATCAGCATTGTATACCAATTATAATACCAAGTCCACTGTTATTGCTGTTGTTGCATTCTTTGTTTCCTTTTCAATAGAGCTAGCCTTTTATCTTTCTATATGTTTGGTTATTAGCCTTGCCAGTACTAAGTAAGCTTGGATTCAATACAAGGTTGAGCATTTATCACAGTTTGCACTGGGGTTGTTAGTGTTGCTTAATCTTTGCTTTTCATCTTTTCCCTTGTATATTTTTGTTTCTTACATATTGTCTAATAATGTTTAGGCCTATGGTGACAAAGGTGGTGACAGGGTATCTACCGAGCGTGATATTATTGTTGTTCTTCTACACAGTCCCGCCAGTGATGATGCTACTTTCAACAATGGAAGGTTCCATTTCTCGGAGCGACAGGAAAAAGAGTGCTTGTCACAAAGTACTGTATTTCACAATATGGAATGTCTTTTTTGTTAATGTGTTATCAGGATCACTGCTTTCTCAACTCAATGCAATTACCAGACCTAAAGATCTCGCCTCCCAGCTTGCCGAGGCTGTACCCAAGCAGGTTACATATTTTACCCTTTTATTTTTTTATTATTTTCCTCATACCTTATTGTCACTAATTAGTGTACTTTTGCCCATATTACAGGCGACATTTTTCATAACGTATGTACTGACAGGCTGGGTGGGTCTGTGCTCTGAAATAATGCAAATATTTGCTCTCGTCTACACTTTTGGTAGAAGATATATATTTCAGCTAGATGACGACCCCCAGTTGGTACCAACCTTCCCGTATCACACAGAGATCCCCAAAGTGCTCCTTTACAGCCTTCTAGGGTTTACATGCTCTATACTTGCACCGCTCATCTTGCCATTCTTACTCGTGTACTTCTGCCTTGGTTATGTTGTATACCGAAATCAGGTGATCATTTGTCAAAAGAATCATTGATTTTAAGAGTTCTTTTGCAAAAATGAATTAGAAAAATGGTATTGTCTTGCACAATGTCCCCTTTCTCAGGATACAGCTCAAAAGAGGCCCTTGCTATCGAACCTCCAAAACCTAGTGTAACCGTAAAGTGTAAAAGATAAGAGAAAATGCAATAATGATTTAATTGGTAGTATATTCATAGTTTTGTACCATAACATATATAAAGAGCATGAACTAGAATTCTGATTGATACAGGAACTAAATAGATTTATGGATAGAATCGAAATATGCAATAGTTACAGGAGAAGTCAAATAAACTTAATTTTAAGTATTTATCAATGTTCTGAAAAGCAGAGTTAGCTTTTGACGCGTGTCATTTAAAACTGTCAACTTAATTTTTGTGTAATGGTTGGATTATTTTTTTTTAAAATTTAGCATATTCGGAGCTCTATTTCAATTCCTTCTACATTGTGGAATGAATCTGTGGAAATTTTCTTTCATCAATTCCTCATATCTTCTACTTATTATCTAATCAAAAGATATAATGCAGATAGTCAATGTGTATGTATGCAAGTATGAGATGGGAGGTAAATTGTGGCCTATAGTACACAACACAACGGTGTTCTCTCTCGTGCTGACACAGATAATAGCCATTGGAGTCTTCGGACTGAAACGCTCCAAGTTCTCATCAGGTTTCACGATACCACTTGTTATAGGAACTCTCTTATTCAACGAATACTGTCGCCAGCGCTTCTATACCATTTTCACCTCTTTATCCGTTCAGGTTTCACATTCTTCCTCTTTTTTTATGTACTTCTTTCAGGTTCTTTTATTTTTTTTTTTTTTTTTTTGAGGGGAGGGTTCACTGTTTCATTTTTTTTTATCTATACTTATTAATAGTTGTGGTTTTGCACACAGGCCATGGTGATGGGTTTTATTTGTTTGTATGATCAGGATCTAATAGAGATGGATAGAGAAGACGAGGTATCAGGTCGGATGGAGTACATCCACGAAGAGCTTATTTCCGGTTATTATAAATTATTTCCGACCAAGGACTCCGACAAACCCGACATATCCAATGTAGATGATAGCGGATTGAGCATAACTGAGCTGCACCAATTTTCTTCAGGTTTCTCCTAATTAAGAGATTTAAACCCGATTCAGAAAGAATTGTTGTAGACTTAGTCTAATGCTAGATAACTAGCAGCTAGTTTTAGCTAATATTATTTGTTATTACTTTGTATTTGTGAGATGACTGTAGAATAGGAAGCCAGGATTAATTGATTGTACATAACTAAGTTTAGATTTGCTGAATGCGTTGTATTCTTAATCAAGTATATAGAGCAAGTAGAATATCAATGCACACATGATATACTTAATTATAATTTGTTAACGAAATCGTAAAAACACCTGTCAATTGTTATCTGCAAAGAACACAACTTTAACCACTTTGAGCATGAAAGCGCTAGCTATTGGCAGACACAAACGCATCTTGAAAATCTTGATTGTGGAATTCAAATTCAAAATTATAAATGAAAGTTCTCGATCAATCCTTCAAAAGAGACTTTTCATAACTTAAAAATGCAAGTCATTAATAGCAAGGGTCATGATCTTCTGTTACGCAACACTACATTATGTAGCATATGAACAGATGGATTATTGACGATTTTTTTTTAAATTTATTTTGTACGAATCTTAACACGATTTAACGGACAATACGTTGTATTATACTATACAGTGTATGGACGGTGGATTATAGGAAGGTTTTTTTTTAGATTTATTTTATACGAATTTTGACGTGATCGGACGAACAATACGTTATGTCATATAATATAACGCAGCAGCGAATACAAAATCCTTAATTGCAACTAGGAGCAGGTTGTCACGTTGACACTTAATTTGACGCCATTTTGTCTGTATCTGAGTTTAAAAAAAGCTGCAATCACCGCCTCCAGCAGCACAAAAAGGCAAGAAACCTAACATGGGATATGATTCTTTACTTGCTTATTTGAAAGTCTGATATATTTTAAAGACAGTTTGGGATGCACTTTTTGGAATGCGCCAAGTACAAATGAGACACGAAAAAGCAGCTTCAATATATCAAAGCAGCCCGGGCCCAGCCGAACATTAGCTAAAATTAAATAACAGAGCACGCTCAAATTAAAGAACTTCAATTACCAAGCTAATCCTTTGTTTTTTTTATGTCTTTTTTTTGTGAACACAGAATCATAGAGAAATCATTGGTGTCGCCCAATTACTAACGCCAGATAACGCATTCTAAACAGAAAAGAGTAGCAATGGATGTCTTTTTTGGGAACGAAGTTGGCAAGTTAGTGACTAATTTAATTAGTTGCTTGAAACAGCCGCTAACTTGATCTTTGATTTGTAATACAAAGCTTGATTTATTTTCATTTGGCAACCTATATTGTACGCGGAATTGGAGAATAATACGCTATTCCGGTGAAATAAAGTTTTCATACACAAACCAAAATTTTGAAATAACTACATAAATAGTTTATTCTGCTATTTAGATTTATTAGTCAAATAGCGGAATAACACTTAATTTCAGCGTGCAGAATAGCAAAAGTTTCTTATTTTTTACCAAACGATACTTTCACTCTTCCAAATAATTTGAGATAATACTCTTATGTTCACTCTTCTAAATATCACTATTTTATTACTATTTTATTTTTATTATTTTAATGATATTATTCTAATGTTATTTCTTGATTCGCCAAATAAACTCATTGTATTTGGTTTGGGTTGGAATAGAGCTAACCTAAGAATAACTTCATTATTTTCCGAATAGACGTGATCCAAACATCAATTAGGAAATTGAAGTAGCACTAAAATAGCATTGTTCCACTAAACCATAGAAATGTTGATTTATAGAAAGAAAGAGCTTGTGATTGTAAAAGGTTAACTCACTATTTCAAAGTTATTATTCAAACAACATTTATACTAACTCAAATAGTAAAAAGTTGGCGTTATTTTCATATTTTTCGAATTAACACTAATCCTATACTATTCTCAATCACTAACTAAAATGACACTATTTTTACACTAATTCTTGCACCATCCAAACACACAACCTAGTTAGCAACTATTTAGAATAGTTACCTATTCATTCAAACACGAAGCATAATTCAAAATAGCTCACTAACATAAGTTAGTGTTATTTCTCTAGGGTTGTAAGAAAAATTTGTGGTTCGTTTGAGCTCGAATCGAATTTAGATCGAGCTCAACTGACTCGATTAGATTTTTTGTTAGCTTGGCTCAAGCTTAAAGCAATTTCCATAAATACAATTTTTTTCGAACTTTTATTAAAAATTAATATAATCAAAGAAGAACGAAAATATATTTTTTTAATTTTAGTTATTTATAATAATATAATAATAAATATAAATATAAAAAATCCTAATAATTGAGCTCATCTAGAGCTCCAGCTCAACATGAGTTCGAATTGGCTCAAGCTTAGTAACTCGGTTAATTTTCAACTCAAACTCGACCAAACTTAATTTATAATTTAGTCTGAGCTTAAACTCTGCTCAACTCGCTCGAACTCGGTTCAATTCTATGTAATTTCTCCTCACAATTTTATTGGACTGGTTGCTGATGTTCTGAAATTTAGAAGTCAGTATCACAATGATTAGTTGTCCTGCCATTTTATCTCCACCTTTTTCTTTTTCTTTTTCTTTTTCTTTTTCTTTTTCTTTTTTTGAGATAGAAAATCAAAATTGTTTTGGGGATAATATATCGACTGATTTAACTCGCATTTCAACAATTTGAATAATTTTGTTAAATTATTGAGTTAAGCACCAATTTGAAACAAATCAAGTGGAAACTGAGAACATCTTAGTGTCAACTGAGGAATATTCATGACTCAATTCAAAAAATAAATAAATAAATAAAGTCATATCCTTAAATGTATTTATATGTCAATATGTTGTATTCAAATATAATTTGTAAGTTCCAATCCAGAAATGTTAAATTTAAGTATATTTAAATTTCAGCTTTTATATGGAAATGATGCCCACAATTATGTAATTTGTAACCTTGAAATATTGAAGTAGCAACATGAGGACATCACCCCAAATCCTGTCAACATTAGAATATAGATATCATATTATTAGAATAATATAAAAAAAAGATACTAAAATGATTGCATGTATAATTTTAATTGTCACTTGTATGGATGTATACTCTAAAAGTTTTTTTTTATTTGAGATAACTTTATTCTAATATCGTTATCAGTAGTGTCCTTGAATTTACTTTCTCATGTCTTTAATTGATATTGTCATTAATACCGATTTTATAATTTAGATTAAATGAATTATTATTCAGATTAACAACTTTATTATACAATTTATTTTGTATAGTACTTTTATTATTCAACTTAAATGAATTATTATTCAAATTAGTGGTATTGAGTTGAATAATATAAGATGTACAAAATAAATTGCATAATGAAATTATTAACATGAATAATGATTTATTTTATATGAATAATAAAATCGGTATCGATGATAGTATCTTCCAAATATTTTTCTTTAATTTTAATTTAATCCCCCTATTAATTTTTCAACTTTTTTTATGTATAACTGATGCAAAAGTGCCTTGAGTTTAAGCTCTTTTTTCATGGAATAAACCTACCAGCATTCAACAACCCCCTTTTGATCCATTCCTACTGTTAGAACAGTTGTTATCTTGCTATTATATACTGGGTTTATCAGTTTCCAGTGGAGTCAACGCACATATACATAATTTATATCAAGTGATTAAGACAATCATTGATGCCCAAAAAGATATATTATCTATGTAATCATACATCATTTTGCATTAATCATTATGCATCCTTTATGTGCCACGAACTCCGTTGACCTTAATTTATTTACTTGTCCCACTACCATGACTTATGTTTGAGATATTTTCTTGTGCTTCTTGTCCAAAGAAAGCTTCAAGATACTGTCAAAAGAAAAAAAAAATTATAGTTAAAATCATAAAAATAATTATCGTTAAACTTAGACCGTTGCAAAGTACAAATTATTTAAACATATGTTAAAACATAAATAAAATCTTACAAAAAATTTATTGGCACGATTAATTTATATCTATAATGTTAATTAAATTTCTTATTTAATTTTATTTTTACAGATTGCCAAGATTAAATTTGATGTTCGATTAATTGACATAGGTCTGAAACCTTGACCGGTTTATTACCAACAAAGTGGTTTGTACATTTGGAAATTTGGAGGCAAGGAATTGATCCTGATTTAAAAAGCATGTCAATCCGTTCACAACATTTGTGCTGTTAAAAAATATCAGAAATATCTCATTTTACATAATGAAGAAGATAAATACCAGTCTACTGTCTACCAGACACCACCTCTCTGTTAACCCATTTTAGAAAAGAAAATACCTAAACTACCTTTCTTTGTAAAAACAAATTGTGAAAGAGCCAGTCACAGATCATATTGAAATATTAAAAAGCTTGTCGTTTTGCTGTTCCATTACCACTTTGGGGAAGCAATTTGCTTAACTAATTTATCTTCTTACCTATATAAAACCTCCCTATGAAGAGAAGATAAGTTCATTTTCCCTCTCTCTCTCTCTCTTCTCTCTCTCTCTCTCTCTCCCTCTCTCCCTCTCTTCTACAGAGACATGGATCAAGGAGATGAGGAAATCACAAGTCTTGGTCTTAGCTTGGCTATTGATGCACACAAGCCATCAACTCCTAGTAAAACCGCATACTCATTTCCATGCACGACGAGGACTCCGAACAACCTTAAAAGAGGCAAAAGTATCGAAACCGATGAACAAACCGAAACACTGAAAGAGATTTCAATCCAAGCAGGAGAGGAGGAATTAGAGGAACATAATTTCTGCAAAAAGAAACTGAGGCTCACAACAGAACAGCACTCCATTCTGGAAAGCACTTTCAGGGAGCACACTACACTTACTCCAGTGAGCCTTTTCTATTTCCATTTTATCTTCCCTTGTGAAAAAAATATAAGAGTAGATGTATTCTTAATTACTTAGATAGAACGTGTATCAATTTTGAGTCAATTTAGAATTCGATTGATCATTCATCAGGAAGTCATTAAAACTTCACCGTTAAAATTTTAAAATTATTTGATGGAAAGAAAAAGAAATTTCAAATTGACCCAAATTTGATATATATTCTATTTAAATAACTAGAAATACATCCATAATTTTAGTTTTTTTAATTTGATCAATATTTCTCAAAAATATTTATCATAAGACAGTTGAATGTACGCTAGAATTATTCTTAAGAGAGTATTTATGAATTGTTTTCATATTTTTTTTTTTCACTTGGTGGATAATCAGAAGCAAAAGCAAACCCTTGCGGAAGATCTAAATCTATTGCCGCGCCAGGTGGAAGTGTGGTTTCAGAATAGGAGAGCAAGGTATGTTTCTTATTACGTCGCCGCATGGTATCCATCAAGTCTGTCTTACACTCTTACATGCAATTTCTTAAACCTCTGCAAATCATAAGAGTTGCATGTACTGTAAATATGAAACACTAGTCTTAATTACTCAACATATAAGAATGCATAAGTGAAATCAAGTTAAGATGCATCACTGCAAACAGGATTAAGCTCAAGCAGACAGAAGCAAACTGTGAATTCATGAAGAGATGCTACAACACCTTAATCGAGGAAAACAAAAGGATGCAAAAGGAGTTGCATGAGCTGAGAGCTTTAAAAGCCACACAAAAACAACCAATATATTACATGCAATCACCCGCTGCCACGCTTGCTATGTGCCCGCGTTGCAAGCAGATCTTTACTGTCAGTTTTGGATCTAATTCAGTTAACAGGAGTGAACCAGAACCTAGTACCAGTCTCGGATTTTACAGGGTACTACCAACTAGTAAGCCGCCCTTACTTTGAAGCCATTACCTCCCATCCTCTTCCATGTCTTTTGTTTCTTTTGTAAATATGTACTATTTAGTAAGGAAAGTAATAAAATCAATGATTTTCTTATGTACAGATTGTAACTACTTGTATTGACCAATCTCTTGTAATTATCATTCCTCTAAAATCTCTGATGCAACTCTTCCTCATTCTTTGACACCATCTAATTATTTGCAGTTCTGTTCTATCAATAGGTTTTTACTACAAGAACAAGAAGTACTAATGGGGGAAACCAATCATTAGTTGTGTGTGTGTTCATGGCATACACAATTACAGTTTGAAACGACTTCATTCATTTGGTGACATCATAAAATATTATAATGCGACATGATGAGAAACAGAGTGGTTAGGTAAACAAGCACAAAATTAAAAACAAAAAAAAAAGGAACCAAGAGAAGGGAACTCAAACTGATAAGTTCGACACTTCTATAAGGAGAGAATAATTGGGTTGTTTTTATTTGAACATTCTAAAAAGTACTATACAAAGAAACATGGGACCCATGATTTGCTGTAGACACCATGGGCCCAGTTATCATTGGTGGGTCGGTTTAAATCTATAGCAGCCCTTGCCTTACTAATTTTCGGCAGTGCCTTCTCAAATCTGCTACTAATATTTAATTGAGAGATAACTCTTTAATGTTAGAAACTAACTACAGGGGACCACTCTTAGGTCAACTTTGGAGCTTCAATATCCCTACATCAAAAAAAAATTCCAACTGAACTCGATGAACTATGAACGATGTAATTCTAGTAGCTAGAATTAAACTCACGTACGATAGTACCTGATCCTAGTTTCATAGTTCCCGATATATAGAAAGCCTAAGACCATGGTGTTAAAACCTAGAGAAGGACTAGAAATTTTATGGATTATCGTGTTATGCATTGAATTGAATCCATTACACAAGTACAGAGTTCGCTCGAATACTACACAAGAAGTGGAACCCAAGTGCATTTTTTATCTCTTAATTAAAGTGATCTGACCATGGCCATGAAAAACCTTTGCTCACAAGCTTTCAAGAGAGAGCTACACTGGGTCAAAATAACCTAATTTTGTAAATTTAGCAACTAGTAAATAGTTGGTTTTGGCGGCTTCTTACCAATTATATTATAATAACAAGGGTTATCCTTTAGTTTTTTTATATGATAATGCCAATAGAGGGCCACTATATACACACTGTTCCGTAAAGCACCAAGTTTTTGTTTGACTGCAACTAACTAGCGTAGCGTTATATAAAAAGACAAAATAGTCTTTTGAAATCATTGCAGAAACGCAACTTTTCTCTTAAGTCCAAAAAAAGAAAAGGAACCTTTTTACCACACTATCAGTGGAATGTAATCCAGTTTGTTGTACATTTACATGAAGTTACCAATATCTATAAGTATTTTGCATATGTATAAGAGTACCTGTTTAACCTCCAACCAAGATATAATTTCTGTATACATATCATGCAACTGGCACTTTACAACAGATATCAAGGATGTCATCTAAAGGGGCATGATCACCGGTGCCTTCGTCTTTCCTTGCATATATCAGCTCTCTTCCTTTAAATACAAGCATCCCTCCCTAATCCAAATAATTGACATAACCAAAACCCGATAAGTGTAAAGTAGTTTATTCAACCAAGGAGGATTTTTTTGTTGTGTAGACAGACAGACCTGTTGTAAAACACTGGACCTGTCATCTGGGGTGGCCTTAATGGTGTAGTTCTTCACTGCTTCCTTAAGAGATTCGTATCTTGAGAATACTTTCGCCTTTCAAAAAGGGAAAAAGGGAAAAAAAAAAAAAAAAGAGGTTTGCGTCAAAAAAGTTCAGATTATCCAAATAGATACTAAGACACAAGGACAAAAGGTAATTTTGGGGGACCAAAATGCCCTTAGTGTGCTTACACTGGCTGGATTGAAGAAAGTTCGAGCCAAACCATAATACAAGCCCATAGCATCATATGCCTGGAAAAATTTTAGAAAGATGTGTAACTATTTAATGTCTTCAATGTTTTGATAGAAAGTAGTTCTCTAGCTTAATAAACATTATTTCCTTTCTTTATTTTCTGCCTTACCCCTTAAATTTAACAAAAAGTATTCACTTAACGAACTTCAGGAGCAGGTACTGAAACCAAAGTAAAAAAAAATTAAGCAAAGACAACCTTGCGATCGGGATCAGCATAAAGGTTCTCCAGAGGAAATGGTAGCTGCATTTACAATTGACACAAAACATAGCATCAAAAAAATGCAAAAATAGAACCAGGAAAAGAAATTTTTGGAAAAAAATTCAATATAATCATAACAAAGTAACTAATCAATCAAAAGATCCTCACTAGCTGGTATATTGTCATACCAGCATCAATCAATTTCATCTGTACTACAATGACTTGGCATATGCAACGCATGTTAGAAAAAAGTTCAAAAGAAAACTCCAAATAAGAAATAAACCTAAAAGAATAAAATTAAGATGGGGGCATCACTGGTACAGTCTGGTACATACAGGTTATGTACAGAATAAAGGCAGCAGAAGACCTAATATCAGTACCCGTTCAGCAAGAATGCGAGCCTTATCAGTCGTACCAACACCAATTGCAGCTAACTTGACTTCGGCTGATTCAAATTTTGACTTTGAATCCCTCAAAACAGAAGCCAGCTCCCAGCTTCAATATTTTAAGAAAGAAAAATGTAAGTAAACAACTTTAAGAATTTGCAAACATGGTGCAAAAAAAAATTTTCATTCTAATTGATATAAGTTTATTTGATACTTTCTAACCAGCAAGGACATCCAAAATGCCTTAGTAGCGCCACAACTGCCATTCCCTGTAAAAGCATCGAGACATAATACAGTAATTTCAAATTATATCTTATATCACTTAGCTAATCTGACATAAAATTTGAAGAAAAAAAAAAGAAAGAAAGAAAGAAAAAAGAGCAAATTCAAACAGTCTAGAGTTAAATGTTAACCCCAGAAATTGGACTCATCTCTAATGAATGCTAATCTCAATCTATTACGTTAGATAATAATTAACACCAAGTCCCCTAAAAAAAAAACCTATTACCGTTAGATAATAATTAGTTTTTTCAAGCATCAAAAATGAAAAAGATAAATAACAGGCGCACAACCTCATCCTGGTCCCACAAATCCTTGATCAACACCGGCTCACCAGTAGCAGCAGAAAAGATGCTAACTCGGCCAAGAGCATCGCCAATCGAATCACCAAAACCTGATGAGCTAGCCCCTATCGGCCCCACCGCATCAGCCTGAATTTTGACCGGTGATCGCCGGAGCCGGCGGAGGGAGATGGAACGAAGAGCAGTTCTGGGGAGGTGATAGGAGAGACGATGCTGATGCATGCGCGTGCGGGTTGAAGTGGAGATGGTGTTGAGAGAGAGCGTAGCCATGAATGTACGGAAACCCTAAGCTGAACTCTGAAATTGTGTTACTGGTAACTGGTTAGTCTCAGCCTCAGTCGCCTCAGTTGTAAGTCGTGAAGTCGTAAGAGGATTAGAGAGCCGAGTAGTGGAAGAGAGATTCAACGGCGGGAAAAGGGTGACGTGGCAGAATCATGTCTCCTAATTTGGAGTTAGGTGCACTTGTTGCACCAGTGCAAGTTAATAACTGGGCCATTTCTCATCTGACATGATACTCTCAAATGGGCCTACCCAATATAAGCCCAAGAGTAGTATCCAAAAAGCATTTAACCAGGTATTGTTGGTGGGTTTATCTAAATGGTATCAGAGGGAGGGAGTACTAACAAAAGCATCATAATTTGTTTTTCAAATGGATGGAGATCTCTCGACAATTTTGACAATATTTTTTTAAATAAATTTTAAAAATAGAAAAAATTAAATCAACGTGTTCTTGAATCTATAGATTGATTGTATTTCAAATTTCATATAATTTAAGCGTTATTCGATGTTCCATAAAAAAACAATTAAAATTATATAAAATTTACAACAAATCTAAATTTAATGGTGTTTGATAAAATATCAAATGATTTTTAAATTACATGAAATTTAAAACACAATTAATCTATAAGTTAAAAAAAATATGTTTGTCAATTTTTTTTATTTTTGAAAATTTCTAAAAATTATTTAAAAATTAATTGTCAAGATAATAGTTATCAAAGATCCCTTCCCTTATCTAAATCACTTGATTTATCCTTTTTCAGAGAGGCTTAGTGTTACAACTGTGAAGTGAGCTTTTCTCATTCGGACATTACATGCACTCTAAAAAAAGGTGGGACGGTTATGGCCGTAATTGACATGGCCGCATACTATAACTTGTGAGAAGGATCCATTAGGACAACTATATTTGTTAAGAAGAAATAAAATACTTGTGAGGCAAATAGACCACTACTCATCAGCCATCAAAAAAAAAATGCTTCACCACCCTTAATTACTTGGAACATAAAACCATGAAAAGCTCCTTTGATAGTCCTTTCTGGTGCTATCGGACATTATTCCGTTGTACAGGTGCTATGCACATCTTCCCATTGTCTGAATTATTGCAAACAATCAGCACTACTAGCATTTACTACTATAAATCACACAACTGGTACTTTACAACAAATGTTTAGAATATCATCTAACGGGGCATGATCGCCAGTGCCTTCATCTTTTCTTGCATACATCAATTCTTTTCCTTCAAAAACAAACATTCCCCCCTGATAAAAAAAGAAAAAAAAAAAGAAAGAAAAGTGTTAGATCTAATGTAAGGAAATGAATATATCTGAAAACAAATAAAAACTTGAGGGCATTTTCCGGGTGAAGGTTGTAGGCATTCGCATTTTACCTGCTGCAGGACACTGGAAACATCATTAGGAGTAGCCTTGATGGTGTAATTCTTTGTTGCTTCCTTAATCGACTCGAATCTTGAAAATGTTTTCCTCTGTTTTTAAGCATACATAAGCATAGTTAAAGAAAAGGTTCAAAGTTTGTCATTCGCTTATTGATACATACTGAAATAGTGAAATATTATCCTTACACTGGCTGGATTGAGGAAAGTGCGAGACAAACCATAGTACAAACCTAGTACATCATATGCCTGATGCATGAATATTTTGTCATAGAGAAGAAAATAATTAACTTTTATTTATGAATAAATAAATCAATTAATTTTATTTAAGACTTGTAGCTGCATAATTAGAGCTTAGATGCAACAGTGCATTGCAGTTTGGTGGCCTACCATGTTTCACAAGGTAATACTCATAACAAGCACAATTAAGAATCTAATCCTGGTTAGTGGTTCAGCTAACAACACATACTGTTGTACAGATGCAGATACAGGATCAAAGTTTGATATCAGACATTCAGTGCCATGCAACACTAGACAACAATTTATGCTTTATATGGAGGTCATTGGTACAGTATGACCAGAAGTCATGTTACACTTATTTAATTTCAAAATATCTGTTATTAGCTATATGCATAATTAAAGGTTGCAAACAACAGCATTCTGAAGAAGAATAACAAGAGAAATGTTCTGAGAAAGGTACCTTGCGATCAGGATCTGCATAAAGGTTCTCCAGTGGAAATGGTAACTGAGCCACAAAAAATATAATATGAAATTAGAGAGAGAAGGTCCAAATAACATCATAACCAGAATAGGAGGATATAAAGGAATCTTAAAAGTAACTCATAACATCTGATGGTCTTGTATCAGTACCAGTCCATGAAGTTATCCATTTCAGTAAAAAAAACAAAAAGCAAAGAGGAAACAGAAGTACTACAATATGGATATCCATTTGAACTGCCTACTCGCACCGCATACAATCATTCTCAGTTGTACTGATAAGCAAATTCTAACAGGAATCAAATTTTAGGGATGCCAAATAGTACAGCCAGATAAGACAAGGTTGTGTTAAGGACAGTATTTTCTTATTTTACTAACAAAAACAGTCAGGTTAGACTGACATAGCTATCAGGTGAAGAAATGTTAATGCCGTCCAGTTTGAAGGAATATTGTACTTATTATTAATTCTAATGTGGTAGGTTCTTTCTTTACAATAATTGTAAACCAGTTTTGTTGAACACAGCGAAGACCAGTAACTTGGAAGGGACAGCCTTAATTAACCAGGTCATATTGACAACATCCAGCACTAGTCAATTCTAAGCGATTAAGTTGTTCTGGTAGCTAATCATTACTTCCGGGATTAAGAAATTAAACTGAGAAAATGAATTACCCTTTCCGCAAGAATGCGACCTTTGTCAGGCGTACCCACACCAATAGCAATTAATTTGACTCCGGCAGATTCGAATTTTGACTTTGCTTCTCTCAAAACAGAAGCTAGCTCCCAGCTGAAACAATTCAACCAGAGGAACACAATACAGAGATTAATATTTTCTGTGATTGCATGTATCACAAATGTTCTCCCAAATTGCCCAATTTCCTCACCAGCAGACGCATCCAAAATGCCTTAAAAGCGCTACTACAGCCACTTCCTGACAAAATGATAAGTACAAATTTAATCATATTTTCATCAACTCTCAACCTCAGAGAGAATTGTATCAAAATCAAGCACTTTTTCTAAGAAATTGAAATAAATTTGGAAAATTAAGCAGAACTAACCCCAGTCTGATCCCACAAATCCTTGATCAACACTGCCTCACCAGAAGAAGCACTGTAGATGCTAACTTGACCTAGAGTATCTATAATTGACTCGTTAGAACCTGACGAAGCGGCAACCGTTGATCCCGACGATGTCGCCTTAAGTGACACCGGGTATCGTCGGACATTCCGGCAGCTGAGAGGGATCGATTGGACAGCGGATCTAGGAAGGGAAGAGACATGGCAGCGGAGGCGGGATGAAGAGAAGCTGGTGTTGAGAGAGAGAGTCGCCATGGATGTACCTAAATCGGAGAATGAGAGAGGGATTGATTCTATGGCGGGAAAGAAGCTCTGATGTGGCACAATCCCGACTCTCCATCAATTATGTTGCACTGCTTCCTCATAGCGGAGCAGTGGACCAGTGGATGTTGTTGGCCTCTGAGTCTGTGATCCATCTTGTCAGTTTCACGGTGTATGATGCACCTGGTGTAGCGAGATATTTAATATATGATTGTATAGAAATGGTAGATGTTGTGACTAGCAATTTATATTTGAAATGGTATATGGGCTAATTTCTTTAGAAATTTGAGTTCACAATGGCCCCATTTATTTTTCTGAGCCGAGATATGGCCCAATGTTTTGTTCTACTTTGCGTTATTCTGTTTAAAATAAAGAGAAACATTGAATTGATTTGACAACGATCTGCGCATCCGTTACAAAATTAAATGGTTCATGTTGTGACTAGCAAAAATTGGATCACATTTTCACTACCATCATGTTTGCAATGGATAATAATCCAGTATATATGTAAAATCTGATCAAATTATTGAAGATACCAGAAAAAGAAACACTGAAAAAGACGAGGGAATTCAATTCAGGTAACAGGTCTGACTTTCTCAGTATACAACAGATCAATTTCTCAGATGGCTATCAAGTTCATCATTTATTTGACTTCTAAACCTTTCCTCAAAAAAGAAAAACAAAATTGAATTCCTTTTTAAGTACAATTATAACAACTGTTTAATGAAATGTAGACTTAACATAGTGATAATAGACATCGTCTCTCTACGAAGAGATACAGATTCGAGTCTCACATGAGACATTTGAAAAAGAGTAGATGCCGGAGTTAACAGAATCTTTATTTTACACATGTTCTCTCGCATCTTAATTTATTATCATGCTATTCTTTTTTACAAGTTGATTGCTTCCGGTTTGATGGATCAAAATCATATGAGCCGTGGTGTAAAGAATGTTTAATTATTTTTGCTTTTTTTACTAACAAATATGTCAAACATCAAATATTAATTTCGGATGAATTTTGGATAAATCATTTATTCAAGTTAAAATTTGGGCTTGATTAATTTAATTTGATGTCTGGTTTAGATTTGTAGAAACAATTTTTTTACTTGTAATAGCTCCATCTAAACAAGTGTACAGTCTCTTTGACAAGTGGAGTAGAAATGATTTAAATATTATAATACATTTAAATACATCAAACAGAGGTGATTTAAAGTAGAGAAAATTTAAATTATCAAATTTCGTAATTTTTAACATTTTTTACCGTCACCATTACTAAACATTAATATTTTAAAATAATTTAATATTTATTTTGTTTCAATTGTACTGTTTTTATTCATATAATTGAAAATAAATATTTTATATATCTTTTTACACAAATCCCAACCTTGGGAACATGCATGCAGGAATACTTTTCATCTGATAAATATAATAACACCTAAATATTTCATTATAATAATAGGAAACAAAGTGTTAATTATCTAATACCTTTAATTAATTAATTAATTAATGGAAAAGATTCTCAGCCCCCCTCATGTGAAGCGCGCGTGCATCAAAAACTAAGATATATATTATATATGTACAAATATAATATACCTTGGTTAACGAGAAACGACCACACTATATATCTAGGTGTATTAATTTAATTTAATTAGGTGTATGTTACCTCACTAGCATGTATCATAGCAACAACTTGCCGTGCCTGTTTGTAGCTATCCTTTACATGATTTTTGGGAAATATATATATAATATATATACATATAGTCGTTTGTATCGATTTATTCATCAAGTATAAAATTAAATTGGGCTATAGTTGCTAGCTAGACATGGACCATGCACCAACAATGTCTATGATGGCAATATATATAACAGTACAAAAGGAACTTTGCTAAAAAAAATTTGGACGAAATTTTCTGGACTATGATAGTTAGCATTTTCCTCTCAAAAATATAATCAAATAATTTTTCAATTCACTTTTCTTAAATTTGTAGTCCAACCATAAAACTCAGGCTAAAAGAGAAGGGAAATTTTCATACTCAGTCAACTAAAACATGGTTAAAAAAATTTTATTAAAATTCAATTTAAAATTTTCTTCACGAAAATAGCAAATCTGAACTGAAAATCTATATTGCTCTTGCCTATTTCTTACTCAACAATATAAGAACAAATTTTCATGGACTATTTTAAATTTCTTTGGGCTGAATTATATTTTGGTTCAAACCTCCATTTCAAACGACACTATAATCACTTTCTGATATTAGAAGTCTCTAACACAGTTTCATGTCTGAAAAAAGAAAACAAATTATTAATTAAATACATGAACATGACACCTTGATGGAGACTTCTTTTCCAGCTCCAAACATTTCTCTAAATTAAAACCCAATAATAAATTAATTAATTAATTAATTAATTAATTAAAGAGCTAGGTATCTAAGAAAGAAAGCTTTGCAATTGAGGAATCTAGATGCACACATGGCAATGTGGACATTAGATATAATAATAATAACAACAACAACAACAATAATAACAATAATAACAATAATAACAATAATAATAATAAAAAGGAGAATCCTATTTGCATTGATTTTCTCTTTTCACAGCCTCCAATTCTACATGTCTTGGACTTCTATTTTGTTCTCTTATCCATCTATCTATCTATCTATCTATCTATCTATCTATCCATCCATGTCATTTCCTTTTTATTAACTAATTAGTTAGGTGCATTATTATTTAATTAAGGTTCCTAAAGGGTTTGTTTATCGGAGCAAATTAATTAATTAAAGGGAGTTGATACGCAGATACCGTCGTGAATATTATAATCGAATCAATTTTATTATTCAGATTAGATTAAATGAGTTCTCATTCGTATTAAAGGTTTTATTATGTAATTTATTTTGTACAGTATTTTTATTATTCAATTTAAATGAGTTATTATTCATATTAATAATATTTGAGTTGAATAATAAAAATATTGTAAAAAAATGAATTGTATAATAAAATCATTAATATCAATAACAACTCATTTTATATAAATAATAAAATCAGTATCAATTATAATATGTATCTTCCAAACATTTCTCATTAATTTAGTAGGTGCATTGTTATTTAATTAAGGTTATTTTAAAAGGGTTTGTGTTATCGGAGCAAATTAATTAATTAAAATAGTTCTCTAAGATCAAGGAGAAGGGGTTTCAGTCAAGATCAATCATGACTTTGTGCCGGGGACAACAAATATATTTTTATATTATAATATGTTATCTTCCTCTAAAGTTTTCTATTTGCATTTTTTTGCTCCACATATAATTTAGGAATGAAATCATCTATTATTTCAAATAGGAAAGTATGTAGGGTCATATTATTTTAATATTGATCGTTAATTAAAATGAATGGATCAGATTTATTTTAAAAAAATAAACTCCTAAATTTCAATTGGAACCAATTTGATTGAACGGTCCGAATTGAAATAGTAAAGTCCTATTTTTTCATTTAGAATAATAGCAGATACGATTGAGTGAAGATAGAAATGTCGAATTTCTAATCATAAAAATTAAATATACATAACTATTTACTTGAAAATTGCATTTTTTTATTCAAGAAATTGTATTTATTAAAGACATTGAACATTATATTGACGTAGAATGCATGAAGAAATTGTACTGCAAATATATTTATTTCACCTATAGATTTTTTTTCAATCAAATAACAAAAGGGGGGTAATTATTAATGAAATAACAATCCAAATTCTTTGATACAAAGTTTTCTACATAGTTGCTACCATAATTAAGTTGGACATGAACTTTCTAAAACTGAAAAAAAAATCAATTAATAAAGTTAATTTTCCTAGAAGAGAACAACCAAGCAAACTTTGTTAATTTAGGCAGAGAAACAAAAGGCAAAAAATAAAAAAAAAAACACAAAGACAGTACATGAAAATTAATCACTACACCGTGTATAACCTATAACATTAATTAATTAATTAAAAAAGATTAATTTAATTATTGTCCTTAAGAGGTACATGTCATGCAAAGACAAAAAGCAAAAGATGTGCATGAGTTATTGTGACGACTTGCCATTGGAATCATGGGACACATAAATAAAACACATGCACCATGTAAAAAAAGTGGCATTAAAAGAAGGGAAATTAAGCTCAATAAAGTACTAATTATTTTGCCTTCTTTTATTATTAGAAGGAAAAGCACTATTATTTTTCATTTGTAAAGAGTCTCCAAAAGGAATTAGCGGAATGCAAACTGTAATTAATTCTCGTAAATACCAATATTTTAAATTTATAAAATTTCAATGTCAAACAAGTAATAAAGAGAGTAAACACAAACAAGCTTTCTATAAAGATTCTCATTTTGAGATCACATGTTTGAAATTAGAATGAAATTTGTTTTATGTATATTTAAAAATTTGAAAATTTTTTAATATAAAGAAATAATAAATAGAATTAAAAATGTAAGAAAATGATAGAAGAAAATGTAGGATTTAGACAAGACGAATTTGGTAAATTCGTTTCCAAAAAATTGTGACTGTTTCTGAGAGTTAGTTTTTAGATTACAAGACCGTGCTTGACAAATGCAGTCTCGAAGTCAAAAAATTTTAATTAAAAGGGAATTTCCGGGAACGCACTTGCCAAGCATAGTCTCAAGCCCTTGGACCGCATTTGTCAAGTACAGACCTAGAGATTTCGATTTAATTTGATTTTTTTAAATCATTGTACTAATTTAAAGGCAACCTCTGAGACTGAATTTACCAACCAAAGTCCTAGACCTTGAAAATGCACTTACCTAACAAAAACGTGACTGCCAAACACGGTCCCACTTGTATAAAAACGAACTTGTCAAGCTCGTCTTAATTAGATCCCATATTTATTCTATCATTTTCTTACATTTTTTTTTCTAAATTAATTTATTATTTATTTATTAAAAAAAATCGATTTAAAAGTTGGGTAAGGGTAATTTTTTTTCATCTCAAAAAAAAAATATTTGGTTTTTTGGAAAAAAATCAAGCTACCAGAAAGATGTTTCATTTCCAAGGTAGGTTTTCTTTTGTCGGATAGTTTCATTATATTTGATCCTGTTTGATTGGACCCAACATTATACTAGGAATGGGTTCTCCTACCCCCTTTTTAATTTCTGATATGATATTTAACGAAATATGTCGCCACTTTTCTGCATGTCAAAAACAAACATAAATAGTTGGATTTAAATTTCAGTCTCTAGGCTAAAGCTAACAAATATAACCACACCATTAAAACTTCATGATTTTCTACTTAATTCCGTATTTTCAAACTTGCTCAAGAGTGATAAATACAACTTGCATGTCATTTCCTAGAGATGATATTATTTTTTGTGGGTACAGAGTGAGAGCACCGTAGCATCGCTATTATTATTATTATTATTATAATAACATCTGCACTCTGTTTTATCGTATTTCTTTGTTCATTCATCATGCGATATGTTAATTTATTTGATTATTTATTGCGCAAGCTTCATTTAATTAGCTTTGGATTAGGAAGTTGAGAGTATACATAGACATAGATTTTGTCTTGATTGAGAGAAACAGACAAGAACACAAACAGCAACAGGATTGAAGCCTCTGTTTTTATCACTTTGGGACTTGCTTTCTTCGTCTCTCTCGTGTGTGTGTGTGTATTCATGTCCCATCCAAGGACTTTGTTAATAAAATAATAACCATATATATAATATTCGAAGGGATTTCACATTTTCGGAAGTGTTTTAAAGTATTTGTTTTACAAAAAGTTGTTTTCTTTAAAATATTATCTGCCAATTTCAGCGCTGTTCATTACAGTATATGCTATAATACCGTTCGTTTTTTCCGACTACTTCAAAGGGTATGAACTCGTATGAAGGTGGGTTTGTTATATAGTATGATATGTACTCCTCTAAGGTATGAATTCGTGAGAAGGATGTCATTTTTATGTTGGTCAAATTTCGTCCAAATCGTCAATTTCACTGTAATTAAGTTTTGTCACATCAAAAGAAGGATGGAATACTTGACAATTAATAACCTAACAATTATAAAAAATTTATATTTTTAAAATCCGACGAATAAATATATATATTATATATAAGTTGTACCGCTCGTTAAATAACATAAAATTCATAACATTTTATATTTAATAATATTTGGTGGAGTTTTTAACTTGTATAAAATTTAATACATAACCTATCTATTTAAAAAAAAGTAACATGTCTATAATATTTTTTTATTTTTGAAATTTTTTATAACATGTTTTGAAAAGCTTTTATCGTAGTTGTCAAAATTATTAGTTGTCAAGTGATCCCCCACTCTTTTATTTATGTCGGTCAAATTTTGTAAAATAATGATTTAATTAAACAATTAATTTGGTTTAAGCTTTGCCATTCTCTAATCCGTAAAATTTGGTTTGAAAAACGATAGTGCATGTTAACCCGATGTATCAAAGGCAAATACCATGTACAATAAGTTAGTAAACCATCTCTGAGCAGAGCAAAAAAAAAAAACAAAAGAAAAGAAACTGTTTGATGGATGATTTTCAGACTCGCTACCCGCACGGCCCCACCAGTGCACACCACTTGCAAATTGCAATTCGAAAGAGCCCGAGTCCTCTGTTTTTCCTTGGCATATAATTTGTTTGTACCGGGTCACCGTTCCGAGCAGTTCAAAGAAAAATACAGGAATGTGGGTCCTATTAGTCGGAGAATAGCCACAGCGAATTTGATGGATTGGTTGGTTAATGATTGAGCCGCAAGCCAAATGGAATGGGACCATGAACAGTATTTACACCGAGAAAGAGAGAGAGAGAGAGAGAGAGAAAAGGAGCTTGTGATATTTCAATTTTCGAGTAATTATCGTCCAAAGTTTGCACTTCCAATGTACGCTTGGTCGGCTGCACCTTTGACTCCTGTCCAAAGAGAAGTCATTTAATTAATGGGGAGGAAGAATAGTTAGTTATTTGGAGAAACAAATTTTAAAAATAAAAAAATTGGAGAATGAAATTTTAAATAAATTTGAAAAAAATTTAACATAAAAAATGTTATATATATATATATATATATATATATATATATATATATAGCTTAAGATTAATAATGTTTTAAATTTCATATAATTTAAATATTATTTGATTGTTCATTAAAATATAAATCGTTATAAATTGTATAAATTTTAATGATTTTTGATGGACTATTAAATGAAATTTGAAACACAATTAATTTACGAGTTGAAAAATGTGTCTATAAATGTTATTCTATTTTTAAATTTTTTTTCGATTTTATTTGAAAACTCATTGTTAAGATTGTCAAAATAGCCATTGTCAACTGATTCCTCCCCCCAACACAAAAAAAAAAAAAGGAAAACAAATGGTTTAGAGCACAGGAACAGGAACAGGAGGTGAGCTATCCGATTAGGCAAAACCATAGATGGTGAAGCAGGTAGGCGTTTTAGGCCATAGGAACTACCCAGAAGCTACGTAGCTAGCTTCTAGGTACGGACCTCTAGCGCACACACTAAGAGGCTAAAACCTAAAAGCTTCCTTTCCTATCCTTTCCTATCCTTTGCATGTAATAGGTACAGTGGTTTCGTATCCTGTGCATGCGACGCAGCTGCTGGCTCCTGAATATCCTACGTATTTCGGATTGAGATCCGATTCCATTCCTTTCCTGTCGTCGAATCATGAATCTAACTAACCATCGTCAATTAATCCCACGGTTCTCTCTCTCTCTCTCTCGCTCGTCAAGTCAACCGCTGTCTATTAATCCCACGGTTATGGCGATTCTCTTTTGCCAGCTGGTCTCCACCGATTTTTTTATCTGGATATGTAATCTACTTATCCGTACATTATTAAGAATAGAGTCTCCAATATATTTGTTAAAATATGAATAAATCGTTATTAATTAATTTGGTCGGATAATTATTATTTAGTCATAAAATTTTTAATAATAATTCGAGCTTAATAATCGCCTCTGTAAATTCAGTTATCATGTAATTTTGATTGAGTTATGATATATTTTGAGGGTTGTCAATAATTATTTTGAACTTTCATTTTTACTTTTTCAGAATTTATTAATATGCACGCTTGAAGGTTAGTTACAATATTTCATTATAATACATCCACTACATTATATGATGAAAAAGTCAATAAAATAAACAAGAAATATTCCTTTCTTTCTCGTTCTAATTGCAATATTTGTTACAAAAAATATCAATTCATAACATTTACATTTATAATATTTTCCCTCGTTCATCAAACAATAAAATAAATAAAAAAATTACTAAAATATAGTGTATTTGGAGTTGATATCTTAAAAATTAAATTAAATAAAAGGAACATGACAAATTGGCAATATTTTTTGACACGTCAAATATCAACAAACCAAACAATAGTATCGTCCATACCAAGGTCGCGATGGTACTCTTTGTCAATTACTCCAATACAACCAAATTCATAATTCCCAGATAAATCTCTCTGTGAAATTGCTGACTGAGTTGTTTCTCTTAAAAAATAAATATATACGTAAGAGAAAAAAAAAATACATCAGATCTTGTACATCTTTCATGCTCTTAATGGGCTAATGGGCAAAATTGTCAATATACAACACTTTGCAAAATGAAGTACCTTTAAATCCATAGGCCACATACACCTACGAAAGAGAGCAAAAAAAAAAAACAAAAAGAAAAAAATAGATATATATATAATAAAAGAAGCTTTAATCCATTGGTGGGATTACACGTGTCAAAGGCGAAGGAGACGTGACAATCGGACCAGTCGCATAATTTTGCAATGCGGCTACATGGGCCCACCTCACCTCTGTCGGCCACTGGGAGGCGAATTAATTAGGCAAAATATGTCACATTTATTTTCAGAGATGAAGGTCTATGAAAATCAAATTCAAACCTAATTTACAAAATTTTCCGAATAAATTTCGTCGGACTTGTGAATCGTGAATCATTAATCGGACCCATGGAGTGATTTCATGTACGGATATAATCGAATAAATTACTTCATATATAATTGTTCCGATTGAATTTGATGTGTAACGGAGTAATAGTAGAAATAATAAACAAATTGGTACGTGAACAAGACAAGTTTTTGTGAAATATTAATTTAATATAATTATAAGCGATCGCAAATTTAAAATATAAATCATTTTTTTATAAATATTTAACATCGAATAAGTTAAACTTTTAGTTATAACCAAGGAGGATATATCTAAAATATTAATTTTTATTAACATTGTTAAAGAAATATTATTTAGGTTGTCAAATTAATTAGTTTTTCTTATAAATGAATGCCGGTATTTTAACCATCGGACATAAACTTAACCAAAATCAACGAATAAAATCCTTGTTTTTTTTTAAAAAAAAATAGAATTAAAAAATTTATGATACAAATACTAGCATTAAATCAGACAAAAAGTGCGAAGATTCGGAGATATCATATTAAAATAGGCGGATGATGATAAAATTTTAAACATAGAACTACTTTTTAATTAGTGAAAATACAATAAAAGGCCGCAAAGAATTAAACCCACCAAAAGAATATACGGATACTTTTACGTCGTAGAAGAAGCTGTAACCCGTCTCGCTAAAACTGGATTACTGATCAATACGTAAAGGGGGTAAAAAGGGGAATTGGAAGTGGGTGGGACCCAAAAAGCATTGACCAGTCGCGCTCACGCGTTGGTCGTTGTATTCCCATCAACACACACAACAACACATCATTGATGATGACATCCTTATCTCTCTCTCTCACTCTTTTCTCTCTCTGTCTCTGTCTCTCTCTCTCACTCTCTGTCTCTCTCTCTCTCTCTGTCTCTCTCTCTCACTCTCTCTCTGTCTCTCTCTCTCTCTCTCTCTCTCACTCTCTCTCTCTGTCTCTGTCTCTGTCTCTCTCTCTCACTCTCTCTCTCTCTCTCTCTCTCTCTCACTCTCTCTGTCTCTCTCTGTCTCTGTCTCTCTCTCTCACTCTCTCTCTCACTCTCTCTCTCTCTCTCTCTCTCTCTCTCTCTCTCTCTCTCTCTCTCTCTCTCTCTCTCTCTCTCTCTCTCTCTCTCACTCTCTCTCTGTCTGTCTCTCTCTCGTAAGAGCCATGACGACGGATATGATTCGTCTCATCTCTCGGGCCTTTTCTGACTGTCAATGAGTGCTGGGGCCCACTCCGCAGTGATCGTCTCTACCTTTGAAAGATTTGAGAGAGCGACGTGCCAACATCCAAATATACATGGGAATTAATCCAGATACCAAACCCATTTTCCATTTGCAACTCCATCAGAGAAGCATTAAAGAGATTAGTTGGGGTCATTTGTTCCTTTTTAGAAATAAGTGAAGAGGAGAGGAGAGGAGACGAAAAGGGATCCAAGAAAAAAGTGGAGGAGGAGGGGGGGGGGGGGGGGGGAGTTGGAGAAAGGATGCATGATGGCATGCATCCCCATGGATGTCAAGCGTTGTTTTTGCATTATTTGAATGAATAAAGGAGGAGAAAAGAAATGCATCATCATCGTCGTCGTCATCATGCAATAGTAATTGAGTGCCTAGCTATCATCACTTTTTTTTTCCAAAGTAAGAGCTACCATTATATATATATATATATATATATATATATATATTATTTGCCTTCATTGAGCAAAATCCAAACAATGGAATCTTTCTTGCAATAGTTTGACTAAGAAAAATATGCTATAACTGAGGTGTTTTTGAAGACGAAAGGCAAGAGCAAAAAGGTTGGACCCAAGAAAATACCAAAGAAATTAATTAATAAAGATACAAATTATAATTAATTAAGCACACCGTGCATAAGGCACGTGAGGCATCTTTTCACATTTCTAGTGACATTGTTTCGGAGCATAATAAGCACCTTTTTTTTGTGTAGCTTTTGATCGAAAAACGACATTGTTGAGTGCCTTTGATTGACGATATATTGATATGACTGACAAGGAAAGTGCATAACATTTTCAAGAGAATAATAATTTATGTGCATGCGCCTACATTTGTATTGTATGTCTTACATATCGATTGCAATTCTCATTTGTGGAATCGACATTTATTCCCTTCATAGCATGCACCTAGCTAGCTATGTATATTGATTGGAATTCTCATTTTACATTTGTATGATGCACAACTAGCAAAATACTATTGTTCTAGAATAAGTGGAGGATTCTAAAATAATAATGCAGATATATGTTCTAGTTATTCTTGTCGATTATTGGTAGTAAGATCATCTAGTTCCATTAATTCAACATACTATTATTTGATGAAAACTAACTAGACAGATATTTAGAAAATTAACAAGTACTTACAATGCTCCCAAAATTAATTATTTCTAGAATTTTTAAGAAAGAAAATTGCCATCAAATTTAAGCATGACAATCCTAAGTAAGTGCCACATCAGATTTTCAAACAAAATCAAACCAATATTAGAAGCATTAAATAGATAAATGACAAGAATATCCCTCAGCTACCAAACAATAAATAGATAAAAAGAATTGATGAGTTGTTATTATGAAATAGATTCGGCAACATCTGGCTTCTATTTATTAAATAATTAAAGATAGTTGCGTATAGTAAATTCTGAGCGGATACTACGGATCATGCATAGCAAGCATGCATCCGGAAGAAAAATTAGATAAAATTTCAGGAGCTTGAATTAAAAGCTTTTAATTATTTCATACTTCGTACGGTATGATTGAGCGGGGCAGGTGCTTTAAAGAGTCCCGTAAATTTCAACATAAATTTAATAATAATTTTATAATATTTTATAATATTTTATACTTAATTTATCAAATTCTAAAAAAATATATAATTATTATTAATTTTAAAAATTAAAAATGAACTTATTCCAATACGGATCCCCCACTTAAGGTGCGTACATATCCGTAAATATCAGCTAGTTTCACTTCCAATTTCCCCTGCCACGTTTTAACAGAGATTTAACAGAGACAAAAGAAGAAGAGAATAGCAGTAAAAAGTTAAACTTTTTTTTCCCTTTGGTAAAAATAAAACGGAAGTAGTAGAAGAAAGAAATTGCTAAAAGGACAGAACAGTACTTACACAACAATTGATATTTGTCGCAATGCATGCACTCTCCCCTCCTCTCAGTAATTTGATTCGCAAAATTACGCTTCGTTTTTTCACCAGACCCTGCCCAGGCGGTAATAAGTCATGGAACAATGAAAATCTTTCCGTTTTCTTTCTTCTTCTTTCTTTTTAACTTTTTCATGAGACAGTAACATCTTGCATCAATTTCGGAGGCTGGACCCGCTCCATTTGTACTCCGAACCGAGATCCCGACAAACGCGTGTGGATCCGGATTCGGGTTCGGACCGATTTAAGCGCACCCGTCCCAAAATGAGACGCCTTTATTTCTAGTTGCTCTGTTCTCTCTCTCATATTTAACTCTGCGTGGCTACATACAGACCCAATTCCCCAAAATTAAAACCAGCCTGGTTTTCTGAGCTCAATATCCTGATAGGATCCTCTTCAACCTGAAAAATACAGTTTAATATACTTTTCATTTTTAACCGTCCATTTCAGATCGAATGATGAGGTTTTATGATGTAAAATTGAGGCATTAGTTTCGCTTAATAGATAAGAACCGTCCGATTACGAAGAAACGGTTTATATTTGTTGATGATCTCAATCGCGTCAGGATAAGAGAAGATCAGAACGAACCCATCCTCAGTCCCAAGTTTTAACTCATAAAATCACTGCCCCTCTCCCTCTCTCCCCTTCGCTTTTTCTCATTTCTTCTTCTTCTTCTCTCTCTCTCATGAGCCCAGCACACTGTACTAAACCTCTACTCTATCTCTAGAGCTCGTTCCCTTCCCATGGAAGGTGCACTGGTTTCTTCTTCAGAGACAGCAGAGCTTAATCCTAGGGAAACTACCCTCTTCGGATCTGGCTTGTTGAAGCGCGACAAGTTGGTCAGTGCCATAGAAACAGAGGAGGCGCGTGAATGGCGCTTCAACAAGGTTTCAAGGACCGATTCAATGGCGACTAACTCATTATTTCCGAACGGAGAGGGGCAGATGCTGAGCTTTGCCTCGCCAAACCTTGACGGTTCTCTCCATTCCAACTACTATAATAATAACCCTTCAAATCAGTCCTATTTAAGAAACGAAGGTACTAGCAAATCCGTTTGTGTTAGATTAGAAGTGTGATTTGATCAGATTTTTTTCTTTTCCTTTCCCCCCTCAGGAAATAAGAAACCTTCTATTTTAGTATATTTAGGAAATGCATTGGTTGTCTAATTAATTATCTTTTTCTTTGCCTTCTCAACCAACTGCTATTTTAGGATCAGAGGTTTTATTGCTTAGCGTTTAGACTGTTTGGTGCTTGAATTTGTTTATATCACCCCTCTCCCTTTTCCCCTTTCTAAATCCATATATATCCAGCAGAGGAAACCAAAGAGATTTTTCCTTTTTGTATGTTTGTTTCTTTATTTCCATTTTATTTTATGTTTTTCCGGATGTGACTTGTTTTGAAAATGACATACAAAAAATGGCTTAAAAGATGACATTATTTTTTTTCATTTCTTTTCAATTTAGTCTTTTCACCGCCTGGTTGATTTTTTTTTGTAATCAATAATTTATGATATTTTCCAATTTTCAGGGGGTGTAAATGCAAATATGCAAGGTGCAATGGCAAGAGTTAAGGGACCATTCACACCTTCTCAATGGATGGAGTTAGAACATCAAGCTTTAATTTACAAGTACTTATCCGCAAGTGTTCCTATTCCTCCCAGTCTTCTTCTTCCCATCAGACGGAGCCTCGCCGCTTCCGGCGGCTTTACTGTGCCGTTTCCTTCTTCATATTTTGGTTCCTCCACCTGTAATTAAGTTTAAGCTCCCCCTTTTTTTTTTTACTATTTCCTACCCTCCCACACGCCCCACAAAAAATAATAAAAATTACAATACAAATTAAATGATGATGGTGATGATGATAATAACAAGAACGATAATATTAATAAAAAACAGTCAACAACAATTAAATTTCAGTATTTTTGTTTATGCAAGTCTGAAATTAGGATTATAGAATATTGCTTTTGGTCTCAACTGCTGCTAATTGTACCATTTAAGGTTTGGCCTTTACCAAAATGGGTCCTTGTTTATAATGGGATTAAACTAGGTGATTTAGAAACAAAAGCCTTATCATTTCTAGTTTTAGTTAATGCATAGAAATGCTGATTTATTTTTAAATTTTTTTTCCTCTTCTTACCTGGTCAATTATTTTACGGATCTTTGATTTTGCTTTCGTTAGCGGGATGGGGAGGTAATCCGTACACAATGGGATATGCTCTGACGATGACGGGTGGGGCCGGAGACCCAGAGCCAGGGAGGTGCAGAAGGACGGATGGCAAGAAATGGAGGTGCTCAAGGGACGCTGTAGCCGACCAGAAATACTGTGAGCGGCACATCAACCGCGGCCGCCACCGTTCAAGAAAGCATGTGGAACCTCACTCCAACCGCCTCTCCTCTTCTACTAAATCTAACACCACCACCGCTAATGCTTCCAAACCAGCCAGCACAACTGTTGCCACATCAACATCCACGCAGCCCAAGACCAAGGAGATCGGCACCGCTCTTTCTGCTTCTTGCTCTGATCTGCCGCTTGATAGGTATACTGTCATTATGTATTTCAGCTTTTAATACTCTTGAGCATAAAGCTATAAAATTGTCAGATGGTTCCGAGTGGTCTAAAGAACTTTTCGGTTCATTTGTTGCTGAAGAATTAGAGTTGTTATATTAGTCCTAAGACCAAAAGATAAATAGGTTTCTATGAAATGAATGTCATCCATAAGAATTACAATCTCCTTGTGCAATTTCCATTTTAATTACTTTTTAATGCTTTGAGACGCTATTTTTTAACTGGTAATTGTTTTACAGAACATTGGTCGATAGAGAACAAGAGAGCCTCTCCTTGCTAACTCCGATGCTTCCCTTTGCAAAGCAACAGGAGAGTCCCAACACCTTCCCGGAAACAGAATCCTCCCCGTCAGAGTTTGGGTCCCACACCCTTCGCCACTTCATTGACACCTGGCCCAAGACTAACCCAAACCAAGAATACCAGTCGTACAATTCGTGGCCTGAATTACAAGAAGAAACACACTCAGAGACGACCCAGCTCTCAATTTCGACCCCTTCCATGGGGGGACCTCTTGGTGAGGTCTTAAACAAAAATTGTGGGTTGCATAGTACCGGTTTATCAAAAGATCAAAGCAAGGGATTGAACCTCTTAACGGATACCTGGGATTTGGAATTGAGCCCGAGACACGGGTCATCACCTACCGGTGTGTTGCAGAAATCATCCTTTGGATCTTTGTCAAGTAGCGCGGGTAGTAGCCCAAGACCGGAGAGTTATAAATCGCATGAAGATCTCGGTTCGATACTTGTTAACCACATGAGTAAAATATCTTATGTTTAAGCATTTTGTTTATTTCTTTTTAGGGTTTGATTCGGTTTGTAAGTTTTAGAGGGTTATGAAGAGTCCTTCAGAGTAATGCGTGTTTCTTTTATTTGTTCGTTGTTTTTAGCTCCGACTTTTAGGTCGATCCGGTGTATCTTTTCATGTTTTTATTAATTTAAACTAACTGGTGCGTGCTGGATTGTATGTGTTTTATTGAAACCTAATTTAATTTCCATGAAAAATAATCGTTACTGTCAAATAATTCAGTGAAAAAGTGTAACATTTTCATTCTATAACAGTCTAACCAGCATTTACATTTTTATTTTTCTAAGTTTCACATTTTCAACTTTAGGTTATTATTCCTATGCCCAAATTTCCTATTGTCTATCAAAACTGTGAATTAGTTTAGAACCTGGTGAACATATGGTGTAAGAATAATTTTTTATGTGAGAAATTTATAGGATGGGTTTCATATTTTTAATATGAGGTTCTTATTCCTATGCCAAACTTTCTATTACTTAAAATTGTGAATTGGTCTATAAAAAATTTATAGAATTATATTCTCTTGTGGTGGATTGGTCCAGGACAGGTTCAAGTTTCTAACTGTTGGATAACAGTGAGGTGAGGTGACAACATTTTCATAATATATTGGAAATCGACTTGACTCGATCTTTTCTGGGTCGAAGAAATTAATGATCCAATCTAGAAGTGCTGGTTTGCAATTGGATGGTTGTTGGTTCAAATCCAAACAATTTACATTATAATTTTTCCATGCAAATTAATAAATAGAAAGCACGCAAAGTAGGCAAAATTAAAACAGGTGGGATTGCGATATATTAACTGATGATATTTCAGCCCTGTAGTCGATCCAACCCGTGACAGGTCACCGAATCCATATTTATATCCGACTCGTTCTTTTTATTAGTTGGTCAGTTATCTGGGTGAGAACAATTGTACTAAAAATACATAGTACGGGAGCACGGCACAACTTGTTCGTGTTTGGACATGTCTCAGATACATTCCATGTGTTTATACGCATTATGTCGACGTATCAAGTATATATATCTTTAAAAGGATCATATTTGAAAATTAGTTAACTTTGCACGAAAAGGCATATTCAAGTCTCAAATATGTACGTGACATGTGATAGACACATTGGATAATTATACACATGCAAACATAGCCTCACACAGCTTAGTTTTATTTTTATTCAAATTTCTTTCCATTTTGCTCAACTTCTTCAGTTTTTGGAGCTGTTAAATCATTTTAAAAATTGTATTTTTAAGTTAATTTTTTTTACAATTTTTGGGACCTTTTATATATTCCAATTAGTCCCGACTTTTCTCAATTTGATTTTATTTCTTTTAAGTCTTGTAACATCCAAAGTCTGAAATTTGGAAGGAAAAAAAAACACATATAGGCACGAATTAACGTGTACAAACATATATTGTGCTGATATGTACCATGTTCCTATAAAACTCGTATTATGCATTTATATAAAAAAAAATCACAACATGACATAATATATTTAAGCTGTAATACGTATATGTACATCATGGCATCTACATATCTAGTACATAAATATTTAACATGTATTGACACGATACATGAAGATCATTATTCATAAGCGAACACACGTAACATAACACTGTATAATTGAGACACTAGCTATATATAATTTATATAGTTCTTCCGTTCCGTGCCATCATGCATCAGTAGGGTAGGTCGAAATTGGACTGTAACTTGCCAACTTCATAAAAAAGGTAAAAGTAAAAACGACTTTGGCTTTTTAGCTGTATGTATGGCACTGTACATTTGACAAGGAAATAGCATAGCATATGTTTATAACAGTTTTTAGATAGGTATCAGTGTGGGTCTTCTCTTGGGTTGTTTGATTGGTGATGGATGCGAAGAAAGAAAGAAAGAAAGAAAGAAAGAGGGAAGAAATTAAAAAGGCGTACTGAATGATCTGATCATTGGTGGTGCTGTCAAAAGGAATGCAGTTGAGATTGAGAATGGAGAAGCATATTCAACTTGACATTTTATAGTGCTTGTTACTGTTTGGTTGCTTTGTTTGCAGTTTGCAGTTTCCTAGAAATTAAAATTCATGTTTTCGACCACCGTATTTTGTCGACATGTCACAACTCAGAACCAATCTCTCTCTCTCTCTCTCTCTCTCTCTCTCTCTCTCTCTCTCTAATTTATTTTTTGAAATATCAGAACTAATCTTTGATGAGAATTTTAATTGACCTTCTTAAATGTTTAATTTCACCTTTTTAATAAGAGGGAGGATCACATGACAATGAAAATTTTTGACAATCTTATTAATAATTTTTTGAATAAATTGGAAAATTTTTTTAACGGTCAAGGTTATATTTCTTACCTATAGGCCTGTAGCAGTAGCACCATCGCATCCAGCGTTCTCTCTCTCTCTCTCTCTCTCTCTCTGGAGCGTTCCGACCTCCGCCTTCACATCCCGCCACCGTCTTGACTATTCTTGAAGGGCCTGTACATCTCTTCTCTATTATTGAGTACAATGCTATTATCTTGATCCGGTATTTATGCTTCTACCTGCTTCGATTGCGTTATGAGTTTATTCGATCTTGTTTATAGGATCTGACACTGTTACTTTTTTAGGTTATCATAATAATTTCGTACTTGTGATTTGCGAGCAGACAGCTCCAGGGTAAGTACTCCTTTTAAGCTATTTTATTATTGTGTGTTGGTTATTTGGTTATATTGATTTGTTTCATCCACGCCAGTAGTTTTTGAAGTAACAAAATATGCTTGTATAATCTAAAAAATGACAGAAAAGAGACCAACATCCTTATGGAACAGGTACTGGTTTGGTACTGGGATCTGATGTTTGGCAACTTGTGCAGCAAAATTGGCCTTTGCTTAATATGTTGAAATTCAATGTTCACCAAAATTCTCCAGACAAATGTGTGCTCAGAAGGTTCTCTCAACATAAATATTCATGTTGTACCATTCTTTAGAAAAAGAAACAGGTAAGAGTCTTGAGTTTCAATCTCTTAAAGTTGTTTTCCAAATGGTAGCTATCTAATCCAAACTGCACCAGGGGCTTTTTGGTCCCCAGCAACTTTTTATTCAGCTTGAATTATTTTTGAATATTGTGAGTAACCAAAAAGACTTAGCTTTGCCCAGCCACAGTGCTCCAAGAAAGCTACTGGCCATTATTACAAACTTTACTATATAATTAGACTATATCATAAATTTGGGAAAATTATCCCTCAAATGGGGATGTTTTAATTTCAGTAGTGGTTGTTAAAGCCTCCATATTTTTCAGTAAAAGACACACCCAAATTGTACCTAAAGAACTCTTCAAACAAACATGTCCATCAAAAGCCTGGCAAAATGTTGTACCAGGACATCTCTGTTTACGGAACATGCTGTCAATTAAAGAATTCACTAAAATTAATTCTTGTGCAAGCATTTCCCCAACAAGCTACTAACATACATATTAAAACTGAACAAGTTGTGCTCCAAAGCTCTTTTTTTTTTGTGATTGTACTATGGCAATGTCGACCATGATAACAAGAACATGTAATTGGGTCCTTGTTCTCTCAATACAGTGAAATGCCCCTATTTGTTTTGCACATTTATTTTTGTAAATTTATTTTTTCTCTTTTACCAGCAAAAATTAGGGGAAACGTTTCTTTGTTTCATCTTTGATATTGTTAATTTGTTTTTTCTCTTTGCTTCTGCTTATTATCTCAATCAGCATCGTGCTATTGGAAGGAAGCATGTTGTTCCATGCTCTGGATTCAATTTGTAAAATCTGAGTTTTTTTCCCCATTTAGGGGAAAAGTCTTCTTTTTTCAAGAGAAATATTTAATTAGAAAATACCAATGTATAACTTGTTTTCTAAATAAGTTATTGGTAGAACAATACTCATTATTCAATAAAAAAAATAAAAAAAGCTACAAATAAAAAGGTATAGTAATCCATAAGATTTAGTGATAATTATATTGAAAAAAATTTCAATCTGGATTAAATTTTAGATGAATCATTAATTGGACATTGAAAATCCATGACTGTCATGTGTCAACATTTGGCGTAATTTGAGGTTCGTTTGTTGTTACTCTGATGTTGATAAGGTTTTTACGTAGTGGATTTTTGCACACTAAAATTTATTAAATAAAAGGGTACAAGATAAAGAAAGGAAATATATATCTAAAAAAAGAATCAAAATACAAGCACATGTATCCTACTTAAGTTGATAAAGTTTGAACCATTAAATTTTCGTATCTCTTGGTTGATGGCAGCTTCATGTTTAGAATCACATCAAAATTGACATGGAGTCTCTTCGAGTGATAAAGGACTCTAGTACACTTTTTGTTGGATTTAAATAATAATTTATGACTCAATATTTGATCTATAATACCTAGTTGCATAATTGACTACATAATTGTAGCCTACAAAAGATCAACAAATCAATTGGAGATGTACATCAATGCATACATACAGCATTAAACTTGTTTAATTGCTATATGTTACAAGGAGAACATTTTGGTCTTGTGTCTAACGAATAATTGGACCAATTAATAAAAATATTAATAGCCATAATAAATAAAGGCGTGTTCTCTTATTCCTATATAATGCAATCCATCAAATAGTAAGTGGCCGTAGCAGAACAATTTAAAAAAAATATATAGACGTACTTTTAAATTTAAATTTATAAATAAATTGTGTTTTAAATTTGAGTAGCATAATTTTTTTTAATTCTAAATAAATATAAATAAATATAAATAAAATTTAAAATTTTTAGGGGACTAGAGTTTCTCCGTTCCTATGAAACTCCTCTCTAAACTTATAAATTTCCTTAAAAAAATACGAACATTTTATAGGTGAAGCTATATTTTTTTTTCTCTTTTTTTTGTCTGTTTTAGGGTTTTTTTTGTTCGTTTCAGCCCCCAGTGCCTAATCATCAACTGAGCTACAAATTGACTGATAAATATATACTATAAAAAATTACAAATCTGATAATAAATGGCATCTCTCTATAAAGACACTTAGAAAATATCTAAAAAGAAATAAATTCTGAAACTATAGGAGACTCTTATTTAAAAAAAAAACTTTGCAAAGCCCATTAGGCCTAAAATTTAAAAAGCCCAATAAAATGCTCTACTATGTCTATTTCTGCTATTTTGCTTCCCTGAGGTGCCGTTAGAAGTTGGAACCTTTCTTGTGTTATTTCTCCGGAAGGATGAATGATGCGCCGAATCTAATCTAAGCGGGAACGATGCGTACAGCATCATCATCCATCATCGTGCGATTTCCCCTCCCGGCGCTTCTACACCGTCGGATTGTGCCAAGCTGTGTCGTATGTGCTCGCTCATGGAGTTCCCAGCCGCCAAAAGCCAACAACCAGTCTCGTGGCGGTCTCCCTCGTTTCCATTCCCCTTCTCTTCCATCCTCCGAGGTATTATCGCTCTCTTTCTCTCTCAGGCATTTCGTCGAACAGGTTGTGTTCGTCCTTTTTGTACCAGGCTTAGTTATTTTGATTGCTTATTTTAATTGACGAGTTGGTATTATTTCGAATGCAGGGAGATGTTGTAAGGATACAAGGAGATGAGTTCTGGCATATGACACGTGTCCTCCGACTGAGCATTAATGATAGGTTGTGTTTCTCTCTGTGTTTTTGTATTAAGGTTTACTGTTCACCCCAATGCCGGTATGAAAGTGTGATTGCTTTTTTCTTGGATTTAAATTTGTAAGTTCCTTTTATGAATTGCAAGGGTGGAGCTATTTGATGGGTCCGGTTGTCTGGCTGAAGGCTCTATACAGAGAATAGACAAGAACGGGATGAATATAGTGGCCGTTAGAGATCCGATAACCGTTACTCCTTATGGCATGCAGTGGCATGTCTTTGCAGCCCTCGGTGAGCCCCCTTTACCACCTTTTTACTTCTCCAAATTAAATCTCAACTGTTGTTTTATTTTTATCAGCTAAATTTAAATGGTACTTTTTGTCAGGGACTCTGAAGGGTGGGAGAGCAGATTGGCTTATCGAGAAATGTACTGTATGTAATTTCTTGTTATATTTCTTAGTGCATCGGCCATTTTCCATCACGAGATTTGTCTGTCTTTTCTTATCTTTTACCATTGAACTTTTTCATGCATTTGTACAAAATTAATGAAATTAGATAGTCATATTCAGATTCCATGGATTACTTTTCCTTTTCTTTTGGGCCCGGGGGCGGGGTGGTTGGATTCTTGGCAGGTCTATAAAGAAGAGAAAAGTTGTGGAGAGGCAAATGCATTTCTTACTTCATTCACCGATTGTTTGATTCTTTTTAATTTTACGCTCTCTTTCTCTTACTTGTTTTCCTTTCTCGATTAGGAACTAGGGGCTAGCAGCGTGACGCCTTTACTAACAGAAAGATGCCGTGCGATTTCAGAAAATAGAGTAGACAGGTTGCAGCGTGTGATGTTAGCTGCAGTTAAACAATGTATATAGACTTGCTTTTTTTCCCGAGTATTATGGTTGTAAAATTAAATCATGCATAAGTATAATTCTTGGAATTCTTGTTTGCTTATTAATGGTCATGAATTGTTATTTACCAGGTCAGCGGCTTCATCAAATGGCTGTAAATTCTCCAATCGATATTAATGATCTTTTGCCAATTGTTAGTTCATATCAGCATCCAATGTCTTTTAATATCAACCTCTGTTCATTTAAATGTTGAAATATATGACTGTGGGATGATAAATGTTGTTGTTGTGTTTTTTGATGGTTTCAGGTTTCGCAGACAAAACCTTCATTTGTAGCAGTAGCAGAAGCGACTCCTCTTTTTAATATTTTGTCAAACTCCACTGTCAAAGAAAGAGGAGTTCTCATTGTTGGACCTGAAGGGGGTATCTAAAATTTCCATTTTTTCTTTTTTCCTTTTCCTCTTTTAAGTTGGATGACCAGATCAACATTCATTTGATGTCAAGTTCTAATCTGATAAGGATCATGGGATCTGAAAATTTGAACACAAATTTAGAAGTTGTTAGTTCCTCTATATATCAAGGCGTACTAGTTTTGAGAAGAACAACATAGGATCCAAGTCAGAATCCTAATCCAGTATCTGCTGCCTACTTAATTCCGTTGACCATGAATTTGGCAACTGTATTATTTACCGTTATACCTACTTAAGGAGGGCAACTTTGGATAGGGTTGTTAGGGTCCATAGTCTATGTGAACCATCTCTTTCCTATAATGTTTAATTTTCTTTATTAAGAAAATTTCAATTGATAAGCAACTTATAACAATTTTATGCTGTAGATTTTACAGAGGAAGAGTTAAAGATGATGAAAGAAGCTGGTGCAACGGCAGTGGGTTTAGGTGCATGTCGGCTCAGAGTAGAGACAGCAACAATTGCTCTCCTGTCAACTCTAATGCTGTGGTCAGATGCTCAAAACTTGCCTGAGTAGCTAGGTTTTATGTTTTTAGCATGTGATTGGATCGAACCTATTTTGGATCTTTGATTTTTGATATTGGTCATAAGTTGGGAGAGGCTTGGTTTTGGGTTTGAGTTCAGACTGATTTAACAGGTGCTGGCCTTCTGCGAATTACATTTATTTGTTCTTTCAGTATTTCTATGTCAAACAGCTTATGCATATTAGTAAGGTCATGGTTTGTGTTGTCTCTTCTTGCTGCAATTCTTATTGAATTAATATCTGCATGTATGGGATGAAATTATATATGAGCTCTCAAGAAATCTTCATTAAAAATTTTCTCTCACTCTGATGAGTGATACTTTTAGAAGCTAGTTATGTTCCTTTTTTTTTTCGGAAGGCCATTTATTCCATGAATTAATTAAATGCACATTTTTATCTAAATCGAAAAATAGTTACACTACATTCTTGCCTCAGTTTTGTCTATGAATAAGCTAGCACGTTATGTTTTGTACACAATAAAATTATGTCAGTGCAAGATCTATATCACTTTGTTATACCTTAAACCCTCTTCAAAACATTAAATGAATTCATTGTCCATGACCATTTATGCTGATTTTAATAGAGTTCCCTCACAAGAAATTTGAAACCAATTAACAAAGTCAACAGTGAGAACCATGCCTAATATAATTAACTTATATAAGATTGTAAACTAAGGAATAAAGTATTGTTCTACTGTTAAACGTATAGATAGTACACCAATAAAATTCCATACTGTTGAAGTATCATTTGATAATGTATTAAAGATTGTTAATTTTCAACTGTTGAAATCTCAAACCACTGACAAATAGTACAAAATGGATCAAATCCCATCAGTTTTACATGATAATATGTGTTAAATGTTGAGCTTAATTTTTTTTTTTTACCATAGTCATTATAATCTAGATAAGTAATTGCCAAATAATTAATTACCTCTATTTAAGAAATGTCAAATGTAACCATGTAATTATCTTTCATCACTGAGAACTAACTTTTAATTGAGTAATAAAAGATAATAGTCTCCGTATATAAAATCACAAGTTTAAAATTCAGATGAAAAAATACTTTATGTACATTTAAAAGTTAAGTGACTTAAACCCATCTTTTATCCAAAAAAAATTTGCAAATGAATAAGGTACGGAGTTAAAAAAAGCTTGGAAGTACAGGAGCAAAGTCCCCCATGCATGATTTGTTCAGATAAGAATTAGAGATGTAAAGCTAACGATCTAACATAAGATCCGCCAGCTTAGCTGTCAAAAGGCTTGCGCATCGTCTCATCTCATGTGCAATTTGCACTGGACAAGTCACGTGCACGTCAATATTCGTTTGAAGTAGAAACATTGCCAATTATTAATATGAAACCATGACAAACAATACAGGAGGAAGTATAAATTTCAAACTCAATTGATAATATCAAGTGGAAGCCAGATATACAGTAGTTTATAATAGCGTCAAGAATTAAAAAAAGTTAGTTAGATTCAATGTCGAAAGCAATTAATATACAGCATTTATATCATTTTTTTTTTTACTTTTGTAGCATAAAATGATTAATGTAACTAAGATATATCAAACCGAAAAGAAATATCATCAATTCACCATCTTTTGCTAGATGCCAAGAAAATCTGAGATATTACCATTTACAACCATTCACCTAGGGCTCATCGGTTTCATCTTTTTTGGTAATGGGAATATAATAAGAAATCAAAGGTTAAAGAAGCACAAGCCTTCTTGTTGCACTAGATATTGAAATAAAACAATAAAATGCACATACATTTTGGTTTCTCATATGTTCTCAACCAAAAAGAAAAAAAGTGCACTTCAATAAATACAGTCCACAAAAATATGATCACCTCACAGCTTAATCACATTAATCACTAGGTAACAAAGAATGACTTTTCTTATGTACAACAAAACAAATCAAGTACCAAACCACAGACAAAAAATAAAGGGGAAAAAGTGACCTTAGTTAAAAAGGTCACACCGATATCACCCTCTTATCATGCAAAATAAACTGTAATAAGTGGAAGAAAAGCTTTTGTAGGTATAGGTATATTTTTATTTCTTACAGTAATCATCGTCGTCGTCATCCTCAAGATCGCTAAAAGAGACATCCTCTTCTGTCCCTACATGTATTGTAGTAATGTTTTCTTGCAACTCTGTCTCTTTATTGAACCAATCCTCATCACTGTCCACTTCATCATCAAAACTTTGCAATGGAAGTATATGCGAATCACTCACAATGTTCTTAGGCTGCTGGTCCCATGAAGGTTCTTCTCCTATGATGCACTTATCTACTACTGCCATCTCTGTTGATAGGATGGGATGCTTGTCTGTGTCAATGTCAGTTGTCGAAATACCAGTTGCATCTGGTCCAATTGTAGTGAAGTAACTTTTAGTCGGTCTCTCTGCTTCTGGCTTCGATTTGCTTTGCAAGCACTGCATTAGCATTGCTCTTGCTTCAACGATCTGGAAAAAGGAGAAAGATAGTGAGATAATTTCTTCAATTACTAATTTTGTACCAGATTTCAACATCCAAAAAAACATCAGCATGGATTAAGATACTGTTGGGCAATTGCAGGATGCACCTTGCGTAATAGATAAAAGAATGGAGGGTTAAAAATGAAACCTGAGGGGTCGACAAGAGGTCTGCATCGTGTTTACTGAGTCTGGGGTGCAACAAAACAAAATATATCTTCCAAAAAGAGTCTTCACTCATGTGTATCGGGCACAGCTCAATCCTCAGTGCAGCCAATCGAGGTGCTAATCTTTCTATGGCCATTGCATGTTCGATTTGAGCTTCTGACATGTCAAAATCTGTAACAAACAAAAAGAATATTTAACTGAAAGTTATATATTGGAGGTAACACATGCTAAGTTGGCTTGTGTTCAAGTAGGATTATGTTTAGGTGTGGATCAAAATCAGCTCGATTTGACTTGATTTTCCGTCAGTCAGGTTTTAAGGTGACTCAGGTGCTATATGCTGTCCGGTTTCAAGACAGTCTCACTTTATGTTGCTTCAGGTCATTGGACCACTGAGGTCCATGGTTGTCGTGTCAGAGTCAGATTCTAGTTGATTGGTCACTAGAAGAGTAGGTTCGACACAAGACTTTCATGATTGTTTCTAATCAGTTCTAATTATGTCAGATTTTGAATTGTGTCTGGTTAATTTCAGGTTTCAGTCACATTTGATTGGTGGCACTTTGGTTTCTACTCTAATCCAATTCAGGTTTGTCAGGTCAGGTTTTCCAACATTCAGAGCTTAAGAGAGTTGGGTTCTAATAGGAGTTGTGCCAGATTTTCAGGTTAGTAAAATAATTCCAGAGCCAAGAGAAATGCACATGCCTAACTTTTTTCAAAGTTTAAAAGTGCTCTTAGAACCAAACAAATGTTAAAGCTGAGATAGAGGAGAAGAGCTCTACTTATTTGAAATTTACAGTACCTCCAATCTAAAATATACAATTTCTATAGTTTAATGATCAGACTATATCTAAACAATGAAGTGAGTTTTGTAGCCAATCAATGTCACCAATTTGCAGAGTGGCAGAGATCAATAAGCATCTCTTTTTATATTAGATATTCTTTTTGTAAAACTTCCAGACTTGGAGACGACAAAAAGAGTAGGACTGGCCACATTTGCAATTGAATAGTTTAAATTGGAATCAAATTTGCCTATTTGTTTTGATAAACAGATGCATGGCCATGAATTATTTAAAAATCAATTTTGACTGATTTAGTGGATATCCTTGATAAAGGGAAACCAAGAGAAATTTCCCTTTTGTACAAAAAATATATATAAATCCAACAGAATAAGTCAATAAATTCAGTAAACACTGTACTCAATTGCTACATATCAGTGTCATTTTGAACTCAGTCCTCTCAATTATCCAGAGAATGAAATTTCAGAGAGATTCTCAATTCCAATTAGTAACTTCTAAACCACATTTTAGGGAACCAGGAAAGAAGCTGAGAAAACTGACTGACAAGAAAACAAGCTGTCGGGTTCATCCTCATCAGGCAATAAAGGGAAATCAAGCCACGTCTCCGGATGCATCGATATGTTCCTCGCAAAGGCCAGTGCTTCATCTGTAATTCCAATTGCATCAAATCCAGCATATCCACTTACGCCTACTTCTTCTATTTCCTCCTCCTCCTCCTCTTCCTCTTCCTCTTGCTCCTCTTCATCTTGCTCCTCATCTTCAGATTTCAATTGGAGAAAGGACGAAGCAATCTTAGAGATTCCCGACACAGTCCGATGGCTCAAATCAGACATGGGGGAATCAGGGGCGTCCAAGTCAACGGACAGATCCTGATCGGACGGAGCGGGAGGAGGTGGCGCGAGGAAGGAGGCGACGCCTTTGAAATGGCGAGAGAGGGTTTGGGATAGCTCGGAGAGATCTTCTTTGACGCCATGAGCCGGTGTAGCGGTGGAGGCGATCGGTTCGTGTCGGTCATCCCGGACGAAGGGAGAAGAAGTCCCGGCGGCGATGACCGGATCAGGCTGTTGATCGGAATCAGGGAGGTTGAGAGAGGCGGCTAGAGATCGAGCCAGCCATGACATCTGCACTTTGCTTTTTCCGATCCTATTTTTATTTTTAATTTTTTTGGTTTTTCCTTTTGGGGGAAATTTTGGAATTGTTGTATTGAGAGAGGCGAACGAGGAGAGCGAGGCGGAATTTGATTTGATTGGGTTCGTATTTTTGTAATGTTGCCAAGTTGGAGTGCTGTAGCATTTTATTATTATTAAATTAAAAAGGCTCGTTACTTTCGGAGGATACTTCGATATTTAAAGAAAGATGAGCTCAAAACTGTGAACTTTTTTATCCATATTTATTGTTATCGTTAAAGCAACCTCAAAGTAAATTTCGTTTCTTCTCTCTTTTCGTTTCGTTAAACGGTGACAACTTTGAAAATAGTTAATTAATCAGAATAGCATTCTTTGGAATTTCTTATTTGTTTTTTTTTAATTTGAACTGTCTGTAGCCCGTTGGATGATTCGGATTTGGTGTAACTTATGGTCATGCACAGTTCAGATGCATTATCATGTTTGGACATTTTTGCAGTTGGTGGGATTCTAAATTGGCCCATATGGAGTCCGGCTCCTCTCGAATACTTCATATATAGAGTAATTTGTTCAACCGATCGGATGTTAGATGTTATTTATAGAATATATTTAATAGTATGGATAGTATTAAGATTTATGTTGAACGGTTAAGATTTTGTCTACTACACTCGTGTTATTATAGAGAATGTAAAGTCTATGTTTTGTTGGTAGTTAGGTTCGGATCAAAGTAAAGATTAATGTGAGCTCTTATTTATTCACAGTTCGTATAAATAATTATTTAATAATAGTTACCTCAAAAAAATTATTTAATAATACGTAAAACTGTCAAAATTAAAATAAAATGTCAAAATAATCATAAAATATCGTCATTTCATTATAACAAATATCTTTTTTTCTAACATGATGAGTAATTATGTATGTTATGACCTGACTTTGATCTGATATCACTTATATAACGATCTCGGCCAATCATGTAGTTTTTGCGCAAGCAAATATGCTGAATTTTGTTAAGAGTGTAGGTGGACTTATCTCATGAGTCGTTTTAGGACAAATGATAGAATTTAAGGATCAATTAATCCTAAATTAAATTCTCTACTTAGGAAGATAAACAACAATAATACTTGATTTTTTTTTAAATAAAGATGGAGATCAAATAAATATATGTTGATATAAATATTAGACAGATGTCAAATTTTAAAATTAATTTCACACTTTATCAGGTACATAATACTGATTGATTGATAGATAGGAACTCGAATACATATTCTAAATGAATAATTAACATGCACTATTAAAAAATTTGATAACTAAACTTACATATATTATTTAATATTTGAAATAGGTAACAAGTATATAAGATGTTAACGACTTTCAATAGTACAAAAAAAATTGAATCTTGAAATTGTTCGACAATGTTTTGAAAATAAGAAACTTATGATATGCTATCAAGCTTTGGTTACATTGTTATTTTGAATCTGAATAATTCGAATATTTTTATTTTTCAGAAACTATAATTTTTTTTCTATTTTCGTAAAAAATATGAAATAAAAGTTATATATCGTGAATATAAAATTACAAATGGTATGCTGACAGACGATTAATTATACGGATTCAAAGTTCAATATTCTATATATACTTTTTCTGATGCTAATTAGGAGTATAGTTGGTCCATTCCATTTCTTAAAAAAACATTAGTCATTAATGATTAACAATTGGTTGTGTCTGATGTGACACTTGAACAGCTTAAACTTCCCCAAATCATCCAACCCAACCAATTAGGGGAGCTCAGCTGAGCTGATCCTCAAGACAGTAGTAATGCACATCCCATGCTTATCCTGAGACCAATCAACAACAAACCTGAATGCATGAGTTCTTTCATCAATCATCGTTGCATGCACATCTTGCACTAAGATTTGAATCCACCAATTGAACCCAATGAGACGGCCATATGGTACATTAATTGGTACTTGGCCAGCACCTGAATGTTCAAAAAAAATTTTAAAAAAAAAAAGAATTTTTGTTAATTTCGATATTTTTTTTCCTAATGTCTTTTGAGAAATTTGAGTATGTATTTTTTTGTAAAGAGACGAGATCTATCATCATATGTGTTAAGTCTGTGGTTCACCATCTATAGCAAATTAAGTATTCAAATGTATGATGGCTATACATGTTCAAACCAGTACCAATACTTTCAAACCCACACCAGAGCAATGGCTATGGGTGCATGCTGATGGTTAATGAAACTTCTAGTGGTGCCCTCATGACTCACATTAATGATCAATTTTGCTATTATATATGCTTCTTAGTGGTGCAATTTAGGAATGGTGGAGCCATAATTTGGGCTTAATGGGCCAATTGGGTAAAACATCTTGCAAGATCAAATGGATTGTCTCTGTCTAGCATGAATTGAGCTATAACAGAGGAAGGGATGGAAGGAATGAAGGATCAAGGACACCTCTGTTGATTATTGAATACAGAGATAGAGAGAAAGAAAAAGAGAGAGAGAGAGAGAGAGAGAGAAAGGATCCAAATGAGATCAGACAGTCACATGTCCTGTTCACTGTAAAGTATCTCATCTGGGGTCCATCCTCTCTCAGTTGCTGTCCTCTCTCCTTGTATCAAATACATTTCACGCTTTTTTGGCACATCTATGAATCCTCTCTGCTTCTCTGTCACATCCTACTGATTCAATGATTTAGACCAGTAACGGTCTGAATGGTTCAGATATGTAATGAGAAGTCCAGATTTAGTTGGAGCAAGCAAATGTACTTCTTGCATTGGAGAGGATCTGGTCCTTCAATCTTCATCTCTCCGATTGGCAGTATCAGTACCAGTACCAGTACCGCAGTAGGACCTCTTTTCAGTTTTCAGGCCACAAACACTGCCGCATTACTGAAAGAAAACAACCCAACATTGTATATGTTTGTTTGTTTCACCTTGGTGTTCTGTTATTTCTCCGGACTCTTTCTGAATCATAAGTTATTTCATTTAAGCAGTAATTAAAATATGAAAAATGTTATGGACACATCATCATTGATACCGTCGTCGATACATGCTTTATTATACCATATTAAATAAGTTATTATGAATATTAACGATTTTATTTTATATAATATTTCTATTATTTAACTTGAATATAACTGATATATATAATAACAACATTATACAAAAATAAATTTACATAAATAAAATCATTAATATACATAATAACTCATTTAACGTGTATAATAAAACTCATATCAATAACAATATCAACAACGATATGTATGTATGTATGTATGTATGTATGTATGTATGTATGTATGTATGTATGTATGTATGTATGTATGTATGTATGTATGTATATATGAGTTTCCAATGTTTGAGAGAGAAAAAGGAGCCAAGAAAACAAACGCCACAAAAGAAAGAATTGTCCATGAAAAATCTTTTTGACCAACTGCCCGGGCCTTACACGGACACACAGACACACTTCATATTAAAAGCGCTGCAATCTTAGCTTCTTTGTTGCGTTGCTTCGCTTCGCTTCGCTTCGCTTCGCTTCGCTTTTCTTTTCTTTTCTTTTCTTTTTTTTTTGCTTTTTCATTCAAGACTCTCTCTCTCTCTCTTTATAGATAGACAACGGTACACAGTAGCTCTCACGAGGTATTCGGTTGTCCTCGTAGTAATTTACAAGTTATATACGAAACCTTCGGATAGAAATAAGATTGTCCAATCCTAGATTGAGGGGTTTCGGATCATGACTTCAATTTTGTCAAGGGAATACAAATATTCACTTCAATTTGAGTCATTTGACGAAGTTAGATGGAAAGTTGTAAATGAGCAGGAAGCAAAAAAAAAAAGAAAAATTTGGTATTCTATAAAATTTTGATACGAAGATTATATTGAGTGGTTCGGATCAGTAATTTTTAGCTTTAAGTTTGAGATTTAGAGCCGCCATACAGATCCATCCGTACAACGCGTTGCATTTTAGTCATCATAATATGAACAATATAATAAAAATTGTGACAAAATAATAATGATCAATTTATTTGAATACCATACTAGTCTGTTCCAATACTATTTCAATCCCTTTAATTTATGTAAAAAATAAACATATATCAAAATTTTAATCCGAATTGATTAAAACAAACACATACAGTGGCAAATTTATGTAGAGGCAAGCTCAGGCTAGTGCCTGGGCTTATATTTGAAAACCAGCTATTAATTTTTTTTTTCTAGAACAAGAAAATTATAGTTTAATTTTTTTACTGTATCCGAGCTTAATTAAAAAATTAAATTAATTATATATATCTAATTATTTGGTATGTCCAGACTTGCTGAACATTTTGGATCCACCTCTAAAGACAACATAATGGACACTTGGCTTGTATAGATACAAAATGAATAATTCATGAATATTACTAACAAATATGCATATAATAAAACTATTTTAGAATAATAAAACAAACATTTTAAACAACAAAATTATTGAAGAACTTACATATATATTAGTTGATGTTCATATTAGTTAATACGAATATAAAATGTGAGTGCATTTGAATAAAAATGAAAAAGAAAAAAAATTAAAAGTTGAGATGCATGAATAGAAAAATTGACATTATCCTGTAAATATGAAATTCATAGCATCTGTTTTTATATGGAATTTGATTTTAATTAATTCAGATATCTGTATTATTATTTTGACAATTCTAAATGAGATGCATATATGTATCCACATTACTTTTGCAAATACGTAGAAGACATATGAATATATATAATTTATCTATACATATGAATAATATATAGCAAACAATAACATTTGATCATTCCATTTGCACACGCATGCGATACAGTTGCTCTCATGCTTTGGCCACACTGAATCAACGAACTCATTGGTCGGATACAGTTGTAGGTGCGTGATTTCGGAATCTAAGCGGAGTCTTGACCATTCATTAAAAACTGGAGATACATTTTTGTTTCAAGAAAAAAAGAAACGAAAAGAAAATTGTTAGTACGGTGACTCGCGGAGTTGTGAAAAATGGTCCCGGGAGCCACGTGGCAATAACTAAGTGGTCCCAGGAGGCAAAGAGCGGTCTAAAACAGGGGAGCGGAGTGGGTGCACGTTAATGTATAACATTTGATTGTACTTGTTAAATTTTAACTTTTTTAATTATAATTTTTTTCTCAAATTCGCGCATTTAAGGACGGGAATAATTAATTACCGTAGCAATGGTTCAAATTCCAAGGTAATTATTTGGATGTTATTTTTTTTTGATAAATTTGAATGATTCACTTTAACATAGTCACCATAAATACTTTTTAGTGATAAAAAAATACATGTTAATAACACATAACTGGATTTATTTACATTACGATTTAATTCCTATTTATTTTAATTATCGCAATAAAAAAATTGAGAAAGATTAAAAATATGTTATGAAAATATAGCATATTTTAAATAAATTATTGGGTCATGAAATTCTTCTAATCTATTTCTTCTAAATCGAAATAAACACGTTAGAACTTAGAACTGCTTTTGTTCTATACAGCAATAAATGCACCTCTGTGTTATTTTACTTGGAATTTGAGTCTTGTCTCTCTGGTTAATTTTTCAATCCAATAGTGCACCAATCTTACAACAAAAATGTAATTTGAAAGTTAAAATTTAATGAATACAATCAAATAGTATACAATAATGTCCCTCCCCTAAAACAGATAAATTGCATATATAGTCAAAAGCACCTCCACTTTTATATTGCTGAGGTGGCAAAGTCCATTATCGTCTTGACCAGTCAGGTCAGGTAGTGTGTGATTTGGACCATTATGTGTGCTGAGATTTGTACCATCATTACCTGCCCGAATCTTGGCGCAGATCCACTGATCAACGCACAACAGCTCAAATCAGAGGGAAATGATTGGTCATGTTCTGAAAAAATTAAAAAATATTTTTGGTATAATTATATACAGGTGTCAACTGTTTACTAAATTGAAAATTATATTGTAATTAATTTAGTAACACATATCACTTTATAAATATGTGGGTCAAACTGAAGATTTTCAATAAAAATTGCAGTCAATTATAAATACATGACAAAAATTTTAGCAAAACTAAAAATCAATTAATTTTTTTAAAAAAAATAAAACTCAATTGATCCCATTTATATTTATATACACTATCTCAAGATCAATGCCTTTCCGTATCTTTTACAATTACTCCCAAAAAAGATTGTACTGTATAATGTAATATATTATATATTTGATTATATTAAAATATATGTAGGATTATGTAATAGAAGATCAGAATTCTTTCACTCGCTTAAATTGAAACTTTAACTAACTATTTTTGTACACATCATTCGTATGTATGGGTGTTTAAATATTTAATTATATGATGAATTTAATTTGGCCATGCTGATATTGCTGACTGTGATAGCAGATATCCAGCATTATTACTTGCTAAAAAATTAAAAAAAAAAGAAAGAAAGAAAGGAAAACAACACTTACTAATTTTGTAATTTCATTGTTCCTTTTGTGTCGGAATCGATGCCGAAATAAATTCGTGCCCCCAATTCACAACTGAACTTCAGTCTTTAGACCGTTTGACTCGATTAACAATTATTTATAAAATTATTGTTACTTTCGAAATTATACATCAGATGATGTCATCCCTTCAGATGAAGATTTGAATAGAAAAATAAATAAATAAGTGGGTAAAATTGTCATTGGCAGTAAAGTCACGGTCTTTGAGGTCGTGTGGTCTACGCTGCACCCACAGCAAGACCGGTTGCACGTGCCTTTCGCCAGTCGAGAAAAAAAAAAAGGAAAAAAATATATACTATATAGAGATCTAACCCTCTCCAGTACTGCCCGTCTGGCCCCTCAGCTTTTAAATTTCACATTTTTATTATTTTTTGTATACACAGGGCAGTGAGGGCAGCGCATTTCAGATGCCTAGATTTAAAATGGGGGAACAGGAGCAGTGTGGTCAGAAGCGGAGAGTTTATTTGGATAGACCTGGTGCACCATTATCCCTTGGTTTCCCACCTCTTTTTTGTCAGTGGGGACTGGATGGATGGAATGGAACTAGACTAGCGTAGATCTCCCACACTCAAAGACTCCATAATAAGTGGCTTTGAGACTTTGACCAAGATCCCCTTCTCTTTTCTTTCTTTTCTTTCTTTTGCTGGTCGGGTCTCGTCTCTTCTTGCACTTAACACTATTTCCTCTCCTCTCCTATCTTTTTTCTTCTCTTCTCCACAGAGAAAATCTTTCTTCCTTTCTTTTCCTTTGCTTTTGTTTATTTTTTCCAAACAGTGATGATTTCTCGCACCGAAGCTCGCTCTTTCTAAGGCAGGAGCAGGAGAGATACTGGCTAGATAAGGAGATCATGCCCTCATTATTCGCTCCTCTCTTCTTCTTCTTCGCCACTTACGAAAGGTAGAAATCGATAAACTCAGAATCCGAAATTGTAGACTTAGTTCGCCAAGGTGAAAAGTTAGAAAGAGAGAGAGAAGAAAATGCCCGAGTACATCGAAGGAGGCGCTCAGGTTCTAGATCTGGCCACGGCTGTCAAAGATGGCATCCTAGGCGGGCCCACCACCTTGCTTCCCTTCTCATCCAACAAGGACTCGGCTCCTGGTAAACCCCCTGCGACGAACCAGCCAGATTTGAAGCGGATGATGGAGGAACTGGAGGCGTCCGGTGACGAGCTAGAGGACATACCCTCCGTCTTCATCTGCCCCATCTCTCTCGAGCCAATGGTCGATCCAGTCACGCTCTGCACTGGACAAACCTACGAGTGGGCCCACATTCAGAGGTGGCTGGCCATGGGCCGCCGCACCTGCCCCACCACGATGCAGGAGTTGTGGGATGACGTCGTTACGCCTAACTCAACCCTCTCCTGCCTCATCCAAACCTGGTTCTCTCAGAGATACACCCGCTTTAAGAAGCGCGCTGAGGATGTAGACGGTCGGGCCACTGATTTGGTATCGGCGCTACGCAGCCGGCAGATAAAGGGCCAGGCACGAGTTCACGCTCTCAAGGAGATAAAAAAGATTCTAGCTTTGCATCCTTCTGTGAAAAGATCGGTCGCCTCATCAGGCGGGACCACATTTCTGTCCTCGCTGCTGGGCCCATTCACGTCTCATGCGGTTGGATCAGAGGTGGTCGCATTGCTCGTGCAATTACAGCTCGATCGAGAATCGAGATCAATTCTGATGCAACCTGGTAAGATTTCTCTAATAACAGATATGCTTAATGAGGGAACGGTTGAGACAAAGATGAGCTGTGCTAGGTTGATCCAGACACTGATGGAGGATGAATCAGGATTTAGGTCCGAAATTGTCTCCAGCCCGAGTTTGTTGGTCGGGTTGTTACGTTTAATCAAGGATAAACGGCACTCGAATGGGGTCTTTTCTGGCCTAACACTACTCAAATCCATATGTACAAAGAGACCCGAAACGAAGGAATTGCTAGTGGGTCTTGGTGCTGTGCCCAATTTGGTGGATCTTATCTCAGCCAATTCAAATTTGTCACAACCAAACTTCTTAGAACACACTTTGCAAATACTCCATGAAATTTCATCAACCTTGGAAGGGCGTGTGGCGATAAAGGAATGCAAAAGTTCTGTACGGAATTTGGTTTGGGTGATAATGAGTGTTTCGGAGGAATGCACGAGGTGCTCAATGAATGTGTTGTGGGCTGTGTGTGAGATGGCTCCGGAGTGTGCTGGATCAGCTGTGGAGGCCGGGTTAGCGGCCAAGCTGTTGCTTGTCATGCAAAGCGGTTGTAGTCCAGAGGCGAAGCAACGGTCGGCTGAACTGTTGAAACTTTGCAGCCTGAATTATACCACTACGCTATTCATCTCGAAGTGCAAGCTCACCAGAACAATTCAATAGCATGCAAGGAGGAAGGAATTGTGGTAAATCTTAAGTGGCAATCAATTGATGGCATGCTCAATGGTCTCAACCGAAGGATAAAATTCTATCGGCATATCGTCACAAAGAGGAAAGGTAAATCATGAATAAGCTCTACTCCTGTCTCTTATGTAAATGAAGGTTAAGACTTGGATAAACGGGGGTTATTTGCATCAGCGATGATGCTGAGATGATGATAAATCCGTGCTGACTCGGAATTGTAATTCTAGTAAAGACGAGGATGTATTATAATTTGGTTAGTATTCATCGATGATAGCATCTCTCGATTATTTTTGAAAAGATTTCTATTCTAAGGGCTGTAATCTTCAATTTTCTTCTTCTTCTTTTTTCCTTCTTTCGCTCTGATTTTTGATGTAATTTTATATACTGCAAGGACAAATCGATACCCGTTTGTTTATTTAAGATTTGTCAAATGTTGGTAGAAAGTATTGCTCATCGTTCTTACGGACATACCGCCCAAGTGAAATTTTTGCAATTTTGGAAGCAAATTACATCCCCCTATCTTACATTTCTGAAAATGTCCCTATTTAGACATTCCTGCTGATCTCAGTTTGTTACTGGCAAACAATCAGCAATGCCATATACCGTATTTTGAAAAGAATCAGATTTATTTGAACTGGTACGTTATCAAGGGATTCGATTGCTTGAACTGATACATGTTATTTGGAAACTATTATGGTACCATTTTGTGTATATGACGTGCCAAATTGGCACTATAGCGAATTTTCAACGTTCATTGTAGGCGGTTAGTCAGATAAGAACAACAAATAAATCAACATCTATTGGATCAATGTTCATTGTATTGAATTCTGGTTTGATGTGTAAAGTGATTTTTCGATGATATTAAAATTTACATAAAAATTTTGTTTTTACGTTTTAATAGTTATGTGAAATTTCAAATTTAATAATTCAACGATTAATTCATCTATCGAATCGAAATAATTTAATCTAATGGACGTTGAAACTCTTCTGGTTGCTTTATTATTAGGGATAGAAATATGCAAGAGCAGTGTAGAGCCAAACTTGCAATGCATTATTTTGCCCCTACTACTTGAAGCATAGCAGAGGAAAGAGCTGTCGAAATTAGTTACAGAGAAATATTATTTCTACCACTTTTGTTGAGTGATAAATCTTACAAAGTTGAAAAGATGTCTCCACTCTTGACAAGACTCTTCCTTTGTCATAATTAAACTTTTTCCAACGGACTCCTATTTCTTCCTTGTCATGGCTTTTTTTTTTTGACTACTCAAAAATTTCTTCTTTATTGTTAGTCTTTTCATACTACCTAGTGAAGTGCGTTGTTAACATTATTTTATCAATTATCCAACAAAAGATAAAATAATTACTGAAAAGATAAAGACAGATAAATTAAAAAAGTAAGAAAGAAACAAGTTGAATGAACCAATTATATATGGATGCTGTAGTAACTAGTAACAGTAGATAAACATGTAGGCCAAGCAGAGGAGCTCCTGTTGTTAGTAGGGTTTGAAATCCATGTGAAATGACTTCTAAGATACAAATTCGGGAACATTGCTTTAATTGTAAGTTAGGTGTTAGACTGTTAGAGAACAAAGCGAATACAAAAAAAAAAAAAGTTTAAATCATCGGAAAAATATTAGAGTATCAAGTATTAAATATTTATGAATCTTAATTTTAAGTCTTGGCTCCTTATGCAAGGAGTGTGGCATGCACTGTTATTTTGATCTTTTTAACTAGCACAAAGAATTCAACAAATAAACTAAATTTGGTCTTTATTCATGATTAGTGAGTGTTTGATTTTGATTTATATTATACAACATCATTTTGAAATGTAAATCTTAATCAAGAACGGCACAATCAAATTTTAGTTCATTAAACTAATTTCAAGCATTTAAGATTGCTTGAGGCATTTTTTCAAAATATGGCATCCCATTTTTTAATGCAAAATGAGTGGAAAAAGATATTGAAGTGGACAAACCATTCAATATGAATTTTGACGATGTCCATCTTAAAATTGTTGTGTGAATAACATAATACAGTGTGAATTGTTGGGTTGTCCATTCTACTTCACACTGTGTATCGCTATAGAGAATCCAAAATTATAATCTAATTCATTTAGATTTGAGCAGACATAAAATGAAATTTATGACCATTGCACGAGAATTTGAGAGGAAGAAGAGAAAAAAAAATAGTTGTCTCTTTCAGATTTGTCACGAGTCAGTATACTAGAGAGCAAACATAACCCATGGATTACATAGCTTGTAATTTAGGAATCATATGACAATGTCTAAAATATACGATTCGGTTGTAATGTAGATGTAATTTGAAAATAATTTGTTTTTTTATAGTGCAAATAATATATAAAAATATAGTTTTTTGTAAAAAAAAATTTCAGAAGTAATATGATATAAGATAATGATACTCATTATGTAATACATATATGAAACCTTGTTACTATGCTATGAAATTAATACACTGGATCAAAACATCTTTACAAAAAAAAAAAAATTCAAACATCTTTCCAACCCTTTTTTGTTTCCAGGGCAAGTTTCATTGAAATTTTAGAAAAAAATAAAGAAGTTGGCCAAGTACTTGACAAGAAAAAAAAGGTAAATTGCAAGTCCGCAACACAATTAACTACACAAAAATGGTTTAACTGAAGATTAGAGCGAGAGAGAGAGAGAGAGAGAGAGAGAGAGAGAGAGAGAGGAGATCAACAGAATATTTTGATGTTGCCAGCTAACTTTGGTTGGTGCTCCTTTGACCATATCCCCCAATTAAAAGTTCCAATTTCTTTTTCTTGAGATTGGTTTTCTTTATCATTTTGCCTGACAAAATTATTATGCTCCTTTTAACAATGCCAATAATTTTTTTGCTTGAATTTAAACAGAAAACAATGTAACTTATTTAATAAAGTTTAGTATTTTCTTTTTGTCCTCTTTTCAGCCAATTTAAAGAAAGGTGAGGATCCATTGATAATTATTAATTTGTCTGAGAACGAATTTTTAAATAATTTGAAAAAATATTTTAAAAATAGAAAAAAAATTATAAATATGTTCTTGAACTTAGAGATTGATTGTGCTTTGAATTTCATATAATTTAAGTATCATTTGATATTTAATCAAAGATTATTAAAATTACATGACACTTACAACGATCTATATTTAGCGGTTTTTTATGAAATATTAATTAGCACTTAAATTGTATGGAATTTAAAAGACAATCAATCTATAAGCTTAAGAATATGTTTATAAATTTTTTTTTTAAAAACTATTTTAATATTAAGAAAGAGAGGATATGCCATTACTAGATTAGTTGCATACTTGGACTTTCTTTAAAGGGTGGAGTTTTTTTTTATAATTATTAACTTGAAGATCTTGATAATATATTTTAATATTATTTAAAAATATATTATCAAGATCTTCAAGTTAATAATTATAAAAAAAAACTCCACCCTTTAAAGAAAGTCCAAGTATGCAACTAATCTAGTAATGGCATATCCTCTCTTTCTTACAATTGTTGCATGAAAGCAGATTTTGACATGACAAGTTAGCCGAAAGAACTTCAATATGAATGCACGCATGTCATCATAATGTTGTGTCAGTTATATCCCCAGAAAAATAAGAAAGAAAGAAAGAAAGAAAGAAAGAAAAGGTAGTAATAACAAAAACAGTGGTCATAGCTTATAACCTCTGAGCTGTTCATATCATGTTTGAGCCATAGCTCTCTCTAATCTAATGATGCATCAATCTTCCATTTGTTGTTGTTGTTGATTAGGTTTTGGCATGAATCATGATTGAACACACACCCAGTTTGGAAGGAAGGAAGGAAGGAAGGAAGGAAGGAAGGAAGGAAGGAAGGAGGGTGAATCCCTACACACTTATTTTTGCCTTTCTGGTAGGAGACTAGATGGGCTCCCATGGGTCCCATTTCTCAGGTCCCCAGTTTTGAACAATTTGGGGCCCATCTGAAGAGATTTATTTAAGTGCTCCCTCCATTATTTTTCTCTCTCTCTGTCTGCAGCAGACCCATTTTCTATTTGGACCACTTTTGGGCCCATTGCCAATATAAAACCATTATTTGAAAACAGAGTGACCAAAAGGTGGTCGTACTCTTGTTCATTTGTGGAAAATTTTTGAACTATTGCTCTCCAGTTCAAAAATTAATAATCCATCATCTCAATAAGAAAACATAATGAAGAGGAGAGAGATATTTGCCATCTGTATAATGTATAATTCATATACAACCTGCCTTTATTTTGGTAATAAGACTTATTATGCACACTATCTATTAATGATTATATGCAAATAATTAAAGAGAGTGAGCATGTTTTTTTGTAGGAACTATATCTCACTATTATAAGATCACAAGCAACTGATTAATTAGTTAATCTAAACTAAAAGAAACCAAGCTACAGTGAACAATATTTGATCAATCCTGCAATATATGTTATATATAATTTATGTTTATTTCTGTAATAATTCTAACAATCTCTGCTAGTGCACCTTTATCTTTCAAAATATCTGCATGTGAAACACCGGGTAGCTTGACCACATCGAGCACCTGATTCTTTGATCCTGACCATTCTGACTCGAGTCGCAGCAAGCTGTTCAAGTTCACTGTCCCATCTCCATCCCCATAGTCCACCTTAGGCCCTGCATCAAACCCGCCGGTACCATATACCAGCCTATAAGGTGTTTCCACATTAGTACCAACCAAACAAGTGACATCCACACCGGGCTCATCCAATCTCTCCACAAGAGGTAAGATTCTAGCTTTATAGGGCTCAACACCTTCTTTGAACCCAATGTCCTCTAGAAATTGTGGCATGTCAAGAGCAGAATAGGTCTTGTTGTTGAATGTTGAGACCAAAAGAGGCCTCAATCCATATAAACTTGGGTTTGGGAGTAGCCATTGGTTGCTTTCAGAGCTGCGCTGCTCACTGCGGACCAGTAGGGGTTTAACGAAGGGTACCCCTAGCGTATTACCGGAAGCAAATGTAAGCATTTGTTGTACAGCACCTGCAGCATCCTTTGTTCAGTCCGAATCGCTAGAAATTAAAGTACTGTAGATTATGATTGCAAATGTACAAGTTAATAGTTAGGTGTCTGTGTGTTTCTTGAACCTAATTTCCACATATATCTACATGATCAAAAGTTCTACAAACCTTCTCTTTATTGGTCTCTGAAATTGGACATCTCTAGAAGTTCAAAACCTCTAATATGAAAAATTCATGGAGCTATGCATTGTTTTCCAAATTGTTGACATGATGATTGAGTTATTTGATCAAATTAGCATCCATAACTGTAACTATACTCACAAATAAGAAACATACCGCCCCAAGGAGTCCCTAAAGTCACAAGATGTTTCACGCATTGTTTCCGCCAGGACAAAGAATTTCGGTTTAAAAGTTCGAGGGCAAAGAGTCCGCCTAAGCTGTGTGCCATCAAGATGACTTGCTTTCCATTGTTAATGGCTGCAGCAGATTCAATTAGGTCTTTGAGGTCTTGGAGATATTGCGTACCGACTTTGGATGGGTGGCCTTTAGCAGCCAGGCCATACCGAAAGTCGTACGGGGCGCCGAAAAGGTTGTGGTTTTCCTTGTAGCCTAGTTTCTCTAAGGTGGAAACTAGAGATGCCATGTACTCAGTTAAGTGCCTGTGCAAGATTATATTATGGTGTTTTTATGAGATGACAAAAGAATGATCTATCTTATGTTGATCTGGTAAAAATCAAGGGACATTTGGAATAGAGACAGGTCAAAGTCCTTTTTAGGATTGGCAAAAAAAAAAGTCCTTTTTACTTTTTTAATTATTTGGTAACAACTCAATTTTAAGCCAGCCCATATCTTGGGGGTATATAGGTCCAACAATGTTGCATTGTCGGCTCAAAATTTGGAAGCACAAAATGCGCTTCTTGGAAATCTTGTTTACTCATTTTTTGTTTCAACCACTTCATTTTCTTTATAATTTTTCTAATATTTTGTTGAATCAATTGTGATGGCTTAAGAACAAAGAGAACTACTAGCAACTGGTCTATCAACATGTTAACCTGAGTATAGACCTTCTAGTATCAAAATTTATTTGCGATATTGAGGTCTCTTTCTACTTACCATTAAAATGATTTGAATGTAATAATATGGAAACTCACTTGAGATTAGGATCCAGATAAAGCATCGCCTTAGTAGAGCCAAAGTCGGGCACCCGGGTCTCAACCCCAGGTGCATTTCGGTAATCGTCAATCTCTGAATTGTAATAAATCATCATCCTGTCGGCAAAACATCTTGTCAGTGGCGCCACCAACACGGTCGGGTCAAACCACATCCTGAACCAGCCAGTTCCTTTTTGCAAATGGCAGAACAGACTTGACGGTTTGTAACTGGATGTTAGTTGTGCTTCGAGCTGGTTGCCGCCGCTACCGGGGATTAGAATAATCGGGTGGAGGTCAGAATTGAGGCTGGTTATGGTCATGGCTGTGCTCAAGCTCATGCATGTGTGCATTGATGAGAGGGAGACCATTAGGAATTGGACAGTGATGAGGGTTAGTGTTTTCATTGTCTTATGGTACCTTTTTGAGGTACAATTATTTTGTTGGTTCTAGGTCTTTCTACTCTCTCCCTGTGAACTTTGGATTTGTTCAAAAATCTTGTTGGTTTTTTGTCTTATTGATTTTCTTTTGGGGTTTCTAGATTGGAAGGGGAAGAAGTAGGGTCGATATGTGGTGGAGGATTAGTCAAGGTAATTGACATACATGGTTTGTTCCTAGCCTCTGGTAGTACGATAATTAGGGGGTCCAAGAGGAAATAGAAAAATCATGGTACATGGTAGAAATTGGCATTCTGCTTAGGTAATAAGCCAACAAATAGTAAATGCTCAGTTCAAGAATTTACTTCATCAAAGAAACTGTTTCAAATATTTAGTAAATGTTGTTTGCCGATTTACATAAAATTGATCAGTGACATCAAAGTAATTGTTTCTTTTTGAGGTAGCAGGTGAAAGATCTGCTATGCAAATTTCATTAATAAAAAATAAAAAGAGTTGTTACAGATTTAGTTACATAAGAAAAGCAAAGTAATTTTTTCTGAATTGATGTAATGCATACTTGCATGTTTTTGAAAGAAAATCTACATAAACTTATTGTCTATATTTTGTTCTCTTAATATTGAAAAGGTATTTTAATATAATGAAGCCTTTTTTTCATTTGCTATATAAAAAGGAAAAATAATTAACATGTAAAGATATTTCATGATGTAATATTAGAAGCAGAAAGGTGAAGTTTAAGGTGAAATTTTAATTTGACATCCATAACCCTCATATCTGGACAATTTTATATAATAACCTTTCTTTTGAAATCATCAAACAAAATACCCTTCCTCCAATATTTTTGTCAAAATTATCCCCAAATAGATACCGTCTTTCTCCACCTCCCCTTCCTCCCTTTTACTTCTGAAAACTCAGATTGTTTTTTCACTGTTTTGATATGTGTCACCATGTAAAACAAGCTAGAATTGAGCACAATTTTATGTCAATTATGTGAAATTTTATTTGGTTATTAATTTTAACTTTGTGTTATACTTTTTCTATATCCGGTCTCAGATGATACCACCATATCAGTCATATTTTGCAAGCAATAGTGTTGATGGTGAGCATTGGATTAAGAAATTTATACAATTTTTTCTAATACATTTCTTAAGGAAATCTTGCAATGTTAACATTGATATCAAATTATTTCTTACATACTGTTCTAAAAGTTTGGAACTTATATTTAGTATAAAGATAATATGATATACTAGTGCAAGTTATATTGCTAAATATTACTAAATACTAACTGCATAATGTACGGCTCTAAGTCTTAGACAGTTAGACCTGATATACACTAAAGTTTAATCAATTGTTAGATCTAATATGCTTTAAATACTAGTACCATGGCTTGATTCTACTTTTCTAATTGAAATTGTTATGTTTTTTGTATATTATAAATGCTTCTTTTAATTGTACAAATTTTGAAAAAACTTGGCACATGCATATGCATAGAAGATTATGGAAGTAATTAAATTTATGGTCGGTGTTTTTGTAATGACATTCCATGATTTTGTAGTCATTCATATATTTATTTTATTTTAGCAGCTACAAATATTATTGTGTTGAGACAGTAATTTAGTAACATTTTGAGCTTTATATATTTGAGAAACAATCAATATCTTTTTCTGTATTCTAATATTTCTAGTTAGTTACATACATTGAAAGTAACTTACATTTTGAAAATGATAATATTTTAAATTAAAATATTGATTATAATTCAATTTTTATATTGTTAGAATTGATTTCTACTTTAAAAGTTTGATATGTTGAAAGCATTATTTTGCTAGACTTGGATTGTAATATTGGCATTATGATGTGTAGAGTTTGTGGACTTGCTCAAATATTATGAGATTATGAACGTATATGGTAGTTTGAATGCACAAACGTTGTACTGAATTTTCTCAAAAATAAATACCTCTTTATAAAATACAAGCATCCCCATTAGAGGAAGGGTATTTTGTTTGATAATTTCAAAGAAAGGGTATATAAAATTGTCCCTCATATCTTAATATCTTATCAGGATGAAAATTGAGTGTGGGATCCTCTGTGCTGTATTCGAGTGCATTTGTTTTTGGGACTTGGAATCTCTTATTTTGACAAAATAAATTAAGAGCACCTCTAACTGGATTAAAAGAGGCTCAAATGATAGCAGGCCTATAAGTGAATTAAGACTCAGGTTACTACATTAATTTGAGATTACAAGGCTCCAAAATCCAAATTTTGAAGTCCACTAAATCTGTACTGCTGTAATATTATGTTAAGCAGTATTTCTTAGCCCATAATATTATCAGTCCATCAAAGCTGTTAAATCAGGATCTGTCAACTGATTCAAACCTGACCAATTCAGAGTCAAGAGGGGGGAGGAAATGTCAACCCTTTTTTTCCTTTAATTAGGTCATATCATGGAGCAAAAGTTCAGGTACATATTATGCACTTAATTTGACTAGTTAGAAAAAAGAACTCAATGTTTCATAAAAGATCAGCATTATTCAATATTTCTAGATTCTGAGAAAGTAACAACAAGACAAAGTCTTTAGACTAGGAAATGATAGATTAAGTTAGAATGCATGCTTAGGGAAGACCTGGCAAATGAGTCATTTTGCCCTTTCCTATGAGTCAGTCAAATCTCCTTCCTCCATTTTTGAACCAATCCTTAATCTCCTTTCTCTGTCAATTACTATCTATTTTAAAAAAACCTCTCTCTCTCTCTCTCTCTCTCTCTTTCGTATAGCCATGTCGGCGAGCAAGGGAATCAAGGCATTAACCATACTAACAAGGTGCATCAAGGCACCTCTGCATGTCCTCATGCGGGCCCGAGATTTCTACGTAAACAGTTTGACAAACTGTGCCGGCCGAGCACAACAAGGGCCAACGAGGGGGTTCACCAGCATGGTAATTCCTGTATCTAGAAGTCAAAGCAATGGTTTCTACCGCTCGGGCACTAGCAACAGTGAAGACGACATCCGGGATCTGATCCGGGCAGCGTCTAAGGCGGGAATGGGCCCAGGTTTGAACCAGGGAGGAAAGCAACTGGGTGTGGGACCCAGGAGTCAGAGTGTGAGCTTGGGAAGAATTGATGAGGATGGGCCAGGGGAGTTTGGTGAAGGTACTAAACTGAGCGATGAGGAAGAGGTGATCGAATGTGTGTGTTTAGTTCGGAAAAATAAATAAATACAATATGAATGAATTGGATATGAAAATTGAAAATTAAAATCTAAAAAATATGAGAATGGACTTGGAAGTAGTGAGACAGAAAGGAAAAGAAAAGAGGAGGAAGGGTAATAATGTAGTTATCATAAGTACATTTTGTTAAAAAATTTAGATGTAAGAGTAGTTTGTTTAATTTTTTTTATAGGAAGGGCAATTTATAAAATCTCCCCTTCATTTATACTCCAACACTACCATACCAGTGGATTCCCCTTCCAATATCTGCATTTGCATCCAAATCCTCAAGTACCAGTTTTCATTTCAGAAAACGCTTGTACCAGTACAACACGTGAGTCGCGACCTGCATACACAAGCTTGTTCTGAGTTTCTGACAATATCAAAACATTTTACCATTCCCACACCCAACTTGTATGAAATTACACAAGTATATTAACACCAATCGAACATACATTCTTAGATCACAAAAGCAATCAAATTGAAATCGATAAAAGTCATAATAGAAGCATTTGTAAACTCTATCATACATCTTTCAGTTTGTAAAGTGTTGATGTCTATGTGAGACATAGCAACATTTATTTCACAGCAATACCTATGCATATATAAGTATCAAAGCAGATGCATCCAAATAAACATCTCCAACACTAGCAAACTAATCTAGAACTGTATCAACTAGAGTACTAAACTTTTGTTTTTATTAATTTATTTTGAGGAGCCGATAATCTTACAAACGGAAAACTAACTCTTCTATTACAAAGGTAAGGTTGTGATTACTACTGAGTATTGTGAGAATTGTTTAACCATTATTGTCTAGTGCTAAGTTGTTAAGGTTGACAGTACCTATATTTTTCGCTCTCTTGAAAAAATCGAAAACAGTTGAATAGCATCCTGTATTATCCCAACACAACAACAAATAACTACAGAAAAGAAGGGCGATTTACTTCAAAATTACCATAGACATTATAAAGATTTTTAAATTTATTATGTTCCTTTGTTCCCAGAAGACCACATATATACTGCTAGGATAAAAACAATCTCATTACAACGAGTTATAGTTTTCGGCGTAGCAAGTATAAACCTGTGCAAATTTGAGCAACTTCAAATGAGAATCTGCTGAGAAAAAATGTTAACATATTAGATCAATAATTAAAAACCCAATTATCTCTCCAAGACTTATTAGTCCCAAAATAGTTAAGATTGGTTAGTTTGGATCAAGAGCTCAACACACTATAACCAGAGCAAGAAGAAAAAATGCAAATGCTATTTTACAATTGGGCTCTATAATAAAGCCCAATTTCTGGATTGTTTTAATTAGCTGTTTGTTTACTTTTGGGCCATGATCACTTGCTAGTCGTTACCTTTAGTAGTTGATGGTATGCTATTTTTTTTTATATAAGAATTTATATTAATTTCGATATTTATTTATTTTTTAAATATTTTTATGAAATTTGAAATCTATACTTTGTCTGTAGAGAAATAAAATTTATTATCACTGTGTTACATCTTCGGTTCAGTTAATGATATACTTCATATTATATTTGCAGATAATGTATAAAAGCTACAACCAGTTGTCATTGTTAAATATATAAAACCCAACATCCGGAAGTCATATGTTATATTTGCAGATAATATCTTCAGCCAACTTGTTATTATGATATGATGGCTGATGAAAGACCCCCCACAATTATTGCTGATAAAACCATATTAAAATGGAAATAGTTTTACTCGTTGAAGCAATTTGTCTGTGTCTCTTCTATAAAAAAAAGAGAGAGAAATCTCTCTCTTTCTCCGAGGACAACATGCTATATATTGATATAAAAAAAAAAAAGACAACATGATATATGAACCATATGGTGTGAAAATTATGCAAACTATTGTGTGAATCCTGTGCCACAAATAGCAACCTAAAGAGCCAATTCTCTGTTTAATACATATCCCAGTGCTGACGTAATGATCAGTGTCACTGCATGTGTTTTGAGGATTGTATACATCCAGATCTTTAAAACTGTTGTTGCTGTTGTTAATTTTTTTTTTGTACTGGGTTTTTTTTTCAAATAAAGATAAGGTCAAATCATTTAATTTTAAATTTATATAAATAATTTTCTATTTAAATTTCAAACTCTCAATCTTTTATAAAGAGAATATTGTGTTTGTCACTAAATTAATTCTTTTTATTGTTCTTAACGACAATTTTGTTTTTGCTTGTCTTTTTAAATTACTTAATTATGAAATGGTATCATAAATTTACAAAGAATATTTATGCTTTATTTTCTTGTCTTTGGTTAGTTTGAAAAAAGAGGGTGGGATGCTTGACAACTATTATTTTGACAACCTTGACAATCAATTTTTAAATAATTCCAAAAATAATCTTAAAAATAGAAAAACAAATTTATAAACATATTTTTATAACTTATAGATTGATTGTGTTTCAAATTTCATATAATTTAAGGATCATTTGATACTCCATTAAAGACAATTAAAATTATATGACATTTACAACCATCTATATTTAACAGTTTTTGATGAAATATCAAATGATCCTTAAATTATAGGAAATTTAAAACACAATTAATCTATAAATAACAAATATGTTTGTCAACTTTTTTCTATTTTTGAGAATTTTTAAAAATCATTTAAAAATTATTTATCAAAGTTGTCAAGATTATAATTGCAAGGGATCCCCTTCCAAAAAAAAAAAATTCTTGCCTCACAGGAGTTTTTCAAGCTATAAATAACTATGCATTTTACAACTAATAAATTTAGAAATCATACATTAGTTTAAAAGCTCCAAATATTTATGCAAGTGAAAGATAACATGGGAGGAAATCTTCATTCTAAAACAAATTAAGACTTTGGTAAATACATCATCTATTTCTTTATATATATTTCTTAGGAAAATTAAACATTCACTGTTTGTGTCAGATGTATGGTTCTTCTCCAATTCTCCTTCGTAATAGTTCATTAATCTTCTAATTAAAATATGACATGGTGTACTTTTAGCGTTTATTTAATTTATCAGAATAAGTGATTATTAATTAAACCATCAAACTCCACTTAAAAAATATCACCAAATTAAGTTGACTTGACTCAGTGCCAAGTGCTGAGAATGCCAGGTAAAATAAAGTACAATAATAAGATCCAAGTAACAATGTTGAGTACGAGAATGACATTTTGAAGGGAGCAAGGAATATCATTTCTTTACGTGACATGCCGACCATTAATTTTTTATGTGGTACATATTAATTTCTTTTTTCAAAATTTATCGTCTTTGGCCTGGAACAACATGCCTTACATATATTCGATGTAGACATACTATAATTATTTGGCATTATAAGTTTGTAGTCCTGTAATTTTATTATTATCTAATTTTACGAAGATATATGTTTGTTGATTCATTCATTTTTTTTTTGTTGTTGCTAATTTCATAAAATGCTTTGTCCTTTTTGGCACAAATTATATTGAGAATGTATAGAAGTGATCTATGATGCAATATTAAATTTTCAAATAATCAGGAACAAAAATAGACAACATTACTTAAATTTTCTTTCCATTTATCACCTCCTTTCATTGTCACCCTTAATTATTGTAATATTTTAATTGAACAATTTCAGTATAATAATAATAATAATAATAATCAAATCCATTCCAACTTATGTATATATGGAACAAATCTGCTCTCCAACTAACCTACCAATAGTTTGACCAAACTAGATATTATGTGCAAATTCAAAAATAGAAGAAAGGAAAAGCGCATTTGAATATTCCCAACACATGGATCCTTCACATCATACAATAAATTTATGTACCAGAGAAAAATGAGAATAGCTGGAATTTGGCGGCTCTTCACCTATCAGATTTAGAGATAAAAGAGTTGGATAATCTCTGGTCCCTTCATGTCTGTTTCAATCAATCCATGGTGCCATTAAAGAAGAAAACTTGCATTTGTAGAGTTCTGCTAATGGAAGGCGATGCTTAAAAACACCGCTCCCCACACCACACCACACCACACCATTTTTAATTTCTTTGTCCTATTTTTTGAGAAAATTTCTCAAATGATTTTTATATATTATATTATAAAGTTATCATCTTAATTTTTAGGATTCGTATTCTCTATATTGATATCGTGTAGCATACATGTTGTCCATCCGATTACGTTAAAATTTATATAAAATAAATCTGAAAAAAAAAAGTCTCTTTATAACTCCTCCGTCCATACATTATATAACGCAGTGTTACGTAATAGAAGAACAAAATCTCAATTCTTAAGTCGCAGTCACACACAATTAAAAACCAATTTGATCGTGAGAGTGGAGCATTGACCGATTTAAATATCCTCATGACTCTCCATGGATTTAGTTAGTCATGTTTTTCTCAAAGACCAAATTAGATATATATTTCTATCACAACTTATTCTATACTTAAAAGATGTCATCCAAACATTGATATCCTATTCAAGTAAAAAAAAAAAAAGAGCTCTTCTATTTAAGTTAATTTCTATATATACCCAATTTTCACGAAGTCAAATCAATCATGAGATGATACGTGACTGGTTTTAATTTTCTTGGAAGAATTACTAAAACTGAATAAAAGAACTCGTGACAATGTTTGGTGTCGACACGAGACAAGGAGGAGGTAAACACGAATATTGTTACGTCGATAACGATAAAGCTAACAGTCTTATCCTCGTTGCTCAACTTGTAGTTGCAAGAGTTCATAATTATCCATAATTATGCCACGAGTGAAAATAACATTCGTATGAAATTCCACATCATCTCACTTTAACATATATGTATATACTGATGGGATCTCTATAGTTTGCTGAGAATCGGACTACGTCGTTATCAGGTTTGCTGGTAATTCATTTTTTATATTATAGTTGTCTTGTTATCATGTAAATTTTTTAATAATGTCATTCCGCGTCCTTTCTTTTAGCCTCGAGCCTCATTTAATTTTCTTAATTATTTAATCATTTCGAACACGTGTTTTTTGACGGGGATTAAAAAAAAAATTTAATCTTCTTTTATCCGAATTTTAATTTTGTGCCCGCTTCTTAAGGAAGCCCTCCATCGGATTAAGTTTTCTTAACTTTTACGCGCGGATTAAAGCTACCGAACATGAACTCCTTAGTATAGATCAAAATTTAATTCTCAATATGTTGCCGAACGACCCCAATAAGATCAGGTCATAACATTGTATTTGGTGCCTTCGGGCAGCTCCTTTTTTTAATATTTTTGGATAAAATTTGTACCGTCAGATTTAGGACTGCAAGATTTTAGAATCAAATAGTGAATTTAAAATTAAGATTAAAAAAATTTTTAGTGACCGTTGGATTTAGAATCTAAAATTAAGTATCAAATAATTAACCTAAAGTGTTCTGTCGGATTTGGGACAATAAGTTAAATTGGATCCGATCTAGAATAAAAAAACATCGTCTGATTTAGGATAAGAAATTCACAACCGAACCAACCAAACAAAAATTTAAGAATTGATTATGAATTGAATTGTTTAAACCGAATTTTAATATTTCGTTTTCTTTGGACAAAACCGACCATTACAAAGCTGGATCATCCACCATTAATCAAAAACCAAAATAACATGCAAAAATATAAACCAAGTAAGAAAAATAAGTTTCTCTAAACAGGTAAAAATCAAACAGAATCAACAGCTAATTCAAGGTTTTTAAAGAATAAGAGAGAAACTCAAACTGCTAAATTATTTATACTCTTATCTTCTTCGAAAATTCTTCATCAATCGAGTTCCAACTGTTAGAATTTTATGATTCATATAAAATAGATTTTTAATATAATTTATTTATTCACACATTATATAATACAATATAGCGTAACAAAAAACTAAAAAAAAAACATAGAGAGAGGAGAAAAAACTTCCAAGTTGCCATTGAGATAGCTGGTCTAAGAATGAAAATCAATGCATGGATCGCAACCATTAATCTGGGGCCCATGAGTTGATGGACTTGAATAAATTCATACACCAAGTGCAGTCGAAGATATCTTACAATAATAATAAATCCATCCAGTTACAGTCGCTATGAAATTGCTATGTAGCGTGTACTGCCAGCTGGCACCGATAGAGAATTGATTAAACGAGGAGCATCCAAGATGGCAAAATATTATTCACACCAATCACAGGATACAGCCTGTGTAATCCAAATCTTATTAAATACCTCATCAGTATAATATAATATAATATATATAAACAAATTATAATTATTGGTCTAGCTGTCCCCTAAATGCCAAAAGAACAAAAAAAAAAGATAATAAATTCAACAGGAAAACCCCAAAATAGCTTCGAAAATCGAATATCTTTTGCAAAATTAATGTTTCCTACAAAAAAAAATTAACCATTGAGAACTAATTTTATGAACATGGAGAAACAATACTCATTGACTACCACCAAAACAAAAAAAAAATAATCTGGTCTTTATTCAATGATTGCAAATTAAAATATTGTTTAGTTTGTGATATGTAACAATCAGAAAGGCGTATGGAACGCACTTTCAAAGCAGCACCACATTTTATATTTTCAAAGTCAAAATGAGACAGCTCATATAAAACAGAATAATATGGATGCATCATCATGGAAAAAAGCTTGGCATGTGACATCTGATTAATTATTAGTGTGTTATGTTGTAATTTATTCTGGTAGATGGATGTAAATCGTTTATGTTGTATTATGTATGACACCACATAATAACTGATGTGACATTTTATGTGATCAGGTATATTATAAAACATTAAGTGAATCAACTTTAGGTTGTTATGATATATCACGTCAAACACCACGAGAATCACGTTGTCACGTATATTGACACATGATTACATGACAATATATATTAGAACATCAAGGTAGGGTATGAAAATTCACAATATATATTATATGATTGACGTTTTAAATTTTTTTATTAATATTAAGCATATTGGTTAAATTTTTTGACACATTATATTATCGGAGGAAGAGATAAATGAAGAATTTTACTACGGATCAAAATTTTTAACGATTATTATATTTTGATGAATCGTGATCATTAATCTCAACTTAATCTCTCACTTATAATATAATTTTTAATCCATAACAGAATTAGTCTTTGTACTAATTTCAATTTTTGTACATACATTTGCTGAAGTGATGATACTGAAATCAAATGTTGGATACGAACTTATTCTACGCTACAGACTGTTTATGTATAAAATTTTGTTTAAAATTTCAAAATTGTTATGAGATCAACAAGTCCAAAATTGAACATTTTCAAATAGAAACTTTTAATGATACTATTTCTAAATTTGAGCAACATGAGATATTTGCAAATCTTCTTTTTGTTTTCATAATTGAATGATCCAATATTGAAATTCAATAATTCAAGTTGTCTTCATCATTTAGTACTGCCACAAATAAAAAAAAATTAAGAACACCTCCAAAATAATTTGGTCCTTGTTTGCTTTTATTTTACCAATTTGGTCACAACATATTGGAGCCATTTCAAAGATCGACCTAAAAATAATATTGATTTATACTAGTGAAGATCCAGAAAATAAAGATCCACAATTTGCCAATTTTAAAGGTTCAAATTTCAAATTAAACGTATTTAATTTTAATGATTTTTAATACGTCTTTAATGATTTTTTTTAAATGGGTCTTTAGTGATATTTTTAATGATATTTTAAAGCTTCATGAACAACATTTCTCCTCCCCTCTTCTTCTTTAACTTGCGCATGTCTTTCATATTTCAAACATTTATTTTAATGTCTTTTTTTTTTTGAAATCCCAAACATTTATTTTAATGTCAAATAGCGAATGCAACGCTCCCTCAGAATACGAAATTAAAAAAATCTTTGTAGTTGAAAAATAAGCAGAATTTTTGTAGTTGAAAAATGAAAATGCCAGATTATTAAATGATGAAATAAAAAAACTCACAACATCAAATCATGTTGTGTAAAATTTGTAGAAGAGCTTGTTTGGAAGAGAAAATAACATCCAAATAATATCTCTAGATTTTGATTGAAAAACAAAAAGAAAAGAAAAAAGAAAACACTTTTCCTGTTCAAAGTTTGGTACACTTTTACTGATCCATAGCAAATCTCATATAGCCAAATTGATAACTAAAGAGATCGGATTATATTCGGAAAGTAGGGAAATGACGGCTTAAGGAGAGTAATTATCATACGGCCAATGATTATTTATTGATCAGGTTTTCATGTAATAAATGTGCGTCACTGTAGCTTGGGTTTTTTTACTATTATTATTTTACCCCTGCCGTGTCTTTTTGTATCCGCCGAATCCGATACGGCCAAGTATCCATTTCTATTTTCCTTCCTCTCTCGTCTCTTCTCTCTCTCTCTCTCTCTCTCTATATATATATATACTCTTTCTTCCACCTCTCCACGCCGCTCCTCTCTCCCTCCCTCCCTCTCTCTCTCTCTCTCTCTCTCTCTCTCTCTCTCTCTCTCTCGCTCTCTCTCGCTCTCTCCCCCCCCCCCCCCACTCTCCACCTCCCACCCCACATCCGTACTACACTAGAAATTCTTACACCATGGCTGAAACCGTCGTCGCCTTTTGGAAGAATCAAAATTCCATGAAAGTCAGGGGCTTTCTCGCATATTTCCTCGCAGCCTCCTCTGTCGCCATTGCTGCTGCCTTTTTCTTCTCGGATGAATCTCGACATAATTCGCTCAAGCAAAATTTGTCGAGGAGTCCGCGTGTCTGGCCGGTGAGTACTATTTTTCACAGATTTTATCGGGTATATTCGTCAATTTTGATTTTTTTTTAAATTCTTTTTAAGGGTTCTTGTCAAGGAAAAGGTACTTTTCTTAAATTATGATTTTTTCTTTTTTGGTGAATTGGGGGCAAAAACAATTCAAGTAAGGAATTATTTTTAATATTCCTAAATGCTTTTTTGTGAGTAAAATAAAATAATACCAGGGAACAATTCCAGAATTAATGTTACTAAATCTGGGGGCGAGAATCCAACCTAAAGTTCAGATTTCAAAGTGCCATTTTGCTCCAATTCCCGTTCTAGAAAATAATAAAATATTTTAAGACGTACAATTCGGAAATGGCCAACATATGACATATGACATTAGCTAACTTGTATGCATTTATGGTGAATGGAGAGCAGAAGTTGGAGGTGAACTGGAGAACAGCAGTGGCGACTATTGTTGGGTTCCTGGGCTCGGCGTTTGGAACCGTAGGTGGAGTTGGAGGCGGAGGCATATTCGTTCCTTTGTTAAACCTCGTTGTTGGTTTTGACACCAAGTCCGCCGCTGCTCTCTCCAAATGTATGCATCTTTTAATTACTCTGTTTCTGACCTGGACTCGCTGACTAAGGTTACTTTATTTATTGTTACAATAATGTTGCTGTTTTCTTATTGCCAGATTATGGAAAAACTAATAATGAATAATTGATTCATTTATTATTTATATAAATATATGGCAGGATATTCCTGGAATGTCAAAGCTCCTCTTTCTTGTTATAATTATATAGTATTCTCTGCTGATAAGTGGTATAACCTGTTACACAAATTAATATATATTCATGTAAATTCCATTGTCAATATATCATCATTATAATTGTTATACAAGAACTTCCATTTTTTGTTGAAAAGACGGTGAAAGCTGAAAATCTTACTTTGAATAAAAAGAACAAAAGAGTTCATTTGTTTTTGTTTTTACTTTTACTGCATTCCACCAACTCTAGTGCCATTAATGTATGTAACAACTAACAAGGTACATGTCCCTTTTATTTAATTAGCAATTATTGTACTGATGCTGCATTACATCGAAACAGGTATGATAATGGGGGCGTCGATGTCGTCAGTGTGGTACAACCTCCAAGTGTCACATCCGACAAAGGAGGTGCCAATACTGGACTACAATCTCGCCCTACTATTTCAACCGATGCTCATGCTCGGCATTACATTTGGAGTTGAATTAAGTGTGATCTTCCCTTTTTGGCTAATTACCATTCTCATCATATTTCTCTTCGTAGGTTAGTATATTACTTTTTTTTCTCCTAAACTTTGGGGGGGAAATGGTGTTTTAAGAATCTGTTTTTACGAGCATTGAGAATTTGGGAATCTTCTTTTTAACCCCTTGAAACCTGTCAAAATTTGACACCATCCTTGAATGTAAGGTGTGTGTACCAATGTCATAAGAAAAATATGTGCACCTAGTACCTACAAACACAGAAAATATTCATGCACCCATGTACAGCTTCAAATGAAAAGATATCAAAAATGATCTCTCATCTATCATAACTTATCTCTTGAAAACTTGGAAAGAAGAGCAAGATTTTTTATTTTATTTGGAGAGAGTATTAGTTTCATGCAATTAAAAAAACATCAAAAGGAGTAGGTTGAATTTACTCGCTGGTAGGTTGAATTCCAAGGATAATCAATTTCAAGCCTTAAATCTCTCTATTTTTCACAAGAGTCGGTGACAAAAATAATGCCTGCTAAATTGTCCTACTGTGTCAAACACTATCAAACCTATAGGACCAGGGGTAATGTGGAGACAAGGCAAATGAATCCCTTAGATTATCTTTTATTTTACAATACAACTAATAAATGCTTTTTTTTTGTGGTGATTTCAGGTACTTCATCTAGGTCCTTCTTCAAAGGTATTCAGATGTGGAAGCAGGAAACCATTTTAAAGGTTGGTTTTTTCGCAATTAATTTTACAATACTGAATTTACCAATCCATCTAAGCTGAAAAATCTCATTTGAACATAATTGAAAAGCAAAAAAAGAACTCATTTAAACACAAGCGGTTGGCATATATGCACATAAAATTGTGTACTATACTGAACTTGATCATACATAATGAACTCATTTTCCATTTTCTTTTTTTCTTTTTTTGCCTTTGTCTTACCTATATGGTTTTTCAGAGAGAGATTCAAGATCAAGAGGAAGTAGTGAAGGCATGTTCAGGTAAATCATACATACAAGTTCTCGTGCTTTAAATAATATATGGTTTTTCGTTGATGTATAAATTTCTGTTTCCTGAAACAGTGGTAATAGAGAAAGATTGTGAACAGCCTCTCCTTCCCCGGCCCCAACCCACCCAAAAAACTGGACTGGTACTATTTTTCTTATGAAATTCTTATATTTGTTCGTTGTTTTTTGGTAACAACTATGTTCTGATAGCCGCAAACAACAAAGAAAATTAAGCTATTGCCGTAAAAGATCAATGGATAAAAAGAAAAATGTTTCTGCAGTTTAGTTACTAGGTGGATCTACCTCTAGGAGAAGTTTTATTGAAATGAGGTCACATTTGAGTAATGAACTATGCAGAGCCTCTCGTGCAATTACCATCTCAAACTACTAGCAGCTAATTTTTTATTTTCGTTTTTTCGTCTTATGTTGTAAATAAAAAAAGGAGATATTTCTGTTCAACTTGAGGTGGAAAGGAATTCTGGTTCTCATGCTTGTCTGGTCCTCTTTTCTCACTCTTCAAATCCTTAAGGTATATTTCTCTTTACAAACTATTTCTTTTTTGCTGTTTACCAGTGAAATTTTGGCATCATTGACTAACACGAAAGTATTTTATTTCTTTTTGGTGTAGAACAATTTAGAAGTATGTAGCGACTTCTATTGGTCAGTCAATGTTTTACAGGTACACGGAGCCCTCTTCCCTTCTATTTTATATTTAATATGAAGATTAGTTTATTAACTCTTTGTTTGGCTGACTTGTTTAAAGATCATGACAGCATGTTCATCGTGTTATAACTTATCGGTAATTTCTCATTTGCCATTCACTAACCATAGAAAAAGTCCTATTTCGTATAATTTTGTGCCTCAAGGTCTCCTCTTGTTGCACTACCGTCTTATCTTATTAAAAGAAATATATATGGTATTCAAATTCTTTTTGGGTTCTGTAAGGTAAGAGTAGATCAGGACTGGTCCCCAAATAAATATTTTATTTTATCAATTCTTATTTTAAGTTCTTTTATATTCAAAGGTAGGTGGTATATCTTATGGTAGCCATCAGGCTATACATCTTCTATGTATATATTTTTTCTTTTTCCAATATGATATGATGCTCCTAATACTTTGTCCATTTTACCCTAAACATAGAACATGTTAGGTAAACACCTCATGTGTGGCATTGCCAATGAATCTGTACTCCATGGTAAAAGATATTTTATGGAAAAATATTTTAAATTTGTTTGAAATTTTTATTTATTTGCCAACCTCATAAGTGGTTATTAAAAATAATACTTAAAACCAATCGGAGAAATATTTGGGAGCAATGAAGACTTATGTATCTAGTAGATCTGATTTTTTCTGCATTCAGTTTGTCTTTAATTTGCAAGCAGTTCAGCATGCATGTGATTCTCTTCCCATAAGCCAAACTATACATTCAGAGCAAGACCTGTTATATCTTTAACCTATTCTTGACTTCATAGTGAAAACAAAATAAGCTAATTAGCTTTGTTGCTCCGGCTATATTTAACACATGGGACAAATATCATCATAAATTTTTTTCTTCTTGTGGATAGCCCATAATGGTATTTTTCTGAACTATATTTCTGCATTTTGACTCTTTGCATATGCTAGTGAGTTTTGTATGGCGATGCCAGTGTACCAGTTCATGTCGTGTTCTCTTGTTGCGACTTTGCAACTTCCCTACAAAAACTGATTTCCTATATCACTCTGGTCAAAGTAATCAAGTTGTGCCATACCCATAACAATCTGAACAATTTCTGATATGGACTTGGGATGTTTCCTGTAAGGTACTTTACACAAGAAGAAAAGTTCCATTTCCCCTCTTGATAGAATAAAAACATAATCTAAAAGCAGCCTTCTTGAGACACCAGAATCAATCATGTCATGCCACCTAACCAACACACCTTCCATGTGCTAGTACAAGGAGCAGGCCAGCCTGCCCATCACTAGTCAAAATTACTCAATTTACAATCTTTCTACAAATAACTTTCACTGTAAAAAAAATTAGTTTACATGTGGTGCAGTTACACATGATAGCAAAAACCTGATGACATTTTTTTCTTTTAAATCAACATATAGATCCCAATTGCAGTCAGTGTGTTTGCATGGGAAGCTGTGAAACTATGGAAGGAGAGCCGCGCAAGGCGCAGGTCTGGCAACTTGGAGGGTGTTTGTGAAGCCTCCATTGAATGGAATGCCATGCAACTCATTTTCTGTGCATTCTGCGGGTTGCTTGGTGGCACTGTAGGTGGCTTGCTCGGCTCTGGTGGTGGTTTTATTCTCGGGCCCCTTCTACTCGAGCTGGGTGTAATCCCTCAGGTATTTTGCACATGCAAATTACAATTCTTTGTTAATTAACTAAGTTCATCTATTGGCGTCTTACATTGACTGCATGAGGATTCAAGTGAGAATTGTTTGGTATAAATGAAAATTAACAAAGATGCTTGAGGATAAGCACGCCGCCTCTTAATACGTCAAACAATTTTGTAAATATTGAGGGGTCCTGATGTATATTTTATTCAAATATACTTTCTCCTAATTTACCCAACTCGAATGGGACCATTTGCAAGTTGCAACTGCGAGCAGACTAATGGATATGCACGATGCCTTTTAACACGTCGATTAGATAAATTAAGGTGGATTGACTGGTGAAGCAATTTTTAAGGCCTACATGAAACAATTTTCATTCGCCTGTTTTAAATTGTTTATCACATTTGAAATAAGACAATGGTGTGAACTCTTAGAATGGTGAGTTGATTTTATACATAGGGAAGAAAAACCCAGTTTGTCCTTTTTCTAGACGATATTATACATCTACACCTTGAAACTGTTTTTTATACTGCAAAAATTTGGTGATGAACAGCTTTTATAAAATGCATACAAAGAGAAAGTCGCTTACCTTTTCATTCAAAATAATAGAAGAAATGATTGAATTTCCATCTTTATTAAAGAAAAAAAAAATTTGCCCTCATTAAAATATCTTATTCATACTCCAACTACTATTGACAAATGGGGTCCTCTGAAAAACATCGACACATGGAGCATGCATGCAGTAGTAGGTAAGGGGGGGGGGGAGTCTCTATGTGTTTGTTTTATAATTTTCTGATGAATTTAGAGCCTGTGATGATGAGATAAGTTTGGTTGATCTTTTGGTTGCCAGCAGACGTGCAAAAGTCATGGACCCATTAGGCTATTCACGGGTTGAAAGACAAAATGCTTTCTCTTTTTGTTTTATTATGCTTGACACAGATATTACTGAGATTCGTGTGGGACCGTTTGCATTAATTCATATTGAACCAAAAGAAATGTCAAACACAGTATCAGGAGTGGGCCTCCTCAATCATGGTGAAGTGACCTTTAATTGTTAAGACTTCAACCATCTGAACAGATAACTAATAAAAATTAAATAATAATAATGATTATTATTATTATTATTATCATCATCATAATAGTTATTTACAGTATTTATGATGATAGTAAATTGGTAATAATAGTGGGGTTGTTGATGGTAAAATAATGTTAATAATAATGATGATGATCATGATAAGAGTATTGATGATAATTCTCGGCTCTTAGAAGATGCACAATAATTTCTGCTACTATTTAATAGGCAATTATCATCTTAAAGCAAACAATTTTTTTCTAATGAATCTGGGTTATTAACTCATTACAGGTTCAATTAAGCTGACCTGACTGAAAATTAATGCTGATTTGAGTTTGTAACATGCAGTGTCACTTGTACCCCCTTCTTATTTTGTTATTGTAATTAAATTATGATGCTCATTTAACACACTTGCATGTAGGTGGCAAGTGCAACAGCAACATTTGTGATGATGTTCTCTTCATCCCTCTCAGTTGTGGAGTTCTACTTCCTACATAGATTCCCCGTCCCTTATGGTACATATATTTTGCTTTATTAGCATAGTAAATTATCACTGGTCAATTGGGCCTGATCTGGAGCCAATATGACATGTTGGCCTGTTGGAATTAAGGCTGTCTTGTCAGTCTCACCTGACTTGATCAAAACCCAAGTTGCCTTAACCAGCCCTGGCCTTGTTAGGACTAACTACTGGGTTGGGTCAACACCAAACACATCTAACCCAGAACGACCTCACAGTGTGTGTGCATAATTTAAGTACTAATGGTTGCTATTTATTTATTTATGACCACTGATCTAAACTTGTTTAGTAAATTTATCTAATATCCATATGTTGGGAAGTTGGTTCCCCTATCACGCTTACTAGAATATTGAGGTTTAAGAAGGATGGTAAAAAGGTTCTGCAGACATTAATGAGAAAACTGATATCTGTGTCGGATAGTGGTGAAGGCTTCTCCCAGCCTAACTCAAATACATCCGTAGCAGATGATGTAACTGTTGGGTTCTTATTTTGGCAGCTCTGTATCTGATGTCGGTTTCTGTTCTGGCTGGCTTCTGGGGGCAGTGCCTTGTCAGAAAGCTAGTGAAAGTTCTGGGAAGAGCGTCTATTATTGTCTTCATTCTCTCCTCCGTCATCTTTGCTAGTGCTCTTACCATGGGTATGTTTATACCATTCATAATTCATGCACATTGTTAATATTCTTTGTTTTATTTTCTTGTGTCAGGTTTAGCTTTCGGTCTTTGATCTAATTAGTTCATTTAGATTGATGTGTGTCTTGACATACCTGCTCTAGATCTTTTGAACGGTTTTTGTATATGCCCAAAAGTTCCATCAAAATTTACCTGGTCTTTGATTTATTTCCCTGCTGTTTGTAGTTCATGATCAGACCTCAACAAATTATTTACTGACATACATTTTATTTTATGTTTGTTAATTTCAGGATTTGTGGGTGCCATAAAGAGTATTAGAATGATACATAATCATGAATATATGGGATTTTTGAATTTTTGCAATCGTTGAAGGAAAAAGGAATGAAGATAGAAAAAAAAATGTTGTTTCTAGCAGGGGTGGTGGTCAATGCCTAATTGACCTCATCTCTTCTGTAAAAATTTAGATATCATAGTTAAATGAAGGCGATAAATATCTTTGCACAGGGTTAGCACCTTGTTAACCCCCTTGCAAATACAATGTGATTAGCCTTTGTTTATTCTATTGTTATTTTATTTATGAAACATTTGTTTGTAATTGTGAGATTGATAATGTTATAGTGCTTGTTTCAGAGATTGATGGTTAAAAGTTTAGTTACCGATAGTTAAATAAAGCAATAATTATCTTTGCATAGGGTTAGCTCCTTGTTAACACTTTGCAAGAGTACGTATGTAAGCCTTTGTTTATTCTATTGTTCTAGTTTTGTTTATGAAATATCTGTTTGTAATAGTGAAATTGAAAATTTATTTATTGCATGTATGATTTATCAGAATTTATTTTCCTCAGTTAATAATTTTATATTTCTGGTTAGGTATCGACTTACCTTTCCACGGTGGTTCTTAATCCGAAATACAAAGTTAACCAATGAAACTTAAAAATAGAAATTTTCTCCAACTTTTCGTGAAAAAAAAATCACTGAAACAAGAATGAAAATATAATTGGAAAATGTTTTCCATATAACAAGAGCAATTTTCAATGTGATATAAGGATTCATGAAACTTGGTGCAAATAAAATTGCCTGGTAAACTGGGTTAGCTCTCAGACAATCACATCAAAATCATGTGTAAGCTTCATACTTGTTTCGGGCTATAACATAACTAGCACGCAAATAACAAAAAGAAACAAAGCGCTACAACAGAGAAAGGAGAACAAAACAGGAAAGCTTGAAGAACTTATATTTTGTCTTATGTTGAGGTACATCTCTTTTCTTTTCTCATTTGAGCTGAACCTAGGAGCAGAGTAAAAACTAAAACAAAATAAAGGATTTTCTAGATTAATTCTCTATACCTCACCAGTTGAAATAACACCCCCCCCCCCCCCCAATAAAAAAAAAAAAAAAAAAAGCTGCCAGCCCTTTTCCTGACCAAAATAAAGAAACAAAACAAAAACTGTCATTCTAAAACAACATCTCCGCCATTAGTGCCTGTAATTTTAATATGAGAGTCATCTTCCCTCTCATCAACTTTACTGACTGGATTAGAAACACTTGTACTAGTTGTACCAACTACATTTGTACTGTTACTTGAGCCACCAAGCATCGTCGCATTAACCTTGCTCTCTTTTTCATCAACATTCAAACTCAAATCAGGGGTACTGCTAATGGTACCAGTCTCGTTCAAAGTAACAATAATCCCATTAGTCAAGTTCACAGAAACCGGTTTATCCTTTAACTCGCTCAATGAATCAGTACCAGTATTGTTATGTGTTATATTCTTCAAGCCATTTCCAACCACAAAACCAGACACACTCGATTCATTATTTGTACTAACATTTGTTAAATTTCTCTCTTTACTCTCTAAATAGTCTTCATGCCAAGAAGTAATGTTGACATCATGTGCCACGGCACTCGCCACGTTATCTTGATGGAAGGTTCTCTCTCTTGCCTCTCTAACTTCATCCTTGCCGATTTCCTCATCCTCGATTAGACTAGTCTCCTCGGCATCTGCTTCACTTTCTTCCTTTTCTATTTCACCTTTTTCTGATTCGTCAGTTTCTTCCGATTCAGCCTCTTCAATTATCTCTGCTATTTCTTCGTCTCCATAAGTTTCATCTAAATTGGTGTCGCGCTCAGAGATTTTTGTTACTTTCCTTCTGTTTTTCTTGCTTTTTTGTTCGATTTCTGCATCTGGAAGATCTTTTCGGCCAAACCTAAGCAACTCTTCACCAGGGGTGCTGCTTAGTTCATCTTTAATCGAACTAAGCGAGTTCTCTTTGTTTCCATCATATGTTTTTTTCTCATCATATGAGCACTTAACTTGGTACAACAACCATATGGTGACTGCCAATAGAAGGAATAATTGGAGTGCATTTTTTACCTTGAGGCCCTTTGAACGGCTGTTCCTACTTGAAACTTGCCTCAACATGGATTGGTAACTTGAATTTCAAAACTATGAATTGGTTAAAATCGTATTTCACGAGTTTTTCTAGGTCTTTACTGCCTGAAAAGAAGTTGATAAGTTCTTAAAATTAGAGGAAGTAATTAATTTATGATACACAAGGGAGTTGGTAATGACGAAATTAAATGTTGATTTTCAATATTGGGCAATATTTTTCACATGGTTTTTTTAAGTTGGCGACATCAAAATCAATTTCTTGGGCCCGACATGAATTTATTCCTGGCAAATTCACACCTAATACAAAGAAGGGAATATTAGTCCCTAGAAATTTCAATCAAAGCTTTAAATTTGATGTTTCAACAACCTTTCAGATGCTAAGAAAACCAACCTACTTATATGTAAATCCACACCATAAATTGGCCACCTATATAACAAAAAGGGAAACTAGAGAAAGCTTTAAGCCCAACTTCTCAGTTCTTACTAATACAAGACTTCGATAACAAGCAATCAAGGTCTCATCATTTAAGTATAACACCAAGTACCCAAATTCAAGCTGAACCCCAAAAATAATCACAAATCAACAGAACTAGACCATAACAGAACCAAAAAATCAGAGACCCAAGACCAAAGGAGGAACAAAAATGGAAAGAGAAAGCTCCCACCTTTGGTAGATTAGCTGAGACAGGAAGAAAGCATGAAGCACACACGAAAAGGGAAGGATTCCCCCCCTTTTTGTTAGGGTTTCTGAGATAGAAGAAAGCTAACTTCTTTGTGTTTGGAAACGAAAGGGTTGATGAAAGAGAATTGGACTAATCCAGGGGCATTCTTTTTATTTTACAAAGTCTAAGTTTGTGGCAGAGTACCGTGGGATTGTGCGAAATCTCAACTCTCAAGAGTGCGACTGTATGTATATTTTATTAAAACATAGGTGTTGCTTGGTTACCTAAGTTGTTATTACTGATTAATTAATCTCTCAGTTTGAGTCAGATATATATATGTATATATAAGTATACAAGCGTGTGTGTTGAAACTTACCAGAGAAGGTTTCTTTGGAGTCACTGAGAGTGGGCCAGTGTAGATAACGCTACTGAGAGTTGCACGGAGTCTTATATGAGAGATTGCAACAGAGAAACTGGTCTCGATCTTTCTCTTTCATGTTAGATGGCTTGGCAATGAGAATGGTTAGATTCCTCTAGAATCACTGTCAGAGATTTGGATGGAAGGGAAGGATCGAGGAACGCGGCATCTTAGTTCTTAAGCCATACAGAGAATAATTAACAGTTTACTTGTTGAAATTGTGCATCCGCAAGTATGCTTAGATGTATGTGTTCAATTTTTTTTTAAGAACAAGTCATGTGATTGCATGTTCATTAAATCTTTTTTAAGAACAAGTAAGAAGAAGCCGTATATTTAATATAATATAACAGTGACATGTCTCGTTTTTTTTTATTGAAAAACAGATTTAAATTTTGAGACTAACAGAAGCTCTTATATCAAAAAAAAAAAAACAAGTAAGAAGACTGCTTTGTGCATTTATAATTGTTTGATAAACTAATTATGAGTTCACATGCTACTTCTAAATGCAACATTATTTTCTAACTTGTTTTAAAAGATATTTAGTAAATACATATATTCATGCATCTATTTTTCGGTATAAACAAAAATTAAAATACTTAATGAGCATTAGATTTATGACGGAAATGCATGTATTAAGATCTACTTATGAATTGAACGCTGTGTTACAAGAATTAGATATAAAGTTATTAAATATTTGAAATATAGAAAGAATTATATATATTATTATTAGAGAAAGGATCAAACAACAATTTTTTAATGATGTATCATGATATCATTTTATATTACATTAAAATTAAAATTTTAAATATTAAAATAAAAATTTTAACCCATTGCTAATGTTTAATATCACATAGATTATTTATTCACAAAAAAATTATAAATTTTTGTGATCATTAGACACTAGATTAAGAGATGAAAAGATCAATCGACTAAATTAATTCAAACAAACCGTTGATTTTTTGACATCTTAATTTAAAAAAAATCTAAATACAATAATTTGTGTGCATATTTTTTTTAACATTGAACAAAATGAAAATTCACTTTTTTTATTTGAAACCATAAAATTGAATTATAGATATACTAAAAAGTAGTCTCATGATGTGTCACCAAAAAAATATTACCAATGAATTCTTCTTATATTATCGTTTATTTAAGAAGTAGAAATTGCTAAAGAGATTTTAAAACTGATAGAGATAGACAATAACGGGCATGACTATCCATACGGTATGATAAATTATTTGATTAATAAGATGGAGATGTAATAAATGAGAGAAATGATATTTCGAGGTGAAATGCGTACATCCAAGTTTAATCCTTTTTTAAAATTTAATGTTTTCATCATTCAAAAAACATGGGATTTAAAATAGTAACCAATTCCCCGTTATTGCGATGTTGTGTTGCCAAACCCATTATGACATTATCGTGCTAGCGTTGACATATTTTAATAAAGTGACTTTATTGGTAATTTTCAATCTTAAGAAGCTAATTGTTTTAGGAAGGAAAAGGAAAAGGAAAAGGAAAAGAAGCAAGAAAAATATTTAGAATATATCATCGTTCATATCATGATTAATACTGAATTTATTATTTATACAAATGAGTTATTATTATGCTAATGACTTTATTATACGATTTTATTTTGTGTATTATCTAACTTATTTAAGTTAGATAATAAAAGTATCGTACAAATAAATTGTATAATAAAACCGTTAATGTAAATAATAACTCTCTTAATATGAATAATAAGATCGGTATTGATGACGATGTATTTTTTTGATGAAAAAATGATGATTCAGTCCTCAAATTTTATGATATTAATGACGGCATTAACAATTGTATCAGTATATATCAGCTCCAAGAAGCAAAAGGCTAATAGTGCTTTGATTTTTCCGGAGAACTCATAAATGGATTCAGTCACAGTTTTTCTTTTATTTTATGTTTTTGAAGGTATCAGTCAGGATTCACGCTTAAGGAAGGTATTAATCGGAAGTGGAAACAAACATGCCATGTGCTGTTTGGTTTTCGCAATAGAAGACTAGAAGTAGCATTTGTTCACCATTATTTTTTAGAATTCATTGAATTAATTACTTTGAATTAATTTATGTTTTTTAAATTCAATAAGTGAAAACGTAATCTATGCTTTTTTTTTGTATGTATTAATGATATTTAATTGAACATCAATTAATATTTAATTTACATAAAAGTTGATAAGCAATCTATAAAAAAATAACATATATATGGTTTTTTTTCTATTTTATAATTTTTTCTATTGTTTTTTGAAAAAGTGTTATCATAATTGTTTAAAAAATTTTGAATGTCAATTCTGATTATTTAAAAAAAAACTATTTGGTGTATATACTAAAATAAACATGTATTATACTAAAACTATCAAGTGTTTAAGCTCGAAATTTTCGGTATTTCAACTTATATAAACATATGTTTATACTCATATTGTCAACTACTCAAGCTTGAATTTGTATGGTGTTTCAACTTGCATCATCGGATATCTACAATAATCCAGATTTTATGCAATAAATCTAGTCATAAATAAAAACAAATCAAATAATGCAACCATTAAATGTGGAAATACTACAAAAGGGAAAAACAAAAACAAAAATGAAGAGTGCTTATAGAAAGTTCACTAAAAATAAATAAAGAAAGGGTGGAAGCAGGAGGCAAATTTTCAAAGCAATGCCGAAAATTTAAATTTGAACATGTTTAATGTTAATATATTCAACGGAAGTAACGTTGGAGTTAAAGAGGGATTGTAGAGAATTGCTCCCCCCTTTTTGAATTTGACATTAATAAAAATAAAGAATTGTTCGTTTGTAGCTATAAAAGAAGTCGATAATTTTAATATATTATCATTTTCATAATGACTTTCGGTTTCTTAAACATCAATTTCCACTCTGACATATGAAAGATAGATTATTTTTTTTTGGTCGAATGTAAAGACTAGGGTTTTTAGTGAAGAGATCAACATCAGATGACACTAACATCAAGATTAGATATAAAATTCAAAGCACTAATTCATTTTTGAAAATTTAATCCTAAATCCTAAACCATGGTAAAAGTTCAACAGTTCACTGGGAATGATTCTCTGTTTAATTTAATCGAATCGCAAATCTAATATAGTGGTGATATATTTCATTTCCTTACGGAGAGACGTATGTTCAAATTTTACAGAAGATATTTAAAAAAAATAAATATCAGTCTAAGAAACCTTTATTTCAAAAAAAAAAGAAAAAAAAATAGATTTAATAAGTTCCTGACACAAGCAATTTACAGTCTCCAGCCAAAAACCTCATCGTATGATCGTGATCGTAGATCTACGATCCAACGCATAAGGATGATAACAGCCAGAACAGAACGAGTCGTTCTGGTTTTGTTAGTTAGACCAACGAAGATGACCTAACCAACCGAGAATGCCCAAAGGAAGTGGGACCCACAATTCGGTGACTCCGATTCTCTCACCAAGAGATGGACCGGGCGCAGCTTGTATTTTGTCCTGGTACCCATCCACTTAAACCCTAGAAACCCTAGACGCCACTCAAGACCTGAAAACCCTAGAAGCCCCCCCCTCCCCTCCCCCTTCTCTGCTCCTTCTATAGAAGAGGCGGAAAACAAGCTACGAACTCAGCCACCACTTCCCGACTTCCGACGATATCATAATGGTACGGTACCATCTCTCTCTTCCTATCGTCTTCTCTAATGTTTTCTCTTCTATTCTATCAATTAGATGGATATTTTTTTCTTATGAGAAATATCATTGTAGACTCAGGAGGTGGTTAATCCGAAGGCTTATCCTTTGGCCGATGCGCAGCTAACTATCACCATACTGGATCTAATTCAGAGCGCCGCCAATTTCAAGCAACTCAAGAAGGGGGCTAATGAAGGTAAGTTTTTTTGTTTGTTTGTCTCTCCCTGTAAATTCTTCTTATTTCTCTATTGATATAGTCAAGCCTCCGGAGGCTTACTCTTGGTCGAGTTTTTATTGATTATGCACACACTTGTTAATGACTAATAATTTATTTGTTTCAATTTCAATATGTAGCTACAAAGACACTAAATAGGGGAATAGCAGAGTTTGTTGTGATGGCAGCTGATACTGAGCCCCTGGAAATCCTTCTGCATCTCCCGTTGCTTGCAGAAGACAAAGTATGTATCTTTTTTCTCATTATATAATCTTAGTGTCTGATGTAATGACAAAAGTTGAAACTGAGGGCTTTACTGTTGCTTAATACAGGGGTTTTATAGTAAAAGCCAAAACAGTGCTAATCTCAAAATCTTATGAATGCCTCCTACAAATCTACATGAAAAGTATTAAGAATGAGGGTTAGATCTACATATTCGAATCAGGCATGGTATAGAATGTTGTATATAATATAGTGAGATTTTATAATGTGATCCCAGTTAGAATTGGTATAAGTGAAATGTTGAGATTTTGTGTACAGAGAAGCACTCTTTTTGTATTTGTTCGCTATTTGTTTATTCAGTCTCATATGTTTACCTCCATGTCACAGACTGGTCATACTCTGGTGTTAATACATGTTATGCATGAATTGAATATATGACCTCTGTACTGTCTGATAGCCAGTTAGTTTTAAAAGTTGAAATTTTCATGTTTTTTTGTTCAGAATGTGCCATATGTATTTGTCCCATCGAAACAATCCCTTGGTCGGGCTTGTGGTGTGACCAGGCCTGTTATCGCATGCTCTGTTACCAGCAATGATGCTAGCCAGATCAAAGGTCAAATCCAGCAAATCAAGGTATATATCTTATTTTGAAGAACTATTTTTTTTATACCACATGAAATTTTCAGACAGTTAAAAGGTACCTTATAGTCGGTCCAGTACTTGAGTAAAGCTAGCGTGAGCTTAACTCAAAAATCTATCGAAATGACTCTAAACGACAAATCCAAGTTAGCTCCATAAATTCTTCTTATCAAAATCTTATAGGATACCGAAATTTTCCATTTTTAGAGTTTTCTAACTAGTTTTTTCAGCTTTTTTAAAATGATTCTAAAATAATAATAAAATGGTTCTAAAGTAATAATAAAATAATGAATATTAGAATAGGCCATTTTAAAAAAAAATCTGAAACAAATACTTAAAAAACTCTAAAAATAGAAATTTTTTGTATCATACAAGGTTTTGATATAAAGAATTAATTGAGCAAATTGGATTTGTTGTTTGAAGTCAATTTGATAGGCTTTTGAGTTAAGCTCACCAAACCGCTTGGTGAGCTTAAGCTCACCCTAGCTTTACTCCCAGTACTTGTAGTTCTGCTGTAATTGTTTCTTTTTTCTGTTTTGAGAAATATTAAGTGCTAGTTTTACATTTGTGGAAAAATGTTGTTTCTGAAAAAACAAATATAAAAAACAATCTTTTATTGATCTAAATGAGTTCTATTTAGAAATAACCGACTCAGATGGAACTCTGGAACCTGTGAGCTCCACAAGTGGAAGTAGTTGTTTTTCTTAATAGAATGACTCTTCTTGCATGTGTATAAAACCCATTGTATTGTGTGCCTTAATCGAACACCCAGCATATTTGGTACTAGTTACTAGTTACTACACCCAGAAATCTAAGTTGGTAATATGGCATACTAGGGGATACTGAGATTTCACCAGACTATTCTTTCTCTAATGATTAAAACTGAATTTTACCAAGTAAATGTTAATTTAATAACTTAGATTTCCAATATAGATATAGTTGAAAGAGTCAAAAGAAATGTTAGGATGATGTTTGGTAATTTTTTGGCAACACAGCACTTGGGGTTTTTGCATTACTGCCAGACAATTGTTGCCCACTTGCCAAAATATGATACATGTTGTAATTCTTTGAAATAATGCAAATATTGTCATATTTCCTTTTAAATATCATGTCTTTTACTGTTCAATATCATTATATGCTACCTGTTTTTTTATGTTCCAGGATGCTATTGAGAAACTTCTAATATGAGTTTACAATGAAGCCCCTTTTCAGCATGATGGGCCTCAGAGAGAGGCTTGGACTGATATATAATGCGAATGGGCATTGTTGTATTAGTTTAGTCTCTAGTTTGCCTACTTGGTTTAGTACGATTGTTACCAGTATGTGATTGCAATGCTTGTTATGCATTATTTGTGTGGCGGGAGTACATTTAAGAGATTCCCTAATTAAGCTCTTGTTGAATTTCTAGTGGTCTGCTTCTTATGCTATGTTGTGTTTGAATTCCTTTTTGTTGGCTTTGGCCCGGTTGATTGATAGTGTGCAACTTTTGAGAGGTCCTCGGGTGTTATGTTAACCGAGTATTTACTAGCCTGAATTACTGAGCCAATAGTCTTATGATAATTGTTCTACAGTTTAATTGGAGTTATTTTTATGTACAGTTTTTCCACACTAATAACATCTCTGTAAACCTGTAGCAAGTCTTTACACAACATAAGCCTGGAAGATTATAAGCGCTTTTAGGTCTTTCTCCAAGAGCGCTCATCTATATTTATATTAATGGATCCCCACCTAATTTATATTATCTGGTTGAATTATGAACTATTACTTGATGATTTTCTTAGGGATCACTGCATTTAACTTGCCCACAAGCTGAGTTGCATTCTTTTCCTTTTTTCCTTTTTTGCTTTTGGGTGTGATACAGGCAGGTTACTGATAAAGAAAGATGCACAAAGTTCCTCTGATGTCACACTGTGGGGTCTTTCCCTCTTAAGTTACCGCTAATTCAACGAAAAAATGAAAGACAAATCCAGTTAATGGTGACAATGTAGAATCAATTCGATATCACCCGTCATATGGGTCAGGACCGATCATTTGGGGAACTAAATTCAGTTTTATATGATCATTACGTGCCCTTGCACTCTTTGTTTTTTTTTTTATATTTGGGGAACTAAGGGTGTCACTCTTTATTTGATTTGTGTTATTTTTGGGTTGCATAATTTTATATTGAGGTTGTTTGAAAGGAGTAGACTAGACAGATCGGAGTATTGGGTGTAGACAATTTAGGATACAGATTTTGTATCAGTTTTTTTTTATATAAGGAATCTAGTTAATCCCAACATTTATTTATTTTTAAATGTCTCTTGAGCATAAATGTTGGGAAGAGAGGGTAATTGGGGGGGAGGGGCGATGCCCCCCCTCCCCCAAATAATTAATCTTTGACATAATATTTTTCTTTTTAAATAATTTACTTTGCAAATGGTATACGTCTAATGCTAAAAAAAATTACTATCAAGCCGGTAAAAATTTATAAGATAATAAATTATATAGTTGGTTATCTTTGTCTTATATAAAATATTTTTCTTTTTTAATGAGATGTTGTTATTGTCCATTGATTACATATCTAACTTTAACAAAACACACATCTACAGATTTAAAAAAAAACTTCTTTTTAAAATTAGATCAAATAGAAAGTTTTATTTATATGATAAGTATCTAATTCTAGTTTTTCTATTTTAATATCAAGCATTTCTTTTTTTATTTCAATAATAATAATAATAAATTAATAATAATCATTATTATCATTATTGGCTTTATTAAAATTGACCCCAGCTTTAAATTCATTCTGATTTCATCATTGTTTTTACGAAACTTAAACCTACGTCTCTCCGAAAATAAATAAAATTTATCATTACAGTACTAAACCTACGATTTCTGATATCAGTTATTATTTGAGCTATCACTTTCACTGTGCGTTGCATATTTCATATTTGTTTGGTACGATGGTATCAATTGGGCCGCTGGATTGATAATTTCATATTTTAGCCTACGGGCTACGGGTAGTTCTCCCAAAAGTTTAAAAAAAAGGGTGCAATTTTCAAAATTAAAATCCCGCCTTAACGGCTACCCACCACGCCGCTCATTTTTTAATTTAATTTGTTAGGAAAGAGCATTATCCTTTCTTTTCTTGCACTTGGAAAGATAGTAACTCTCGATTCTTTCTCTATTTTTTTCTTTCAACTACCAAATATAGATTCCAAATCCCTAATCTCTCTCTCTCTCTCTCTCTCGCTTTTGAAAGCTTTGCGCTGCGAATGGGTAATCTCTCTCTCTCTCTCTTAAATCCAAATCAAATTCTCTGTAACCACTGCAGTGGCTCTAGATCCTATCAGCCCATCAAATCTCTATACAAACTCGGGCAATTTCAATTTTTTTTCTTTTTTATTCTCCAAATAAATAGTTTTGTCTTTCTTAACTGCTTATTTGTCAACTCTTTGTACAAAATGTCTAAATAGTATCTTCTATTTTCCCATTTTATAATAGGAATGGAATCTCAGCATTTTTTGTGCCAGCAAGAGAATATGGAAAACAAGGATTTTTATGGAACAGATTTGGGTGTTTCAAATGTTTCTTTAGCATCAATAGATTGTGCAGATTTATCAGATCGGGGGATTCTGACGGAGAGGAACAGCATATCTGCTGGGTCTAGAGAGAGAAAATCTCCTAATTCAGGTATCCATTTCGATCATTTCTTCTATGAAGATCGTTCAAAGCATCAACATTCAATGGCAGATCTGATGGGGATTGGATGCCGATGTGATTTGGGTTCCAGTTGTAAGTCCAATTTCAGTTCAATTCGTTCAAAGTCGAGAAATTCTCAAGGTGTAGAGATCGGTTTAAAACCGAGTACAGTTACGTCAGAAGAAAAGATTTGTCCAGCTAATGAATCAAAGTTGGAAATTGGCGGTAGGTCTCCATATCGTGTGGCATCTGAGGGAAACTTGAATGAACTGGAATACGAGCTTGAATTTGGCTCAAGCCTTTTAAGGAGATCAGTTAGTCCAAAAGTAAGAACCTCACAAATGGTATCTGACTTGAGTAAAACAAAGAGATGTAGGTGTGTTTGTGAGTTGGGTTTAGATAGTAAAGAGAACCAAATCCATCAATCTCCAAATTATGGTTTGCATTTTCCGCCAAATGAGAATCCTGGCTCAAAAAAATCTAAACCATCAAATACCCCAAGAATGGACTATTTCTCACCAAGGCGTCAATGCTTCTGCAATAAACCGAAACCTCAAAAAAGAAATGCTTATTCTTCTTACAATTTACAAGAAGAACTTATTGGACAATCTATTTGTAATGAGCCAGGAAGGATGGTGAATTTTGGTAGCAAGAAGGGTAATTCTGGTTTTTCTAGAATATGCAAAGTTGCTATTGTCTGGGTGTTTTTGGTCATACTATTCCTTCATGTACTAATGAAAGAGAGATCTTTTCTCAGACCAAAATTTGGGACATGGTATTCTTCCCAGGGAATAAACCAGACTGAACTATCTTTTAACCCGGTTGATTTGGGAAGTAATCATAGCGAAGATGCAAATCTAGAAAGACAGATTAAACCTTACATAGAAGAAGGTAGCTCTTCTAGAGGTGAAATCGAGGAAAATATCAAATCGTTGGCCTCAAATGAAACTGTACTAATAGAAGAAGGGGTTGGAATGCTAGAGCCTAACTTCACAGAAATTCCTGTCGAAGAGAATACCAGGAATGAGGAACTTCGATCCGAATCTGAGCATGAGTTCAAATCTGAAAACGCAAAACAATGTGGGATGTTAGATTTTATTGTGGATGGACTCGAAGAAGGTCTGGTGACTATTCCTGTTAAGAAAATTGGTCATGTTGCGCTGCTACAAACTGATATCAACAATAGAGAAGAAGACAGAAAAGTGAAGATGAGGATCAGATTTTGTGTGGCATTTATCTCTGTGGTTGTGTGTGCTTCTTTGGTGTCTTGTATTGTCAGAAGAGAACAATTTGGTGAAATGCTTGCGAGGTATAGTTCTTCAAACAAAGGTGAGAAGAGTTCCAAGAAAAGAGCAAGGAGAGACAGTTGTGTCCTTCTTGAAGGTTCTTATGGGAGTATTGTGACGTACGAGAAAATCTCTACTAATAAGGTACAGAAATTACGACTTCTATGAATTTTAGTTCCTAAATAGAATTTTTTATTGACTATTTTGGAAAATACCAAGATACTGTATCTTGCGTTCATTCAAAAAGAGAGGTTGAGGCAAAGTTGTTTGACAATGATTTTCTTGTGGTACCAAACCTTGCCTCATTTAATACATTTAAAATTTTTAATTGTGTAATATAATTATTTGTATTTTAGAGAGGTGGAGGCACAGATGGATTACTGACACCTGTCAGGAGATCAAGCCGGATTAGGAATTACCTTGCTTCTCCTTCTTAGGCACAATTAGGTATCACTGTACCTTTTGTCATAGTTACTCTTGTCGTGTTTTAAGGTTAAAGTGATTCATTTTCAACCGGATGTTCTTATAGAATTGTAAAGATTAGTATACAGTGGTTTATGTGATCTTTTCACTTGTTCTCACTTTTATCTATGCCTGGTTCTTTTGCTCCTTTTTTGGTTTTTCTATCTTATATTTTCTGAGTTATCTGATGACCAATTGTATCTAGATTAATAGGATTTGATAATATGTGCATTCTTGCATTTGAGGAGTAACACCAAGTTGAAAATGTGCGTGGGTTACTCAGTGAAGTACATGAAATCCATAAGAAAAAGCATGCACTCAGATTTACCGAAATAGGAAAATTTCATCTTCAAGAAACGAAAAAGAGAAATACACCAGTAAAAACTAATACCTTAATCAGGAGAAAGACTGCAAATTACTGGGTACTACAATTATTATGATATAATAGTAGGCTTCGTACTCTGTAATTAAGATTAGTGCAAATATCTACATGTATCAAGTAAATTTTGTCCCACTTCGGGTTTTGTTGAAACATGTTTTGTGAAGTTGTTTGATTTCAGCTGGTACCAAGTCTTCTCCTGTATTCGGCTTTGACCATACTAATAGCTATTGGAATACTAGTCAGTATAATGATTTTTGCAAGACGTAAAATTTGCAGCAAATTTTCTCTCACTGTTGCACGGACATTGCTCTCACTGTGTTACTTTCCATGTAGCGGCTGTGGGTCCGGCGGTGGCTACACACGGATGTTTCCAGTTTCCACAAGTGATCATCATAAGCTAACACAATGTGGACCCCCCCCCCCCCCCCGCTTGCCGGCTTTTCGCGCTCCAATTGAGTTCAGTGAGGGCCCACAGAGGCAATTGACCATTAAGCACTTGTTCATCAGTTGATCTTCTGTGTTGAATTTATACATCAAGTATGAAACGAAAAAAATGGTTACCTGCTACCTCTCCTGTGTTCACTCGCTATACATTCCGTCACATAGTCATCGCCGCATAATTCCTAAACAGAAAATTCGTTAAAAATAAAAAAAATATATATATCAAGGAAAGAGAAAATTAATCGGCAGCCTTTTGGACGAAATGCGTGGTTATTCAATACCGATCAAAAAGGGAAACAGATCATAAAACAAGATTGAACAATGGAACTAAAAAAAAGAAAGAATTGAACCAAACTGCAAAACACTATTACGAATCAAAATGTCGGCCCAAGCTGTGATGTGTTGGATGCCTTCATCCCCTTTTTAATCAATACAAAACACCAACACAAAAACAGAAGAAATAAAACCTGGCCCAAGACTATATATATATATGTTGATCTGCTTAAAACGAGACTAGACACTTCCAGTTATAGGTACTGTAATATAATGTTCCTCAAAGTCAAAGGTTACTAATCCACTTCCACAGAAATCCAACATTCACCTCCAGACTTTTGTCCGGCAAATTTTTTTTGTCACTTGCCAATACGTGTCCAAATCCAAACGAAGGCATCATGCCAACGTGTCTAAATCCAACTTACTGATGACACGAGTGGCATTTCTACATCCTTCCACCACCGCCAGCTGCCTTTACCCGAGGAGTAGTAGTATAAATCAGTGCAAATCAGCCGAGTTGACAAAAGTATGAACGCTCCTTTGTAGTTTTTATCATCTCTGTATTGTTAGATGTCTGTGAGAGGCCTTGGTGGAATTGGTGGCGCAGCTCTGCAATTCAAACCCTACAGAGCTGCTCGATCGAACTCCGTCGCCGGAAGATTCAATCGTGCGAGTTATTGTGTGGCGGCGTCGTCGCAAGGAGAGACCGCAAGAGATCCAAAAATGGATCAAAAGAAGGAGAAGAGGCCTCCAGCCGAGCGTGACGAGAGCATAGCCCCTGAGTAATAATTAACTTAAATATACTGTGTTGTTTGATTGTTTTTACTAATTTCGTTTGAGGTTTCGTTGTCATTAACTTTTTCTTCTTCAAAATTTTGGTTGATGGTTAGAGATGTGATGACCCATACCTTCGGAGAAGGGTACGCAACGAGGTGCGATGAGGAAGGATTTGGAGGTATCTATGGAGGCAATGATACTGTTATCGACTCTCGCCATCATGTAAACCATCCAGGTCCTGATTTCTAATTCCTTGGTTCTCATCTAATTTTTTTTTTTCTAAAAAGGATGTTCATCACCTTTTCTATTTAACCTTGTGCATAATTATTTTTGGTGCACTGAAATTTACATTAGCTATAAATCTGTGCCTGTGATTTTTTCGGCAGAGTATGACAAATCGCAAGGATCTGAAGTGAAGGAGACGGAGAAGTCTCGCAATCTCAAACATGGTGCTCATGTTTCTCAGTTTCAGCAGAATTAATATCATCAGCTATGGTTGTACTGTTTGGCCTCCTTTCTTATTAGAATAAGTTTTGTTTCAGCTTTTCTGCCAGGTTTTAAAAAATGGTAGACGACAAGGTTTGTAATCTTAGCTTATTATTACTTCTCCTTTTTTTTTTGTTGCTTGGCGCAGATGTAATCTTCCTGGGAGGAATCGAGGCCTTGTATAATCTATATTATGTTTAATTAATGTTTCTGTTGTGATCGTGATTTGAGGGGTCTACATGGAATCTTTTTTTGGTATGATTTGATACACCGTACATATTAATTAGGATTTCGATCTAGATATCTTAATATCAGTGGAGATTATTTATGAATATTTAGAAGTGGAGAGGTTTGATTTCGTTTTTACTTTGGACTGCCGCTTTTTGTTAGTAGTTTCTATTCGTTAAATACAAAGAAATCTCTGAATCTTGTCAGTGACAGTCTCAAGCTATTTTTTTCCTCCCGTCTGTTTGGTTTTGATTGATTTAATAACACAAGGATTCATCTCAAAAGAAAGACATAAAGAGGAGATCAACTCAAATATGACGAAGTTTAGATCGGAAAAAGCTGCCCGTATCTAACCCTATACGTGTCATGAGCACATGGGGTAGCATGACCGTTGGACTCGTGAGGTGGGGGCCCGGCCCGCGGGCAGTACAATGAAAAAAAATGGGCCTTCAGAATCTTTTATTGAACAGTATCAGTCTCTGAGTCCAAATCTCTTCTTAAATGCATTATGTAGAGAGATGAAGTGTGTCAACGTTTGTGCTAAATCTGTGTGATTTTTATGGTGTTATTATCAATTGACATCAGTCCGAAAATCTGATCTGAATATATTAATATTTTAGATTATTTATTATTAATTTTGTAAGTACAAACCTCATATGATATCATGATAAATGTTATATTATTTTGATTATTTATTATTATTGTTGTGTGTAGTTGTTGCTTTCATTGGTGTTATTATTATGATTATTTGTTTTTTTATTATTTTAATTAATAATTTATCAAATAATATTTTTACACTGTTCGGGTTAGGATTGCACTAATTAATTACTATTTTATTTTACAATTTTTAATGATATTATTATATTTTTATTTTAATTTGAAATACAAATTACTAAAAGGAATTTATTTTTATGAGTATAGAATTGAACAATTTGATTTATGAAATTTCATGGACGTGAGGATGTGTGGGAATATATCTGAAGAAAGTATTTGAATGCTATGTGAGAATTGTGAAGGAAAATTATTCCAATTTGAAAAAGAAAAAGAAAATTTCTTCTAATAAAGTAACTTTAACTGTGCAAATAATTATAGAATCTAAGACATTAATATGATAAATAATAACATCCGTGATTAACAAAATTAGAAGTGATAATTAACCTACAAGGAACATAATTAATTATGAATGAAATCACCACAAAGCATTTTTATGAATCAAGCTTTCTTGAAATTTTAAAACTAACATCTCCAATTCTCACAATTAGAAAAGAAAAGAGGTTTTGAATTGTAGCTGTTAGATAAAGAGCAGTTTTGTGCATGATATTCCTTCTCCAATTACACAAGAGAGGAACAAATCAAAGAGAGCAAGACTGCAAGAAGAAGGAGAGCAAAAAACGGATGGAAAAAAATAATTAGTTTGGATCGAATTTTCTTTTTTCTACAAATTGACAAAGGGACAGGAAATTGGACGAAAATGAAAGCCTAATCCATGGTTATAATGTCTCATCATCTCATCTTGTTACTAAAAGAGAGACATTACCACTATTATTCTTTTGTTATTTCGATATATAAAGTTTGAAAGATATAAATTTTTTCCTTAAGTTACTTTTTGTTTATCATTAAAGTCCTTAAAATTTCAAATTATTATTTCGGTCTTTGCATATTACTTTTTGTTTTACCATTTTAATCTTTTAAATTCTTAGTTTAACAAATTACTTTTATGATCATCACCAGTAAACAACAAACGATGCATCCACATTAACATTCATGTTATAATGATATATAAAATAACACATACGTAAGTGCTATTTTTAAACGCTATCATAATTGAAAATATCATATTCTTCAAGAGATATTAAATATAGGACTAATTTTGAAAATTTATAAGGATTAAATGATGTGGTGATGTTTTAAGAATAAGAACAATACTTTAAGATTTTAAGAATGAAAACAATAAATGAATATTTTTTTTAAGAATCATATTCATATAATTTACTTTGCAAATAACATGACATACTAGAATTAAATTTTGTATCATCCAAAAAAAATGCGAAAACGAACCATCTTTAATTCTTTCCCAGACAAAGAAGCAGATAATCGACACGTATAGATTCTGTTCTCAAATTGAAAAGATAAAATGTCTAGTTTGACTTATTCTGGAACTAAAAAAAGAAAATGTCACTTGAAAAAGAAAATAAAAAACTATAAACTAGCGCGAATATTCTGAAGTTGGTATTTAGACCAAGAAAAAAAAAATAAAAGAACAAATCTGAAGTTGACATTTAGACGAAGAAGCAGATTTATGTATATAAATACTTTTTTAATTTATTTTTGGCAAGAAGAATTTGTTTAATTTATGTATATTTGTACGGTTAATTCATGACCCGTGTGAATTTGATTGGGATAAGATTTTGTGCATTAGTTTATAGCATGATACCGCGAATCTGATCCAATCCAATTTATTAAGAGAAATTTTCTTTGTATTTCATATTTTGTATTTTTTATTTACATACAAAAAAACTATATTAAATAGATAATTTATTTATAGCTAAATTTGTAAGTAATTACAATCAGTACAAAAAGTATTTATCATTTTTTCTTTTTTAATGATTATAGAAAAATTAAAGTTAAAAATTTTATTGTACAAATATAAATATAATTTATATAATTTTTAATCTTAATAATATAAGATATAAATAATTATTAAAAAAATATAAATAAATTTAGAATACAAAAACATACTGTTAAAAATTACAATTATCACTTTTCTTTTATTAATTAATGTGCATGTATCAAGTATGTTATATGTGTCCGATACATGCAGTTAAGCATCGGAAATTGGGTTAAGATCGATGCAAGGACAAACTTATTTTAAAATTCTTTGCAATTTTTTGCTCAAAATCATGTCAATTTTTTTTAAAAAAATATAAACATTCCGTTTATAGATAAAAAAATATTTTTTATGAATAGATTGCGTATTAATTTTTATACAATTTAAATATTATTTCATGTTTAATCAAATGCCAAATGCCGTTGCATATGAATCATTACAAATTTTATATTTGACGGTAAAAATATTATTTTTCATGTTAGGTTTTAAAATTTCAAATTATTTTTACTGTTGTAAGATTACCAAATTAATTTGATATGAATGAATTCCTATCCTTCCAAGAAATAATTGAATTCAAATTTTTTTTCTTTAACGGTCATAACAAAATGTTTAAATCAGACGGTTGCCATTTGACAGGTTGTTTCTGATGTGCATTTATGATCTTTAAAAACTCGTTCAACTTGGCTATAATTTAATTACGAGATGCTACCAACATGACAGTGGATATAAGATAACAAATATAAAGTGTCACGTTACAAACTTGGAGTCGAGAACTGAATTGAATTGAAGAGACAATAGTTTGAGCTTACGAAACTAATTTCATAGAAAGCATCACGAATCTAATTGAGGCAAGTAAACAAATTATAATTGATTAAAAATTGTAAAATTGGGTCAATGGCACTGAAAGAGAAGAAGCTAGCAGCACTTGCAATGCACGACGCGGAGACCCGTGCGAGATGTAACATTTTCCTATGACATAATTAATGCAATCCCCAATATAAATTAACTAAGATTATAATAGCTGCCATGATCTGAAATCGATCATGCTAAGAATACTATAATCATTATTATTCGCGAGATCTGAAATAAGAGCCAAGTGAATAAGTGATGATGGTAGTCGACACTCCTGAGGATAACAAAAATTGAATTTATCTTGGAATTATCTTTTTTATGAGGTACTTTCACCATCTATTTTTAGACCTATCTAGAAAAAAAAATTATATTTATTATTATTATTAGTAGTAGTAGTAGTAGTGATAATTGTATTTCTTAATTATATTTTTTAGTTGTATTTTAGATGTGTTTATATTTTGTTTAAAAAATATTTATATCTAATATAAATTATAAATACTTACAAATTCAGATATAAATAAATTATCTATTTAATATAAATGTTTTTTGTGCATATTAAAGAGATAAAACATGAAAGACAAAAATAATTTCTCTATTATTATTATATATCTAATTAGTTCTAATTAATTAAGTATAAAATGGTACGGTATAGTTGACCTCCATGACAATAAATTGAGAGTCTGTTAAGGTTTCAGTCTCGCACCTACGACGTGTGTGCCACTATTTCTGGTATGTGTAATTATATTTAATTAATGAGTTTAGACGCAATCCCCATGTTATATATATAGTATTTATTAACAAATAAGGTAAGAATATCAATTTATTTTACATATAGTCTCGATTCTCAAGCAACAAGGATAATAAGTAACACTTGTGATCGGTGCACACTTTGATTAATTGTTAGAACTAACCATTTTTAATTTACAAGATCATAAAAGATACATATATATATTCTAAGAAAGATCAAGGTGATTGGATTTGAAATTAGTGCCCTGACCACTAAAAATTATTAATTGTTCCCAATCGGATAATGGAAGCATCCTTCGGTGGAGAATTGAGATTTCATGTGGATAAAACATTGTTGATTTTCAACTCTAAATATATATTTAATGTTTTTATATTAAGGATGTGATATGATAATGATTCACTACAAATCATAATTAATTATGTTAGTTTCCTGTACAAATCATATATAGTCTCTAAATAAATTAAAAAGTCACTGCAGTTCCGTTTCAGTAGAAATGGTAGTCAATAATTACACATCAATAATTTGTTTACTCTTGTGAAATATAAATTTCATGATACTCTTAATATATTACTTCATAATCTCACTAACTTAATTAAGCCACATAAAATCTAAACCTCACCAAAAAATGCACCACCTGTCTTAACGACTTCCAGTCTTCCATGATATTTATTCTTTAATCCAGAAACCTCAATTTAATGTTTCTTTATATCACAAACAAATCCACTAGTTAAGAAAAGTACATGAAATTACTTATTTGTAAAGATTGAATGAGAGATCAATCAACTATATATCTAAACAAATCCCATGGGACCCTTCCCTTGAAATTAAAACATATATAAATGGTTAATTATTGGATCCTGAAGAAACTGTGTATCTCTCTTTCGACCACAGATTTGTCTCCATTATTCTTTTCTTTCTTTCTTTCTTTTCTTTTTAAATAACACAATCAATCAATAGTCCATTCTTTGACCACAGTAGCTGCCAAGATCATGCACAAGGGATTTTAGGGAAATAATTTCAGGATAATGATAACTCTTATATATATCTATTTGGGTAAATGATGAATTTCATACCAATAATTATCCAAAAATGTTGCCTGATAACTGCTGCTTGGCCATTTGACCTCAATTAAATCTTCTTTTTATAGATTTTTTATTAGCTGGACAAAAAAGCTTGTAAATTATTTTGTAAAAGTCATGGTCAACAACCTTCAAAAAAAAATTATGGTCAACAAAATGAAAATAAGTAGCCAACAGAAAATGCATGCAAGATATAAGATTAGTTCGTTTTTTCTTCATTGTTTAATAACTGAACAACATTAATTATCAAGATCTAAATATGAAAAATGCAACTGGCAACTAGAACTCATAATTAAGGTGCTATCTGACAACACCTTAATTTGTCAACCCTCTTAGCAAGTCAAGAAGACTTAATTAATTTCATATTAAACTTGCCAAAACTTGGATGAGGAAGTTCTCTTTATTGATTAATTAAGGAGCCTCCACAAGTTTATTTTGCCAACTAATTGTCCCCACCTCCACAAACTTCCTTAGCAAATGATATATTCTGGTTCATAAATCTTATCACATAATTGTTAATCTCGTAGAATACTGATAGTTAACTCAATTAATGCATGCATTGGCACAATTTGCAAGAGATATATTTGATTATATAGCTAGTTGTATTAAGAGAACGATCACTTGACAATGGCATCTTAACAATATTAACAATGATTTATCAATTAAATTTAAATATAAATTGAAAACCAAAAGTAAATATGTTATTGTACGTATGGATAGGCTAACATAAATTTTCATGCAATGTAAAGTATTGTTTAATAATGCATTAAAGAGCATTAATTTTAGGACATTTAAATTTCAAACACATGTGATATACAGACAATGAAATATACCCAAAATCTATCATTTTTCATAAATATTATATGTGCATAATATAGATCAATGTCTATAATATTGAATTTCAAATCTAAATCTTATTTGTGAAGAAAATTCAAAATAAGTAATTGTCAACTTATCCTTCCCCTTATATTAGTTAATATACTTATTTCAGTTGATACATACAAATATGATAATTAACAGAGTTATGTTAAATCTAATTGATTTATCTATTATTAATGCACACACTATTGGTAGCAATTTGGTTACTTTAATCAACTTAGTTAATAGTTAATTTGCTAGCATCATGGTCGATATAATTTGTTAAGCAATGCAAGTAATATTTCTGGAAAAAATATTCCAAATTGTGCAATTTTTCTAATGAACCCAGCTAATTAATTCAGTTCGTATTATTTTATTCCAAATTATGCATTGAAGATGGATTTTGGGCAGCAAAGCACAATTCTCTCTCACTTTTTGAAAAGCGAAGCATAATTCTCTACAATCTACGAAAGTTGTTCTAAAAAATTAAAATACTGAACGCGAGGTAACCACGCAGATCACAGAGGCAACACGCCAACCCATCACAAAATTCTCAAGTCAACTCGAGATAGGAGAAGAAAATATGCGAGATATCAAGTCCGCCTTTCCTTCCTCTTCGCTTTAATCTCTTCCCAATTTCCAACTATTTTTTTTCATATTTTTTCCCCACCTGTTCCTCTCTCTCAACCATCTGCTACACGCCGGTGCTCGTTTTCCGAGCCGAGCATCAATTTAAAAAGCCCTTCCCTCTCTTTTCATGGCTCATCAAACCAACTTCAACACAAGAGATATAGATTCCGATTCTGACACCGATAGCAACAGCAGCAGGAGTGGAAATCTGCATTTTGGCAGAAGCGATTCTACGAAAAAAACAACTCGACGCAGATCAACAAGCCATCATCTTTTGATGGATGCTATAGAGGGCTCGGAGGAGGAGAAGGTGCCGCTGCCAGACTATGAGAGGCTCTCTCAGTCAATGCGGCTTCCCGAGGATACGGTACAGCAGGAACCTGAGAAGGCGTTGACGCACTCACAGTCGCATGTGCAGAAACCGATTGCACGTAAGCTGATTGACAAGGTGTTTAAAAAGGATGGAGAGAAGGACAAGGACAAGGAGAAGGAAAAAGAGAAAGATGGAGATGGCGGCAATAGTCCGGCAAACAAAGAGAAGAAGAAGCGGTCGTCTTGGTTGCCGGACCCTGAGAAACGCTGGCCTGTACAAGGCTGGTCATAGAGAGAGAGAGAGAGAGAAAATGTTGTGTGGTGGAATTCAAGCGTTTTGGTTAAGATGTTTACAGTTCTTTTGAAATTTTTGGCTTGGTTCAGGATTTGGTTTATGTTGTGGGACGGTGGGAGGGAGAAGGGAATGGGGTTCATGGTAATTAATAAGATGGAATTATGATTCTCAAGCTTAATTAATGTTTCTCTCTCTCAACCATCTGCTACACGCCAAAGATGCATGGTTTTCATCTTCATTTTTCCCAATTCTTTGCATAGTTACGATGGAAAATTAGATATATCAAATTAGGTCGAGGTCCTGATCCTTGCAAGGCAAGAGAACTTTCTCAATGCTAGCTCTGCAAATTTTTCCTTTTTTCCTTCCTTTTTCCCCATTTTTTCCTCCCTTCAATTATCTTAGGTCTGGACTTTGGGTGGTTTATCGGTCAAAAATGGTAGGATTATGCCATTAATTATGGCTGATGGTGGACTTCCTTTGATGGTACCAAAGCCGTGTTTCCCATAAAAGGTTTGCTTTTTCTTTTCTTATTCTAACATGGTTTCCGATCTGAGTCATGTTTAGCTAATTAAGCTTGACGAATTGGAGGTCAATTTTCAAAACCAGCTCCTGTCATGTTCACACGTGTACAAACTTACTTTACAACTTGACAGTGAGTTCAAGATGGATGAACATACTTGCCTTGATCTTTTGCTCAAAAATGAAACCAAAGTTTCTACAAGTTTCAAACATTTTTTTCTTTTCCATGGTTTTTTGCCACATAAATATTTATTAGTGCGTTGAGATTAACATGCTCATGGATCTGTAGACCAAAAAAAAAAAAGTTTCATAGGAATATTTTAAGATAAGTAATGATCAATGAAATATTTTAATAACTTGAGGGCCTTGAAATACCCACAGGAACAATGAACAATGGATGGCATGTTCTCTTTGATGTAGATCAAGTAGACTAGAGTATTAGCGTAATAAAGCAAACTACAAGATTACAATTACACGTGTCGATCCCTCGCTCTAAGAATAAAACCTTTGTATTTTCTTCTCCTTTTCTTTCCTTTTTTTTTTTTTGGAGAAGGGGTGATCCGATTGGATGGGGTATCTAATCTACCGAACTAAGGTAGACAAAAACAGTAAGGTTATGTATGCTACAAGAGTGTAAGGGGAAAAAAAAGGAAAGGAAAAAAAATGAGGATGACGATAATTTTCTTACCCTTCAATTTGAAAGATGATAATTGTTGGAAAAATAAATTAGAAGAATCCTCTTCATTCATGTTTGTTAATTTCTTAAAATTAGAATTCAAAAGCAAAATGAAAGATAGTTCTCCCCTCTCTCTCTCTCTCTCCCTCCCCGTTAATGCTTCTGAGCAACTCCGACACTTGTTAATTTTCGAAGAGAATATATATTAGAAACTCTAAATTCAAGGATTAGCAAATGGATAACATGTGTACGCCATCTAAATTTTCGAAGAGATTGTCAACTTTCGTAGTTTTTTCTTTTACATAGAATCTAATATTATTTCAATTAACATGTAACATCCTGAATCGTAGATTTAATATAATGATAATAAATCTCATCTCTCTGTAAAGAGACGCAGGTTTAAATCCCGCAAAAGATATTTGAAAGAAAATAAATATCAGAGTTAATGAAAACACTTATATAAAAAAAAAACATGTGGCATCCTTATCTTTCAAAACTACAACATGTATAACTTTATATGAGCGGAATTAGCAAATGGATAAAAGGACAAATAAGTTAGCTTTCGTTGGCCTAACCTCAGTAATGGTTGTTAAAGTGAGGAGCAAATATTCCACATCAACCTATTACAGTAATAATGTTATACTAATAACCAAAGAAACAAACAATTGAATGAACAATTGAAACTCTTCTCATGAAATATGTGACAGAATAATATAAACATCGCGAATTAAATACCGGGCAAACAGCCTAGAAAAAGTAATATTAAAATTTGGAAACAGAGCTCAAAATTAACAGATGAAATTCAAATTAATTATTGCTGATGTGTTCCATTCTCTTCCAAATTCTAAAACAAAAAAAAATGGCTACTGACCTTTGTGGCCAGATGAAAATATCCTTCAAGCATAAATCCCATAAAAAATTAAGTATAAGAAAACCAAAAGCTAATTTTATTTTATGGCGAGTATTTACAAAAGAGAGGAAGAGAGAGAGAGAGAGGTTATCAAAAGAAAACAAAAAAATGAAACTAGTTACAAGCAGCCATAACAACAAAGCTACTCTTATATACAAGAGTTGTTCAAGTTCTCTAATTGTCCATTCTACTGATCTCAAAATGGAAAGCTAACAACTACTTTGTACATGCAGCAACAACAAATTCAGCTGACAGACGGGCAACACTTGAAAATGGTATTTCTCCCATTGTACCAAGGAAAATGACCACCTGGACCCCAAAAAAAACCTCCTTTTGGATTGAGGGAAAAGAACGTGAGTTCAGATTTCTGGGATATAAGGACCAAAAACTTCAAATTTTCGGTTGTTGCTAGGTCACTTTGTGGGCTTTCTATTGCGCCCTAACAAACAGGGAAAAAAAACACAAAATAAAAACCAGAGTTGGTGTTCTGTATTATTTGATATATTGACATTGGCTTCAGATCTGAAGGAAGTTGTAGGGCCTCTGTAAGTCAATTTACAGACGGGCCAGTTTTCTGGAGGAGGATCATTTTCAAAAGTTTGCCCTAAAATTACTAGTATGTACGCATAACTAAAACAGACGAGATTTTCACTTTTCTAATAGGGGTTTCCTTGGGGGGCCCTGTTGGCACGTCTGAACCAGGTCTTGAAAGCACTGACCAGGTGGGGGCAGTCATCAACATTTCGGGTTGAGAAACTGAGGCACTGCTGGAGCAGCTCCTGTGCATCAGCAATGGGAAGAGTGGAGATTATCTGAAGGAATGTCTCTTCTAGCTCATGAAAAACAGTCCTCTGGGACGCACCTGGAAGTGATGCTAAATCTCTGCATGCATTGAGCACAGGGAGCCACACATTCACCAGCTTCGTTCTCACCTGAAACGATTATAAGTAAACAAAATAACCCATTAGAAGAAAGAAATTAAAAAAGAGAATTTAAGACAAAAAAGATAAAAGAGAATGAAAGAAAATAATAATTACTCGTAGACAGCTGCTACCAGCCAGAACAGTTCTAGTTCTACACACTGAAATTCTATTAAAGGCGCTCAAAATGAAATAAAATTTTGATACCAGATATTTCGTCCTTCTTTTTGCAAACAAAACCTTAATGGTTTGGAACTATCTTGACTAAAACTCAAAATTCAAGTAATCCACACAATATACAATACGGTCAAAAAATAATTGCATTGCGCATAACTCCATCATTCTTTATTTTTCAAGAACTGCCTTGAGAAAGTACATTGGAATTGTCAAACTGGTCCCATAATTGCTCAGAACAGAACTTCATACTAAGTACTGGTTCATTATCACAAGATGGGTGCTGAAAAATTTGAGGATCATTTCCAGTGTATATCTCAAATTCGTACGTCTTGCCTACATGTACCAGGGGATTTGACAACCCTGTAGTGCTTTGGTTTTCAAATACCTATCTTAGCTCAATATCAGTGGTTCACCATGGATCAAAGACAGTAATTGAAGTAGTGTCAACTCAATACATACATATAAGTTGAAAAATTAATCCATAAAGAGCAGTCTCTACATGGAATCATCTTTGTTAAGACTTAAGACCAAAAGAATTATGACTAGTCACTACATACCAAAAGCGGATTTTCTCCCAAAATGCTTATTCCAGTGGATGACAGTGTGGATTAATAGGCCATTTTACAAATAACCCATGTTCAACAGCCCAGGATGTGGGACTGTGAATTGATAATTGGGTTCTATTTGACCTGTGACATCATACTTATGCAATTAGTTTCATATAAGATAGATTCAAGAAGTTATTTTAATATTTCATTTTAGTTGGTGATAGTGATTAATAGATGATCTCAGTTCTAACATCTGAATTCTTTTTAGAACTTCAAAACAACACACAAATCATAGGATTAAACTCCTGCCCAATTTGCACCACTTCCTTGCCATGCACATAATACTCAATGGAGCACTACAAGAAAAAGATAAACAAACCTGCTGAGGGGCAAGAGTATGACCAGAGACAACCGCACCAGCAAGCTTCAGTGTGCACCTAGTGACAAAAACCGGCAAACCGGGTGCAATATTTCTATAATTATCATCTTTAAGCGTCTTTAACAAGTCAGCCGACAGCCCCAACTGGTCGCTCCATTCCCTGACAGCATTATCAGCCACTCTCATCTCCACCATTCGCTCAATTATCCAATGCAAGTGCTTTATGTTTGTCATGGCAGCGTGCAAATGCAACCTCTGCATTGCTTCCCTCTCATCATTATCACCTGTCAATCTAAAATCAGGACTTGCATACTTCCCCATTAGTTCTTTAACTGCATCTAGGCTTTGCACAAAGGAACTATCTAGAACCTTCGTTATGGAATCAATTGAGGGATAATCTCGTAAAATCTTCGCCACAAAAGTTTTAACTGTGGCGGCATTAGGCGGAGCGTGTATTGCCGAATTAATTAAATCAGCAAGCATTTCTTCAGACGGCAATTTCGAGCCTTCTGATCGGACTGGAAAAATCCTGGACAGGAGATCCTTTGACTCGTGCAGCTGGAGCATGGGGACCAAGGTGAGAACGAGCTTTTCTTCTTCCTCGGTCCATGGGACGGCGTCCAGGAAGCGAAGACAGTAGCGAATGAGATCGTCGAAGAGGAGCTCTAAGGCGACCGGCAGGAGATCGAGCGCGTCGGTCGGAGAGAGTATGCACGAGGCAAAATCCAGGGTGTGGAGAAGGCGGATGACTGAGACGTGTCCATCAAAGGGTCTCGTTCGCCGACCTGTGCCAGTAACAACAGGGCCAACGGTAAGTGTGATAAGACGTGGCAATTTCTCTGAAGCTTCATTCGGTTGCCATCGGTCGGATAATAAGGCGTCGAAATAGCGCGCGCGGCGGAGAGAGGAGGAACTGACGTGGAGGTCAAGGATTGGTGGAGAGATGGGAGGCGTGGCCGCCGCATCATCGCAGGCAGATGCGATGAGAGAGGGATGAAGGGAGAGCCGGAGGAGGAGGTCGGAGATGGAGGGGTCATTGAAGAGGCCCGTGATGGAGTCGGGGGCGAGGTGGTCGTGGGGTCTGTTACACCTCCCTTCCTCCAGCGTGGAGGTGGGATCGCGGGAAGGGGAGGGAAGGCGGGAGAAGCTGCTCGCGCGGGTGCGTTTGCGCGTTGCCATGGCGATGAGCATCCGAGTGACAGGGAGGAGAAGGGGAAAGAAAAGGGATAAGATGGATCCGCAGAGTTTCTAGCCTAGAAGTCTAGGTCGCAAGTCGCAGCTGATCGGTGGGGTCCAGTGGAAAAAAAAAATGAAGGATGAGCACTTACGACGTGACTACAATGGTCACTTCATCGCGGGACCCTATGTTTGAGTTGTAATAATAACTAACACATTTGAAACCTAGCCCGTTACAACTTTACAAGGCCTGCTATGTTCGAGTTATAGTTCTTGCGGTTTCACTGGATAGTGTTGGAGGCCTGTTTGTTTTACGAAGCAGGTTGAGCTGCAGCCTGCTCATGCTCTCTTTTGCCTGCTTTTCTTTGTTCGAGAGGAGAAAGAGCGTTCCGATTTTAGTTGCTCTGCCATCCCTGCCTAGTCTTCTTCTTCCAATCAAAAAGTTTGTATTTGTTAATGAAAGTAAAACTAATATAACAATAATGACGATTATTATAACAATAACATCATTTGTTTTATTTGACATCTTAAGATCCAAGTACGCCTACTATTGGTTCTTGTTTTTCAGCACCTTGTTTGGATCAACAATAAAGCTATCGCATCTTTGATTGTTGAACTCAAACAATAGTGCTTCTATTATCTTCGAATTACTAATTACGAAAATAAGTTCCAAGTGATTGATACTTGTTCAGGTGAGGTGATGTATCATTTTCCAGTTGGTTGGGGTTAGGAACTTCTTCGATAGAGATATGCGACGATATTATTTTTGGATCTTTATTCCTTAACAGCGATTGCTGAATATTTGTTGGATTGTTTGCAAGCATGAAGCTTCCCTTCGCTCGTTCAACATTTAACGCCTTATGTTTATTTTCTATGTACGATATTCTAATAATATTCAACTTGTCTGACAGGCTAACTTCATTTGTTTTTTTTTCCTTGTTAGAAAACTGCTATACATTTTATTTTCTCTCCCGAAATTTTTATTAATAAACAAAAAAAATCACAAAAATAACCATGTAACTGTAGAAATCACGAAAATGGGAATTTCGCAAAATAATTGGGCGTTCAAGAGTACCTATGCCAAAAAGAAAAAAAAATGAGCTTCGTTGCTTCGGATTCTCATAGTTTATACTCGGTAAGTTGGTTTTCTGAATTATTTCTAAACATTTGGTGTCTCTTTCAGTCAATAAATACAACAATAGCGATGCTGCGTCTACTTGAGTTTATACACGTACATCATATCAGGGGGATCCCATTCCATCCAATAATTGCTTGTTGGCATTTATTTCAAACGGAGGTACATACGAAAACTATATATTCATAAAATAATTCCTTATATTAACGGACGGTGATGTTTGTCTGATTCGACCAAGTGCTGATTCGAAAACATTATTCTATTGTTGACCGTATTTGTCGGCTGTATTTGGCCGTATAATAAGTGCCTGTATGTGTGGGGTTATCTACAGAAAATGAGGTTTGAGACAGTCTCTATCAGTGATCCGATCGGTACACGGAGCATCTGAGCCGTTGGATCATAATAGATCCGGACTAGCACGTCCTTTTTCTCTGGGTTTGAAAAATCTCAACAAAAAGTTTGATTTGAGGTGGTCTGTTGAATGTTGAATTGTTGATCCACACAAAGCGGAGCACAGTACCAGACCAAGCTGGCTAGTGCCTACACTACACTAGCTATATACAAAGTCGGTCCCTACTTGATTTTCTAGACCTTTTGCTGGTCCTGGTGCATCGATCAAAGAGTATACATAACATGTATAATCTTCTTTAGAGCAATAATATCAATAATTTTCTTCTTATAATAAATTTATGTTGTGGTTATTAAAGAATTCGCTCACTAATCCAAACTTGATTTGATTCATATGTTATATAATCGATACAATTGATTCTTTAATTAAATTACAAGTCTAGAAACTTATTATAAGAAAAATCAGAAGATTAAGGAGTATCATACACAACTTTAATACAAAATTTAGTTTTTTTTGAATACAAATCCATATATTATAACTAATATTTTTCTGAAGCTACTAAACTTTTTAACTTTCTCACAATCAAAACATTATTGTTGATTATTGTTTCTTTAAGAATAATATTTTTGAATGACATAATTAACTTTCTTTTTTTCGTTGATACGATAACTGATGTTAAATAATTAATTCACTGATAGAGAAGTAATAAAATAATATGATAAACCAAAATCACATACCTACAATATAATTTCCATGCCTTCACTTGCATAAAAAAAAAAGTATCTAGATTTAATCAAGGACCAGGTTTATCTAAGTTGGAGGTGGAGATTTAATACATCACGCAACGTGTTTTCTTCTTCTTCATCACCTTCAAAATTTTCTATAGCCTTTTCTCTACTTTCCTGGTACTTTTCCACGCATCAGAAAATGACAAGCGACGACCGTCCTTTTTCTCTCCTCTCGCTACGATAGACAAATTCTCTCTCTCTCTCGCGTCGCTCTTTCGGACTGGGAGCATCAGATATTATTCTATCTGGTCTCTCCGCTCCCCTCCATCAAGGTATGGGTTCTCTCCCTCCGACCCTCTCCATTTATTTTTATCTATTTTTGCTCATTTTTTAATGTTTTGAGTTAGTGAAGCTCAATTCTCGCTCTTCCTCAGACTTGGGATTCTGGGTTTTGTTTCGCTTCTCCCAAATTGCCCAATTTTGTATTTGTACTTCTCCTTGGTTTTGAGTTTGATTGTGCGACTTTTCTTTACTATGAGGTGGTTATTGCTGTTGTTGGTACTTGATCTTGATCACTTCTATTGAGTTTCGAGAATTATGCTATTTAGGCACTAGATTTTTACCCAATGGTCCTTTTATCTACTTCTTCTACGAGGATCAATCTATTTGAGAAATAGCAGAATCACAACACTTATTCAGATCCACTAATTTATTTAACTGGGGACCTCAGGATCTAATTCAATGAGGCAATCATTTCCCTGTCCACAATCGGAAAAATAAAGTAATAAAATTGGCTACTAAATTTTTCTTTTTCTTTTTATTTGGGTCTTTTTTAATGCCATTACCTTACAATGTTTCACACTTTTTGTGAACAAATTAGGAGAAATGCACCAAAAGGACCTTGTCAGTTCTAAAATCTTCTTCATTAGAGCGTTAATTTTTAAAGGTGTCGAAAGGAAAGCAACTGCAGATGTTATCTTTACCTTGTGAAGAACTGGGGTGACCAAATTGCAATTTCCTAAAAATAGTCAATTTGCCAGCGTATCAGGTTATTATGCAAAACTTAGATTTCGCAAAAAATAAACAGCGTATTTGGTGTATTCACTGGTCCGTGTGATTTCACAATCGCTTAAGTTTTTATTTGTAAATTTTAATAAACAGTAGCAAATTGATGAAAAAAAAATGCTAAAATTGGTTAAACTAGAATATTAGATGTAATTTTCACTTGAGCCTCTTCAGTTCTTTTACAAGTAGAATTATTCTACTTTTTCTCTTTTGTTTAATCTCCATACCAGGAGGTACAATTTGGTTTATGCTGTACCAATTAGTCCATAACGAAATTTCTTTGGCTTTCTGATGTGCAGATTAATATAGTGAGGTAGAAATAATGTTTAGTAGAAAGAAGCATGCTAATCCAGAGCATGAGGCAGAGCGACATGAAGCAAAGGTATCCTCAATAAAAAACAAAAGCAAAAATTTATGTCATGAATGTAATGAGAAATGCCTGATTTTTTATGCCAATTACATGAAAATAGATAAAAGCCCTGAGAGATGCAGTAGAGCCGTTATCTGGCTGCAACTCCATTTATGTAACTGAAGCCTGTTTGAAGAGATACCTAGAAGCGCGTAACTGGAACCTCGATAAGTCTAGGAAGATGCTTGAAGAGAGCCTCAAATGGAGATCCACTTACAAACCAGAGGAGATCCGTTGGGTCAGTTCTCTACGGACCCAATAACCTGTTAAGCCCATTAAGTATTTGGTTGCTATCTTCTGTTATCAGAAACGGAATTTTGATGCGTTTTTTCACTCTTTTTTCTTTATAGAATGAAATTGCTGGAGAAGGTGAAACAGGAAAGCTCTACCGTGCCAAATTTCAAGATAGAGAGGGACGAACTGTTCTCGTCTTGAGGCCTGGAAAGCAGGTCATTTTCATATCTTCCCTACAAAGACCGTCTGATATGCGTATATGCCACTTATAAAGAATTACATACAACACTGGTGCTTGCGACAAGTCTTAGAACAAACTTTATTTACACAAGTTATCTGCTGTACATAAAACAAAAGCGATTTGTTACATTTTTGTTTATCGCCGCTAATCTTGTTTCTGAAAAAAGAACACGGATGTGTATCTTTTAGTAATTGGATTAATTAGGCAATAGCTATTTTAAACAGAACACAAACTCGCACGATGGGCAGTTGCGTCATCTGGTATACCTGTTGGAGAATGCAATCATCAACCTGCCAGAGGGGCAAGAACAGATGATTTGGCTGATAGACTTCACTGGTTGGTCCCTGAGCAATGCCGTCCCTATGAAAACTGCTCGTGACACTGCCAATATCTTACAAAATCACTACCCTGAGAGACTCGCCGTTGCCTTTTTATACAATCCTCCTAGGGTTTTTGAAACCTTTTGGAAGGTAACAAACATAATCATATTCAACATTCATTTTATTTAACTCAACTATTGCTGTCCACTGTTATTTGTAATATAGTCAAAACACTAGCAGGTTGTGACCAAAATCTTTTTCTTATGACAGTGGATTATTCTTTGAATACATTTCTTTCCATTCTGACTGTTGATACTTGCAATATGTAATTTGTAACAGTTAATAAACTATCCTATATGAATTCCGAATGCTTATCTGAAATTGGTATAATTTATCTTTGTTTGCATTCAGCACCATTTTCTTCATACCTATTAAACGAGTCCCTGAACAGACTTTCTCTCGAGTCCATTGTGAACCTAATTATAACCAAATTGTAATTAAGAAGAACTAATAATAATTGAATTTTATGCTTGGTCCCATATCTCTAAATTTCTAGGCTTATCAGTAAAGAAATTACAGTAACAAAAATAGTAATTGAAAAGTTTATGCTTGGTGCCATCACTAACATTCTAGGCCTAATTGTTTTTAAATAAGAAGAAAATTGGAGTTCAGTAATTTTTTTTGTTCAAGTTAATGTGTTCCTTAGGCAACCTCTAATTATTATTATTATATTTTTGCATACAAAACACCTAAATATCTTTAGCAACATCTCCAAAGACTAGATCAAACATGAACAGATTCTAGAGCAGGATACTAAAATGCGATTCAATGTTTATTATTCTGTGCAGGTCGTGAAGTACTTCCTTGACCCGAAAACCTACCACAAAGTCAATTTTGTATACTCAAAGAATGAAGAGAGCATTAAGGTTATGCACAATTACTTCGACCCTAAGGTGCTTCCCTTGGAATTTGGTGGTATTAACAAAACCGAGTATGACCATGAAGAATTCTCTAAAATGATGGAAAAGGATGACATAAAGACAGCGGCATTTTGGGGATTGGAGAATAAATTGGGCCCACAAGCCGAGCAACTGACCAATGGGCATGTGACCTCAGGTAGAAAGGCTGAGGAAATGCCTTATGTTGCTACTCAAGCTAGTTAAGTTTACTAATTGCAACTCAAATAGATACGTGAATCTATGTGTAATAATTCAAAGTATTCTATATTACTAAATAATAGTTTTTGTCGAGGCGGTAGCAACTGTACCTCAGTTTCGCTGACAACTGATATACGGCTCTTAATGGACTGTCACTGTTACCTATTTGCAGTAATTAGAGCATGGACCTTCATCATAGTTAACCCTTTTGAGATCTGGTCTATTTGGTTTTTCAATTTTGTCAGCTTTAACATGAAGTGGTACACAATGCGAATAAAGTATTACAAATTGGAAACCAGATGAAGAGTTTGAAAGCTATAAAGCTTGTCCAAATGTTGCATATGTATTATGTTTGTTGAGGAAGGATCAATTTGAAACTCATTTATGATGATGACAAGAACAAAAAGAAAAAGAAAAGGGTCTTTGTAGATATTTTGATTGGCTTGACCTAAATAAAGCAATATTGATATGGGTTGAAAAAAGAGAGCTTGAGGACCAGCAATTAGACATATATTGATTATGTTCTGCTAGTTATGAGGCGTACATGTGATATTTATAATGTTTTAGTTTTTGTTGGGGGTAGAATGTGATACTTTGAGCCTCGGTGTACCTATCAATTTCTAGCTCCTACATTTTTGAAAGTTTCATCAGGTTTTTAGTATTAATGGAGCGTAACAATTCGGATGAAAAATTAATACGACGAACTTAAAATGTAAATCTAGAAATTTATAAAATGTCATTTAAAAAAAGAAAGAAATTTATGAAATAACACTGGACCAAAGTAGTCGAGAGCAAATCGTATTACCAAGGCCTAGTGGCCTAGTATTGGTCTTTGTTCAGCCAGATCATAGGCCTTCTAGATTTCGATGTTTGTTTCATCTTTATTTACATTTTACACAAGATAATATCTTAATAGATTTATGGATCTATCCCCGTGTTATGCTTTTGACAAAGATGGACCGCAAATTTATATACTGTACAAATTCTCACAATAATTTTTTTAGGTGAGGATCCGTTCAACAAATTAGTTTGATAATTTTGACAACCCCAAAAAGTAACTTCATTTTTGAAATTCAACAAGTACATACAGTTTATAATTTTATACATCATATACGTAAAAAAAATTGATAAAATTTTATTTAAAATTTACCATTTATTATATGACATAAAATTTACAATAACAATTTATATTTAACGACAATTGAATGAATATCAAATCATTTTTTAAATTACATAAAAATTGATACACAATCTATCTATAAAAAAATATGTTTACAACTTTTTATCTTTCTAAATATTTTATAACATAATTTGAGAAAGCATCATTATCAAAATTGTCAAGATAAATGATTGTCAATAGATATTCCAAGGAACAAAAAGAGAACTGATTGAAGATATTGAAATGAGAAATATAAACATGAATTTCGATATGCCTAAAGTTACATATCTGATACTTTGTTAATGCAAGAATGCTCACCAATGAACAATACTTACATCCAAAAAATTTGCATTCTTACAGTTTACTTTAAGAAAAAGAAGAAAAAAAAAACTCCCAAAAAAAATTTCAAACAATTGACCACGGCGGCTTTCCCCCCTGCATCTAACTGTGCACAAGAGATTGCACATCCAACCTAAAAGAACCTAATGTCCTATCAAAAAATCATTACCCACAAAGAATCATGCACAAAAAGATGGAAAAGAAAAAAAAAAAAGGAATCCTAATCCTCAATAACCACCTCACGCAATCCCGAAGGCTCAGGAAAGATCTCCTTCGACACTCTCCTGTGAGAGAACGACCTCTCCCCTCCATTACTTCCTCCTGAACCCGACCAAACCGTCTCCGACCGCCGCACCTCTTCTCTACTGGTACCAGCTGTCATGGCAACGTCTGACGAACTACGCCGCCAGCTTCCCCACAAAGTCGCATTCCATGAACCACGTGATGATGTGGCACGTAAGCGACCAGAACCTGAGTTGGGATCTTCTCTGACCACCTTCAAGGGGTTCTCTAGGGCTTTCAGAATGTGGCGTGTGGGCGGCCGTTTTGTGGGTTTAGGATTTAAACACGACTTGGCAACTACTGCCATTGCCCACACTTCCTCTAAAAGATCTTCATCTACTATCAGAGATGGATCAACTATTTTGGTTATTAGATCCTTCTCATAGATGTTGATGCAGGGGAGGATACGATCGAGCCAGTCTGGCGTGGCAGCAGCTGGTTGGCCTGTTACTAGCTCAAGCAAGACCAGGCCCAGGCAGTAAACATCATACGCACATGTGATTGGTTGGGACCCTGTTTTTTTCATGTTTCAAAATATATTAAAAATGGACAATAAAGTTAGAGAGAAATCAAAGCAACCTTATTTTTTATGATTTTCTACTTCATAAACCAAAAAACCAACCCAAATGAGTAGTTCAAGCCTTGGGGTGTTTCGGTGATTTTGTCATATAAAAAGTATACAGTAATATAAAAAATGTGGGAAGAAGCAAGTGTTACTTACGTGAACTGCCTGGATCTGTGGATGCTCTGCAACGGGACAAAAGAAAATATTAATGCATGACAATTGAATTTAAAAGTGAACAAGCTATTTCCTTCTAATTATTAGTGTTGCATTATTTAGTGTACCATGCTGCTCCACACATATCCAGTATGTACCAGGTAGTACCAGATCCTCAATTGCTTAATAATTAGATTTGAGACAAGCATAATTAAGCATTAAGCATTAAGAACGCACTACCAAAGAAAGGTGATACTGGAATTAGTAATGTATCAAAGGGTATGACACTACAGGAAGAAGAACAAATGGAAAGGGACTTACGAGCTGAATCTGATGAGGCGAGTTAAAACATTTTGGTGATTCTCTGGTTCTTGGATGCAGTTCTCGCTTAGGCTCCCAAGCCGTACCTCGAATTTATCATCCAGCAATATACTGCTTGCTTGCACATCCCTTTTCATTTAAAGTAGCAACATTTAATACTCTAACAATTACTGAAGAAAAAGCCTACAGGCATTCATGTTCTCCTCTCTAGAAAGTCAGCTTGTATGAAATTATTGACAGTTTGTTTTGCTCAAGATATTTGGACAAAATTTAAAAAATTTTAGGCAAGAAAATTAGCAGTTTTTCAAGTATCACTGATGTGATTTAGCTTGAAATGATAATGCAAGCATTTCCTCTTTTGTAGAAAGATTATAAGAAATTGTCAACCTTATGTTTTACTCAATTTATGCCTTTCGGTTGAATATTATAAAAAAAGTTTAGGTAAACTAAATTAGCAGTTTAAGGTAATAGTGATGTGATTTGTCATGGAAAGTATTCAACAAACGTATCTGTAGCTGTCCATATGTATTCACCTAATAACTAACCAGATTTGGCTCTCTCTCTTCACTTCAGAAAGTTTTTTCAACAAACACCTAACTACTGGCTACTTGTAACATAAACAGACAAATCTGTTTTCTATGGCCAAAGCAAGCATCTAATATGAAATTTTCAAACAATATTCTTCCGAAGATGGTGAACCTTCTGCCGCAGAATGAATTTTAAACCGTGGCTGTAAAAAAGTTAAACTTCTACTCCTTTTGGCAGCTCAACACACCAATATACAATTTAGCTCAGCATTTGAAATTACCTCTATATTAACAGAAATAAAGGATCAGGGATTAAAAAATGAATGTACCTGTGTACAATTGGAGGATTACATTCATTGTGGAGATAACAAAGTGCCTCGGCCACCCCGGTCGCAATTTTAAGTCTCTTGATCCAATCAATTGACTGCACCTCCTCTTCCCCTTCTTCCTCCTTTTGCAGTTTCCGATGCAACACTGTTGCCAGATCACCATTCGGCAGGAACCTATAGACCAAGAAACTTTCATCCTGACCATCCACACAATGCCCCAGAAATGGAACCAGTCGGTGATTCGCGCCCTTTGCAAAGAGCTCCAACTCAGCTGCAATGGAAGCATCCCTTCTTTCCACACGAACCCCTATTTGTTTGACTACAACACGGGTCCTGTTCTCCAACTGCCCCTGGTACAGGTCCCCAGAGTGTCCCTTCTTGATTAGATTCTCATCCGAGAAGTTTGACGTGGCACGCAACAGCTGGTCATAGGTGAAAGAATCACCCACTGCTGCGTAATTGATCTTAGGTACCACAGTGGCGGAAGGGTGGGCCCGGCCACTAGTTACAACACCTCTTCCACTGGTTATGTGAGCCCCACTGGATGGTTCCTGGCTTGTTGGGATCTGTCTTGGCTGTGGCTGCTGCTGCTCGGCCCTTGCACCACAAAACTTGCAACATAGCATGGTTACTAGAGCAACCAGTACAAATAATAAAACACCTCCTCCTATAGCTCCAATTAGGATGTATTTTAGTTTTTTGTCACTTTTCTTTGTAGAAGTGGTAGGTGGCTGCACTGGTCCAGCTGCGGGACTAGCGGGCCCATCATAAAGCACACCTATGGCAGAATAGAACACAGAACATTCTGATAGGCTCCGCTGGTCAGAGCGGTTCCGGAAGCAGTTTATCGAGAGAGAGACCTTCCCATTGTCATTTACTGTTGTTATAACACCATCAAAGTAGTTCCTTGACAAATCAGCCAAGCTGAGATTGGAGAAAAATGCAGCAAAACTGGCTGGTACCTCACCATAGTATGAGTTGTTCGACAAATTGACAATACTGCCATTGGATCCAATGGTAGGGGAGAAGTTAGGTAACTTTCCAGTAAAGTTATTTCCAGAAAGATCAAGCAGCTTTAGATTTGAAAGAGACCAAAATGCATCGGGAATGGATCCTGATAGCCTATTAAGGCTTAAATTGAGGCTGTTCAACATTTTCAGTTTACCGAGTGAAAGAGGTACCGTGCCAGTGAGCTGGTTTACTGACAAGTCGAGAATGGTTAGACTGGAGAGGTTACCGAGTGAATTGGGGATCTGCCCGATAACACCCGACCCACGAAGATCCAGATATAGGAAGCCTGGAGGAAGCCGGAAGCCGAACCAGTCAGGTATGGAGCCTGGAAGGAGGAAGCTGGAGGCATTGAAGGAAGTTAACCTGGTAAGGTTCTGCAACCCGTCTACAGCAAACTGAGGGTTCATCCGGCCGAGCCGGGTTCTTCTCAACCCGGAAATTTGTAAGCCCACGACCCGACCCGTCTGACAAGTGACGCCCGTCCAGTTTGAACAGGGGTCGGATCCCCGTGGCCAGTCCCGCGCCCGTAACCCGAGCGATCCACGGAGGCTGTAGAGAGCGAGCAGATCAGACCTTGAGCTGAGGGGCTGTTGTTGCGCCAATGCCACCGGAGAAGACAAAGGAGCCAGCAATCCGGCGAGGAGGAGTATGACTAGTGGGGCCATGGTTTCCTCTTCAGTTTTCTAGAAGAGGGGAGGGGGAGAGGGGCAGAAAGAAAAGAAAAAAGATGAGGGGGTGAGATGCAATAAAAGCAGGACGTGCTTCAGGTTCAAAGCCCAGCTACTACTGGAGAGGCCACCATTAAATGCGCAAAGTTACGCACCAACTGCCTCTCTCTCTCTCTCTCTCTCTCTCTCTCTCTCTCTCTTTTCTCTCTCTCTGTCTCTCTCTCCACCTTCTCTGACAAACCATCGAAAATTCAAAAAGGGGAGGGCTTTCGATGCTAATACCCGAATTTGAAATTTGGTGAGAGGAGAAGGAGAGTGCAAGTGGAAGCTTGAGACGACGCCGGAGTCGAAGAAGAGCGAGTGAAAGCGAGTGACTTGGGAGAACCGGGAGTAGCCGGTAGACTTGGACGAGAAAACCTGGAGAGAGAGGGGATTCGATGGCCCGGTCGCATTGAACAGTTTGTTGTTTTATTTTTATATATGCAATTTATGAGGAGATATGTGCGAATTTTGCCTTATTCCGCCGGAGCTGTGAGGAGTTGCTCATTTTTCTTTGAACTGAGAGCTCAGAATGGCAGGTATTTCTGTAGTTAGTGTGAACATTGAGGGCTTGACTTGAGAGCGCAGTCAACGGGCTTATGGTTAGTCAAATGATTACGATTAGGACTCAGGCGGAGTCGAGATCGGATATGAGCAGTGATCTTTTGTGTCAAGTCAAGCGTTTTTGGATAGATAGCTAGCTACCGAATTGGATTTGGGGCAGTTTAGATGAAACGACGGATAGATAATACAGGAGAAATTAAAACTAAGAGAAAACCAACCAAAATAAATGAAATAAAAGTGCCACACTTGCCACTTGCCAAACATGTAGGCAGTGTCGAATCGAGTGTTTGTTGAACAGTCTCTTAGTTTCTTCCGTACCGAAATAACATCTCATATTTCGGATCAAATATTTATTATCCGGAAAAGTTTCTAAAAAAACCTCAGTACCATTTTATGACAAATTTACAACGCAACTGTTTAATAACGGCATGATTTGGATGTCTATATTATTGGTACCTCCTCTGTATCTCTAATTTTAACATTTATAAATTGAAATTTTGAATTTTGAATATTAAAATAAAAGCATGATTTAGATCCCTTCATAATGAATATTTTAACAATCTTGACAATAAATTTCTGAATTAATTTTAGAAAAATAAGAAATATAAGAGATATAATAGATATGTCGTAAGATTTATAGTCTAAATTTTCTCAGCCATTAGATCAAATGTTGGTACTTAAATTACACGACGATGCTACACACTTGACCACACGTCTTGTGAGCACAGTATAATCTTCATCTTTGCCATCGCTCCAGGGGTTTGGACGCTGTAATTTGTCGCCACGTGTCAATCCAGTCGAAACCTCTCGTTCCAGAAATCCAAAATCCGTGCAATGTACCTCCAACGTATGAACTCTGTGTATGGTTTAATTTGCCGCTTGATTTTTATTCCAGCCGACTTGCTATCCCTTTTTTTCTTCAACAAATTGCTATCCATTTCTTCATAATTGCAAATGTTTTAGCATAGAAATTTCTCAAGCTGTCAATTTTCAAGCAAATTTGCATCCAAATTGAGCTTTGACAAGGTAGGTACATAGAGACTTGATGCCTACAATCTACCGATTTTCTGTCTCCAATTAATCAATTACTGATTGCATCCTTCTCCATGTGACAAGTAAATACATTTGAAATTACCTCGTAGCAATTTAAAAATGTATTATTTGTAAAATTAGTCGAATACGAATACGAATAACGTCAATATTATGAAATATAAAATTTACAATTTAATTAATGGATACAAATTTGATTATCTTAATATATTATTTTACATGTGTCATAAAATAACAAAATATTTCTGAATTATATCAGTATGAATATGGAATAATTAACGAATGAAGACCTCGTTTAGTTATTTCTAAATCCTAACAAAAACACACAGAATTAAAGAATAAAAATTGGAAAACCTTTGGAGAGGGAGGGACCACACTGAAACTGATAGTTAAAAGGTTGTTGCATTCAATCCTTGGAAAATATGTGGATTTGCACCGCCATATGAATTTAGGCTTTATATATTTCCTTTTTTTTTTGTTCTATTTCAAAATATGGTGCTATATATTCTCAATAATTGCTACTTTGGAATCTTGAATCGTGTCAGGCTGTCAGCCAACCCATGCACACGAGCTCAAGATATATTTTAAACATTTGGCCTCGCAGCAGAAGAGATTGGAGCTTGTTTTTATGATATATTTTCATTCAAATTTTTTATTATAACAATATGATTCATTTTTTATACCCATTTTATTTAAATAATTAAAAATATATTTATAATTTTAAGTTTTAATTTAAAAAATATTTTATAAAAATATATATTATAAAAATTAAATATACCATCATAAAAACTTAATTAATTAATGGAATCAGTTGTAGCCACTTTTCATAACCGAGGACCAAACAAATGACAAGAGAAGCTATGATTAAAATGAGCTTTTAGTTGAAATAGCATGCATAAATACAGTTAATTAGCAATTGGTTATTTGTCTGAAGTTTGGTCGTGATCAGGCCTTAATCATGTCATTAATCATTTGGACTTTTAACAACTCTCTCTCTCTCTCTCTCTCTCTCTCTCTATCCAAGACAGATTCGCCTCCTGCTCCAAATTATTACTCCTTTAATTACTTAATTAAAAGTTGCTTGTACCAGCAACCCTTTTAGATGGAGAAATTCTTTCTGATCTATCCATGTCATTGTCAAATTGTATTGTCCTAATTCATACCATACGACCTCTCTGACCGTTTTACCCCTATTTGATACATATATTAATTATTTGACCAGCACAAAACTTCTAGCTTGTTTATATTTCCTTTTGACAATTTCTCCTAATTAATATATAAGCATTCATGGTCAACCTTTAATTACATTTGGAGGACGGCATCCGCATGATTATATATGTTTGTCAAAGTTTGATTACATTTACTTAAGATTATCTCCTCCAATACTTTAGATTTGTTGTTTAATTAGTTCTCCCTTAAATTTAGCTTGTTAGACTCTTATATATATACTCTTATATATAAATATTGGTCAAATGAACTTCATTTTGGGGGCACGTGTGCATGTGAGAAAGGGACCACGTGTCTTCATTTTTTTTATTTAATTTAATAGGCATCAATTTTTTTTAATTAAATCTCTGAAAAGTTAAAACAAATTATGGAATTGAGAAATGTCAAATTAATCTCAATGTATATTCCATAATAATTTCACTTGAAAGAAGAGAAAAAAAAATAACAGTAGGTCAGATATATACAAAAGTTCAATCCTTGAAAATATATGAAAAATTGAAAATTCAGCTCCTCAAAATAAAGATCCAAAAGTCCAAACCTTCCGTGAAAGGGAGACTCACAAAATTTTATTAATTCGTTGCTTTCAGAATAGAAATTTGAGCTTAAATAAAATCTGAAAATTAGTCGGTCTGTACAGCCAAACAATCAGCCAACGGTCTAAATTAACACAATATATTTTTTATTCAAAACTGAGCAGTTTTATTTGACTTCAAAAATTTATTGATATCCTTGTAGAGATTTAATTTAAATTATATATTTAGTAAAATAAAAAAAATCACGACAAGTCTTTTGTCAAAAAAAGGAACAGAGAGAGAGAGATAAAAGGAAGAAAAAATGAGAATTAACTTTTAATCTAATAATAAAACAAATATTTTTTATATAGAAGATTATATATTCGAATTTCAAATAAAATATTTTTTATAAGCATTTAAATTTAAATAATTTAATTTAATTTTTATTTGAAAAAAAGAAAGAAAAAAAAATGAAAAGATAAAAGGAATAATAATATTAATGGTATAAGTACTGTTGATTTGGAATGGAGCACAGTGCACCTAACACCGTATCTGTCGGCGACCTATTTAATCTACCTTTTATAAACTCCTGCTTCTTATTTACTTTCAATTTTCTGAATAGTAATTATAATTATGAAGGTTTTGTTCGGTAATTACTAATTGGTATGTGCTCAAGTAGCTTAATTAATTATCTCCGCTATTCTATGGCTCACAAACTTCTATGCTCTTCTTTATTATTTAATTGACCTTTAGTTCCTCTCTTGCACTTGTCACGTAGCGTCCTATGTGGTTGTGATATGGAAATTATTATGAGAAATTACATGTTTTTTTTAAATGCTGGATATTATATTATTTAAATGAAACAATTATGTATCTATTGAAGAAAATATTAATTTTAAAAATATGACAATTTCTAAAGAAAATACTTTGGAATTAGTAAATTCTGAACACGAATAAATATTTTTTTAAAATATTGAAAAAATGATGTAGATGGTAAGCAACACGATTGCCCACACAATAATTAGACCAAACTGAGTGCTACTGAGAACCAATTGAGCATCGAGATCATAATTAATGTGAATTTAATCGATTTAATGAAACGCGTTGTACCTACTGAGAACCAAACTTATTATTCAGCTGTTGAAAAAAAAAATCGACAAACAACGTAGCACATTGAAAAGGGCTTTGTGGAGCTAATTAAATTGATAAAGACAAGGTTAAAAAAAGAAAAAAGGTGTTGTCTTTAAGATAATTATTATATTTAAAAAAAAAGAGAGAGAGCATATCAAGGAGCAAAAGACAAAAGAACCATAATGAAATTACTTCTTTCAGTTTGGTATATATTAATTAATTGCATCTGTTCAGAGCATTAATTTTTTATTATATATTAAGCCCACAATTATGGCATTTGAATTTAGTTGGGCCTGGCAATTGGAAATTGGTTTTGCTATTACACCTAATTTTAGCAATCAAAATTAAAGATATGAGTCATCAGTTTTGGGACTTGGCAGTTAGCACGCTCCATGTGACATGTATTGATGAGTCATCAGTTTTTGTTATTCCAAATCTCTGTTGTCCCTGAGAATAAATAGAGAATAAATAGAGAATAAATAGATACTTTGAATTCCAGATGATTGTATACATTTGGAATATGATACTAGTACATGAGTCCGGCTCCTTCTCTAGAGTACTTCACGCGCGTAGAGTATTCTGTTCATTTTATCCGAATCATTAAATATTATTTACGGAATAAATTTAATGAAACGGATAGCATTAAAATTCGTGCTGAACGGTCTCGTGGAGTACTCTGTCCATTCTATCCGAACCGTTAAATACTATTTACGGGATATATTTAATAGAGCGAGCAACAATAATATTCATGCTGAACGGTTTAAATTTTTCTCATTATACCCGTGTTACTATGTATTAGTATAGAGGATGTGAGTTAAATAGGTGTCGTTAAAACTCATAAACTAAACTCAGCCAAGTAACCAACCATTAAAATTCTACATGATTATCAGAGTAAGATTTACAAATAGGATAATGATTTTCTCCCCTGGCTTATGTCACATGCATATCATGTAAAAAGTTTTCTAAAAAGTGCAAATCCTATTCAGATTTTCTCAGTATTATGTAATAATTCACACATAGGATAATGATTTTAAAAAGTTGCAAAATTATGGAATATATGTCTTCTACTGATTGGGGCGAATCTTTCAATATTGTATGATAGGATATTAAAAGAAGAAATTAGTTATTTCAAATGTTCTAATGTGAATGAAATATATATATTTTAAAATAAGTTATCGGAATATTTTATAAAATGAGACAATCTTCCATGACAAAAATAATTAACTTTAATTAAGTGATTGTCATGCTTTAATTAGCGGAAGCTACTCTCTATCTTTCGTTTTGCTACTTCTTTCTTAAAACATAATTAATGTATGACCAAAATGAAAAACTTTGATATAATTCTTTATTACTAACTTGTCAATTATATATTTTCTTTAAAAGTAGTGGCTTAAAAAGGACCACATGCATGCTTCCTATAATTCGAAACATGTTTTTACACCCACAAAACTCCAATATAAATTGCATTAATATAATATTTGCCGAAAGCTTCTCATCTCGTTCTTGTCATATTATATATCAAGAGCAAGTGCATGCATGCATATATGCATGGTTTTGAATTATAATATATTACTACCTACTAATTAAAATGGTAACCCCGCCAAAAGATGAAATACAAAGCATAGCATTAATGAACATAATTAAGAGTCCAGCTAGCAAGGCTGTCTATATATATATATATATATATTTTCATCTGATTATTGATCAAGCATTTAAAGTACATTGATAAAAAGATATATTTCACAAATAGAACCCACCAGCATCCTTTTTCCCCTATGATTGATTAATTGGCTTTATAATTTTGTTGTTGCTATTTTCTTTGCATCCTTTTGTTTGAGAAGAATAAATTTTGTATATTTTTGAGCAAAAAGAAATGAATAATATACTCAATGAATTTTGTAGATGTATAGTAGTTAATACATCTCTTTCTTTTGAGAGCAAGACCACTTGTGATTTGACTAAAATTATTTGACAATCTTAATAGTATATATCTTTCAAATAATCAACTTAGATATATTTTAAAATTTTATAATAAACTATTCATGTATTGTTACATATATAGATTGTCTATTTATTAATTCTCAATTTCTCTTTTTTTTGAATGGTTAATTCTCAATTTCTCATAGAACTTAAAAATATTATTTCAGAATGCATAAATTTCATTAAATTCAGATCAATAAAAATCGAATCATTTTTAATGAATACGGTACGTATACATGTGTGTATATATCATATTTATAAATACGGTACGTATATATCATATTTATAAACTTGAACTTTTTATGAATTACCAAGTAAAATATTATCAATAAAATATAACCTTTTTATTAGGATCTAATATATATTTTTTTAAAATTGATGCCTCGAGGTAACATCTCCTGCCAAAGATGACAAGTGAATAGTAAAATTAAGTTCACTTAATTTCGAAGCATCCAGTACATATTATATTATATGTGAATATTTCTAAATTGAAAATTTTGGATGTCAGAGTTCAGAAGTATATTCTCCATTCTTGTCCTTTTTATCCTCTTATATATTTATTTGTTTGGTCGTTCATCATTTATTAATTTATTATCATCTATCTGACTATTTATTTTTTCAATCGTTTATTTATTATGAAATTATTAACTAGGACCTTCAGACGTCCGAATAGTACAAACTGGACTGACAGAAATAGCTAATCAGTTATAAAAATAATGGTTTTAATTTGTACTTTTGTACTGTAAATATTATTAATAATATGTATATCACAAGTTTCATAAAAAATATTTAAAAAAATATAAATGTCAAAATTAATAAAAACCGTTGTATAAAAAAAATATGTAGATCTGATTATCAACAAAATAAAAATAAATAATATGTAGATCGATCTGAAGAACGTACGTTGAGATCTTCATATTTTAAATCCGCATCCTCTACTCAGATAACATTATTCTTAACACATTAAACTATATGAAGTCCAGTCTTTATTTGACATCCTAATCTTAAAATATCTACCTTCAAAACCACTCAGATTGTTTGACTCAGATTAAATTTGAACATATATACATATTTCTTTAAATTAAACAAAAGAACATAAAATCATTTTTTTCCATGGCACTTTTTCCAAGTTTGAACAAGTTTAGGATTTATTTTTTCTACACAATCGCTTTCCTGTGTGTATAGGTTATCAGCCGCATTCCAAGCGTAATTGCATGAAAGCGCCAATAATGAAGTCAAAAACGAGGCAATGTTCTACATTTTAAAGTAACTCTTTGTAGAAAAAAATAAAATATATATATTATTATTTTTCTCAATGAGTTGGCCGTGCAAGTTGCTCATGGAAAGTGACATTGTATTTGACTAATTAACATTAATATTTTTTAGTTCTCAAGGCTTCAACCATTATCTAAACGACTAAATGGGCCATATTCAAGTCAAGCTGCCAAATGGGACAATTAATTGCTACAACTGATTGTCCATACTAACAACTCCTGATTTGATTTGATTTGATTTGATTTGATTTGGTTTGTGTTTAGTAAAGAAACCTTCTTAGTTCTTGCCTGCAATTTCTCCCTTTACCTGTGAGACTTCACTCAAAGAAAGATTCTCAATTTTCCTCTATGAGATATCCTTTAAATTGAAGAAATTAGAGAAGAAAAGTTGAAGTCTCTGATTATGAGTTTGCATTCCTGGTACCTAGAGCTTTCTCCAATAGATCCCAATGCCAAGATCTTCCAAGTCCAAATCCTGACGTAGACCAAGAGTTAGAGATTTGTTGAGCAGACATCACTTCTCCACCTATCACCAACTTCCACTTGTTTATTTGTTTGTTTGTTTGTTTTTTTTGTTTGTTTGTTTATAGCACAGTACGCAGTTATTGGGCCTGAATAACATTTTCTTATTGCTGGTGTTGAATTTTGAGCTTAAATACAGCTCACAATGTACTAAAAACATACTGGGCCACAGTGTACTAAAAATAGAACTCGGACAGAACAACTGGCAACTACCGTAAGCCCATGGCATCATTAATCCAGTATTTGAAAGCAGTTTGCGCTCTTAGAAAATGAAAATGATACAATAATAATAAAAAAAGGGACGATTTAACTCAGAATATCAGAAGTTCAACTAAAGATAGCAGTAACGAAAAGAAAAATTAAGTCATTGAAGGGATCTCAAGTTCAAGATTGTTTATCTTTGAGATCAAATTTCACTTGAATTCTCAAAGCTTCAAACAGATAATCAGATAACTATACAAAGTGACAAAATCCATGCAACTCAGCTTCGCACAAACTAGTAGCCTAAAACATTCACGTACAAGAAAGATGGCTTCCTTAATTTCAAACACAACTAACAAAACAAACCACCTCATATAACATGGGAAAACCTAACTACTGACGAGGAAATCAACAAAAACAAAACAGAATCAATTTCATCACTTCCATGTTCTTTTGTATTTCTTCCCTTCTTCATTTTATCTTTTACTTGGAAACACTAGTCTGAAGTGGCAATACGCTCTCTACTTCCTTGCCTTCAAGCTTAGACCTCTCTGCAACAACCTTTGACATCCCAAACATCTGCAATTCAAAAGAAAATCCGTTCAGTAAATTTTTACTCTGTCCTACGTTTCAAAAAAAAAAAAAAAACATGTAATAGAAAAAGAGTCCAGGATAAAAGTTACTAGAAAGCTGTGGAAATGGACTAACAGGAGTAGACAATCCTGAAATTTCATTCCTATGTACAACAAAACTTCCCTACTTCTCTTGAATAATGCCAAATTTTTCCTCTAGAATTGTATGGATAGTACTTTAATCAGTACCAGTTTCTAATGCCCCTCTAAAATGAGAATTGTGTCCAAGTATATGAATATGATATATTCTTCTAGTTGTGTTGAAGGTATTGGAAACACCTCTCTATCCTTTCTAATAATGGAAGCGCAAAAAGATTTTTGACAAAAATATCGGGGTCAAGTTAGTTATTGTATAGCAAGATTTTATCAAATTACATTTGAAAAATCAATATGCATCATCAAATTTGGAAATATATATATATATATATATATATATATATATATATATATATATATATAGGGGTCAATTGACACCCATCATTACCAAGTAAATCCACCCAGTAACTGGTACAGAAAAAACACTAGGCAATTCTCTTCATTTTACCATATAACCTAAAATGGCACTACATGATATTTCTTGCTATTCTGTCTTGTAGAGGTAATAATATAAGATGTTTTTGGACAGTTTGCAACACTGAATTTGAATTACCCATTTTGATTCACCCATTTAATTCTTAAATTCAGAAACTATGCCTGACCACCAGAAGAACAACAAGTGTGGAGGTAAACATGTCAGACACCATATTATACTAGAATTTTCTTCATTTCTAAATATAAAGCAAAGATATGCCTGGTTCAAAGAAGTTCCTACAGAAAGAACACTAGCATTACTGCGTATGATTCAGCCAACATTGTTTGGGATGAATATTTGTGATTTCTCTCCAACGAGAGACACTCTTCCTTTACAAAAAAATAAAAAAAAGGTTTCTGGAATGGACTTCCCACAATCTCCACACAAGAGATATGGTCTTAATCGACTAGGATACCTCAAAGGTCAGGTTGGATCTGGGCTAGGTTTAACCTGACATATACCAGTAAATAAGTATCAATTGAATACAAGTTTGCATCAACATTAGCATTACATAAAATATTACAATTGGGCATTCGAAATTCATACTCCTTACTGACAATTAAAAAATTAGTCATAATACTTAAATACAGTAAAATTAAAAGGAAAGTCATCCCCTCAGACCTAAATCGGACCATTACGATAGCAGACCACAGGTGTAAGATACCAGAGCTGGGCTGAAATTATAGAAGTACCTTTTGAATTGTCTTTTTGAAACAGGTTTTGTGCTCATCCATGGAAGCATGAACGAACTCATCTATGTGGTCCCTCACATCTTGCAAGAATGTTGCATTCTCTGATTTCTTCTTTCGGCATGATGCCATTGCAGGGTCCACAGGCTGAGGAGTCGGTGTTTGTGTTTCATCTTGCGTTTTAGTAGCCTCCATTTATCTCACCTAAATACGTAAAATTAATAACAATAAAAAGAACTAACTAAGAAAGTCGAAGAGGAACAAATTGCTCGCATTGGCACAGTTCACTGGCAATTTCCAGAAATTAAACATGAAACCATAATCAGAGAACACGTGTTAACCTCGGATCCGTACGCTTTGCTTGAAAACTTATTATCTATCAGAACAAGAAAAATATTCATATCAAATCAAGGTCTTACTCCCACGGATGACTGAGTGTCCGAGCCGAAGCCAAATTAACAACCCCAAGCAATCGAGTGGAAGCGGCGGAGAGGTGAGAGAGAGAGAGAGAGAGAGAGAGAGAGAGAGAATCAGATCAAAGAGGTTCTGATCAGATCAGGTTATTTAAAAGGAGAAATGCAAATACAGGTGGTAGCCGTAGCTGGAGTGAAAAACCAAGGGCGAGAACGAGAATATAGTGTGCGAGTTTTGCTTGGGGAAGAAGTCGGAAGTCGATCGCCGAGCGGGCAGGCCGATTGATTGGACAATTCACAATTCAAGAGGAAGCGCCTGCCCACGCCGTCTTTTCGGGCTTCGGCCCAATTAAGAAGCGGGTCCCACCCCGTTTGGATCCATTTAGCCCATCAGATGCATCATCTGGGTCCGGCCCAAGTTCGGGATGTTTCCGATTCAAAACGATCCTGATTGTAAGAATCAAACAGACGAATCAGATTTATCTAAAAGGAATATTCTATATTCTCAATCGAATCATCTGGTTCGTTCGTTTTAATCCTATGAAGATATAGATAGAGATGTGATGTTTGGCTCCTTTGGGAGACGGGAAAAAAACAAGCATGGGAAAAAAAGACTGAAGAGAATGATGGATTAATTAAACATCTCTAAAATGTGCAGAAACGAAATCGATAAATGATTCGAGTATCTCTGATGCTGATTGTAAATTTTAAGACTTTTGATGAACAATATAACTGGTATGAAATAACATTTTTTATGTACGATATACATATAATCTAATACACATTCCAAAAGGGGTATATTATTGGCGTACCAATTAAAACTTTCAAAATAGCCACTTTTCCCATCAAAATAACAAAATAGCCTATTTCTCCATTTAAACTAAACATTATTTCTCTTATACCCTATTCTTCATTTTATATTCTTTTTATCTTTTGTAGAAATAAAAATGACCAATTCACCCTTTTCTTTGAGAAGGAGATTAACCTTTAGTTCTTGCATAGAAGATAGTCCAGACTTTACTCACGCATATATTTCTAAATTTCTTTCTAATTGCAACATAACATCTTCTGCAATTTCAAGACATAATATTTGCTCCTTTCAGGTCACATTTTTCATGCTTGTATGATCTGCTTCTAGCACCTTTGACAATTCATTTGGGATCCTTTTGAGTGCATGAGGCAGCTTTTTAATATCAATGTAGAACACACAATTTGTATCCTATATTTAGCACCACGTGCATAACTCTGATTAGCTATAGTGCTTTCCTTTGCAGTGCGATCCAAATTGGTCTAGAAATTGGTGCACGGCTGTGTTGTATCAGATTTGAGTTTTTACTGGTATAGAGTACAGAGAGTAGTTCCTTCTCATCTGTTGTAGGAATTAATTAGGGGAGAGCTTCTCCCAAAATCAATATAATCCAACTGAGCAAATCTTCTAGGAATTGAACAACGTTTTTATTGTTATAGCTTGCTGTATGATTATTTTAATGTGTTTTATAAGGATCAGAGATGGTTATTTACATTTTTTTTATTTTGAAGCCCACTAAGAGCGTCTCCATCCCAGCAAGAGATTAAATTAAAAAAATTTGACGCGTCACTTAATTAAGCAATTTGGTTCCGATTAATTTCAAGACCCTACGTCCCTGAAAGTAATTTTACTTTTAAAAGTGGGACCCAAGAAATAATTCAATAAAAAAACATTCCTTTCCCGCGGCGCAAATTTCAGACCTGCGGTTTTGGCTTCTCTCCGTTGTCTCTAACTTTTAACATTTGAACTAATAAAGTTGATTTTATTTCAATATCAATTTCACAATTTTCATCTTGTTCCACCAATAATATTTGAACTTTGTATCCATATGAAATTTATTGAAATGAGTAAAAGGCAGAACACGGTGCCAGATTCCAAGGGGAAAATAAATAAATACGCAAACAAATATACTTATGCCAATATATGCTGGCAAAGGTAAAGTACATAATTCAATTCTGCGAAACAGAAAATATAACTTTTCAACAATTTCTGAACTATCTGGTGCTTGGCTTGATGCACTCCATTTGAACAAGATTTCCCATGATGGCAAACTAGAGAAGTCCCGGCTTTAAATGGAGAGATTGTTTCTGATTTCAGTGCCCAGGATCAGAGGCATACTAGTGTATGAACCTGCTCTCCTAAAACAATAACATTTAATAATTTGATTTAGTACCATAACATACACATCTATGGCTTTCTGCAATATAAATGGTTCTTTGTCTCAACTGGCCAAACCGTTCAACTGGCAATATAAATGGTTCATAGTAAAGACCAAATTATAATACAACTATGTAAACAATGCCAAAGTCCAATGCATGTGCATAGAGGCAATGTCATCAGCACACGAAGGGAAGTACACAAGGAAACAAGGTAAGTACCGATTCGTGCAATTTCAATTAGCTAATCGATAGTAACATTGACAAGAAAAAGGTTTTACTTATTCGAAGTACCTGGAAAAATACAAGAAAATGATTCAACACCACGTCAGAAGACCCATTACTGTCACCATCCCCTGGAACAGGTCAAGGGAATGGGTCTTCAACAGCGATGAGTAGCTCGGATATTGTAGGCTGGGTTCACTACAAAACAATCATCTATGTTTTTGTTTGGTTTCTCTGTACCTATACACAGATGAAAAGTAAAGATTGTGTCACTACTATGCCAGTAAGGTATTGTACCAGTAAATTCACTAGATCTTTTAAAAAGCTTAATAAGCTTAATTAACCAACACAAGGGCCAAATTTGTTACAATTGTACAGGTCAGCACCGGTACATATTAGAAGCAGATAAGCAACAAAGCTAAATTTCAATCCAAAACAATCCAATTTTGATCAAACAGAAGCCGGACCATAAACATTTAATGTTTGATCCCAATTCCATGCATTCATATTAAATAATAATAAGTAAATGTGTAAATGTGTGCATGTGTCTATTTGCGTGTGTGCGAGAGAGAAAAAGACTGGGGTTAAATAATTGATCAAGTGAATCTTAATGTGCAAAAAAAAAAAAAAAAATCCATTTTGATAGTTTGATAGAGAGATTGATTTTTTTTGAAATTTTTGATAGGTACACCGACAATTAATCATAAAAGGAAATTAAGGAGTGCTACACGTGGTGGCACCAGGAATATTTATTGCCATACAGCTTTAATTAATTAAAATTAGGTCCACTTTCAATCAAATCCAATTGACAATAAATGATACGGAAGCCCACTTCTCTATTGTCAGACTCACCGTTCTTATTCTTTTAATTCCGACTCATTAGAAAAATAATCCTGGCAATTAACAAAAGTGAGAGGACATGAATATAATTCTGCTATTTGTAAAGGCATATATGATTGGCCATTGCAGGTAACAAATTAAATATTTTTTCTCCATTTAGGAACTCAAATCAAAATCAAACTAGTATTGATTGTCGCATAATTCAACAGAGCATGAATCTTGAAGTGACAACTTACCTTACTGACAAGACTTGAAATTAGCACACGACTATGTAAAGTATCCACCCAATCATAAGCCAAAATTAAATAAATAAATACACAACATTGATATCGGTTGGCTTCCAAAATCCAAACTCAATTCATCCAGCTAATATGTTTCTACAGGGATATGTTGATTAAAATTTAAAAGCCAATTAAACAGTATGACCGGGCACATGAAATCTATATCATTCTGAAATCAGCACAAGTTATCTATCAGCTGCTATGTCAGAATAAAAGCACAGAGCTATACAACACAAAAAAGGCAAGTAGGTTCCATAGTCCATATTCTCATCTCTTCAAATTATGTTTGTCTAGAATAACACTGTACTAGCAAGATCGTACCAACCATTATTTCCCTATAGTTATACTGTTATTCAACTACTGAGATTGCATGGTCGAAGTGCCATTAGCTGTTTCCTTTTCATGTGTTCTATTCTCGGTCCCAACCTTTGAAGATCCAAACACCTACAAATTTCAGTGTTACAAATTACATTAGCTCTTTATTTCAGAACCCAAAAACATAAAAAAGAATGACCCTAAATATATAGCCTTAGTCGAACCAAATAAACAATTAAACATTAATATAGAACCCAGAAGGAAACCAACAGCTAGCAACAATGATAAATTGGGTTGAGAATCCATACTGAGATGGTCTGTTTCTTTTGCCGGACATAGTCACCGGCCCGCCTGGCAGTGTTCTTGAGGCAGATCCAGTGTTTCTCAGCCGAGGTACTCTTAAACTGCTCCAGGTGGTCCCGCATGTCAGCCAGCACACCGGCGCCTTCCTTTTGCTTGTAGCACGGTGAGGTCGAACTCTTCTCCTCTTGCCGTTTCTCCATCTCTGACTCTGCTCAATTGATTGTGCACTAATCTCTGTTTAAATAATAAATTTCCAGATTAACAATGTTGTTCAGACAAGATCCACAACACAGCACACAGATTTCGATTCTAGGAACGCAGTTGGTGGTATTCTAAGTTACTGTATGCTTGTGAAATATATAAATAAAAAAGGAGGAAAAATAGAATAGACTTGGAACGGTCTTAATTTGGGGGTCAAGTTGCAATTTCATTTTCAAACAAATTTCTCTTTATATATTAAGATGTAAGTATATTTGTTTTCTTTTTTTTTCCCAAGACCCAAGCATGGCCACAATAGAACTATTAATATAAAAAAGCAAAAAAAAAAGTTTTCTTGGATTGAAAGCGATGATAGAGACTACAGGAACTATAATCATCAAATACTTCCCAAATTAATCTCCACTACAAACTTCCTTTTTCTTTTTTCATGCATATTGTATTATATAAAACTTTGTGAAAATAGGAACAGAGCTGAGGATTTATTTACTGAATGTGAATTTTATAAGGTACCCTCGGAAGATAAGAAATTATGGTCATGTATAAATTTGCCCAAACCAGACATCCTTTTGATCCTGAAAAAGATATAACCAAAATAATGAACTGAAACATCAAACACTGAGGAGAGCTAAAATTACAACAAAAGATTTTTGAACATGCAAGTAATTAAAGAAAAAAGGTACATGGATCCTGATAACAATTTTAGATTATTTCAGGGTATATTCGCAAAAGTAACAAAAAAGTTTGAAGAATTCAACAAATTCTCGAGTCAACAAGGGAATCAAAAAAGCAAAGCAATAAAGTTGCACGAGGCTAGGCAACTTAGGCTAGAGAGGAAACAAACATCTGTAATTTACCTTGGACCTGTATTTGAATCAACGAGAGCCTCAGCCGAGAGAGGTGTGTGTGACCGCAGAAAAGGGATGGGAAAAGGAAAGGAATGGAATGGAATTATACAAGGAAGAAATGAGGCAGTGTTGCTTGGAAAGAAAGCTAATGAGGAGGAGGAGGAGGAGGAGAAGCAAATAAATATTTTTTTTCGTGGAGGATAAGAATCCGAATGAATATATTCGCCTTTATTCCTTTTGGTCTTTCCCGCTCTTTCTTTCTTGGTATAAAGTTGCACCGGGATAACTAGAGGGCCCCATATGCAGGCGGTAGGTCCCGGTTTCAGTAGCTGTAGATGGATTTATGAAGCGGTGCTCCTGGTGTATCCAGTTAGAGAGGTACAGTCGTGTCGTTTTCTCAATTTTGAGCCACGTGCCATGGATCTATTTCTCAGGCAGTGATCAACTACCACTTTTTTACGGATTGGGCCTGGTGTTGTCGGGTGCCTTTATATTTAAATAAAACCCGACCCACCACGTTTTTCTCGACTGGGCTTTTCTAAATTCCAACATTTTCTAATTTTTTTCCAACATTTTATGTTTTATTAATATGAAAAATGAAAGAAAAAGAAATACCATCTAAACTAATCAACATTTTACTTTTTATATTTTTTTCCCCTACATTCTATAGCAATGAAATCTAAAAAAAGGTGATTCAATTCTACAATGTAAATATATAATATATTAGACAATAAAGTGCGCAATAATATAGTTGAACTTTAATATATTATGCAAAATATAGGTCGTATCTATTTAGTCTAGCTCAAAAAATATATATAAAAAATAAATATATCTAACAATTTATTTGTGAATTTTCATAATATTAAAATAAAAAATGCCGTCAAATTGATTAAAAACGTGTTTAAACATGACCAAAAGCGTTTTAAATGAGTTCTAATGTTGTTTTATGCATAATATAGGTCGTATCTTTTTTATTATAGGTCTATATAGAAATATTTAATAAACATATCTAAAGTTTATATGTAATTTTTGATGATATTAGTATCTAAAATGTGATCAAATTGATTAAAAATCATATATATACAGAACCAAAAAAGCATTTTAAATGCGTTTTTATAAAATTTTATTAAAAATATATATTATATCTCTTTAGTTTAGCTATAAAAGTACATAAAAAATTTAGTAAATATATCTAATAGTTCATGTGTTAATTTTCATGATATTACAATTAGAAATATGGTCAAAAGCATTTTAAATGTATTTTATTGTAATATGAGATGAAATATAGGTTATAATAATCAATTTAAGTACAAAAATACTTACAAAAAATAAACATATCAAGTAGGTTTTGTATGAATTTTGATGATATTTGAATTAGAATTGAGATCAAATTAATCAAAATATGTTCAACAACATTTTAAACTCGTTTTTATGCGGTCTTTGAAAAAAAATATTGATTGTATATCTTTATTTTAGCTCCGAAAAAATATAGAGATATTTAAATTGAATAATTAGTCAGCCACCAAAGGATACCAGACAAGAATTTTGAATTGAAAAGTTGATATGAGATTTGAATTCAGAGTTGAAGACCATTAATGGACCATAGACTGAGCATAGCGGTCAAAAGAGTTAGTGATACTTTCATTTAATTAATATATATAGATTATTAGCCATTTAATTATGTAAATGTCCAAGGCGATATAGACATCTCATTAGTCATTAGCAAATATATTTAATTTGATTGGAGATGCTTGGGCCTCAAGAACAGCTCAAATATATAAAAAGACCCACTTCCAAATTCCAATTCTTGTTGAGAGTTCCATCACTATGGCTGCTCCTTTCAAATTCAAGGTGATCACTAATCGCTCTCTCTCTCTCTAAATTTCTTAACCAAAGAATTCTTAGTTTCTCTGAACCAAACAAATTCCTGATGCTCAAAATAAATTAATGATTTGACAGCTGATACTTGGCTCATCGTCTCCTGCGCGACGAGAAATACTAGCAGAAATGGGCTACCAGTTTACTGTCATGGTTCGTTACCAGCTGCTACTTAATTGCCCCCCCTGTTTTATTCTTCCCGATTTGATCTATTATATGTGCTTATAATTGGTCTTCCTTGAGACTGAGTTGTTGTGTTTGGGGATTGATCAGAACCCAGAGATCGATGAGAAACTGATACGCAGAGAGAAACCGGAGGATCTTGTCATGGCGTTGGCCCATGCGAAGGTATGTATATGTATGTATACATTTTGCAAAATTTCATGTTTAATGAAATCACTAAATTAGTTAACCTTCTTATTATCGTCTTTTTTTGGTCAAATTTTCGTTATTATCATGCTATCATTATTATGAATTAATACAGCCATTGATGATACTTCAAGAAGGGAAGTTTACTAAATAGTTATTGTTTGGGACAACAAATGTGAAAAATGTAATTATATGTTATTTATTAAAGTTTCCGTTTGAAGCTGAATTATACGTGTATACTCTCATATTTCAAAATTCTCATTCCCATGTATTTAAATTTGATTTGTCAAATGAGAAGGCTTAGGAAGTTTCGTACAGAATTTAAATATCCGACCATTAAATTTGATTGGTTGGAATAAATAATTTATAGGCAGAGGCCATTAGAGGGAAGCTTCATGACAAGTGCCTTTCCAAGAAAGAATATGTGGATGATGAACCCATCCTTTTGATCACTTCCGACCAAGTATCATCTCATTTTAGACTTTTACATCTCTTTATTATTATTCAATCATATATAATATAACAAACTATAGACCTTGACATGTTCAATTTTCATCAGGTCTTTTTCTTCCTCTTTTTCTTTGAAAATGAAAATAATACTAGATCAAGTTTTATAATATATATGACTCATATATCATGTGATTTTATTAAATCTTCGATACATATTTTATCTAAATAATTTTAAATTTTTACGTTTTATTTTGTTTTGTCCCCCTCCTATTTTCTTGGAGGTGATGGTGAGCAGAGGGGTAATAAGAGAAAAGCCGCTCAACGAGGAAGAAGCTCGAGAATTCATCAAAGGTTTAGATTAATTAGCAATTCTCTGAAACCTTCAAATATCACAGCAATTAAACCCACAACAAATGGGTGATCATGAGTGTTATTAATTATATGTTTGATAAATTAACAGGTTATTCTGGTAATTTTGCTACGGCCGTTGGATATGTGCTTGTCACGAATCTCAATACCGGAGTCCAGAGAGGAGGATGGGATAAGCCTGAGGTACTAACAACCTTTACACTTTCCAAAATCAAATCTAATGAAATTATATATATTACCATTTTGCTATATATGTTTATGGAACAGATTCATTTTCATGAAATACCAGATGAGGTCATCGAGAGAGTGGTATGTACCGTACCGATTGCTCATATTCTGTACTGGATTATTTATTTTCCGGATGTCAGAAAGAAAACTTGATCATGTAATAAACTGACAATGCTTATTTTTTTCTCAGATTAAGGTGAGAGAGATAACAAATGTTGCTGGGGGATTCAGGATGGAGCATCCCTTAGCAGCTCCTTATGTAAATGAAGTGGTGAGTTCCGATTAAGTCTTTTATATTACAAATTATCGACAAAATTAATCGGTCCTAGTTTAAGCTCAAATTAATTTGGATTCCTGTCTTTTCTTTACTTTTTTGTTTTAAACTTCTAAGGTTGGAGCAATGGATAGTGTGATGGGGCTGCCCAAGGAACTCACCAAGAGGCTTCTTCAAGAGACCCTTGAAGAAAAATGCGCTTAGCTATGAATCAATTATTTATAAGTAATTATTATATATTATCTAGTTTGATGTTTGAATGTGATGGAGACAATATGTTAATGAGAGGAATAAGATTAAAATTGTTGTGGCTCTAAGAAAATTGTAACCTCCATTAATTGATAATGAAGAGCTTTATGAGAATCGTTTTCAATTTTAGGGGCGGATTCGGAAAAAAAATATATGGTTGGGACTAAATTTTAAGATTAGATATATTTTTACCATCACTATCGATATATCATAAGCATAACATTAATATTCTTTTTTTTTTAAGAAATTTTTTTTGGGGCAGAGGAACAACAGTCCTCTCCACCATTAGTTGTCTTTCTTATTCTATGTTATTAACATATAACATTACTTGAGAAAAATTATGCTTATTTGTATCATATTAATGAACCAATTGGAAATATTTTTATTTGGGTTTCTTTAGTAGATAATGGGCTATTAATGGGCCAGTTACTAAGGTAAAAACTCCATATCAATTATGTGAACTTGGAGCAATTTTTTTTAAAAAAATTTATAGTTAATTTCTTTTTTTTTAAAAAAGAAAACTATATTTCCCTACCAAATTATTTAAGAATTTATTTAATTCAAGCACCAAGTATTCTCTATTGAGTAAATCACACAAATGGTCATTCAAATATCACTCTTTTATAATATTTTGGCCTTTAAAATTTAAAAACTATCGATTTGATTCTTGAAGCATTACTTAACTATCATCTTGATCCTTAAGTTTCAAATATATTATTTTTAGTTCTTCAAATTTTTAATTTGTATCAAATTGATCCTGCATTTAATATCGATTGAAATAATAAAAATAATAATAATATCTATCATAGTGTCTTCTTTTAACATTAAGATTAATTTAGACATAATTATCAAACAATACAAATAATATGAAATGAAATATAATTGTTCAAGGCATCAAATATTAATTAAATTAATACTAACATTTATATTTGTCAGATCATAAATTAATTAAAATAAAATGTATATATATTTTGTCATAAATATAAAAAAAATATCATGTGGATAATTTTTATCATGTTTAGTAATGATACTTATGTATGTTGGTATAATATAAAATCAAAGTGCTGCTTTTTATTTCTCTTTGTTGCATTTATAATTTATAAAGGGAATGATGTGATTTGGTACAATCCTTCGTATCTGAATGCACAAAGCATTATCAAGCTGGCAAAATGGCGTCCTTTTTTCCTTTTTTTTAAGCAAACAAAAATTGGCAAGGCATGGAATCATGACAATATGACATGATCGTCAATTATTCACACTTCCCTTGGTGTAGCATTTATTAAGATGTGAAAGTATCTCGTACAGGTTAATGTTGTTTCGTTAAAAACTACACCGCCAAGTTCGAGGCAAAATTAACAATTGTTGATTGCTTGTACGATTGCACAGATTACATTACGTATGAAAAACCACTAATTTTACAATTTGTTATTTATACAACAAAACACAACACAACACAACACAACACAACACAACACTTGTATCGTCGCGCCAGTTCGGTCCCGTGCGGGTTAATCTGATCCGAAATTATTTGAAGATTGATCTAGAATTATTGATCCGTTTTAAAAGTTAGCATTAATTAAGAATTATTTTGCACCAATAAAGATTAACTATATATTAATTAAGGAACTTTTTTTAGAAATAATAGTCGAAACCACCAGTTTCATAATGAAACTAAAATGTTTGAGTATTACAATCCAGTACCCTAGATTTAACAAAATCACTGATTAAGTCCAATTACTCTAATTACACCTATAAATAAAATTAGTATCAGTATTTATGATAGTACAACATGGTATCATAGATAATCATCAGTTTGTCAGTTAAATGATAATCTTTCTAAAATAATTCTCCTCCATGATTTAATCTTCTCTCAAAACCTTACTGAGCATTTCTTCCTGCCAACAGTTTTGGGAGAAATGTTGTGTCAACAAAACAGTAAAGTGTATATAGAATTTAACTACTACATTTTGGATTTTTGTTTCCAATCATCCTCTGAAAAGTAGCGGTCTTCCTTGAGTTTGTCTTATTTATGAAATTTTCCTTTAATTATCATAATAATTTGTGAGTAATTATATTTTAAAGGTGGCAAAATCCGACCTGACTTGATTTGATTTTTTCAAAAACTCAAACTGATCCGAACTCGACCCGACCTAATTTGAGATGACCCGAGACCCGAAAAAAACCAACGTTAGACGACCTGAAATCCGTCTCGACCCAAACCAACTCGACCTGTGACCCCGCAATCCTTCTCGATCAAACTAACTCAACATGACCCTTTCCGATCCAAACCCAACCCGATCCATCTGATTACCACCTATAGAGGTGGCAAAATGCAAAACTCGACACCGACCCGGCGAACCCGCTTGACACCTGAATAGACCCAACCTGATTTTTTTAAAAAGTCAAATTAACTCGAACCCGATCCGACTCGAGATGATCCGAGACTTGAAAAAAAATCAACACTAAATGACCCGAAACCCAACCTGACTAGACTCAACCCAATCTGTGACCCGACAATCCTTCTTGGACAAACTAATCTGACTTAACTCGGCCCAACCCAAACCTGACATGACTCGCTCAATTGCCACTTCTATTTAGAAGTATCATTAAATTGAGATGGCAGTCCATCCGCATCCCCTGGTAATACTAATTGTGCTTTTAAATAGTAATTGTTTTTACTACTTTGGCACCAATATTTGACTAAATTAATTATGCTAAGGCCTAAAGATTCAGCAGTTTTAATTCTACCTCCCTGAATAGTAATTCTGTTTCTTTCTAACCATACTGTCCAAATTACAGCCCCTCTAATAATTTATAGTATTTTTCTATCTTTAAGAGGAATAAGTATCAGTATTCCAAATTTCCTGGACAGTGGAAAAACTAAAGTGAAAATTGTTATAATCAGCAATCCAACCCCAAATGATGTTTATATAAGGACATGTTACAAATAAGTGATATACAGATTCTGAGTGCTGGCAAAACACACATTATGAGTCACCTTGCCAATTCTTTTTTAATTAAGTTATCTTTTGTTAACAGTTTCTTTCTTTGAACTAAGCATAGAAAAATTTTAACCTTTAAGGGTATATTGGCTTTCCAAGCGGACTGGTACTCATTATCCGGTATACCTCCATAATCTAGCCAGTTATAGTACGATTGAACAGTAAAAATTTCATTTTGTGTCCCATCTCCATATAATTGAATCATTATTGTCTGAAGGATTAAATTGAGCTCAATGATCTATTAAAGCATACAATTTTTCTACTAAATAATCTGTAAGCTGTCTTTTGAATTGAATATTGTAGATTCCTTCTTGAAAAACCTGATCAACTAAAATAAATGATTTAGATACAATTTCAAATAAGTCTAAATAAAGTATGTAAAGAGCATTCTCATGTCCATCCGTCTAACCAAAATGAAATACTTTTATCATTTCCTAATATTTTGTTAATCCCTACATCTAAAGATATGTTTCCTTATATACACCTTGTCGGAAAGGTGAAAGGTAGGATATGTTAGTTTTATTATCATATCTATATCTAATTATATCTTTTCATAATCCTTGAGTGATATGATCATAACATCTCCATAATCATTTATCTAACAAGGTTTTGTTAACTAACTCTAAATTTTTAACCCCTAGGCCTTCTTATTTTTAATTATGACAAACTATATATCAATTAAGATTAAGTTATATACAAATACAATTATTCAATTGCTTGGTTAATTTATTCCAGTCAAATTGGATTCTAATCAAAGAATTTTGACAATTGAATCAAATTAAATAAAAAAATAATAAAATAATACCAATTCGATTTAAATCAAACTCTTGACAACCTTCTAACATAAACTTGGGCAATAGATAAAAAGTACCAAATTTGTGGAGTTCTAATTATAGGTGTTATGACGAATTCACATCCATGTCTGTTGTCATAACTTATATAGATTATGACATACAATCAAATTATTCATTATAAATCATGTATGAATTTTAAAGAAATTTTTATGAAAAGTCATATTATTTCGTAAGCATTCAATCCGAATGGTTGAAATCACACGTCATAAATTTTTTATCATGACAACTAATAGTGGATATGAATCCATGCTATAAGCTCTTAGCATTTTTGTACTAGATAAATTAACCAATCTCAACACAAAAGGTGGAAAGAGAAGCAAGAAATCTGCACCGTGCAATACGATACATTATTGCTTTTCATTCTTTTCCCTTGCTTCTTGTATTTGTATTTGCACGTCATCTTGAGTTTTGTAATTTTGGATTTAATAAAATTGTTAAATTAACAAGTATTTTTCATTATTATAATTAAAAATATAACTATTACTCTAGCATTTATTATATAAATAAATCCTGAATCATCCAAACTACAATAGAATGAATAGTATTTGATACTGATATGCACCATTAATTTTCCGTTGACTTCAAATCTCAACCGATCACCTCTTGAATTTACGGTTGTTTGAACATTAACGCACAATACAATTTTCTCTCTCTCACGCGCAATTTTGCAACCATCATCTTTCATTTCACTTATTGGTAAATTTAGGTGGTAAGCATTTTGTTTAACTTATTGGCCTCATCGTTTCAATTTGTGTTAAGTATTTTGTTTATACCAGTAAGTATATCTTAAAACTATAAAAAACGGACCTCACACTGCAGTTTGTAATTTCAACTTACATAATTCTTTCTTTTTTTAATGCAGTAACAAACAATGGAAGATCAGACGGTTACTCAGAAAAAACTTAACCTTAGAATATTCAATCATTTACTTAATACACGATAAATGAATTATTTCTTTTATATCGCTACACGTTGAATCTTATTGATCAGACATTAATTGAATAAACTTATCACTATTATCATTGCTTGATAAATTTGCTAAAAAAGATGTTCTTACTTCATCTTTTTTGTTGGCATGTGGAAACTAATTCTTGGATTTGACACCAAATTAAATGTGTATTTGGATCCATTGAAATAGTAGTTAATATATTAAATGAGAACATTCTGATCAGACTTATATATGACTTGTTTTTAGAAGTACACATGTTGGATTTTGTCTATTTTTTCATATTCTGGCCTATCCAAATCGTCTTTCTTATTTTTTTCTATACTTATCCAAATTACATTTCATACAGCTCTATAAAAATTTTACTATAATGATACTAGGTTGGATATCATTAGTTAAAATAAAAGATGAGATGAGTGCATATTAACTTGTACCATACTCGTCTCTATTTTTCTTATTCATGAGGATTAGAAACTTAACTCCTCATATACACAGGATAGCTTTGCTGCCATCTCCAGCTCCATAAAATAGTTCTATTTAAATAACTAATTTTATAGTATTTTTGCTTTCAATTATTAGTTTTCCCGAGTTTTGGATTATAACAATGACAACTTTCAATTATCATGTTGTTTTACTATAGCAAGATTGTGACACTAGACTAAGAAAACTCAGCTAGATTCATACAGCAGCTGAGTCACTTTTCAATTTGTATCTGGTCATGGATATATATATTTTTTTTGGCAGGATTTTTTTTTAGCTTCAACAAGAAAATGCACTAATTATATTGGTGATGTTGTAGGATACTTCGTTTACAAGATTATTTGCCATCTTATATCATGTAAATGTTACAATTCTCAATTATGGGTGTTGTATTAAACATGAGCAGTATTGTAACAATTTTGATTCTTTGATAGTACATGTTGCAATTCTTAATTGTTATGGGTGAAAAAATTCTATTGTATTAATAATTAATCATAAGAAGTACTGTAATAATATCAATTCTCTGATTATATTTTTTACCATGATTAATCAACGTTACATAAAACCCATATTGACCGAATATTACATTATTTGATGGATTATCTTTTGATAAATAGGTTGTCATAATTATTTAGTAGATTATTCGCATCAGAGTTATAAAACTGAGTTTGAATCCTTTGATTTGAATTATCTCGTCGTTTTCTATGCATTAAACATATATGTGTTTTGCTTAAAAGCCGCCCGAGCCAACCCCTAATTTGTAATTTATTTGTAATTTATTTGTAATTTATTTGTAATTTATTTGTAATTTATTTGTAATTTATTTGTAATTTATTTGTAATTTAAAGTTGTCGCCACAGATATTAATACGCTGCAAATTAGGAGAGAAACCCAAAAAAATCATGAAACCCTCTCATCCCAGTTCCCCTTCCCATTCCCGAGTTAAAAATAACTTCTCTCTGCATCGCCGCCTCTCTTGCGGGGGCTTCTCCGAAAACTTCTCCTCCCAACTCTATATCAATTCTTCGTTTGTTCTATAAGCTCAGCTCCCATCTCTAATTTCTTGCAATTCTTCTCGTCGGATTTCTCTCTCTCTCTCCCCTCTCCTTATTCTCTCTTCTGCTCAACACACTCCGATGGAGGTCGACGACGATTTCGGCGATCTCTACTCGGATGTTCTTCTCCCCGCTATCCCCTCTGCTTCGCCCGAACCACCATCGCTTCCTCCAAACCCTAATCCCAGTTCTGCTCAAAGTCTCGCCCCCTCTCCTCCAGCCGGCGGCACCACCTCCGTCGCGGCCGCTCCGGCCGTTGACGACGACGACTGGCTCCTGGGCGGGGCCGCTCCTCCGGCCGTCGATCCCATCTCCAATTGGGCAGATGAAGACGAAGAAACCGATGCTAACCCTAGCAAGGACGAAAAACCAAGGGCTTCTGTTTCCTCTTCTGGCAAGACGGTGCAGGGCATGAACCAGACAGCTGTTACTGCTGATGCAGCGGATCAAGAAGAACCGCAGACTGTAATTCCCGGCCTCGGAACGGCAGCAGGCCCAATGGAAAGCGATGACTGGGATGACAGCGATAGTGATGACGATCTGAAGATTGTTCTGAACGACCCAGAGCACGGAGCTATGGATGATTTGGGATACGGAGATGGAGACCAAGAAGAGGTAGCAGGAACAAATGGTGATCAGATCGGTGCACTGGATCAGGATTGGGGTGAGGAGGGCACGGGCCCTGGTGCAGAGGGAGAGGGGAAGGAAGGAGATGCTAGCAAAGTCATTGGTGGAGGCACAGGCGGAGCAGGTCCTTCCAGAATTGGGTATAGTGGCCACGCATTCCATCAGCACCATTCCATCTACAAGGTCAGAGATGCATGCCTGCTACCGGAGATGTTATTATGTGGAGAATCTGTATATACAGTTGCACATCATTTATAATTTTGTAATAGTATAGTTTCACAAAGAGCATGTCCACTTGTAGATGTAATTCAACAAAATCTGATAAGAACAATTGGCATATTTAGATTGCTCTTGCAATTTGAGTCTTTCTATATTTTAGCTCCTCCTCTCTTCAGATGTGCAATATGACAATCAAAAGACTTCAATTCCCATGTTTATGTACATTAAAACGTTGCTTGCCTGTGCTTAGTTACAATGTGAAAACTGAGGTAACTATACTGGCACCGAAGGTCTGGTACAGGTGTTGGCACTGTGCTGGTAGGGTAGGAAAACTAGTTAGTTCAGAGAGTTCCGAAAATGAAAGCATATAAATGGGAATTAATTTGCAATAAAAATAAATCTGAAAAAAATGGTAACATAGAAGTTATGTGCTAGTTCTTACTGGTAGTGTGCTTCTCAACTTCAATTCAATTTCAATAGAAGGTTGTCTTCAAGTACTGTTAAAGTATTAACCACAATAACTTTATAGGCTCAGTTATATTTGCTAGTAGATTGTGCATTAACAAAAAGTGTGTTGGGAGCTGAATACCTAATAAATCTACTAGATGTTTGGGACCCATAATATGACTAAACAGGGAGCTAAAGATTTATCTGAAGCTACAGTGGAATGAATAAAAGTAAAGAAAGAAAATTGCTATTTTCAAATAAACTTAAACTTTATAGACTGAAAGCCCTAGTTACCAACTGGCAACTTATATTACTAATTCTGTAACTGGTTTTTGTTATCTTGGGTAATGTATAATCAATAAAGCAACATAATCAACCATGTCGGGTAAAGGAAGGTCTAGCTGGCAAGTCTCTGCTTGTCTATGCTTCACAGTCAATAAAAATCTTTGAAAACTGATGGTTATCTTTATGTTTTTACTGTGTAACAGTATGTGAGGCCGGGTGCACCAGTACCAGGTGGTCCAGCTGGAGGTGTGGCAGGCCCACAAGGTCAATTGCGGCCTCCACTGCCAACTGGCCCATACCCAGGCAGGGGACGAGGTGATTGGAGGCCAGCTGGTGGTAGAATGATGAATGGCCGTGGCTATGGAATGTCTTCCTGGGGAAATCAAATGCGTCCCGTTGGGTTGGACTTTTCTCTTCCTCCTCAGAAGTAAGTTTCTAATCCAAATTATACACATCAGTCAGAATACAAGTAGACCTTGTGTTTACTGGTACAAGCAATGGTATGTTACTACTTTGAATTCTTTATCAGATGCATACCTGTGTGACCTGTATGTTAAAAAAATAGCATGTTAATTGTGCTTTCTATCTACATAAGAGGAGTGACCGGCCTGTACAAGCTGTGCCCTGGGAAGTAAAAGAGAATGAAAAAGAAAAGGACATTCAATTATGCTCATCTGTGATTAATTTCTGTCATGACAAAATATAAAATTTTTTATGCTTGTTTTGACAGGACAATATTTGATTTTGAGATTGATAATTTTGAGGAGAAACCATGGAAACATACGGGAGCTGAGACGACTGATTATTTCAACTTCGGATTCAGTGAGGAGTCATGGAAGGATTATTGCAGACGCATGGTAAGTTTTCTCTATCCTCCCCTTAGTATTCGTTGATCTGATTGGACCTACTGTAGTCTGAGTAGGGCCTCCAAAGGTATTTCTCCTGCCTTTAAGACAGCGAACACTACACAAAGCATAAACAGTTTGGAGTAATAACAAGGTCAAATGACATATACAAGGTCCAATTATTTAGAGAGGACTGCTCAAATAACTTCATTTTTTAATTTTCTAATAACTAAAATTTTGAAACTAAAGTTTCAAAATAAAACCATTAGATATGATCTATTATCACTTTCTCTATGTATAGGTAAAACATTATTTTATTTGACATCAAGAGCTTATAAGAAATAGACTGATGTAGATAATTTTTGGACGTTAATTTTTAAACTTATTGATTCATATAAAATGAAAGTCAAAAAGTCGATATTTTTTTATAGGCATGAAGAGAATATAATATAGATCATATCTAATAGTTTTATTTTGACATATTAATTTAAATTTTTTTGTTATTAACAAATTAAAAAGTGGAGGCAAGATGGAGGCATTTGAACCCCCCCTCAAAATACTCAATTGAAATTAAAAAAGTTGTACAAATGCTGCTATTTTGAGAACAGTTACTAATAAAATAAGCAGTGAGGAAAATATTGGTATAACAATGTTAGAAATAACGATTCAAAGGTACATTAGTAGGCAAGAAATATTTTAAGTAATGAAACAACCATGGGTACTGTGCTACTCTCTTTGTGAAACAAGTGCTCCCCTTTCTATCTTGGGTGCTACATGGGGTGTCGTCTGAGAGTCGGGGCAATAAAAAATAATGAAATCACTTGCTGAAAAGATGTAGTACAAAATGCCTGGGCCAACAAAATGCTAATAAGAATTAGAGGGAAAAGCCTATGTAGACTCTCAGAGAGGTAACCCCACTGCTAGAAGGAAATCATTTAAAAAGATTGACACTTTAGAACCAACTTAACGCATGTACTTCAATGGGAAACATCAGCAAGCTACTTTTTTCCCAATCTCTGTGAGCAGCTCTAAACAAACACCTCCTTGATTATTTTGGTTGACTAGTTATTAATTTTGCTAGTTCTATTAACTGCTCATTAATTTAGCCGTTCCCTTTACCTAGTCATGTATGGAGAACCAAATATAACTCTATTTTGTTTTTGACTTCTCAGAGCCAACTCAAGATAGAATCTACCATGCAATCCAAAATCCGTGTGTATGAAAGTGGGAGATCGGAGCCGGTAGTTATCACTCTTCATTATTATTTGTTTTTTCTGATTTCTGTTGGCCTTCTTTGGGCGGAAGTTTATTTATTTCTTGTTATGGGTTTGATTCTTTCAGGAATATGACCCTGATCTACCTCCTGAACTTGCTGCTGCTGCAAAAGGCCACAATGTGATCTCTCCTGATAATGCACGCCATAATGCAAAAGATAATGGCCAAGCTGATTTTAATAGCCAGGCATCAAGCCATATAGGCACTAGACCACCACTGGTATTGCACCAAACCTTTATTGTGTATATTGCCAATATTGATTTATCTAATACAAGTCAAACTGTTGAACTTAATTTTCAAGTCTTTAATTCTTCTTTCTTTCTTTTTTTTTCTTTTGTACTTTTCCTTAGCCTACAGGAAGAGCAATACAGGTAGAGGGTGGCTATGGGGAACGTCTTCCCTCCATTGACACAAGGCCACCCCGAATGCGTGATTCAGATTCTGTCATTGAGGTAGCAAAGATCAATTTTTTTGGAAGTCTCATCCCTTCACTTCTTGTTTGATTAGCTTATTCAATTGTTTGCTGATTATCCAAGTGGCTAAAACAGCTGGTAATTGCTTTTTACAGATAAAGTTGCAAGATCCGATTGGTGATATTTCTGGAGCGGATATTAATGGTCAGGCTGCTGAGCAAACTGATCAAGACTCTCACGACGACGTTGATATTGATGATTCCTCTGAGCCCCATCACTCACACCGCTCACGTCACAGAACTAAAAGCCCTGTTCATCAAGAAGAGAGGTACAGTGTACACGATAAAAGTTAAAGCACTAACCATCTCTTTTAGATTGTTAGTCACTTGCAGCATGAGAATCAGTAATTGATGAGGCTTTCCACACTAAAATTAATTTTCTTAGGTTGAACAGAGGAGATTCGTGGGGCAGGGATTCTTATTCTCCCTCTATGGGTGACACTCGCAGAGAAAAACCAACTGAGAGTGTGGAAGACAAGCATGTGGCCACTGAGGAAGCTGCCGTGAAAGATCCAAGTGTTGATGAAAGATCTGATGATCATGATGAACGGCTTGCATACACCACTGACACAGAAAATGATGAGGTCAACTTTGATGAACCCGGAAGTCCCTCTAAGAATCAAAAAGATAACTCTCTGCTTGAGACCACAAGGAGTGATGCAAGCCGAGGAAATAGTAGATCTGATAAAGAGGAAGAGGTGGTACAGGTCCGACGCTCGAAGCCACCAAGAGAGGGACAACGTGCTTCCCGCAGAAGTGATAGCAGAACAACGGAGACGGAGAGAGGTAGAATGACCAATCCAAATAATAACATGAGATGGAGAGAGGGTAATGAAATGTATTACCATCCCTACATGAATGGAAGGGATAGGGATTTCGTGCCACCACCCCATGCTTTTCGAGGTAGGAGTTATGAGAGGTTTAGAGAGGATGGTGTTGTGCATGCTAGGAGATTTAGAGAAGACGAAATGAGGGTGGATCCTAGGGGTGGTAAGCGTATTCCTAGGAATTTTGAGCGAGAAGAGGATGTTAGATTGAGAAAGCGTGTTGAGGAGGCAGAGTGGAGAGGAGCAAGGAAAAGGGATCGAGATGAAGGCTTTGATGCCCACATGAAGAGACGCAAGGAAGAAGAAGCTCCTCGGAGAGGGAAGGTCGACAGAGAGGATATGACTGAGAGAAAACGGGAGAGAGATGAAACTAACCATAGAGTTAGGGATAAGGTGGTGGTAGAAGATCAGTACCGTTCAAAGCATAGGGAGGAGGGTTCCCGACATAGGGAGAGGGAGGAAAGACAGAGGTCCAAGCAAGAAGAAACAAGAGTTGCAATAAGGACTCATAGAAATGGTAAAGAAGAGCTGAAGTTGGAGGATAAAGAGAGAAAAATGCAAGATAAGCTAATGAACGGGAGTAGCATTGAGAAGGGATTGGCTAGACAAGAGAGAGGTTCACATGATGATATTGACCGTGCCCTTGGTGTACCTGAAAAGAAGCACAAGGATAGTACCAGGAGATCAAGGGGCTTAGAGACTGGCACGGAGCCAAGGACCAAGAGGAGACGTGATGATCATGAAGGCCGTCAAAATGATAAGGTATTTTATGAATACTTCTTTTTTCTTTGGGTGTGCTGCAGTTTTTGAGACAGTACAGTTCATCCCTTGAACTAGACATTTCTGTGTACTTCCCTTTTTCTTTTGGGTTCACCAGTGTCTCCAGGTTCACTAGTGGTCCCAAGATTGTGGCAGTTTCACCCTTCTGCCAGTCAGCACCAGAACCTCGATGTTGTATCCTTTCAATTACAAATATGTTAAAGATGTGGATAGATTAAAAAACTGGAATAAAACTAAAAATTTTCAAATTTATTTACATCCATCTTAGCATCTCTTCTTCTTGAAAGATCATGTCAGTACATGACAGGTAGCATGTATATTTCAAGTGCATGCTTTTGTGTTTGTGTGTTTGTGTTTGTATGGTGTTTTTTCAGGGGGACCAGGGGCGGGTGGTTTGCTAAACAAGATTATAATCATGCCCTAGTACAAATAGTTGCTGATAACTGATTTACATCTTATTCCTCAGTCGGATGTAAAAGGCACAATCAATGAACTAGAAAGTTCGAAAAATTTTCTAGAACGGTCTGAAGCTCCTCCTCGGCAGCACCGTGATCACTATGCAAACCCACCAGATGACACTGAGGACCCTAACTCTGACTATGATGGCACAAATGATGACTCTAGACGGGGTCGGTCCAAGCTGGAGCGGTGGACCAGTCATAAGGAGAGAGACTACACTGCAATCTCTACCTCCCTCCGGGCACCTGAGGCTGCTGTTCCCAGCGAGTCCAACACAAACACCTCCAGTTCTAACCCCAAGAAGGCCATTGGAGATGAGGCGGCGGGTCCGGCATCATCAGATAACCGCCACTTGGACACTGTTGAGAGGCTAAAGAGGCGGAGTGAGCGCTTTAAGCTCCCCATGCCTGGTGAGAAGGAGGCGGCCCCCACCAGACAGGCTGACAATGAGATGACCACTTGTGAAGCTGAAGTTAAGCTAGAGAGGCCGCCGCGCAAGAGGAGATGGACTGGGAACTGATCAGCAGGGACAGTTAAAAATCCAAAGAATTCAGGATGTGTCATGTCTGAACACTGTCAGGCTGTATTATGGCTGGTTATGGACATGATAATGGCACCATAATGTGTTATCTTATCTTGTACGTTTTTTCTTATTTACTAATGTGATGGGATTTATACATTTAGTGGTGCCAAATTAGTGTGCGCTTTAGTTTGTTAACACATAAGTCCTGCATATGTAACTTAATATATATAAAGATGAGACTCATGGGGCAGAGATATACTCTGCAGGACACAAGGTGGTTTCAGTTTCATTTTGAGAATTATTTTTACAAACCTGTGTTATTGTACGATAATGTATTGAAGAGGCATGCAAATGCAGTTTTAATGTTGATTTAATTGGTTTAAATATCTAACAACTTGGAATTTGGATGGGTAAATATTGAAATGTAGGTTTTTGATGCAAAAATTTCCAAGAAGCTAAAATTTGATTGGTATACTCCCATTTTCGCCTTTCTTTTCACCCCCAGAGGTGAAAACTTGACGAGTCGGGGAATATTGCTGCATCTCTGAGGACCCATCTCAAATAAATTCACATCTCTTGGTTTTATTTTTCGTTTTAAAAGTTGGATTCCGGTTCTTCATAAAGTGTAACAAGCTATATTAAATTGTCAATTTCCCGCTATATTAGTTTTTACAGAATTACCACGCAATATTCTTAGATTTTGTTGCCTTGAAATTAATTAAATGTTGCTTGGAACAAGCAATGGATCGAGCATATAATAAAAGACTTTTTCTTAATAAAGTAGATAATAACCGGAAAGTTTAATAAAACATAAACAATTTATATTAGTAGAGGCAAGTACCGTGCATGGACTTTTTATTTTTATTTTTCAAATATATATAGTGTATGTCAAAACTCGCCACAATGAATAATCAATGTTATTGATATTAATTAAAACCAGTAATATGAAATTATACGGTGCATGGACTTTTTCATTTAATTCTAATTCTATTAATTGACACCACTAATATATGAAATTCCGACTCCACTCATTTCGCACTCTTAAATTGCACACCACCAAAGATACTCGCCACAATGAATAATCGATGTTATTTATATTTTAAATTAGGTTTACAAATATGAAATTCCAAGTCCCCACTTATTATATGATCTAAACATAAACAGACTTTGTTTATTTTTTAATCTTTTTTGAATTTTTTTGAACAACTATTGTCAATTGCCACACATAAATAGATCCGTTATTGTTAAAGCCACACATCCGGAATCTAGCTACGAGCCTACAACACATTGCAGCGTGGGCATAGCACGTGGCACATTTCATTGAACACATGCTAGTATCGTCCCAAAATGACGCATGCACGGACCAAACATCAGACCAACAACAACTCGTAATTTTACGAGCGATGAAACAGTACATAAAATTCGTAAAATAAGAAAAGTAATTTAGAAAAATAAAACAAAATTCTTTGATCCTAATCCCATAGCCGAGGATTCAGAGTTCTGAGTTCCCGTGGGTGTTTACCATTTGCAATTTTGCATGTAGCACCTTCCATTCTACCGTTTTCCAAAATCAAATGGCCCCGATCCACCAGTTTCTCTTTCGACCTTTTTCTCAACGTTTAGACATGGTGTATCCTTACTCTTTACACCGGACACCATAGCTCTAATAAACTCACAATCCAGATTCAAAATCTTCTTCTAAATTATACTAAATAATATTTCAACTTCAACCTTTAGTACGAAGTTTCATTCTTTGGTTATCTTTAATGCACATTTAAATCCTAGTACAAATTCTAGTATAAAAATACCAAGAAGTTCTATAGTGTACGCATTTAATGCTACACTAGGCTCACTTTTTTTTAATAGGCGACCCATTGGTTTCCCCGTTCTACCTTGGACTTGGGAGCGTCTCCAACTCAAAATTAAAATAAAAGCCCATAATATTTTAAAAAACCGCCCCTCGATTTATTAAAACTACAAACAGATTGCGACAACCACGCAGTTGTCGCTCGAAACTATATATAGCACACTTCACTCTCTATAAATTAAGACATCCATATCCATATCCATATCCATATCCATATCCGATCCAATTCAGAAATCCGAGTTTGATATAGCTTGAAATACAAAGAAACAGAGCAAAATCAAAATGGCACCGACGGCTGCTATGCTCTTTTTCAGTTACAACCAATACAAACCCCTCTACACTTCTACCGTCCAACCTCCTCCTCCTCCTCCTCCTCATTTTGATTCTCCTCTCGTCTCTGCTTTAATCCAAGCGAAAGGCATGGGTCGCCGCCTCTTCTCGTGTGAAGTGCCGAAGGCCGGAGTTGAGAATGAGAGAAACCAAGTGTCGTTGGAAGAGAGGATTTTGTTATTGTGCTCTCCTTTTTAGTAATACGAAAAGAGAGTGAAGAGAGAAATTAAAATGTCCTAACTTTTTTTGTGTTTTCTTTTTCTCTGTATATGTATATATATATATATATGTAAAAATTGAAGACTTTTCTCATTACTTGTATATGGTTTTAGACCCTGGACAAACGATTTATGATCCTTTTAACTAATACAATAATAATTATATGTGATGCTTTTGGGACAGAAAATAGCCTTTTCTTTTTCTCTTTGAATCAGTCGTCGGTTGCATCAGGTTCTCTACCTAATCACTAATTTGAGATTTGGGTCTAGTACAATTAGAAAAGGTCCCATGGACTAATTTGATATTTGGGCCTAAATGATGATTAAATTTGTTTCAAGGCCCATGGGCTAATAATAATTTTAATCGTCTCCTTTAATCAATCGGCACAAGAAAAGGTGTTGCTATTATCTCATGAGGAGAATGGATATATGTAATACGTGTATTAGGTCAGCGTCAATAAATTAGACGGTGACATCGGTACTAGAATACAAGAAATAAATGAAGACGAAACAATAGAGACATTTGTTGCTACATGAATTATGCATAGAATTGTAATAATTGGTTGGGTCTTTCTCTTGTGCTCTACGCCTCCTTTCTTTCTTTCTTTCTTTCTTTCTTTCTTTCCTTCTTTCTTTCTTTCTTTCTTTCTCTGTCACCAGAATCTTGCAATTTGCAAACAGTGACTGCTGCTGCTAATGTCGCCTTACACTCCTTTCTTATTTATTTATTTTATTGAGGAAAAGGCTATTAATTATTAATATTTTAAATTAATTGAATAAGCAACCATTATCGAAATCGTGGCAGCTGTGGTTTTCATGTGGTTGCCAAAGTATACATGAATTTGTAGTGAAATACAACAATATCAATTATCAAAAATCCCTCGTATCCAATAAAACAAGCTAACTAATTACGTACGAGTGTAAAATATTAATGTTTGTAGAAATTTATCTAATTTATCATTTTTCCAATAGTTTGAACAAAAGTATATAAATTAGTTTGATAAATCAAATAAATTAAGATATGATTGTTTTATGATAATTTAATTTGTTTCCTAATAAAATAATAAAAAAACACAAAGATAAAAGTCCATCCAGCATTGTACCAACTGCAGCAAAAAAAATAAATTTCAGTGAGAGTTTTCAATTATTCGATTTTATATATACACAAATAGAGTTAGAGAGCGGAATTCTCGGTGGGTTCGAATTCGTTTGGTTGACAATGTTTAGAGAAACCAACAAACAAGTTTTGGCCACCAATTTTTCTTTTCTATTTTATGAATCAAGAACTAATAAACAAACGGTAAATTTTCTTAAGAATACATCACAAACATAACAAGTTAGTAAAAAAAAAATTTCCCAATAGATACACCGAAAAAAGGAAAATTGAAATATATTTGCACAAAATATTAGAAAAATTGAAATTTGCATGCAGTTTCGTTGCATCCGAAATTTTCTGTTCTACTTTAGAATCCATGAAATTGTACAACAAATATTAAATTTTGAGACAACTAGTACAAAACATCAAATGATTAAATTATATCATATAACATAAAGGCAAAACAATCTACTTTAAAGAAATCGCTGTCATCCATTAATTAATTGATTAGCGCGCGGTCGGCCTAAGTACTCACATGGTGAGTTTCTATTTTGTGGACTGGACGGATCCTGTTCGTACCAACTCAATCATAATTTTATCGTTTCTTCAATCAATCTGATGCTGCGAACCAACCAACTGAAAAATATAATAATTTTATCATTTTTCTTCAATCAATTTGAAAAAGGTAATTGAATCTGGATTCTTTGAAATGCGGACGCGTCTAGCTGTTATTTGGACCTTGTATGATTTTATTTTATAAGAATAAGTAATCAATTCAGTATGAGCCACCAGAGCCTTGACTCGATGCCTCTCGTGTGGTGGGGTGGAGCGTTATTAATTTCAAAACATAAAAACATTTATGTTTTATTCGTTACATTGATCTGGTGTTGGGTTCAATCTGTTGCAAATACTCTCTACTTCAGTTGGTAAACCGACAATAGTGTTATTAATAAGGTTAACTGCTATATTTGGATGGAGAGTGGATTAATGAAATTAATCCAGTTGTTCGGAATAGTTATTAACTCCATTTTGATTAAAAATGATGAAATTAGTGCATGTTCTTAATAGGTACCCATCCAAAAATGTCATACCGTTTGGAGTAACTCGCTACTATGAGTTCATACTATTTCTCACGCTATCCAAACATATCCTAGTTGTAAATAGTTTCTCTATTCGTTCTTTTGTTTATTGATCTTTTTACCTTTTTCTTTTTTTTGGTTTCCTCATCCCCCCCTCCTCGAGGAATGAGGATTTCCCATTAATATAACTTGTTTTATTTTGAGTTGCATACAAATTGAGCAGGCGACTCGCGTGCATGTTTAAAGAAGAAGAGAAAACAAAATAAAAATTCCAGAAGCGAATAGACCAGTGAGATAGTTACTGATGAAGCCATGAAAATCCATAAACACGCAAACGAACTTGGCCCAACCAAAATGTGCAAGTATCTCAGATATTTATCTCCTCCCATGTCATTATAACCTTTTTGAAAAACACAATAATAATAGAGCAAATATCGGAAGAGAAATATTTGAAAAGACCACCCCCCCGGCCTTCGAAATAATAGAGCAGCCAGCACTGCACTGCAGGCACAAAATAATTATAATAATAATCATTGCTTCTCTTCTCCCTTCTTGGGTTTCAGAATCCCAGATCAGCCACCAGAGAAGAAAGAGGTAAGGGATCGGAATTGGAAACCCCACCTCACCTCACCTTTTCCGATTCTCTCTCTCTCTCTCGCTATACTCCAAAACGATCCAACCAACATTCTCGAAATCGTCGTCACCACTCTTACCTAATCCCATCCCTCCTCTCCCTCCTACGCCATGCCTCCGGCCGCCGCGCCGGACGGTGGCGCTGCTCGCCGGAACCGACCTTCGACCTCCATCACGCCACCTCCGTCCGGTCCCAAGGTCCCCCTCCGTCGCCTCCTCCGCGCCGCCTCCGTGGCCTGTGGGATCCAGTTCGGGTGGGCCCTCCAACTCAGTCTCTTGACCCCCTACGTGCAAGAGCTCGGCATCCCTCACGCCTTCGCCAGCCTCGTCTGGCTCTGCGGACCCCTCTCAGGTACTCAATCATAATCACTGCTCTACATATCTGCTCAATCGACTTCAATTCTACAACCTGTCTATTTCGACGGAGTGCAATCTCTAATCTCTTCTCTTCTCTGGCAGGTCTGATAGTTCAACCGTTGGTAGGCCACCTCAGTGATCGGTTGCGTGTAGACTCGCCTCTGGGACGACGGCGGCCATTTATTGCGGGAGGTGCGGCGTCAATTGCAACAGCTGTCTTGATTGTGGGGTTCTCAGCAGATCTGGGGAAGCTTCTGGGAGATTCACAGGAGCCTGGTGTGGTCAGGCCGAGAGCTGTGGTGGTCTATGTGATTGGGTTTTGGTTGCTTGATGTTGGAAATAATGCCACTCAGGGACCGTGCCGGGCCCTCCTGGCAGATCTCACCGGTGAGTTCAATTTTTCCATTAAAACCCTGAACTTTTACTTCATTAGATTATATTTATTTGTTTCCTCAAGCTGTACTGATTTCAATTTTTATTATCATTTTCCCTCAGAAATTTTAGTATTAATCACTCTATAATTTCTATACTAACATTATTGTATAGTGTTTCTAAATTCTGAACGATTGCTTTTCTTTGTTCTCTTACGGAGTGAATAGTTACTGATCTGTCACCTTCTTCTCTGGCTTGTTTTATTCTACAATTCTTTTTGCTGTATGCAATTGGCAAATTATTGAGGATACAAATGCAATATTACCATAGATAAGCTCTGGTTATAGATGAGAAAGGTCGGTCCAGCCTTTCCTAACCAGCTTTTTGTTAAATTATTAGCCACCCTTTCCTGCTTGGGGAGATGTAATGATGGAGTTGTGTTTTTCCTAATTCTACTCCGACTGGTGTCACCCCATCCCTATCTACTAAAGTTTGGGATATTTTTTTTTTTGGTCATAGCTGGCATTTTTGTTTGTACTTTCATTAAAAATATGCTTTCTTAGAGATAGATAGAGAGAGAGAAAATAGTTTGATAGGTATATCATGGTTCTTGAATAAATGACCGTCTCACCTGCTCAGTTCAAATTAGAATAGAACAGTGCATCTCCAGTGATAATGATGTATTGATAAACTAAAATTGGGAAGGTAGCTATGAAGACAGTGACTATAATTAATTAACAGGATCTAGCATTCTTACTATCTTATTTATTACCTTGTTGTCTTTAATTTTAGTACTGACAGGAACAACTCCTCTTCCCCTCTCCATAAGTGTTTCAATTATGAAAGTCACCACTGATACTTGGAAGGAAAAGATTTATTTTTTTTTCTTTTTGCTTAAGACCGTGATTAGTATAAGAGAATTAGTCTCTGATTTTAAATGCATCAATCCCCCTTCTTTTATCCAGGTAAGGATCACAGAAGAACCCGAATAGCAAATGCCTATTTCTCCCTCTTCATGGCACTGGGCAACATTCTTGGCTTTGCCACTGGTTCATATAGTGGATGGTACAACATATTTCCCTTCACCATTACCTCTGCATGCAGCATTAATTGTGCCAATCTAAAGTCAGCTTTCATATTGGATATCATTGTCCTTGCAATAACTACCTTTATCACCGTGACATCAGTAGAAGAAAGCGCCTATGTAACCGCAGAAGACCCGAATGCACATGACACCCAGGAGGCCTTCTTATGGGAACTTTTTGGGTCTTTTAGATATTTTACCCTACCGGTCTGGATGGTGTTGATTGTGACTGCACTCACATGGATCGGGTGGTTTCCTTTCATACTATTCGACACTGATTGGTTTGGCCGTGAGGTTTATCATGGCGACCCAGATAACGGCCTGGTTTACCATGGTGGGGTTGGCATGGGCTCATTTGGACTCATGTTGAATTCAGTTGTCTTAGGGTTCACCTCAGTTGTGTTGGAGAGATTGTGCCGTAAATGGGGGGCAGGGCTTGTGTGGGGTGTATCAAATATTATAATGTGTTTTTGTTTCTCGGCAATGCTTGTGATTGCCTATGTGGCAGGCAATTTAGATTATGGGCCTAATGGGTTGCCGCCCAATGGGATTGTGATTGCCTCGTTGATTGTGTTCACTATTCTTGGCGCACCTTTGGCAGTACGTAAATTTCTTGATTTCTCTAAAAAATTTTGTGTTTTCCGGTAGAAGTTTAGAGACAATGAGCGTTGATGATTTGTTTGTTTTTTTGTTGTGCAGGTCACATATAGTATTCCATATGCAATGGTGTCTTCCAGGATAGAACCCCTTGGTCTTGGCCAAGGTAAATAAGTGATTTTCTTTTTTTTTGTTTTCATTCCCTTTATTTTGCTCTGGTTATTCTTACCTAAAGATGATAAATCTGTTCTCAAACAGGATTGGCAATGGGTATTCTTAATTTAGCCATTGTAATACCTCAGGTAATCATTTCTCTGGCACTGTTGATCAGCTTATTATAATTCCTTTTTTTTTTCCTTAGCAACATAAAAATGCTTACTATAATTTTTTTGTACGAGTAGGTGATTGTGTCTCTAGGAAGTGGCCCACTTGATCAGCTTTTTGGTGGTGGAAACTCTCCGTCATTTGCCATTGCAGCCATTGCATCATTCTGTAGTGGCCTTGTAGCAATTTTAGGCCTCCCCCGTTTGCCCCAGCCTCGGACATCTAGATCGTTCACACCGCGTGCCAGTGCCCAAGGTCGCCATGGTCACCACGGTCACCACCGATGAGTGTCTTTTGTATGGTTATTTTAAGTATACATACACGTGAGTTATTTTTATGCCATTTTATTGTGCATTAGTCATTGCGTACACAGATGTGCCTTGTATATGTTTACCAATCCAATAAGAAGCTTGTTCTTGTTTAGAAATTTTGTATTATTTTGGCACTTGCCACCGGAAAAAAAAAAGAAAAAAGTACGAACCGTTTTTTTGGTACACCATTCTGTTTATGTGGTGTGTGCTCATCATGGATTAAGTTTTGCATCTGTTGTGCATTTCATAATTGACCCCCAGTTCTTGTTGGCATGTCCGTAGATAGTGGAAAATCGGAAGAAATTAGCTCGTGCATTAACACATTGCAACTCCACCTAGTGCATTCACGGGTGCTGTTTTAGTTGCTCCTTTCTTGAGCTTCTATTCCAAGAGTACATAACAAAATAATAGATGCCATCTATTTCTTATGAGCGAACAGTTCTGCTGACAATTAAATAGGTGATATTGGAAATAAGTAGCTTCGAGTAATGTTCCGACACCTAAAAAGGTCATGGAGCAAATGGTTAAATATTTTAAATTAAATGATATAATTATATGGATGGCGGGGATTCATTGAGAATCATTTTTTTTTAATAATTCTGACCATCATAAAGAAATTATATTCTTATAATCCAACATCAATATTTCATATATAAGGGTTCAAATGTTTTTATTTTTTATGCTTTCAGTCATATATATACTTCTTAATTTTCTAATAACTCAAAATCTATATCGTTTTTTTTTCTATATTATGATATTTTAATATTATTTTATTCGGTATCAAAAGTTTGCAAGAAATGTATTTATGTGGTTAATTTATACGTTGATTTATTAATTTATTGATTCATATAAAAAGAAAGTAAAAAAGTCAATATTTTTTTATGTGTAAGAAAAAAGTATAATATAGATCACATTTAACCGTCTTATTTTGAAATCACATGAGGTGAATTTTTTATGGAGATATTACTTGTAATTTTTATAGAGAAATTATTCATGGTATTATATTTATATTTCAATTTGTAAGTATTTATAATTAATATAAAAAGTGTTTATCACTTTTCTTTTTTGAATGATTATTAAAAAATTCAAGTTAAAATTTTTATTGTACAAGTAAAAATATAGCTTGTAAAATTTATAATACCAGTAACGTAAATTATAAACACTTTTATCATTAAATATAAATATTTTTTAAAATAAATATAAATACATTTGTGATGCAAATAAGAGGTGAAATTATCACTTCTCATTTTTATAAGTAAATTTTGATCTATTTTAATTTTATAATTGAGGTATGTCAACTACAAATATGGAGTAGAAGCTAAATGAATTTGACAACAGCTGCGATAAAATTCTCTTATTTCATCATTATAGGCTTAATTTTGCAGCGTCAAATTCTTTTAAGAAATGCATGTATATACAAATGCTGCCTTATTTCAACTATGTCCTAAGGCTAAGAACTTATAATCGACATGTGTAAATTTTGAATCATTCTTTTTGTTTCGAATTTTATAATATGATCTTTCATAACACGTCAATGCATATTTCAATTTCCACCAATATATTTCCTCTCGAGAATTAAAAGCTACAGAGGTGGATGAGAATAATTGCCTGTGAAAAAGTTAGCAAGGTCACTTGAAATGCTTAACATGATAAACAAATTTGTAGCAATGAACTAATGGAAAATTTCATGACATGTCATACAAATTTAGATAGAAGTTGAAGCTCACTAAACGAGAGGCATTTGCAGCATTATGCCATCATAATCCCCTTCAGAACTGATATCAAATTGGAAAGGTTGAAGTATTTTTATACATTGTAAGAGGAAGAAAAAACGAAGGCATGTACCAACTGTACAAGCAACTTTGTTCATAGCTGGGCTAATGGATGAAACGGCTTTAATAGAATTTCTTTTTGGTTGAAGTATCACTAGTCTGCATACCGCTCAATTGCACATGCACAAACCAATGGCTGCGTGCAATTTAACTTCTACAGTCAATGGTGCAAACTACGAACTGATAGAGTTTCAAATTAGCTTCTGCGTTACAGGAAAAGAAAAATGGGATATCTTCCTGCTACTCATTATCCATATCATCAGCAACTTCAGTGTCATCATCCACATTGTCATTGTCATCGCCGTCATCATCATTCACATCTATTGCATCTACAATCCATAAAAGTTGCACAGTTTAAAAAATGCCAGTACAAGGCTGGAAAGAAAATGAATTGCATGTATATTATGAATATATGCCTTTTTATTCTTTCCATTTGATTAGATTCAAATGGTAGCTGCATTGATGCTAAAATGGGTTCAATAAACATAGTCTATATAAACAAATTATTAGTATGTCCTGTAAAAGAGACCCATGATTTTACTGTGTAATGGGATGTACCTTCAGAAGTGTTACTCTGTACTTGTGAGCCTACTCTATTTGCAGAATCCAGCAAATATGGTTGTTCCAAAAATAGCATCAGTGACTCAGTCTGTGGATTCCTACAATGCACTGTGCACAAATTCAACCACATCAGCTAAAATTAAAATATAGATAGAAGTGAAACGAGAATCTAATCTATTAATACAACAAACTCAATAAAAGATATAGTTCAAAATAATTTCTATAAAAAAGATTTTAGAAAAGTTACTGGTTATGGAAGGATTGGAGATGCGCTGAGAAGGATTGAATGGCTGAATATTCTGCACAAAATCGAAAGGCTTTCGCCCTCTTTCATCTAATCTACTTTTTACCCATTCTCGATCTTCTTTTATATCAAGCCTATCAACCCTGTAAGGAAACCCATCCAAATACATTACTTCTACATATGGGAACAACAGAAACTTTTGATCATATATAAAAAGAGATGAAAGCCTACCAAGGTGGGAGGCCTCTGCGGGTCAGCGGAAAGAGACCATTAAACTTGCGTACTATTGCAAGCCACTCTTCATCGTACGTTATTTCATAAGGCCCAGGATCTGATTGAATCTCTATGACCTGAAAGGCATACAACAAGAAATTATGAGAAAGAAGAAAATTCATTCAAAGAAAGCCTCGGAGGGCAGGCAGAGGGGGGCGCGGCTATACCTGCAAAAAGCCACGATTTGGGAGGCACTTGTCAAGGGCAAGGAATTTAGTAACGGGCCCACCTTCGCCATGCTGTATGATTGCAGGGAATTTACAGTGAAGATGTGCCGAGAACCAGTATGGTGGTCGGTGTTTATCCAATAGCAGAGCTGCTGGTTTGCTACCTAGGGTTTTGCTTTCCACCTAAAAAGACAAAACCTCATAAGAGATGAGAGATAAAAGTAAAACACATAAACTGTCGTTCAAGTAATAGATGAACTAAAAAGACAATACCTCTTCTTTGAAGAAAGGTTTTGCTTTGATAAGCCTTTGCCAATTCCCATAATCAGTAATACCAAGGGGCCAATCATGGGAGAGAAATATATCTATTGGTTCCTCTACATGCATTAGCTTTAGCACATCATAGTACCTCACATGGTAAACCGACCTTATATCACTCTCATTGTATGGTAGCTTCTCAAAGTAGCCTAAGATGAAAATTAATCAATTAGACATATTTAATTTACTATGGATAGGGCACAAGCTTTAAAGTACCTGCAAGGTAATGTGCTAGTTTGTATATGCCAGAAAGGCCTCCAATTCGAATATTTCCAAACTTTACAACTCCAGAGAAACCCAAGAAGTATATGTTTGGTGCAGCCCATCCTCCATAATACCTATTTAAAACCAAAAAGAAAAAGAAAAAGAAAAGAAAGGCAGCACATAAATGAGACGCAATAAATTCAATAAAATATTTTTAAAGAAAATTTTTCTCACTTGCACATACCAGAAATAGCTGTTCTCTAGGATTGTAGTTCTGTTTTATTACACTGAGATCATATTAAAGCCAGTATTACCACCTCAATACCTTAATGAGGAACTTGGTACAGGCACAACTGTATGGTTAAGATGGATAAAATGACGCACGGATGATATTAATTGCACTATACTAAGGGGAGAAAGGAATGAATTAATTATCACAAGAAATCTTACAATTCCCACAAGTGGTTGGATGCCTCGTGATTCCCGCCGATGAATATCGTGGGATAAGGGGCTTTCTCCTGACCCGAGTAGTACTTCCAAAACGTGCCCATTTCCCGGTATTTTGGTTTTACATTTAGGCACTGCAGGTCATTTTCATTTCTGACTGCCTGGTTAAACCAAGTAAAACAAATTTCAAGTCAGTTCAGACTTTAGAAGCTAGAAGATGGTATGGGCATTTTATACTTGTTTCAAGTTCAAACCAAATCCACAGAACAAGGATATACCTGGAAATCGCCACAGCAGAGGAGGAGGTCGATCTTGGTGTTCTCGACCTCCTCTAGACGTTTGAGAGTTGCGTAGACCTTGTCCAGTTCTCCATGCATGCACCCTTCTACTGCGATCTGCCATTCAGACAATTCATCAAACAACTTGTGAGCAGAAGCATGTCGAGCAGGTTAATACAGCTTTGGTAAAATGAACCCAATATCGGCTTTGGAGAAAACAAAGGAGTGCGAGGACAGGAGAAACGCAGTTAGACGCTGAGATGAGCAGAAAAGGGAAAAGAAGATCAAAATTTACCTTCATCTTTTTTATCAGGTCGGAAATGGCGCGAGGTGCGCAGAACAGCGGGAGCGAGAAATTGTGGGTAGAAAACAAAGTCTCGACTCTCGAGGCTTTTACAATTTAACCCACCACAATTTTAAAAGCTATAGTTCTTCCGTGCCCTTTAAAATTGCAAAATTTTTCATTCCAACTTGCGAAGAACCGAAGATGCAAAAGGCAAATAGTGATTGTTATTTATGAATTACCTTACCGATTCAGAAGTTAGTAATTTATTTTTATTTTATTGTTTTATAATTTGACAAAAGATCAATAGTAATTTAACAAAAAGGTCAGATATACAAAGAGTTCTATATTTAATATATGTTGTTGAGTTGTGAACTCATAGATGTAATCAATAAATGTATCAAGTTTAAATCTGTTGATGAAACTATATACTAACAGTTGGAGTTTTTCATTTTGTTAGGATTTAACGTGGAAGATGAAAAAGATAAATATATCACAGCAGTATCATTTTTTTTTTGATAAAAAGAACGTTTTCATTTGCTTAACTATGTTAAATTAAATAATTATTTTTCTATTGATTCTTTCTTGTTGTGTTTTTATTAGAAACTAGAAGAATAGTTGTGGCTCTACCGCAACCCTTACCGATGTAGATTGTGATTAAATTTTGAAAGTTATTACTAATGAGTTGTTAATGGATTTGTTCTTATTTTGTTTGTGTAATTGTGTTTTATACAAAGATTGACACCATTGTTTGGGCTGAGAAGAAATCTTAATAAAGTCCATAATAGTACAAATAGTATTCGAGCCAAAATGAAACCGGAAAGTTCAAATCCATGAAAGAAAAGATACATAAATTATCTTATTACATAAATCCTTACCGGTGCTTTTAGGAGCACGCTATTTATATATATAACAATATGCATACAATAAAAATGATGGCGTCATATATAAACAAAAGGGCGATCAAACATTACAGATAGAAGGGGCTGCGACTGAATATGTTGGTTTTGGAGAGTTTGTCATGGTTTGATTGGTAATTGGATGGTTGTCAAACAGAGTTAAAGGCAGCAAGCAGTCGACGAGTTTGGCTAAGTCTTTGAAATCATTTTTGAATTGAAATGAATTTAGAAAAAAAAAATAGTCTCTATGAAGTTCTAAAAGTGAAATAATAAAGTTGAAGTCCATAGAATGAGACACAAAGAAATTCTTCATATATATAGTAATGCAGTCAGAGATATATAATAATAGATAAGACGTCATATATATAAACAAAAGGCAACCAAGCATTTCATAAAGGAGTGAAGTTATTCACAAAAGATGCTGTCACTAATCAGGTTAATATAAATAATAGATAAGTAACTGTATGCAATAATAGATAATTAGCTACAATTGAGTTTAGCTGATACAGTCAATCGGAGCATACGCATAGATAAACAAAATTTAAGAACGGCCCAATATCACATTAAGCTTCTTCTTTAGTTATGCCTCAATAAACTATACAGAATTAACAATGAAAGGCTAGAAAATAAATTATTTCCTTGCTATTATAAAGCAAAGAAAAAAATTTCAAAAAAAAAGGCAAAGAAAAAGATGTACCAAATGATACGTTGGCAGAATACTTAGCGTTTTCAAAGCAGCTATCGCATTTGGCTCATTACTTTTTAGTAAAATACATCAAACATAGTAAGACGCAATTTTCAAATCATATCTCTGCACAGTTGTAGTCGTTCAACCCAATATGTAGAGGCAACTACATAAAACATCCGTACTAATTGGAATAGTTTTCTAATCAGTTTGCATTCCTCGATTTTAAACAAAATGCACCAAATTGATTCTAGTTCAAAATCATTGCTTGCCAGCTTCCAAGTTCTTACAATTCAACTTCCAAATTGTCGCCAAAATTCAAACCATGCTTAATAGGTAGGGATCTGTACCAATACACAAACCACTCAAAAACAATAAATTTGGTGCACACCATAAAGACATAAATCAAGAGAATAACCCACAAAACAATAAAACAATCCCCTAAACACATTAAATGTGACGCCAAGAGCAGAGAAAAATGACTTGACAGTCTGCGTCATCAGATGACATCATCATAAAAAATAACAACTCTACGATGGAGATCCAACGGGCCTGATTCGATTAAAAACACTATTCATATAAAAAAGTGACACAAAAAGGGTCTCTACATTCAAAAATGAATTTCGTTTGCTCGTTAGCAACAAAAAAAATGGGATATCAATTGACAAACAATTTTACATGTCACAGTCATACTGTGGCAAGAGTAACGGATGACAAACAAAAATAATTTTCTGCATTTCTTGTACTTCTCGAAATACCCGTTACAAATTGTTAGAAGTTAATTATATATTTTTGAATTATAAAATAACAAACCTGAAAATTGAAAATTGTTACCATCATTGACAATTTCGTAGAATTTTGACGACATGTACGTAAAAAGGAGAGGAAAGTCTTGTCCCCGTCTTCTCCATTTATTCGGAGCATAAACCCACCAGTAACCCTCTTCCCCCTCCGCAAAGCTCCAAAACCCTGTGTTTTCCCGCCCTCGTCTCTCAAAACCCTAACGATGGCGAGCGACGAAGTAAGCAATGGCCCTTCCGCTCCACCTCCACCCCGAGAGGAAGAGGCGCCGACTAAAGCCCCAGTCGCATACACTCCGTACATTCTCGACACCACCTTAACCGGCCACCGGGGCGCCGTCTCCGCCGTCAAATTCTCTCCTGACGGCCGTCTCCTTGCTTCCTCCTCGGCGGATGGAACTATACGACTTTACTCCGCTGCCGACTCCTCCTATCCTCTGATCGCTGAGCTGGCCGCTCCCACTGGGCCCGGCGCCGGCCTCTCTGACCTCAGCTTCTCAGACGGGTCCCGCATGATTGCTGCCGCGTCAGACGATCGAACTGTCAGAATCTGGGATCTGGAGTCGCAAACTCAGATCAAAACGCTGAATGGGCATACCAATTATGTGTTCTGTTGTTCTTTCAATCCCCAATCTAATATGCTCGCTTCTGGATCTTTTGACGAGACAGTTCGTGTTTGGGAGGTAAATTTTAGTTCCTTTTGGCAGCATTAATCAGTATATGTGATGGTGCTTTATACTTCCTGGCACCGTATATCAGTATGTCTGGTTGTGTGAAGTCATTTTAAGTACCAAGACCAGTCCAGTACTGTAGTTATCAAAGTACAAAGAATTCAATTGGAAAGAAAAATAGAGCTAACTTGTATTTCAATTCACATGCTTTGACAGAGTTGCTTGAGTGGGTTTGAGAAGTAACTTCCATACCTAAATAGATTTTCTTCTGATTCTTGATTTTCAATCAGCATCTTGAGTGCCCGACACAGCATTGTACCCTATCATAGTGAAACCATGAAATTTGATCTAACAAAAGAGAAAATTAGTTATATGCCCATTGAAACTTTCAATATTAGATATTTGTATCCCAGTTAGTCTGCATTACTAAGTACTGGACCATGGTAGTTCCCTATGTAGCACAGATATGGACACAGATATCTGTCATGACATGACACGATATTGCATGATATGGCTTTTTCAAAAAACAAGGATGTCACTCCGCTTAATTTTATTCTAAAATATTTTAATTAATAAATATGAGTACTATAAATATTGATAAAAAAACATGTATTTGATGAATTTTAGTTTAGTCACACATTCAATTGGAAGTTCAAAACTTTGTAGAAAAATTCCATAATTGGAAGTTTTAGAAATATTAGCATTATTACACATTTTTAGATTTACAAATAAAGTTTTTATTTATAAATTCTATTTAGGAATACACTTTTATTTATTTAATTTATGTAGCACACAAACAAACTTATAGCACCTACTCTATGGAGGTTTAGAAACTAATAAAACAAAACAGACAACATAATATTTTTAACTTGGTATAAGATCTTATGAGTTTGAACCTGTTTGCACCCAAAGCTTTCATCTGGTGGAACTATCCTTGCTAAAGAAAAGTAGCAGGTCTCCTGTTTGAGTCCTGGTACCTTTTTGCTAGTATTTCGCTACTCACTATTGTGTCGCTGGAGTCCTCTGCACAATGTACAGATTCTCTGCGATGTATCCCATGGATGTCAAGTGTCAGCAACGTGTCACCATTGGTCTGACTGTGTCTTCACTTCTTGTTGACCATGTCATGGCTTCTCGTGCACATTTCTGTGTCCGACATGTGTCCGACATGAGGATGGCATGAATTGGGAAGTGTCTGTGCTACATAGGTACTTGTGCCTAATTGTCTGACTGATTTTTCCCAAGATGTTCAAGACCATAATCCTTGTTCATGAAACAGCAGATTACAATGTTATATATTTGGGGTACTATGTAATCCCTATATTGGCAGCATCATCATTTGAGATCCAATCCACACAACTACTGTACGAACTCAACAATTCATAAAACTCGATTCAAACATAAAAAGAGTATATGGTAATTGACAGGTGAGGTCAGGACGGTGCTTGCGGGTCCTACCGGCGCACTCAGAGCCGGTGACATCAGTGGATTTCAACATGGATGGATCGATGATAGTGTCAAGCAGCTATGATGGGCTGTGCCGAGTCTGGGACTCCGCAACAGGACACTGCATGAAGACTCTGGTCGATGACGATAGCCCCCCTGTATCCTTTGCCAAGTTTTCTCCTAATGGAAAGTTTGTTCTCACTTCTACCCTTGACAGCACTCTGGTTAGTTATATTTGTTCCCTTTTTCTTTCTCTCAATAACTTTCTTGAAGCTTTTCTGAAGTGGATTGGGCCTGCGATTCCATATTGGGCCATTTTACCTTTTGGGCTCTAAGAGTAGAGCAATTAGGTAGCAGCATTGGTACTTTGGGTTGGGTGGATGTTCTTAGTTCTTTGGGATTTTGGTCTTTTTTCCTTTTTTCTTTGTATGTTATGGATTTTTCTGTTTATTTATTATTGTCAATTAAAATGAGTCTAACTATGCAAAAAAAAAAAAATTTCAGCTTTTTGAAGAAAATCTAATTCATTTACATGAAATATATGGTGTTGAAAGACTAGGATTGCTAAATTGATGCACTTGAGATCTCATTCTTTTTTAAAAAACTGTCAAAAGATCAAAGCATGTGAACATGAGATCTTCTTTTTATGTACATTAAATCTACTATGCACATGACCGGTCTTGGTAAATCTGCCTTTTGTTTTCTGGTTCTCTGATTTTGCTTCTTGTAGGATGCTTTACACATGCTGTCTTGGAAGTTTGCATCAGATTATTCTGGGAGCGCTCTTTATTTACTTATTTATTTCTTGTTTCTATGTTTAATGGGCTATTGCATTGACAGTTGAACCCTCTATTTTGTAATATATTAGTCTACGGGTTTCATCTCAAAAAAAGAAAAAAAAGGAACCAAGCAAATATACCCTTTTGCAATAAGCATTTCATGTGGTTTTAACTTAAGAGGCGCTTGTATAGTCTATATAACTGTGAGAAGCGTTCAAGATTCCCCTTTTTTAAGTTTCCGTTACATGCTACTCATTGCCGCTTGCCGCTTGGTGTTACTAACAATTATCATATTTTTTTGTTAGAATTAATAGATGAAAGCTCCTCAAAATGAAAATATTTATACTTTTTTTTTTTGAAAAAGTGGTAAGACCACCAGTTTCATTTGAAACTAAAAATGTCTTGAATACCACAACCCCGTATTCTAGGTTGAGACAAAATAAAAGTAAAATGTTTGTTTATGATACTACATCCCAATACCAAGGATGATCACAAGAAAATATTTATACTTTGACATAGTTCTAAGTTCTTCCCTAATTTTTTAAATTGAGGTGCTTAATTTGGATAACACTGTTATTTGTCTTTTCTTTTGCACAGAGACTCTGGAACTTTTCAGATGGCAAATATGTGAAGACATACAAGGGGCATACTAATACGAAATACTGTATACCAGCCACATTTTCTGTCACAAAAGAGAAGTATGTTGTCAGTGGCTCAGAGGATAACTGCGTGTACTTGTGGGACCTACAAACCAGAAAGATTGTGCAAAAACTAGAGGGTCATGCCGACATTGTTATTTCAGTGTCCTGCCACCCTGAGCAAAGCATAATTGCATCTGGTTCACTCGGCCGTGATAAGTCGGTCAAAATTTGGGTCCAGAAGGAGGAAGAGGAGCAAGAGAATTAAATTCTTTTTGTTTTCTTCCTTTCCTTTGTTAACTTGGCTATACCTGATTATGTGTTGTATTGCTAATCCAAAGACTTGGAAATTACTGATATTTAAAATTTTCTCTTGCTTTGAAAATTTATGGGTGCTTTCTTTTGCTTGGAGAATCAGATTATAATCATGATATATAACTACTGGCTGTGCCAATAAGTACATCCAAACATCCAGTAGACAGTAGGAGACCATAACAGATTAGTCTTGAATTTGTTTTTTTAAATCAAAGCCTGTAGGCTGTACACACGCACACTACACACCCCCCTACCGGCACATGCGGGGTTCGATCCGGTGTCCTCCCCGGGAGGACCTATGCCATTATCAATTGCACTAAGCAGTGGTGACACCAGTCCTGAATCTTGTAACATATTCATAGGGGGAAAATAGACACACTCATTTCCTTGAACATTTTTTACGGCACATGCGGGATAAACTTTTGTACCTTTGACTTAGGAGGCTTCTATTTGCGGTGATTTCTGGATCTTTCTTTTTTTTTTTTTTTTTACCTTTTTACGAAGGTGGTTGTACATTTACAATGACACTCCTTAGTCTATGTACCTTGTACGGTCACATCGTGGTGTGATGCTATGAATATTACCTTTCTTTTCTGATCGCAAAGTTCACTCATCAAGTAATCAATCACCTACTATGATTGAAAAGTACTGTCAATTAATTTACTATCCAAAAAAAATCAAAGAGTTTTGGTTATTCCTGCTATGATCGGCTTCAGTAAAAGCAACCTGTTATCTGTTGGACCTGTGGGTGTCATCCGTCCGTTGATTTGCTCCTCGTGTGGGATGCAAATTTCTGGTTTACAAGGAGCCAACTAGACGGGCATCTAGCCTGATAAATCCTGAACTTTCCAACAGTGCCAGCGTACCTGCGCATAAATATCGCTGGCCAGGTGGCAACACCGAGTCTAATCACTTGACACAATCTTGTGGAGTTTTTCTGACACCCAATCTGCGTAATTGAAATTAACACCCCACTAAATGAATTGAAAATAGACTGATCGATGGGTCGATAATTGCTCCGGAGGAGACAAAAGCAGGTTAAAATAATCCAATTTGCCATGTGCGTGAATTAACGGCAGGGAAATGGGCAGATTTTGTTGCCCTCCTCTGGATGGGCCCACGAAAGCGTCATGCCATATGGGCTCGGGACCCACTGGATCCAAAGCAAATGTACCTCCCTCCTCTCTGCTTCTCTGCACAATGGATGCGTCCATTTTCTTTCCTTTTTCTTGTAGAATCAACACTTCATCAATCGTGGGCAGATTTAGATTTGATTTGAATAAATGGGAGACTGGCACTTAATTATATCAAAACAATCTTTCAGTTAGGTCACACAATTTTGTTATTAGACCGTCTGCTCTTGACATTTTTTATTCCACTCTGGCACTTTAAAATTTAAAATGAAAATACTTTAAGATAAAAGTAAATTCATAAATACTTCAACTATTTTGAAATAGTGGGTGCTTTCAATTTAAATTAAATCTCTGACTTCGATATGGTTTTTTTTTTTTTATCCTTGTTACTTGTCTGTATAATATATGAAGATATATTATGATTTTTTTTTCAATACTACAAATTATTACATCTGACTTCATTACTATTACTTGAACACCAACCAATACATAAAAAAAAAATTTATATCCGCTTTACTTACCTTAGTCATTATCAGCTTTCATAAGAATTGGAGTATAAATATTACGTAGCCAGATTATATATTATTGTTGTTATGGTACATTGTGATCATAAATTATACCCTTGTGGCAGATTATTTGAATGCAAAAGTTTCTTATGCATATATATCTAAGGCCTTAGAATAATATCCAGAAATGGTAGAGCCGCTGTTTTTTTTTTTTATAGTTTATGAGCTCCTTCAATTTATATATTTCTGGCCATTTGGCACAATAAACTTAAAAATAATTGTGCTAAAGCGTTAAAATTCACATGAAAGAAGTAAATCCTTGGTTGGAGATTCAGAAGCCGAAATGATATTTTTCCCTTCTTCCGTAGTCAAGAATTATATATATATATAAACATATGCATTAAATATAAGCCGTCAAAAAGCAACTTGGTTTACTTGAAATTAAGCTCACATATACCCGTCCACTTGTTAGTTGTCAAAAGGGAAAATTAAGATGTGCGCACCTTTTCAGGGTTATTTTGGTGACCAGTTGAGATTATTTAATAAGCCAATTGTGTTAATTAGTACCTCCCTCCGCCCACAATAATGTCACTAATAAATTTGAAAAATTGAAAAGGACAGTACTAGTAGTGTACTGGTATCAATAATAGAAAAAAGCAATCGTCTCGATGGCCAGATGGGTCCTGTTTTCTACTTGCCACGATTCCTCCATCTCCATCTCCATCTCCATCTCCATCTCCATCTCCATCTCCATCTCCTCCCTTGTGCCTTGTGATCCACTGGTACAACTACCTCCACCTGGCTTCGCTCTTCATTCGTTCATTCGCCGCTTGCTTACCTCCAGTCTCTACAGTCTCACCACTCACAGGAGCTACTTTTGTTTTATTCCGAACTGGAGATAAAGTGGCGGTGTCATTATTTTCCGATCAAGAACCGATCACCTGGCGCCAATTTTGCTGCCATGAACAGGTCAAACCATTTTATAATTCGTTCGTTTTAAATAATGTATGTTATGGTCCATTTCGCTTGCATCCATTATTATCCCATAATACGACGCACGTTATTTCTCAAAGAGACCAGTACACGGAAGATACATAAAATGTTCTCAACTGGAACTTGGATTAATTACGTAAGTACATAAAGACAGAATGGTTTAATTAGTTTGTGATTAGAGAATGCTTAACGAGGTGTCCCACGTGAAACCACACATAATTAAATTGATAATGAGCTGTCTAAGTCTCATCACATCAGCACCAGATCTCCAAGATCTCTGGCATCTCATCTCTCCACAAAAAAAGGAGCATTTTTTTCAACCGCCCCCTCAACTTCAATAAATTTTTATTTGTTGACATATCACCTTATAAACAAGTAAGTATACTGCCCACCTAAACATGAAACCCATCCTTTAATTAAGTTACAAATATGCATTTTAGTTCACAAGAAGTTGTGTGAAATTTTGCAATTAATTTAATCAACTATACCATGATATAACTCTGAAGTTATTTTTAAATTTTGTGTAATTTTGTTTTCTAAAAATTGATAAGAAAAGCATATGTGCAATTGTACTTAAAATTGTTTTCTTTCTCTATTTTCCTTGGATATTGTCAATAGTTTATAATTTGGAAGAGACTATTGGTAGAGAAAACTCAACTAGTCTTACTAATAATTAGGGTTTTTCATCAGTTTCGCCCAAAAAGAAAAGCTAACAAATAAACAATTAAATATTTGGAAAAAAAAGAATTTATATTTAAACAAAATTTGAATACAAATGTTTTATTTTCAAAATATTAAGGATGAGCATAATAATAAATAATACGATTAAATACATAATAATTTATATAGAAGAATAGAAAAGAACTATATTGTTTCCAGAGTTAAATTATACCTTCTACACATGACACTCATCTCTTTTGAACGAAGAGAGAGAAGAATTGAACATTAACCATCCGATCAAAATAATGGATGAGAGAAACAAAATCAATGACAGAGAAAATAGATGATGTGACATGACTAGAAGTACCGAGATTTGATCATTAGACTATCTATACATCCAATAATACATTCATAAACTATTTATAAAATTCATTATTAAGATCGTTAAAACAACCATTTGCAATGCAAGTGATCTCTTATTTTGAAAGAAGTGGCAGGGGAAAGAGCATCTCTATGGAAATGAGCAAAATAATTAAAGAGACTGGGAAAGGAATCTCAATGGAGTTTGAAGGCATGGAGATTTGTAGAGTCACGAGAGAGTTGTCCCACTTGATCTCCCCCCAGGAAGCTCTTTAATGCAATTGAATTGTTGATTTAATCAATCGATCGATCGATCAATCAGTTAGTTAATTAATTAATACATGTTGAGTGTCCTCCAAATGGCCCGTTGTTGCTCCAAGGGTCCAAGTAATTTCCTCATTTCCCCAAAAGCAGAGCAAGTAATCTATTAATGTAGCATTGGTGCCACGTCATGCTTGGTAAGTAAGCGTAGAAAGATTGCTGGTGAGCTTAGTTCATGCGCTTGTTCGTTTCTGAAGAAACTATTTTTATGATGCTAGGTTGAAAACAAAAGTACAAACGCTTAATTGTTAATTGTTAATTGGTGGTTAGAATTTCCAAATGGGAAATCAAATCTGCTGGAGATTATAGTCTCTGTCTTCCTTCCAGACACGCACGTGGGTTATTTCTCCGCCTAATGATACTACCATAAAGAATTATTATTCAATAACATTATTTTAATTTTTATATCTCTTGGAGATTATAGTCTGTCTTCTTTTGCAATTTTTTATTTTTTAATTTAAATCTTTAACAGTCTTTTTTTCTTTTTTGAGCGAAACCAAATTCGTAATATCCCCTGATGAAACTGATAGAAAAACGTTGAGGAGATATCATTACTAAAATTAAATAAATTATTATTCATATTAATGATTTTATTATATTACTTATTTTATTTAATATTTTTATTATTCAACTTAAATATTATTAATTTGAGTAATATCTTATTTTAATTAAATAATAAAAATATTGTACAAAATAAATTTCATAATAAAATCATTAGTATAAATAATAACTCATTAATCGTATGATTGTATTTTTCTTAATATATTGAAAAGAATTTTTGGTCCCCACGTGAAGCCACGTCGACCTGTACAAAATTGAATATGATATATGATATTATATATTTAAAAATGGCAATGATCCTGTGATCAAAGCGAAAAATCTCTATAAGATGTGGTAGTTCATTGAGTAACAAGAAATCTCTATATAAATCATTTGATTCATTTATAGATGTCTTCCTTGAGTTTTGAATTTTGATTATTTTGATATATATACAAAGAATCTCAACTGCGAAATCGCATTAAATTTTGAGCGTTTTATTTTAGATCCACTTGTGGTACTGGGAGGATATATTATCTTATAACTCTAATATCCTTTAATTTACATTGATGAAGAAGCAAAAGCAAACTATATTTCTTCAATCATATATTGATTTCTGTTGAGTTTTTTTTTATGAAACGTTCAATCTTAATTAGTCCTCATATCCTCATTTAAGAAAGAGATACTCTATTGACGATGGCAAACAAGAAGGTCCCAACAAATGTTTTTTTAGGAAAAAATAGTGCAAAATCTTAATTAGTTTTTAATTTAATAGTAAAAATATTGTTCTTTATGAGAGACATCCCAAGTTTAAAATTAAAATGAAAGATTTTTATAAATATTTAAAGTTGTGTGATTTTATTCCATCTTTATTTAAGAAAAAAACTAGACATCTTATTTAATTTCTAAACTAAAAAGATTAAGAGTGGCATATTTAATAATAAAAAAAAATAGAAGGTGTATTTATTTCATTTTTAGAATTTTAACTTTTATAGGTTTTATTAGTCACTGCTATTACACCTTGTGAAGCATGTATTCATTAAACTTTTCCGTCTTTTCATCTTATTTTTCATTTTGTAAAACTTCAGTTTAAAAGTAATAAAAATGAAGGCGTGACCCCGATTTTTATCACAAAAAAAAATGAGGAGACATATTTTAATGATTTTAATTAGTTACATCTAAAGAGAAAAAAATTATGTTTGTTTGTTATTTTTGCATTAATTGTGTACCAATCTTTCCGCAAGAAATTGTTAGGAATGCAAAAATATACAGACAACAAGACATACTTGAATATTTTATTATGAGAGGAATATTCGGTGCCATCAGTTTTGGATGCATGTGGTCATAACTTTTTTATTTTTTTTGGGGGAGAAAAAAATAAGGATCAAGCACATATTTGTATATTTATTAAAAAAAATAAAGAATTCTTATAGCCTGCGGTGTTAGTAATTTCTCTCTTGTATTAACACTTTTAAATAAAAAGTAAAAAATTGCGTTGACATATCTGAGCTATTGTTCTTCGTTGGGAATCGAAAAGTCTGATTGAATATTGTGACTTCGAATGGGTCAAATACATATGCAGATACGCAAAATGTCTCTCCTGATTTGTGCAGTTTTTATTCTCCTTTTTCAAACTCCATTTTACATGGATTAGAAATTGAGAGAGGTAGAGGTGGTTGCGCGTCACCTAATTTCTTGTCGTCTTTAAATCTCTCTCTCCGTAACAACATTCAAAACAATAATAAAGCGATGCAAGCACCGACCACCATTGTCGTTGCGGAGGAATTGATTCATGCTGGTCATCATTCGGATGTGAACCGACGCGCACCAACTTTGACTGATTTCAAATTAGTAACACACACATCACCATGATTATGGGTCAAGAAAATTCCCGAATTGGCGGAATTAATAGTCCGCAAGTCCAATCACACAGAAGGAGAATCAGACCGGATCATCATTTATGCATCCGACAAGTAATGGGTATAATGTGATTTCGAATTAACAGGACCCGATCAGATAATGGGCATATCAATTTTGAGATTGGGACTCGCCTTATTAGCACCTGGTATGTAGAGCTTCTAGATAATTAATCATCTTAATTAGAAACAAATGCTCGTAAAATCTTTGCAATTATTAACAATAGAGTTGGGTTAAGTTGCTTGTTGAAGTTGTTTGGCAAAGTAGCTTAGCAGGAGCTGACAAATTACAATACACAGCAAAGGTTTCAATCAGTGTCGGTGAAATCTTGACCCCGAAGCAGAGACAGTTTGGCGGCCATAAACGTCGTTATCGGATTCGGATGCACTGTAAAAGAAGCGGAAACCCAGAACAGGGTTAATGAGCAACAGGAAGAAAATGTGCAACACGCGAATGCAATGCGGGGTCAAACATTTGACCAGTCCAACGCCGATGTGAACATGGCGATGTATTTTGGTCCAATTAACGCTCATTACTTAGCCGGATTCTTGGAGATTTCAGGAACATTTATGTTATTTTATTCTCCTTGTGCCTCATTCACTTTCTACATTTCATAATGTGGCCTTTTTGGTTTAGGCGTCAGCTCATTGCTCCATTGATCACACTAAGAACCAATCTTCCAAAAAATATACACGCGCGCGCACAAAGACGCCATCCATCCGGTCTAAGCGTTACCATTGCTCAGATGATCACTTTCTACAGTATGCATATACCAACAAAATTACTCCATTTCAATATGCGTCTATAGTAAACAAAATCAATAGACCAAAGGCAATTTAGTCCCATTTTTTAACAAATCTCATTATTTTTATACACATGTAATTGAGACAATTTGAAACACATTTAACATTTTATATCTATTAAATTCAAGCATGAATAAAAAAAAGTATTTTAGTTTGATACCAATGATCATTGGTATGGAATCTCTCCCCTATAATAAATTAATAATATAATACCGACTCTCTAGGAAAATATATTATAATGTGTGTATGTATGTATCATTATCTAAAGTAGCTAGAAAAATGAAGGTTCCACCTTGCAAGATAAAATTAATTTTGGAATCCATTTTCTAAACAGCTGTTTTTTTTTATCAGTTTTTAAGTATTTTTGGGATTACTTTCGATGATTACAAAGCAACTTGAACTAAAGACATCTTCTATGAACAATTAAATTCAACGACCATGAATGGCGAAATTTTGTATCGAAATTGGAGCTGGTTTTGTGATAAATTTAATGACAGTTGCAAGCCCTATTGCCATGTGCCTTAAACGTAAAAGGCCTACAGGAAAGGATGCACATCCAGCTACCAATCCGCTCCTTTTTCTATTTTTTTATTCATTGCATATCTATCTTTTGCACATTATATTTTTTTTTTCCTTTTGCATTTTCGCGCCTCTCTCTCTATGAACATTATATCTTCGCAGTCACTTATCCATACTATATCTCAAATTTGAAGCTACTTTTTTTTTTTTTTTTGCACAACAGAATATACCAAACATCCTGATAAACTTTCTAGAAATAATTTTAAAAAGAAAAACACACTTCCTCTTTCTTGATTGATGAGAAAAATAAAAATCAGTTCTTTAGGAAAATTATGGGTAACTTGAGTTGTGGGTTCTGGAGACAAGTTCAATCTCATATTTACTTTCGAACTGCTTAGTTACCTTCATTTAAAGAGAAAAGAGGGCATGAATCAAATCAATCAAGCATTGGAGAAGTATAATTATTAGTTAGGCAACTTCGGATGGCTTTCCTATATTTTCTCCAATGATCCAATTATATAGGAGAGGGAGAGGAGAATCTCTTACAATTTAGTAACGCTGTTCTTCTTCATACACCACGTCGACGTAGCTAGCTGGACAACCCTTTTATTTTCTTTGTACATTCTCTTCTTAATAAAAAACTATCTTAGAGACTCTTTTTGCTGATTGAATATTATTAAGATATTGTTGTTTGAGTACTTCTCTTTGGGAGGTTGGGTTCATTAATTGGTTGCTGTAGGCATTACTTAAAAATGTCATCCTATCACCAGCTATACCCATCCATAATTCTATATATAATATTTGAAGAATTATAAGGGAGGACCCCTTTTGGTGTTTTAATGTAGATCTAATTTTACAGTATATATATATATATATTTGAGAAATATTATTTGTATTTAAAAAAATAGAATTATATATGTATTCTTAATATTTTATATAAAATACGTATTAAGTTTAAGTCAATTTGAAATTTGATTTATTATTCATCATAAAGTTATGTCCAAGTAAATGTTTATTGTCATAATTATTTACGGTATTAAATGTTTTTCAAGTTGATTCAAATTTAATATATGCCATATTCAAATAATTGAAAATACATTTACAATATTTTTTTTTCAATTTGAATGATATATTTCAAAAATATATATCATATAATTGAATATATCATAAAAATTAAATGCATCATAAAAAAATATATTATGAATTTTGGCATTACTTGCCAACAATAATCTATCCCTCATTATACATCCAATAAAATAATTTAATTAGGGCGTCCTGTGAACTCAGATCGGCAGGTCGAGAAGAGCATGAACTCACAGTAAGCAGCATCAAATTAAAAAAGAAAGATAAACCGAGTATTATTTAATTATTGGTTTAAAGCGAGAAAGTAGGAAGTGAAATGGTTGTCCATGCCTCTTTTATAAAGCCAAAGAAGCAGAGAGCGCCTCCATATCAATAGTTTGATTCTCAGCTCGATTAAAAAAGTTCACACAAACCAAAACACAAAGTCACCAACGCGCACACAGAGAGAAAGAGGTTCCCTTCTCTTTTTTCTATATAAAGTCTCCCAGTCCCATCTCTCCTGCTCTGTGTCAAGGTAAGAGACTTCATTTCTTCCCATAGGTTGGTCTCCTTCTCTCTCTCTCTCGCTCTCTCTCTCTCTCTCTCTCTCTCTCTCTTTCTAGCTCCAAGACTTTTTGATCTGAACAATTCTCCGTTGGTTATTTCATACATAACACTTGCAATCAATTTATTGGCTCACTAGTTGATATTAAGTATCCAACAAATTATTGATCAGTTCTCAAGTTTCCCTGACTTGTTTTCTCATATTATATTTTCAGGTAAATCTCCCATCAAATTAGAAAAGGGATCTGCTACAATTAAACCGATAGCTCTCATGGCTGCGCACTGGTTCTCTGATTTGGTAAGAATTGAACTAATGCTAATATGCTATAGCAAAATCTTTCATCTGATAATTGACTCCACATTTCTCTTCTTATATAATATTTTTTTCTAATAAAAATATGTAGGAATTGGAGGAACCTAGTTTCTTTCACCAATGGCAAGGCGATTGTTTCGACCAATTCATGGAGCAACAGATGGCAGTTGCTTTCAGCCAAAACCAAAACCAGAACCAAGAATTGCATCAATCAGTCTCTTCCGAGAGCAACAGCGGTGCCGCACCATTCAAGCTATGCACCCTCGTAAACGTACCCGAGAGGCCCAAAAAGATCGCGAAGACATCCAGCTGGGACTCTGGTGTCACTGAGCAAAGCTCTTCTTCACCAACAATCTTATCTTTTGGAGCACCGGCTATTGTAACGAAGATACATGCCGGGTTTTATGGGGGTGGTACCGGAGGCATGAAGCAGCCGAAAGAGGAGGTGGAAATGGCATTGCCTGGTGTTGTAGGAAATGTTGGTGGCAACAACAAGAGGAGTTATGATGCAATGGTGGGAGGAGAAGGAATGAAAAAGGGCGGTAATCATAACGGGAGTAACCAGGAGCACATACTGGCAGAGAGAAAGAGGAGAGAAAAATTGAGCCAGAGGTTCATTGCCCTCTCTAAGATTGTTCCTGGACTAAAGAAGGTTTGTTTTTATTTTTCTTCCATATTTTTGGGCATAAATGACAGAATAATTCTTGGTTGTTTCGGTTGCATCTTAAAAAATTATTTGGAGCAATGGAAGAAAAATTAAAAGCCAGCTTATACCTTCTGTCCAGAAAAAGTCAAATAAGATCCAAGATCAGCTTATACCTTCATCCCCAATTTTTCTGCTTTTCTTTTCCCTTTTTTAATATTGTTCACCATATCGCTTATCTGAACACACCGTATTAGTCAATAACCTAAAATATCTGATAGAACAAATTCTTTTTGTGCAGATGGATAAGGCATCAGTACTTGGAGATGCAATCAAGTACCTAAAGCAACTCCAGGACAAAGTACAAGATCTAGAGACACAATCCGCAAAGAGAACTGTCGAATCAGCTATCATAGTAAAGAAATCTCAATTCACCTCCGACGAAGATAATGATGCAGACAACAATTCATCGTGCGATGAGAACTTCAACAACCAGGGGAGCATATCGAGGGGCTTGCCAGAAATCGAGGCCAAGATGTCAGACCAAACGATCCTGATTAAAATCCACTGTGAGAAACGTAAAGGAGCTTTGGTGAAGGTGTTGGCCGAGATAGAGGCGCTCGGTCTTAGCATTACCAGCACAAACGTGATGCCGTTTGCCGGCTCGTCTATTGACATCACAGCTATGGCTCAGGTACAAATTAAGGACAAGTTCCTTTAGTTTGTCTTTAATTATTTACAGTTGCTTCAATATTATTACTTAATTAAGTTTATGGATTATGACATTCAGAAACATATAATTTGCTACCAAGGTGAACAAAGAAAGAACAAGTATACCAGACAAATAACATAATAATTATCGAACCAAGTCCTGCATCGCTGTACGTATGCATGGATATGCATATCATTTTTGTCTATGATTGGTTCGAGACTTTGATACAAACTGAAGCTCCTATATTACTAATTTAAAAAAAAGGAGATTAATTAAATTTGTAATTAATTTAATGTAGGTTGAGGAGGAGTTTTCAATGAGTGTGAAAGATGTTGTGAAAAAGCTGAACCAGGCTTTGAAGCAATTCATGTGACCTAGTCCAAGGAAAATGTTTTAGTATTTTCTTTTCTCGATCACTATATATTTTTCGTTAGCTCTTGAGGATTGGCTAATGGTTATGGTTTAATCATAATTTAATTAGTGCCCCTGATTCTTCTTACGTGGACCTATAGTTCCCTCGACCTCAAAGGGTGCCATTTTCACTTGTTTTTGCTTCATGGGTTTTTGCATTTCCATTGCTTTGTTTGTAATTATCAATCCCCCTTTGGTTCTTCTCTCTCTCACTCTCTCTACCACCTTTTTACGTGATTGGGTAATTCAATCATGTTCTGCAGAGAGATTGAAATATCAACACATCCCTCCCTTTTTTTCATCCCTCCCCACCACTTTTTGCATGATTAACTAATTCAGTCGTGTTTTGCGGAGAGATTGAACCATCAATACAATTAAAATCGTTTCATCTTTAGTTTGTGCTCTTTTTTCTAGGGTTCCTACTGGGGAAGTTTGACTTTATTTTTAAACATAGTTTTGTTTCTCCCCCTTCCATGTGGCCCTTTCTTTGTTCATTTGTTACCTTTTTTTTTCTTTTGAAGAAATCAGAGTTCTCATGCTTCGTTCTCCCTTCAAAAAAAAAGATCATTATCAATCTTCCCAAAAAAGCTTAGAGTGTGAAAGAATGGTACTCTTTTTTATGTTGAGGGACTACAATTATAGGCTTGATTCTAGAAGTAGGAGGGGGTGCTTAATTCTGTTTCCTTTTTTATACAATTGAGTAATTAATTCCATGTTATTCCTTTGTCGCATTGTATGAACAAATTAATATGTACTGCCCTTGTTGTACTTAATTCTAGTGTACAAATAAAATGTGCCCTTGTTTAATTTTGTTTGTATGTCAGATTGAATGTGAATTTTATTCTCTTCAAGTCTATTATGTTTTCTACTTTTCTTGGAGTAATTAATGGGTAGCTCAGAACAGAGATATCTTATTTTTATTATAATGATCTTGTTTCTTCTCACAAATTAAGATAACATTTTTTAATTATGTTAAATAACGTACTTGCAATGTAAACACTTAACTTCAACCACTTCAATTATGAATCAATTGTAGAACTTTCAGAGAAAAAAATATCGAAAAATTGAGCTGGCAAGCCCGTATTTTTTTTAACTAAGAAAATAATTATTTAAAATTAAATATATAGGAAAATAGGAAGGTAATTTTGAGATTTGGGAAGGACGGGGTAGAAATAACCGTCCGATAGGGTCGAGTGGATGGGTGGACGGGCCTCAAATCAACGGCCTTGGGACGAGCCTCAAAGCCACGGCCCAGCGCTTTGGCAGATTCCTCGCGTCCCTGGGCCAAGCTCCAATGTTGCGTCCCTGGGCCAAGCTCCAATGTTGCGTCCTTGGGCCGAGCTCCAAAAGCGCGTCCTTGGGCCGAGCTCCAAAAGCCCGTCCTTGGGCCGAGCTCCAAAAGCCCGTCCCTGGGCCAGGGACGCGCTTAAGCGCAGTTTCGGCAGATTTGGGCCGCGATTTGCCGGCCCGTCCGATGCAGCTGATTTACAGGCCCAACTCGTCCCAGGTTCGGATTTTTTCATCCCAGGTTCGGATTTTTTCGTCCCAAAATAATTAAGCTCAGGGACGTGTTACTGTTAACCGTCCCCCCCTTCAGATTACGAAACCGAATTCCGACCCGAGTTTAATTATTTCGGACGAATTTTCTCAGTCCGCCCCTACTTTCCAGAACCAATATAAATACCCAAAGAGACGCAGCGACCTATACACAAAATTTTTGGGGTGACATTAAAAAATTCTATTGTAGCATTATCGGAAATGAGCTGAATCTGTTGGTAAACAGGATCTTATTAATCGGTTAGTTTTTTTTTTGTATTTTAATTATTTGCCTTATATTTTCATTTTGAAAATGTATTATATATGTAATATATACTTGTATACATACAGAAAAAATAATTTGTGTAAAAATTTGCAGATAAATTAAAAATGCCACCTGTAAGTGTTTATTTTGGGGGTGAGATATTTTATGGCCGATTTGGAGCCGAGTACACCATCGCTCCCCGATTAACATTCTCTGTGAATGAATCTACTACCTTTGAAAATATATTGAATGAAATATATACCGGATTACGGGTATCGAAGAGGCAGTACTCTCTCGAGATTTATGGTAAAGTAAATAGCGGAGCAAGTGGATGTTGGTGGTTCACCATACTATCAGTTAATGATGAGATATCATGGAAAACCTTTTATGAATTAGTAACTTCCCAAATGGCATTGATTGAACTGTACATAAATGTGAAATCTGTGTTGAACTTTTGGAATGAGGAACCATTTTCGAATAATTTACCTGTTAGTAGCTCCTTCGATCATGCCGGACCTTCATCCACCATAACGAATGTTAATTCGTCTATAGAGCTCGAGGAAGAAGAAGAAGACGAAGAAGATTCTGATGATGATTCCGATTATCAGATCGGGTCCGATGTGCGTGAAGAGTTTGATTCTGATGATGAGGATGACGATGACGATGAGGAGGAGGTACGTGCGGATATGTATTTATTACAACGTAGAAAAGAGAATAACCCATTTATTAATAGAGGTATAGAACATCCGGTTAGTATGGTAAATGATGTGTCAGGTTTTGCACGTGCCGATGTTGATTTCATCGGTGCACGTGCACGATTGGAAGGTCCCCTCGTGGAGAAAAAAATATTTCTCTCAAAACAACACCTTATCCTTGCAGTCCAAAGATTTCATATTGAAAAAAATAGGGAAATAGTCGTAACCGATAGTAGCACGAAAAAATATAAAGTGAAATGTAAAGATTTAAATTGTAACTGGAGTTTATATGCAACACCAACAAAAGTGGTTGATGCATGGGCTATTAAAACATGTCGATTTTTACACTCCTGTACCACCACAGCAGATAGAGTTGACCACGCTCAGCTCACATCTCGGATGATAACTGACATTATTAAAGACGAATTGAAAGATGATTTAGGAATGTCAGTTAAAACTGTCCGTGGATTGGTAAGAAAAGTATTCCCAGGAATAAATCCCAAGTATAACAAGTTGTGGCGAGGAAGAGAGCTCGCGATGGCACAGTTATTCGGGTCATGGAATGGCTCGTACGCACTTTTACCTCGATTATTTAATGCTATACGTACGTCTAATCCGGGTACGAAAACAGAGTTACAATCTAATCCCACGGCAGATCCTGCTGTGCGTCAATTCACACGATGTGCTTGGGCATTTGGCCCGTGTATTGAAGCATTTCGATTCTTACGTCCTGTTATAAGTATAGATGCTTCTTTTCTACACGGACGGTACAGTGGGAGGTTACTGGTAGTTGTCGCTTATGATGCTGAAAATCATCTGTTGCCACTTGCATTCGGACTCGTTGAAAAAGAAAATGGTGACAATTGGGGATGGTTTATGAGATGGTTGCGACGTGAGGTTGTCGGAGATAGACGACTATGTGTTATTTCTGATCGTCATGCAGGCATTAAGCATGTGTTTCATAATCCTCAATTTGGGTGGCACGAAGAGCAAAACCAAGTCGTCCATCGTTTATGTGCACAACATATCGCTGAAAATTTATTAAAAGTATGTAGAAATCAAAATGCAACCGATAATTTTAAAGCAACATGCAGGAAGCACAGTCTGCGTGAGTTCAAACAAGGCATGAATGAGATAAAAAATTGGAGTCGGGAGGCGGAGGAATATTTAAAACATGTCGGTAAACTAGATGAAACAGACAAAGAAACAGAATGGTGCCCTCAAAAATGGTCTCAATGCTATGATGGAGGATATCGTTGGGGCATAATGACAAGTAACGGTGCAGAGTCACTTAATCGGGTGTTCAAAGTATGTCGGGGCCTTCCGGTGTGTGCTATTGTCGAAACGACCTACTATAAGTGCGTTGCTTGGTTTGCTAAAAGAAGAATAGAAGTAGCAGAGTTGGCGCGTAAAGGTCAGTTATTCTCTAATATGGTTACTGCCAAACTTGAGGAAGGAGTGATACAAACACAAAATCTTGAAGTCACCGAATTCGATGTGGTCAGAGGTCGATATGAGATTATCGCTAAAGGCGAACGAATCATGCCAAATGGTAGGGAAGACAGAAGCTACAGAGTTGATCTAGTGGAAGGAAGGAAACCCAAATGTAAGTGTCGTAAACCGGATAATACATTCATTGCATGTTGTCACATCTTGAAAGTATGTGCGGTGCGTGGTTATAATCCGAATGAGTACACTCATCGGTTTTATAGCACCGAAGCGCTGGTGAACACATGGCAAGGTCAGTTCGAAATTTTTGGGAGGGAAGAAGACTGGCCAGAATATGACGGCGAGACAATTATTCCTAACAAAAAGTTAGTGCAGAGAGGTAGAAGGAAACACACACGTATTCCCATGATGATGGATCGCATGGAAGGTAGGAGAGGTCCTCCACCTTGCGATAGTTGTGGCTCGATCAACCATGGAACAACTCACTGTACACAACGAAACACGCAACCAGGTTTTTATTCAATTTGTTAGTTAAATTTTATAACAATTTTTATACAATACATACTAATATGGATCAAAATGTTATATTTTTGTAGGTTCGAACGTGGATGGTACCTCACGATTGCGAAGGTTACTGGCTCGTGCTCGGAGGAGTATTTCTTAGGCATTTGATAATGTATTTATTAAAATAATTCAAATTTTAAATTATGATTACGTATTTGTTAATGTTTTATTATGTATTTTTTAATTTATGTACTTGCTACGGTTGTACTTTTGTACTTGATTTATTAGGTATTTATAAAGTGCCATAAAATATAAAGGTAAGCCATAATCGAAAGTGCTCAAAATAAATAAAAGTACAAAATATTTAAGAGCTGGTAAGTAAGGTCATCTAATACAACACAAAATAAATCTAAGAGCTGCTTGGTGTATATTTCGATGCTGCCCGCTTTCTTCGAAGTCCTCGCCCCATCGGAATTGTATCTTCTTGATCCCCAGATGACCGCGACACATCATCTTCGGCTGGGACATTCTGCAAATTAAAAAATATATTTATTAAATGGTAATAATATAATATTATTGATTCCAAAATATATGCACATAAAAATACCAACGAATGTGACGGAACTTCAGCCGTGCATGCATATGAGCTACCAGGGGGAACCTGCGGTGCAGAACGTGGAGGCTCTGATGTCGGATCTGCGAGAAGGCTCTGGAATCCAAACCATGTTTGCGGCGCCTCTGTCGGAGGTGCTTGTGCCTGTGTCTGCGGGATCTGTGACACGGGCGGCACCTGCCACGTCGGATATGCCTGTGATATCTGTGGCTGTGTCGACGGCATTTGTGGCATGTGGGGGATATGCTGCCACGTTGGAGGTGCTTGCGCCAAGGGGACCGGCGGCACCTGCCACGTCGGATATGCTTGTGATGGGGGAACAGGATGTGTAGGACCCCAGCCGTATGTCTGTGACTGCGGAAACCCATAACAAGGCTGTGTCGATGGTCCCGAAGATGGATATGGATAATACGGCGACCCCTGAGGTGGATGTGGATACGGATATGGATATGGATAATGCATCGACCCCTGAGGTGGTCGTGATGCCTGTGTGGTCTCTGGCTGTAGTTGTCTTAAGATATCATCAATTCCGAACTGTATCGGAATATCCGTATCGTCATGTGCAACAGCAGAAGGTCCGGCGTTTGAAGGCTCGTCATCCTCATCTGGAATAGCATCAATATTGGTAGGAAGACCGGCCTCTGATAACACACGATCCATCTCATGCGTCTGATCGGCATCCTGTAGCATACAGTGTAAGCTCTTTAAAAGAACTTTACTGATGGCTTTTGTGCCGCGCTTATACAGTTTCTTAATAACATGTTCAGCTTGTTGTAACGCTCTGATGCCCTAAAAAACAATAAAAATATACAAATTAAGGTGATCCAAGTTAATTTAAATAAAATATGTTAACTTTAAATAATTTAAACATACCATGCGGCGCAATCTCGGACCACTAGGAACATAGCCGAGGACCTCTACAGAATCTCGTGGTGGAGGTAAAGGCCTGTCCAGTCCGGCCTCCAAATGACCTCTAATATAGATCGAATACATCCCCTGTTGCTGATACCACTGACGATACTCCATCAGACGTGACAAATCATATGGCCGCGTCTCATCAATGAAATGTATCCGAGACCACATACTCACATACCGTCGATGGTGATGAGCCCAATCCGATGAAGTACGCGATGTATGGGCAACTCGATCTAGATCTCGAAGATCAGTCCAATGATGTGGGTCAACTGGTGGTATGGTCTGATATAATCCAAACTGACGCATGACTCTCTCCGGATAATGCCACGAAACAACCCAAAAATGTATCAACGGCATCCGAGCTAACCAGTACTGCCGCTCTCGGTGCACACGATCGGGAAGCAGATCAAAATACCGTTTATACGGCTCCCAATTGACATGCTCATCAACTAAACTCTCGAACTGATTGCGATAATATGTCAGTGAGGCTCGGGCCGGACAAAAGGCATAAGTATGTGGAGTGACCCACCGCACCGCGTAGCATGGTCTCAACTCGGGATCCTCGCCGCCGAAGGGAGGATCTGTACCTCGACAACGGGGTCGCGCAATATTGAAATACGTCCAAGACCACTGCTGGAGCAGTAAAACTGGCCCACCGATTGTTTTCGTCCGCGATAACGAGGCTGTACAAAGATGTCGGTACATAACAGCTAGTACACCTACACAGTAATAATTTTATTTAATAATTACAAAAAAGAACTACAAAAAAATTATTAATTTTCATATAAGTACATATTCAAATACCTGCACCCCAATTGTAGGTCGGTGGATTATGCAAATCGGTCAGAAACTGCAAATACATCACCGGTACACTATCCCCAGACGAGTCGGGAAAAAATGTCGATCCGAATAAATCAAGTAAAAATGCTCGAGTGTACCTATCCACCTGCTCCTGGGTTGGGTTATCAGGCATCTGACCAAATGTCTCCCTCAGCCATCTCAAGTTAATTTGATATTTCGAGTAAGATACAGTCCCCTCTTCATCGTCTCCGCTCTTTCTCTTCTTTTTCTTCCATGCTTGTAACGGGACATGTCCGAGACAGTCATCCACCAACTGCATGTTCCCCAGTTCACTATGTCCGGTCAGAGGGAGACCGCATATCGGCAACCCCCATAAGCAACTGACATCTTGTAGTGTAATGGTAACTTCACCGACCGGTAAGTGAAAAGTGTGCGTCTCTGGGCGCCACCGCTCTGCAAGTGCGGTGACTAATCTCGGATCAACCTGCATCTGAGACAACTGGGCAATCTGATACATCCCTAACTTCCTAAGTGCCGGCTCACAACGCTCATGATAAGGAATGTGAGGACGGTGTGCACGTGAGTTTAAAACTGCTTCGGGCTAAAAATAAATTAAATAAAAGTTAAACTATAAAACAACAATTATATCACTCAACTATGGTATTTTATCGAATAAAAACATATGATATATTTTCGACTCACCTCCTCGTGTATGTCAAATATTCTATGATTGCACATAGGCATGGCCAGTAAGGCAGTGAGAGGTCGTCTAAGGGCCTCATCAGCTTCGCTAGTATCAACCTCCCGCTGAGATCGGGCACTGCTGCTACTACCGACTTCTTGTATGTTCGCCATTGTTTTAATTTTCTAAATAATTTAAAATTCGACATTACTTATCTATTTTAGTTACAAACTTACACAAGACATACAGAAAATTCAGATAAAGTATACAAAATTCTATAATCTCTACAAAAATATACAGCAAATGAAATTTATAAAATTCTAACTAATTAATCTTTATATAAATAATTACGGTCATCTCTTTCAAGCAAAAGTATAAGAAGTAATAATTCATATATTAAAACAGTTAATGAAAATTAAACTCACATATACGCCAAAATAAGTATATATCATAAAAATAATTCACAATTTATCCAAAGTGCCGATATCACAAAATAATACTAATAGTAATGGTATATATTCTTAATTTCTAAAATTTAAAAATGATATGTTTTCCGATTTTACAAAGTTTCATTTTTGTATATTTCATTATGACATAATAAGCATGCATAATTTATAAAGACATTGAAAATATTCCTAAATGTCCAATATGTTCATACATTAAACAAATTGTAAATGTAAATTGTAAACAACCCAAAAAATCTATCGTACAATTATATAATATTAATACTTTATACCAATAATTCCGATTCGTTCATCATTGAAACAAATATACAATGTGAATATATTTTTAGTTCATCATTAGATTGCAATATAAATATTTTTTCCCCGAACTACATAAAAAAAATTGAATAGATTTGTCATTCTATCTATATTTTGAAATTTTCAGAAATTAATAATAATATATATTATTAATTTCTAAACTTTGAAAATTCTATTTTTCCAATATTAAGAACTTTCATTATTTTATATTTTACGAATATTTATTAAGCATGCATAATTTTCTAAATATTCTTAAATGTGCAACATAAACTAAATAAAAATATTATTGCTACTAATTTTTTAACTAAATATTATTGCTAATTGTTTATGCAAAAAAAAAATTAATTTGTACTAAATCACAAATTCTATAAATCATACTTTAATTATTTCTACTAAATTATAATTTACCTGGTAATGTCAGAGGGAAGACGGAGAGGTGGCCGAGAGTGATCGACGGCGGCTCGACGGGGTGCCGACAGTAGGCAGAAGGCAGGAGGATGGACTGTGGGGGAAGAAGGGTGGGCTGTGGGGGAGGGAGTGTGGGGGAGGAGGGACTGGGCTTCGGGGGTGGGGAGAAATAGGCCCAGGGGACGGGGTATCCCCCACCACCCCAAGTCACGGGTCTGCTGGGACGGGCTTCCCAACAGCGCCCCACGTGCTGGGACGGGCTTCCCATCACCGCCCCCACTCACGGGTCTTGGCTCGGCCTGGCCTGCACTGATTCCGTGGCCTGCACGGATTTCGATGCGTCACGGGCGTAGTCACGGGTTGGGACGGTTCGGCCCAGTTCGGACGCGGCTCCTTTCCGCGGCCCAAGCTCTGGGACGAGCTTCACAGCCTCGTCCACTGGCTCCAAGGACGTGGCTTTGAGGCCCGTCCAGCCCACAATTGGACGGTTATTTTTACCCCGTCCTTCCCAAATATCAAAATTACATTTCTATTTTCCTATATATTTAATTTTTAATAATGAATTTCTTAGTTAAAAAAAATTCGGCTGGCAAGCTACCAAATGCAAATATATTGCCTATGTTGAATTGTTGATGTTGAACTTTGGAGATGCTTTGATTTTTTTTTAATTGCTTGTCAGCATTTTCTTGAAGCTAATTCAAGCTAGTTTATTATTAATCAAGGTAACAAGTTGCATTATTTTTTCTGATGATGTGGCAATACCCCAACTTTGAAGGATCATTCATTGAAAAAAATCTCTAGTTTGATATTTGTTGTTTAATTAATTTAAGGACAATTTAATTTGGGTGCTACTGTCCCTTTCAATCGCTGCCATGATAACAGGAATATTGCTTAGACTTGAGACAAGTCCCTTCTTTACCTAACAATAATTGCATGGAAATTAATGTAATCTGTCTTCAGCATGTCATTTCAAATTCAGTCCAGATAAGTTAAAATAATATCCCCCAACCTTTTCTTTTAGTCAAATAAATCCATATAAATTTAAATCTCTCCCAAATTAGGGCAGGGCAACATCTTAATGTTCTCATTTAAGTTCCAATGTAGTAACAGTTTTGTGACTTGTTTTGTGGAAAGTAACAGTGTTGAGACTTAAACAGATAGCCTTTTGGTTTAAAATTTTAAGTACCTATTCCACTATTTGGTTAAAATAAGAAAACTAGCAGGATTTTTCCCAAGTCCTGTTTAGTTAAAAGTCAAATAAATAAACCTCTTGATTTTTTTTTTCTTTTTGCATTTGAGTTCCAACTTAGTAACAGTTTTGAGACTCAAACAGATAGCCTTTTAGTTCAAAAATTTTAATATTTGTACCACTATCAATACACTTCATATTATAATATTAGATAGCAAGAAAATTTTTGATCCAGTCTGAAAACTCAGCTGCATAAAGAGATTCAAAGGAAAAAAAAGAAGAAGAAGAATAAAAAGCCCAAGTCCAGTATATGACAGACACTCAGTCACAAGGAGGTACCAACTGCCACTTTCCAGAAGGTAAAAAAAGAACTAAACAAGAGGGCCCAATTATAAAAGTTGTATATCAACCTCAACAGCCGAAGCCTCAATAAAATATGCTCAATAGGAGTAGGAGAGCACCATAAATATTATATGGACTCCAAAGTCCAAACTACACTCTCATATCATATCATAACCAGCATCGGCCTTGTTAATTAATCCCATTTTCTAAATGCTACTTAATATAAAGCAGTTTGTCGGATGTTAGCAGTAATTTATATATGTACTAGAAAGGTTATTCATGGAAGCGAAAATATATTAATAACTGTCATGTACTATTATTGTTATTTCATTGATTTTAGGTAATTCCCAGCCAAATTTATGAATTTATGGGTGCAAATTCTTGTCAAAAACCCACCGCTACTGGCTACTGCCATGCAGCAAATTGACATGCATGAATTAATTTTGATTTCTCATCTTATAGCATCCAGCTAGCTAGATATATTTCCATAAATGTTTGGTCTTGACTGTAACCACGCACAGTGCTATGGATACGAAAACATCATGCAGATGAAAAAACACTAGACACTGAATGTGATATGGTGTCCTTGCTCATGAGCTGCGTTGCTCTTCAGTTTATTACATGCTCTACCTCTACATTTCTTACCAAATGGAGTGTCCAATTCATGCAGAAAGTGGGATTTCCATTTCCGCAACAAAGGAGGGAAAAATTGGAGCTACAATCCTACATTTGTACATATCATACCACTTGTGTTTGGGATATATTGGACAAACGCATTTATAGCCATGAAAAAGACCATTTCAAGGAGCATCTGTACCATGCACAACAAACACGCATCTGAGTTTGCATTATGCACAACACAACTTCTCTCCTCTCTGTTTCGGACAAGAGATGAATTAATGCATGTAGGGTTATCGGGAGAACATGAGATTGCTTCACAACATATTTATGAGTATATGCTAGTACTAAATCATTTCTTGTGCCAATGTTACATCCAAAATAATAGACGAAATAATTGTATAGTACAAAATTCACTAGTCGTCCACATGAATTTATATGTTCCCTATAGAGAATGTAATATGATATTTGGTCCATCTCAAATATGTTGAAGTGTTGTACTTTGCCCCTCAAAATATATATCTTTTTTGTTTTAGAGAATTTCTTTCACAAGTTGTGTCGTCTTAAAGCTATAAATAATATAGATAAGAACTTCTCATCTATTTATAACAAGTATTTTTTTTCGTAAGGGAGATTTTTCACTAAATAAAAGAATGATTTCCCCCTAGCCTGCATATCAACAAATGCATAAAACGTTTTTTATTTAAATATATTTATAAATGGAGAAGTCAACACAAACACTTCACTCTGAATATGCTTGAATTCATTACCTCGCAAATTAACTTATATATCTACACAAATTGTTGTCATAAATGTAACTCCGAATAGGGGAGAATTAGTCCTTGTAGGAGGAAACATTGAAAGGAAAGGGAGGTCTCCATTTTCCCGATAACAGAGGAGATTAGGTTCAAGCGAGGTAAGATGATAGCCTGATAGGGGCCCGTAACAGCTAGTAAATTGTATTAAAGAAACAAAAATTATGAATGAACAAAGTACCTTATGAAGAAAACGAAGCAACAAATCATTTATTGCAACTTTGCAAGGATACAATTAGGATAAACCTTCTTCTCCCTTTGCTTCCGTGCTATTCCATCTATTTCCACCATTGATATGAGAAATTTGTCCCAGATGTCCAAGCCTGCTTTATGTTAACTATTAACGTTTGAGGGTGCTTTGTCGATGTAGAGTCGTCAACATCAGTTTTTCAGGCAGACAGGATGAAGTCAGGCAAGAAAGAGGCAGAAGACGAGAAGATTAGGCTCTGCTACCGGAGGCTCTGGGAAAGAAGTAATGGAGTTTTTTTTTTTTTTTTAGTATGCTCTGAGGTATTTGTTATGAAATTTTTGGACTAATTGTTACCTCATTTTAACTATTTTCTATTGTATCGAGGCAATTTTTTTCGTTTTGACTTTGGTTGTCATCATTATTGAAGCTCAATGACATTTATTAGACTTGCGTTTTCTTTAGAACTTCTGTCTACCCCTTCACACCCAAATTGGCCCTGACACCAAATTATTGCAAGCATGAAATATCTTGCGAATCTATAGGTATTTAGTTAAATTATCGTCAATGTATCTTATCTGTGCTGAGCTCCTGAGACCTTGTACGCTATGTGAGTCATCATGGTAAACCATTTGAGCTAAATTAGCAGTGGAGTTTTAAAATATTATACTTCCTTTTTTGCCTGTTCAGAATTATTTTGTTGGGTGTTCCTAGTTAGTGTTTCTGAATCCCCATGTCAGTATCGCTTTAATCTAATTTTTCATCTAGAAAAGTAAGTGATATCAATCCATATATTTGATGAATAAAGCTACAAAATGTTAATTCTGTAGTCTGTAATGAATAAAATAGGAATAGAAGTACTTGTTACGCGAAAGTTGGCTTTTCTGAGAAAAAGATTAGTGAAAATTACAGCGTTTGGAGTTTGGTATCGTAAAGGTTAGCACGTCTATGTAATTAAAGTTTGTTTAGAGAAATGATTTGGAACACATTTTCGGATTTTTTTTTCCCACCGCATACGTGCCGTGCTGCAACCCACATTTGAAAATACAACTTAATTAATTATAAGAGGGAAGTTCTCAAATTGTTGAGCAATTTGTTGCAATTCTGCAATGGATCTAGGAACTTCTTTTTTAAATTAGCACGTGTTTGCATTTGACACTGGTAATGGGCCTCAGGCTGGAAACGTAGTCGCTTTCCCTTCGGCGATGCTTCTCATGGGATTGGAGAATAGCTTTTGAGGCCTTTGTCAGGAGCCCAAACTAGTGTTACATACGTGTTACATGGGATCGGCGATGCTTCCTGGGTTACATGTTTGGGCCTGCGGAGGAGCTCTGATCTCAACATATAGAACTAGGTATACATTCAGTCTATATAATACATAGGTTTGTGCTCGTGAGCTTCTTGGGTGCCATCTTTTGGAGAGCCGAGAGAGCTCAGACTACCATATCTGCGATAGCGTTGCAAGTGTCAAGTGTTCCGTTTCTTTCTCCTTGCGAATATTTTCACTGTGGCACTTGAAGGCTTCCATGCACGGGAAGCGCTCTTTGCCATCTTCTTCTACCTGGTATGGCTCCATCTTCTCTCAGGTATGTAATTGTTTGATGAAATGTCCCTCAGAACCTTTACTGCCATTTCATTCATTTTTGCCCCATGAATATATCTACTGTGTAAGGAAGTAATGTCTTCTTACCTTTGACATCAACAGATAGAAGAGATTGGCTGGGAGCATCTCATGAAGGCTAATGAGGACCTTTCCTCTCTTACCTTTCGCATTTCGTAAGATTTTCAAATAGTATGATTTCATCAAATAAAACCAAACAAACCTGTAATTGCAAATAGCATCAATTAGCAAAAACGTAAATAATGTGAAAGTTGCATGACATTTTCTTCACTTCTGTTTGTTTTCAGAGATGACAAGGGAAAGTACTATGTTATGGAGATGATGTTGTCACAGAACTATCCTCAATCTCCTCCTTCAATCAATGCTGTTAGCCTTCAATAAATTTTACAAATATGATACTTGTTTTTTTTTTTAACTTACTTTAGCCTCTTAACCTTTCCTTTTAGGACTTGCCGTATTTACCAAAAATGAAGTGGTCTAACACATCAAGATTGATTAATGTCATTAATCAATTTCATGAGGTATGTTCATCATTCAATAGAATATCGACTATTATCTACTTGTGATTCTGCCTCTTGCTTCTAAAATGTTTCTTGTTACGCATATACTTGCCTTTTTCTACGATAATATATGAAAAGCACTTGAAGAAGTTGCAAGAAGTGTGGTCTGCACTTGAATGCATAGACAACAATCTTTCTGTTATTGGTCCAAAAGAGCAATCTCTTGCTACTACACACCAGCATGTCTCCCTTTGTAAGTACTCTCTCTCGGCAATTGGTTGCATGCATCTGTAACAGTAAGTCTAAGTCATGGCAAAAGCAAGAAAGGAATTTTTGTTGATGCATAATTAATCAGGTCAAAATTATTGAAGAACACAAAACAGCAATATCCAATTGTTTACAGGTTGTTCCTACAATAATTTAACTACACTCTTTCAGGTGAGGATTGTTCAGTTTTGCTACACATTAATCCACGTAAACCGAACTCCTTACCAGAGTAAGTTTCACTTCAATGAAATAACAATGGAACAGACAAATCAGTTATGTATTTCTAATCCCATAATTGCTTCCAGGTGTCGCTTTCTTGGATCAGAACAAAAGGTGGACCAGTTGGTAAAAAATTGGAAAAAGAATAGCAGAAATTGGTACCTTTTCTAGAATTTCCTTTATTATTACGAGTTCAACTAATAGTTCGGACTTTAAGTCCACAGCCATTACTAATTCATCCTGTTAGATAATCCGGTTGAGATAAGACTGATTGGATCTACATCTTTTTGGCCTCAAAAGAAGACTGCACAGCTTTTTGTCTAAGTTGACTGGGTATCTCGAGTGGTGAGGTACTAGGATACTTTGAAAGGGTCGGTTTAAACCCAAAAATGCAGCTGCAAGCCTCTCTGTGTAATCTGAAAAAGAAAATGCTTTTTAGTAATATTTTCTTATCCTTCTTTTTCATTAACTGAAGGAAAAGTGATAGGGCATTCCATGAGAATTTGGCAATTATATTAGAGACTGAACTATGTCCACCTCCAACTAGTAGAACTGGTGCTTCCCAAAAGGGAGACGAAAACATCGATTGTGGAATTTGTTATGCTCAATACCTTCCCATTGGTAAGCTTCAGTGAAGTGCCTGCAAACTTTCCTGTACTATATGAATCTGATCCAGTGATCCCACCAAAAACTGAAAGAAGAAAAAGAAAGAGATTTACTCTTTGCCCTTAAAAAGTTGCAAAATTTCTTCAAGTGGCTATATTACATATAACTTAAAGCAATAATAGTACAAGTAGGGTTGCAGTACTGTGAGTAGTTTGCACAATATCCAATGCTTCATACACATTTTTTATAGGTTCAAATGATATTCTGTGATTATTAGCATATATCATTTTTGAACATGACTATTCAATATTTCTTTGGATACTTATTAAGATGAAGAGCTTGGATCAGACAGTGGATGTGCCCCAGACTATAAATGTGAGAACACAAGTTGTATGAGAGCCTTCCACACAGTGTGCCTTCGTGATTGGCTATGTTCTATTACTACAGCTAGACAGTATGCTCAATTATGTCATTTTCTGTCTATATTTTGTTTATAACTGGAATAGAACAGAAGGCTAATATTTAATCTTGTTATTGCTTCCGTAGGTCGTTTGATGTTTTATTTGGGAATTGCCCGTATTGTTCTGAACCAGTTGCTGTCAAAATCACTGATTGACAACAGAGAAGATGCAGAAAGAATGCAGTTACAAGGGATCTTTATGGAACCCTGTTCGGATGCCTAAACAGCTGTGAACTAGAAAGGGAATTACCTATCAGAATGCTATTTTACAAAGTGTCCTTGTGAAATTGATCTTTCATTCGTGAAACTGTTCTAGAGATCCCCAACCTCTCGCTGTACAGCTCTGGTCTAGATATTTTTCTTTGTACTGCAGAGAGATATGAGCTTCAAAATGTACATAAAGATCTCTTTTCTATTGATGTGCATGCCAAAGATGAGATAAAATAATCAAAATGAGGGAAAAGAGATCCACTATACTTTGACAAGTTCGACAGTATTCTCCATTTACATGCTCTTAATCTTGCCTTGCTTGCACATACTTTTTGGGTATACCAGTTTATGTACTTGGTATCCTGTACAGCTTTGTAAGCAGCATAAATTCATCGTGCTTGCATAATCAGTCATACCATACCAGAACACTCTTTTGGAGGAAATACAAACAAAATCACCTTTAGCATAAAATCATTATAATTATTAGGACAATGATTAAAAAGTACCTCAAGACATCTATAGTAAATATGCCACCAGTGATGCACAGGCTATATTTAGAGTTTTTACTGGTCACATGCCCAATATTTACCAAACCTCACAAGTTGGCATAATTGACCATCCGTCAGGATATTTGGTTGTGATTTCTCTCCCTTCATTTTCAACCTTCTCGTATTATTTCCATCCTTCTTGCATTACTGTGCTTTTTGTTATCAACTAAGCACTATGCAACCCAAGCCAGTAAAGGCGTTTCCAGCTTTATTTTTAATAAACTGATAGTGTAGTATCAGGAACTGCTTGCGCCCAATGTGCCAGAAAGCTGGCTAAACTGAATTACAGTTAATTAATTACAATAACTTACAAAATTTCAGAACTTCGTGTGCAAATGTAGATGTTTAATGTCTCACCTGTCTAGGTTAATTAATTACCAACCTAGCAGTCAGATGCAAATTGATACAGTTCCAACCTCCCAGCAGATATAGCAATCCTCGGACCTTCATTCTAATAATAGATACATGGATAGGGCACAGGCTTAGAATCAGACAGCTCTGCAATCTGTCAACGCCCGAAAGGTTGGTAACAGAAAATACACAGGACCGTCCCTTAGTGACTTTTAAATTAAAAAAAAAGTTTTCATCCAGTAATCATCTTTTAATTCTTGAAATTAAATTTCAAATTGAGCTATGAGGTTGAGACAAATGATATATTAGCTAATAGGTAACATACTAAATATATAGAATACAATTCAAAACTAATACAGTATCGACCGTGCTACTCGTACAAGGATCTTGATGGATTTGAACCATCATCCTCCTGAAAATTCAGGGACTCTGTCCAATGTTTGAGCTAAAGATCCATTTCAAAAGGCAAACTAATATTTGTACCAACAAAGGTCCAATTTTTTGCTAGGAATTTTAAAATTCAATTGTCATATAAAAACTAGGCTAGCAATTTGAAAAATCATTTTTTCCAGACAAAACAGAGAAAGGAAACAGCAAATCAAGAAGCAATAATCCAAAACTTTATAACCAGTTATCCCCGACTAATGAATGCTTTATTTAATATACAGGGCGGTTGCAACTTGCAACTAGTAATCAAAATGTCAACACCTCATATAAACCAACGTATTATAAAACCACCCAAAAGGCAAACTCCAACCCCACCTTTTAACAGGTTTCACCAACATGACCTGATAAAAATAAAATGCCATCATAGACCAACCAAGCTGCTGATCACAAACAACTAAAATGCACAGATCACAGCATTCAGCCACCATACAAAAATTAAATCTCAAACAAATCCGTACTTCTAAACCCCTATTAAACATCAGAAACTCCCAATTAGCACCACTGCAGAAAAATAAGTTAATAAAATAATATAACAATGAATGATAACAAAATATGAATAGCAAAGAAACATGATATAAACATGAGCATGTACCTTCAATTAATCAATTTTCTCCACGTACAAAAGTAGAACATGAGAGATCCACAAAACATCAACCATTCACATCTCAACAATATATTAATATAAGGCTAAAATATATGATCATAGTACAAATCACACAAATTCGAGTTTTTCTCCAATCATCCAACAATGATAATGTAACAAGCTTGAGAGAACTTTTCATCAAAAAGATAGATGGAAGACATGACTGCAATTTGACAATATTTACTATGCTTCCAATAGAACAAACAAAATAAATATAAGAACTGAGCATATATACACATACAGCTGTCACAATCAGAACAAAAAATCTCAACCCCAAGCTTAATGAAATAACTTAATTTACTGATTCGAACAATTGAACTTCCACAATGAAAGGTTCTAAGATCTTTCATTGCCACCAAGGCATGAATCACTATGCCTTCCAGAAGGCATAAAATTAAGAAGGCATGCATCAGGTGATGCTCGCATATTTTAGAAAAATAAATTTACTATTACCAGACTTTTTACAGCATGCAATTCATTAAATCGAGCTTCAAGCGACAATCCATCAATGTTTCAACTGTTCATGTAATCGTTTTTATCAGCAGGTACGACACAATTTTGCTAAAAAAGTGAATTGATCCATCAATGTTTCAACTGTTCATGTAATCGTTTTATAAGCAAGCATGACATAATTTTGCTAAAATCAATTTTAAGTCAAACTGACATCAGCCTTTAATCATTCACTTGGAATTTGGTGCTTTTCTTCAGACTTTATGCTATTAAAGTATACTTCCAGCAGTTTAATAAAAATAAATTCTTTTATTGTAATTTAAACAGAGTCAGCTTAAAGTTATACCTCGAAAATATAGCCGTTCTATGCGCTTCAAATGCAAGGCTTCCGACATCAACGCAAGTTATAGAGCAGGTTGTGTAGCTCGCAGGTGTGCTGTAGAGAATCTAGGGGAAAAGGGGGTATAGAGAGAGACACACACACAAGGAGGGAGAACCTGGGGCTAAAAAAAATCTCCCCATGCGATCTCCCCCAAACAACAAAAGAACAATTCTATTACTATAGTTGACCTGCCATGCGAGCGCACCCAACATAGCAAAGGTCTCCAAGTACAAAATCTCTACAAGATATCAGATTGAGAACCTTACAGCTGTAACAGGACACACTTACCAAAACCTTCTAGTTGATAGAATCAAACATCGAATCAACACTTTAATCGCAGATCTACATGTGAATTTCGCTCCCGAGAGGTGATTTAGTAGATCCGGAGTCTTCCTTTCTGTACGTAATCAACACGTCAATAGAAGAAACGCCATGTACTAGATCAGACCAGACAACTGGAGGTAGATTTATTAGATTAGGTCGGTCTGACGGTTGACAACCGGATCTGAAACTTGATTTCGAATTCCAGCCTTAGGATTTCAGATCGGCGCCAGATCTACTATCAAGTAGCAAAACCTCCCCATCTGATAAGATCGAATCAGATATGAGGATAACCTCTAATAAATCTATTACAAAAAACGTCCTATAAGTAAAAGTAAATTTGTGAAAAAGATCTTAGGAAATTCAAGCCTCCGTGAAGAAGACGAAGATCCATAGCAGCTCCCTCCCAGTAGCAGGCCTCGCTATCGCAACCACCAACCACAAAGGAAAAAAGAATCAAATGGCGAGGAAAAGGATAGAGAGGCAACTGATCCTAAATAGGCGGGGGGGGGGGGGGGGGGGGGGGGGGGGTGAGTGAAATTGGTTTATTAGGGCTCCCCTATTTATAGTGCGAGTTTGGTTAATTTGGCGGTGGATGCAAGTCGGTTTGGTCTTCGATGGACCAGATCTATCCTGGCGTAAATCTCCAATCGGAAAGACGCGTGATACGCGTTCAGAGGTTGCGTTTGCGACTTCGCGTGACAGCTTGTCTAGGCGTGGTAGATGGATCCATTCATTCGCCAAAACCTTTTCAGGATCGTGCATCAGATTTTCTATTTGATATTTCTCTGTGTGATTTAAACAGTTCTAAGCATTTTCATTTCCCCTCTAATCTTCATTCTACGACTTGAATTGTGATATGATATTTACAATTATAATTTTAAAAATATAAAATGCTTTTTTATATGACATTTGCAATTATTAAATCTATGTCAATACATTTTCTAAAATTTAGACAAGTCTATTCCTCACCTAATATTAGTTGCATGAAAATCTAATATTTATCCATCCATGACGTGCTCCCCTCATTTCAATCTTCAACGTTGACTACAGAGATGCAGAATAATATTTATAAAGTAAGAAAGGTTTTGCTTCTGCTAAACGGAACTATAAAAAGAAATCAACAAATTAAAGAAAATAAAAGGCCCAAGACCACTGGTCCAGACTACGAATTGGAATTCTTGTCAAGGTTTTGTATCGTGGGAGAGAACCCGTTGGTTCAATAGAGGTCACAAGGTCCAATAGAAGCGCCCGTGTAAAAATTCTTAACCATGGTTATTTTAACGATCTTCAAAATGAACTTTAAAAAGAATTAAAAATGAAAATATTTACAGACATTTTTTAACTAACTGATTGAGTGTATTTCAAATTTCATAAATTTAAATGTCATTTGATAGTTCATCAATGATAAATTGAAATTTCTATAATTTGCAAATGTCCCAATTAATAATTTTTAATAAAATATCAAATGATATTTAAATTATATGAAATTTAAAATACAATCAATTTATAAGTTCATAAATATATATATATCAATTTTTTTAATTTATTTAAAATTTCTTTATCAATATTGTCAAAGTATTCATTGTCAAGTGATCCCTCCTTTTATTTAATAGTTCAATAAAGACTATTAAAACAAAATCATTGCAAATTATATAAAATCTTAACAATCTTTAATAAACTTTCAACTGACAACTAAATCGCATTAAATTTAAAATACAATCAATTCATGAGTGCAAAATTATATACTTATGAAAATTTTAGAATTTATGTAAAAATTTATTGTCAAGATGTAAAATAATTATTGTCAAGTAAGATATAAAATAATTATTGTGAAGTGATTCTCCTCATAAAAATTGTGCGATGAAACTCCCGCAACAGTCGAAGGCCCAACAAAAGAGCATCATATATTCATGTAATGCACGGAAGTAACAACTATAAGCAGTCACCTTGAATCATCAAGTAACCCAGTAGTAAAAATATTTTTCTGCAGTATGATGCCTAAATACGTGCATGTCTTTGTGAAGTTTAAAAAGGGAGATGTCCTTTTTCCAGCGCGTGTGTTGCTAACCCACAGAAATCATCGAACTTGTATCAGGGAATCTATCAATCTATTACCCCTGAACGGGAAGCATTTCTATTTTTCTTCTTCGCTAAAACAGCAAAAGAGAATTCTCATTTTGCCGGACGCTCACGATCAGGAGAGAAACAAAGATGAGAGATCAAAAGGACTGAACTGATCTCGTCTTCTTCCGAGTCTTCCTGCTTAAAAGTAGATGAGACATTCAGATAGTGCACAATTACTCCATTAATTTCAAGTGCTTACAAAATTTTAGCATAAACTGTAATAATGAATATATATCATTATCGGATATTGAAGGGCCGTACAAATTTCGGCGGTCAGATGCAGAATTGATGCAGCTCAAGTAGACATGGCGATCCTTGAAGCTTGATTCTAGTGATGAATTGGCTACTACAAAGCTCAGGAATTAAAGCAGATCTGCAAACAATTGACCTGCGTAATGTAATAGAACAACATTAGAAAGACCCAAAAGCATGGTGGTGTTGTGCCACAGCAGTAACCTTCCTAAGCTGCTAAATAACCCTTTAATTTTTTAAAAATTATATTTACAAAAGTTAATCTTAAGAGTAAAGAACAGATGATGTTAATGGATATCTTAATTAAAAAAATACATAGTAAATGATAACTAAGAATATGATGACACAACATATTCTAGTAAATAAACTACCAAGCACAGAAATCTTAACATCTAAGAATCTTGATGGATTTGAACCATCATCCCCCTTGAAGATTCAGGGACTCTCTCCAAATATTTGAGCTAAAGATCCACATTTGAAAGACAAACAAATGTTACTACCTCAGCTAAATTTTCGTTCTTGAAAATCAAACTTTCAGATCAAAAGCCAAGGAGACGAAAAAGGTTAAATAAGCTTTGCTCATCAAAAATTGTCCACACCCAGGACCACAATGAAATACCAGAATCTTGCACAAAATGAAATTATATTCTATTTCCAACCACTTATCCCAGACTTCAAGGTTTCAATAGTATTAGACCGTTTGAACTAATAATTAAAATCGAAATTCTTCCCGAAATCAACATATTACTCCTCCAACAGCTAACATCATCCATTTACACTTTTTATCAATTTCATACCTGCATGCTTAAAAGTAAATGCTTTATGTCGAAGGACAAATGTCGAACCGAGCTACTAAAGCACATTCAAGAAACAAACGTGCAAAGATCAAAGCATGTAGCCATGTCATCCAAACACAAAACTAAGTTTAGCTTCTTACAATTAATAATACAGAATTTCACTTCTACTTTTAAACATCTAGCTGTAAACATTCAAGTAGTTCATACAATTGCTTCCACAGAATTAAACTGTCAAGAGCCAATTGGCACCACTGCAGAAAACTAAGTTAGCATAAAGACAAAATGTAAAAATATTTATGGAATATTCACCAAGTTAATGAGAACAAAATATCAATAGCAACATAGAAGATAACATAATATTAACATGAGCATATAGCTTCCATATAGATCCCCATGCACAGATAGTACCTAAGACATCCAGAAAATACCTACCCAATACCCCATACATACCCAAAATACTATCAACCTGTCGGATCCCATCAAACAGGATTAACATCTACCAAGTTCCATGTTGCCCACCATTACCTAGAAACCTTATAAAAATTATCGAAGTACAAAACAAAAATACAAGTATTTTCCCGATCATTCAATGATACTCAATAATAAACTTGTGATACAACTCTTCATCAAAGATAAATGAAAGATTTAACTGCAACTTAGCAAGTTTTACTTTGCTTCACATGGTACAAAAAATATATAAAGAACAAAAACAAAAAATATGTGCAGCTACCGCAGTGAGATCAACAAAATACCAAGTCCAAAGGCATGATCTAAAACATAATTTATCCATCTAAAAGTTTAAATCTATGTAACTGGATACAATAAAAGATCACTTCACTGTCAGAAAGACATGATTTACTTTAAACATGACAATAAATAAATGTAACAACTCATAAGGAAGCCATTTGTTATAGCCTGCATAATTATCTGAATTTAAATCAACCATCTTCAGACACTTTGCTCCGTGCAACCAATATATCGATTTTCAAGTAAATCAATCATTCAGCATTTCAATTGTTCATGTGATTAATATATAAGCCTAAAGGTAATAACAGCATTTTGCTAAAATCAATTTTAATTTACATTGACGTATTTTGTTTGGATTTATGCTTTTATTATTGGACAGTTTTTAATATAAATATATTCCAAGCAACTTTTCGAACATAAATATCATTATATTGAAATTAAACAGAGTCAGCTTTAAATTGTACCTCGAAGTAGCAGTTCAGTGGGCTTCAAATACAAGGCTTCCATCGTCAACGCGAGTTATAAAGCAGGTTGTGCAGCTATCAGTTACTCTCTACGGAAAATTTAAAGAGAAAAGGGATATAGAGAGAGAGAGAGACACACACACACACACAAACACACAAGGAGGGAGAACCTGGGGCTCAAAAAATCTCCCATGCGATCTCCCTCCAAACAACAAAAAGTTCTTTTTTATTACTGTAGTTGACCTGCCATGCGAGCGCACCCAACATGGCAAAGGTCTCCAGGTACAACAACAATACAATATACCAGATCAAAAAAGCTTATAGCTGTAAAAACACACACTTACCAAAACCTTCCAGTCGATGGAAGCAAACACCGAATCACAAGATGTATGGTAAATCTCGCTCGAGAGGTCATGCAGAAATCTAGATTCAAGGGCTTCGTTTCTCTAAGCAATCGACGCATCGATCGAAGAAGCACCAGGTCCTGCAAGTGGAAGAATAATTTGTGGAGAGATTAGGAAATTTAAGCCTCCGTGAAGAAAACGAAGAGCCACAGCAGCTCCTAAATAGTCTAAACAGTCCAAGGGGATAATGTTGGAATAGAATAATTAGGGTTTACCTATTTATAATGCAAGTTTAGAAAATTTGGCGGATGTTACTCGGTTTGGTGTTCGATGGACCAGATCTACGCACGCGTGTATATCTAATTGGATTTTGGAAAGAACACGGTGCAAGTTGTCGGTCAGAAGGGTTGCGTTTTTCAACTTTGCGTGATAGGCTGAAAAAAATTATTAAAAGAAAAAGGAGAGCTGTTTTAGCCAACAAGTTTCAAGGATCATGCCTTGAAAATTTCCTAGATATCTCTCGTGTAATTTAACGACAATTTGAATTTGCTCTCTTTCAATTTCTCCTTCTTGCTGCAAAGTAGAAATAAGATTTGTTAAGGTTTTAGCAGCATAGTATTTTTAGTTTCGTCGAGTGCTGCTTTTCTGATGAGACTTATATTTGAAATTTTTTTTTTAGTTTCAATCTTGCCTAAATTTCAATTCAGTATCTTTCCTTCAGAAATTTTAGATTGAAATCTAGTCCCTCTTTAGAGCATCTTTATCCAAGTCACAACTGCAATTTAAATTTCAGTATCTTTGAAGATATCACATCAAATGTTACAATTGCTACTTTAAATGATGCCTGCTGTAAAGTTAGCAAGTTTAAAATTACTAATCTTAAAAATTAATTATCATTTTCATACCAGAAAGATTAAAATTACAAGAGTGAAAACATTCTGAAATTGATGTAAGAATATGACAAATTAATTCAATTTTATAATTCTAGGAATTAAAATGCTCTTATTCTTATTAAAAAATTATGTCTCCAATATTTATTTTGATTCTTACATCAGTGTTGAACAATTCCTTAAGATTTAGACAAGTTCCGTCCTTATCTAACATTAATTACTTATACAAATCTGACATCTATTCAAATGGGGTGTTGCACTCATTTTAATCTACATTATTTTTTTAGGAACATTTGATGAAAGTTAAATAAATTAACTATAAATTTAATTTTCTCTTCAGATAACCTTTGAAAGTTGAAGTATAATTAACAATTTTCAAGACTTAAACAAGAGTCTTGCTAATGTGTTAGTGTTAACATTTCGGTAGAAATGTTAACAACTCAATTTAAGTTTTTATATTCAAAATTTCGATTTAAGTAGCTCAATAAATTATTCATATCAAAATCTTATAGAATACCGAAATTTGCCATATTTAGAGTTTTTTAACTATTTTTTCAAATCTTTAAATATGACCTTAAACCATCTTATAGAATTTTTTTATTTTTATTTATTTTTTAGTCGAATAAAGCCAGCTTTCAAAAATAATTAAAAATAGTAAAAAAAAATCTAAAAATGATAAATTTTTGTATTTTATAATATTTTGATATGAAGAATTTATCGAGCTACTTAAATTGAAATTTGGAACACGAAAACATAAAATCTGGACTATTAATATTTCAGTCAAAATGCTAACGTCATTACATTAACAAAACTCCTTAAACAAATATTATGTTAGTTAAAGTTTTAAAGGTGAGGATTCTTTGACAACTATTACTTTAAGAACCTTAACAATAAATTTTCAAATAATTTTCAAAAAAATAGAAAAAATTCATAAACCTATTCTTTAACTTATAGATTGATTGTGTTTCAAATTTCATACAATTTAAGCATTATTTAACACTCTATCAAATATCATTAAAATTATATATATTTACAACAGTTCATATGTAACAGTTTTTGATAGAATATCAAATAATTTTTAAATTATATGAAATTTGAAATACAATCAATCTATAAATTAAAAAATATGTTTATCAATTTTTTTATTTTTAAGAATTTCTATAAATTATTTTAAAATTACTTAAAAATTAATTATTGAAATTATCAAAATAATAATTATCAAATATCCCTCCCAACTTTTAAATACTTTTACAACTAACAAAGACTTCCCACGTGCTAGAGTACCTCCATCCAACTCATAAAATAAATTTTGTCGTGACAATTATAATGTCAGCTATAGCAATACATAGTAATTACTAATTTTAGTGGATTTTAAAAAATATCATTATGTCTAAAAATATGATGTCATATTGCATTTGACAATCATAAGGATGTAAAAGTTGGAACTACGAAATTACTAAACCTAACTAAACTAAAATTACAGAAATAGCTGTTGTATAAATTTGACTAAAATATAATTAGTAAAATTGCTCATGGAGAAAAACATAATACAAAGCTCAAGTCCAATACAAATAGAATATAATTTTTTGCCATCTCCAACCATGTATCGCTCCTTTTTCTCTCAGGTATGCTGAGTGTTTGATGGAATGTTCATGAGAACGTTTTATTTCTTTTAGTAGAATTTATCTTTTGATTTTTAAACTTATTTAAAAAAAAGTTAAGTTGGTCTCTAAATTTTTATTTGTATAAAGTTCATCCTTGAATTTTTAAAAAAATACTAAGTTGGTCCTTAAACTTTTTTAGAAAAATTAAATTAATTTTTAAACTTTAAATTACACAAATAAATCTTTGAATTTTTGAAAGAATGAGAATTTTAGTTCCTGAATTTTTTTCAAAAAAAAATTAAATTTTTCATGAGCTTTCATTTGCATCTAGAGGTGTCAGTTATTAGTACCATCTAACGGGTCAACCATGAACTAAATCAAATACAAATATAAAAAATTTTATTTATCTCAGGTTGATCAAGTTAGATTGAATCCAACCCAATCTAATTTGAATTGAACTCAATCTATTTTAAAAAAAAATAATGCTAGCATGACCCGACCCGATCCATTTTATACTATGTTTTTATTATTATTATAAAAATAATTAGCTGAAGATCAGATAGGGTTAAATAAGGTCAGCCCGTCAGGTAAACCAAGAATTAATATCTATAGTGCAAATGAAAATCCAATAATCAATTTAATTTTTTTTAAATTCGGATACTAAAATTTATATTTTTTTCAAAAGTTCAAGAACTTATTTATATAATTTAAAGTTTAAGAATCAATTTAATTTTTCTGAAAAAAATTCAAGAATCAACTTAGTTTTTTTTACGAAGTTGAAGAAATAACTTAATGTAAATGAAAATTTAGAAATCAACTTAATTAAAGGAAGTTCAAATATCAAAAGGTGAATTCTACTTTTCATTTACTGTCATTTCATTGATTTTGCACGATCAATAACAATATTTACAGGGCACATATATAGGAAACTTCCTTAAGTTCTACATTTCTCCTCACCTTCGGCATTTGGCATCAACAAGGAGACGAGATCGGCTGGGAGCATCTGATACTGAAGACCTCTCCTCTCTTATCTTTCGCATCTTGTAAGGTTTCCAAATAGCATTGATTTCATGACATAAAACCAAACAAACTTGTGAGTTGTAAGTGCCGATAGCATCAATTAACAAAAATGGAGACTGTGCAATTTCTATGACATTTGTTTTCAGAGATGAGAAGGGGAAGTATCAATTAATGAGATAATGTTGTCACGAAACTATCCTGAAGATTCTCCCTCAGTCAGTGCCATTAGCATCCAATAAATTTTAGAACCAGATACTTTTTCCTTTACTTGACCCCTTTATAACCTTTTCATCAAGGTTGATTGATGTCATTAATGAATTTCATGATGCATGTTCATCATTCAACAGAGTAATGACAATTTACTACCTGTGACTCTACCTCTTGCTTGGAAACTGCTTTTGTTTTTTTATATACTTATCTTTTTCTTTAATAACATATAAGAAGAATTTGAAGAAGTTGCAAGAAGTGTGGTCTACACTTGAATGCTAGCTACTACATCCCTTTGTATGTATCTCTCTTAACAATTGGCTGCATTGCATTTATAGCACCAAGTTCGAACCATGGCGAGAGCACAGATGAATTGATTTCTTGATGCCTTGATGTAACTGCTAAAGTCAAAATTATTGAAGAACAAAAAAATGCGAAAAGCAGCAACGTCAAACATAATAATAATGCTAATTGCTTACAGTTTCCTCCAACAAATAATTTAGGTACCATGTCCTTTCTGGTGAGGACTGCTCAGTTTTGCTTCCAGTTCCAGGTGTCAATTTCTTGGCTCATATCAGAAGGTGGACAAGTTGCTGAAAACAATTGGAAAAATAATAGTACAAATTGGAATCATACCTAGAAATTTCTTTAATTTCTCAGTGCTACTGCTAAAAAGGCTTGTCAATTAATCTTCAATATTAAGAGCGGACAAGCTGGTATAATTGACCGTTGGTTGCCATTTTTCTTCGCTCTTTTTCTTCCTAACAGTTTTCTCTTTTCAATGAAGAGATAGTATACAGGGTCAGGAGCTGCCTGTAAATATTGTATTGTACCAGAAAGCTAAACAGAGTTGCGCAAGTTAAATTTTGCTGAATTATTCAATTGGTTACGATTGCCTACAAAATTTCAATACTTTTTAAGTATAAATGTAGTTATGAATTGAATATTACAAATTGGCGGTCGGAAGCAAAATTGATACGAGACCTAAATGCATATGGTCGCTGTTGTGCAACAGCGGTAACATTCCCAAGTGACACGCTCCTCCCTATCACCATTAAACTAGAATATCACATAAATTCACGGTTATTTATAATCCAACACAATTATCTTTTAATTTTATAAAATTCACATTAAGATGAAACATTATTTTAACAATTTTAATAATGTATCTTTCATAAATTCAGAAAAAATAAAAATAAAATAAATTTATTGACATATTATTGATTATTTTTCAATTTTTTTTTAATTTAAATATCATTTACTATTTATCAAAAATTATATTATTGAACTTACTAATTATGATTATTTTTCAATTTTTTTTTAATTTAAATATCATTTACTATTTATCAAAAATTATTAAATCTAAATTGAACAAATTTCATATAATTTTAATGATATTTTTTAATAATATTTTAATGAAACATCAAATAACATATAAACTCATTTGTTTTTAAAAATTCTTTCAAATTTAGTTGAATATTTATTGTCAAAATCATTAAGATATAAAGTACAAAAAAATACATTCTTAGTAGTTTTAAGATACAATAAGAAACTAGCTAAAATAGCACATAATTATTTTTAAGAATATATTCGCAGCACTGAACACAGTTTGGCTAGGCGTCACATGTCATAAGAGAGATTTTGATGTATTCTAATCTCAATAAGTTAATTATTTCAATTGCAATCTCATCTTTAACATCAAAGGATCTTGATGGATTCGAACCATCATCCCCCTGAAGATTCAGGGACTCTGACCAAATGTTTTGAGCTAAAGATCCATTTTGATAGGGAAAAAAGTTTCAACCACAGAGCCCACCATTTATATCTTGAAACCGATCTTTTAGAAATTGAAAGAGAGATCAAAAGGTTACCTGCGACTCAACAGATCTAATTCCAGAGATTACGCACAAAAACTAACTTTTAACCACTTTAGGCTTTTTTTCTTAATATCAAAGTTGCCGATTAAAAAATTTTTGAATCACGTTCGGTTTTAGATATAATTGTTAGCAGTTCATGCTAGCAATCAAAAATATTAACATAATCAAACAGGGTTGCTGCCCCAAAAGCTATCACCATCCATGTTCACGCATTTATACAGACCTTCCATACCTGTATGGTAAAAAAATTAACATCGCGAAGAGGCAAAACGACATCTCGAGGTTGCAAAGGACTTGAAGAGCAACGACCAAAGCTCGGCCATCACATCCAAGTCACCAGAAAATAATTTATACTCGGGACTTCTTTTTTATTTTTAAACATCTAGCTGTGAACATTCATGTACTTGAGGGTAATGTACGCAACTGAACTGGAGAGTCCCATTACCATCACTGCAGCAAATCCCGTTAGAACAAAGAAAAGAAACAGCAACTTAACTAGTATATATGCACAGGAAGAAACCAAATTAATAACAGAAGACAATAATAATAGAATTAATAACATAGTAAAAAAATTTTGAGCATGAACCCCAGAAGTTACAAAAAAACAAACTTACCAACTAAACATATCCCCTACACAAAACCCAACAATCGAACCTTCCAGATCATCTCAAATACAAGACTAATATACATGAACTCCAATATTGCCTGCCCTACACAATTCAACAAAAATTGCAAGTACAAAGCGGACAAAATCCAAATATTTCTCCACTGATTCAATAAGAATAAATAACAAACTAAACGATACAATCCTTCCCAAAAACAAATGAAAGACAATCACAAAATTGCAACAGAGTCAGTTCTACTAAGTCCACATAAAACGAGAATATATTATAACCAAACATAAACATATGGCTCCCACAATAAATAAATAAAAAAACATAATCCCTAAATAAATCAATAAAATAACCAAATAAATAGTTTAATTATTTCAACAAATTGGATTCTCATAATGACAATAATATATGAGACGGCTGCTCGTGCCACGAGGAAAAACTATGTTCGACCATTGCAATTAAAATAACACAGCCAGCCTTTAGCATCAACAAAGAGCTCGGCTTTTTTCAGGCGTGCACATAAATAAGAGGCCATTTGATGAAATCTGCATATTTTATAAATTATCTATTTCCAGACAGCTTACTGCATGCAACCAATACAACGCTTCAAGTTAACCAAATCATCGGTGTTCCCACTGTCCATATAATTAATTTATTAGCCAATGGTAAAACCAAATTTTGCTAAAATCAATTTCAAGCCGAACCATCATAACCTAAAGACTTTCCTAGGTATGGTGCTTAAATTCTTGTAACAGGTTATGTAATCAATTATTGACAGCAACCTACGAAAATAAATGTTTTATTATAATTAAATGGAGTCAGCGTTTTGTTATACCTCGTTATAGTAGTTCAGCAGGCTTCAATTGCAAGGCTTCCATCATCTACGCAAGTTGTGTAGCTATCAGGTGCTCTGTAAAGAAAATCTAAGGAGAGAAGGGGGAGGGGGAAGGGGAGGGAGGGAGAGAGAGAGAGAGAGAGAGAGAGAAGCGCACACAAGGAGGGAGAACCTGGGGCTGAAAAAAAAATTCCCCATGCGATCTCCCCCACACAAGAAAAGATCTTTTTTTATTACTATGGTTGACCTGCCATGCGAGCGCACCCAACATGGCAAAGGTCTCTATGTACAGATCTATACATACAAGATATCAGATCAGAAAGCTTACAGCTGTAACCATACACACTTACCAACACCTTCCAGTGGATAGAACCAAACATCGAATCAGCACCACAATCGCACATCTACATGTAATAATTAAATTCCTCCGGGTAGTAGATTGGACTCCAACAGTTTCGTCCCTTCAAGGGATTTACACCCTCCAATCGAATAAACGCCGTGAACAGATCAGACCGGATAGCTTGAGGTTGAGAACGATTAGATCTCAAGATCGATCCGATGAAATTACCCACCAGATCTGAAACTCGATTTCGTATTCCCGCCATAAAATTTCAGATCGGCGCCAGATCTACCATCGAGCAGTCACCCGCCCCATCTGACAAGATGGAATTGAATAATAAGAGGACAGATACCTCAAATTCATCGTTACAAAATCATTCGAAAGGTAAATATAAATTTGTGGATAGATCTGAGGGATTTGGAGCCCCCGTGAAGAAGCCGCAGATCCATCATCGCCACACCACCCTAAGTGCAAACCCCTGCCACCGCGAACTACACCAAAGGGAACAAATTTAATGGCGGGATCAAGGAAAGAGAAGCGATTGCTCAGAAAAATGTGAGGATGTAAGGGAATAGGTTTATACATTTATAGTGCGAGTTCGGAAATATTGACGGTGAATGCAAGTCGGTTTGATGTTCTACGGTCCAGATCAATCCACGCGTAGATTTCTTATTGGACGAGCCACGTGATAGTCGTACCTTATGTCGGCACGAAGGTTGCGTAGCGTGACAGGCTGTCTAACCTAATAATTCATTCAATTCAAAAGCAAGAAAAGAAAAGAAGATAAGGACAGCCTGTTTTGGCGTGGAACGCAGGGTAGGGTCCATTCGCCAAAAACGTCATTGCTTACGTCATTCTAAATTGGGTTATCTTGTGAGCACATCTCTGTACCCATCTGTGCGACTATTCTAGACGCTTCTATTCTGATTTCTGAGCGATTTTTAAGACAGCGTCTGAATTCATTGGATTAGATGATAATATAACAAGCAGTTCAAAAGAATCAAATGTTTAATTATCTCAATACTAACACTATTGCAAATAATTGGGCTTTTATACAAGTTTACACAGTGGTAACAACAGAAGTTAAAAATAGTCAATTACACCATTTCTTATCTAAATAGAAACAATATAAATTCCTTCTTTGAATTAATTATTTTTTGGACGTCACAAAAGTACAAATAGTTACCTCCTACGCGTTCCTTTTTGTTCTCTATACTCAAATAATAGGTTTTGAGGGTGTATCATATGATTATACATAGCGAAAAATAACTAAATGACTACTGTTTGCAATCTAATAAGTCTCAAAACATTTACGACACAAAACAATAAGTAAGTTTAAGAAAGAAATATTGAAATTCAATTCTGCAGCCTTGACTATCTTCTTTTAACAACACCGAATCGTACTTTGATATCTTAATTGTTAGAAAATTCAATTATCATTATGGGAGTGAAAACAGTTCGCATGCATGATGGAAAATGTTCACACACAATCATCATACAGCAAATGTGGAGTCCGTCAGAAGCTTTTGTGGGACCACAATTGTCTGTTTCCCGTTGGGCCTGCCATGTTTTTGTATTGTTATTGATTCCCTAAAAGAGCTCTTACAAGAAGGCCGTTGAATACTTGGTGGTATTTGATGGCATGAAAAGGCCCAAATCAATATCGAAAGAAGAGAATCCCAATGAACCAGACCAGGATGGCGTAGAGGAAGGCGTGAAAAATTTACTTTATAATGGGCCAGTCTTAATAATCGGTACAAGGAAGCATTAAATGGGCTTGTAAATTACTGCGTGCTATTGGATTTTAGGAGGCTGGCTAGAGACGGAGAAGAGCCCATACAGAGAAAAACACATGGTAATGATACCCATTCAATCATAAAAGTGCGTAGACTAAAATCTTAAGCAGGGAAAAATAACGTTCAAGTCCGCTCATGGTTTTATAATTAGTCATCGAGTTTACAGAATTGATACTATGTAGAAATGAGATAATGTGAAAAGAATTTCATCAAGGACGTCTTAAAAAAATGTTTTGAAAAACAAACAGTTTGAAACCAAATTTTAAGGTCAACATAGAAATAAACTAAGGTTATCCTCGTTCATTTTGGAGAAAATATCTACCCTCAATTTTATCATCATTAAGCATACTATGCTAAAATTTTCAATTTTTTTGATATATTACAACCCAACAATGATTCTTTCGTGGACATGGAAAATATTTATTAGTGATTTTTTTTATAACGATTTAATGAAAAATAAACACAAAAGTAATGACAATAAATATTTCATTGTTTGGACAAGTATTTATAACTTTCATTTTGTGTAACGAACTAACAGCAAAAAATTAATACTATTTAGTCCTATATGTAACAGGTTTCTCACTCTGTCCCTTGATTAAACCCATATATTGTGATTTATTGTTCATGATGCTCTTGATCTTAGCATTTAACAAAATTATGCCTCGGTGGTCAAAATTTTTGCGTCCATTACGGCAGCGTAACGGAAGGCAGCAATTTGCTCATTGAGTTTTACTGGAATGCAACAGAATGAACCTACAATTGAGACCAGAATGAAACAGATTTGACAACCTTGATGTTCTTCAAATACTTAATTAGCAAATATATCAGCTCAAGCTAGGACTAGGATTTATGCAAGTGCATGCGAAATATGGAAGTCTAGTCTTTGAAGCCTCCCAAAATGGGAATATGCTAAATGCGTGGCTGGTGTGCCTATGCAGTATGCCCTATGCTAGCATTGCCATTATACAAAATATCTGGATCTGGGGGAGTTTATATCAGAAAACAACTCTGTGAAATGTTAACCGCACCAAATTTCTACCATAAAAATAGGCAAACCTCAATCAAGGGTAACTATTTCGGTCAAAACAACTAACATGCAATACCCATCAGAAAGTAACTCTTTGTCCCCATCCCCTCTTTACAATTAGCATTAATCTCTGCTACCAATCCCCATCAGAGAAACTACATATCCCCTAATCAACTAATTAATTTAACCCAGCTCCCAACCCCAAACCCCCACCTAATCACATCATCTAATCTTAATCTACCCTCATTTCACAACCAATATGCAAAACTATCTCAAAAAATATAAAAATCTCAACTCAAACATCACCGCCAGGATGACACCGTAAGCAATTTCTTCCCATCCCAAGCTAGAGAAAGGAATCCAGGAGGTGAATCCACAAGGGAATACTTTGTACTGTAGTCATAGTTCCAAAGTAGCAGCTTAGCCTGACTCACAGCATAATTGCTGAACCGAGCTGGCTTCAAACCAAATCCCTCCATCTGAGCCATCCATTCTCCGGTCTCTTCCATCCTATCCGTCCGTTCCATCCCCTCAGCAAGCCCAACAGCCCTTAATATTCTGCTACCAAATATAACTCGCTCGACCTCGACCCTGTCTGGTGAGTCCCGTGCCATGGCTGGTTCAATTGACTCAAACACAGAACAGTAGTAATTCAATGCATTTGCAAAGCGGCTCACATAGCCAACCCGGTTCAGGTTCGCCTCATACTCGCCCAAAGTGATCACTTCTGGGTTGAGGGATTTTGCAATCCGCAACACAGATTGGACCCGCTCCATGGAGTCACCTAGCAAGTGGTACAGATGAAGCATGAAGTTGACTGCAACAGACTCATCTGCGTCAACCCGAAAATCAGCCCCGATCAATTGATCAACGGGGGTCAGAATGGGTATGAACTCAAAATTTAACTCTAATATCTCTGCAAATTCACGGAGCCGATTACCTGTCGCAGTAAGCGATCTGATTGGAGTAGGACCAAGTAAAGGGGATGGTATGCCAGATATGCGCACCCTGGTTGGCTTCCCACCGGGACGTGTTGCAAGTGCTTGTAAAAACGCAGCCCATTGGATTCCTTGCATGACCCCAAAATCAACAATATGGATCCGGGCTGCAGACTCAGTAGCCTCCAATATTGCTTGGTTCGCTGTGAGATGCGCAAACTTGGAGTAGGGGCAAGCGTCGTTTAGCGTTTTATAACATAGTGTGAACTCTTCACTGGAGGACGAAGGGGGAAGAGGGGAGGCGGTTGAGATGAGACGAACTGACAAGGCCTCAGTGAAATAGAATCCGACTCGTTGGATTGGATCACCTAGTTTTGAAACCAATGGTCTGATCTGGGCAAGGGTTTTGATTGCAAGATCCGGGTTTGAACCTACAAGCCGGGCACAGTCCAACAGGGATTTCAAAACTGGGTGAGAAGGGGGTGACGAAGAGAGCGATTGTGAAGAAGAGCATGAAACTGCGGCCTTGGAATTAGGCTCAGGATCAGGGTCGGGTTCAGGTTCTTCATCAGGCTTAACGGGTTGTGGCAGCGGATCGACGGTGAGTATATCAGCCCGTGGCATGATGAGACGGTCGAGATCAGTGGATGAAGGCGGATCAGCAAATAGCGGGGAGAGGTCCCCCGATCCGATAAGGCTATCCATCCACTCATCAGAGTCAAAATCGTCGGAGAGCTTGAAAGGCTGAGGCGTAGGAAAGGAGAAGGGGTCAGAGAAAGGGGAGGCGAAGGAGGAGGTGTGGTGGTCAGGCGGAGGAGCCCATGAGGCAGAGGCGGTGGAGGACTGGATCTGGTGTAGCTGCTCCTGCTGTTGCCTCTGGTGTTGCTGCTGCTGCTGCGCGATCACTTGTTGTGCGATCGCCATTAGATTGCCACTGTCCGTACACATGAATGCCATCTGTTGTGCGATCACTTGTTGCTTGAGTCCCTTGCACGCGCTCACTTCTCAGTCTCAGGTGGTTTGTTTTGTGCGAGAGGAGATGAAGGTTGAAGGGTAGGTGGGAGATTGGAAGAAAAGGACAAACAGAGCAGCACAAATTGGTAATTTGGTAGAAAGGGAGGAAGAGGGGGGGGGGGAGGGGACAAGGGAAAAGGGAAAATGGGGGAGGCTGAAGAGAGCGGTAGGGGATTTAAAACCCAAAAAGGGGCAGTGGTGGGAGGGAGAGTCTCACAGTCTCAGAGTAGACTAGAGAGGGGCTATTTTGAGCGGAAGGTCGGAAATGCCCCCATATGGTGTCCGCTACTGATTGTTCTCTGCTGCCGGATTCTCTGTTCCGTAAAATCTGGCCAAGGATCCGTGACAAGTCGCTAGTAGATGAGTTCACGGGGCTCTTATTGCTGGGCCCGCTATTTCAGAGACTCGAAACCGAGATATCTCGGAGCTACGTGTAATAGAGGATTTATTAGGTTCTTCTGGCCTGTGCTGCGTGCGCGCAACGGTAAAATGTAGGGGCGCATGGATGTACGGTATAGTCGTCGTATAGACAGAGAGATGAATACACAATGAACGGAAAAGTAGCTGGAAATACGGCGACGACTGTAAACGAGTCTATGACTACGAACGAACGAGTCGACAGGGGCTGTACGCCTGTACCCGGACCTGCCTCTGTAGCTGTACGTCGCAGTGACTCATCGTTTTAGCATCCTGTACGGGGTACGGCAAAAAATTTTGTGATGATGCTTTTTTCAGTACAATCCCCTGTAGACTGTAGACTGTAGACTGGCGGTCTGGAGCAGTGGGAAAGTGCTTTTATTTAATTTCAGGAGCTTTATGTAAGCTTTTCGATGTTCCATTCGCTCTAAAAAACCTCTTTCTTCACTTCCAGTTAGTGCAGCATCAGCATGGCACCCAGGCCAGGACTTCGTTTATTTTGAATTCCACACAGATATTGTCAATACAAAAAATCACAGTAAATAGTCTACGTATTGACGTTTTGGAACAACTGTACCCATATCTGAAATTTAGCCGCTCAATTGATTATTTAATCGTCTAACTTTCTAGACTCCAGCCTTGCATGTTGCTCAAATCAGTAAGTTTGTTTCAGTCATTTCAAATTTCGCAAAAATATTTTATATGTAACGGATGGTCTGAACTCACGAATAGCAAGTTAATCCAGTGAAAGAGAGTATCTTCATAGAACCGAAATCAAACGATCAGTTTTGTTGTTCTGCTTTTCTTTCCAATATTTAAGGCCTTTTTTTTCTGAAGGAGTGTGCTCAATTGTTAGGGAAATGATGGGCTTTTGTTGAGCTCGTGCATGTAAGAAAACTTCCTTTTTCATTCATATGTTCAAATGAGAGATTTCGAATTGCGTGATAAATTTCAACCGGAAAGACCAAAATCATGGGAGTTAATATTGATATGGCAAGAGAAAGAAATATTGTATAAAAATAATAAAAGCATATTGTCGTATGTTTTTCTTGTTGCTGAAATATATCAGTTATTTACAGACACCGTTAAGTTGATAAAAAGATGAGTTGATGAAAACATATATTTTCATATGTATTGCTATAAATTTTTGTGATTTTAGATTCTCACAGATTGATTCATAACCCATTATTCCTATAAAATTTCATTCCCTATGCTTTCATACATGGTGACATACTCGAAATTTGAGAATAATTGATGAGATCCAAAGTTTGTGAATCATGTATGATATAAATATTATTTAAGAATAATTTATCTTTTTATAATGTGGAAACATATCAAAATTTCAAAATTTTGTAGAACGCGAATAAATTTTGTAAATAAATTTTTACAAATAATTCGTAATATTCACAAAAATTAAAATAGAACAGCAAATTGGAGAAACAATTTGAATAATTTATAGATAATTTGAAAATATATTTAACAGTTCGTTTAATCATACATTCGTTGGAAACAATTTTTGTTGTGTTTAGATGAAAGAATGGATTAATGAAATTAGTGACCAATCCAATAATTTGAAATGATCACGGATTTAACTTTTGACCGATTGAGTAAAATAAGAAGAAATAATTTATTAATTTAAAAATTCTGAATAATTATATAATCATTCAAATATATAATAACGATTTGAAATAATCCTTAATCCCGATTAACATTGTTTTTCCGTGGCATCCCAACTATTGTAAAAAAAAATTACCTTGATTTGACGACAAACAAATTCATTTTCGATGCAGATGCATCGATCCCGAGTCCTCGTGTCAAGAAAATTGATATGTTACTTTCACTCGATGACAAATATAACCCACAGTGAGAGCACGTAATAGAACTAAGAGATTAGAGAGTAGAGAACAACACAAAGGAATGCATAGATTGTAATCTAATGTTATAATCTATGTACCTTTTATTTATATTTTTTATTTTATGACATCCAGTCATCCGATAATCACCTTGTAACTCTTCGAACGCACGACTCATGGCATTAGATTCGGCCATTCAGCCCCCCCAACACTCCTCATTTCTCTCTCAACGAACTTTTTGTTTAACTATTTCTCAAAGACTCATAACGAAGTAACAAACATCTCTTATTTATCAAAATTTTAAAAGTTAATTATTCACAAGACTCTCAAAATTTAGTAAATTGCCTATTTTTACAACAAAATTTTTAAATAAATGTTATTTACCAACTCTAGAAACTGTCCTATTGTTACAACCTTGATATTAAGTTCAAGGTATTTTCCTCCTAAATGCAACCATGCCAATCACCTTCCTCTCCGCATACCATTCCTACATAGAATTGGTCACAAATGAAATGATATTCCAACTTTTGCACACAATTTTACGTCCATTTTGCCAGATAGACATCCACATCATCACGGAACACGATCAAAAATTGCCACGTGAAGATTGGCCCTTGTCAAGCTGGCAATCAAACTCCCAACATTATAACAAAGAGTGGTGCCAATTAGTACCATAATAATATGGATGATAAGAGGAATAATTGTTTTGATACTGGTACTGAGGATCAGAACTGTAGGAGCATCATCTCGTAGAAAATTTGGGCGAAGTAAATGCTGCTAAGAAAATTTCTCAATCTCTGTTTGCTCGTTTGAAGCTAGGGGTAAGTGCAAGGAAATTAACGCTGAAAAGGGTAAACATGTAAAATTAAAGGTTTTTCATTGTATAGTAAAATGTTTCCTGGTAGGTGGGACCCAGAGAGCTGGAGCTGGCCTCGCAGAGTGTGCATGGAACAGCGCTCGACGCAGCTGTCGACGTCATCTGTGTGAAAGCCGTCTGTTGTGGGCCCCGCTACTCCACACATATCTTTTTCTTATTCTGATTTTCTGTGCTCCGTCCGCACCAGTCTCAAGTTCTCAACTCACCTATTATTAAATACTCATCTTCTTTCGCTTCATTTTTCTCAAAGCATTTTTCGCTACATTGATGATGAAAACATGACCAGTTGTGCAGCTAATGAAAAATAAATGCTCCAATTATACTTTCCATCACTTTCTCGTTTCTTTTGATCTAATTATTTTTATATCAACAAAATTATTCAGATTTTTTTAGTGAAAAATGGAAACAAATATTTCCATTTTAAATATTCATACGAACTTCTTATTCATATTTCAAATTTGTGATCTCTAACACACGAAAATTCATATTGAGGCAGCAAGGGATGCGAGGTTTTCAACAAGTCGCCTTCAGAAAAACGAAGGGTTGCATAATGACAAATGAGTTTAATGTAATGAGAGAGGGATTACCTCACGCTCAACAGAAGATATTTCATCCTGTTCTGTATTCGAGTGTTGGCCTCAAGACAACAATTTTTTTTTAAAATTGCTATGATATCGACCGCATTCGTTGGCCCGTTCGACGATTAGCTAATCTTGCTGTCTAATCACTGTCGGTTACTTTATAATTTATGTTTTCTAATATGATTTGATTTATATCGATGGAACGAAGCCTTTTGATTATAGATACTTACCAAGAAATTATTAAGTTGATTACGAATATGTGATGGTTGCGGACGGAAAAAAGACTTCTTAAAGACTGGGTGAAAAGAAGAGCCACGCGGGTATGAGGTATGGGCCAAGCAAGCACCCGCGGGAAGCAAGGCAACGCACCAGCCGCTGTTCTGACTGCTGCTAATTGACATCACAATTCACAACAAACAAAAGAAAGCGGGGCCCCGTGTGCCTCTCATCCAGCAGAGCGCTGCTCTTTAAGGACGCCGCGTGGGCGCACCTCATTTGCCGCGCCTGGAGGGACAATTGGTCAGTGCATGTTGACTGAAAGGGACTTTGCATGGACCATTCGCAACTCACAGTTGTCATTCAGGAGTCCTCAGGCTTCACGGCGGATTAAAACAGCGACCCAGCTTTTAAAATTTGCTGGAAAGAGGAGGATGCAATGCTAGTAGAATACATTTTTAACGCTTTCACCTCCGCGGGTGGTCGTCCATTACGAATTTAGTATTAATAATCCTCATTGTTGTAGTAATGCGCTCAAATCAACCATTTGGGAACTTGGTTTTGCCATGGCTGCGTCGGCGCGTTGCATATAAATCCAACGAGTACGTGTATCTGCCAGGTTGGACCTTAAAAAGAGGCCATCAAGTAGATGGATCCTGTTTTAGCCTTTTCTCTTTTCGGCTCTTTCTCTCTCCATTAGGCGCTGAAAGTGGAGATTTGTAAGAATAGGAATTATGGCAACAATCAACTCAAATCTTTTGTGAGAACTGAGAATTGAGAAGGCGAGAGCCGAACAAATCACCAATGGTAGCGTGGTCTCATGCAAATGCAATTAAAAATGGGGTCTTTCTACTTCCCACTCAGAAGTGGCTTCTAAAGTGAGGCTGACTCAGCTTCAGAATTGCTTGCGTGGACACAGTTTTATTAATAGGGATAGGCGGCCTTCCATGCATTTCAAAGCGTATATATACAAGGCCTGTGTCTTGTTTTTCATTTTAGAATTTTCGAGGCATTACTATTTCTCATTATCATAACTGACACTATTACATTAAAGGTTATTAGATAATATTCAAAAGAAAAAAAAATAAATCGATGGCTATAAATAAAAAAGATTCACGTATTAATGTCAAAATAAAATGTTGGGATTATTTGACAGTGAATGTTTTCACAATATTAATAGTACATTTTTAAATTAATTTTAAAATTTTCAAAAAGTATGTATAAGTATGTTGCTGGATTTATTTATTGATTGTGTATTAAATTTTAATATTAATATCATTTGATATTTCACTAAAAATCTTTAAATATAAATCTTTGTGAGTTTAAGTCATTTCACAAAACAATAATACTTGCATCAAGTTATGCGAATTTTCATGTATATGAATATCAGATTTGAAAGATCATATTTGCAAATGTTAATTATTTTGTACTACTATCAACACTATCATGTTAATACATCATCAACAAATCTCCACCGTTAATTAACATGAATAAAAATCTGTTTCATGGACCGCTTGCTTCCGTGGTCTTCAACTAGCAGTGAACCAGGTGTAGCTCTGACATGCTAAATACTTCCATGCTGGCCCCACACCAGAACGACCCATGTCGAATCCCTTTCCTTCTTCTCAGTTTTCGACCTTTGGAATCTGGATTTGGTGATCGGCTCCCACTTCCCAGTTCACACCAGATCTGCTGAACCTTATCTGGTAAAGCTCGGTCCAGCAGGTCCCTTTCTAATCCCAAACCGAAAGCAAAGAGACATCGATCTCCCGTTTGAAATTTTCCATTGACAATTCTTTTCATCTATCACTTTAATTTTCTCCTTTTCCTGTTCCTGTTCAGGAACTAGAAAAGGCGACCGAAAAGAGGGTCAAATTTCATGACCACAGGGCACAGGGCACAGGGCACAGAGCACAGGCACAGCTTTGCTTCAAGACCTCTTTACACTATGCACCTTTTCTTTTGACAGCGTCAAGCCATTCACCATTCACCATTCATCAACAGTGCATTCATGTTTCTGTACTCCCCAAGTACCGATTTATTTCCCCTTTTAATCCAAGTTTGCAATAGTACCTCTGGTCACTTAAACATACTGACATCTACACATGAATGTGTGGTGTATGGTATAATTGCTCAAATATTAGTTCATTTCTTGGTAAAAAAAGCATATGCAGGCGCACCTTGAGTTCAAACCTACCAGCCTACTAATACAAAAGAACAAAGATAGGTTTTTGTTGGTTAATTATTAGTTTGATTGTACCAAACCAACTGTAATATACAATTAATTATCATCACAATTAGTATCTAAATATATTATAGTGTAGGCGTCACTTTAATGGATCAACGTAATTGATCTCGTGCATTTAATGGATCGACGTGCCAATTTCATTAAGGAAGTAAGTTTGCTATTGAACACATTATTGAACTTGGGTTAATTAAAAAGACCATCAATATTTTTGTTCAACCAAGATACTGTGTATTTATTTCATTTAATCAAGCCCCAATTTTCATTTAAAAGTCAATATGGAATTACATGACTTCTAATCTTAGCAGTACATTGATATCATATCATCAAAATATCATCACATTCGCTGAAAATTAGATGGAAAAAATTATATAATGAGATATTTGAATCAAATACCATGTATGGTTGGATTAGATTGAGCTTTGTTGTGAACCTCGGCACTCAGCAGATTGGTTGTGGGCCGCATCAGGTCCACAAGAAAAACACCCCTTCTAACGTATTGTATATATAAATGATCCCACTCTCTCTCTCTCTCTCTCCCTCTCTAAACACTTTTTATACATCATTTAAAGAGAAATGAAAATAGAAACACTATGACTGCATTGCTCCTTAGTTTTGAAAGTGAGTACAGACATGCACGAGATGATGAAGACCATGGTTCTTAGGTAGTGGATTTAGAGAGATAAACTCATTTCAAACACAATCCATTTTCATCCAGCAAGGTTTTTGAAGATTGGTTGTGCGAGAGGTGCTGCGCAAGATTAAGGGCTTGCCAAATCATGATTGGAACCAAAAAATTAAAGATAAAATACTTTCGCAACAGTATTTTTAGTTTTCTATCTCAATGCTGGTACCCATATCACTACCAACTCACACAACTTAAATATCAGGTCAATGCCGTATATACGCCAAGACATGGTCATTAAGAATTAATGTGCATACGTCAACATTATTAATCTGTAAAGGAAGAATCTACTGAACATGGTGAAAAAATTTGAAGGGACCAAAGAAACTGTGGAAATAGTTCAGCAACATGATTAAACAAAGTCTATTATGACCTGAATCAGAAAAAGTTCCTTAGTACCAGCTTTTTTTTTTAATCTCTTTCTGCTGTAGTGAATGAAAGGATCAGTTAGTAATGGACCGTGCTCATTTGTATTATCATCTATCATTCTTTCCCCATAACCTACTGGCTACTGTATAAAGAAGATAGAAACAGTGTGCAATTAGTATTGGACCGTGCACCATCCATACATGATACATCCAATTAATAAATTCAGGTACTAATTGCCTTGGAGCTAGCCTTAGAGGTGACATGTTTTCTTGTTTCCAGAGAGCGAAGGATGGGAGTCGTGGGGCCTAGAAGTCACAAGTATCCAAAAGCTGCCCAATTAAGTGGTGGTCCTGATACTGATACAGTACTTAACTCCACTGTGCATGAAATGTTGTGCACTTCATAACTCCTCTTGTCCCTTTCTCAGTACCAAAATTAAGCAAACCCCCACCCTCTCATTATAGAAGGCATAACTGATTGCTTTCTCCTTTATGAGTTTTGTCCTACCAACACCAACGCCAACGCCAACACCAACGCCAGCACCAACACTAACACCAACGCCAGCACCAACACTAACACCAACGCCAGCACCAACAGTAATGAGAGACTGGAATCAAAGAGTACAAGATTCGCAGTACAAACTCCAATCAGATTCAGCACCTGATTCTGTCAACGATGTAAATTGGGTTTCGTCGGGTCAGGTATCTTTGACTGGTCCTAGCCCGAATTACCTGTTTGAAACGGTGTGATTTGGGCCTGTGTACAAGTTTCCATTGGGCTATGAATATGATCGATGATGAACTGCTAAATGAGACATTTAAGGATGACGAATATTCTAATCCTTTTCTATCAAACGAGGTATTATATTTCATATGAGTCCAGTCTTTATCCCAATTTGCAGAAACAAATTATAGAAATCTTACTAGCTGCGTCTATACCAAAACAATTTATAAATCTCAGTATCATATTTCTTTTGTTTTTTAGACAACTTTTAGAACATATAATATGTATACTCTTTTTTTTAAAAGAAAAGAAAAGAAAGGGTACACGACACCCCCAGTTTCATAAATGAGATGTAAATTAGTAAAAAGTACGAACATAATCATTTGAAAGCACTCTGAATGAATTATGGCGTAATTCTATTCGCGTTATTTGTCATATCTATTTAATTTAGCTCAAAACAAATTATTCATGGATAAAAGAAATAAGTTAAAATATATATGTAAGTCTTAGTAATATACATTCATAATCGCAAATGAGGCATGTATGAAAAATGTACATCCAAAATATACTGAACTGATATGAGGTGCAGGACTGGTGCTAGCATCACACCCCTTTCTCCAATCAGCCGCACAGACACAGTCGTGGCTTGTGAGATAATCGGCAACATCTAAACTCAGCAATAGATTTATTAAAAAGACATATACCGTCCAGATTCCTTATGATTCGTTCTCTCCAAATCACGAGATGATCCGACGAACAAGAAATGCACCGATCAACACAGATCAGGTGCTTTATTCGAGAGGACAGAGGAGGTGGAGCCTTCCGTCCGGCCCATCAGCCTCTATCCTTTGAAAAAGAAACGTGTACCAAAAGTAGCGCGAGAGACGCGAAATACAGGGGGAATATAAAATTGAACCAGAAACGCACAGAAAAGAGAGAGATCTATCTGTTCTTCGCACCAGACACATTTATCAATGGAGAAAGGGCTAGTGGAGAGGCTCGAGGCCGCAGTGGCGCGCCTAGAGGCCGCGATCGCCAGTGGATCTATCTCCGCCTCAGCGCGGGAGCTCGATGGAGACTTACCGGCGGCGATTGATCCGGCGATCTTGGCCTTGGATGAGCTTGTGGATGGGCCGCTGCGCCGAGTGGTCGCTGCAGCAGAGAAAATCGGCGGAAAGGTTCTAGATTCCACGAAGATTCTGGAAGAGGCCTTCGGGGTGGAGAAGGAGCTCTTGATTAAGGCGAAGCAGAGCCAGGTTTGGATTTGTGTGATCCGTTCAAATTTCATTTTAGTTTGGTTAGGCCAATGTTGTTAGGCTGAGCAAGATCTTTTTCTTCCCTTTTATTTTTAGCTTCATATTAGATTTAGCATTGTAATCTAATACAAGTTTTAAGTGATATTTTCGTTTAGGTGAATAAAAATTGTAGTTAATAAGACACAATCCTCTCTATGTTGAAAAGTTGGGGACTCCTCGCTGATTACTTGTAGAAATTTGTTTGTGTATCTTATTTGTAGAAAGTTGGGGAAGAGGTATATTAACATGATCGGTACATTTGTGTAATATCATAGTTGGCAAAGTTTTGCTTCAGTTATTTCATTGAGGTGCCAAATGAATGAAACTGTGACCTGTATTACAGAAACCAGACATTGCTGGTGTGCAAGAATTTGTGAAGCCTCTAAATGATGTGATCACTAAAGCACACAAACTGACAGAGGGAAGGAAACCTGAGTATTTTAATCACCTGAAGACAATTGCCGACAGTCTGACGGCTCTCGCCTGGATTGCTTTTTTAGGAAAAGATTGTGGTCAGTGCCATATTACTTTATTTTATAATTTAATTCAGGTTCCAAGTCCTGAATTTTGTTACCATATATATTTGTTGTGGCATAGGAACTTGAATCCGATACCAATATCATTTTGTTCGGTTATTTTGGGTCTTAATAGTTTAATTGGAGCTCAGTTGAGCCTTGAAAGCAATTTCCGCCAAATCTTTTGTCAGAAGCCCCTTTTAGGCCCTCACTGTTTGGGGTATATTAGTGCTGTAGACTTATCTGATTCTTTTTCTACTATAAAAGGAATGAGTTTTCCAACTGCACATGTTGAAGAATGCTGGCAGATGGCTGAATTCTACAATAACAAGGTATTGTATCTTTTGGATAATCTCATAATAATATATGTTGTGCCTGTAGCACATTTTGACCCTTAATAGGAGAATTGAAGCTCAATATGCCATCAACCAGAAGGTTCTTCAATTGAAGTGCTGGATAAATTCTGGCCTTTATTTTTCTTTTGGTTGCAAGCAATTGTCGAAATGAGGAATGCTCAAAAAGAAACCTAATGGAAAGGACTGAATAAACTCATCTTTTCTTTCCATTGTAAAATGTGTATCATTCTGTCTCTCATAGGATGGTGTACATGAAAGGATTTACTATCTTCAACTGCAGCAATTTCTGAAGTTCCTTTTGCATAGTGTAAATTACTAAAAAACCCTTGCTCTCTCTATTCAGGTACTTGTGGAATATAGGAACTCAAATCCGGACCATGTAGAGTGGTCAAAGGCACTGAAAGAACTATATGTCCCCAGCTTGAGGGACTATGTCAAGAAGAATTACCCTCTAGGTCCTGTGTGGGGTCCCGCTGGTAGTGTGGCTGCAACTAAAGCACCAGCTCCAACTCCTGCAACCCCTCCTACAACAACTGCATCTGCACCTAAGGCACCAGCAGCAAAGTCACCGGCCCCACCGCCCCCACCTCCAAAGTCTCTGTTCGAGGGGGGAACTTCTACCCCTTCCTCCAAACCCAAAGAAGGCATGTCTGCAGTGTTTCAAGAGATCAGTTCTGGAAAACCTGCAACTTCTGGTAAGTATTTAATCTTTGTTGTTACTTGTCAGTCAATAAATTAATGTATTTCAATGAAACAGGTGGAATTCTCCACTTTTCTCAAAAAAATTAATGTGTAAAAGTAAAGATTTTTAAGTAAATGGATGAATCATCAAATGTTATTTGTTTTCTTGGCAGGCTTAAGGAAGGTGACAGATGACATGAAGACGAAAAACCGCACAGACAGAACAGGAGTTGTTTCTGCACCAGAAAAGGCTGCTTCTCGTGCTGGGTCCTTTTCGTTCAAAACCGGTCCCCCCAAAATGGAGCTCCAAATGGGCCGCAAGTTAGTCCCCCCCCTCCCCCCACCCCAACCCCCAACACACACACACACAAACCCAATATGCAGCAAATCTGTGCTATTTACCTACTAGCCATATCTCAGCTTCATTATATTTCTTTCATTCTTTTTATTTTTCTTTCACATTTTTTTGTGGTGCTTAATTGAGATATAGAAAGGGATATAGGGTAACTCTAATGTACCTTACTGAAAGCATGGTATTGTGAATGCATTTTTAAGTTTTCTAACAGATCATCTATTTGATACTTTTTTCCTAGATGGGTTGTTGAAAATCAAGTTGGCAAGAAGAACTTGGTAATTGATGACTGTGATTCAAAGCAATCAGTGTATGTATTTGGGTGCAAGGATTCCGTTCTACAAGTCAAAGGTATGTCATCCCAAGTAATTTTTACACATTCATTCAAAAAGTTATTTGGTTCTTAGTTAACTGAAAGGTTTCTTTTCTCAGGTAAAGTGAACAACATAACCCTTGACAAGTGCACAAAGACAGGAATTCTGTTCACGGTTGGTACAAAATTTTAACAAAGCATAATTTATGATGTTTTAGCTACCTATAAGCTAGGATACTAATGCTAATCCTATCTTTTGATAAATTCAGGATGTCGTGGCAGCCTTTGAGATTGTCAACTGCACTGGTGTTGAGGTGCAGTGCCAGGTAAACAGCAATTCTCTGCAAAATGCTCCTTTACTAGAATTGTTGAACCAACCTGTTTCTTACCTGTTTTGTTCCATACCCATATTTGTTAAAAGTAACAATACTGAGCCTGGCCTATTCAATAACAAACAGGCATGTTGCAGATAATCCCTTTCCATGGAACTGCTGAACATGACCACTTATTCATGCTAGTGTGCACTCCAAAATTAGTTTACCTCTTAGTTTGAGTTTCATGTTGTTGAATGTATCATTTACTTTGGAGTCTAACTAACCAAATTTGTTGTGAGAATTTTCTGGTTTCTAATATAATATTTTCTTTTAAAACATGCAGGGATCAGCACCAACAATTTCAATAGATAACACATCAGGATGCCAGCTGTATCTAGGGAAGGATGCCCTTGGTGCTTCTATTACCACTGCCAAATCAAGCGAAGTTAATATCCTTGTCCTTGGATCTGAACCTGATGGAGATTGGGTATGATTTCTCCCTTAGTCTAATCTCATATATATGTCATAAAAGTTGATTCTTACTCTCATAACAAGGAAAAAGAAACTGAAAAACAAAATAGCAAAGATAAGAAAGAGAGATGGTAATTACACAAGGCAATGAGTGGTCTGAGACTTTGATGAATTTGGTAAAGAGAAAAAAGGCAGAACATACCTTTTCTTAGCATTCTGCACTATTTTTAATTTTGGCAACTATACCTGTTTCCTCAGCCCTAAACTTATGATAATAGTCCCCAATAATCTAAGGGATACGATCTATTGACGATGGAATTATGTGATATATCAATTCAAACAAACTTGGAACTCTAAAAATAAGTTATGCATGGACAACCTACCTATCATATTCTTTGACGATTTGAAGATCAATTGATCATGCATCAAAAGGTCATTATTAGGCCGTTTGACAGTTCAAAGAAAACAAGCACAGCTTTGTTTATGCATGAATATGTAACAAATTATTATGCACATATGTTGGTTTTGAGTTTAGGCTTCATTTATGAGGGTTCTCATAATTGTCAAATGAAATAATTAATGGATCCCAACGCAACTTAATTTTTTGTGATTATGATGTGGCACAAATGAGGATTAGTAAGGTTTGGGAGTCTTAACTAAAATTATTAATATTATAGTTGATGTATAGTAGTCTGCTGTAAAGACAGAAGGATCAAATTAGTTCAGGGTCTCCAGTCAAATGCTAGCTATAGTACCTAATTTTTCAAATTAATTCTAGTGAAAGACTAAACACTACCATTTTTTGCCCAAATAGTTGTTTTAGTTTATTGCATATAGTAGCCCAAAGAAAGAGAAGTTTTCAGTAAAAAGAAATTTTTCTAGTGATTTATGCTTTTATTTCTAAACTTAACAGTCTTTGTGGAATGTACAACCTACATAAGCACTTTTTATAGTTTCATATTTGCTATTACCAGCTTATGTTTTTTATTTATTTTTTGTTTCATTATTTCTTAATATAGGTGCAACACTCACTGCCAGAACAATTTGTGCATACATTCAAGGATGGACAGTTTGTTACCTCACCTGTTACCCATTCTGCTGGGTGAAATTTTCTTCATCATTTTTTTTTGTATTTTGGGCTCTCCCTTTTTTGGATCGACAGAGGGAATATTAATATTCAGTACAAGTTACTTTGGATGCTCTTAAGGAAGTTGTGAATGGCGTGTCTGTTTTCTTTTCAGCTTGTTTCATTTTAGTTTGTGGCAAGCTTGTAATTGTTTTCTGATTGGTTTGTTTTTAACCTGTTTTCCAGATCTGAAGCTACTCCAGTTTTGTTTGCATGCTTTCGTTTACTCTTTTTTCTTGATTGCTTTCAGTCCTGTTTGCTATAGCAAATGAACTTCCGTGTAGCTCACTACACACCTTGTAATTTTTGTTTGGTAAAGGGTTGTTTTATTGCTATTTATTTTCAATTTTTTAATGGTTAGCCCGTTAAAAAGAAAAATCTTGTCGACCCAAGGAACTTGTTGCTTTTGTGGTCCACTTGTGAACGAGCTAAGACATGGGGCCATGTGGGCACGGGCGGCACTATTGAATAATTTATTATATACAGCTTGAATTCTTGTCTCTTTAAGTTTCAAATCTGATCGAGGAAAAACAAGATGGGCATTAAGGCAAGAGATTGGTTGCGCCAATTATTGGAGCAGCATCAGTTCCAGGTGGAAAGTAGAGAAATTCCTAATCTTTATATTTGAATTTGTCATCTCATCCTGTCATACATTCGAGACAAAATCGATAATGTTTCAAGCTTCAAGAAAAAAAAACATTGAAGTTTTATTTAATTATTTAAATAAAACGATACTTTGCTTACTGTCATGATTCTCACACTACCACCTAAAAAAACTAGCATATTGCGGTAATTGGACCAATCGCGTAGCAACTATATCATTTGTAAAGAAAATTATTCAAGTGCCTACTCCTGTATGGAGGGAAAGGTTTAATATCTTTACTTTTTCAATGCTGATCAAATAGAATCCAGCTGGCTGCTTTTTTTCACTTTCCTTCCGTTTGATACTTGATACGTAAAATAAAATTAAAACGAAGTAAATATTAAATTATTTTAAAATTTTGATGTTTAATAGTAGTGAAGTAAGTAGATGAAGTAGTGAGAGTAAAAAATATTAAAAGTTATGAAATTTTATGATTTAATTTTACTTCATCTTCATAAATATTTTAACTTATTCTATATTAAATTATCTCTGTTTGATTAATTAAAGCGCGTTACAATACTTAAATCATTTCTATTCTACTTGTCAAACGAGAGTTTACTCGTAAGATTTGTGCTATTCAATATTTTGACGGAAAGGATATAATATAGCTGTATTATATAATAATCATGATAGCTAATAAAGAGACCATTAAATAAAAAATAAAATTGTAAATATATATTTTCTATGATTTAGATAAATTGTGTATTAAATTTTATATAATTTGAAATTTATTTGGTTATTCATTTTGTGCCTATAAAATTAAATAATTATTTTTTTGAACTCGCTCAATAGACAGTCAACAGGATTTCAAATTGCATAAATTTTGATACCCAACCAATAAAACTGTTAAGAAATTTTTTTTGTGATTTTATCTTTTCAATTTAGATATTGTCTGATTGCTTGTTGCTATCGTCGAGATAAACTATATACGTTCTTATAGTAAAATGATCCTGCACGTGCACATTGATGTTTCTCAGTTCTTCTTTATTTTTTTTAGAACCGAATATACACATGCATTTGATCGCGTTTATATCCAGAAGTGCGCTAACGCAATATGATCACGTGAAAAATGTTGTGTTATTATACTGAGATCTCTTCAGATCATTTTCCAAAGATGTAACAACAAAAAGAAATTGATTAGAAATCAGAATATTTATTACCTAGCGGTATAAGATTAGGCATCGAAAATTTTCTTTTCCAATCTTGTTGTCAAATTAAAGTAAGTAAAGATATCAAGGTAGAGAAATACTTTCTTTAGCTAAGTCAACTTTTATTTATTTAAAGTTTAAACAGCACGTAGACACATCCAGCCCAGGCAGGAGAGAATCTGGCGTGCTGTTTGCTTAGCAGCGATGCAAATTCAGTGCGTTAAGCGAAGTCCAAGCGCTGGCCAGTACGCTACTTTTGCTTTTGGAAAGCCCACCTTTTTTAATTGTTTTACCTGTTTTATGTTTCGCAGTGGAAGGGAGAAAATAAAAGGCGACCTTTATGTTTTAATAATCGCAGATTGTTTAATTGAACCTTCTACCACCATCCCGCCTCCACTACTTGTACACTTCAACGCAACAAGCTTGCACACTCGTACTGCAACACGACATCTCTCTCTCTCTCGTTGAGAAAAGTTGGGATTGATTTATAGAAGATGAAGGGACTGCTAGTTGCGATATTAGGTCTCCACATCTCCGTGCTTTTTGCTGGTAAGTTCGTTTCCTCTTTCTCGATTTATGCAGTTGAGACTGATCTCACCAAGCGCACTCTGCTTGTGTCAGTAACGACAGGTGCTTATCCTCTGAATTTTGGAAGGTTCTGTAGCTATTAATTTACTTGGAGCTCTCAATTGAATTTGTGACTTGTTCAATTTGTAACTGATCACTTCATTTCAGCATATTTATTTGTTAATTTTCAATTATAGATTTGTGCTTATATCAATGCTATACCGGTTATGTTCGTACAGTACAACCTTAAAACTGAGACTTGCTATGATGTGTTGCTTAGTCTTAGAACCAGCAAATCTCATGCAACGCACCGCAACAGCATGGAACTATGGCTTAAGATTGACAATTTGTCATATAATTGCTTATATACTATTAAACTCATTTTTTCTTCAAACAGCATCACAGCCATTTCTGGGAGTAAATTATGGTCAATTGGCCGACAACCTCCCTCCTCCATCAGCCACTGCTGGCGTCCTCGCATCAACTGCATTTCAAAAGCTCCGCCTATACGACACCAACCCTAAAATAATCTCTGCCGTCGAAACCATTCCCTCCATGTCGCTCCTCGTTGGTGTTTCAAATGGAGACATACCTGTCCTTGCATCGTCTCCTTCCGCTGCTGCCTCTTGGCTCAACTCCAACCTACCTTCTCTCAAATCCATCTCCGCCATTTCGGTCGGCAATGAGGTTTTCTCCTTTGCTGGGCCCTCAATCTCTGCACAACTTGTGCCCGCCATGGAAAACCTTCTTTCAGCTTTACCTCCCTCATCACATATTAAAATCTCAACTGTTCATGCCATGGACATTATGTCCCAGTCCGACCCACCTTCAGCTGGTGCCTTTCACTCGGATTACTCGACTTACCTTGATCCATTACTTGACTTTCTAAACCGTACAGGTTCACCACTCATGATCAACCCATACCCATATTTCGCTTACACATCTGACACCCGACCTGAAACACTTGCATTTTGCCTATTCCAACCAAATCCAGGCCGGGTCGACGCAAACTCAGGTCTGACCTATATGAACATGTTTGATGCACAAGTTGATGCAATTCGTGCCGCGCTTGATGCAAAGGGGTTTACCAAAGTGGAAATTGTAGTGGCTGAGACGGGGTGGCCCCACAATGGGGATGCTGATGAACCAGGAGCAACAGTTGAAAACGCACGTGAATACACTAGTAACCTCGTGGAGCATCTTCGGTCACTTGCTGGTACACCACGTGTACCTGGGAAGTCTGTTGAGACCTACCTGTTTGCACTGTATGACGAGGATCTCAAACCGGGACCCACATCTGAGCGTTCATTTGGTCTGTTCAGCCTTAATTTGACAGAGAATTACGATGCTGGCTTGTTGAAAAGTGCTACCGATTTTGCTCCTGCACCTGCCCCTGGTCCTAGCATTAGCATCCCTAAGGTTACCAACGCCTCTGCACCAGCTCGTGCACAAGTTCAGATCCCTCCCTCAGTTATATTTTTCATTTAATATCAATTGTCAAGCACATATGTGCATTATATTCCAGTGCATGTAATTCAATATTTGTTTGTTTTGATTTAGGGGAACCCAACTCAGTCAACAACAGTAGCCAGCCCATCAATTAGCCCGTCTACAAGTTGTGTTGTTTCGGTACGTGGGAGTGAGGCTAATGGTACCATCCAGCCAGCCTCAAGTACCAACTGTGAACTCCCAAGTTCAACTGCTCCCCAGCAAAGCACACATGCGAAAGGATTTGCTTTTTTTATTTTTTTCTGCCTTTATGTTCTATCTTTGTACCTATAAAAACTATAGAACTAGAGAAGTTTGATTTTGCTTAGTTTGCCATTTAGTTGAGTTGAAAGGAGAAATAAAGCAAAACTCGAAGCAACTCGAAGTTTTGAACCCAATGACTATGATCCGTCAAGCATCACTGGATTTCATCAGACGGTTTAGGTTCTCAGGCAGATATTTCTACTTGCTTTGTTTATTTAGTATTACTACTATTATGATTATTTATTTATTTTCGCTTCAATTGTACTAGGCCAGCTATATGGATAACTGATGTAGTCTACTTAATTGCTAAGAAAAGCTTCGTTCCTGCTACAAAAGGCAAAAATTTGAAATGAGGTTTGAAGTAATTTAATTTGAAGTGCGCTCCCAACTTAGCAAGCGCATTATTAAACAAGAAAGCTTGGTAGCTCCTTTTTAGCACCTTTGCTTTCTCACAGCGTATGCGCCATTCTCTGGAAAAAAAAAAAACCCCCAAACACTTGCACGTTCTCTACTTTCTAAGGGCATTGTCAATTTTCCGAGGTTAAGATCTTCTATAATATTGGGTACAATCTGGCATTGTGGCACCAACTGTTCATGTCATCCTACAATAAAGCAAAAATGCAGTTAAATAATAATTCAAATATATTAAGGTTTCCTAACAAAAGGCATCCATTAAAGTTTATACTTTGTTAATTTTAATGTATTTGAAAACGGCATAAAATAAAGCAATCATAATAGCGACACTACATCCACCCAAAAAATCCAGCAAAAAATTAAATAACTATCAAGTTTATCATCTATCTATATAGGAGTTAATCAAGAAGTGCAACATCCAACATATCCCAGTTTCTCGAGAGTTTACAAAAAGATTAAACCAAAGCATCCTAAACAACATACAAATCTAAATTTCTTGAAGACAGGCAACTCCTATACAAAAATTAGGCCAAGTACATAACAAGATTGTTTTAGTATTTTTGGGCACCAACAAAAAAAGACAAAGGCCCTTTTTAACCAGAGAAGCACTTCACACCTAATTGTTAAGAGAGGAGAGAACATTTCCACCACTCTTAGCGGGGACAACCACCTCCCATCCAGGTCCCTTCAGGGGAAGTACAGAACCGGAACTGCCAACGGGGCCCACAAGGTCGCTTCTATCCATGACTCTCATTAGATCATTATCACTAATGTCAGCCTGTATCAGTTTGTCTTCTTCATTTGGGTCATCCCTGAGCATTGCTAGCAGCTCGTAATCCTGAAATTGCAAGAACAAAAAAGCATAACTTAAGGTTACATTTTTCATGGGATTCATAAAAATACATGCAGTGACCATCGAGAGCATAAACTACCTCTAAAGTGTTTGGTTTGACTCGGTCTTGTTGGAACTGCCCTTTACCGATAACAATGTGTTCCAACTTCAGCTTACCAAAAGCCTTTTTTATGATGCGACCCTGCAAAAAAAAAAAATGAAAATTTACATGCTTAAGCAAGTAAACACTAGCTAGCAAGCAGGCAAATGTATGGAGCGGACTGCTACCTTCAAGTGTGATTCAGAAAGGTATGCAGAGAATAAGGGTGGAAGGACCACAATGCAAAAGAACAATTTTTGGAAGTGTGATATGCAAATGTCCAATGAATAATTGATGCTTTAAGCTTTCACACATACCTCCACAGAATTTGCTGTTGCAAGGCGATACACGTGTACGGGCTTAGTCTGGCCAATCCTATGGCAGCGATCCATAGCTTGTAGATCACATTGAGGGTTCTGAAGTACAATTTAAATATAAAATCAGTTTATTAAAAAAAAGCTAATAATGCAATAACAATAGTGAAGATCATACCCAGTCACTGTCATACAAAATACAAGTATCAGCAGCTGTCAAATTGATACCAAGCCCACCAGCACGGGTGCTCAGGAGAAAAAGATTCAAATTACTATTAATGTCGTTAAATGCCTCTATCTGCCATCATGAAAGGAAAAAAATGAATTACTGTTAGACAATGCAAAACCACAACCTTGACTTTATAATAGGGATTCAGCCTAAATCTCAATAAATTAATTAGTAAAATGATTCAATACCTGACGCTTCCTTTCGTCAAGCTTAACACTTCCATCAATGCGGCAAACCTCAAGATTCTTCTCAGTCAAATAATACTCAATGAGATCTAGTACTTTTGTCCATTGAGAGAATATCAGCACCTAAATGGAAGAAAACCTCCATCAGAATTTCATGAAGAAAATTTGGAAAAATAATGGTCTGGTTTCAGTACTTTGTTGTTTCTTTCTGATTTTTTATATTTACAGATTGATTTTGTGTACACATGATTTCTTCAACAACACTTGGATAGTCAGAATTCAATTTATTGTTCAAAATAAGCAGAAGGACCTTGTGCTTTTCCTCAAGTAGCAAGCTAAGCAAGCGGTCCAAAAGTTGAAATTTGCCACATTGCTCCTGAAGCTCATTTATGGGCGGGTAAAAAAGACCTGAAGCAAAAGAATTAAATAAATCCACACAAGTATAATAGAAGTGAAATTTACTCCCTTATATGCACCCTTATCTGCACAGTTAAAATGATCATACTATACCTGATTGTAAATTTGTTTATATCTTTTGTTTAAACACTGTAACAGACTTTGGAGACATGTTATATGCAAGTTGAGATTGCATGAAAATTCAGATTGTATGCATGTTCAGCTTTTACTTAACTATTTAAAAGATAAAAACATTTTTACCATTTGACACTTATCACTTCCCTATAAGAAAAATTAAAAATATAATCAAGCAAAGTTGACTTTAAAGGCGTGCCTGCAGAGTCAAAAGCAGATTCCAATAGATCGGGATGGGCACAATTCTTTCTTAGCTGGATCAGCAGGTTATTGAGCTTTCCTCTCATACCAGGTTTCATGATCACTGTTTTCATAACATAAAAAGGTAAAATAATTAACATCAGTATTCAAGTACGGCATGCCTCTAAATAAACAAGAAAAAAGTAAATCAAGAATAAAAATTTCAAGTAGTATTTATGCCACCACTTTTTTATAGGTATCAAGCAATTTATCTTACCAGCTTTATTTATTACAGCCTTCAAAGTGTTCATGTACAAAATGTTTTTTTACCACTAATATTTTCTTCTTTTCTTGGTTATGTATTCAAATGATCTTGCTCATTGGTATCAATGCAAGCCCTTGATAGTAGAAGCATTTGAAATGCAGGGCTAGCCTCAATTGTGCAGTATAACACCAAAGTCCCCACAAAAGTTAAAAACATTTTAGATATTCACTCACATTCTTTACTATTCTCAACATATTCATGAAAGGTTTTGTTGACCAAGTGATCTTGAATCTCCTTCTGCTTGTTTGTCATGTTGGCATACAATATTATCTCTTTCTTTTTTGGCAGATTCTGTTCCACATCTGCCTTCATTCTCCTCAAAAGAAATGGTCGAAGAATTCCATGCAGTTTTGATATAACCTAGATAATAACAGATAAGGAAAAGAAAAGGAATAAACTAAAGAGAAATATAAAAGAAAAAAAACAACCTGAAGTCTCATCTTCTCATCACTCTCTTGTTGCTCAGCATCATTTCCCCTTCCTGATAGGTTAAACCTTAAAATTTTTTTTAAGGGAAAAAAAAACGAGCAAGCAAGTAAACAAACTAACAAAAAAAAAACAATAAGTTTAGAAAAGTTGAGAACCTTTTAACTAGAAAATAAATGTTTGCAAACCATGTTTTTGTTCACTACTAACAACTCTAATGGACAAAGCTTATTAAATTATATCACAATAACTCGGAAATGTTTTTGTTCATACCATGACTCAAACTCCTCCTGAGATGAGAAGATATCAGGTAGAATGAAGTTCAAAAGGGACCACAGCTCTGCCAAGTTATTCTGAAGAGGTGTGCCTGTTAGAAGAAGCTTATTCTCTATTGGAATCCGCCTTAACTCCCGGATTAGCTTGCAATTTGTGTTCTTCAACCGGTGCCCCTATGTGAAGAAAATGAGCAAGACAAAGTCAGACATTATAAATAAGCCAGCCATTACACAGTGATACATACATAGATGTAGCTTAAAACAAGTACCTCATCAACAACCACATATTTCCACTGGTAGTGAGAAAGGAATTTGGCATCCGCCAGTGCCATCTCATATGAAGTGACAACGAGTGGAAATTTCGGGCCTATTTGCTTGGGCATATGCTTCTTCCTTATATCAGCTCTTTCTTTTGTACCTCCATGATATAATATGGCACTCATGGAAGGGACAAACCTGCATTTTTATCAATAAGATATCTGATACTGAAATGAACAAATCAACTTCACAAGGGACCTAGTTGAAGGATAATAAAGTACGGTTTAAAGTTGGGATGCACTAATAATTGTGTAACTGTATTAACTGGTACAGCACCACTACTGGACCACATGACTACTATAGCAGTAATAATTCAAGAGATTTCCTTTCATCTATCCTTTCAAAAAGGAAAGTGTACCTGCTTATGTACTCCTAGTTATTCATGTCTACATTGCTCTTAAAGTAATTTGCTTCTACAATTTGTGACAACAAGTTGGATACCAACTCAGTGTATCCGTGACAACAATTTAAGCCATATAAAGAGAGGAGCACAGTACCTTGCAACCTCATTGATCCAATTAGAAAGAGTAGAGAGAGGAGCTATGACCATAAAAGGTCCATGCAGCCCCTCCCCTTTAAGGTGTGCAAGAAACCCAATAGTCTGAATTGTCTTGCCAAGGCCCATTTGGTCGGCCAAAATCCCATTCAAACCATTTTGCCACAAAGATATCATCCACTTAACCCCCTTGATTTGGTATGGCTTCAGCAAGCCTCCAGTCATCAATGGAACCAGCTTTTTTTGCTCTTTTTCACATCTCTCAGCTGCAGTTAGGCTGGAGTCTTCGGGGGACACAGAGTCACAGGATCTTCTCAGCATGGCTGCAACTGCTTTCTTAGCTTTATTCTAAAAGGAGCGAGGAACATCAGGAGCCAGTTGAAAGAGGCAGAAGAACTACCCATTATAAAGGTGAGCTCAAAAACTTAAACTAAAGACGAATCAGGTAACTCGCGTGATCTAAGACCATAAACTTGCAATTTTAATGAAAAGGAAACAGCTCAATGTGAAAACGTGGAGAATCAGTCCTAAAATAATGACCCACTGTATTCATGGCGATTCAACAAACAAAGTACAACATCAAAATTGATATTGAAATCAAACATATATACATCAGTAGTAGGTAACTTACATTATTATACTGATTAGAAGAAGCAGCCTTACGTTTGCGTCCACGACCTTTCTGTTTTTCTTTTGGCTCTTCCTCTTCCTCTTCCTCTTCCTTCTCCACTTCATTCTGCTTGCAAATAAACAAGCAACATACAGAACAAATTAATAATGCACAAACCTATATTATAGGTAAACTACATAAAAGATTATCCCAGAAAGGTTTAATATAAACATAGGGCTAGCAAATGCCAAATTCTCAATTAGAATTTAGAGAAAATTTCAAAATCTGTCTTAAATTCAAATGGCTTGACCAAAGTTCTATGAATTCACATTGTCATAGGATGCGAACAAAAGATTAGTCAAACTAAGAAGACATTAGTTTAAATCCTAAGGCAACATTTTTCTAATTGGTTTCTACTGAACTAAAGAAGTATTTTAGTGAAATTAAAATTCACAGAAGAAACTAGACTCCCATTTTTCCAGCATAAATACACATCAACAGGTTTCTTACCAATGCCAAAAACAGTTATTCTTTTCATTCGTCTCTTCCCCAAACAATACAGAAAAGAGATCTTGAAAGATAGTTACCACAGTAATATTTTCCATTCTTTCTAGGAGGAACTCGGAGTAAAGTTGGGTCTGGGTCAGCAATTCATCAAGCTTACTAAACTTGAAATTTGGGTCTAATCTCATTGACTTGGCAGCCTCTTCCTCTTCTTTAGCTCTTCCCTCTTGCAGCTTTGCTTCTTCTTGTTTCATAGCTTCAGTTATCAGTGAAGCATCACCATTCTTCGCCTCAAACTCCATAGGAAGAGAAGAAACCTCCATTTCTGACTTTTCTTCCCCTTTGTCAGCAAGTGCCTCCTTCAAAGGGAAAATAAAACAAAATCGATCAACAATATGAAGACAAATTGGAGGTTTCTAGGGATCATTGTTCTAGCAAAGTGTTTGAAGATTTAGGCAAAGAAAATTCATTAATATTTCAGATGTTGATCGGGCTGATCAAGGTATAAAAAAGCGCATAAATAAAGTACCAACGTGGAATGATAATGCCAGATTCAGAAACGCACTCTTAACTTAAAAGCGTTAATCCATCCTAACGTTTGAGAAATATGACGCTTGAAGGAAAACATTAGCAAATTAGAAAGAATGCACCTTTTTATGCTAGATTAAGGAAAATCTTATCGCATCCTTATATCAATCCTTATAAATAAGTGGTAAGTTTAAGGATTCTTTTGGAACAAATAATCCTAACCGCAACAAAACCAGTTTATTCCAAGAACAAGAGTTAAAATAGATCCAAGCCATTACCGTTAAACCCTAGACCTCAACCAAATAAGATAAAAACGCATTTTAAACAGATTAAAGATTATTGACTAGAAGTATGAACAAAGTAGAATGAACAAAAGAGAGGGAGAGAGAAACACTTAAACACCTCATCTTCTAAGACTGAAGTAGGAGAATCAGCAGTTCCGTTGTTTTTGTTGGCCTCCTCATTTATCATCGGCACCTCCATTTTATCGATCGCAAATCACACCACAAACTCTCCTTCAAAGGAAAGATTGAAACAAAAATTAGATGCCGAATTTAAAACAAATTTGCGTTAAAGCGAGCCTTGTTTGCTCTAACCGTGCTGAAACCTTGAAAATTTGAATACTTCCAAAGAAAATAAAACTTACAAATATTTTTCATTTGAACAACAGAAGGAATACTTTTCTTGATTCAGGACGAATTAGTGAAGTCGACGAACCACCAGCAACATAAAAGTAAACCGGACGAGAGAAAATTTAAAATGAAATGAAATACTGTTCCCTTCTTTAAAGTTTGAAAACACCGATGGAATTTAAAAGGTGGGGACCTTTCTCGAAAAACGGCAGAAAAAAGGGACCGGAAATGAAAAAAAAATAAAAAAAAAACATTTTGTCCCATACCTGATTGATGGCTGATGCTCGATGGGAAGCCGATGAGAGACTTGGCTCTTGAGAGATCGAGAGAGGGAGAGGGAGGGGGAGGGGGGGTAAAAATGGGATTCCCGGGTAAAAAGGAGCGGCGACAGGAGACGAGGGGAGAGAGGGGTTTGGGCGGGAAAATTGAGAAGAGGGAACGACAGCAGGAAAGGTCTTGGTTTTGCCTTTATTTACGAGGATACCCAACAGGAGGAAGTGTTATTTGTGTTTATATCCGCGGCTACTTTAGTTTACTGTACTGTACTGTACTGTACTGTACTTGGGGTGTAAATAGCGAAAAAGTTAATTCCAGAGGAGAGAGGAGAGAGGACCTCCCTCTGCTTTGCTCCCATTTCCATTTCATTGTCTTTCTCTCCATTTTTTGCCAACGGAGAATACCCCCACCCGGTTAGGGCTGCAAACTGCTTGTTCACTTTACTTGTGATAGGATATATACCATCCAATTAAAATTTTAACTTTAATTACATTACAATAATAATTCAGAAATCCAACAATTCTAATGTAATTTATATTCCATGAACATAAGAAATAATAAAATTTGATGTAATTTTTACGTTCATCAGATGACTTAAAATATTTTTAACATTCATCAAATCATATCTCATTTGTAGGAAAATCAAGACATAACTAATATTAATGTCTGATGTTTCACCACCCGACTTTAACAATCCGAAGTTCCAAACGCATCCATCAATCGAGCCCCCTGCTTGATTAGCGCGTGCCATGCTTCCGAAGACGAACAGGAACAACACACCATCGCCGTCGCTGGTCTCTCTCATCACGACCCACATCCTCCGCCACCCCACCCCCTCCTCCCCTCGCTCGCTCTCCCTCTCTCTCCTCTCCTCCTTCCCCTCCCTCCCCTCCCCTCTCCCCTCCTCCCTCTCCCTCTCCCTCCTCAAACACCTCTCCCCCCACCCTCCTCTCGCTCTCCTCTTCTTCCGCTCCCTCTTCCACCTCTCCTCCCCCCCTCCCCCCATCTCCCCGCAAACCTTTCACCTCGCGCTCTCTCTCGCTGCGCAGCTGCAATCCACCCACCGTGACTATGACGTGCCTTCCCTTCTCTCCCTCGCTCGCCGCCTTGGCATACCATTCAGCCAACGCACCCTTTCTACTCTCATGCAACGCCACGTCGCATCTGGGAAGCCCGACAAGGCCGTGCGCCTTTTCATTTCAGTGCACCGCTTTCACGGCCTTCACCAAACCCTCCCCTGCTTCAATGCATTGTTAGACGCATTGTGCAAAGCGCGACATGTGGACAAAGCCCATTCACTGCTTCGATCTCTCAAATCGCGGTTCCCACCTGATGCTATTACCTATAACACAATAGCTGATGGGTATTGCCGCCGCAAGTGCACTTCCAAGGCATTGGACTTGCTAAGGGAAATGGTTGAGACTGGTATACAACCAACTAAGACTACATATAACATAATCCTAAATGGCTTCTTTCGGGCCGGTCAGGTACGGCATGGGTGGGAATTTTTTCTACAAATGAAGAAAAGAGGGAAGAAAGATTTCACCTTTCAGCCTGATGTCGTTACTTACACCACTGTTGTTCATGGTCTTGGTTTAAACGGGACGCTGGATAGAGCACACGAGGTGTTCGATGAAATGATAGAGAAAGGCTGTTTGCCAACAGTTGCCACGTACAATGCTTTAATGCAGGTGACATGTAAGAAAGGCCATGTGGAAGATGCTCTTAAGATATTTGATGAAATGCCAATTAAGGGCTGTGAAGCCAATATTGTGACTTATACGGTGTTGATTAAAGGGCTCTGCCATGCCGGGAAAATGGATCATGCAATGAAGTTATTCGAAAAGATGAAACAAGCTGGACCAGATCCAAATGTGCAAATATACAATATCCTTATGAGGCACATGTTAGAAGAGGGAGAGATAGAGAAGGCATTGGATATGTTCAATAAAATGGGCGATAGAGGGGCCTGTTTGCCTAACAGAGACAGTTTTAATATAGTGATAAGTAGGATGTTTGTGAGAAAGAGACCGCAAGATGTTTTAGTGGCTGGTAAAATGACAAAAGAAATGGTCGAAAGAGGGTATTTACCAACACGTTTCATGTTTAACCGTGTTCTTAATGGTCTATTATTAACTGGCAATCAAGCCTTTGCAAATGAATTGTTGAGGTTGCAAGAGAAGCACAAGCGTCTTCGCCGAGAGATCAGATTGTAAACTTGTTACATTGTGTTACTTTTGCCTTTTCCAATAAGTTGTCGAAATAACTGCCAAGAGATCAGATTGTAAACTTGTTACATTATATTACTTTTGCCTTTTCCAACAGGCATAGAAATAACTGTAATCGCTCTAGCAAAGAAAAAGAAAAAAAGGTTGCATTGAATTATATGAGTTGCAAAATTTTGAAGGCAACACTTGTTAAAAAAAAAATGGGTGATCCAAAGTTAAAGAGTAACCATGGCAGGTTGCTGCATATATTTGCTAGTTAGCAGCCACTTTGGGGCCATGTCAAATTACAATATTCAGCTTAGATGACAAGTATGATGTTTACATTATCAGAGGCAGGAACTTGTATTACAGTACTGTCCTTCTTGGTCCTGGTACGTATACTGACTAAAATACTCACTTTTATTTTGTATCAGGATACAGGCACATTCTGACATGATTAGTTTCTGTTTTACATTCTTATTTGGTTGATTAATTGAAACTTAGCGGCTGTAAAGATTAATAGAATAGCTGAAAGTACATGAAAAAAAGTTTAACAATGTACAATATTATTTTGAATTAAGAGGATCACGGGCAATTCATTATTTTGACTATTTTGAGTTTTAGTAATATTAAAAAAAATAAAGCTTAAATATGAAATGCAAGATCACATGTATGAAATTTCAATAATCTGAAATAAATGATCTTTGATACATCATTAAATAATAAAAAAATTATATGAAATTTAATTATCAGACTATCTATATGTCTAATAATATGTTTATTTTTATTTTCTAATATTATTTGATTGTTTTAAATCATTATTAAGTGTCAGAATCGTTAAAAAAAACCAATTATCAAGTGATCCCTTCTCTTTAATATTACATGGACTGGGTGAGGCAAAATTTTTAATTATGAGAGCAAATTGTGTAATATTTTTGCGTTGAAAGAATATGAAGGTCAAGAAATATTATAGAAAATATTTGAGAAAGTTTATTCAAGTCAAGTTGAACCTAATAATTTCAAAAAAAGGTTAAGACTGTCAATTACAGCATCCGAACATTAGTCGACTTGAAAGTAAAAGCTCAAAGCTCCCACTGGTTATGAGTAAAATTTAAACAAATCATAATTCTAAATCCCCCGCCAACATGACAATGTTCACTCTTCTTTTACAACACGGCTATCTAAGAACTAGTGTGTTAAGTGATAACAAATTTACTTGCAATTCAATAGGAGTATAAAAAAGGATGTATTTGTATGTTGTTTGCTATGGTGGTGCATCATTTCTCATGCAATATGATGACATGTAATACTTCATCGCATGATAAAACATACCTTGTTTTATCATTTTTTTTATTTGCTTGACGTGTATAAAATATAAATTACATTCTAATAGTTATATTTTATAATATTACTAATAGATGCTCACTAAAAAGTAACCTCTTGTTTGACAAATCAAGTAAAATAAAAATGAAATAAGTGTTAAATCACTTTAAAATATTTGTATTTGATAGTATTGAAATAAATAGATGAAATAGTGAGAATAAAAAATATTAAAAAAGAAAATAATTCAATGATTTTACTTCATTTTCATAAATATTTTAATTTACTCTATCTTAAATCACTTTCATTTATACATTAAAACGTTTTAAAGACTTAAATTATTTTTACTTCAATAAATGAAGGCTATAGATGCCCTAGCATAACGTTGCATTTTTTTTTAATTTCCTTGTCCTTTACTGACCACGTATCCATGTCCACTGCTCTTGAAACCCACTGTCAGTATTCAGTACTGGAATGAAATCAACGAACTTCTAACCTCATTTTAGAGCTCAATTGCAAATGCACGGGTCAGTGCTTGTACTGTACACGCTTTATTCTCTGTAAGATATGATCAGCTGCCTTGTAGGAATTAATTCTCTCAGAACAACTGCTGGAAAATTTTAAATTAATCAGATCTCAAACATATGATTTCTACACAATGCATTAAGGATACAGAATAATTACCACCGGCCAAACTAAACCTTACATCTCTTCACAGAAATCCACAAACAAAACCTAGGCTGCACCTAGCAATAACTCTACACCAGCACAAACTACTGACATAAAATTAACATCCTAAGGAATGAATGTCACACAGGTGTTCTTCAAGGTCGTCTGTTGGGCATAGTCTGCAGCCTATCTGAGACCATGTTAGGCGGTCTTACACCACCGACTACTGCACTTGCATAGGCAGCTGCTAATCTGTTAGCGACCATAGGAGGCGGGTTAGGGTTAGGGTTAGGGTTAACTCGTTGCCGCCCTGCCATTAGTTGTGACCGTTCTTGAACTAGCCTCATCTTGAGTTTGTCGGCCTGCTCTCTGACACGTGCGATGATGCTCTCTAGTTCAGAAAACATTGCCAGCTTAGCCTCCATCTTTCGGAACTGCATTTAATCAACAAAGACCCAAGTCATATCTTGCAAACAATAAAAAATTAACACATGTTAGTCTTTTTTCATAATGAATGAATATGAACAAATGTTGTCTTGCTAATAGTTTCTTATTTTTTTTCCACTGTCTGCATTTTCTTCAAGATAATACAATTATAATAATAATAATAATAATATTATTATTATTATTATTATTATTTTTATTTTTAGTAATGTAATTTGTTTTGGGAGCCAGGCAGGTGGGAGTAGGGAGTAGGACTTAATTGCAAGTACGTGCAGATACTAGTCTCATACTTCATGCAAGGTGAGGTGCATTGTCCTGAAAGATGTACCTGTTTCTCAATAATAACAGTTACGAGTTGCCTGATTTGATCCTCCTCTTGCTTGGCGAGGAACTTGGCCTTGACGGCAGCTGCTGCAAGTGCAGTTGCAGCAGCTCGTTTCAACCTAACTATTTCTTTACTATCTCCATCATTTCCATTACCAGCATCTATCTTTGAGGGCTTCTCATCACTGCTGGTTGTTGCTTCTTTTCTTTCACTTGGAACTAGGAGATACAAAAGGCTAATATTATTTCCATGCTTTTAGCAAGACCACTAAAAATATTGTATATTACACCACTGCCCTCTAGGCCTTCATCCATACAATACGCATCATGCATCAAGTTTTACAACCCTCAAAATGATTCCTCAATAGTACTCTGAACATGGACATAAACTCCTGAAAACACCAGTCATTTCTCTCCAAGTATATTATTCAAAATGGTTCAGAATTAAAGAAAGTAGTACCTGATTCCTCCAAATTCGATGTTGGCCCATTTGTTTGCTCTAGTTCATGTTTGCCCTCTGGTTTTTCTACCGGTGGCTTCAATTTATTGTCTACATCCATATCACTTGGTGACCCAGCTTTTTTCTCATTATTTTGTTCTTCTTTTGCATTGTCTTCTGTTGCACCAACAGCTTTTGTACTGCCAGATGGTTCCTGTTCCTTCTCAACATCATTTTCCTTTTGGGTATCAGGGATGCTGCTGTCATTATTTTTATCAGCACTGGGAATGGCTGTTTCTTCCTTGTGAGATTCACTGCTCAGGTTTGAAGGACTTTATTACACTAACTTGTGATACAAGAAGATGAAATGGTTTGTTCAATATTTAGACTCTCTTATACAGCAAAATCACAAACCTAGCAGACGACAGTAATGCATTGCTGACATCATCAGCGGGAGGATCCTCAAGGATAAAGCAGTGTCGGATGGCAAGTTGTAGTGCGGGAGATGACTCTGACATGGCTTTCAGTGAACTTCGGTGACATGATGTCATGCTGTTCTCATGCTCCACTAGACCTGTTAAAAAGGCCGCCTGCAAGCACAAAACCATGAGTATTAGCCAATACATGTTATACATTTGTAATTAAGCTAGGTGTAAAAGTTTTTACTTAAATGCAACAAACAAACTGTGCATACCAATGCCATGACCGGGTTGCCTGCATCTGCAAAGGAACCCAGCTCAGATTCCTCCGGCGAATATCCAACTGCCTTAAATGCATCTTTTAGCACATTAATAGCAGTTTCAGGAGTACACTCTCCCAGTAAACTATTATTATTTTCACCAGAACTCTTTTCAACCGTATGATCAGTATCTAATGGTTCAGACTGATCTACAATACCCATGTTTTCCCCATCTTTTTTTCCATCAGAATCTTTTTTCTCATCAGTTTCCATTCTATCAGAAGCACTTTCATCAGGTCCTTTTTCTTTGCCTTTTTCTTCGGTTTCCATTTTCTCTTCTACTTTTACACTTTTGGTCTCATCAGTAGTGTTATCTTCACTGGCATACAGGAATGAGTCTTCTATGGGCATTTCAAGAAAATGAAGCATACACTGAGCCTTGGTTTTTGTGCCAACATGATCAGCTATTTCATTCCAGTTTGCACCAAATAATTCTAAAGCTTCAAGAAGAAGTAAGGTTTCTTCATCTGTCCAGGTGGCTCCACCTACACCTGAAGCCTCTGCTGACTCCATTAAGATGAAATCAGCTGGTGCCATGCCTGTACCAAATTTTCCCTCCGTGTAACAGTCAGTACATAGATCAAAATCAGCCTAAAAAAGAGAAATGATACAACAAGTGGTTAGGAATTCTTACTAAATTATATAATATACGAGTCATCCACTATGTCAAGGATAAACAGCCCAACCAAAAAAAAAAAAAAAAGAAGAGGAACTTCTCGTATTTCAGGGATTTCAAAATACAAGTTCGCCAAATTCTAAACATATATTTTTTTAGTGCTCCTAGTAATTACTGGTAACAGCTGGTATTAAAAAGTATTATGGACTTGAATACTAAGTTTAATTGAAAACAATTTGGTTGCTTCTATTATCTTAGGAATACATATAATGAGATGTTGGTTTTGCATAAGCAGCAGCGAGGGATGGTAGCAAGAGGTCGAAACACAGTTCCCCTGGTTCTAACCCCTTCCAGAGAAAGAATTTAATTATGCAATGTAAGTGTTTTATTTCACTTTTACCAATTGTAAGTGAAATAGATGGGCAAAACCACCTTTTGGACAAAAAAAGGAAAAAAGAAAGAAGAAAAAGTATCTTATAAAGTAACTAACTTGAGTCCGACAGTGGTACCGCTTCCTTGAACAATCAGCTTGGCAAGAATTGCAATGATACTCAATTGAGGGCTCCATCAAGGCCGCAGAATCCTCCTTGAGACCTGACTCAGGTAGCACACCTTGTACAGGAGCCAGTGAAGGCACAGCCTCTGCTTTCTTTGGAATTGGAACAGACATCAGATGTGGCTGACTTGTCTCAAATCGGTACAACTTCTCAACCAAAGAAGCATCTTTTTTATCTCCTTTTGCATCCTCTTCATTTTTGGAGGTATCTTCTCCAGTTGGGGGAAACGGGTGGAAATTTATCAAACCCCAATGATCTAAGAATTCCATTACCTCCTGCCATAAATCTGAATCATCCTTGGATAATTCAGTCAAGTCTTTGAGCTCGATTTGAGATTGTGGATTTGAGTGAAACTTTTTCATGATTGAATTTCTGATTATCATGTACAACTCAGGTGTTCTTTTTTCAGATTTCTCGTCAAAGAAAGACACTAGGGTTTGCTTCTCTATTTCATGTATCGACTTCCATGAAAACCAACCTGCACATGTTACAATTACCTGTTAGAAGCATATTCAAGCAAGTACAGTGTTGTGATAGAAGTGCTTCCATGTAGAATAATTTATGTCTGTGAGGTAAGTGCACTTCTCTTTATTATTAGCTAAGTATTACTCTATGTTCTTGCATGACAATTCTTTTCATGAAAGAACCCGCATCTAAAGTTGGGTAGGAGCCTGCAAGAACAGCAATAGTAAGATGCAAATTGTATTGTCTTTCTTTGCAATAAAATTGGACATGCATCGAGTATTCTTCAGCTTGCATATGCAAATTCTTATTTCCCACAATATAGACAACCAAAAGTTGGTACATTCTGAGTTTGAAGCTGAAAATTTGAAGCGAAGCATACGGAAACAGCTAAAGTACTGAAATTTCAATTGTAGGACAATGAGGGAAAAATGTGTCTCACCAGCAAAGGTCGGAACCACATGCACATCCTTCCCGCGAGACTTCACCGCCTCAAATTCTAAATTGACGACATTTTCCTCCTCTTCTCTCCTGATCGTTAACTGATCCACGAGCTCTTCATCCACCGCTGCGGGATCAAAGCCCGAACCACCTAAAGCTGCTCCGTTCAAGTCGATCAGGAGTTCCTTGGGCCCCGCAGGAGCAGAGGCGCTAGCTGCTGGAGCCCCGAGCTTGTTGGGGGACTGACGGGCGCGGGTTAAGGGGCCTGAGTGGTGAGATTGAAAGAGCATGTGGTGGGGGAGAGCGCTAGGGTTTCTGTCCTTGGACTGGCGCTTGGAAGGGGTGGAGAAGGCGGCGGAGAGGTTGGAGAGGGCGGAGATAGCGGCTTTGGCAGCGTTGCGCTTGGGGTTGCCACCTCTCCGGCGATGATTTGGGGCTTCCGCCGGCGGCGGAGAGGGGTCGGTTGATTTGCTCTCCATTTGTGACGGAGGGGTTGGTCTGTCTGTTTCGAGAGAAAAAGAAACAGGAGACGGGGTGATGACGGTCTCGCAGCTTCACTCCAAAGTTCAGGCCGCTTTGTGTTGGTTTTCAGTGTTACTTCCGGCGCTGTCTCTCCTTTTTCTCCCTTTCCTTTCCTTTCCTTTCCTTTTCACAAACTTAAATCTAATTCCTTCGTCATTCTAGCAAAGAGGAACGACCTCACTTGTATTTGTTGTTGCCGTAATTTATTTGTTCTCCCTTATAAAACGCGGGTGCAAACTACGCTACACTTCCTTGTCGGATCGTTGCTGCAGTGTTACTTTAACATTGACCTTATATGTAAAAATAATTATATATTATATACTATCAATTTTACATTCAATTAAAGATGTTTCATATACATTGACCTGTCTACGTTCTTTGATCATAAATCAAACTGAAAATTTTATATCGAAGAACAATTATCTTATCTATAAATTGTATATCTTGTCACTAAGATGAGCAAGTTGTGGCAATGAGGTCGATCTAGGGGTGAAAATGGATTGAATACGGATTAGATAGAGCTCAAATCGTATCCGTATTCATTTTTAATTTTCGAATATGAATACAAATGCAGATATAATCGGATATGAATACGGAACAAATATTAAATATTTTATGTTTAATTTTTATTAAAAATAATAAAATGAACCATTGATAAATGAGAATTAATCAATGATAAATATATATTGCTTATTAACCCCTACTTACCACTAGAGTGGAAAAATCTGGGCTATTTTTGGGAGGGGCAAAAGAAAACAAAAAGGATTGAGAAAAAAGATGCACAAGGAAGAAGGGTCGACTTCAGCTTATAATAGAACGGTTTGTATTTGTTGGGGCACGAAATAGACCCGAAACCCTCATTCTTTACTTGCAGATTTCCAGGAAGAAAACTGCTGCTAGCACCTCTCCTCTCCTCAATTCTCAATTCTCAATTCCCATCCCCCTCCCCCTCCCCTCTCAGCCTCTCTAATGGCCTTTACACTGAGGTACGCCGATGCTTTGGCGGTCGTCTCCATCTCCTTCGCCACGGCGCTCCTCTGCGAAGCCATTTCCTGGCTTTTGATCTATCGCACCTCCTCCTACAAATCCCTCCGTCAATCCATCGATCGCGCCTCCAAGAAACTCGATATGCTCAAATCGCCTTCCAACAAGTCCGTTCCCAATTCCAAGAAGCTGGATCGGGTCGAGACCTCCCTCAAGGAATCCACCCGCGATCTCTCTCTTGCCAAGTTCAAATCTGGAGGGGTTGTTGCGGGCGTCTTGATTGTGGTGTTTGGGCTCTTGAATTCCATGTTCGAAGGGAAAGTCGTTGCCAAATTACCCTTTGAGCCGATCCCTTTTGTGAGAAAAATGAGCCACAGAGGCTTGCATGGGACTGATTGGACGGATTGCTCTATGGTGTTCTTATACTTCCTTTGTTCCATCAGTATCAGGACCAATTTGCAAAAGTATTTGGGATTTGCGCCTCCTAGAGCTGCTGCTGGTGCAGGGCTCTTCCCCATGCCAGATCAGAAGATGAACTAATGAGATCTTGATTCTTCCTAGCATAATTTCGGGTATGATATTGCTATTTTTTTTTGTCCTTTTTGGCTGATTAATGTGTTAACCTAATCCAAATATGATATCATAAGGATTAGATAAACCCCCAAAGAAGTCATATGGCTTTTCCTAATTTATAATTGATGCAAATTTTGGTATTTGGTTAGGTTGTTGAATATGAAGGTCCTGTTTTATCACATTACTGTGACACTGTTTGTTATTTATAGATGCTGTAGAGGTTTGTAGGGTTCTATTGACAAACTTACCATTTACCAGTATGGCTGGTAACATACAATGGTACACTACAACCCTTGCTGGTGCTAAATTAAATCCGCAACTGAGACTTGTCATATAGAGAGAATGCTAGTATCTTTTAGTTTTGAATTATGCAATTGATTGTATATATCTATTGACCTCAGCAGTTCCTTTTTACAATTTTTGTTGTAGATTTACTGTTGGTTCGTTGAGAAAGCTGATCTTTTAAAGAAGAGTCAAGTTAGTGTTACAAATATGAATGAAGAACAAGGAGGGTAAATCTCCTAGTGAATTGCAGAATATGATCAATCTTTTTTCCTTCTGATTGTTACAATAGAATATTTAGTTTCTGATGGTCTGTGTGCCAATCATTTATTCTGTTACTGCCTTCAGAAAACCAATCTATATTTTCATTAACTTTTGGATATTGACTATGCACTCGTGACATTTGTTTTTGTAGCGTTTGTTAATCTTTTCCATAGATATCGCCGTTTTATTTCTGATGCTGATTCTTGTGTTTCTCTTTGTCGCTACCAGCGATGTTTTTAGTTGTTAGCTATACCTATACGTGTTAAAGCTTATTGCTTCTGTGCAGTTGCAATGCCTAATTCAAGAATGTAAAATTAATTGCTAATTTAACAAGACTCTTTCAACTATGAAGCCATAATTGTAAGGCTATTGTAGGAACATAAATATTAGAATATAATTGAAGAATAGTTTCATTAATTTATATTTAGGAGAGGAGAAAAAATGATTGGATATTGTTTAAAAAGTAATTATAGTTACTGTTGTGGAAAAAGAAAACATTTATTTAGAAGTGCAATGATAGTCATGCTCTCATTAGGATTAATTGATTATAGAGTCTATTTTACCCTGCCAACAATTAGCAAAAATAATTTCTGAATTTAAATACTGAGATCGGTAAGATTTCTCGGAAAAAAAAAATGGCGATTACTGGGCCTCTATGTCATTTGAGGAAGTTGTCCTTCAATTACAGGAAGCTACAGTGAGATATAGGTGATCTGGAGTAGACCTTGGCCCTTGTGAGAGCTCTTCCATCAAACAAATTAAAGACTATAATATATGATGCTAGAAGGAAACTCCACTTAATTAAATATTAATATTTTTGCAATGAGAATGGAATGATTTCAGAATACACAAAAGTTTATTTACTGAATTTTTTGAATTTCAACAATGAGTTTCTTTAACAAAACACTAAACTAATCTTCTTGCTTTGTTGAGCACAAGGCGCAAACCATAACAGGAAAAATAACTCACTAACAACCATACATACAACGAAAGTTCAATTAATTAAAACATGTGCAGTGCAGCCAACAATTTTCTCACAGATCAGAAACTAACTGCCATTCACTTTCCTGCAATTGCTCCTGATCTCCCCATCAGTCCCTGTCAGGGGGCTAATATTTCCCATATTTATCATCGACTGTGCAAAACTTGTGAAGAATGTGTTCTGACTACTCGCATAGCTGTTCGCAGTTGAAGCGGTCGAAGCTCCGGTTGTGGAGAGCAACTCTTGGTCAGACTGCAGAAGGCCTTGATTGTTTTGGAGGTTTAAGTAGTAGCTATTGTCGAATGTATCTGGTGTGGTGGGGTCCAGGTTGTTCAGCACAGTGCCGTCTCCGTTTTGTGGACAGCTCTGTTGTAGTGTGGCTAGGTAAGATGAGCTAAGGCTCGGGTCGGCGCTGCCACTCCCACTGAAGTTGTAAAGCCTGTTGGAGAAGAACTTGCACTGCGCTTTTCCAAATGTATGGGCTCCTGTGAATGATTTTTTTGAATTAGATTAAGAATTTTGCAATTCAAAGGGCCAGAATACTGAATTTGGAGGTTAAATTGAGCACAAGGCAAATTTGAGCCTGTGATCTTATTTGATTTTGCATATGAATCATCCATTCATGTATTTCTATTTTGAATTGTTAATTTCATTTGTTTTAAAGCTTACTTACCAGCTGGTGGTGCCTTGATCAAATCTTAAAGTCTGGATATTAGGCCAAACAACTTGAGAAGAAAAAAAATGGTTAACCTGATAGTGTGGTGAGATCATTGTCGTCAAGGCCGACGGCTGAAAACTTTGACTGGAGGGTGCTGAGGTCATCAAATGGACTTGGCAGGCCGGTATTGGCACCGTTCTGGTTTGCTGTTGTGCTATCTCTTCTTCCAAGAAGAACTGTCCATGATGGTCCACCAGCCTGAAACAATTGACATCCTTTAATTTTGAATATTCCAAAATGTGAAACAAAATATTAGCATGATGTAGCAAAAAGTTGTACAGAAACAACATGTCTGCTTCACAAGTTCAAATCAACTCTTTTAAGCTAGACAACATTTTTATGCATAGTTATTTCCAGGATGCATTATGTAATTCTTACTTTTCTGGGGATAAAATGATAATTTGCAGGAATAAAAAGGATATCGAGAAGTTAAAAAAGTTAAACTCACTAGATTAACAGATATTTCAGCAGCAAGGGCAAGGATATCAGCACAGGAGACAACTCCGGGACAGACATTCTCGACAGCAGTCTTGATGTCATCAACGACATCAAAACCGCGAAGCGAGTTATTGTTTGGGCGTGCATCCTTCTCGCTTTCAATGGAATCACTGTTGTCTAGCAAAACAGACCCGTCACAGCCCTAACATCATAGTTCACAAAAAGGAGGAAATACAAAGTTAATGTCAAATCCTACGCGAGGTAAAGAGAAAAAAAAGAAGTAAGGCATGATGGAAGTGTAGACCATTACATCGACAAAACAATCATGGAAGAAAAGGCGAGTGAGACTGGCTAAAATGCGTGTATCAGACTGTTGTGCCTGTTGAATTACGCCAGTAACAATACTGGACACATTGGAGCAAGCGGTGTCATAAAAGGTGGAGCTGAGTTGAGCTTGAGAGCCTTGGCAAAGCAGGACCAAGGAAATCCCAAGGACTAGAACAAGAGAGCTAAAATAAGCCATGTCTGCTAGCTTTTGTTGAAGAAATTAGTATAGCTGGATATGAATTGCAATTAGGGAAGCTAGCTTGTGTGGAATACGCTTGAAAGAGCCATACGTATATATTTATAGGGGAACTAAAGGGCTTAATTTTTGGCCTGTGAAGAATGAACAATTGCACTCAATAATTGAGTGATGCATGCAGTGGAAGCTTCTTATTTTTTCGTGAAGAGAATTAAGATGGATCATGGTCAATTATGTCATCCCTATGAAGTGCTCTAGATTTATTTATTTTATACGGAGAAATACGTATTATATTATATTGTATTAATGCATATGGAGCTGAAATTGTGGCTCGCCGGAGTACATGGAAGTCAATATCAATATCAGAGGGTCAATTCAAAGATATTAGAGAGTATGTATGCAATGCAATGTAGAATTGAAGACTGAAAGGGATCTTTGGTCTCCTCTCATTATGTATCGATCATTCAAACCTTATCTGGGTAGCAGGGTAAGGTTTCCTCTCATTATGTATCGATCATTCAAACCTCTCATTGATCTTTATCGAGTTTAATTTTTTTTTTTTGAAATAGTAATCGAAACCATCAGTTTCTTAATGAAACTAAAAATATTTGAGTATTATAACTCAATACTCTTGGTTCATATAAAATTACTGTTTTAATTCAAACTACTCTACTTACTCCTACAAATGAGAACCAACTGCTAGTATTTATGATACCACAATCCGATATCTAGATAATCAACAATTTATCAGCAAAATCAAAATCTTTCTAAAACGTTTTTCCTCCATGATTTAAGTCTTCTTTCAAAATCCTGCTGAGGATTTGTTTCTTGCCAACAACTTTGGAAGAAATGCTGTGCCAAACAAAACAATAAGGCGTATATAGAAATTTGCCCCCGAATCCATACTCATGTATTTCCTTTTTAAACCATCCTCCGAGAAGTAGCAGTCTTTCTTTTCTCGAGTTTAATTAATTGATGCATTCTGAGAATTGTTCTGCACAAAATTTAAAACGAATCTTAAAGTAACGGACGGATCATATATATTTCGTGCTGCACGGTGACACATATATAGCAGAGGATATGAGGAGATAAAATGTAACATTTATATGTACCATGCTTTTTAGGAGATTAATTTAATTTTGAAGTTATGGAAACTAGGTCAACACTAGCTTGAGGAAGGCAACATGAAATGTGCAACTGACATGTATCTATTGACAATGTTGGTCTTCTTTCAAAGCGCCCCATTCTTTGAGGAGCAAAGACAAAATTTCAAAGTTCAACAAGATTGCTACTGCGATGCACATGGCTAGCTAGCTATATATGTGTCATGATTTTTCAAGGTGACACCGCAAATTAAACTCGAATTAAAAAAAACTATATCAGAGATATGGAAAGGAGGAGATCACAATCCTGTGCTCAAGTTTGTTTTGTTGACATTAACAGCGCGTCCAAACATATCAGTTTGTGCCAAGGATGTATATGCCGAGTCGGACACGTAACCACCAACAATGGGTCCGAGCTTATATATATTATTACTCTCAAGATTGGGTTTGACATCTCATGATGCCCATGTTTATTTTTTTTTTCATGATTGACCAGTAAAAAAATTATAGTTAAGCATGAGATGAACAATGTACTTGAAAGACATCAAATATAGTCCAATAATTATCTAAATAATTAATTAAACAAAGTAAGCCATGCGTTATTGTAAAATGAAATAACTTAAGGCTGAAGTTGATAGTCATGATGGGTTGTCTCTTTTTAGTTAAGCGGGGCAGTTATTATTAATTAATAAAGAAAGAGAAAGGCACTTGTAGTGGAACACTCTTTAGTCTTTTGTAATTGTAAGCATCAAACTTGTTTTGATGGTAGAACCAGTCAAGAAAGAGCGCGTCACCAAATCTATCTACTGGCAGTCTGAAAACGATTCAATCAGGCACTGATTAACTGCAACTTTATCCATCAATTAATAAACTAATTACTAAATTTTAGATGAAGTAATTACCCACAAGCTATATCAAAACATTTCATTTTTTTCTGTACTTGATACTATGCAGCTCAGTTATATAATTTCTACAATTTTAGTTCCGTGTCACAAAGATTATGATTAAGACATCAAGATCATTTTTGCTTAAAACTTTGAACAAGCTTGCTTAATCCAACACGGCAATAGATGGCCATGCCAATAAACATAATGATTTATAAGAAAATCAGATAATGTTCTATGGTTGTATAGCTGTTGTCAGATGTCACTATCTCGTACCTTGACATGTTTGGTTCTTATAATTTTTTTTTCTCAAATCATAATTGATATAATCTAAAATAATAATTTATGTAACATAGATCTTAACTCCTTTAAGATGAACACTAAGGAAGTAATTGATTTTTATTTTTTCTTGTCAGATTTGTCAGAGTTGATTCAAGACCTCTTTGTTGTTTTCCAGCTTACACGACATGCGATATTGAGGAAGAGAATCATTCAAATCTCGATATACTGATGAAAGTGCAAAATTTCGGTGCATAACCGTCAATCCAATCGGCAGCAGAAACTTGACGCGCAACATAGAATCTCAATCCGACCAGTGGACCCTTAAAAGTAATTGGTTGATATTTGACAACATTCCTAATTCCAAAATGACATCTGACAATATATATACTGTGGCACCGGCTCATCACATCCTCTGTAGCGGCTTTAGAAAGGCCTCCATTTTAATAAGCCCGTCCCAGTTGAAACGACTTCAACCTACTCAGAGTTGTCAAGCAACTTGAAGCATAAAAATTCTTATTTTTCTAGAGAGAGGGGGGTTAATTCATCTAAATTGTCAGTAGAAGATTATATCTAAACATTCTAAAGTGCAATACTGCAACACTGTGAAAAAGGAAAAATGAAACTTAAGTTCCATATCAATTCTAGAACAAAACAAATTTATATTAGTACAACCCCTTATCCTTCTCCCAGTATAATGCATAAAATATGTACAAACTTCTCCACGACTCCCCCCTTGATCAAGCAGCCTTCTTGCTGGTATACCTCGATGCACAAACAACATAAACCAAGAGATTAACAAAACTTAATCCTGCCAGGAGCCAGAAGAAATAATCAAGATGCCCCTGATTCAGATTATCAGGAATCCAACCGGGACATCCACCTTTGGTGGTAAAGTACGTTACCAGGGTTAAAATAAATGAACTCAAGTAATTGCCGAGTGCAGTGGTTAGGAGAGAAAATGCACTGCAGAGGCTCCGCATGGCATCTGGCGATTGGTCATAGAAAAATTCGAGCTGGCCAATGAAGGTGAATACCTCTGCAGCACCAATCAGGAAGTACTGGGGAATCTGTGTGAGAATAGGTGCTTAGAATCCCTTTTCTTTTCAAAAAGAAATATCAAGTCGTGTTATGTTAATATTAAATTACTATTTTGATTGGTATTCTCAAGAGACTGCAATCTTAACTTTCTACATATATATTATTGTGATATCGTCTGAAAATGTACAGTTGCTTTTTTTTGCAGCAACATCTCAAAAATAAAAAAAAATTGTTTTATCACTTACCCATAACAAAATACATTAATTGTCTCAATAAGTTCCAGAAATAGATGAGAGCTGTGATCATTTATTTTTTTACTACTGTATTTACCAGTTAGTAGTCTAGGAAAATAGAAAAAAAGAAATAGATGATTTTCTGAACAAAGATATGCCAGCCTCAAAATTTTAGGTCCTTTTTAAGAAAGGGGCATAAAAACTTTGTAATTGTTCAGTTAACTGATCATTACCAGTTCCAAATTACTGTGGGATTTGCATGAAAATTTCCATGTATCTATTATAAGAAATCAAGGAGTAATAATTACTCACCTGCCACAAAATACTGAGCGGCACCGCAACCGACTTATCAATCAACCCATCTTGCTTGGCAATTGCTAGCCTCCAAATCTCAAGGCAAGCAGCGGCTGTCATGGCCAAGATCGAAATAAACAACCCAATCCCCATTCTCTGGAGCTCTGAAAAACCCCTCTCTTTCCCTGTAAACTTCCTCACAAGTGGTACCAGAATGCTGTCATAAATTGGGACCCACAGAATCACACTCACCACATCAAATGTGGAGAGGGAGGCAGGAGGTATTGTGAATGATCCCACAGTTGTGTCAAGAACTGTGCCTTGCTCAACAAACATTGTTGACATCTGCGCGTACACAGCAGAGAAGACTATTGTTGTGGCCCAGATCGGGAACATTCGAACGAGTATCTTTAGCTCTTCAACTTGGGTCACTGTTACAAGTTTCCATGGGTTATATGAGTTTACTCCCTTTTTTTCAGCTTCAGTTATTGTAGCCGCTTTGTCGAGAAACCTGTTTAAGATTTAGGTTACAGATGTTAAGTTTTTTGGAACTTAAATAAAAAAGGATAAAAAAGGAAGAGTTTTATTTTGGCATATTATGTCAAAAAAAATTTCACATTTACAAATAGAACCAGACCTCTCTTAGTTATTCACCAAAAACTTCCAGATAGTAATATAGTATGAAAAGATGTATTCCACTGAATGTTCACAAATTTGCCTCAACCTCTGACATATGTTTTTTTTCATACAAGTCCCATACTGAAGTTTCGAAAATTTAGATAACCACTTACTGCTAATTGATTAAAACAAATTGGTTATGCTAACATTCAGAACTCCCGATATTTTAGTCATTTTGGCCTTGATATATAACCACTTCTATTATCCAATGATGTTTGCAAGGTTTTCGAAAAGGTTGCATTTGTGTAAATATGACAAAATTCTTGTGTCAGTTTGCAAAAGACGAAAACACGAGCCTTTACATCTAAAGTCATACCTAAGTTCATCACTGTGCTCCAATTTCCGGCTCCCTTCAATTGCGGATCCCTTCTCCACCTCATACAACTGCGAACTATCACATGGTACTTCCACACTCCATTTTCCTATTGATGCCACTACCACCTGGCAAACTCTCATCAGTGGACTCCCTCCTGGTTTCTGAAACCGGTACAATGGCGTACCAGAGAAGAAACTCATAATTGCCAGACCCATGAAAACAGTTGGTATACCAAAACCTAAACCCCAACCCCAATTATCCTGTACCCAAACCAAGAAACTACTGGAAATAAGAGCACCAATGTTAATGGAGAAGTAAAACCAGTTGAAGAAGGATCCTTTCTGGACCCGCTCAGCAGGATCTGTCTCATCAAATTGATCAGCACCAAAGGAGGAGACACACGGTTTGATGCCACCCGTACCAAGTGCAATTAGGTATAGGCCCAGGAAGAATACACCATATTGGGCTGGGCTCGCCTCTGGGCAGACAGATCCGTCACATGGTGGAGGTTCGAATATGGGTACTGATGCAGAGAGGGTTAGTGTGCCCATTCCCTGTAACAGAGATGAAACAACAGTTAAATGTCAGCAAATTTACATTTCATACCATATAACTAGGTAAATAATATGAAGCGAAATTAGGGAAAACCAGTGCTACTTAGTCTTACAGGAGTACTATTATAGCAATGGCTATACATTACTTTGCTGATTTCTATGCAAGTTTTTTAAATAAGCAATTCATTTAATATGAAAATATTTAAATACAAATGCAATGAGAGTTGAGCACTGGGAGCATATACCAAATTGCAAATCATAATTGTAGGCTAGTAGAACTCCCTGTAGTAATTTACTGGCATTAAGTAATACTGGGATATAGACAACACAATTATGCATCATCTGAGAAAGATCACCGACTCACAATGGACAAGATATGAAGCCCAAAATTTTTGAAAAGTAATATTCATATCAAGAAAGAGAATAACTTACAATAAAGTATATAGTAGAGAAAACAGCAATCGTCCAGTACCGACCCCAGTAAGCATCGGCAAATATTGCGCCTATAAGTGGGGCCAAGTAGCAAGTCCCAGCCCAAGTGGTAACACTCCTTGCAGCAGCTGCATTTCCTTGATGCAGCTTTCTTGTAAGATAGGTTACGAGGTTTGTTGATATGCCATAGTAAGCCAGACGCTCACAGCACTCATTTCCTGTTTTTATTAACCAGGATTATACTGTTATCAGTATTGCTGTATATTTATATTATAATATTATCTCTTGTCGGTGACATTCATGAGGTACATAAAAACATGGAAAGCATAGGATACATAATGCAACTGTTCTTAAATACCTAAAATAAAAGGACAAGCTCTCCAGTTGCCGGTTCCTTGTTTCTTGATAGGGTTTCCCTTGATATCAACTGATCCATCCCCGGTGAACTCTCCATTGTTCACATCCTATGAAAAATAGAAAAATGAATAAATTGGAGATAGGGATACACACAATTTATGTTGTATGTAATACAATTGATCAACTGGGAGTTGGGACATCAAGTAGAAATAAAATTCTGATTTCTTGATATGAACAAATGAAACGACAAATTCAACACTCTTTGACAGATGATAGACCAATTTGGGAGGGCTGCTAGAGTAAAATAAGCTAAAATCAGATTAAGTCTAAGAATGAACTAAATGTACAGAAAGACTGGACATCAACATGCAAGATCTCCTTCAAATGTCCCAGAAAAAGAGGGAGCGTCAAATAAGTCTGCTCTATTAACTTAAATTGAGAAGAGAATCAAGCTGGGGAACTTCATAAATGCTTTTTCAGGCAAAATAGTATCATCGACAAAAAAAATATAATATTTTTTGGGTGATATTACCCAAATAGCGTTGCTGATTAAGAGTCCTTCAGTACGATTAGACAGAAAATCGCTAACTCAGTTATTTCCGAAATGAATTGAATAACAATTATCACAGATCAATGAACCAAATTGCGCTAAACAGGCTGATAGCCTTAGCGAATATTTGTGAAGAGTAGAATAGTAGATCGAAACTAGAAAAAGAGGAACCTCGAGTAGCGGTTGGTGCTCTACGTCACCCATAATTCCGAACGAAGCACAGTATCACACACGCACGCACACGAAGAAGACGGAGGAGCGATCAAGCGGGCGGAGAAGGAAGAGAGACGCAGCTAATTCTAATTCTAACTCTAACTGTAAATTGCAAATAATAAGGATCCTTTGTTGGCGAACGCGTGACGGGAAGGAAAACTGGGAACTGGATGAGGAGGATGATGACAAGAAGTTTTGTATGGTCCGGGAGTACGGCCGCACGAATCGAACTGCACACGCTGACAGCGCTTACAAAGTAATAAGAATCATTATTTGGTGAAACGGAAGGATTCTAACGCACTACTCCAGGAGTATTTAGTACGTCAAAGAAAAGATCGGGAGCTAGTGGGTCCAATGGGTAGGAGACACGTCACCAAAGAGAGTAATTGTCGGATAAACCCGGAGTAACAAGAAATAAGAGCGTCTCTGACCCGCTATGAATATTCAATATGCAATGTAAGACATGATAAGGATCATATTAGATAACCGAACGGTCTTCCTTGAGGGTCGCAATATATAGCACAAAAGAAGGGTACGATTTACTAACCACTAATATGCATGTACAAGGTGGCCAGAGGGACCCAATCTGGAACTTGATTTGGACTTGGAAAGGGCTCATTTCAAAAGTGCGCACTTTTCTGTGGAAGGCTTTACACAACATACTCGCCATAGCCACGGTTATGCATAGAAGATTCAACGACATGGCGACAACTTGCTCAAGATGTGGAGCTCACGATGAGGCACTCAACCACTTAATTATTCTTCTCTTGTCACTCATCAAGGGCCATCTGATAAACCATAATTTTATATACTTTTAATAAGAATTTCTGTGCGGCCCTTTTTCGCGGCCCACGCGCGAGGCATCGGCGTCCTCGCTCACGGGGGAAGAAGGTGCAGGTACATCCCTGCGCGTGTTTGTGCGCTCAAGGACTTATTATTTTAGGTGATTGTGGGAACTTTTATTTTCCGACGGGCGCAAGCCCCCGCCGTTAATTACCCCGGCTCTCGCCTCGGGAACCTCTGATTAATGGGCTAAACTAATCAAAATATATGGATCAGATTCGTGGCTTTATTTCTTCCTTCCAATTTATTATAATATATGCTTGAAATAACCCAAAGATATAACTTTGGATAATAAGACTAAAGACGTATGATCTAAAGTCAGAGAAACGTATAATTTCTCATAAATCGGAGATCGAGGACGTATAATCCTATTGATCTCACGGAGTTCGAATATGAAGCGCACTGCCAACTCGATGCTCAAGGAACCAGAGATGTTTGATCTCTAGAAAGGTTCATGTCAAAGACAAGGACGTATAGTCCTAAACAGTCTATTAACCTTCCAAATTCCAAATCTGAAGCGCTATGCCAATTCGAAACCTGGGAAATTGGAGAATCGGGAACATATAATTCTTTATTGATTTCCAAAATGAGGTACATTAAACCTGAAGCGCACTGCCAGTTTAATGTTCTCGAAACATGATTTGATATGATTTGATATGTTGGTATGTTTTTACCAAGTTTTGGACTTATCTGCATATTTGGCATATTTGACCAGAGATTTGGACATATTTGCATATTTGAAATATTTTATCAACAGTTTGGACATATTTGTATATTTGGCATGTTTGGCCAGAAATTTGGGCGTATTTGCATATTTGACATGTTTGGTCAAATGTTTGGGTTTATTTGCATATTTAACATGTTTGGTCAAAAGTTTGGTCATATTTGCATATTTGACATGTTTGGTCAAATGTTTGGGTTTATTTGCATGTTTGACATATTTGGTCAAATATTTGGACACATTTGTATTTTTTGACATATTTGGTCAAATATTTAGGTATATTTGCATATTTGACATATTTGGTCAAAGATTGAGACATATTTGCCTATTTGACATGTTTGGTCAAAGATTTGGGCATGTTTGTATTTTTGACATATTTGGTCAAATATTTGGGTATATTTGCATATTTGACATGTTTGGTCAAATATCGGGACATATTTGTATTTTTGACATATTTGGTCAAATATTTGGGTATATTTGCATATTTGACATATTTGGTCAAAGATTTCGGATTTATTTGTATATTTGACGTGTTTGGTCAAATATTTGGACATATTGACATATTTAAATATTTTGATTTGTTTTATCAAAATATAACAAAGTTTGATTATTTTGAACATTTTGATTTGTTTTATCAAAATGTAACATGATTTGATCATTTTTGAATATTTTGATTTGTTTTATCAAGATATAACATAATTTGATTATTTTGAATATTTTGATTTGTTTTATCAAAATATAACATGATTTGATTATTTTGAATATTTTGATTTGTTTTATAACATAATTTAATCATTTTCGAATATTTTGATTTTGTTTTATCAAAACATAAATTGATCATTTTGAATATTTTGATTTGTTTTATCAACATATGACATAATTTGACTATTTTGATTATTTTGATTTGTTTTATCAAATTATAACATAATTTGATTATTTTGAATATTTTTTTATTTGTTTTATTAAAATATAACATAAATTGATTATTTTGAATATTTTGATTTGCTTTATCAAAATATAACATAATTTGATTATTTTGAATATTTTGATTTGTTTTATCAAAATATAACATAATTTGATTATTTTGAATATTTTGATTTGTTTTATCAAAATATAACTAATTTGGTTATTTTGAATATTTTGATTTGTTTTATCAACATATAACATAATTTGGTTATTTTGAATATTTTTGATTTGTTTTATCAAAACATAACATAATTTGATCATCTTGAATATTTTGATTTGTTTTATCAAAGTATAACATAATTTGGTTATTTTGAATATTGTTGATTTGTTTTATAAAAATATAACATAATTTGATTATTTTGAATATTTTGATTTGTTTTTATCAAAATATAACATAATTTGGTTATTTTGAGTATTTTGATTTGTTTTATCAAAGTATAACATAATTTGGTTATTTTGAATATTTTTGATTTGTTTTATAAAAATATAACATAATTTGATTATTTTGAATATTTTGATTTGTTTTATCAAAATATAACATAATTTGGTTATTTTGAGTATTTTGATTTGTTTTATCAAAATATAAGAAAAATATTTGTACAAGATGATATGCATTTTATATGTTTTGAATTTTTCTTAAAATAAAAATAAAATCAAAATTGACTTTTTATTATTTCAAAAATATCTTCAAATGAAACCATGATTTTTGATGTATTTTTCATGATTTTTGGTCTTAAGGAATTATTTTTATTTAATATTTCAAATCTATTTTTTTGAAACAGATTAATGTGAGCCTTTGATTTAAAGCTAGATCATCAAGATCCAAACTTTGAATTTTTCTGGGCTGTCGGATGGCATCAAGATCCGTGCGATTTCCCTCCCATATGCTTGAGTTCAAATTTCATCAATATCCACACTTTCATATGCATCAATATTCGTATTCTTGCTTGATCGGAGCTCTGCCGGCGTCGGATCGTCGATCGGGGGGAACCACCGGAGTCGTCTCGGGGAGGAGAACACTACTGTCTTGGTCTCGGGGCCACTAGCTCCGGCGATCGCCGGAAATAGCACCACCAGTTCGGCTAGGGCTGGAAACTCGTGGGGAATCGGTTTTTTGTCGATTTTGAGCTCGTTTTGTCAAATTGGTTCAATTCCTTCGAGCTGTAGCGTCATTAGAACATGACAAACAAGTTGTGAAATTTAATTTTAATTTAAATCTCTGAATATGTGAGTTTCACCGACCGGTACCGAATAGGCTCCAACGGATTTGGTACCGATTGGAAATTCGTGCATCTATCCTTGTTTTTTCTTCAATTGATTCTTTTAAAAACATATTTAACCATGTTTCAGTATATTTGAGTGGTCAATCTCACCATTTTTTATTTCTGGAGAAAAACGAAAAAAATCAGAAAGGAAAAGAAAAAAAAAACAGAAAAGGAAAAACAGAACCAACCCAGTTTTTTTCTTTCGACAGACCCAACTTTAAAAATTCATATAAAATCACAGAAAATTCAAAAAAATATGATATTTTGGGAACATGTCTATGAAAAAATACTCTATATTCTTGAAAAATTTCAGATCAAATGGGTGAGTAAATCAAGATATATTAGCTGATCTTTGAACTGGCCAGATAAGGCACAGGCCAGATCTGTGCCAGTATTCTGTTTTCTGTTTTTTTCTTTTTTTTTTTAATTTTTCCAAGCAATTCACACATTTTAATCAACTTAAAAAAAATCCAAATCAAATAAACAATCACCCTTTATCAGGCTATATTTTTTTTATTTAAATCAGTTTTTTTTTTTGGATGTTGAGTTTGGTGTTTGACCATCAGTTGACTTTTGAGTTTTTTGGACTGATGAGATTTGAAAAATCATAACAATTCACAGAAAATTCCAAAAATTATAAAATTCGAAATGAAAGTTAATATAAACCTACTCTACAGGTCTGTGAAATTTTATGAAAAATGGACAACCAGATTGAGAGATATGGACTGATCTCTCAACTGGACAGAAATGCCCCTTTGCTGGAATCAGATCAGCATGCATATTTATTGCTTTTCTTTTACTCAAATATGATTTTGAGCATCCAAACATATTTAAAATGCAAAATAAAAGATCAAGGAGAGATAAAAAACCAGATTTGATCAAAACTTCATATAATATTGCATTTAATATAACATATCAACATATAACATCACATGAACATGGGGGGTTTTATTTTCTATGAAATTTGGCGGCATAACGGCTTGTATTAAGCTGTTTTGAGCCTTTATATAACCACTGCACATGTGCACAGGGTTTGAGAAGAGGGTATGAACATGTGCTCATCCCTATTGAACCAAATCAACATGTGCCGATCGGTTATCGTGTGTTTATCAAATTTCATAGAAAATACGCATAAGTAAGCACCTGAGACTCATGCTTGGTCACCAATTGAGCTCGGTAAGGGAAGAGGCACATGTGCACCATCTCCAACCCGAAAGCTTGACTATCTCACCCATCAAGGTGAGACTAGCCCCTAGAGCTCAATTGAGACCAAGCCAAGCTCAAGGCTTGGCCCCTTTGTGTCTCAATCAATTACAACAACTTTCTTTTTCTATTCTAACAGAGCTTTATTTGGAGAGAAGAGGGTTTAAGGCTTGATTTCGGTTTTGGCAAGGCTTTGGCCAAGCTTGAGCTTATGGGGGGGTATTGGCTCCTGATTTCTCTTCTCTGGGGGTCTATTTATAACCCAAGAGCTAGGGCAACACTCCAGGGAAGCTCTAATTTGATCTAGAGCGTTGAATTAATCGTATGGCCGAAATTGAGCCAACCGGGCTCAAGAGGTGTAACAGCTCATTTCTGGAAGATTCCTTCTGTTTCTTTCGCAGAGATGCTTCACCTATCATAGCCTAACACGTGTATTGGTGCGCTGGCTCTCGGAAATGAGCATCCAAGGCACGGTTTGGTGTCTCTCGGTGGCGGTTTGAGGCTTAACGTGTTCCAATTAAATTGAAGCCTCTCTAACACTTGTTTATCGTGTCAACCGGTCTCAAACATGTTGCATTTACATGTTTTATGCATTTTCCAAACTCTCACATCTTAATTTTGCCAATTTAAGATTTTTTCGGTTTACACCCGAATGTGAATCGGTGGTCCCATTAATTGAGCGTTCCAAACCTTAAATATACACTTTGAACATCATCGTGACACCCTTGAGATGCTCTAAGACCATTCAATTTGAGCTATTGGTCGCCAATTTGCTCATTTGGCATCTTCACCGAGATAACTTTCGTACCCGATTTCTCCCCGTTCATTCATCTATTTTTTAAATTGACGGCTTCCCCAAACTCTCCTCGCCGAGCTCTACCCGGGGCTAAGAGGAATCGCCGCGAGACGCCCGGAGTCGCTGCCCCGCTGCTGGCCAGCCCCTGGCCGAACTCCACTGTGCAGAAAAGAAGAAATGAAGAAGAAGGGTCTGCCATGTGGGGTCCAGCGGCAGACCCTCCTCTGTTTCCCTTTTTTTTCTGTTTTAATTTTCGGATGGGGCCCAAATGTAAGTGAGAAAGAATGTAGGGGTCCCATATGTCATATTAAATGAGACACAACCCATTTCCAAGTGTCACATGGACCCGGTGTATATGAACCAATGTACCCATCAAGTAGAAATAAGTATGGAGCACATACACCTAGAGTACCTTGCTTTCTTTAATTTTTTTTTTGCTGTTGGAGAGCATCTTCTCCTCTGTTTTTTGCATGAGGGCTCCAATTTGCACCCAAGTGTGTTCTGTCCCCCAAGTTGCACACAAAATTGTCTCCAACTGCTATTTTATTTGTCTTTTCTCATTTCTAAATTATTTTTTCATGAAATTGTTTATAATAAAATCATGAAAATTATTGTAAAATCATAGGATGCCTTTCTATGATTTTTAAGAATGTTTTTGGTATTTTTGGAATGAAATTAGGCATTAATTTCATTTCATCATTGTGTATCATATGAGATTAGGCATTAATCTCACATAATAATTATTTTATGAAATTATTTCTTAATTTTAAGAGATAAATTTCATAGGTGATAAATCATGAAATTGAACATAATTTCATGATTTAATATTTGGCATGATTATTTCATGGAATTGTTTCTTAATTCCAAGAAATAAATTTCGTATGTGGTGAATTACGAAATTGGGCATAATTTCGTAATTTTAAATTTCGGCATTAAATCACATGAAATCATATTGGTTAATTTCATGTATTTTAACTTGTGTGTATTTTTGGTATTATTTATTTATTTATTTATTTTTTTGACAGCAAACAATTTCATATCTCAAATCATATCAATTTTCTTTGATTTTAGAGTAATTTAGGATGATTTTATATCAAGTTTAAGATACTGTTAGATTTGTGATTTGTTTTCAGAATTTTGAAGGAATGAAATACAATTGGAGCAAGTCCGAACACAAACAGAATCATAATGAAGTGTTTGGAGCAAGATTATATTCATATTGCGGCCTGCAATGATTTTATTGCGAGTCACAATCTAGAGGGTCAGGATTACACACCCTTAGCATTGCTTTCCATTGCACCATTGCAGGTCGCAATGCTAAGGCCCCAAAATACGTCCAGTTGGCTTGTCTTTCTATTGTGCCATTGTGGGTCACAATAATCCCATTGCAATCCGTAATCTTCAGATCCAAAATACACCCTCTTGGCCTCCATTTTGTGCACCCACTGCAGGTCACAATGATCCCATTGTGACCCGTAATTTTTCTCCAATTTCGCATCTGGAGCGGTTTTTCATCTCTACAGAGTCTTATGCCCTATATATATCAATGGGGCACATTCTCTGAGAACCCTTGCTACCCCTAACTAGCACGAGCCGACCCTAGCCACCCCAAGAGACAACCTTAACCGACTTTTGACTACTTTGAGAGCCAATTAAATTTTGGAGAAAGATCTTGAAGAGAGAACTTGAAAAAAGAAGAAGATCTAAGACTTGAATTGATGTTTTCTATTTCTCTTCTTTTAGAACTCTTTGGTTATAATAATGAATACTTATTTCTTTCTCATTGTTTGCGTCATCATGAATGACTAACTTTCTCTCTAGGGCGATGACATGTAAACTTGAAAATTAAGTTATTTCAATTTGCTTGGATTGTTGTTTTTATTGTAGTTTGTAAATTGCTCTTGTATTAATTGTCAGATTTTAAGTATTACATGGATTCATCAAATTCTCCAATACACAAAATTAGGAAATTAGACAAATAACCAAAAAACATTTATTTAAGTCCTGAATCACAAGAGTAAACCTAGATTAGAGGCCAAATACCGACCCTTGAAACCAATAACCTAGACGAGCAACTCCGGTTGAAATCGAATCCCTTTGCGAGGTATTGACCCGTGAAGCAATAGGAATTCAAGTGCGACCTAGACCTAAAGGATCATTATAATTTTAGACTGATAGAATAATGTACTGACTTGTGAAGTCCGAGACAATTTAGAGTACGGCATCGACCCATGAAAATGTTAGTTTATACTATCTTAAAATAAGTAGCCGGTACAAATTTAATATAGTTTAGAAAAATAAGTCAAGTAAATTGAATATTCAAATGGATAAGAAGCCAAAGCTGTTAGAACTTTCGCTCTTGAGTACATTTTTATTCGGTTATATTGTTATTCATCGTAATTTAATTTTAGTTGTCAAAAAATTCAAACTTGATTGTCTAATTTAGTGAATTAGAGAGAACTACTATTTCGCATTTGTCCCCGTAGATCGACACTCAAACTTATTATTCAATAAAATTATACGCTTGCAATCAAATTTAGAGTAAATTAGAATATTTTATTAATTATAATGAAAACACGTCACACACCAACTAAGTAATATGACACGAGCTACGGGTTATTGCTACCAAGGGATACTGACAGCGGATCAATGCTCAAGCTTGGGATCAGCAATGTAATTCTTAGAAGGCACTTCCAGGTGGGATGAGGAAGAGGAAATTGGTACATGGGAGCGGTTAGGCAACAAGAGCAAAATACCCATGTATGGCTTTTAGGTTTTTTTTCGTATAACTTAGATTTCAGTTATGCAAACCTGAATGTAGTAATTAATCTAAATAGGTAGTAAGAGTGTCTTATATGTTTAGCCTTTTACGATTAGTTTTTTTCTCCTTCTCTTTTTCTTTTCTGTTTAATGTAAGAACATATAAGCTTTGGTAGTGTTTTTAATTAAATTGCCTACGGGCTTTTCCTCGAAAAAAAAAACTGCAATGCAAGTTGATTGATGATTGAAGTAGGGACTAAGGACTAGGGATGACTAGGAATGGGCAAAGAAGACGAGAGAGATTTTAGTTATTGAAAGGAATATGCCAATTTGGGATGAGACAGGCACACAGGTACAAACAGCTTCCCTCTATCTGGAAACTTTAACTTGGGTTCAGTTGTCCCATTTACATGTGGGGTCCACATTTCAGAACTAAAACAATGGTCTATAGATAAATACTTGGTACACTAGTGCCGACCACCTTTTTTTATTCCTGGATCCCCCTTCTAGGCACTAGGCTTTCGGCTTCCACAAGGTGACAAGAATCTTTTGCTGGTTGTTGAGAAAATGGTTCCTTGAACTCGGTGCACGATATCAGCACTTGAGAACCCATTAACGCTAAGCTAATGTTGGGTTCAATTGGCCAATGAAAAAGCTTGGTAAGAACACCATTGTATTTGCATTAAGAGCAATAATGGTTCATTACTTATCTGTCCATTAATTTATAGATGTTATTGTCAATTCCACCAACCAAAAAAAAGAAAAGAAAAATGCAAGAATGTGCAGTATGGTTCAATACGAATTGGTCGGTGAGTATGGCACAGTCAGTTGTGAAAATATGAAAGGCATAAACGAAATAGCTGACCGATTAAGTTGGCATTTGACAAAGCATACAACCGATCGGAAAACTCATATAACGCCCATGTTCAAACGGAGGAGCGAATCAAGCAATGTATTGCTTGGTCTAGAAGCTTAATGGAAAAATAGGCAAGATACATAATCATCCATTAGAAATTTAGAATTATTAGTCCAATGATCGATGCCAAAAATTCATTCTTCACCTCATCTGACGCTTATAATATAATTAGATCTCAATAACGGGTCAAATATGCAACTGTGGAAAAGTACTGCACATGGCCTTCTAGATATATATGCAGTTGTTGCTTTATTTCATTTTGTTGTGCCCATTTCATGTTACAAAAACTGTAATTTGCTTTCAAAGAGTAAAATAATTTGAATGTAGAGTTTTAATAGGCTAAAATAGAGTAAATTATATTAATGGTACTACGCTTTTATCATTTTAATCCTTGATATTTCAAACTTGCCAATTTGCTCCATAAAAAATTTCAATATTCGGTTCTATCTCTAACTTCCATTAGAAAGTGGAGATGTAATTCCACATAAGCATCAAAAAAATGATGATGTCAACTAGGGGTGTAAATGGATTAGGTCAGTATTATTTTATTATTATTTTTTATCCGGTCTAATTTAACTTCGATTAAAATTTTTTGATTTGTACCCGACCCATTCAGGTCACATGTCGACTTGAATAAATTAATTAAATATTTAATAATTATTTTTTTAATATTTTTATGCAACATAATCTTAATTAATATATGAAAAAATCTTTTGTTCCCCAAAACTCCATCCTCCAAAATCGTACCCCAATTATTCCATCTCAGTACTTCTTTCAGCTATATTTTTATTTTTGACAAATTTTCACATTCTATGATTAGATATAAACACTATAATAACTAGGTATAAATATATTATACGATCAGATATAAACACTTATGTGTATTAATATAAATACATGAGATATTTCACATTTGATTTTGAGGCTTAGGGTTGTGGCTCTTAGCAATGTGCTACGGTCCGTAACAATGTGACCTTAATAATCAGATATAAATACTTATTAAGTGTAAACACCTCATTTGATTAGTATAAACACCCCATCGATTATATGTAAATACCTTCTTAGTCAGATATAAACACACCTCATGATCAGGTTCAAATACTTTTTGACCAATAGTATTAACAAACATGTGATTAAGTATAAACACATCTTATAGTCAGATATAAATATTCTATATGACAAAGTATAAATACTTTCATACTAGGATGATTTTGAACATTTTTTTTCATGTTTGACATACTAACTAACTATTTACTATTTATAGTAAAATTGGGAGATAATTTTAGGAGATTTTCTTTGGGGTATAGTTAGCACTCAATATATGATTAATCTTAATTAGTGTAAATTTTCAAAATTAAATCTAAAAAATATAATTATTCAGATTATTTTGGGTTGACCCGACTTGAATTGAGATAGGTCAAAAATTATTAACTCATACTCGATTCATTTTTTGTCAAATCATTTCATGTCGTATCGGCCCCAAATTGACCCTTAATATCAATACATATGCTTGCTAATTTGGCATCATGAGTTTTTAAGGGACGTTAATTTCCTACTAAGTATTTGTAGCTTTATTAATTTCATAAATTATCCTTAAAGTTGTATAAGTATCCCATTTTAGTCCAAAACCTCAAGGAAAATCCAATAAAAAAGGTTGATTATTTTATTTATTGTATATCGTAGTTTCACACAGGGTTTCTTTCATAGCCGAAAGTTGTCCGCTCAAAATTTATATCCTTTGGAGTAGACAGCTATTTAAAGGATAAAAAAAACAGAAATTATATATATATATATGATTACTATAACGTTAAATGCGACAGATATCATCAAAATTTACGTAAGAAAGCTTTATACGGGAGATTTTTGTCCGATATTAGTGAAAGTATTTAGAGAATGTGGATCGGTCCGGGCGTCCCCATGATAATTGACAGTTTGACACTAAGCCTGAGCCTTGAGGGTTTGGATCGTGTGCGAACCATTTGCTACTAAAATGTGTGCGCCAAGAAGAGAAGAACACAAATTGTTCCTCAGATGTGCTATTCTTCTGCTGTAATTATATGTACGGACGTCATCTAGCCGAATTTCTACCGAATCAATGATTACGTTCATGTTCCTCTTTTTTCTTTTATAAGGGCAGGGCACCTTTTAATGTTAATTAATATATTAAATTCTTCAGTTATATCTGTTCTTTCTATTCATACGTAACAAGCAAATTCTTCAGTTATATCCGTTCTTTCTATTCATATGTAACAAGCAAATTCTTCGGTTATATCTGTTCTTTCTATTCATATGTAACAAGCAAATTCTTCGGTTATATCTGTTCTTTCTATTCATATGTAACAAGCAAATTCTTCGGTTATATCTGTTCTTTCTATTCATATGTAACAAGCAAATTCTTCGGTTATATCTGTTCTTTCTATTCATATGTAACAAGCAAATTCTTCGGTTATATCTGTTCTTTCTATTCATATGTAACAAGCAAATTCTTCGATTATATCTGTTCTTTCTATTCATATGTAACAAGCAAATTCTTCGGTTATATCTATTCTTTCTATTCATATGTAACAAGCAAATTCTTCGATTATATCTATTCTTTCTATTCATATGTAACAAGCAAATTCTTCGGTTATATCTATTCTTTCTATTCATATGTAACAAGCAAATTCTTCGATTATATCTATTCTTTCTATTCATATGTAACAAGCAAATTCTTCGGTTATATCTATTCTTTCTATTCATATGTAACAAGCAAATTCTTCGGTTATATCTTTTCTTTCTATTCATATGTAACAAGCAAATTCTTCGGTTATATCTATTCTTTCTATTCATATGTAACAAGCAAATTCTTCGATTATATTTGTTCTTTCTATTCATATGTAACAAGCAAATTTTTCGATTATATCTATTTTTTCTATTCATACGTAACAAGCAAATTCTTCAGTTATATCCGTTCTTTCTATTCATATGTAACAAGCAAATTCTTCGGTTATATCTGTTCTTTCTATTCATATGTAACAAGCAAATTCTTCGGTTATATCTGTTCTTTCTATTCATATGTAACAAGCAAATTCTTCGGTTATATCTGTTCTTTCTATTCATATGTAACAAGCAAATTCTTCGGTTATATCTGTTCTTTCTATTCATATGTAACAAGCAAATTCTTCGGTTATATCTGTTCTTTCTATTCATATGTAACAAGCAAATTCTTCGATTATATCTGTTCTTTCTATTCATATGTAACAAGCAAATTCTTCGGTTATATCTATTCTTTCTATTCATATGTAACAAGCAAATTCTTCGATTATATCTGTTCTTTCTATTCATATGTAACAAGCAAATTCTTCGGTTATATCTATTCTTTCTATTCATATGTAACAAGCAAATTCTTCGGTTATATCTTTTCTTTCTATTCATATGTAACAAGCAAATTCTTCGGTTATATCTATTCTTTCTATTCATATGTAACAAGCAAATTCTTCGATTATATTTGTTCTTTCTATTCATATGTAACAAGCAAATTTTTCGATTATATCTATTTTTTCTATTCATACGTAACAAGCAAATTCTTCGGTTATATCTATTCTTTCTATTCATACGTAACAAGCAAATTCTTCGGTTATATCTATTCTTTCTATTCATATGTAACAAGCAAATTCTTCGGTTATATCTGTTCTTTCTATTCATATGTAACAAGCAAATTCTTCGGTTATATCTGTTCTTTCTATTCATATGTAACAAGCAAATTCTTCGGTTATATCTGTTCTTTCTATTCATATGTAACAAGCAAATTCTTCGGTTATATCTGTTCTTTCTATTCATATGTAACAAGCAAATTCTTCGATTATATCTATTCTTTCTATTCATATGTAACAAGCAAATTTTTCGGTTATATCTATTCTTTCTATTCATATGTAACAAGCAAATTCTTCGGTTATATCTATTCTTTCTATTCATATGTAACAAGCTCATCCAATAAACTCAAATTAATAATATTATTAATAAAATACAATAATCATTCTTTCAGTATACAAAAAGAGAAAATCTTTTACTCAAAGCTACAATTGATTATACAATATAAATAGATATTCATAGATAGTAACAGTAATAATTGATCAAACAATTAATAACTAATTGTGACAATCAAATTCTAATATTAATTTGTAAAATTGAAATTACGTCCAAATTTCAAATACATTATAATTAAATCTTAAACTCAAAATATATGATTTATTTATTTATTTATTTATACTTCTTTTATATATTTTTAGCTTGAATTAGCATACCCATATAAGTGCATAACGAACAAAATAAGTCAATAAAAATTGATCAAATAACAAATAATTAATTATGAAAACTACATTATAATGTTAATTTGTAAAACTAAAATCATTATCAAATTTATGAACAATTAAGAAGTAGCAACGAGCCATTTAAAATTTGAATTAATATTAGATTACTATGAGAAACAAAAATAATATAAAAAGTTGAAAGACATACTTACTATCATCAGAGCCCTTAATTTAAACTCCAAGTAATCTCAGCCGATTGATCAATCGGATATAGCCTTAACGCTCCAACCCTAGCACTGCCCAATCTCCATTCATCATCGAAGCAGACAGAGTAAGAAAAGAGAGAGGAGAGCGATCTCGCCGCCATCGCCTTCATCGCCTTCATCGCCGCCTCTCCCTCGCCTTCATCGCCGCCTCTCCCTCGCCTTCATCGCCGCCTCTCCCTCGCCTTGCCTCGCTGGTCGCCGCCTCATCATCGCCTCGCACCATCTGAGCCATCGCCTCGCACCTTGCATCGCCCTTTCCCTCGCCGCCCGGCCTTGCCTCGCCGTCAGTAACTTTTCGGGGTAAGCTTCCTTTTTTTTCTTTATTTTTCTATGCTTTATTCAAAATAGAAATTTTTCCATGTACAATTAGATTCAAAAAGAAAAAAAACTATATCAGAGATATGGAAAGGAGGAGATGACAAATTCTGTGCTCAAGTTTATTTTTTTGACATTAACAGCGCGTCCAAACTTTATATATGTGTGTGTGTGTGTGTATAAATGTGTACACACACACACACATGTATATATAACGAGTCGGACACGTAACCACCAACAATGTGTCCGAGCTTATATCTATTACTCTCAAGATCGGGTTTGACATCTCATGATGCCCATGTTTTATTTGTTTTTTTCATGATTAGCTAGTAAAAAAGATATATTTACACGAGATGAACAAAGTACTTCAAAGATATCGAATTTAGTCCAATAATTATCTAAATAATGAATTAAATCTCTTATTTTGAAAAAAAATTCCGAACAAAGTAAGCCATCCCTTGTTGTAAAATGAAAGAACTTAAGGCTGAAGTTGATAGTCATGATGGTTTGTCTCTTTTTAGTCAAGTGGGGCAGTTTCTATCAATTAATAAAGAAAGAGAAAGCCACTTGGTTGTGGAACACTCTTTAAGTCTTTTGTAATTGTAAGCATCAAACTTGTTTTGATAGTAGAATGAGTCAAGAAAGAGCGCGTCACCAAATCCATCTGCTGGCGCTAGCAGTCTGAAAATGATTCAATCTGGCACTGATCAACTGCAAATTTATCCAGCAATTAATAAACTAATTAAAGATTTAGCTTGGGTACAGGATAGCTCCTTCATGAATTCGTCTGCCATTAATTAATTTACTGTGGTGGCAGTGGTATATATCTTTCACAATAAATGTTTAGAATTATGTTTTACAAAAATTGAGTTGGGACTTCGCCGCTTTGGAGTGTTAGATTATTTTTTTTTCCTTCCCCCTTTCTTTTCCTTCTTTTTTTTTTTGTGGAGGGAAGATGTCAGATTTCAGAAATGTGTGGCCACGACACGCTGGCTTGCACTAAACAAAGCAGACTAGTCAGCCGAGGAAGCAGCGTTTATTATTAGCCATATTTTAACTAATAAAATTAAGTTCCTAGTACACAGATTCATTTGCCTGCAACCATAAGAAGATGTGTAACACTGAATTTTAGTTGAAGTAATTACCCACAAGCTATATCAAAACATTTCATTTTTTTTCTGTACTTAATACTATTAGCTCAGTTATATAATTTTTACAATTTTAGTTGTGTCACAGAGATTATGATTAAGAAATCAAGATCATTTTTGCTTAAAACTTTTAACAAGCCTGCTTAATCCAATACAGCAATATATGGCCATGCCAATAAACATAATGTTTTATAAGAAAATCGGATAACGTTCTATGGTTGTATAGCTGTTGTCAGATGTTACTATCTCATACCTTGACAGGTTTGGTTCTTATAATTTTTTTCCCAAATCACAATTTACATAATCTGAAAATCGGATAATGTTCTATGGTTGTATAACTCCTTTAAGATGAACACTGAGGTAATTAATTTTTATTTTTTCCTGTCATATTTGTCAGAGTTGGTTCAAGACCTCTTTGTTGTTTTCCAGCTTGCATGACATTCGATATTAAGGAAAGATAATTCTTCAAATCTCGATATACTGATGAAAGCACGACATAGAATCAATATTCAACCAGTGGGCCGTTAAAGTAACTGGTTGATATCTGACAACATACCTAATTCCAAAATGACATTTGACAATATATTAAATATACTATGATGTGGCACCTGCACATCACATCCTCTGTAGCGGGTTTAGAAAGGCCTCCTTTTTAATAGGCCCGTCCCAGCTGAAATGACTTTAACCCACTCAAGAGTTGTCAAGCAACTTGAAGATAAAAATTCTTATTTTTCATCTAAATTGTCAGTTGCAGATTATATCTAAACATTCTAAAGTGAAATACTGCAACACTTGTGGAAAAGGAATGATGAAACTTAAGTTCCATAATCAATTCTAAAACAAAACAAATTTATGTCATTACAACCCCTTATCCTTCTCCCAGTATAATGAATAAAATATGTACAAACTTCTCCACGATATCCCTCCTTGATCAAGCAGCCTTCTTGCTGGTATACCTCGATGCACAAACAACATAAACCAAGAGATTGACAAAGCTTAATCCTGCTAGGAGCCAGAAGAAATAATCAAGATGCCCCTGATTCAGATTATCAGGAATCCAACCAGGACTTCCACCTTTGGTAGTAAAGTATGTTACCATGGTTAGAATAAATGAACTTAAGTAGTTGCCGAGTGCATTGGTTAGGAGAGACAATGCACTGCAGAGGCTCCGCATGGCATCTGGCGATTGATCATAGAAAAATTCGAGCTTGCCAATGAAGGTGAATACCTCTGCAGCACCGATCAGGAAGTACTGGGGAATCTGTGTGAGAGTAGGTGCTTAGAGTCGCTTTTGTTTTCAAAAAGAAAAAGGTATGAAGTCGTGTTATATTAATATTAAATTACTATTTTGGTTGGTATTCTGAAGAGACTGCAATCTTAACTTTCTACGTATATATTATTGTGATATTGTCTGAAAATGTACAATTGCTATTTTTTGCATCAACATCTCAAAAATAATTTTTTTTTAGTTTTATCACTTGCCCATCACAAAATATGATTGTCTCAATAAGTTCCAGAAATAGATGAGGGCTGTGATCATTTATTTTTTACTACTGTATTTACCAATTAGTAGTCTAGGCAAATAGAAAAAAAGAAATAGATGATTTGCTAAACAAAAATACGCGAGCCTCAAAATTTTAGGTCCTTTTTAAGAAAGGGGCATGAAAACTTTGTAATCGTTCAGTTAACTGATTATTACCGGTTCCAAATTACTCTAGGATTTGCATGAAATTTTCCATGTATCTATTATAAGAAATCAAGGAGTACTCATTACCTACCTGCCACAAAATACTGAGGGGCACGGCGACCGGCTTATCAATCAACCCATCTTGCTTAGCAATTGCTAGCCTCCAAATCTCAAGGCAAGCAGCGGCTGTCATGGCCAAGATCGAAATAAACAACCCAATCCCCATTCTCTGGAGCTCTGAAAAACCCCTCTCTTTCCCTGTAAACTTCCTCACAAGTGGTACCAGAATGCTGTCATAAATTGGGACCCACACAATCACAGTCACCACATCAAACGTGGAGAGGGAGGCAGGAGGTATCGTGAATGTTCCCACAGTTGTGTCAAGAACTGTGCCTTGCTCAACAAACATTGTTGCCATCTGTGCGTGCACAGCAGAGAAGACTATTGTTGTGGCCCAGATCGGGAACATTCGAACGAGTATCTTTAGCTCTTCAACTTGGGTCACAGTTACAAGTTTCCATGGGTTATATGAGTTTATGCCCTTTTTTTCAGCTTCTGTTGTTGCAGCCGCTTTGTCGAGAAACCTGTTTAAGATTTAGGTTAGAGATGTTAAGTTTTTTGGAACTTAAATAAAAAGGATCAAAAGAGGAAGGTTTTTATTTTTTTTTTCATATGACAAAAAAAATTTCACATTTACAAATCGAACCAGACCTCTCTTAGTTATTCACCAAAAACTTCCTGACAGTAATATAGTATGAAAAAAATGCATTCCACTGAATGTTCATAATTTTGCCTCAACCTCTGAGATGTGTTTTTTACATAGAAGTTCCATAACTGAAGTTACAAAAATTTAGATAACCACTTACTGCTAATTGATTAAAACAAATTGGTTATGCTGACATTCAGAACTCCTGATATTTTAGTCATTTCGGCCTTGATATATAACACTTCTATTATCCAATGATGTTTGAAAGGTTTTCAATATGTTAGGCATTGCCAATTTCAGAAAAGGTTGCATTTGTGTGAATATGACAAAATCTTGTGTCAGTTTGCAAAAGACGAAAACACAAGCCTTTACATCTAAAGTCATACCTAAGTTCATCAGTGTGCTCCAATTTCCGGCTCCCTTCAATGGCTGATCCCGTCTCCACCTCATACAACTGCGAACTATCACACGGTACTTCCACACTCCATTTTCGTATTGATGCCACTACCACCTGGCAAACTCTCATCAGTGGACTCCCTCCTGGTTTCTGAAACCGGTACAATGGCGTACCAGAGAAGAAACTCATAATTGCCAGACCCATGAAAACAGTTGGTATACCAAAACCTAAACCCCAACCCCAATTATCCTGTACCCAAACCAAGAAGCTACTGGAAATAAGAGCACCAATGTTAATGGAGAAGTAAAACCAGTTGAAGAAGGATCCTTTCTGGACCCGCTCAGCAGGATCTGTCTCATCAAATTGATCAGCACCAAAGGAGGAGACACACGGTTTGATGCCACCCGTACCAAGTGCAATTAGGTATAGGCCCAGGAAGAATACACCATATTGGGCTGGGCTCGCCTCTGGGCAGACAGATCCGTCACATGGTGGAGGTTCGAATATGGGTACTGATGCAGAGAGGGTTAGTGTGCCCATTCCCTGTAACAGAGATGAAACAACAGTTAAACGTCAGCAAATTTACATTTCATACCATATAACTAGGTAAATAATATGAAGCGAAATTAGGGAAAACCAGTGCTACTTAGTCTTACAGGAGTACTATTATAGCAATGGCTATACATCACTTTGCTGATTTCTATGCAAGTTTTTTAACTAAGCAAATTCATTTAATATGAAAATACTTAAATACAGATGCAATGAGAGTTGAGCACTGGGGGCATATACCAAATTGCAAATCATAATTGTTGGCTAGTAGGACTCTTGGTAGTAATTTACCGGCATTAAGGAATAATTTGATATAGACAACACAATTATGCATAATCTGAGAGATCTACGTTTCACAATGGACAAGACATGAAGCCCAAAATTATTAAAAAGTAATATTCATTATCAAGGTGGAGAATAACTTACAATAAAGTATATAGTAGAGAAAACAGCAATCGTCCAGTACCGACCCCAGTAAGCATCGGCAAATATTGCGCCTATAAGTGGTGTCACGTAGCAAGTCCCGGCCCAAGTGGTAACACTCCTTGCAGCAGCTGCATTTCCTTGATGCAGCTTTCTTGTAAGATAAGTTACGAGGTTTGTTGATATACCATAGTAAGCCAGACGCTCACAGCACTCGTTTCCTGTTTTTATTAACCAGGATTATACTGTTATCAGTATTGTTGTATATTTATATTATGATATTATCTCTTGTCAGTGACATTCATGAGGTACATAAAAACATGGAAAGCATAGAATACATAATGCAACTGTTCTTGAATACCTAAAATAAAAGGGCAAGCTCTCCAGTTGCCGGTGCCTTGTTTCTTGATAGGGTTTCCCTTGATATCAACTGATCCATCCCCGGTGAACTCTCCATTGTTCACATCCTATGAAAAATAGAAAAATGAATAAACTGGAGATAGGGATACACACAATTTATGTTGTATGTAATACAATTGATCAACTGGGAGTTGGGACATCAAGTAGAAATAAAATTCTGATTTCTTGATATGAACAAATGAAACGACAAATTCAACACTCTTTGACAGATGATAGACCAATTTGGGAGGGCTGCTAGAGTAAAATAAGCTAAAATCAGATTAAGTCTAAGAATGAACTAAATGTACAGAAAGACTGGACATCAACATGCAAGATCTCCTTCAAATGTCCCAGAAAAAGAGGGAGCGTCAAATAAGTCTGCTCTATTAACTTAAATTGAGAAGAGAATCAAGCTGGGGAACTTCATAAATGCTTTTTCAGGCAAAATAGTATCATCGACAAAAAAAATATAATATTTTGTTGGGTGATATTACCCAAATAGCGTTGCTGATTCAGAGTCCTTCAGTACGATTAGACAGAAAATCGCTAACTCAGTTATTTCCGAAATGAATTGAATAACAATTATCACAGATCATCGAACCAAATTGCGCTAAACAGGCTGATAGCCTTGGCGGAATATCTGTGAAGAGTAGAATAGTAGATCGAAACTAGAAAAAGAGGAACCTCGAGTAGCGGTTGGTGCTCTACGTCACCCATAATTCCGAACGAAGCACAGTATCGCACACGCACGCGCACGAAGAAGACGGAGGAGCGACCGAGCGGGCGGAGAAGGAAGAGAGACGCAGCTAATTCTAATTCCAATTGTAAATTGCAAGTAGTAAGGATGCTTTGTTGGCAAATAAATTTTAAAACTGGGTACGGGATGAGGAGGATGATAGGATGTTTTGTATGGTCCTGGGGTATGACCGTACGAATCGTACTGCACAAGCTCACAGCGCTTACAAACTACCAAGATCATTACTTGCTGAGACGGAAGGATGCTTACGCGATACTCCAAGAGCATTTAGTACATCCAAGAAAAGTTGGTGTCTAATATGATTTTTTAATTTGACATGTCGTAGTTCAACAGCGAAAAAAAATATGAATATTATTTTCTCTATGTTTCATAAGCATTTTTGACGCTAAAAAGACAGAGAGCATGGTTAAAATGACTTTATATTTTTGGTTGTGTACATATACACACACATATATAAAGTCAATTCAACCAAAAAAAAAGAAAAGAAAAGAAAAATACAAGAACGTCGATTATGGTCCGATATGGATTGTTAGGCTGAGTACACAATTTTTTAATGGGCGAATTAGAGAAGAATAAACGGGCCATTGATCGGGCCGTCAAATCTTACAAATACCTTTATGCTTCTTTCAAAAAAAAAAAAGAAAATATTACGAAATATTGTTATTAATACCGTCATCAATAAAATTTTTATTATGTATATTATATTAGTTATTATATATTTTAATAATTTTATTTTGTATTATATCTCTATTATGTAATTTTAAATACTACTAATATATATAGTAATTCATTCAAGTTGAATAACGACAGTGATATATAATATAAGTTTACATAATAAAATTATTATTTTATATAATAATTTATTTAACATATAATAAAATTTATATGAATAATAATATTAGTAACTATGTCTATATATCTACTTCTTTCGAAAAAACAACCAAATAGCTGACCAATTAAGTTGGCAAATAGCTGACAAAGCATACAACTGATTTGATAACGCATACAACGCACATGTTCAAATGGGAAAACAACTTTTTTCAAACTGCTACAACATTCTCTTTTTTTTTCTTTTTCCAAAATTGAAGGTTTTGGTAAAAATAAAAACATTGGACTATTCTAGATAATTAATTAGTCCAATGATCGATGCCAAAAATTCTTTCTTCGCAACAACGGTCAAATATGCATCTTTGGAAAAGTTTTGCACATGGCCTTCTAGATATTTATGCGGGCGTTGCTGTATTTTATTTTGTTGTGCCCATTTCATGTTGCAAAAACTGTAGTTTGTTCTGAAGAGTAAAATAACTTGAGTGCTAAAATAGAGTAAATATTATTAATAGTACTGCGCTTTTATCATTTTAATCCTTAATATTTTTCAAACTTACCAATTTGCTCCGTATAATGTCCCTGCTAAATTTTGTAGCTTTACTGATTTCATAAATAGTCCTTAAAGTTGTAGAAGCATCCGGTTTTGGTCCAAAATGTGAAGGAAAATCCAATAAAAAGGTGGACTGTGTTATTCATTGCATGCCATAGTTTCACACGGGGTCCCTTGCATCATTGTCTCTTTCGCATCTTCCTCCGTTACTGAGGGGGGCGAACTCGGAAATTTCTCTTCACGTTTTCTTTTCTCCGTCTCTTTTTGTAAGAATTTTTGGGAGAGAGAGAGAGAGAGAGAGACCTAGCTAGTTAGACTTTTAGAACTCCTTCCCCGGATGAAGCGCTTGCGTTATTATAATGAGCTCTTTTAGTTCGCTTTCCCCAGCAGGCAGGCTACCAAATCCAAGTTGTTGTCTCGTTGTAAAACGTGTCGGTGTCTCTTTGGTCCTTAGAACGTGTCGGTGTCTCTTTGGTCCTTAGAACGTGTCGGTGCCGTCGGGTCATTTTAGGAATTCATATTTTGTGCGGGCGCTTGCAACCGCACAACACGATTCACGTAAAAAAAATTGCAAAAATATCTACAATCCATCCATTCAAGCGTGTACTTTACGGAACGCACCAGTGCGTGGTAAAAAAATGGAGACCCCAATTTTAGTTTTATAGCGAGGTAGAGACAGCGAGATGAATGTGACCGTCATATGCCACTTCCAATTCCCAATTGCCGATAAAAGAACGGAAGCAACTCAATTCATTCATTCAGTAAAGGTCGTAATTTACTTGAGAATTGAAATGCTAGCTCGGTCTCCCCTCCTTTTATTACTTGTTCTCAGCGCGTACGCCTTTAACTTTCGTACAAGTATATATGATGAGGTGGTCTCTGGGCATCCCCCCAACACCCAAGAGTTAATTAGCAACGTCATCCAGCATCTTCCTTCTCCGCCTCTCCCGCTCCAATCCTCACTCGCTCACTTTAACAACGAACAATTAATTAAAGAGCAGCAATGGTGCTATCCAAGGCCGCTTCCGACACCGACGTCTCCATCCACTCCACCTTCGCCTCCCGCTACGTCCGCACCTCCCTTCCCAGGTACAATCAACACAGATTTATATTCAAATTCAAATTAAAGAAACCGAAAGCAATTCAACAAGGAATTATTTCTCGGCATAGGTTCCACATGCCCGAGAACTCCATACCGAAGGAGGCCGCGTATCAGATCATAAATGACGAGCTGATGCTTGACGGCAACCCCAGGCTCAATCTGGCGTCCTTTGTGACCACATGGATGGAGCCGGAGTGCGACAAGCTCATCATGGCAGCCATCAACAAGAACTACGTCGACATGGACGAGTACCCCGTCACCACCGAGTTACAGGTCTCACTTCATACCCTCTTCATTCATTCATTCATTCTATTTTATTTTTTTGTCCCCTCAATCATCACTTCTCGATCTTTTTCTGCATTGACGGATTAATGTCTTGATTGTGCAATTTGTTCCTAAACTTTTTTAAAATTAAAATTTATTTGGCAGAGTGCTGACATATAATTGAATTTGTAGTGCTTCACATACCACAGGCAAAAAAGTAAAAAGAAAAATAAAATGTATAGGATGGAAATCAAGAACGCAGCACCAAAGCGAAAATATCTAAGCCAAGGTCAACTAATTTGTGTGAGGTGTTAATCCTCGTGGGTACATGGCACATGCGCGTGCTCTGTCCTCCCCTGTTTTAGACTCCTCCTGAGGTTCTTTTCGATATTTTGTTAATGAGATTTGTGTAGAGAATTTGACACCTGTTTGCGCTGTCCACACAGTTTCTATCAATCATAAGATCAAAAAAAGGCAAAGGAACATTATACTTTATAGTGTCCCATCCACGATCCATCATAAGTGCGCTGCAGCATTGTTCTTCTTTTCCAAAGGTTAAAAAAAAGGCTTTTCTTGGATTTGTTTTCATGCTCGGAAGATATGCCCAGTCTTCTTTTTGTGGGTGTTAAAATTAAAATGAAGGCTTACATATGTTCTGAGACGAAAATATGCGCTGAAAATTTCCAAATTAATTATGATATATGTAGGGGTACATAGCATCACCAGTCTGGCAAAACATGTATTCTATATTCCTTTCTTGCGCAGTTGTATTGCTTCTTAAACCACAATTCTTTTATCAAATAGTCAAAAGCCTAGATCAGAATCAACATGGAAAAAAAAAATAAAAGACGCTACAATAGCATTAGCATGTGGAAGAGTTGCTTAGAAAAAAATAAGCATGTGGTGGGGGCGGTTGATTTCTTCAAAGAAGAGTTAATATCTTTATATATATATATACACTTTTCAACTCTTTTTTTTTATTTCATATGTATGTCCTTTAAGTCTTCAATCATTTCATATTTATCCATCAATTCTTCTTAATATATCTTATATAATATTTAACTCTTAATATCTACTCATATTATCCATGGAATCTTTATTTATTTTATATGTTCTTGGACCTTTAAATTTCTCCCATATGTATTCATAAATTAAATTGATATATTAACTATATTATTCAATATATCTTTATGATGTTAAAAGAAATGGGCCCAAGAAATAATGAAGTCGTAGGTGTGAGTGGAGGTCCATTGATTGGAGAGCGTATTGATTCGATTTGATTGTGTTATGGAACGAGCAAGGCCACTTGTTTTATTTGACAAGTCATTCATAGATTTCTTATCTGCCTCGCTAGCCGGACTCTTCTCTATTGGCGCTATATGCATGTACCCCTTTCCCATTTAATGATCAAATTAAATCCTCTGTGGCAAGATCTCTGGAGAATCCATGTGATTGGTAGCTTCTAACATTGGAAAAAAAAAACCTGGAGCCTGGAGGCACGGAGGGAGCATGTAGGCTCCATTGACCAATAACTTCTAACTTATTATTATTTTATCCCTTCAATCCATGGATGCAATATGACACGATGCATGCATCTATTATCATCCTTTATTTAAAAAAAAAGGCGAAGCTTATTTGAGCACGTCGAAGATTATGACCATGGAATATTTTCATATTCTTTAGCATGTTTGAATTCGTTCCTAGATGCTAGATGTGTATATATTTGTACGAACATTAGGACATTTCACAAGAGATCTGGGATGAATCCACTTTAATTTTTATTTTTTTATAAATCAAGTCTCAGAATTAAATAAAGGCCAGGGGAGTGTATTCCTATTCCATTCATTATTACAATTTTCCCTTTCATTCTATTCCCATCCGAGAAAGAATAGTAATTGTGGGCCTTATGCGGCCTATTTAGGCTAAAAAATGTTGAACAATTTTGAGAGAGGTATAAAATTATTATTGACCCGTCCTTCCAAATATAGATGTAATAAATAAATTGGGCCCAAATATTGTCCTCTTTGGACTTTTTTGTACCCAATAGGCGCCTATACTATTCTATCTTACTTTTGTTTCGAGTTCTCTTCAGCATCTCAACCTCCTGTAGGTTTGAATTCACCAATTTACTTGAAACTGTACAGAACCGATGCGTGAACATGATTGCGCACCTGTTCAATGCTCCTCTTGGGGACTCAGAAGCTGCCATCGGAGTTGGCACAGTCGGTTCCTCTGAAGCAATAATGCTTGCTGGTTTGGCCTTCAAGAGGAAGTGGCAAAACAAGAGAAAGGCGCAAGGCCTGCCTTATGACAAGCCTAACATTGTTACTGGTGCCAATGTTCAAGTAAGTACATTTCTATCTTCCCCCTAACTTTCAAATTTTTATGGACCTCCAAGCAATTTTGCCTTTAGCTTTTTATCAACTTGTTTAGATCTGCATGTTCTTTTTCTGTGATTACCTTGGGATTGCCACATGGGTTGCTTGACGATACCAAAACTAAGATTGTGAAATTGAAAATTTTCTGTTTATAACCCAAGCAAATTTTATATTTTAATTTGTATCCAGTAAAGATCTAAAAGATGAATACTTAAAATTATAGGTTTGTTGGGAGAAATTCGCGCGCTATTTTGAGGTCGAACTTAAGGAAGTGAAACTGAGTGAGGGTTATTATGTGATGGACCCTGCGAAGGCCGTGGAATTGGTTGATGAAAACACCATTTGTGTGGCAGCCATTCTTGGTTCAACTCTAAATGGCGAATTTGAGGATGTCAAGCTACTAAATGATCTTCTTACAGAGAATAATGCAAAAACAGGGTGAGTTACTCAGCCTTACTTTCAACTTCATGTTTATTACATGTTGATCAGAACAGACATATATTGACAAACATTTTTATCTCAGAATCATGAAAATCTAACAAAGAGGTTATCAAAACAGAAAATAAAAATATTGATATGTTTTCTTGCAATGTGGATAAGTTATATGCTTGTATATCAAATATGATGCAATTGTGATACTGTTTGGACATACTTAAGTGCTGAAATATATATTTTTTTTTTGCATATAACAAGTGCTGAAAAATTGAACTATTAATTTTTCAAAATGCTTAGTGGATAAATTTGTTATCAATATAATCTTTATCCCTATAACTGTTCACTTCTTAAGCACATGCTTATTTTCAACCAGAATAATTTTAACCAATTCAATACAGTTCCTTGAAAGTTGCTTCGTACCACTTTGTGCTACTATCTGGCTCCATTATTTATTTATTTTTTTTTTGACAAATGCCCCAAATTTGTATGACCGTCACATTTGAGGCAGACTCGCTTAAACGCCCTGTGTTTTTCTATACATGTTGTCAATTTCTGTTAACACGTGTGATCAAGCATTCGTGCTTTCACATTCATCTAATTTATGTTCTTTTTTAAATTAAAATTCAGCTGGGACACACCGATCCATGTTGACGCAGCCAGTGGTGGATTCATTGCACCGTTCTTATACCCAGAGCTGGAATGGGACTTCAGATTGCCCCTGGTAAAGAGCATCAATGTCAGTGGGCACAAATACGGTCTTGTCTATGCTGGTATTGGGTGGTCCATTTGGAGGAGCAAAGAGGATTTACCCGAGGAACTCATCTTCCACATCAACTACCTCGGAGCCGATCAACCCACATTCACTCTAAACTTCTCAAAAGGTAAAAGATAACAAAATGTCACTACTGAAATATGTCAGCAGTACCAATTAAATCATATGCCCTGTCGTTCCCTTGATTTGCAAAGTTTACATGAAGCAATCATGTTATGAACAGACAAAATATGTAATTGCACCTTTTGTATGGTGTTTGGATTTTGAGGAACAGAGATCACAGTAAACAGCAGAAAGCACCTGATAAAATTCTTCAATTCCCTTTACATATTTATGCTGTAGTTTGCACTTTTACTACAATTAATATATGTTGATAACTGCCAGTACTTATTGGCAGCTTTTTTATGTTAAAACTTAAAAAAATTTTCCTTATCCTTTATCAATTGCAAGACAAATTTTGCTAACATTACATTCTGATTTTTGTTAGGTTCTAGCCAAATTATTGCACAGTACTACCAGATGATCCGCTTGGGTTTTGAGGTTAATTAATACTAAAAACTTCATTAGAAAAATTTTATTAGATCTTTGTCAGTGGATGATATCTAGTGCTGATCACCATCCTATGTATATTCTTATATCCTATTAATACCACAGGGTTATAGAAACATCATGGAGAATTGTCAGGAAAATGCTATGGTGCTAAAGGAAGGCCTTGAGAAAACCGGCCGTTTCAATATCATCTCCAAGGATAATGGGGTACCACTTGTTGCCTTCTCCTTAAAGGACAACAGCCGCCACGATGAGTTTGAGATGTCAGAGTTCCTTCGCCGCTTCGGCTGGATCGTGCCAGCATACACAATGCCACCTGATGCACAGAATGTCACGGTCTTGAGGGTGGTGATTCGCGAAGATTTTAGCAGGACCCTGGCCGAGCGTTTGGTGCTCGATATTGAGAAGGTGCTTCACGAGCTAGATGCAATGCCATGTAAGAAGGACATGGACATCCAGAAAACAAAATATGCTGCTGCAACTTGGAGGAGGTATGTCGAGCTGAAGAAAACCAACAGGATTTGCTAAGCATAGAGTCAGGATCGCGTGCGAATTTGTTTGTATGCACGAGTATTTGGTATTTCTCCTATTTTGTTTTTGTTTCTTGCTATTATTCCAACAAAATTCTGTTTTCTTCTTTTTATTTTTTATGGGCAAGCAAGCTACTGTGCTGGGGTAGCCTGCATTTGAAGATTTGAGGTTTAGTTATGCAATGCTGTTGTCTGGAATTATTGAGGGGAATTCTTGCGATTGTGAATTGCCTTAATTTTATTCTTAAATATTTCATATATTTCTGAGTTAATTTTATGGAATTTAAAAAAATGGATTGGTCATAACTCATAACTGTGTTTTGCTGATGCGAGCAATTGTGCAACCAGTGCTTCAGACAAACGTATTACCTTGGTTTAGTTTTATATATTTTTTTTTACATAACCTTAGCGAGCAAGCATTAATTAATCTCAAGTTCCTTTTGTACAGTTTAATGAGCCCTGAACATCGATCTACAATAAAATAAAAGGGAACGAAGGAGAAAAAAGAAAACGTTTATTTTTAGTTGATGTCATGACTGACAGGAAGCTTCTTAGTTATTAAATGTTTAATTTCCTGTATCAGCATTTTGCTTTATTGTTTAATAACTATCATGCTTAATTATCTTTCGGCTGATGGACAGAGACCCAGATGGCCATTGAGATATTTGTTGAGTTGAAATTAAGTAAACCATTAGATGGCTGAATTAGGCTTGGAAAATAAATTCATAAAACAGGTCGTGAAAAAGAAATTGGTGGAGAAAGTGCCGTCACGCGCCACTATGGTTTGTTGTTTATTGCTCTCATGAGTACATTTCAAGAATTTTCCCTCTCTTTGCTCTTAATGGCGCCAAGTAGTTATTTGGCTAATGGATGTGTTGCTTTCAATTAGATCATAACTAGTTCTCACTGATTAGTCATTACCTTTACTTGGATTCCACTAAGTTTAATTAATATATGATTTCACAGCTTCTGTTTTCATCAAGTCCACGTCTAGGAACAAGATCGATGTTCATCCCAATTTAATGTTTTAGTTTAGAACTGCCATCTTCCATTTTGATTTTGAGAGATCAGTAGGTTTTTGATATGGAATTGTTAGGGAATTATAACCAATAAGAGAGTTGAGTTCGACAATTCCTTGAACATTTTTTATATACACAAGATCCCACTTGATTAATCAACGATTTTTAAACCAACCACAATAAGATACTCGTGATCAACAATCAATAACTATACACCGTATTAATCAAGAAATTAGAGATCAAAATAACCATGTATTAACTACCACCAAAGACTACAAGAAAGAGGGAAAATGTAAAAATATTACCACGGAATAATCAAGTCAAGAGAATGCACAAGAAAACAAAAATATCAAATTCAAGTGATTCAGTCGGGACCTACTCTATCGGGAGATCACGAATCGACAAACTTCACTATTTCAAGGAGAAAATACAAGATTTAGTATATAATCATTATGACCAAGCAATTACTCAATCTCTCAAGCTCACAAACAAGTTCTCTTTCTCACTCACAAGACCTAAGCTCTCTTTCTCACAATATAAAACCAAGATATAAAAAATGAACTATCACACCATGTCCTTCTACTAAGAGAGAAAAAGAGATGAGATTAAATCAACCTAACTAATCACAAGGGTTGTCTCTTCTTGCGAGCTGGGCCAAGCCTCAATTTGGGCCTTGACCCCAACTATCTCCACCTCGAGGCTCAAATTGGCAGAACAAATCCATCGCTAGCCGTCATAGCCCAACAGTTGTTTGTCGATCACTCGTAGCCTCCCATTGAGTCTTCAAGTCCAAAGACTTATCATGTCAGACCCGAATCCACGACCCGAGGTTGTCCATGTCCAACGCCCCACATGACATCACAAGGCAAGTGTCTTCCTGATCCACACCTGCCTCCACTAGCATCAAGGCGCCCACGAGGATCCTGACGGCCAAGCCTACCGCCTCCAGCATATGTACATCCAGGCCGCTCTCCGGTGACATGACCTGTCACACGACTCGTCTCAACCATCGCAATCTCACTACTGCGATTCCACCTACCATGGCCTCACACAAGGCCACCATACTACGACCATCACTAGCAAGCACAAACATAGTTCCGACGAAGATCGTACCACTCGCCTCACAAACTTGATCAAGATTTTCAGGTCACATGTCGCTTATAGAAGCACTGGCCGATATGATAGTGGAAGTGGTCTCCACCGTACCAACCAACTCATACAACCCACCGTGCTTGAGGTCCCGAATGACAACCTTGCCATTACGAAGCACATTCATGGATCCACCACAAATTCGAAGATCACACCCACGTGAATCCAGCTAGTCAAGTGATACAAAACTCTGCCACACATTAGATACATAGCTCACACCCGTCACAATGCGAACCACACCATCCCACATCCGGAACTATACATCTCCAACTTTGGCAATAGACAAAAACATGCCATTCGCCACAAAGTCATAGTACTATTGGAGACCTCACAAAGAGAATAGAACCAATCTCTTCGTGGACATACATGGAATGTACTACTTGAATCTATCACCCAACTCTTACAAGCGCCATCGCTACATGTCCCATCTCCAACCGCCTCAACCATGTCATCCATACCAAAACAAACAAGGACATATATATCCTCATCCATAGCAATAGCCGCACTACTATTTTCGGGTGTAGAAGGACGACTAAGCCGTCTCTCGGGACAATCCCTTCGAAAGTGATTAGGCTTGCCGCACTTATGACATACCTTGCGACCCGACTTATTCTGTCTTTGCACATCCAATTCCATCACCAAGGCACTAGAAGATCCCGATACATCCTTCTCTCGCCTTTTCATGGATTTAGAATCCAAAAGCACAGTAGTCACTTTTTCCATGATAAGTTCACTCTTCTACCCCAACAAAGACATCATAATAAGATCATATGACCTTGGGAGGGAAGCCATGAGAAGACAAGCTTGATCTTCTTCCTCAATTTTTCCACCCGCATTTAACACATCCCATACTAATGTGTTAAATATGTCAAGGTAAGCTCTCAAGTCCATAATCTTCTCCATCCTAAGCCAAGAAAATCATTTTTCCAAAGTCGTCCGACTTGTCAAGGATTTAGAAAGATACATACCCTCCAATTTCTTTCATAACTCATTTGAAAATATTTTAGTTATGTACAAACCCTTCACCTTATCCGTCAAGCAAAATTGGATTGCACTAAGGGCCTTATCACTTATCTTTTTTCATTTCTCCTCTTCCATCATATCCAGTTTGGTGTCATTCAAGGCTTCTTCCAACCCTTAAAGCACAAGAGCATCATGGACCGAGCCTTGCCATAATGCAAGATTTTTGTCTCCCGTTAAATTTCTCAATTCCAAATGAGGTGGCTATGTTGGTGTTTGCATTCTTATCCATATTGGAATTGTACCAAGTGACTAAGCTCTGATACTAATTTGTTAGGGAATTATAACCAACTAGATAGTTGAGTTTAGCAATTTTTAGAACACCTTTTTTACACCCAAGATCTCACTTAGTTAATTAACGATTTCTAAACCAACCACAATAAGAGACATGTAATTAATAATCAATAGTCATACACCACATTAATAAAAAAGTTAGAGAACAAATAACCATGCATTAACTACCATCAAAGACCACAAGAAAGAGAAAAAACTGCAAATATATTACCGCAAGGTAAATCAAATCAAGAAAATGCACAAGAGAGCAACAACACCAGATTCAAGTGATTCGGTTGGGCCTTACTCCACCGAGAGGCCATGAACCGACAAACCTCATTATTTCAAGGAGGAGATACAAGATTTAGTATACAATCGTTATAACCAAGCAATCACTCAATCTCTCAAGCTCTCTCTCAGTTTAAATCGTTTCACTCTTTTTTTTTTAACCTTGGTAGTGGCTGCCAAGTATAATTTTCATTAATAAAACACAAATTACAGCTATTAGTTTAAATCAACAATGATCTAAACTCACACTATCAATATCTAACAACACAACAACACATACAACATCACACAACGATAATGCTAAGGATCAACAAATCGTGACCCACATCAACATCTAATACCTAAAAACCCCCAAATCTCACTTGTACTTCCTTTCATCATGTCGAACTATCGAGTCGAGTAAAACAACGATCCATCCATTGTGGACCTTGGCAGCGGATGCCAAGTATAGGGAAGACCGATGTAGACAACATTGATAGCTTCAATCTTCTCTCTACCCTTCCTTCGCAAGAGCACATGATAGCTGACCAAAAATAATAGGAGTAAGAAGAGATCTACGACTTTAGATTTCTTTTTTTCTGTGTGTCAGGGTTTAGGTGGTGGTTGGGGGAGGCCGGTGTTGACCTACCCCGCCTAGAAATTTGGTGTAGTAGGCCGAGTAGGTCGAACTTAGTGGAAGAGAAAGGTTTAGGGTGTAGTGACAAAGGCCGAGGTTAAGGTGAGGTCTAAGGCTCAGGGGGGAGGAGATGGGCTAGAGGCAGAGGTGGGAGAGGGAGGCACAATTGAGGTGGAGATGGGAGAGGGAGGCGTGATTGAGGCAGAGGGAGAGAAAGTTGAGGCGAGCTGAGATCAAACAGTGGTGGTGGAGAATAGGGTGAGGCTGAGGCTGAGGAGAGGCCAAAGAGGAAACAAAATTGAGGAGGATAGGCGACTGCTAGGAGAAATCCTAAATCAGGTTTCCCTCTTTTTCTGTCACGCTTTTCCTCTCTTTCTCTAGGCATCTCAAGACGTAAAGTCTCTTTCTCACAGTAAAAAATTTAGATACAGAGAAAGAACTATCACACCATATTTTTCTACTGAGAAAGAAAAAAAAGATATGATTAAATCAACCCAACCAGCCACAAGGACTGTCTCTTATTGAGAGCTTGGCCAAGCCCCAATATGGGCCTTGACCTCAACGTGAATTAATTAAGGTATTTAATTTATTAGCTAGATAGGGAAGTTTTCTTGTTCATATATATAGAGATAGTGAAATAGTAACACTAGAGGGAAATTAATGTTGAATTGCTTTGATTTAAGTACTTAATCACGATTTTAATCGCGATTTAATAAAACTTTGAGGATACTATACATATATGATACTGAAGTAAAACTTACATCACAATTAATAATTAAATGGTTGATGTGGATCCAATACCACTGAAAATTGAGAGAGAAATGTAATATCTAGCATCATCAACTTGTATATAATGAAAATGACCAGTAGATTAGGGATGAAGGAATGTAGAAAACAAACATTCATATATAATGCATCGGAGCACCGCATTAAGGTGTCAGATCCCATCAGTCTAGGTATAATATGGTTCTTTAAGCATGTATCTCTTTCACTTGAGGTGCGTGCGACCAGATACAGTTCTAACATCGTTATATATACTTTTATTAATATTCATTCTGAATATATTTTCACATGTAATTCGTTGTTTTTGCAGGTGTTTTCTTCTTTCCAAAGCAGAATAATAATTGATGTCAAATTAATCTGGTCATCTTGCACTTTTAACTAATTATAAGCTGCACTCGAAATCAAGATTATCTAATAGCTGTAGCAATAACAGATGGATTCCGTTGCTGAGTCGCTAACAGGGGACACTGTTCATAGCAGAAGCCAGAAGTGGACATATATAATGAGTTGTTATAGCTCCAACTTGTTTCCAACATAGACATTGACCCCAAATCTGTACCTTAAAAGCCACATATTACTTACAATTAATATGGTTTTATTTGATTATTACCTCATCAAAAGCCAAGCAAAATATAATGTTTCCTGTTTTGATCTATGTTTAATTTTTTTTTCCTTTTTTTTCTTGCTCCCCATTGTGCATAACCCTCCCGCACTCATATTTTGTTGGATTAATTGATCATATATCAATCAATCATATATAAGTAGGATTTTCTCCTTCCTTCCTTTTTTTTTTTTTTTCCAAAGACTGATGCATGATATATATTTATTGTCTTTGTTGGATTAATTGATGATATTAGTTAATTTATGACGCAGTAGTGATATCCTCATTGCTCACCAACAAAACAACTCATAATTCATAAAGGTGGGGTCTTTAAACTGAAAAGGAGAGTGTCATTTTCCATTCAGTTGCAATTTATCAATCCATCCTTAGACAGAAATGATGCGACTAGCATCACCCAATAACACAGTCAAGTTCCCATTTATTGGTAGGTCATCACAATTATTAATTTTCTTATCTATATTTGAACTTCAATCAGATAATTAATATCTAGCCTCACTTAGGGGTGTAAACGGAGGGGAGTCCGAACGGATAGTGTTGTGACTATATTCTTATCCGTATCTTATGAAACGGATACGAATACTAAACGAGTATCAATATTAAAAAACAAATCCGTCTTAAACAGATACAAATACAAAATAAGTACAAATTCGGTTGTAGATATGAAACAAAAACTAATAAATATTACTAATAAACATAAATATATTAGTATTTAGAATAATGAAATAAATATTTTAAATAAACAAAAATGAAAAAAAAGTATATATTTATTAATGTTCATAATAAACATATAACCCTGTATATAAAATATGAGAATATTCAATATAAATGAAAAAAATAATTAAAAATTGAGATATATAAATAGAATTTTGACAATTTGATATTGTTCCGCAAATAAAAACTTACAGCATATGTTTTTATTTCGAATTCTTGTGATCCAGATATCAGCATTATTTGATAATCCAAAATCAAATTCGTTTTTGTATCCACATCATTTTTACAGATATGGAATGAATATGAATATAGATAATTTATTTATTGATACAAATAATATTCGGATATCGGACACAGATGAAACGGATATTTCCTTTACATCCCTAGCGTCACTTGTTTTGCTGTGAGCAACACGAGAACTATATATTGACAAAAGAAGTTAATAAAATAAATTTCTGTTATTACTCTTGTAGAAAAACCAAAAAAGATTAAACCAAGTTTATGTTGAACTGATTAACTGATCTAATACAGTTTGTTCCCTATTTTAATGAAAGAGAAGTACTGCAAAAAAGCGCTATTTTCTTTTTTAAAACAATCATCGGTTGAGGACTTGAGCCTGTTTGGGAGGGGAGATACATAACTATAAAATAGAATTATCATCATTTCTCATAAAAAATAATTTCATCCTCTAATTATTTCCAACTGATTATTTCCTCTAATTATTTCCAATTGATCATCCTCACAAACATGACCTAGTAGACTATACGTAATTCTCATAAATATTTATGTCATCATTTATAATTACTTATATATATGTCATTCTAGTTGGAAACAATTGATACAAAGAGCCGCAAATTGATTGGGAAAAGTCTCTAGCTTGCATACATATCTAAAAAGCATGTGAAAACGAATTAATTTCTTGGCTTTTCAATGAATGCATATGGTACCGATATAACAGATACGCAGCACACATCCGTTTCACCTGTAACTGTAACAGAAAGAAGGTAATTTTCTATTGAAACTAATACTTTCCATATTATAACAGTATTTTAAGAAACGGAGCTGCAATTAATTGCCTTGAATTGGTTTAAATTAATTAATTAAATGTGGTTAGGTAGGTTGGGTGTACTGTTTGCATGCTCTTAGAGGCCGCTTCGCTTTCATGATTTAATCTCAGTCTAAAATCTAAACCAAGACCTCAAATTTTGGAGCTTGTAATACCTTCCACTAAAAGCAAATCACACCTTTCCTTAATCCTTACCTATATTGAAAATACTCTTTCACTTTTAATCAACTTATTTCTCTAACTTAACTATCTAGAGCTAGAACATGCACGTGTGAACGCTTATAATTATATTAATCAGTATGCTAATTAATTTGTTTACTTTGTGTCTGTGGAGTATATCAGCGTAAGACCTCAGACTAAGTAGAAATGTATACCTTAGCTCCTTTCCAAATTGACTATATATACACCGTGACTAGGTCAAGACATGCATTATTTCAAGACAACCATCTTCATTTGATTCATTGTAGAGTTACCTAAACTTGAACGCTTCCCTTTCTGGTTTAGAAAACCCAGATTTGCTTTTAGGGAGCTGATATACCGATACATAATCGATACCAATTTTGTTATTCAAATTAAATGAGTTATTATTCATATTAATGATTTTATTATGTAACTTATTTTAACAGTATTTTTGTTAATAATAACTTAAATGGGTTATTATTCATATTAGTGGTATTTGAATTGAATAATAAAAATACTGTTAAAAATAAGTTATATAATAAAGTCGTTAATATAAATAATAACTCAATTTATATGAATAATAAAAATACTGTTAAAAATAAGTTATATAATAAAGTCGTTAATATAAATAATAACTCAATTTATATGAATAATAAAATTAGTATTGATTACAGTATCAATGATGGTATCTCCCAAATATTTTCCTTGGTTTTTTCCAAATCAGGAAGGTTGGCTTGAAATGTCGGTTCTCTTAACTGACCGAAATTTGACAATTAATAATTTGGTCATCTATATTTGAACTTGCTAAATGCATAGCATTATATATGGATACATAACATATTTACTGACAAAGAAATAACACAAGAAAACAAACAATATAGGGAAGCCAACAATTGTGGCTATCTTTAATTATGCAGAGCTATTTAAATAGAAAAAAGTTTGAATAGTTTTATTTGAATAGAAAAGGTAGAATGATGAGTGATGATCAGAGTTATTTAAATAAGGAGGGATCACTAAACAATTAATTAATGGTTAATTTCACAATCTTGACAATGGCATTTTAGATAATTTTGAAAAAAATAAAATGAAAAAAGTTTATAAACATATTCTTAAGCTTATAGATTGATTTTGTTTTAAATTTCATGAAATTAAAATGTCATATGTTTACCCAAAAAAAAGTATCATTTAGAAGTTTGTCAAAAATCATGAAATTGGGGCCATTACAAATTGTATAAAATTTTAATGATATTTGATGAAATACCAAATAATTCTTAAATTATAAGAAACTTAAAAAATAATCAATCTATAAGTTCAAAAGAAAATATATATCTACAAAGTTTTTTTATTTTTTTAAGATTTTTGTTTCAAATTTGTTTAAAAATTCATTGTCAAGATTGTCAAAATAACCGTTATCAAGTGATCTGTCTGCTTTAAATAATGTAATACAGAAAATCAGAGTTAAACTTTTTGAGATAAAGATGAGATTAAGCTATTAAATTTTAAATGTTTATAGTAGATCTACAGATTTTGAATTAAACTTTTTACACGAACATTATAATTGTCATCAAACCAAAAATATTATTATACTATATGAAACAACAAAATATTATTTGATAAAATATTAGTTGAAATAGTAAAATACATGATGATGGTAGCTATCTTGTACATCGTAATAATAGACTAGTCTATTTTAATACCATTTCAAGCTTTCAAATATGTATTTTTATAACGGTTTTTATAATATTTGAGAGTATGATCCTCATCTTTTTATCAAAAAAAAAATCGTTTTGAGTTTAAATAGGATGTTATTATATATCTTCTGAGGCTGCCAACTAAACGTACGGGTCCTCCATGTAGTGGTGGGTGCACGTATTGATGGTTAACGGTTTGGTCAGTTGCAAAATTTGTTGATTTTGAAGATTGAACACATGGAAGATAAGAAAGCAAAATCCAGATTTGTTGCTTTGTTAGAAAGCATTAATTGATTCTTTTTTAAACAAACCAACTCGGAGGGAGTTAGGCCAACGGTCTAAGTAGACCTCCTCTCACCAACAACAGCTGCTCATATTCTGCCTTAATTAATTTGCTTATTAATTGTGGCAGCAATCAATTATAATCACCTTCATCGATCGAGTGCAAAGTACCTTAAATTTACTTCAGCGATGGTGTGGGGTCCCAGCTGGGTCCCACCCGCCATATAACTGTGCTGTAAAGAGAGCGTAGTAGACAAGTTCAAACTCCTCACCAACACCCTAATACAAATACAAATACAAAAAATACAATAGGTTATATATATATAGGTGCAAACAAGTTTAAAATAACAACTTCAAGTAAATTAATGAATATTACAAAACAACATGCATCTCCATTTTTAAAATGCAAAAATAAAATTATTAGATGTGATCTTTATCACCTTCTCTATGTATGGTTAACATATTATGATATTTCAATGTTATTTTGTTTAAAAACAAGAACTCATAAAAAAAATGCACCAATGTGGATAATTTTTGCTATTAGAAAAATAAAAAAGTGTAGGTATAATGAAAATACAAAAAATGAAAGAATTTTAAACCCTCCTCTTAATTCAATTAGCCTTCAACTTAGTTTATGATTTATCCAGAAGCACAAAGAATTCTACGTTTTCCTTTTTAATTAGTGGCACATCGGATGGTCCAAAATTTAATGTTCCATATTCCGGAATACTAACTTCGAAATTAAAAATTTAATTAAGAAATTTGTATCGGGTTCATCTTTGTGTAGTGCTTGGTAGTTTGATCTGCAATATTCAAGGAAAATTAATACATGCTTGCGGGTGCATTTGGATGGGGCGAGGAATTAATTAATATCGCTAACTCGGATTCGGATTTGCTATATTTCGTGTTTGGATGGGTAGATAGTTATGCGGCATCTCTGAGTTAGCAAACTAATCCTTGCTATTTCACTAAAATGGCTATTCCGAATTGCTTATCATTAATTAGCCACTAATCTAGGAATATGCATGTTTGGATGGATGAAGAATATGTATGTGTGTGTGTATATATATATATATATATATCGCTACCTATCCAGCTATATATCCTATTTTGCTAACCCTTACTTTTTCACAACTAACTTTAACTATATAATCTCGATCGCTCCCAACCCAAAATTAATGTTATTTCCGTAGATGTGTGTGTGTGTGTGTATTAGGTTGTTGTGTTATGTATATATTCTCCCACGAAATCATTTTTTTTCGATCTCTCTCCGGCCACAAATTAAAGAATATTAGGGTAACTGTTTGTTTCAGTTAGGTCTAGGCGCCCAACTGAAGTACGTACAGCCTTAATTATCTGTTCATGATCCCCACACAAGCCCCCCTCCCCTCCGCCAGAAAAAAAATATTAGATTGTAATTATTGATCATAAAATCCCTATTTTTCATGCATCTATTAACCAAAGTGCAAGCTATATATTAGGGAATAATATATAATTAAAGCATTAATTATAAAAGGATTAATTAGCCATTGCCTAATCAAAATGAATGTAGTTAAACTAGGTGTCCAATCCAAGAATTCATGAGACCTTTATCTTCACCCACATATCTAACAAATCCAAAGTAGAAGCTTTGTTTCAACAATTCTGGTTGTAGAGAAGACTTATTTCCTTCCAGTTTTGCAACAGTCCGGCTGCTTATATTATACATGTAGCATGGAGTGGGAGATGCTTATCATTTCTTTCCAAAGTCCAAACTATATAAAGTTGATAAATAAATAAATTAGGTCGGATGTAAGAATTAATGTGTAGAGAGGAGACCCAGGAGAGGGATGGGTTGGTTTTAAGTAGAGGTTCTAGGTTTGAAACATGAGAGATGCTGAGTTCCGAACGGATTTAATTAATTTCACCCCACCAAGCAACTATATATTTCTCTCTCTCTTTCTAAACATATATAATATAACATAAAATATACCATTTGTTAGCCAACACGTAGTATTCAAACAGTGGTGCAACTATCCTGAGACTCTCTATCTCTCTCTCTCTATGATCCATCCATCCATCCATCCATCTCTATCTTCTATCTCACTGGTAACGAGAAAGTAATTCCCATATCTCCATCACTTTCATCTTTGAGGCTTCTCCTTTACACCTTCCTCTCCACAATCTCTTTTTGTTAGCTTTCTTCGGGCCAATATATATGACCGCACCTTTATGATGTATCATCCAGCTTTCTCCCTTTCCTCTCTCTCTCTCTCTCTCTTTCTCTAGTCTTCCGTCGGCTCATAGCAAAGAAGCACTAATTAAGAGAGAGGATTAGGGTTTCAATTTTTCTCAGGTATTAATTCCTCTCCTCTCCTGTCTTTGGGTCCCTTTCATCAGCTTGGTTGAGGGTCAGGGAAGATCAAGGATGCAATTATATGGAACGAAAGATAGCAACTACTAGCTACCAATATTTACAGTTAGTTTGATAACATCAAATAAGAGAACGAAATTAAAGCTTAGAGATCGATCAGCAATTTAATTAGCTAGCTAGATGTGCACAAGAGGACATTGGAGGCCATCAGAAGATGAGAAACTGAAGGAATTGGTCTCGCGCTATGGCCCGCATAATTGGAATGCTATTGCTGAGAAGCTTCAAGGGCGATCAGGTGCACTGATTACTAATTATTCATGTATATATATTTTTTTTGTTTATCCTTCTGGTCTTCTTAATTAAGGTTTATGTATCTTTACTTTTTTCCATTTTCTTTCTTTATCTTATTTTGATATTATTTTGCTCCTTTACAAGAGGGAAATATCAAGGAATTTTTACACATGCGACTTTTAAAATAATATTCAAATCATGCTATTTCAAATCATTATACAGTTTCTGATAACAGCACCCAAAAAATAGATTTGCAAATGTATAATCTAAAGCCCTTTTAGAGAACAGAAAAAAATTGATAGTTCAATAAAATAATAATAATTAATAAGTAAGTAAACTGCAAGCTTGAGAGAGAACGAGAGGCCATATAAGGAACTGTCTTTTTCCATTTGTTTTCCTCCTCTTTTGCTCTCATTCTTCTTGCACATGTTATATCATTAGTTAGTTTCGCATTCTTTTCTTTCTTTATAATACTAAAGAAGGTTTAAACACCTCCACTACAGTAAATCTTACTGAAGAAATAAGAGTACTAATTTAGTCCAAAAAAATTTACAACCGCACCTGTAATCACGGGTCAATGATGATATGATTGTATATATCTTAAACACAAATCAATTCACTAAGAATGCAAAAAAAAAAAAAAAAAATCAATGTGTTGCTTTCAGGAAAAAGTTGTAGGCTGAGATGGTTCAATCAATTAGACCCACGAATTAACCGAAGTCCTTTCACCGAAGAGGAAGAAGAGAGACTACTTGCTTCACACCGAATCCATGGCAACCGTTGGGCTGTAATTGCAAGACTGTTTCCTGGTCGTACTGATAATGCGGTAAAAAACCATTGGCATGTGATCATGGCACGGAGATCACGCGAGAAGTCAAAGATTTCATCGAGTAAGAGAAGCTATCATAGCGGTAATCTTAAGGATGTCAGAAGTAAAGAAGGGGATTCAAGTATCAGCAGTTGGAGTGAGAAATACCGGGCAGAACTTGTTGTCCCGTTTGCAAACTGCTTCAACCAAAGTAAAAAGGGATATCTGACGCTTCACCACGACTTCCCTTCAAACTCCAACCGAGGTAAGCTAGCTCATTCCTTGTCAGGCTTTGAGTTTTGACAATGAATACATCCCCTAGCTAGGTGAGTAATTAATCATATGATCACCAATACAATAAAAACTTCATTGCGAATTTGATTTTTTTTAAACGGGAAATATGGAAAAGAAAGATAAATTGTTGCTCCTTGAACTTGAGCTGCACATTTTGTGAGGATGCATTACCAAAATTAATTTTCTTTTTCTATGCATGCAGACAATAATCATACAGAATTCTATGATTTTCTACAAGTTAATTCAAGCTCGAATGAAACAAATTGTTGCTCTAGCGTAGATCAGCAAGACGAGAATGAAGCCAATCCAACTGATGGTACAAGGTTCATAGATTTCATGGAGGTTGGGAGTTCTTCATGACACCTACCTCAAAATATGCAGATACTGTTATCTTCCATCAATGGATCATCATCTTATACATTATTAATGGCTAACAGTTAGCAATACAGTTAGATGGAAAGTTGCACATATATACCTATTTGTATATATATGCTGAACGAACTTATTGTGAACCGGCGTCAGTTGTAAGAGAATTTTAGATTTATAGTTAAGAGCTGTAATTGTATAGTCTCTTGTGTAACTAGGACCTAAATTAACCAACAGAGACTAATTGATGGTACACGTATATGAATTGTTAATTAATAATTAAGATACACTGTGTTATTTTGAGCAAAGAAAAAAGATTACTTCTTTCCAGACACTTTTCCTATTCAGTTAATCTGAGTACCTTGATCAAGCATTTTCTGTTGATGGTGCACGTTTGGATTTAATCAAACACTTAGATTTGAAATGCGCAAGCAATGATGCTATAACCAAATGATATGCATTATTTCTGTTATTAATTAGAAAAAAGATTTTAGACAACTATGACAACAAATCACATCAACTCTTTCTTAATTTATTCCCTCTTTGTCGTAATGCGCCTGAAAATATCGATACGAATGCCAGGATCTACCGAAGCATGTCTCGTCAAAGTGGTTTTTGATAAAATGTCACGTTCAATTGATCAATTAATTTAAATTAATGCTCTCCGTTTCTTCTGAGTTACGTGGTATTGGACGAAATTCTTTGATGACTAACTTAAATTGAGTAATGATGAAGGTTCTAAGTTGATGATATGACACTTAACAACAACATATTCTTGGCAATTTTCTCCATGTTAGTGATGTAATACTCCTTGAAATTTTATTAGATTTGAACTTCGGAATAATTTGTTGATCAATCACTATCTATGCAGTAAATATTGCTTTTCAGTTAAGAAAACAATTACACCATAAGCGTAATTTAATTTTTTTTATGTCTACATCGTAATTAAATAACTGAATTGGAAATTGCTTGTAACTGGAACATTCTTAGATCATCAATTATATCAGACAATAACACGTATATTTTATTAGCCTAAATTGTGAACTCCGGAACCAGAATTCCATATATAGTCAAAGCTTTGTCCAAATTTTGATTAGTCAGATAAAACTGTCTTTCAGAGTCATTGGAATTGGTGATGGCAAGGATAGATGTAGTAAAGAAACCAAATGAGCTGAGGCAACATATCAGCTTTCACAACCGTATATTGACTTACAAGTGGAAGGTTTTTTTTTTTTTTGTTCTTCTTGGCCTTGTTAATTAGGTTCTAGTAGGCATGAGATTTACACTATTAATATTATATAAGAACAAAAAAGGGGCTACTTTCATATCCTGAATTCCTGATCTCAGACGAGTACTTGTTCTTTAGCTGCAATGCCAATGGTACATATTCATAACCACTAGGCCCATTCACTCCTCTTAATTATTTATATATTAGGCTCAGAATCTCCAATCCATTCGGGTTTCTCAAATTCACCAAGCCTTAATTAGGCGTCGGCGGAGACGCTCTTTCAATTTTGCAATTCAACTCGAATTGCATGCTTCTTTCGGCCCACGCATTATTTTGTATTATTATCGGCCCCATTGTTCCTCATCACAGGCATTTCTGACGGTGGTTTTACAAATAAAACACAACTATTAAATAAAAAATACCTCAAATTTCTGCCTCCAAAGAGGCATGAAAATGACAGGGGAAAAGACGGTTTCAAGTTGTGCCCCCGTGTTTCATTATTTTTCACACTATATCATACATTTTTGAAGCAAACCAAATCTAGCCCTTTTCAAAATTACAAAATAACAAGCATAAGAGATCCATATATGATAAATAACTACGGATTATTCCCATGTGGCGGGAATAAGCTGCCTGATGCCTGGTGAAAGGTCAAAGTACTAGGGGAATCGATTCTCACAATAACTTCTTCTCCAGCTGACTCATCATCACTTGAGTTGTCCTCCAGTTTCTCTCTTCTATCTCTCGTAACAGGCAATGGTGGAATGGAGCTTGGACCTGAACCAACTCGGGGCAAAACCCCAGATGCCGAAGCCCCTGTTCTCATACTTTCCCCTTCAGACTGGGCCGAGACTAACGGCCGCACATTGGCACTGCTAGGAGAAGGAACCCTAGGATATGACTTGCTATGTGTTGGGTTCGGTTGAATGGTCGAAGATGAACCAGGCCTAGGCAGGTTTTGTTGTTGTTGGTGGTGGTGCCGGTGGCGGGCCCCTCCATGCATGTCTCCAATCTATGATTTCAAGATGCAAATCAATTAAATTTGGTAAAGAAAATAATGCATTGCATTTATGCTTAATAGTTTCATGTAGTTTCGAAGGAACACCCAACATTTCTCCTTTTTGTCTGGGTCCGTAACTCCTTACCACTAAACTGTGTTTAAATCAAACAACAAATTGCCAAATCTCCCCTAGAAATTCAGAAATTTTATAAATAACGAATTTCAATGCATTCTACTTTATTTTAGTTCAACTTTGTGAAAACATGAAAATTAACAAAGCAGGGAACAATTGTCAATCTTCAACAGTATTCCCCATTAACGTAAATGTATGGCGCTATTTGCTAAAAAAAAACAAAAAAAAAACCAAAAAGAAAAAGACTCAGGGGCAGTGTTAAAAGGTAGAAAAGTTGTACAAATATGCTGAAAGAGTAGCTTGAGCTAGCTATACAAGTGCACATACCATGCTACCATACATGCTCAACTGGAGAGCGCGGGCAGAGAAGGTGGAGCCTGTAGCCGGGCTCTCTATCTCATTCTGACTATCCTGCTTGTGAGGCCCATGTGGTGACTTGTAAAAGCTTTCAGGCCAACTCAGCAGGCCTGCATGCTCTTTTGAGTGACTACGTAGCATCTCACCTCCTGCTTGGGACAGCACTGACTTAGTCCTATGCAAAGCACGATCTACCTCGAGATTTGCAATGTCAAAGCATATAATTTGGGCTCTGGCCTCCACCTGATAGTTCGATCCAGTGTGGAAGGATTCCCCGTTGCTCAGATCTGTGTTCAAACACAAAATCAGCATCTAGGAATCAGGACTGCAAATTTGAGTACATCCAGGTAACAAATTGGCCACAGTAGCATGCAGTTGTAGCAGATTTCCAATCAAGGAATATCAAATTAATGCAGTTTATTTCTTCTTTTCATAACAAAAATGTGTTGTATTAATATAAACAACATACTGTTAATGTAATTTGATGTACAAGCTGTATTTACAGGCACGAGATGCGAATTTGACATGAAATTGCAGGAAATTAGAAAAAAAATCTCACCACAAGATTCTAGACCAAAAAAACTGAGGTCAATGTCAGGACGAAACAACACAGCAGGAGGGGTTATGAGGCTCTTAGCCTCTTCTTGTGCCAAAAAACCTTCCAGCAAAATGCCAACATAATTAGGTGGTATTTCAATCACCTCTCCTTTTATGTGTATATTCAACATGGACCTCTCAGCGACAAGTGCTCTCAATTCATGCAATGCCAATTTTTCAAATAGTTGTGGAAGCAATAACCTCATTATGACAATAGAACTTTCCTGTATCATTGTTTCAAAATAAAGTATATTAAAAGTTCATGTTTGTCCCTACAAACCTCAAAGACACCACATATTCTCCTTTAAAAATGATTAATATCATCCATATCCCCAATAAAACATAGAAACTGTCATGTACATGCTCCTCTGTTAGTTACTCCCCTCTTCTCACATCCAGCCCTATGGATAAAAACGAGAGGGAAGAAAAACTCAGCATGTTTCTTGAAATGAGGAGAGGAGGATTGACACTGATACTATTTTTTTGTGAAGCTCAGACAACGGACAGGTCTCATATTTGAGGGGCTATGCTTGATATATTCAGAGCAATATGGTTCTCAAAAAATATCGCATACAACAAAAAGAGAATTTATAAAATAAGATTATAATGAACCTGCCAGAGAAACCCCTCGATTTCAGGATCAGATTTTTGCAAAGTTTGTATCTTTTCGGCTTCGATGAAGAAACAATGTACCACAGAGTCTGTTATCATGTCACATATGTAAGGCTTCCCACTTAGAACTTCATATAAACCTAATGTGCTGGAGTGTGAGAAAACTGGGTGCAATGCGTGCTTGCTACTCAGACTCCTGCTTTTCCACTACAAAGATAGACAATAAAAGTAAAAATGTGAAAGGTTTACAATTACAACCAAGAATAGGTTTTCAATAGCTCTCTTGTCGCAAATCCCATAACCATTTTTGAGATATTTTCAACTGAAATTCATCACAGTAAGGTGAAAAGACATTATTGAGAAATTGGCACCAACTATAGAAGATCATTCGCTTCAGTTCACCAAACTAATAATTAAACCTATAATATTTACATTATGACTTCCAACATTTTAAAATTAGTTTGAGATTTCATCAGTAAAGCTCTATGTACTGTGGAGTCAATTTTTCTCGACTTGAAACTTTACATCAGTTTATTGCTTGTTTGCAAATAACAAAAAGAATCAAGGGTGTCAATAATGACTACAAGTACAAGATCATTAGTGGTTATTTGCAAATGATGTTGATCCGCACACAAGAGAGATCTTCAAGCCCTCGAAATCAGCATATTTGGAAAAAAAAAAATACCTTCACAACGCCAACTGAAATAAGCCAAATACCGTTAGGCTTGAAACCCTCTTTATACAAGGTGGCACCACGTAATTTCATGGTCTCTTTAGTGGAACTCTCTAGAGGCAACCTAGCCTGAGCAGGAAGTGCACCCAGCAGAGGATGTGCATGCAAAAGCTCACTAATTTTCGGCATTTTTACAAGTGGAGGATTCCTCTGGAGCTTTTTCAGGTCAGTCTGCTCAATATTTCATGAATAGCAAAATAAATAAAACCAAAAAATGTGATAAAGAAAATCTTATAAGGGTATATAAGCAATAGTTTCTTAAAAAATGTGCAGATTTGAAGTACCTGAAGAGCATCATCGAGATGGAACATCTCTTTTTCTTCAAGCAACCCAGTCTTTTGCAGATTTTGTACGTAGTCACTCAAGTGCTGTAGTACTGAGTATGTTACTTGTCTAGTTTTCACAACACGAAGGACCTGATATAATTTTTGACAAAAGAGAATAGTCAAAGTAGAACAAAAACACACCACAAATAATACAATAACCAACTGCAAACACACAAGATAAAAAAACAGACCTGAGGGAATGTAACTCGAACATCTTCCAGGAATTTCTCAGCTCCCTCTCCCTCCTCAATACTCTCATTTATTACTCTCCTCGCAATGTCACTCTCACCTAATAACAAGGATTTTGAGAAAATAAGCAACAAATCATGAAATGAAGCTACAGGTGGACTTCATTCTGTTTGCTATAGGTGGTGTACTTGCAAACATGACAACAAAGTAATTAGAAAACATTTTACCAATAAAATCATGCAGCTGTCTCCTGGCAATGCGGTGGGCCCGCAAAAAAGCTGCGCAAATGCAGCAACCGCTCTCAAGCCTTTCAACAGTAAAGAAGGTGACGAGCTTTCGTGGCAGCCGGGTCATCTGGAGGAATCTGTAATGGGTTGGAAATTGCACACTAGACTGTAACCCTTTCCAGTCACACAGAGGTTCAGTTGAAACTCGATCCATTGCCTCATCTACCGACCTCATCAGAATATTCGCAGTGGTTCGTGATATCCTCCCTTCCTCTAGCATTACCCAGTAAGCTGATTGCACACCTAAACAGAGGCAGAAAGAGGTTCTTGATTACCAATTATAATTCTAAAAAAAAAAACACTATCATCTTAAGGCAATATGCAAAAATAAAATATAAGAAAAAGTCTTATTATTAAAGATATCTTCACTGTTACTTTTTTCTCTCTAAGAATGTTACGCACTAACATCTAACATCGGAAAGAGTGCCCATGCGTGATTCTGGTGTACATCTAGTTTTATGGTAATCTCAAATCTGAACCATTCATTCAAGTTTGGAAAGAAGTAGGGCAATACAGTTTAGCAATGAATAGATATGCAAACATCAAAACTGAGGTAAACTTTTCATTGCAGTACCATTCAAAAGCCTAACACGGATGTCCCGCAGGCTGATATTATGCAAATTATGGTCACCCTCGGGTACATCATGAGGATGTGAATGCTCTTCCTCTAGATTGCTTAAACATGTGATGTATCTCTTTACAGTGGGCCAGTCCGCAGGCCCAAGCTCCTCATCATCCCTCAAATCTCCAAATGCTTCCAATGCCTTATTCATCATCTCATACCTAGTATAAGTCAGAATCCTAATCTGCAACAGAGTAATCTAGCTAGTTAAAAATTTCCCCTTCCCTCTCTTCCCTAAAAAAATTAATTTCCATTCTAAAGAGTTCATTTGTTGGTGTATTTTCTGACTGAAAGGAACTAGACATGCAATCTATTGGCTTTAATTGATAAACATGACCACTGCAGTGCAAGGAATCTAGTAAAAATACTACTGTTATATAGTGTGATATCTGAGAGATATGAAAAGAGATGCATACCTTAGCAGCTGAAAGCCGATCCATCCCCAAAAGGTGCAAGACCATTTGAGTTGTTGACCCGTTTACAATCAGTGTCAGGAACACAATCCCCCCAGTGAAAAATACAAACTGAAGCAAAGAAGCAGAAAGAAAAAAAAAATTAATGTCTTTAACAAAGAAGGTAACAAAATAGCTCAGCAGTTAGAAACATATACCAGTGTCCCCACTTCTGGTCGGAGATAACTCTGGCCAGGATTGTCACTTTCTCGCTATTAAAAGAAAAAAAAATTAAACACCAGTTAAAATTTAGAATCTAAAAACATGAAAATATTATATCTTTTTTCTTTCTTTTGATTTTGAGAACAACCTTGTCCCACTAAAACACCCATGTTAAGTAACATCCTATTACAATAAAATAACAGTACTTGCAAAACCAAAGAGCAAATCACTAGACAAAGATAAAAGCAAACAAAGTGCTCTAATGGGTATATTATATCCACAATTCAGTATGAGGTCAATGTGAAATAAGAACCCACCTTAACGGATAATGATAGAGAGAGTGCAACAGCACCTCGTAACCCGGACCAAATCAAAATAATGGACTCCTTCCATTCCAACCCGTACCCAAATTGTCTAAGCAATGGATACAAAGAAGCCACAACTATTATGCGTGAAATTTGGACAAATACATATAACAAGAGTAGATAACCCCATGAAGTGCCTGTAGAATAAACAGAGGGTAAAAACATATATAAACTGAATTTACAAAAGAAAGTCCGGTCGTGTAGAATTATTTATCCCGTGACCATTTCAACATAACAAAAAGATAAAGTTACTAGAAAACATCATCATGTTACATGTACTTCTGCAAAAGCTTCAAAATATAATGCATACTGCATAAAACTGCAAAAGACATTGAATATACTACTTGTTTTTTTTTTCATGTACACAAGATATCCAACAATCCTCCTTTTGAAGTAGCAAGCAGTGGCCATTTGCACATTCTTTTGATGCAATGGATATGATAACACTGATTTCTTTTATGTTCTATTAGGGTTTATCTAAAAGAATGGTTAATCACCTTCAATTTACTAAAATGTCATTTCCACAAATTCCTCTGCATGAATACTTCTCATTTATAAACAAAAAAGTAATCTTCTGCTTATGTATTTATGATGTCCAAAATATTATACTAAACATGAATTTTGAAACTTCAGCTCATGGTTTACTATCTTAGTTGGTCAAAAAGGTAATATTCCTCATGGAAACCTTATTCGATCGCTTCTTTTCAATTCGTCTAAATTCTTCAATCTCTTTTATCTTTGCATTTCCCCAACTGACTTCAATTTAAATGCTCCGTCTTACGGTGTAAGGGCACAGTATTTATGAATTTTGAAGAGAGCATCAAATGACAAATACAACATATAGTTGGTAAAAGCAGTACCATGTCTCTCGAAATGACTATCATTGTGCAGTACACCATCTGCAATAACCACCCCACTGACAAGCGGGACAATGAAACAAGCAATATTACTGCTCAATAGTTCTTGTTAAATATTACCTTATATTTTGAAGGGGTAAATCAAATTAGTTAGTACCTCAGAATAAAAATTAATGTATTGGCAATGTAAGCCACCATTTCCCTGAAAGTTAAATTAGAAAAAATATATTAATAAACAAATGAAATTGAGCTGTCTAAACTAGGCATTTTCAATTATCAATGTAATAACATATCTACAAAAAGTTATACATACAAGACAACATTGTCTAATAACTACTGTCGCACTACCAGTATAAAATAATGTGCTTTGTTAGTGACAAGAAGTATTGCCTAGTTATGCATGACAAGGAATAGCAACAGATCTAGGTAGGCCTCACAAGAAATATCCTACATGACTAACATTCAAGTATAGTTAGTATTAATGAACTCTTGGGGAGCAAAATCGAAAAATTTAATCATAAAAGCACTTGCCAGAAGTGATGCAAACTTTGTTGGCCATCACCCTTGAAAGCTGTTCTTGCAAAAGCTGCGTAGAACCTAGCAAAAAATTGTAAATAAATGAAGAATAAAAATTATATATGAACAACATATTTAGCAAAATTTTGAGCAGAAAACAAGATGCATAGTTATAGAAAAAAATCTAAAATATTTTACGGTGACAGCAAATTAATGCAAGAAATAGCACTAACATTCCTAAAGTCATAACAGTCAATACACCAGAAACATCAGCTGCATCTTGTGCCTGCAACATTAATAGGACAGTGAAACAATTAAACAAGAGCTTTTTAGCTTTATAATCGTATAAAGTCCAAGAAAAACCAATTTTAAGGTATCCATAGTTCATAACATATACCAAAATGAGACTCAGGATCCAAAAATCATAAAGAAAATAGCGAAGTAAAAGTTGAAGGAAGAAGAGTAGACTTACGGTAAAAAAGGCAATATAACTGACAGCAAGTGTAAGTGAAATTTCTATTACTGTGTCATTGAAAATGAAGCCTAGCCATAACACAGATGCAATGCCAAAAGCTAGACCCATAGCCACTCTGATAGACATAAAACAGAAATTTTAGGAAAAAAAATGTTTTTACCAGTAACATGGAAAAATAGTCCCAGTACGGGAACATGCATTTGTTACTATATTTACAAGCAACCCTTTTCAGTTTTCACATTCTTTGTTGTTGTGCTTGGGGTCCATATACATATCGAAAATTATCATCTATAGGAAAGTAAGAGAACATCGTCTGGTACACCCCCTATTGTACAGCCTTCACCAGATAGATAGATAGATAGAGAGAGAGGGGGGGGGGGGGGGCATACGCGCCAAGGGAGACTTGAGAAAGAAACTTTATTACATCACCGACACTGAAGCTTTGGCCTAACACCATCCGATAGAATAATTGATAAACAACAATAGCAGTCCTACAGATGAAAAATTAATAAGTGAAATGCCTTTGAGTTTAGAGTTGAATCAACAAGTAAAATGAAAAAAAAAATATTGTTAGACAGGAGATTATATTACCTGCTATAATTTAATATACTCAAAATATCACATATACCCCTAGAAACACATTAACTGTCCTATAGATGGTGCCTATCAACTTTTTTGTAATAGTTCCAAAGCTACCCATCCTCAGATAAAAATTTTGCGAGATAGAGCAGGTTGGATAGGGGTGGTGTGAGATTAGCATATTCAATAAAAAGTTAAGAAAGGGGGTGTTGGTGAGAAACATCATATTATTAAACCATACCCATCATTCATCAAGGATTCTCCCTCGATAATTGTGCTGAGCTTTTTACTTGCACCCAGCTCCTTTAGCAGTGCCACAACAGCCACAGGATCGGTCGCACTAAGGAGTCCACCAAGCAATAGTGAGGTTTTCCAATCCCAGTTATATGGAAATGCTATCTAAAGTCACAAAAAAATATATGGAACTTTCAGGCAAAATACAAATTTTCTGTGTCTGTTTCTTGGAGTTGATTACAGTCTGACAGTACCTGTCAGATTAACCATGCCTAATCTGATATAGAGCATAATAAGCATTACTAAACACAAAAGAAGCAGACTGAGTGGTATGATTTGAGTGAAGTAGTGCTGGTAGGTCCTGTACTGGTCAGATTTAAGAAAGTATTTTGTGTGCACCTTAAGTGCAGTTCCAAGAGCAAAGGTCGATATAAGCACACCAGGTCCTGCCAATAGCAACATTTGCACCGCACATTTCTACATCCAACAAGGAAGGGTTGTTAAACAAAATATAATTACCTCAATTAGAAACAAGAAGATGGTAGAGAAGTATTAGAAAAAAAAGGGGTTAAACCTTTATTTGGTGAACTTCCATGGAGAAAGAGCTCTCAAAAAGAAGAGCAGGTAGAAATACGGACAACAGAAGATCAGGGTTTATATTAGCCCCTGCATAACAGTATCTTTATATTTGAGCTAAGAAATTTATAGAGAAGTAACAAAGGAAAAACTAATAAAGAAGACTAACAAAGACGGATGCCAGCCCCCAGTTTGCCTAATCCAGTTGATGTACCATATTCTGCAAAAATAGCAATTTCTTTGAGCAATCTGAGAAATCTGGATTGGGATGAAGGTGAAATGGAGTAATGAGGTATTACCGAGTGATCCCATGGCGACACCGAGAATGAGAAGAGCGACCGTGTAAGGGACGCGCGTGCCCCGGAGGAAGTGGCGGGAGGCGATGCCGAGCACCAAGGAGACCCCCACGAAGACCACCGCGTCATCCGGCGACGCCTCCGCCATCTGCTCGTAGATCTGAGCTCCGGCGATCCGAGCGAGCTAGCTAGCCGGGTTTTACTTCCTCTCCTCTCCTCTCCTCTCCTCTTCTCGCCTCTCCTCTCCTCGTGCAGAAATGAGAATCCTTGTGAGATTGTGGCGAATGGCGACAGAGAGAGACACAAACACTCATATCATTATCATACGGCGCTACTATATAATATAGACTATAGAGGAAAAGAAAATAAATATTATCGTGAGATGCTAACACTATTATCGCGAAATTATCCTGAATGACTGTTAGTAGCACTTAATTTTACTTTGTAAGTTACTTATAATTGCTAATCTCACGTAATTAAGAATGAAATTTAGCGAGAAATGATCCGAGCCATCTGGTTTTCTTACAAACTTCTAATTCACATGATTTTTGTGTGACCAGAGTCGTTAGAGCCGTCTAGTTAGCAGATATAAAAAGAATTATAAGGAATTGCGGGTCCTTATTTGATAACTTGGAAGGGTATATTCTTTCTTTTTTAATTTTTATTTATTTTTGTTTCTTTCCACTTGGCAGGCTGGCTGGCTTGACTTGTGCATGTGGGGTTCTTATATTTTATATATATATATAAAGTGCGATTGTGAAGGGCATCCAATCAGTCGTGATGACGCACCTATTGTATTTGGGTAGGCAACTCACACTTGATAAATTCCGCTGCTTCCGCTCTTGCCTCTTGGGAATATGCTGTATGGATGAAAATTTCTATACAAAAATAAGGTATTTTTGTACTCTTGCGTAAAAATGACGTTGTTTTTGTAGGCCAAAGGCTTAATTTGGAATTAGTGAGCCTAATTAGAAGATGATGTGGATGTGGGGCCTGGTATTCACATTAATTAAAAGATGTTTAGTTTCTTAATTGCTGGGGTTTGTCTTATGCTTTGTTTTTGCAATGTAATTAGCGAGACGAAGAGGATTGGAGTAAAGAAAATAGAGAAATTGGACCCTTCTTTGCTTGCTTTATGGTTGGGATGATGCCACGTGTATCATTACATTTTTCCTGATCGTATTAGGAAAAGAAACGGCGCTGAGACTGAGAGTGATAGGGAGAAGGAGAAATTAAACTACAAGTCTTGAACCATTAATTAATTAATTAATTAATTAATTAATTAATTAATACATATGATGCGTAGCTGCTAGCTATCACCACGTGCACGTTGTAATTAATCTGACGAGAGCTCAACTCTTATTGCCCAATGAGTACATATTGCCTCAATCCTACAAAATAGAACTAATTAATCTCTGTGTACTATGCACTATATATAGACATTCATTCATTTTTGCTAATTTAATTGCTCGGTTCTTAAATTCAATTTCCCATTAGAGCAACAACCACGTAATAATAGATCCTCAGGTCCATGCTGAAGCAAATATGAGCATATATATTATATCACTCTCTTCGATCTTTACCTAATATATACCTATCAAGAGATATATTTCATTTAATTTCAAAAGTCGACGTCAACAAATAGATTAATTAATATGCCAATTAATAATGCAAAAAGTAATAGATCCATTAGTAGGGGCAGGGGCAGGGCTTTTCCTCCTCACCTCACATATAACATACCCGTCGGCCATTACTCGGATGGAAGAATTATAAAAGTGTGCAAAAAGAGCAAATTGACCTAGATGCAATGAATATATATAGCATTGTTAATGTTAGGTAAGTGGAGATTTAAATTTCAAGATCCCACTTATCCTAGCTAGCATATGCAAAGCAAAAAGATAGTTACTAAAAAAACATGAGCATGCCGAATCCTCGTCTCCCCTTTCTGGTCGCCGGTCAGACATTTCAACTCTGCATCTGCATGGTGACAGAATCAAGATCTCTTATCAGTTTTTATCTGAATTGAATTTAGAACTGCGTGAATGTACTCAACCAGGCCCACTGGGCTATAATAATAGAGAGATCCACTCATCCACTCATCCATTCATCCATTCTTGGTGGCCCGAGGCCAGAGGCCAGAGGCCAGAGGGAGGAGCACCATTTCAAAATGAGGCCTTCCTTTCAAATATCATAATTTGGAGGGTTCTTGCTGGAAAGTAGTACTGAAATATAAATAAATAAATTCGATTCCTTTCTCAAGGACAAGCTCCCTTTTCTTATCTCGGATTCCTTCAAAGTTCAAATTTTTTTTCTGATTCTGGACCCACCAGGCAGCAACCTTGCCGAGCCCACCAATCAGTGACAGGCACTCCTTCAAGCTCCTGCTCCTGGATCACCCGATCTCTCTCTCTCTCTCTCTCTCCTACTCGTGAGATGAGATATTGGGGAAGCTGTTTCCTGTCCGGAGAAGAGAGAAGCTTAGCGCCGGCGTAGAAAGTCTCCGTACTGCCCCCCTCTCTCTCTGAATGCCTCCTTTGCTCCAGCACAGAATCCGCCATTAATCTCTCTCCCCGATCCGCATCCGTACCCGTATCTCTTTCTCCTTCTGCCTTGATTTCTCTCTCTAGGGTTTCTCATTCCAATCCTAGCGACCGCATCAAGCATTTATCCGTAAGGTTCTTTCGATCTCTCTTGCTTTCTCAAACTTATAATAAGCCCAGACTCACACAGAATTCGTTCGACTTACTATTTTGCCTTACATGTGCTTCTGGTTTGATCTTTGCAGGTACTCGTATCTCTCATTTTTGCTTTGCGTAATTGGAGAGCTTTGCTTACGTTTCGAGCTGATTCAACTAGTTCTGCACGGTTTACTTTTTCAATGTGAGCCAAGGTCAGGGTCTTCATATGGTATCTCCGAAAAATCGGTTGAGTTGATCCAGTATTAATGCTAAGCTCTCTCTGATTTTTCTGTCACGGGATAGAGTCCTAGTTACAAATGGCAGAATCAATTGACCTTGTGCTTGAATTTCTTCGCAAAAATCGCTTCGCAAAAGCCGAAGCTGCTTTACGAGGTGAGCTCACTGGTCGCAATGGTAACCCCAACCTTTGTTTGAATCCTAACCCTAGTTCAGATCCTAAGAAACATGAAACAACTGTCACGCCAGATGAAGATGATGGATTGATTGCTACTAGCAATAGTTCAAAAGACCTCTCCAAGGAGTACATTGTAAAAGAAATCGAAGTCTCAAACAATGGGTCAGAATTTAAACATGCCATGCCTTTTGTAAATCAAGGGGATCTCTACCCATACAACTATAACATTTCCAACAACACTATGGAGAAATTTGCCGATCTCTTAATCTCTGAAGAGCGCAGAATAGTCAGAGGGAAGACCAAATTAGAGGATAAGTGCTCGAACACAAATTCAAACTCCAACTCTCTTTGTGAGAGAGATGAGCTCTTGAATGGGTGTGCGGTCAAGACTGTTTTGCCCTTCTCAGGAGATAATGTTAATACTGCATCTTCCAGTGTTTTTTCTGATGGAAGGAGAGAAGGGAAGAAGAAGGGGGATGCTAATGAGGGGAATAGTACTGTGGATAGCTTTGAGTTGCCTCTGATTGGTGTGACCCAAAAGGAGGACTTTCCAAGATTGCCCCCTGTTAGGCTCAAGTCTGAAGATAAATTGGTTAGCATGAACTGGGAGGAGGAAAAGACGGTTAAACCAGGATTGAAGAAGACTGAGGATAATGCTTTTATGATTGGTTCTTTTCTTGATGTACCAATTGGCCAGGAGATAAGTTCTTCAGGTATTGTCATGTCATTTAAATTTTTTTTTGCAATTACTTCTACCCAACTTTTATAGTTTTTGAAATGATTTAGTTTGGTTTGGTATACCGAATAACAGATATTTCTGCCCTTTTATTTAACTATACTTAATTACCAAAGTTCAAGAGCTGTTTAAAATTTACAATGGAAAACACAAAGAGTTACTGGTTTATACCCATACCATACCATATCTGTGAATAGATATAGCTGTTACTGGTGAGGTAGTTATTGTCACAATATTCCAAATAAGTACACTGGGAACAACCATTAGAAAAAAAGAGACCAACCAACCTCTAATGTAACTTAACACTACCAGGAGGAAAGCGCATGATGGGAGCCAGCTGGCTCTCTGTCAGTCAGGGGATAGCCGAGGATGCATCTGATCTTGTTTCTGGATTTGCGACTATTGGGGATGATTCCCTTGACTACCCAAATGATTACTGGGACTCCGATGAATACGATGATGATGAAGATGTTGGTTACATGCGCCAACCAATTGAAGATGAGCCCTGGTTTCTAGCCCACGAGATTGACTACCCCAGCGACACTGAAAAGCCCTCTCCTGATCCCACCACCCGAAATGACCAAAATACCGCCACCAAGGATACTGATGAGAATTCATTTGCTGATGAGGATTCATACCACTCTGAGGGGCCCATGTTTGCTGGGCCTGGTGAAAATGAACTGATTGCTCAGTATGACGGTCAGCTGATGGACACCGAGGAGTTGAATTTAATGCATGCGGAGCCCGTTTGGCAGGGATTCGTATCACAGAGCAATGAACTGGTACTTCTGGGTAATGGGCCTCAACCTGACGAGCATGATCCATTTGGGGTGGAGGATGAACATCATGGATCAGTGCGGTCGATTGGCGTGGGCCCGAGCAGCGACACAGCTGATGTGGGCAGTGAGGTGCGCGAGAGTTTGATTGGAGGAAGCAGTGAAGCGGATAGTGTGAGCATAAGTAGTAGGCGTGACCCACTGCCCAGTAAGCTTAAGATGAACCGGTCTAAGAAAGGGATGTTACCACCATTAGCTCCTGGTTTTGCTGAGAGCGGCTTCTCTTTCCCTTCTCCTTCGAGCAAGGATAATAACAGCACTGCACTTATTGGAGGTGCTGATAATACTCTAGATGAGTGCGGAAATAATGGCATGATAGCCTCATCAGAGGATATGCTTGCCAGATGGCGCAAGAAGGAGAGTGAGGGTTCGTCACCGGCACAGGTTTTGTCAGGTACCCAGTCTGGTTCATCAGACTCAAATGATGGGTTCGATGAGGCTGAGGATATGAAGAAGATACAAGAGGAGGAAGAAGAGGCAGGGGCTGCAGCTATGGAAGATGAAGAAGTAGCCGCACTTCAGGAACAAGTTAGGCAGATTAAGGCTCAAGAGGAAGAGTTTGAGACATTCAATCTTAAAATTGTGCACCGGAAAAATAGGTAGTGCCTTCTCTTTTGCCATTTTATTTGTCAAAAATCAGGGGGATTGGTCTTCTCTACTATGTATAACTGATCATTATTTCACGATAAATGAAGAGGTGTTGGAAGAGGTTAAGATAAAATTTTATTTGCATATAGGAGTTTGCGAGTTCTTTCTTCTTTCACCAAGGATATACATGATACTTTTGTGTTTGATGGAAACACAAATGAAATTCATTCCAAAATCAGAAGTCGCATCTTCTTTACTAGTAGAAACTTTATATGCTTTTTATTTTCACTATCCTAAGAATTTGACACATTTGATGGCGGTTTGTAGCCATAATCATGCAATTTCAATCTTCAGAACATTTTAGTAACTTTCACCTATTTCTCTAACTGTAAATTCACAGAACTGGGTTTGAAGAAGACAAGAACTTCCATGTGGTCCTGAACTCAGTCATAGCAGGCCGCTACCATGTGACTGAATATCTGGGCTCAGCTGCATTCAGCAAGGCCATACAAGCACATGACCTACATACTGGCATGGATGTCTGTGTCAAAATCATCAAAAATAACAAAGATTTTTTCGACCAAAGCTTGGATGAGATCAAGCTCTTGAAGTATGTGAATAAGCATGACCCGGCTGACAAGTACCATCTCTTACGCCTTTATGACTATTTTTACTATCGGGTATGTAAAAATATTCTATTCTCAATTTTAGTTTTACCTATTCCAGAACCAAGATCTAGTCCACTATCATTAACAGTTTAAGAAAATCTACGTGAATTTCTATGTTATGTTCCTTCTCTGATTCTCTATTTTGAACAGGAATTGTGCCAGTGCCTTTATTAAGTATAAAACTTCATATTGGTCATTACAAAATATGTTTGAATATCAGCATCTTATATAAGTTAAATCTATTACATAGGAGCACTAGTTTGTATTGATTATTTATTTCTCAATTCTTATTTTTCATTTTTCTTATTGTTCGTGAAAAAACTGTTATAGGAACACTTGCTCATAGTCTGTGAGCTTCTTAAAGCCAACCTATATGAGTTTCAAAAGTTTAACCGAGAATCCGGTGGCGAAGTCTACTTTACTATGCCGAGGCTCCAGGTCAGTAACCCCCGCCCCCCCAACCCCAAAATAAAATAAAATAAATAATAAATAAATAAGAAAAAAAAACACCCATGTGGAAAATATGTATATATATATATATACACACACACACACACACACACCCCTACATGTGCGCACAGACAGACAGATTTTCACCTCATATGGCTGCCCATCAGAAAAGGGTGATAATAATTTGATGTATAACCCCTGGGAAGCAGAAATCCGTTGTATAACCCTACCAAATGCATTTTACTTTTCTTGTATACCTTTAAAATATCTGATGAACCTTGCTGTTTCCCATGAAATGATGCCCTACAACCTGCCATTTGTTACTGTTTACTTGTATATAATATGGCATTTGAAGAACTTATGGAGGTGGATATTGGATAGTTTCCATTTCTTAGATGGGTATGAAATAGTTCCATTTCTCATATAAAATTAATTGAGAGGAGAACTGAGTTGAAAATACCATACACAACACATCTTCATGTTGTGTTTTATTCAATGTGCAGTCTATAGCAATCCAGTGCTTGGAAGCTCTCCAGTTCTTGCACAGCCTTGGACTAATCCATTGTGACTTAAAGCCAGAGAACATACTAGTGAAGAGCTATAGTCGTTGTGAGGTCAAGGTCATTGACCTTGGGAGCAGTTGCTTTGAGACTGACCATCTCTGCTCCTATGTGCAGTCTCGCTCCTACAGGGCCCCAGAGGTCATAGTCGGCCTACCTTATGATAAGAAAATAGACATTTGGTCACTTGGTTGCATTCTTGCTGAACTATGCACTGGAAATGTGAGCAGATTTTTCATTACATGTTTTTGGGTTTCCATCTTTTAAATATCTGTGCTTACTTGGTTACTGATGTCAAAGTTACAACCAACTCCAATGGCTAATTGCCCTTAAAAGTTTCCCATTTAGCTCACTCAGAAGATAAGAAGGATCCACTAAACTTGTTTTCTGTGTTAAAATTGGGAAACAACAGATTTTCATTTTTACTGGAATAGCTAGTAGTCTTAAGTAAATGTGAAGCAAATTCAATTGAAATAGACCAAACAACCAGTTACAAAGACCCAAAATTAATAAAATCAAACAGTAAGAATAAACACAAAATGGGTACTTAATCGGATAGTTTCGAAACATGTGGACTGCTCTAACTTGTTGCTGAATTATGTAAGAGGTGATGCAAGTTACTCTATCATTATTTAATATTGAGTAGTTTGTCCTACCATTATGCTTGCCTAATGTGATTAAATTTTATTTCTGTCAGGTACTGTTTCAAAATGATTCACCCGCGACATTACTAGCACGTGTAATAGGGATAATAGGCCAGATAGATCAAGGCATGCTAGCTAAGGGACGGGATACCTACAAATATTTCACCAAGAACCACATGCTCTATGAAAGAAATCAGGTTTGGCTCCTTAAATATATTATATATACATACATTTTATATATAGTTACCTTTTTTTCCATTTTTATTATTATTATTATCGTGTGTTGCATATATATATATTTTTTTGGGGATCAAAATGTTATGTGGATATAGAAGTATTTTTGTGAGTGTTTTGGTGCTAGAGTTTCTGCAAACATGTGCACTAGTGTTTTAAATCTGAGTCCGATTGAGATATTTAAACTGTTCATCCTGATGCACCTGAGAATATGCATCGACATTTTTACTTCTACACCAAATATTAGATACCATGCTCTGTTGATGTTTACTTTTACACCAATCCCACAAAATAGATGTAAAATTTGTTGTAAAAAATTAACAAGAACAAAACATAGGGCACTGATAGTTTGCAAGTGCCTTGACTTTTGGGGCTGCAATATGTTTCACTATTTCTATATTACTAACTGAAAGTTTACTGGCACGCGCTCATCCAATGCAATGAAAGTTGATTTCACTCTCATGCAGACTGTAAGTGGGCAAAAGGTACCAAAATGGGTTTTATATCATTTTAATATTAGTGATGTCATATGGGTTCTACTATTGGTGTTGTACCAGCTTTACCTGCCAACTCCCCCACCAACCCCCCCCCCTCCCGGGACCCCCCAAACACCCTGACACACACACACTCACACAAAAAGATACACACCCCGACACACACGCACGCACATGAAAAGATAGTTAATAATGATTAATGACGTCTATTATTAATATGTCTCTGGGACCAGGCTTCTGGTTTGGTGGTTCCATGCACCTCAATACATGATACCTTTTGTTCAACAAATATGGATATGAACCATGCAAAATGACATTCTTCAATTTTCCTTTTTTTCCCAGGATACGAATCGGCTAGAGTACTTAATTCCAAAAAAGTCATCCCTAATCCACCGTCTAGCCATGGCTGACAAAGGGTTTATAGAATTTGTTGGGTACCTTCTTGAGATAAACCCTAAAATGCGCCCTAGTGCATCAGAGGCATTGAAACACCCCTGGCTTTCCTTTCCTTATGAACCCATTTCCTCATGAAATGAAACTTGAACCCCCCTGCCCCCTAATATTATCTGTTGGATCAGTTATTCCTGCAAGTGAACTTACATGGAACCCAGTTGCATTGAATTTCCTTCCAAGGAAGGTCAGAATGAAGGCGGTTATTGGCAACCAACCGTGTTCTCTTTTTTGTTGTACTATAGCCACTCAGGGTTTTATTTTGTTGTTGCTGTTTTGAGTAAAACAATGTAGCAGGTAGGTTATTATTTTAACTTGGTGGTCTGCAACTGGTGTGATCTTATGTTGTACATGGTAATGTGATTATTTGTTTTGACGGCATTTGCAGCATTGTCACGATGCATGTATGCACTATGGTTCTAACATTTTTGGTGCTGTTTTATTAAGCCTCTGATGGTTTATCCTGATTTTGAGCTAAAGTTGCAGGTAGTTGTGGGACTAATCTTTTATTAATTTTACCATTTTGTAAAACAAAGTGTAATTCTATGGATTCAAAATGAGCCTTATCTGAGATGCTTACCTTCATGATGATTAATTTCATGAACTATTAATATCGGTTTTAATAGTTTTTGGTTGGCACTGCAACCGTAAACCAAGTGAAATTGTAATTAGATGTTTATTTAGCTTGCATTTGAATCATAATTAATACAGCGATAGTTGGTCAGTTATTAGGGTTGATGCCAATGTATTTTCACGAATAATTATATTATATGATATGAAGGCGGAGCCCTCATTACAAAACAATGATGGCATGGATGCACTTGTCCTTGCATGTCAAGGCAAAGGCTTTGTTTATCAGCTCCGCTCCATCTATAGAGTATAGCAGACCCGACAATGCAGTACTATAAGAAAGTGCGAGAAGGTGATTGGTAAAGAGAATAAGAGATACGAGGGCTGCTGGATGAATTTGAGGAGGATATGTAATCTCAGTTAAGAAGCACTAGCGGAAATGCATTTTATTTTAGAGTTAATTGAACTAATAATATGTAATCTCAGTTGATTAAATAAAGAAGGGGGGAAGCTTGACTTGGAAACACCGCCTCAACATAATTTTGGGAGTAAATATGTTGGAATGCGCTTGCTGTTAGGCATGTCAAGTATTAAATCATTTGATGAATGATAAACTTTGCGTCAAGTTCTATTATTTTTCATGTGTATCAATTAAATATAGTACAGATTATATTTTGAAAGTCAGATTTTACAATCACAAATTATATTTTATCATCATTAAGATTATTAAGGTAAATATTCAATAAGTCTCCCTCCATATTATTAATGGCTCGCAACAAGTCCATGCCTTTGCCACTAATATTACGAAACTATGTTAAAACAAGTCCACGTCTCTGCCCCTCCTTTTCAACATGGTTAGTAATTGCATCACTTATTTTTTAAATTTCAGAAAATTTTGATACAAAATGTTAAATTTGTCTTGAACATCTGACAAGTAAATATAGCGAAGAGCAAGGGAACGGGCTCCCCGTATAGTCAATTATAAAATGAAATACACATAAATTTTTTCAATAATCTAAACAACAGCACAAGTGTGCACAAAGAAGAAACTACAATTAGCATATTGCATATAGTTTTAATTTGGTTAGCTTTGCAACTTGTGCAGTCTTGTTGTTGACGCTGTTGAAAAAACATTCAAGTAAAATATTCTCTAATTCAATCATATAACAGTCAACGTCTGTTCCAACACCGCCAAGGAAAAAAAAAGAGAGGAAAGGAACAAGAACAGCAGCTCTAACTGATTCTCTAACAGCAATTTACAACGCTACTACAAAATTCATGGTGCAAGAATTGACTAGCCATATCTTTGCTTCATATTCATAACCTCAGCATAAGCCAATTGTAAATGCTGTTGTGCCAAATTAAAAACCTCATCTGATGTAGACCCCTCCTTTGCAAATCTGACTGCATCTCTGTAGAGATTGTTAAACCTCAAAATCTCATCTAACACAAGCCCACTTTTGGCATCTTTTGTCCACCTTTTCAACACATAAAATTCCGGTAATGACCTCACATTAACCATTAAAAATACTCGTAGAATATGCCTACACAAGATCCCACACTCCTCAAATTTACCACAACTACAACTCACCCTTTTATCCGAAAAATCATAACTCACCATGCGTGCTGTACTGGTACAGGTATTGGCAGCAGGATCATCTTTCATCACCTTAAATTTGCTAACCAAGCCATCCTCATTCTTTTCAACATGATAACCTAACGAATCAATAAACTCCCTTTCAAATGCATTAAACACAGACCGAGTGTATACCTCAGATACTTGTTTTAGTAAATTAGAGGGGAAATTTATTATTGGCTTTGTGAAAGAGACAGCCAAATCTTCCAGTGATTCTCTTTCTGACCAACCAACCATTGCTTGGTCCAGTAGTGTGATAAAAACTGGTAAAGGAGTCTTTATATTAAAATACTTGTTGAAAAGTACTTCTCTAAGGCTCTCAGGTTTTAAACCTGGTAAAACTTCAGCTGTGAAAGTACCTCTCAGACATGCCGGGACCCACTTCCCTCGAATGTTATACAAATATTGAATCCAATTGTTATTTCCCAGATCATACTTGCCAAGCAGTGAATTCCAATTGAATTCAAACTCTTCGACTGATTCAGGTCCATTAATTGCATTCTTAAATTCTTCCTCAAATGATGGATAAAGAGAGTATATGTTGGCTAGCCTCTCAGCACACTTGTTGAACATGTCATTTAGGCAAAATCTATGACGAGTCTCAGGAAATACTCTAGAAACTGCTGCACCGATTGCTTCATCATGCACAGTTTTCAAAGAGGCTGGGTGGTGAGCACCCATGGTGGTTACCCAATTCTCCAAAAGCCAAACAAATGATTCCTCTGATTGGTCGACAAGCAAAGCACATCCAAATAAGATGAACTGCAAATGGTGGTTTACACCCGTTAACATCACAAAAGGCAACATGTCCGAATCTGCTTTAAAATCCGTGTCAAGTGTAACAGCATCACCAAAATAGTAGTATGAACCCCGAGCCTTTGCATCGGCCCAAAATGCATGTGTGAGGCAATTGTTGTTGTCTACTCGGTATGCATAAGAAAAGGTATTGTTCTCCCCATTCATGCGCTTGAAATAAGCCAAAAGCTCTTGGGTATCATCCACGTTGAAAGAGAAATTTTGCGGCAACTTTGTTTCATTCCAAATTGGAATACTACTATCATAAGCACCAGGCTTGGCACCATTGCTGAGCATCCCCAGTTGTTCACTGGAAGTCTTCGAGAGAACAACAACTTCACTTTGTGATTGTATATAATGCACCTTACTTGGCATGACTGCCAACTCATGTGTGTGATCTAAAACAAGTTTTGACACAATCCACTTGTCAAAGTCCTTTTTTATTACCTCAAACATGGCTTTGCAACCTTCCCGAGCTGGGGTCCTGCTTCTCTTCTTCTTTCCTGGGGCCACATCGTCTCCAGTCTCCTCTGAAGGTGTAAACCCCTCTTTGGTACACACAAATCGTCTCATGACAAAGGACTCATCCTTAGTTGATCTCCTTGAAAGCCTTATTCGTACATCAAACCCAACCCTACTGGCATATGCATAGTACAAGGTTTGGGCCGCCTCATGGGAAGAGAACTCCATGCCCAAAAATGGGTCGACATGGGCATACTCCTCGGGAGCAACAAATCGGACCCGACTTGGTGGCTCAACTATGTGGTTATGCTCTTTAACTAACTTACTGACAACCCATCTGCCATAGTATTTTTGTATAACCTCTATCATGGCATTGCAACCTTCTCTTATGGTGGCACGTTTTCTCTTCTTTTTACCTTCATCTAAATCAGCAGACTTCTTCAGGTGAAATCCTTCTTTTGAACACACGAATCTGCGCATAATGATAGACTCGTCGTTCCGGGAACGGCGAGACTTGCTAATTCGAACTGAAAATCCGAGTCGGCTGGCATAAGACATGTAGAAGAGCTTTGCATGTTCCTCGGACTGAAATTCCATGCCAAGAAAGGGTTCGATGGGGCCTGAGTTAGTGGGTTTGGGTTGGTCAGAGGTTGAAAAAGGATCAGCGGAAGAGGTGGTGGGGTCGGCTAGTTGGGCAGTGACTTCTAGCTCGAGTTGGTGTGGGTCAACCAAAGTTGCATCATTGAGGTCTACATTGGTGTCTCTTAGGGAGCCTTCGTCTTCACTGGAGGCATTTTCCATGTCAAGACAACAGAAAGGCTAAGACCAGACCTGGGAGAAACAATAAAACAAGTTAACTGCTAGGAGACTTTACAGTTTGCGTGGTACCAGCATCAAACGATCTGAATAACATTGGGCGATTGTCCGATAACCCTCGGATGGAATTGGGAACTGGGAACTGGGAACTGGGAACTGGGAACTGGGAAGAGACTCACCGGTTCTTTCTTCCTTGTAATCTGTCTGTGACTGAGGGAGTCCTCGGATTTGATCCTCTTAGCGATTGATTCTTTCTTCAAAGCCGAAGGTGTATGCGACTGATGATCGGAAGAGAGAAACTCGAACAGTGCTTCGTTAATCGAAGAGAAAGAGGAAGAAGATGGGCTGTTGCCGAGAAGGAAGATGCGATACGGATGGTATTACGATGGTTAGGCAGGCTGCTGCCGAGAAAGAAGATGGCCCATTTTGTTGGACCACATCCCTTGTTACTTGTTAGGCCCAACACATCTCCAACCATTTTACAAATCAATGCTTTTACTTACACTAAGTAGACCCATAACATGAACATGTTGTATAGTGGATCAACAATGCTTCTTTTGTGATATTTGCAACAACCAATTAAATAATTAGATATCTGACATATTACATTAGTCTAATTTGGAAGCCTGCTGATCATTTAGCAAGTGTAATTTAATTTCAAGGATACCAATCCATGATCGAACGATTTCCAAATTGCATATCCACAATGTTAGTTCTTTTAAAAAATATTTCAGTTATTGCAGCTATAGAAATGGTTGTCAATATGTCTTTCCCACAAGAGCATTCATCATAAACCAGTATATGGCGTATCAATTAGTAAAAAAAATTATATATATATATATATAAGCAAAGTAGTAAATCAGGTAACAAATAAATTCAAAGTTAAAACAAAAGATCCTATATTACTTATCAAATGTTTCATTTAGATTGGTACAACAGCTAAGCCCCAGCCAGAACATGTTAATACATCAAAGAAATAAAAACCAACTTCACATTTAACCCACGACCTCTCCTTGTTAATACCACATTAATTTAACCATAAAAGGGTCATCTTACAACGACAAGAAGGGTAATTAAAAATAGTACAAAAAGAAGCTGCTCCTAAAGGGTTCATTTCATTAAACAGATGACAAATGCGCAAATTATGCAAATTACCATGTTATCCTGACTTCACCGGATAGTAACAAACTTATTAGTCCCATGCTTCGCCCAAAAGTTCCTCAGATCAATTGGCTGTGACAAATCGATCCCTTCTCCAGCAATCCTCTCTAGAACCTTCCTGAATGCCCCCAGACTCATCTTTCGCCCAGCAATGCGGGCCCCACGCCTCTTGTCACTCAACGGCAGTGGGTACATTGATATGGTGTTGGTGCAGCATGCGGACTGCCACCCACCTACCCCCCACCTATAGCACTGTTGTGCAGAACCAGTACAGGAGCAAACTGGAGTTGGTAGCTTAGCTAGGTCAATCTCCATTCCATTTATAAGGATCCTTTCCATTTCACCATCCTTGTTCCTCTCCTTCTTGCCTGGCCCGTCAGAGCTGGATGCCTCCTTCTTCGGCTTCTTCAGCTTGGGTTGCTTCTCCACCAGCTCACCTTGGGGCTTCTTCTTCTTCTTCTTTTTCTTTGGGTTATCATTCAGACCATCCAACGGGTTGGTCTCTGGTAGCGGGGCCCCATCAGGGTTCAGAATTTGCAATGTTTGTGCCATGGAAGTGTCAACCATGGGGGGATCATAATATTGAGGGATTCTGTTGACATGGTTAGTGTGGTGCGTACCAGGGCTAGGGTTAGTGGAGGGGGGATCTCTGTAAGGATTATTGAGAAACAAGTCACGCATGAAACCCACTGTCGGTACGGCAGGTTCAGAATTGAATGCCGTGCCACCACTAGAGAAGAAAAGATGTGGTTTGGTTTCTCTGTCATTGACAGATGGCATCAGTTGAAGGCCATGCCCCAAATTACTACTCTTGATAGAATGATCAAAGAAACTGCCCCAACTGCGCATACTGCCATCATCGTCCATTTTGTAATTTGAAATTCGAACACCTCAATTTGGACAGATTTATTCTTAACCAAAAGTTTGAAAGGATTTGTTATATATGCTTTTTTGTTTTCCTTCACCAAGCTAAAATGCTGTCTTATAGCTGTTCCAGGAAAGAGAGAAAGAAGAAAACAAATGTGATTAGTCAACTGCATTATCTTAGTCAGAGAGAACATTTGGTTGGCTACTTGTAAAAAACAAAAAAAATAAAAATAAAAATGATCCCTGACAAAAAATGAAAATAAAAAAGGAAACCTATGAGCCTAGGATTGATTTTTCTTAGGTCAATCAGCCTTTTTTTGGTCATTCACCTTAATACATAGCCAGCATGAAGTTTAAATCCTCCCAGGTACCAGAGAGGTCATGCAATGAAATCAATTAATTGTTGATCTACATTGACACAAATCAGGTAGGAGATATCAATGGGCCAATGCCTGACCTTCTTCAGAAACTAGATTAACTAGTTACCAGACCTAGATAGAATTTGCTTATTCTCTTTCCAAACAAACCAAGAGCTAAACTGAGTCAAAAGCATCAAAATTGATGGAGAAGGCAAAAAAAAAAAAAAAAACTAGAAGGTCGTCAGTGCATTTTGGAGGAAACCCTAATTTAAAAAAGCGAAAAGTGAATGTTACGAAAGCTACAGATCGGATCAGAAGAGTTAAGAAAGATGTATCATTTTCACAATAAAGAGGTCAATGTCAGGTGAAGTTTGGATGATCTAAGAAAAGAAATTGAATAGAAAAGAGCAAAGACAAGAATCTATCTGGATAAATGTATTGAGATGAATAATTGTGACTTGCAATAATCAGATCTGAGGTTGCGAGAGTGTGGCCAGCGGGGGCTCAGGAGTCAGGCCCCCTCCTATTCTATTCTATTCTATTGTGTGTATTGTGTTGTTCGTGGAGCACGGAGCACCGAGCACCTTACCTTCAAAATTGAAATTAGGACCTTGTACCGTAGCAAGCAAGAGGCCATTGTTGCGTTGCTACGATGGTTTGGAAAATCTATCTATGTACCTAGAGAGCCAGAGCCCCCGATCCGATCCGATAATTGGGCGATTTGTTTAGGCTCAAAAACGCTTCGAATTGAATCGGAAGAGACTCACCGTCGGAGTTGCGCCGTGCTTGCTTCTGGTTTGTTTGCGGCGGAGTGATTCTTCGATCGAGAGGGAGAGAGAGGGAGAGAGAGAGCGAGAGCGAGAGCGAGAGCGAGAGAGAGATTTGATTGGATTTGATTTGGTTTGGTTTGGGGGGCAGCATCGAGCGTCGAGCGTGGAGTTTGTGTTTTGGTTAATTAAGAGGAGAAAGGAGCTGGTCTGGGTCCGGGTCCGGGTCCGGGTCTGGGTCTGCGTCGGCGATCTTGATCTTATCATCGTCTCCTGCGCAGTCAAATTCCAGCGCAGGAGATCCGGACGCTTCAACCCATCTCATCTCATCTCATCTCATCTCATGCTCTTTTTTTTATTTTATTTTATTTTCATTTCATCTCTCACAGCACACTATCCCTCTATCTATCTATTATCAATTCATCATGTGCTTCATCGGGCTCAAACGAGACTTCGATTTCTAATCGCAACGAATCTTTCAATCCAAACAGCAACATGAATAGACTTCTCTTTGTGAAATCACGCCAAATGGAATTTGAGGAGAATTGAATCTCACAAAGTGAAAAGACTTCTCCTTCCACTTCCGCTGAAATTCATACAACTATTATATGTGATTTTGACGGTTCATTGTGAATTATACATACTGTTTACATATTGTTTTACATGCATTCCATTCGAATAATTGTATATCATGAAATTCATGCCCCCCCCCACCCCCCTATTGTAATAGTAGATATACATCCCTTCCTACTCCATATATGTGATCATCTACAACAATGTTACAATTATCTTCTCCTTTTTTTTTTCCGTAATATCATAAACCTTTTATCGTAATGCATTATTAAATACAAACTAATTTTATATATCTGTAACGGAAAATCAAACAAATTCAATAAATTTGTGTATAATATTGGTTTACTTTGATTAGTATCTAATTGTTTTAATTAAATCTAATAATATATTTCATAGTGTAATCTAGATTCGAACAAAAAAAAAGATGGTGAAATGGAGAGTATACAATGTGGACAGAATATGTTTCGTAATGAACAAACTAGGAAACTCAAATTGAATATTTGAATTAAAAATTTTAAATATATCATAATTACAAAACTTCTGCTCTCCGAGGTTTTATCTAAAATTCAATAAAATATAACATATGAAGTCAAAATGGAAAGCATGACGAAGAAATTGATAAATACCATTTTTCAAAGAGTCTTAATTGCACAAAAAAAATGAAGAAATGATAATATTGAATTCATAACGTTTTCCTTAACATTCAATTAAGATTTCTTTGCTTTAAATTGAGCATTCGGTACAAAAATCCATAAAGAGCCGCATTTAGCTCTTTTGGTTTTTCTTTTTTAAAAGTTTGTCAAATCAAATTTACACAAACCAAAATAAAGTGAAGAACAAAAAAAATGACATAGATAAAGCTCCCATTTAAAGCAACTATAATTAAAAGAAAAAATACAAAGCTTAAAAGACGGAGTATCTTATTTTACAATTTTAATTCAAATATTTATGGAGGCTGAGGTATAACGCATTTCTAATTGAAAATGGATAGAGAAGACGGAGAGATTTGAACAAAAAAAAAGGAGAATTTTGAAGGGGATGTTTTACATTAATCATCTCTTCACAAAGAAAGAGTGAAAAAAAAGAGGGGGGAGAGAAAGCGAGAGGCGAGAAGAGAGAGGAGAGAGAAAAATAAAAGATGAGAGAGATGGAGAAATACCTTGGACAGTTTGTCTGCATCGCCGGAGAGAGAGAGAGAGAGAGGAGAGAGAGAGAGAGGAGAGAGATAGGAGAGAGAGAGGAGAGAGAGAGAGAGGAGAGAGATAGGAGAGAGAGAGGAGAGAGAGAGAGAGATATAAGAGACAGGAAAATGAAAACAAACTTTTTCAATAAATATATATTTGGATAAATATAGGCTAAACAATGCTTCGTCAACCGCATAAAGCTACACGGAAAATAATTGGTGACGCGGCATATTTATAAGTTACACGTTAGTATTGTTTTCTTGATACATTCGAAAATTTACTTTTTTGTTTAAATTTGTAAAACAAACAACAAGAGAAGCTTATAATATATTCATAATAAAATCAATTTAAACTCTAAATAAATTGAACAACTGAACACGCATAGTATTTTCACTTTTGAATAATATGACTTGAGAAAAACTGAACACGCGCTCGTCGGCTGTGCGTATGTAGGATGGACCTGCAACATAACTTACATAATTAAGATGACTTCATTTGAACGAAATAAATTCAATTAGCATATATGCATTATTCGATATATATGCCTGAGCATCAGGTCTTTTTCTTTTTTGTTTGAAAAGAAGCTCGGTCCATCCGTACGATGTTAATTGAAAAGAGGGGCTCTTTGGTCGTCCGCCCGCTGTAAAGGTGTCGCTCCTGTACCCACTCCTCCCACATTCCTCCTCCAAGTCACACTCCTCCCCGTGGATCTACAAGGCGTCGCCCCTCTCCAAGGTACATTAAAAGTTTCAAATTTTCGTAATACAATTTGTGAACTAGTTTGATCATTATGACATAGTTATCCAGAATTGTATAATTTCTTTCATTATATAGTACAATTCCTTGGATTATAGTGAAATTTCGGTAGATGATATTTTAGGATTTATTCCTTTTTACAATCAATTTTGATGTAGTGAAATCATTGGAAATTATTACACGTTAAAATGTATGCATTGTTTAAATATATAACGCAAATTGTGTTGATTATAGTTTTAGAATTTAGGGTTGATTATTTTGATTATTTAGGTCTATTATATTTTAAAATTAACTAGAATTTTATTAATTTTCGTAAATTATTTTAATTTAACATGTGCAACATTATACATGAGAAAGTAACATGTTGAATTAAATTAAAAATTACTTAAAATTTGAATAGGAAAAAATGGTTACTGCTCCAAGGGGTAGGAAAGGAAAGCAACCTACTGAACCGTTAGAACATGCCGGGCAATCAGAACCTGATGCTGAGCCGATTCCGTTGTTGCATCTACCTTTCGAAGCTCATAGATCGTCAGCAGCTCAATTGCGTGTAAATTTTTATGTGTAATTTGTATTTTATATTTCAAATTATTTTTAGAATTTGGTAACAAATAAATTCTCATACTTGTATTAATTTTTTAAATTCAGCCACAAGAGGTCCTAATTCATCGAGTTATGAGATCGGTTATCCCACTACATGCAAATATAACTATAAGGCTATAGAAGTTAGGATTATATCAAGTAGCATGTCTGGAAAATATTAATATTGATAGAAATTTGGTAGCAGAACTTGTGGAAAGATGGCGGTCGAAAACACACTCTTTACACTTATAAAATGTAGCCTCAACAAGAGCCGCCACGGGAAGGCGATGGGCAGCTCTAGACACACTATGTAGGGTTTCAGAAGCGTTGCTTGTCATTATCCCCCAACGGTACCCGCCATCTGCCCATAAAGCGCACTTCTCCCATTTCTCAGTTTCCTCCGTGTTCTTTCGTAATCTTTTTCCAACTTTCCTTAAATACTTTGTCGCTTCGGGACGCATATTGTCTATTGATTTCCAACATGTCTCAAGTTGATGAATTTTGGTTTTTTTAGCCATTCCCCTAATTATGTTGGTTGGACTCCGGGATATGCAGCCAATAACACAGATCTGATATCCTTGAGCTTGATTTCTAAATTCTTATGCACCGCATCTCGTATTACGTCGACCATAAATTGAGCCGAGATCTAACGATAATCTATTCGGTTATGTTCGGCATGACATGTATGTTGATTCAGACGAGTTACGATAATTCAGGTAGAACCACACCCGGTGTCTTTTGCATACAATCTCCATCTACATAGCTCATTCTCACATTCTACCACATTTTGATTTACTATTATTGAAGACTTTGATTTGAATGTTTTCCTCAATGTGAAAGTCACTAATGGCTTTCTTAAGTTCTTGTTTAGAGGCAAATGTTTTATTGGGTGCTAGAGGATGATTAAATTCACTATTAGACTGGTTAATAATAATCAATAGTTGTGAACATTGAGACATCATATAATTCCTCGGTTGGATGCCTTGCTGACACATCGACAAATGGAACGTTATATGATTTTCTATGACAATTGTGATCTTCCTCATCCGAGCCATTTTGATTAATATCATCTTTGTCCCATTCAGTATTTCACTCAGACTCAATCAATTCTTCATCCTCTCCCTCTGCTATCTCCTTTTCTCTTTCTAACATGGGTTCATTTAAATCCATATCTTCATGTACCGAACTTTGATTTGAATTATGATGCTCAATTCTTGAATTTGAAGTACAATCGGTGGGTATGTTGCTAGTATTAGGCAAATAATACCGATTGGTTTGATCATCTAATTCTGTTGGGTTGGGGATTACTTCAATAAATAATTCAATTTTCCTTAAATTATATCCATTGGCTGCATTCTGCACTACCATCAACCATGTAACATCGTCTTCTATTAGGAGAAGGTTAAAATATAATGAACCACTTGGAGCTACATTATAACAAGATTTAATTTTCAATGATACTTCCTCTCAGTTCTTTCGAGCTGTCTGTACGCTCTTCTTTTAACCTCATCGAGGGCAATATCATCTCCAACGGAAAAATGAAAAGCTGCCGGAATACTATAGTTTGCTCCTGTTGCACCAAAATTAATTCCGCCTCCCACAAAAATATTTATTGAAAACATTTGATTTGAGAGACCTGTTTGAAAATATATATTCAATAGTTAGTACATTTTTTTATAATTATGCTATGAACCCTACATTATCAAAATCATAAAATATCTATTCAAAATCAGCATTATTACTAATTTTTAAATAAAAGTGCTTTAATAATAAATAAACAACAGTATTACACTAAAGTAATATAAATAATTTTTAATAATTTATAAATAAATTATTCAAGCGGTCTATTATTTATAAAAAATTAAAAAGATTTTCATAATGTATATTTTATAGATAATATTTCTACTATATAAAAGTAATTTTTTAAAAAAACAAAACTAAATTATTTGCCTGAGTTATCAGATAGGAAGAGTTGGATTTGTGAGCGGTGGAGCGAGCTAGGAGAAGTGAAATACGGAGAGAGAGAAATGTGAGAGAGTGTAGTAGGGTTTAGTTGAAAGAAAGTGCAGATCGCATACATAGTATACAAACTGAGACTTACGAAGTTCACGAGCAGTTCACATACATTATATGCGATGCTATCAGTTCGCATACATTATATGCGATGCTATCAGTTCGCATCCAAAGAATGCAATCTTCCTCCTTCAGTAAATTCACTATTTCGGAGTCCTGAGATATAAAATTTTTTTATCTATTAAAGAAAAAAATAATTTTAAAAATGAAACAATTTTTATAGAGCATAATTTATCTTCAGAAAATCGTAGATATATATAAATATCTTTCTAAAATTTCAAATCATGTATAATGATAAATAGTTAAATACTATGATTAGTGGCGCAATAATTTATGGAAAACGACATTAAAGAGATAAGTTATATTACTATTTAGGTACATGAAGCACAAAAGCGTAATTTAAAAATGAGAAAGTGAATAGATATAAAGAGAGAAATATTTAAAACAAGTAGAATTGAAGATTCACATTGAATCAGGAATCAGGAACCAATGCCGGTAATCCAATATGCAATGCATTCTCCTTCCGCTACCTTAAAATTGATTAATTAAATTAACACGGAGACGTTTGTCTTGACATCACTGTACTGTGGGACCCCGCTTTCAGTGATCCGGTCTATGGAGAATGAAAGAGACCAGAACTCCCTCTCCAAGGTCTAAGGTCTAACCCCCTTCTCCTCTCTCTCTCTCTCTCTCTCTCTCTCTCTGAGCCCGAACCCCCCCCGCCATGTCTGTCAGATCCAACGCCCGCAACCTCTCCTTCGAGATCCTCTCCGGCTATCTCCCATCCTCCGGGGACCCCTCTTCCGGCCCCGCCGAGCTTATGCCGCGCCGCAAGCGCAAGCGCAAGCCCAGGAAGAAAAAACACGCCACCGGCACCACCATCAGTTCCGAGACCATCCCCGATTCAGACGACGACTCGCTCTTGTCGCATGCGCACGAGATTCGCTTCAAGGACCTCGAGAGCCGCAGATCAGTCCGCGCCACCACCACTACAGTGCTGAACCAGGTTCCCGACAGCCCTGGCGTCACTTTCAGCTTTGAGTTGAGGCAGAGGAATGTCAATGGAGGCGTCGGGGAAGCTGACGTGGCTGATGAAGACGTTAATGCTGGATTCAAGAGGGAAGCTCAAGATGTTAATGTTGGATTTAAGGGATTGCAAAAGGACAAGTCTCTCGATTGGAACCAGGTCATCAGAGAGAATACTGCTTATCTGCATGGTAAATTTTTAATTTTGTTATCTATTCTCTTAGTTGGGTTGATATTATCTATAACAAGGTACGGATTCTGATTGTAGGCTACTTCATTTCAGATTCATCATTTTTGGAGAAATCACCGTTGAAGTACTTCATGGGAGAGGTTTATAGTGGCAACTCATTGAGGAGCACCATCTCTGTGGGAAATGAGAAGAAACGACAGAGAGTATATAATACTATGTTTCATGTACCATGGAGATGTGAAAGAGTAAGTTCCATGTGTTAACTGTCAACTCGATTCCTTTTTTTTTTATGTTATTTTGGATGGATTACATCTAAATGACATGCAATCGCTGAAATCAAGATTAGGTTAATAATAAAAGGGTGACTATATTATGCATGACTTTCTGTTCTAATTTAATTGTTTCATAGCTGCTTAGGACCCGACATTAAATCATAATGGTTTTATTTTGATATGATGTCAATACAGACTTAGGAAAAATGGATTATTGGGAGTTGGGGAGAAACTTGTCAACTTTTATGTCAAATATGGTCAGTGCTACTGCTAATATCTCAAGAGAAATTTCATATTAAATAAGTATGGCATTTTGGGATTTAGTTGTAAATAGACAGGATATTGAGCTTATTACTTTTTTTTTTCAATAGTGACCTTAAAATTTTTAGCATAATCTCATTCTTATCAAGGTGCAATTATAAAAATTGTGTAGCTCATAGTGGCAGGATTCTTTGTGTGCTTGGACTCATTTCTCTCTCTCCTAACAATCATGCCGGCTAGAATTTTAATGACCATTTGGAAATTGCTTAAGACCCGGTAAGTTAAAGGTTTAACTTCTTCACCTAAGTTTTTACATATCTTTTTGTTTGGGTTAAATTTAACAATTTCCGTTAATAAGTCAGTCTTGTGGCAGGCAGTTACTAAGGCCCAACGCCGCTGAATTAGCTGATTATGGCTGTTTCATTGTATTAGGCTTAGGTGTTGCTTCTCTACAAATGATAGGTAAGCTCGTTTTGTTTTACAGATTTTTCAAATATACTTGTGATGCATCTTCTTGTTCTGAGAACTAATTTTTTTTTGTCAGATATTAGCTTGATTTATCATGTCATTCGTGGTCAGGGAACAATCAAACTCTATGTAGTTTACAATGTACTAGAGGTGAGTGGCATTAGCAAAATGACTGATTTTTTATTTGGGCAAGTTTTCAAAAAGCCTTCCATTGGCTATGAAAATTGCAATGCTTTAAACATTATTGACCACCAACTGTAATAATTCAGGAGGCATAAGTTTTTTTTGTTAGTGAGGAAAAGCTATGGGGAAGAGCTCAAAAGTGTGTATTGCTTGTTTGTTTGTTTGCCACTGATATTAACAAAATATCAGATTGAAATTAAGGTTATAAAGGATTATCTACAGAACTGAAAATTTGACTCGTACTTGTGTTAATAAAAGAAGCTTTGATAGGTATGTATAACAATCGTTGAAGTTTTGGTGGGTAAAATGAAAGTATCCAATGAGAGAAAAATTAGTTAGTACAAAATTATGCACCCAATCTCGCCTTTATGATTGTTGATATTTTTGGTTTTTGTGAAATTTGACAGATTTTTGATAAGTTATGCCAGTCATTTGGCGAGGATGTGCTTCAAGTTTTATTTAACTCTGCTGAGGGACTTTCAAGTTGCTCGAAAGATAACCTCACTGCTGAACTGATGCAGTTTGTTTTGGATGAAGCTATAGCTGTCATAGCATTTGATATCCTTTCTATTGGATTCAACTTCTCAATTTTTGTTTCAGTATTTGCTTTTGGGTTGGGTGAATTCCATGTCCATTCCTCATTGTTGACGTATCTGCAAGCAAATCCTTGAATTCACTGACCGTGTCTTCATCTTATAATTCATACAAGAAGGGATGTGATTATGTGAGAAACTGAAACACCAAAAAAGTGAACATAATAGATAAAACCTTTAGTTACAGAGAACTTTAAATGTGAATATTTTTTGTGCATCCTTGCAAAATAACAAGATTTCTCACTTTTTGGAATATGCTCAATGAGCCCCTAAGTTTTCATTTTTTCCCCCATAGAGAGAAATAGTGAGGAGGCAGGTTTAGCTTTTCTAAGGGTACAGGATAAGGGATGTGTGGATATGTTTTCAGGGATTAGTACATGGGTTGTTGAACATTTTATAAACGGATAGTGTACGCACCTGTCTTGCCATAATACTATATGTAAAACTTCAGTATACGCAGACAACTTGGAGTTCCTTAACCACTAAGAACTTGTGCATTCTTTTGTGTTATTAGCTCAGGCTATTACGTTATCTACATGCATTATAGCCCACAACAATGCCTTGCTCGCGCTTTTGGTGTCAAACAATTTTGCCGAGATAAAAAGTAACGTGTTTAAGCGCGTTAGCAAGGAGAACCTGCACAATTTAGTGTACTACGGTTGGTGACTCTGAACATTCTTTTTTTGTTTCACTTTTAAGTGTGCAATTGTGTCTTACACTAGGACAAAGTGAGAGGGGTGTGCTCCAAAGGGGATTAGAGGAGGTGAATGGGGAGGAGGGGAGGGAAAAGGGGAATTTAACCTTGCTCTCAAGTTTTAATTGAAGGAGGTGAAGGGAGGTGAGACAGGATGAACCCTCTATTCCTTTTTTGAAAATTGGTTAAGCTCCAATTTTGGGGGTCAAAAAATTAACCCCCACCTCCATCCCCATCCCTTTCCCTCCCTTTTCCGACAAACTTTGGAGCACAGCCTTAGATACAATGGCTACATCATACTTATGTCCTAATACGTTATTTATATGTTGGAGCAGATATAATCGAGAGGTTCCATATAACGGCATTTTTATTATTTGTGCTTGCTCAAAATTTATTGGAGGCTGAGGGTCCCTGGTTCAGCAGTTTTCTTTGGGTAAGTTTCCAGTGGCTATCATGTATTATTGCACCAGTCATTTCATGTCAGTACTTACGGTACATGACAGAAGTGTTGACTATAACAGGCCAATTAGGAAGCATCTATTGCCTGCCAGTTGCTACCAAGCAATTAGAAGTTGTGCCTCACTGGTACCAAACTGGAGGCAGGCACCTCTTGGAAATAATAACAACAAATATTCTTTATCAGAATTTTATGTTACTTGTATATTTATCTTAACAATTTGTGCATAACATATGTGTGTGTTTTCATTATTTTTGCAGAATGCACTGGAAGTATATGTTTGTGAAATAATAATAGATGCAATAAAGCATTCATTCCTTGCGAAATTTAATGAGATTAAACCTGTTGCGTACTCTGAATTCTTGGAAGACCTTTGCAAACAGGTCATTTTCTTTCCTTGCTATTATGATATGTCGATATAATAGCCTCATATATTATCTTATGTACTGTAAAAGACTAAAACCAAAAGAAAAGCTAAACGACACTATTGGAGCAGATATTGAATGACAAGCCTGACGAACGCCAAAAGGACCTTACCTTCATCCCTGTTGCACCTGCATGTGTGGTAAGATCTATATAACCAACCATCTATTTAAAAGCAAAAGGATGACAAGGACAGCTTCCCTGAATATAAAATGTCCAACTTACTCTCTAAACGATAAAAGATGCTGCAGTAACCTTCCAAAAGTAGCATCTTTTGAAATATGCCCTCAGTTGACCAAATTGCCCTTGAATTAATACTTCATTTCTTATACCATATAGGTGATAAGAGTTCTAACCCCAGTCTATGCTACACTGCTTCCATGTGGCCCCTTCTATTGGCGGTTTTTGTGGATTATAGTGTGGTCTAGTTTGACCTATATTATGCTTGCGGTTTTTAAGACGCTTGTTATTTTGCTTCTTCGCTTTCTTGCCACATGGTATGTAAATCTCCGTCTCAAGACTAAGCAACATGTGGACTGAATCTCAAGACCGAGCAGCATATGGATACAAATTTCTCGTGCACTATACCAATTTTTTCTTTTGCAATATACCAATTTTGCCAAAAGGATTTACTGAGAAGCTACTTGGACATACATGTGAATGTGATTGTCATGCAAATTTGAGTTAAAATTTTGAATAAAATTGTTAAATGTATATAAGAAGAAGTTTTACAAATTGTGATTTTTTTGTTCTACTGTTATATACTAGTACTGTGGGATTGACTCTACTGACTGATAAACTGCTCGAAGCTTTGAAAAAGAAGTGTTTTGACATATCTCACATAAAACAGGGTAGGGAATTGTATATTTCAATTAGAAATGGGGTCATTGATTATATATATATATATATATATATATATATGTTCGAAAGTGTTTTAAATGCGTTCTGGTGTAATTTTAGGTAAAATATAGGTTGTATTTTTTTAGTCTATCCACCAAACAATCATATCTAATAATTTATGTGTAAGTTTATATGATATTTTAAGGTCAAATTAAATAAAAAATGTGTATAATATGATTAAAAATATTTTAAATGCGTTTTGATCTAATTTTAGGTAAAATATAAATTATATTTCTTTAGTTTAGCTTTTAAAATAGATATAAATACAAGCTTATGTGTAAATTTTGATTATTTCAATAAAAAATGAGTCCAAATTAATTAAAAAACATGTATAATATATTCAAAAGTGTTTTAAATGTGATTTAATACAACTTTAGATAAATTATAGGTCGTATCTTTTTAGTTTCGCTCTAAAAATAAATATAAATATTAAATGGATACATCTAATAGTTTATGTGTGAATTTTGATAATATTTTAATAAAAAATGAGATTAAATTGATTAAAAATTTGTATAAAAATGAGCAAAAGTATTTTAAATGCATTATAATATAATTTTAGGCAAAATATATATCATATCTCTTTAGTTTAGCTCCAAAAATAAATATAAATGTTAAAAAAACATATCTAATAACTTATATATGAATTTTAACGATATTTCAATCAGAAATGATGTCAAATTAATTAAAAGTGTGTATAGATATGATCAAAACGTTTTAAATGCATTATATTGTAATTTGCAGAAAAATATAGATCGTATCTCTTTAGTTTAATTCTAAAAATATATATAGACATTAAAAAATATATTTAATAGTTTATGTACAAATTTTGATGATATTTCAATCAGAAATGAAACTAAATTGATTAAAAGTGCATAGAGACACGTTAAAAAACGTTTTAAATGCGTTCTAATATAATTTTAGATAAAATATATATTGTATCTCCTTAGTTTAGTTCCAAAAATGTTGCCTTTGTGGATCAACTAAATCCATTGAACGATACATCTTATTTTGCACTGCTTAAATTTTTCAGATGTTTTGGAAATACCTTGATGATTTAATTGAGTGCTGTTCTCGTTTCAATAAAATAATAGAGGCCTGATGATCGTATATATTGAAAGGAACATACAATAAGTACTGTGAAATTGTTCTATGCTGTTCTCTGATGCTTTTGGATAAAAATAATTAAATTATGCTGAAAATCATATACCAAGTTCAGCCAGATCTTCAAGAAACTCTAATTTTTTTTTTGTATTCTAAAAGATTTTGTTATAAAGAATTTATTGAACAACTTATATTTGAAAATTTAAGTCGATTTGATAGGTTTTTGACTTAAACTCACTAAGAGTGTGGTGAGCTTAAGCTCACGTTAGCTTTACAAAATGAATATATATATATGTTCATTTTGTTTCTTAGTTCATTATTTATTGATCTTTTAACCTCAAAAGTGAAACTCTATAATTGAACATAAATATTACTCTAATATATCTTTAACTTTGATAATTATAGAGAAATACTAATTGATCATTAAAAACTAGTGTGTGAATTAATGTGATAGTTATATTTCACAAATTATATAATAATTATTATCAGCTTAATTATATCACCAAAATAAAATATCATAAAATTTGTGTTAGTGTCATTGATGTTTCTTAAGTATTTGTTCTCGATAGAGTAAATTAGGACAGATTTTTGTGAAAAACTCAAATTGCTTTTTCCCATTTTCGCTTCTTCTTTTCTCCCTTTCTTCATTTCTTTCATGGATTCTCTTACTCTCATGACATAGTAGAGGCTCTTTGCTGGGGCTTAGATATGTAAACATTGATAGTTTGGTTGTTATGAAATTAATTTATTTAGTATTTTTATGATTGTGGAGTTTTGATTTATTCTTGTACTTTTTTTATATTTAGATTTTGTGATGGTATATGGTAAATGAACTTAGGCATAGACTGTGTTTAGATTTGTTTGGAAGTGTACCAAACCTCATTTTTGAGTAGAAATCATAAGATTGAGCGAAGTACCAACCTAGTGAAGTTAGATCCCGACCCAAGTAAGACTTAAGGACAAGATTCCGACACATCGAAATGGGCATTGTTTGCCTTGGGGGAATCCCGATTGAAACCATACTTGTTAGCGACCTAATGGCTTAGGGATTTAGATATCGAAATTGCTTTAAAATACTTTCATAACACATTTAAACACGTTTGTGCGGCCCTTTTTCGCGGCCCACGCGCGAGGCATCGGCGTCCTCGCTCACGGGGGAAGAAGGTGTAGGTACATCCCTGCGCGTGTTTGGGCGTTCAAGGACTTATTATTTAGGAGATTGTGGGAACTTTTATTTTCCGACGGCCGCAAGTCCCCGCCGTTAATTACCTCGGCTCTCGCCTTGGGAACCTCTAATTAATGGGCTAATCTAATTAAAATATATGGATCAGATTTATGATTTTATTTCTTCCTTCCAACTCATTATAATACCTGCTTGAAGTAACCAAAAGATATAACTTTGGATAATAAGACTAAAGATGTATGATCTAAAGACAGAGAAACGTATAATTTCTCATAAATCAGAGGTCGAGGACGTATAATCCTATTGATCTCACAGAGTTCGAATATGAATCGCACTGCCAACTCGAGACTCAAAGAACCATATATGTTTAACCCCTACATAGGTTCATGTCAAAGACAAATGCGTATAGTCCTAAACAGTCTATTGACCTTCCAGATCCCGAATTTGAAGCGCTATGCCAATTCGAAACCTGGGAAAATTGGAGAATCGAAAACGTATAATTCTTTATCGATTTCTAAAATGAGGTACATTAAACCTGAAGCGCACTGTCAGTTTAACGTTCTCAAAACATGATTTGATATGTTGGTATGTTTTACCAAGCTTTGGACTTATCTGCATATTTGGCATATTTGGTTAGAGATTTGGACATATTTGCATATTTGACAGACAGAGAAATGAGCAAGAAATGGGAGAGCTCAGGAAACAAAATCAAGAAGCCTTAAGTCTGATCAAATCCTTAAGCGACTTTTTGACTAAGAAAGGGATCACAAATGAGAAGATGGAAGATAAAGGACCCTCCAAACATACGGGACCCCAATCATCGCAACATCCAAGCTTTAGAGACCCCGACGGTCATAAAGAAGACCTCCCATGTGGAGGAGAGAGCTCTCGAGTCAATATTGCTCGGGGCTCCAACACTTGTACATATACTAACGAGAATCAATGATTGACTAAAAAGGAGATCCAGGAGATAATTAGTCAACAACTTTAAATAGCAGGCGCGAGATTTACCGTCTCACCCTTGAAACGAACGGGGAGGCCGTATCCAGCCGATTACGACGCTATACCTTACCCAAAGGGGTATATAGTCCCGAAGTTTAAATCCTTTTCGGGAGAGGGTGTAAAAGACACCAACCCAGATCAACACTTGGCCCATTTCATGGCCTCGTGTGGGAATACAAGGAGCAATGACGTCTTGTTGCTGCGTCAATTCCTGCAAAGTCTAATGGGTCCTGCCTTTGAATGATACTACTCATTAGAAAATGGGAGTATTAAAACATGGGATGACATGACTGATGCCTTCAGGGCAAAGTTCGTGGTCATGACTGACAAAATCAGCATTGCGGACTTGGCCAATACCAGGCCCCAGAAGAATGAAAAAGTTCTGGAATACATTAGTCGCTAGCGAAACCTCAGCATCAGGTGTGATCGCCCGATAACCTAAAGGGAGGCGGTCGAACTAATACTTAGGAACGTTGACAACTGGATGACACTATTCTTAGGGATAGCCAAGATTACGACATATCAGGATTTGATAAACTGTATGTCCAGGCTTTAAAATGCACCTCCAAATTCATGGCCCAACTACTCGGGTCAGAGATTTCAAAGAGGAGGGAAGGCCGAAGCCAAGGTAGCCAGTACAAGCAAGTCCGGCGATAAAAACACGACCGGTAATGCCAATACTGTGAACAATGGTGGCTCGTCAAATAAAAATGACGGCGACAACAGTGCAAAATCCGTATATGGAACCAGGCAGCCTCTTAAAAGTCTGGAGGAATTGAAGGGCAAGCCTTATTCATTTAAAAGGGATAAGGTCGCGCGACTTTTCAAAGATGCTTTGAAGGACGGGCTCCAATTACCCAAATGTAAACGGCCCGCTGATATGGAGAAATCCAGTGACCCGAACTACTGTCCATATCACAGAGTGCTTGGGCACCCTATAGAAGATTGTTGGGTGTTCAAGGACTGGATAGAAAGGAGGTACAAGAATGGCGAGATAACTTTGGCCGATAGTATCCTCCAAACACCAGCCCCGCATGAGCAGGTGAATGCGGTCTCTCATATAGAGATCAATATTGAGGATTCTTCGACAGAACCTTGGAGTATTTATCTGTCCCGGAAAGCAAAGAAACTCCTCAAAATCCATCCAGAAAGAACCAAGTATTTTGTGGAAGAATGATGTAACTCCCATTATCCCTGAACCACCAAGAAAACCGGTGGCTTTCTACAAAAAGGCGAACAAAAATGGCAGCCGCAAGCGGGACAAGAAGCCAGTAAAGCCAAAGGAGTATCCGGAAAAGTCAGAACTCCAGAAATATATTGATACGCTCGAAAAATATGAGCAAGGTCAACCGATATCGGCCGTACTGCGGGACTTCATCCCTAAACGAATCTTCAACAAATTGCTGGGTGTAGTTGATGAAGACGAAACCACAGACGAAGGAAATGAGTTCTGGGATGAAGAATGCTGTGTCATCACCCACGTAGAAACTCATGAGGTGAGCGAGTCAGAAGACTCTGATACTCTCCCTTGTCGGGAGGAGTTTTATCTCAACGAGCTTCTCGGGCAAGTTCATCATTTCATGGATGGTCACAAAAGGACAACCAGCCTAGACTCAAAGTCGACAATTCAAAAATTCAAATCTGAAGGCATAAAAGGGCTAGTGGAAGACATGCCCTGTCGAATGAGAAAATAATGCGAGAAGGGACCTAAAATGAATGGGTTCCTTAGGGTTGGATTTACCCGAGATGGGGAAAATTCATCCTCAGGACGCCCGAAAAAGGACATGGTAATCATAGTTTCTCACGGGCATCAATCCAGAAGCGAGGCATTTCAGTCGGGTCAAGCCCGAAGGAAACCTCTCAGTGTCTTTTTAATAAACATAGAAGACAAAGAGATGCTGGAAAGCATAGCATGGCAAGATTGCGGCCACGAAGAAAGGCTGACGATTGAAACCACAAGTGAAGAAAGGGGTGGCGAATCCCAGGCCATTTCTACTCAAGTCGGGAACTTCTCCGCACTAAACCCAAAGAGAGGGTCAATAAACCCTAAGTCAAGGAAAGGGGGTGGGCCCGCCGACGACCGAAAGCGCTCTTTTAAAATAGAGAATGGGGAGGAAGGGCAATCAAATCCTCACAAATACACCCGTTCCGCACCTAACCAAAAAGAATGGTGCCATGCAATTCATCATAATAGCGATTCTGAAGAAGACGCACACTTTTTCGGGAGTCTATTCTATCCTGAAGAAGGTAATGAGGCTACTACCTCTGAAAAGGAAAAGACGGAATGTCAGGTTGTTCTGCGTTCGGGCACCTATATCCCTGAACGTCAACCTCCAAAAGAGTCTGACCGAAATGTCGCGAAGACCAAAAGTATAGGCAAAGAGCCAGAAAATGGCCTACCCACCCGTGAAAAGTCAAAACTCACGGTAGGAGATTACAATGTGCTGGCGCATCTCCGTAAGATCCCATCCTTGCTTAGTGTCTTTGAAGCATTGATGATGTCAAAGGATATGCGCGATGTACTAATATACGTGCTCCAAAATCCTGAGCAATTTCAGGCCTACTTTGCCGAAAAACAATCACATGAGACGGCATATGTCAACAGCCGTTCAACAGGTACCCACTTCACTGATGAAGACCTATTAACTGGCACCGCCGATCACAACCGACCGCTATATGTAACTGGCGACTGTGAAGGACAAAGATTGAATCGCATTCTGGTTGATTCAGGGTCATCGATAAACATTATGCCCTTAAGGATCCTGAAAACTTTAATGCTGGACACCAAGCCATTGTCGAATGAGAAAGTGACCATTCATGGGTTCAATCAACATTCCCAGAAAGCCATGGGTGCGGTGACCTTAACACTTCAATTCGGGGGCCTGATAACCTCGACCAAATTTTATGTCATTGACGCCGATACGTCATATAAGGCCTTACTCGGTCGCCCTTGGCTGCATGAAAACCAGATAGTACCATCAACCCTTCACCAATGCATGAAGTACATGAAAGACGGAAGGCAAAAAAGGATAAATGGGGACATCAAGCCGTTTGGGGTCCATGAAATTGGCCTTAGCGACGCCCGTTATTTCTTAACGCAGGAGGAGAGGGACTAGCATAAAACGCTGATGGAATATCTAAGCTATGTCTTGCAAGGAAGTGGCTTGGAGGTGCAGACGAGTCTGGCCAAACCTACACCCGATCTGGTGTCGTCTCATGATAAAAATGCACCAACTTTGAGCAATAAACCCATTTATGGGTTGTCCTCTGATGAAGAGGAAAACAAGAAGGAACGAGTGTATGGTATCACTCCTTTATTTGGCGCCTCTTCTGATGAAGAAGATGAGAAGATCTCGACGCGCCGGGTTATCCCTCTATACGGGGCCTCAACAGACGATGAGTCAGAAGAGGAAGCTCCTATAGATGGAGAGGCATATGAATCGGGAAGCGGATCAGAAGAAGAAATTCTGTTTCACATCAAACCGACATACAACTTCGAAACTGACGAGAGCCATGAATCGTCTTTAAGGGTTGAAAAAGTACCAGAAAAAAATTACAAGGACCTTTCTCCCAAAGAAGTAAACCAAATCCAGAAGTTGCAGATGTTCATCGTTCCTTCAAAGGTCGAACGCTTATCAGGAAAAACGGTCACTCATAGACCAATCAGATTCTATAAAACTGATGCGATTAATCCTGGTGATAATGCCTTAATCCATGAGTGGAGTGGCTTACTGTCAGAAGACTCTGATGAGGGAGAAGTCGACATCGAGGCATCCCGATACTTTGGGAAGAATCAGGGTCAACTGATGGAAAAGGTCCGGTGTCCTCAAACCATATCAAAATCCAAGATGTATTAATTTGAAAGACTATGGAATGGCTCGACTAATACGGTTAGGGGCCTTGATGACAAGATCAAATACACTTGCGGTTTGGGATACAACTCTGAGAAGTTTCTTCAAGAAGAAGACGAGGATCCCAACGAACGGTGTCGAAGTTTCTTCAAGAACCGAAGAGTTACTTGTCATATGGTATCTGAGGAGCCGGAAGAAGAAGACTTCATCCTAGTGGCTAAAAATGCACCGAAGGAGTTAGAGGACGACGCGCCAAAGACCATTTACGAGTTGATGGAAGTTAACCTTGGGGCGGATGAAGACCCCAGGCCAACCTTCATAAGCGCATCCCTTCCCCAAGAGAAGCGGGAACCCTTGAGGGCCTTGCTCCAAGAATACGTTGATTGCTTCGTATGGAGCTATGAAGAAATGCCAGGTTTGGACCCCAAAGTCGCGGTCCACAAACTCAAAATTGACCCAAGTATAAAGTCGGTCAAACAAGCATCACGACGAATGAGAATAGAACCCGAGGAAAAAGTCATGGTCAAAACCAAGAAGCTTATCGATGCAGGCTTCGTACGGGAAGAAGAAACTCCCGATTGGGTGGCTAGCATTGTCCTCGTGAAGAAGAAGAACGGGCAAATACGCATATGCGTCGACTTTCGGGACCTAAATAAAGCTTGTCCCAAAGATGACTTTCCTTTACCCGTGACCGAAATCATCATCGACCATACCTCGTCCTATGAGGTATTCTCTTTTATGGATGGGTATGCGGGGTATAACCAAATCAAAATGGATGAAGAAGACCAAAAGCACACGGCCTTCCGCACTCCGATGGGCATTTATTGTTATAAGGTTATGCCTTTTGGTCTCAAAAATGCCGGGGCCACATACCAGCGAGCCATGATGAAAATATTTGACCATCTAATTCATAAGATTGTCGAATGGTACGTGGACGATTTGATCGTAAAGGCGACATCCTACGACGAACATCTTAGAAATCTCAAAGTCGTGTTCGACCGTCTGAGGCAACACGCGCTGAAGCTAAATCCGTTAAAGTGCGCCTTTATGGTTTCGTCGGGGAAATTTCTTGGGTTTGTCATTCGACACCGGGGGATAGAAATAGACCCGAGTAAAATCAAGACAATACGAGAATTGCCGCCATCCGGGAACCTTAAAGAGCTTCGCTCGCTTCAAGGCCGCTTGGCATACATCAGGCGATTCATAGCCAATCTATCGGGTAGGATACAACCTTTCACCCGATTGACCAAGAAGGATGTCCCGTTTAAATGGGACGAAGCCTGCCAACAAGCCCTGAATGACATCAAGGGCTATCTCCTCAAACCGCCAGTACTAGCTGCTCCAATACCAAGAAAAGAGCTGATACTGTACACAACGGCCCTGGATGGATCTCTCGGGGCCTTATTAGCGCAAGAGAATGAACAAGGGAAAGAAAATGCCCTCTATTAGTTGAGCCGCATGCTGGTAGGGGCGGAATACGCCTATACACCGATTGAAAATCATTGCCTGGCATTGGTGTTCGCTGTAAAGAAGCTACGACACTACATGATAGCCCACAAGGTCATCCTCATCTCGAAGATTGATCCTTTAAAATATCTCATGACGAGACCCATGCTTACAGGCAGGTTGGCAAGATGGGCCATAATCCTGACCGAGTTTGATATAACTTTCGCGCCACAAAAGGCCATAAAGGGGCAAGCGATGGCTGATTTCCTAGCGGCCCATCCAATACCCGACGACTCTCCTTTGGCATGTGAGTTCCTAGATGAAGAAGTCTTTCACATCAAAGATGAAACCCCGAGTTGGGAAATGTATTTTGATGGGGCATCATCAATACGGCCCACCGCGGGCCTAAACATCCCGCAAATATGGGCCGGGATAGGCCTAGTCTTTGTAACACCAGAAGGAGGAATCATGCGTCATGCCTTGGCATTGACGGAGCCTTGTACAAATAATGAGGCTGAATATGAAGCGCTCATAGCCGGGTTAGAGCTTGCGCTGAATATGGGGATTAGAAAACTCCATGTGTTTGGTGACTCCCAATTGATAATAAATCAAATCATCGGAGCATACAAGGTACTAAAACCGGAGTTGATAAAGTATCACGCTAGGGTTTTGGAATTAATAGATGAAATTCCTGAAATCCTATTCAAGAAAATCTCGAGAGCCACAAATGGCAAAGCTGACGCACTCGCTCGGGTGGCTAAAGAGTTAGGCGAGCCTAGCGACGAAAATGTGCAAATTGTTGTCAAAAACCGACGACCCCTGTCCTCATGCTTCACGAGGACCAAAGATAAAATCCAGGTGGTTATGGCCGAAGAAATGGAGAGTGACCTACAGAATGTCATGGTGACTCAGCCAAATGATGATTGGCGCCAACCTTTCATTGAATACTTCAAATACGGGGTTCTCCCGAATGAGAAGTCAGCGCGAGAGCAACTCAAAAAGAGAACGCTTCGCTACGGTTATGTCAATGACACCTTATACAGGCGATCATACGACCAAATGTGGCTTCGTTGTATGTCAAACCCAGAAGTCCACCAAATCATGAAGGAAGTTCATTCGGGTTTATGCGGAGCACATCAGCCGAGACCCAAAATGCGACTTAAGATAAATCGCATGGGCTATTATTAGCCCATCATGGCACGCGATTGTATTGAGCATGCCAAGAAATGTCATATGTGCCAAATACATGGCACGTTCATACATCAACACCCAAGTCTGCTACACCCGACTGTATCATCCTGACCGTTTGATGCATGGGGTACCGATGTAGTCGGGCCCATTGACCCACCTTCCTCCAAAGGTCATAAGTTTATTTTAGCTGCGACCGACTATTTCACCAAATGGCCCGAGGCAGTCCCGCTTAGGGAAGTGAAGGCAATTGATGTCGTAAATTTCTTCAAAACCCATATCCTATACCGATTTGAGACCCCGAGGAGAATCATTTCTGATAACGGGGCCGCGTTCAAAAGTGCCAAAGTATACGCACTCGCGGAAAAGTTCAAGATTGATTGGAAATATTCTTCCATATATAATCCCAGAGCAAATGGTTTAGCAGAGGCCTTTAATAAGACCTTGATAAAAATCATGAAAAGGACGTTGAAAGGAAATCAGCGTGACTGGCACGAAAGGCTACAAGAAGCGCTTTGGGCATATGGAACCACATGTCGAACCCCCACTTAAGCGACGCCATATTCCCTGGTGTTTGGTGTCGAAGCTATTTTACCACTCGAGGTGGAGCTCCCGTCCTTAAAGGTGGCACTCCAAAATGAAATGTTGTTGGATGAGCAGAAACGCCTCAGGCTCGACGAACTCGACGCTATGGACGAAAGGCGAATCATAGCCCAACAAAACTTGAAAATATACCAAGCAAAAATGACACGAGCCTACGACAAAATGGCCCGCCCAAGAACTTTTCCCCAAAGAGAATTGGTGCTTGTTCTTTGAAGGCCCATAATTGGCCGGCATGTCTGCCCAAAGTTTTCACCTAATTGGGAAGGCCCATATGTGATTGAGAAGGTATTTGACGGAGGAGCATACCAACTCATAGATCATAAAGGCGAAAGACCATTACCTCTTATAAACGGGCGGTATCTCAAGAAATACCATGTATAAACCCATACACCAAAAAGAAAGGTGGCTAAACCCATACACCAAGAAGAAAGATGGCTAAACCCATACACCAAGAAGAAAGGTGGCTAAACCCAAACACCAAAAAGAAAGGTGGCTAAACCCATACACCCAAAAGAAAGGTGGCTTAAGTCCCGGGTTAAAAGGTATTTATCCATGTCCTGCCGGGTGTAAATCGGCCTTTTCGCCTTGAGCCGTTAATCAAGGGACGTGGATGGTGTCCACTGAAGAAATACCACAAACAAAGCTGTCCCGCCGGGTGCAAATCGGCCTTGTCGCCTTGAGCCGTTAATCAAGGGACGTGGATGGTGTCCACTGAAGAAATACCACAAACAAAGCTGTCCCATCGGGCATAAATCGGCCTTGTCGCCTTGAGCCGTTAATCAAGGGACGTGGATGGTGTCCACTGAAGAAATACCATAAACCAAAATGTTCCCCCCGGGCACAAATCGGCCTTGTTGCCTTGAGCCGTTAATCAAGGAACACATGTGATGGCTGATATAAAAGCCACCGAAATCTCTGGCAAGCCAAAACGAAAGGCTTTGTCCACATCGCCGGATGAAGTAGGCGCCTAAACTTTGGGACCACTAAAGCGGGGAAAATGGTTTTGGTATTTGTACCTCCAATACAATTACCACTGTGTTTGCCCGTTTGATACAGAATAAATACGAAAATGGGCAGCGTTATGATTTGTCGCTATAAACAAATCATTGCTGAATAAAACATTGCCTTATTAATTAATAGTAAGGCAGAATATTGAAGGCATAAATAAAAAGCCCTATAATGAATGAAACATTCTTATCCTTATGATAAGGTTTGATAATTTATCAGGGCGAAATTCCACTCCAAATACATAAATATACGTGGAGAATGAGTGAAATGTGAGAATTCTATACTTAATAATGAGTGGAGAGAATGGAGAGGATCCACATTTAAAATGGTTTTGCCAATTTGTACCATAAACAATTGACATTGGTATGTTCATCTGACCAGTCATAAAGAGATGAACAAGCTTTTTATTTCGTGCCTAACAAAATAACAAAATACCAAAATATTGATAATAATATAAACTTTCCCAAAACACATCTCCAATCCATGCATCATACAAAATATAATAACAAACATAAAACTCCTCAAAATAAAATGACTAAAGCCATGTCCAAATCAAACAAAAAGCCAAAATACAAACAAACCCCGCCCTAAAGGCTAGAATAGCGGCTACGCAGCTGGGCCAAGAACCCGTCAATCCAGTAAAATGATTCTCCTCGTCAGCCACTAAGTCATCCACGCTAGCTCGTGCGGCCTCATAATCATATGAGTAACTGCGAAGGGAAGAAAATGCAGTGTCTACCAAACTCTCCATGCCCTTGATTTCACTCCTCAGTGACTGGGTCTGATCAGCCAGGTGCTTAGAAGCCCTGTAATCAGCTCCAGAAGCTAGCATGCTTGCACCGAAAGCCAGGTGACATGTAAGCTGATCTTGGAGACCCCTAAGGCGGTGACAAAGTGAGATTAACTCCGACTCGGCACGAGACACTGATGTCGCGAGAGTCAAAAGAGTCTCTCGTCTCTCGCCAAAAGCCCAGGCCAAACGCTCGCGAGATATGCAAGACAAATGCTCCCGGCAAGGGACGATCAAGTCATTTATCACTCCCTGGAAGTCAGGAGGGTTCCCGGAAATAGGAACCAAATCCAATGCACGAAGATCCAACGAACGGCGGGCTCGAGTAGAGTTGCTAAGGGAACATAGCTTCTCGAACAGATGCCGCATCTCCGATACAGAAGGACCTACCAACCAAACCAATGTCATCACATGTGATGCAAATATGGAATATAAAACAAGGGGATATAATAACGCGTACCATCGAGAGATATGTCACCCAGGAGCCTCTCTTCCTCAGGATCTATCTCAAAGTCTTCCTCAGGAATGACATTGAATCCAGCATTGATCTCAACCTCTGACTCCGCATCAATCTCTTCGTCAGGCTCCTCTTCAATATTGTCGTCATACCCGACACTGGACCTATCACCGAACTCTGCGCCGGTCACCTCGGCAATAACCAAATCTTCAGGGTCTGAATTAAAAGCAAGAATAAGATCCCCGGAGGGAGAGGTGAAAGGAGTAAGGTATTGAGAGATGATGAAACGACAATGGAATCATACTTGAGTCACTAATCATGATAGGCTCCTGAAGGATAGTCAAATCTTCCGCTTCCCTTAATGGAGGAACTCTCACGGGCGAAGCAAACTCTCCGCCGAGAGCTGGTACTAATGGACTCTTAGCATTTCCTTCTATTTCCGAGAATAGTGAAATAAGCAAGGGAAATTATGTGAAGAAGATTTAATAAAAGATTCTAAAGCAGAATCATACCTATGACCGCCTTGTCCTCAGGGGCGGTAGGTGAGTTTTCCTTGGCCTCCGTTGTAGGAGGGTCGGCGCTCTCAAAGCCTGAAAACAGATCAAGGAGAATATAAGGAAAGAATGGTTATTTCTCTAAATACAGAGGACCTTGCGAATATAAGTACTCGGCAAACCCGCTTGAAAGATGAAGAGCTCCTCCAAGATGGGGTCAGGTGCCTCTCTGTCGGTCGACCCTCCTGCGATTTCTTCGACATCAGTATATCATAAAGAAGTCAAATAAAAACTTCAGGGATATGAATACAGTAAATAAAAGAGGCCATAAACAACATCACCTGTCTGGGAAGCGATAGGAGAATTTGATGTCACCTTGCTGTCGAAGCCCTGAATATCAAGTAAGGCGCGAGAAGAGGAAGAGGAAGGAGATCTCCGCCGCTTCTTTTCATTTTTCTTCTTGTCCGGCAGTGGACAAGTCACACGTGCCATATCGGCAGGGAGTATCGCCTGATATGCAAATATGGTGTGAGTATACCACCTATGATACATGGCGGTAAAAATCACCTCTGAGTGTGAAGCCCGAGGCATGGTAAACTGGGAACCCGTACCCACGCGAAGTATGGAAGACCAGCATCTACTCAAACTCTCCAAGTCCGCGGAAAGCGACTCGGGGCGGGAAAGCAACTCGGGAATTTCCTGATCATATCCAAACTGATGGGCACCCGAAGTTTGTTGGGCATTTTTGGAGAACACTTTGGCGTAAGATGGGTACAAAGCTGCAGTTTAGTTCAGCCTATCATCCTCAAACTGATGGCCAAACTGAAATTGTGAATCGAAGTTTAGGAAATCTGTTGAGAAGCTTGGTGGGTGATAACATACGCCAATGGGATCTTGTTCTTCCTCAAGCTGAATTTGCTTTCAACAGGTCCAGCAGCAAGACAACTGGTAAAAGCCCTTTTGAAGTGGTGTATGGATGCAATCCAAAGTCTCCTCTTGACTTGGTTTCATTGCCAATCAATCATAGCTATAGCGGAGATGCAGATGAGCGTGCTAAGGCAATCAAGGAGATGCATGAACAGGTGAGGAAAAGGATTGAGAAGCAAAATCAGAAGTATGAAAGGCAAGCCAACAAACACCGCAAAGCTGTGATTTTTAAAGAAGGTGATCTTGTGTGGGTACATTTGAGCAAGGAGAGATTTCCACCTGGGCGCAATGCAAAGTTCAAGCATCATGGTGATGGACCATTCAAAATATTGCAGCGCATAGGAGATAATGCATACAAGGTGGAGCTGTCAGGAGAGTATGGAGTTTCAGCCACATTCAATGTGAAGGATCTTTCTCCATATCATGCCGAAAATGAGCCGAACTCGTGGGCGAGTTCTTTTCAACAGGGGGAGAATGATGGAGTTCAAGATGTGGTAGGCCTACAGGTGAAAAAAAACTATGATCAAGGAAGCATGTCCTGGTTCAGTTCTCAGTTTGAAGACCCAGGCCCAAGTCAGAATTGCAATCAATTCCCGAAACAGCTCTCTGGACAGATTCATACTAGGCCAGTATTTTGGGCATAACTCTCTCATTTGGGCTCCGAATTGGATGATTCAAAACTCTATGGTTTGCTAATGAAATGGGTCATCTTTGATATGTTTTTAGTTTCTTCAGATTCTGGATGCTTCTGGGTGATAAATGTGTGCTAACTGAAAGTGGTCATTGAAGAGTCAGCCAGCAAGCAGCATTTAGTTTCTTGAAACTTTTCTTTTGAGTTTCTATTTGCTTTTAATATATTTTGGTATTAGCAGCAGTAGTAGTTACGAGTGTTTTTAATATGTTTTGATATTTGCAAAAGTAGTTAAGAGGATATTAATTAATTAAGAAGTTTATAGAGTTGTATGGCTATATCAAGCCTAATCTGAATGTAAAACGGAGTTATTGAATTATTATGAAAAGTTTATCTTGAGTTGAGTTTATATCCTCTTTTATCCTGCTGTGAGTTGAGAGTATCCTCCAGTTGTGATTTATCCGTTGAACGTGTGCGTGTCCTTGTGAGATTCATAGCTCGAACGCTATCAGTTGGTATCAGAGCTACAAGCGAAGGATGGTGCGACGTAGTGCTCGTGTCAATCCTCCTGAAGGCAACCAGCAAGCTGATCGAGATATTGAGTTGAACGAGTTGAGGCAGCATGTGCAACAACTCTAAGAGCGTCTTGCGTGCGTGGAGGCCGCTGGGCACAACCGCGATGATTCCCATCGTGGCTCGGATGGCGAAACTTATGGTGATGAAGATGAAGAGGCCAACCCCTTCCACGACAACCACACCTTGGTGTCTAGTGATGAAGAGGCTCTCTATCAACATCACACCCGAAGGAACCAGCAATTCCGACGGGCTTTTGATCTAAAGGCGGATATTCCGATGTACGAGGGCGCATACAACCCGATGAGTTCATAGATTGGCATCAACAAATGAAGCCAGGGATAGCCAGGGAAACCCTATGTCCTCGAGCCAAGATGTTAGCCACAACAAATGAAGAAGGCCTAATCCTGCCAACTGGAGAACCGGGCAAGATGAAATAACACAGCCACCATGATAGAAAGGCAGTCAATAGTGTTTCCTCGTCAACAATCCTGGTAGTAATGGACCCCTAAACCTGGTTTGGACCCCCTATGCACAATACCAGTCGATAGTCCTACTCCCAAAGGATCACAAGGATCGGCAAAAGAAGTACGGGGATGTGTCGGAGCATCGGCAAAGTAAGAAACCCACTGGCCCAATGATACACCCTCTCGGTCCCCTAAATCTCATGATAAATCTTATATACCTGACGAAGAGACGCCGGGTACATCGAGTCTCGTCTGGCCTCAGACTGAGCAGATCCACTCCACTGAGGCAATGCTCATCATACGGAAGGCCATAAATCGGCAACCCTGATAACTGGGAGAGGTCCCATAGACTCAAAGTCATCTCACGATCCTCCGTGAATAAGGTGTTCGTGACATAGTTCCAGCGCTCAGCAAATGCCCGAAATAAGGATATGTCCTGGGTATATCCAAAAAGCGAGAGGTACATCGCCTCGTAAATCCCCGCTTGTTTAAGCATGCTTTCCTCTGTAAGCAAGGTGAACTGAACCCACTCCACTTGTCGGGGGCGCCTTTCCAAAACCCCGCGGAGCACGTGCTTGTCGTCCCAAGGACACGCCCGATATGATGTCATTTCTGCGCTTAGACGGTGCAAAGGAGGCGGGCTGGTTGTCCCGACACTTGGGCTCAACACCCTCACTGTACACGGAGTATACTCCCTCATGACAAGGTTGTTC